>JALAZF010000006.1:12270000-13520000 GCA_022829125.1 Lathyrus tuberosus
TTCATATATTAATTCATTTGATTGCTGCATATAGAAATAGAATTCGAACCTGTAAGTGCAGCTTAAGAAGGTAACTCCAATCCATTATACTATTCGTGCTTCATGTGTAATATTATTAGGGCAATTATCCTTATATTAATGTGATTGCTTAAAAGAATCTGAATCATTGAAGTTAAAATACCATGGAAGAAATCGCCAATTACTAATTTAGTGTCGGCAAGGCATATTTTTAGAAGTTTACAATTAATTTCCAGCTTCAATTTTTTGTGACATTGTGGTTTGTAGTTGTTAACTTGTTATATTTAAAATTAACTTAGTCCCACATAATTTTGTACAAGTATTTATTCGTTTTTCCAAAAGAAGTTTCAATACTTTTACAACTCCAGTACTGTTAAATCTTAATTATATAGAATAACATGATTTTTTTTATAATATGCATGTCTCTGTGTGTATTTGTGTGACCATTAAACCATAACCTGGTTTGATGATTGGTCTGATGCTCAAAACACTGGGTTTAAGTTCATCATATTTTTTCCAATAACCCGACCTCAAATTTTCCCCCTTTTTCTTAAAACAGGCAGGACTTTCCATGGCACTGGGAGCATTTTTGGCTGGTTTACTACTGGCAGAAACTGAATTTTCCTTACAGGTTGAATCTGATATTGCTCCATATCGTGGCCTTCTTTTGGGGCTCTTCTTTATGACGGTAGGTGCTGAATATCAAAATTCACAAAATTATTCTGTTTTATTTTATTTATTCATGTAACAAACATTTGTTTTCATTTTGAACTATGGTTACAACTTCATTGTGATGCCAATAGTTGCAGACAGTTACTATTAATGTGACTACAAGTGTGGTTGTTGAGTCCATCAATACCCCAACATTGCACTTGTAATTGTGGTTGAAACTGCAATTTAAAACCATCTCGTTAATTACCTATATGTGAATTATTTTTATAGGAATATTGAAAAGCAATGAAGTGGCCACTTGAGGAATCATACATCAGATATGAAAAGGGAAGTGGTGGATAATTGGATACTAGATACATGATTTGTACTATCATTCTGGTTGTCAGTGGATAAGGGATAGATAGGATGCATTTTAGATTTTGTTCAAAGAGAAGAGTTGATTTTGTGTTACACACCCTCTTCTGATAAAACCCTATATAATATTTCATTTTTTCACCAAATAGAGAAAATCTTTCCTGCATTAAATGCAAGCTCTACAGTTCATCTCCGTTTTCTTGTTTCCTTTCAAGATCAACATTTGAAAATTAACCTACCCCTTGAGTTTTCATCTTCATTAGTCACCATTAGTAGTTACGATCAAGATTTCATGCCACTAAGTTATAGTTCATGTTAAGAGTTGCACATCGAACAGTATATGGCATGAACATGTGTTTATAAGTGGGAGAATCATCACCTCACAAACCAGTTTTGTAGGGTTGAGTTATGCTCAACCACAGTACAATTCTTTAAGAGTTCAAAATGGAAAATTCGAAGTTGGATCCTTCAATGTGGAAAAAGTGAAAAACTATTTAGAGTTGGAGAATTTTAGAGATCAAACTTTTGACTAGGTCCATACAAAGTAACTAGCTGCTCCAGATAATTTTATAAATTTAATTTTAGATTCCACAACTATTTTGTGAAGAAGAATTCAAAGTTATTAAAGGATAACTTTTAGTTGGAAAGCAACTGAAATAAGAGAATTCAAGTAGAGTATTTGATGGTACTAAAACAAATAAATTGTAAATATTTCTTGTGGACTTATCGTCTCACAAAAGCAATACTTACACTGATTATTACGGTCGGTTATGAATTGAGCTTTACACCTCCCCAACGACATTAACCAATCTTCATCCCACTTACATGGGATTTGTGTTTGAGATAGAATTTTATATTACTAGAAAGAAAACTAAATTTTCTAGAGCAAGCAGAAGGGCTTTACTAACAACATATTGAAACCTTTGTTGATCTAGAATTTATATGTAACAACTATGTTTAATTCATCAGAAAATATTGATTTTTTTTGCTGTTGATTTGTCTTTGGATTCTTTGTACTATTGTTGCAAATGACTTAAAGATCAAGCCAACTTCAATATGTTATTTGTGCAATTAATAGCAGTTATATTGTGACTTTTCAGGTTGGAATGTCTATCGATCCAAAACTTTTTGTTTCAAACTTCTCAGTCGTCACGGGGACACTAGCACTCTTAATATGTGGCAAGACTATCTTAGTTTCTTTGATGGGTAGAATCTTTGGGATTTCCCTCATTTCTGCATTAAGAGCTGGTCTTCTTCTTGCTCCTGGTGGTGAATTTGCATTTGTGGCTTTTGGTGAAGCTGTTAATCAGGTTTTTTGTTCTCGAATACTGTTTTCCTTCCCAAGAATCTGTGCTTTATTCAATACTATTTTACTCTAGATCTTTATATTAATGTAAAATAAGTCATTTTGCTGGAGTTAGTTTAATAAATGGATAAATAATAGGTGCTGGTCAGAATGCCCGACAACTGCTGTAAAATAAAATTTGTATTTCTTGTTGCCTTTAGTTTTTAGTCATCAATCATCTTTGTAAGTTGAAAAATACGAAATTGTTTGTGTATTAGTATCTGCTAAGAAGTTTTGTTTTCTTTGGTAATCAAGAAAAAAACTACTTGCTAATCAACATTTCTGCAGGGCATAATGTCTTCCCAGCTATCTTCTTTGCTGTTTCTTGTTGTGGGCATTTCAATGGCCATCACTCCATGGCTAGCTGCAGGAGGCCAGCTGATTGCTTCCCGTTTCGAGCAGCATGATGTTAGAAGTTTATTACCAGTAGAAAGTGAGGTAAAATCTCTTGCATCAGTTTCTGACCAGTAATTTTGTTAATTGCACATGGTCATAGAATTTTCACCTTAAATCTGTGAAACACTGATATGACAGAGTGACATTGCTAATGTCAAAAACACATGACACCAACGCGATGCATATTTTTTTTATTAAAATATTAGTAATATTTATTTATTAATGATCTAATGAAGCGATACAACTGCATTTACAACAAATTATTAAGAAGCAACTGACCCTAACTAACAAGATTAACAAATAGCTCTTACAGAAAGTTAACAGAACTAACGCTAACTATGTCTCGTATGATTTTGAAGGGAACTTTGATACTATTCATGTTTTTTATTTATTTTTTTATTTTTTTATTTTAAATATAAGGAACACTTGTTTCTTCCACTCGGAATTGTTTTGGGTTGTAAGTTCTTTTAGTCCCACAAACTATGTCCCCAATAATTTTGAAGGGAAACTTCGATACTCTCCATGCCTTTTTATATAAGGAACACTTGTTTCTTCCACTTGAACTGTTTTGGGTTGAATGTTCTTTTATTCCCCCAATTAACTTATTTTTCATTTCCTGCGCCCCCTACTCCATTGGTATACGGTGTATGCAGTTAATCCGTGTACTTTTTCCATTTACATTTTTTTATTTGAAATTGACATAAAAATTTAGTTGACTTATTTTTGTATGTCATCTTTTACAGACAGATGATCTGCAAGATCATATCATTATTTGTGGATTTGGACGAGTTGGCCAGGTAAATTCTCTATATTTTGGTTTGATTAATTAGTTTACATAAGTGTGCAGGAGTTTACCTATGTTATTTTCAGATCATTGCTCAACTTCTTTCTGAGCGACTTATTCCATTTGTTGCACTAGATGTGAGAAGGTAACACAACATCCTAATTGAAATTTCTATCCTTTTCTTGTGATTGTTCTTATGGATGATTGATTTGATGTATATTACTAGGTTTTAAGCTTAGAGTATCTTACATATTAACTCGTGGGATTAGTAGTTTATTATGATTTTCCTATTTATTTAGGTCTGAGCTTATGTATCCCTATAAGTAGGGATTAGCTTTTAACCTTTTGTATGTAGTTAGTATCAAGTTATTTTTGATAATATTCAAAGGTCTTTTTATTTTTCTCATCCTTTTATCTAAAACACATCTTCAAACACTTTTCAATACTTTTTTAATCTTAAATTTTCAATTTTTTTATAATAGAAGTAATTTAGATGATAGATACTCCTCTTTTTGTATTAAGTCTGTTTGAGTTTAATTTAGGCCTTTGACCTTCGTTCAGAGGTCTATAGGAGTAAATCTTCCATCTTCCCTCGACGTCTGTAGCTTTGGATAGAAAACAGAAGATGATGAACTAACCTGCTATCCATATTTGCCAATATTAACAGTGATAGAGTGGCAGTTGGGCGAGCTCTGGATCTCCCTGTGTACTTCGGAGATGCTGGCAGTCGAGAGGTAGTACACATGATTTATGTTCACGTGTCACATATTTGTTACCTGATTTTCTTTTTAATGGATGACTAGGTCCTACATAAAGTCGGGGCTGAAAGAGCATGTGCTGCAGCTATAACTCTAGATACGCCTGGAGCAAATTATAGAACAGTTTGGGCTCTGAGCAAGTACTTCCCAAATGTGAAGACTTTTGTTCGTGCCCATGATGTTGATCATGGCTTGAATTTAGAAAAGGCCGGAGCTACTGCGGTAATATTCTCATAACTATATCTAGTATTCATGTTTTTGTTGCCTTATGTGACAATTCCAAAACTGTAGGAAAAGAGTTTTGCTCTTAATTCTTGCTTTTTCATAGCATATTGAAAGCAAAACTGGCTATTAGTGGAATGCTCACGGTAGAATTATGTCATTTACAGGTGGTCCCAGAGACCTTGGAACCAAGTCTTCAATTAGCAGCTGCTGTGCTTGCTCAGGTAAATCAAATTTCATTGAATGCCCTAAACGTGCAGCCGGTACAGCCAAATCGCAACTATTTGATCAAGATACAAAGATATTCAAAAATGTGGATTTGGCTGGATGGGCTTTACAGCTGAAGAGGATCTGAGTTGATTTTTATTGCCATAGAAATATTGACCAATTGTTTTTTTTGTCACTGTCTCTGATAATATTATATTAACACTTATTTGATTATGACATTATTAAGATATAAAAGATCATGGTTGTTTCTTCTTGTAATGAAATCTTGGTTACATTAGCTGAAAATTTCCCTTCTCACATTAATTTACTAAGCAGCAATGGCTGTACTTTCATAAGAATATGAAAACCAAAAAAAGGAAATATATGTCAGGTAATTGTTTAATGTAGGCCTTCTGAGAATCAAAGCATTCAAAGAAAAGGTTTTGGTTATACCAGCTTATATGAATATATGAGACACTAATGTAGCGTGGAGATTGTTGGCCTTCAACTTTCTAACTATTCTTTTTTTTCTTTAGGCTAAGCTCCCCGCAGCAGAGATTTCAGCGACTATAAATGAATTCAGATGCCGACATCTAGCTGAGCTTACAGAGGTATGCATTCTGGAGACCCAGTCCCTGAAATAGTAGGGTGTTGTCAACTTGGATCCTGGAACTTTAGAGTTTCTGAATGATCTCCAGATTAAAATTCACATTCACGTTAGTCCTTGCTAGACAATTTCAGTGTCTAAATTGACTGATCCAAAAGGACTAATATGGTAGGAAAGTTTTAAAATTAAGGACCATTTAAAAATTCTTATAATATCAGGGACTAATTTGATAGCACACCATTATTTTAGAGATTAAATTAGTGATTTGCTCTTCTGAATTTATTCAAAATCATTCAATAATGAAATGACTCGTGTATAGTTGATGTATTAATGAATGTATTTTGTTCTTGTTCTATTTATGCAGCTGTGTGAAGCAAGTGGAAGTTCTCTTGGTTATGGATTTACTAGAATTATGAGCAAATCCAAATCTCCATCCCCAGATTCATTAGATTTAGATGATGCCCAAGTCTCTGAAGGGACACTGGCAGTATGAAGATTATTCTATTCCACGTATACAAAATAGATGGCAGAAGAAAATAAAGGTTAGGAAAAGGGGAAACAATTATGGAAAAAAAGTGTATAGCAGATTGTAAGTTCCTTTATGTACAGAAATATAGCGGGATAGAAAGAGATGCAATATAGTTTCATCTCATTGTCATCTTTTCCCTGGCCAGGAAATTTTGGCACCAATATTTGTCAAATTTCTGTAGAGAATAATCTCTGTTGCTGTTGTTGTTGTTTTATCTGCCTTGGTTAGTTTTCTCATTCTCTAATTTCTTTTATTTAATAAAATCACCTCATCCCTTCTCTATCAATTCCCCTTCTATGCTTCTCTGTCAGCCACACACCTCCATGAATATAAAGTATATTCTTGTTTTAGAACCAACGGCCACAAAAAAAGACACGTGAATTGTTAGAATATAAAGGTTTCACTTTACAATAATAATGGGGTGTCAACTTCATTAGTATGTGATTGTTGACTAAGTTGAGGCCAAATCCCACCTCCATATAGCGGGGTGTCAACTTCATTAATATGTGATTGTTGTCTAAGTTGAGGCCAAATCCCACCTCCATCGAGCAAGGTTTGAGAGGCACATTTGGAGCTTTGTTGTGAAATTTGTGTAGGCGTTGTAATAGGGCTGAAAATGGATGAAGTCGGTTTAACTTGGTAAGAATTAGTTCACTTTATAATTTGACTCGATTTTGTTGCAATTTATTTTGGGGATAGTTGATTGCAATTTATTTGAAAATATTCCTTTTGTGTCTGGAGTTTGAAAATTTTGATGTACTACAACACTACAAACTCAATCTCATAATCACGCCAATGCAAGGAAAACATATGTCTGGATTATAAAATCTAGATACACCGTACACATTGAATTTCGGATGCTACCATTAAAGTGACGTAAACAGTCTTTTCCTCTCCTTTTCCTAACATTTGAAATAAAAAAACAACTTTTCTCAAGAACACCAAGGCTCTCACAAATCGGATTCCAACATTTTTCAACCTTTTCTCTTTATATCTATTCATGTTCATCAACTTCTACTCGTTCCCATTCTTGACAAACAATTTCATCTCACACTTCTTAAGTTTCTCATGTTTTTTTTCTTTGATACATGCAATGCAATTAAATGATTTTAGTTAAAATTCATTAGGTTACATCTAAAAGAAATAACTCGAGCTACATTTTGCATTTTGTTGTGGAGTGCCTATTGGAGTTTCTCATAGTTACAAGAAAATATGAATTTCAAAATTTAAATCTTAATATGGATAGCAAAATTTGAATTTTTATGCTTGTTATTCCTTTAGTCATTCTGCTTGATGCGGGTGAGATCCAAAAGGAGATAGAAGACACCAGATGGTATCATTCCAAATTTTAATTCTTACTAGAAAAATATATTGACAATTTGAATGCAATTGTGAATGTTGCGGGTGATGACGCAAATTTTGCATATCATATACAATACGCATTGAAGACATACTTTTTGATTTTGGTTGGCACAAGCATGTTTCGTATACTAAAGTGTGACATATGTCGATGTTATCTACGTTAAATCATGGATTTGGAGCGGATCACGAGAATAGTTAAGGGACAACTTGTTTGATTTACTTATATTCCAAGTTAGCTGAAGGTTGTAAATGTAAGATGAGACATATGATTGGATCTAACTGTCTATTTCAAGTAATTGATTTATATGTCATTGTTAATTTCATACTACTTGTTTTAGACCCTTATTGATATTTCATATGAACTATTTTCAAGCATGGATCCACAATCATTTCCCAGATATTTTCGGATGATAATATGTTCCTGATTAGACTGAAAAGTTTTTAAGTGCATGCTCAATTAACCCACTAAGAGAGAAACCATCGACTAATCCATAGAGATTTGCTCTTGACCGCATTCTAGATGATGATATTTGTTTCTCAGCGTATGAAGAGCAGACACAACCTTTGGAGGTGATATGTTGGTACTCTAGATGAATGGCTGGTGAGTCTCAACATATGTACCCACATCTACCTGAGCAAGTATTATGGTAGTTCAATATTTGTAGAGTATACTTAGAGATCCCACAATCGCTGCTCATACCACTATCCTCCTAAGAGATATTGATGGGATATTGTCAACTACTATGAACATCTGGTGCTACATGATGTACGTAGTGTGTCAGCTCTTCATGCATGGAGTATGATATATAAATACTTTCAATGGTTTTATATAGTGTCCCATCCTTATATGAAACCAATGCCAGAAGAAGACCCCCCTAAACCAGTTTGTCAGGAGATACTAGAAGAGGAACGAGTAATGGCGAATCATGTCGTGGATGTATTGCATATATATTGTTGCTATTGGAAGAGATGACATATCTAGAGGATAATTTCAGGAAGACACTCATGAAAGAGTCACTTTAGTGCGACATAATCAAAAGACACAATTTTCACTACAATATAGGAGGGTGAGGAGGAACAGATGCGTTAGATATACCCAATAATTATATTTTAATTTTAATTTTGATATAAAGATTTTGAATAACTGAGTTATGATTTTGTATGGTTTATGACTAATGTATGGATAATGTATAGATTAATATAAACATAATTAATGAATGACTTATGTATGGTTTATTACGTGAATAATGTATGGTTGTGTGACTAATGTATGAATAAATGTTTATAAAAATGTCCAAAGATTTGTCCGGAGATTAAAATCCAGATTCACTCCATGGTATAACATACACACACATAATACACATACACAATGGTTTATCAAAAAACTAAAATTCAGATTTACCCCCTTAGGCATGTCAAAGGATTTAAATTCGAATTCAATATATATATATATATATATATATATATATATATATAGAGAGAGAGAGAGAGAGAGAGAGAGAGAGATGACAACATAACTTATACTCACGGGTATCCACCCGAACCCGCCCCGAAGTTGACGAGGAAAATCCGTTTTGACTGAGTTTGGGTTTGAGTTTTCCCCGAATAAAAAATATGGGGATGAATAGGGTAATGGGGACACTAGTACCCACCCCAAATCCGACCCATTTATTTCATTAAGGAATTAGTTTTGATAATTTATAATATTAAATATGTGGTCAATGTTTTGACATTTTAATTTGTATTAATTATTTAAAATATTTGAAAAGTATGTATAAAACTTTTTGAGATTATTTTATTTTATTTTATTATTCGCAATGTAATTTGATTTTGGAAAAAATAGATATTTCGGTTAAAAAATTTGATTTTATTAAATGGATGGTGGCGGGACGGGGATACCCAAACTCAATTCGAACCCGTTTGAGACGGGTTTGGATTTTAATTATCCATTCCTGTTTGAGTTTGGGGCGAGGAACGAGAATTGTTTAAAAATTTGAGATTTAAGGGAGGTAAAAATCGTCCCCAACCCGTCCCGTTGTGATATTTACCTATATATATGATACACATCTAATAGGGGTTTGTATGAATATTAAAATCCAGATTTATCTTACGAGTTACACACCAGAAATATTGTTTTTAGAGTGTATCTGAATTTTTAATATGGGCATATTTTTTATTTGAATGGGGTGCCATGAACAATCAACTTTATTTTTAGTTCGAACTGAATTTGATTTCATAAGCAATCATATTTAATTGTTTGTTAAATTAAGTAACTTAAAAATCAATTTGTTTAAATTTTTTAATTTTTATTTAGAAAGAAAAAATATTGAATAAAAATTATATATATATATATATATATATATATATATATATATATATATATATTTTTTTTTTTTTTTTTTGAATGTCAATTGTACTCATTTCTAATGGATACAGACAACTATCCCCTAAAATAAACAGGTATGGATGCGAAGTTGGGTATCTTAGTACCCAGTCCTCCTCATATCACACAATATATATTTTTATATTTTTATTTTTATTATTATGTACACATGTTAACCTAACAATTTTATTAAATATATCACTATTAAATTTCTACGCATTTTAATATAAATGTTTGTTTATTTCTTAACTCTATAATAACATCCTCAATTTTTTTTAAATATTGTTAAAAAATTAAAATGACATGATAAGTTATAATTGATCAATCATTTTTTATTAGAAATGTGGGTAAACGAGTGAGTATGAGTACTTATGTACCCATAGAAAACGGGTACGAGTACAAACATTGGTGCTCATGCGAGTATGAACTCGACTACATAAATTTTTTGAAATGCGGGTTTGGGAAATGGTACGGTAGTATCTTACCCAAAGGCCATATATATATATATATTCAACTGACTTATAAGTTAATGAATTGAAATATATGCATCTTAAGATCGGTTCAATTAGTTTAATACAATTTAATTTTTATATAAATTTGATTAATGAACTAAGTTGTGTTGAGATTGTAATTCCTTGTGTCGAAGCAAGTGTAGCTCGACAGAAATAAGGATGTGTCGAAATTAGCCTAGTGTGTGTATGTGTCAAGTTGTGTTAGATGTCCAAGTGTCGAAGCAGCTTGCTTGACACAAGATTTCGACTTAGACAAAAATAGAAATTCTGGGCTTTTATAATTTTGGGCTTTACCTTAGGGCGCAAGGTAGCTCAATTATAAATAGAGGGATTAACCCCTATTTTGAGTAAGAAGAATAGAGAATAATATTGTAACACACAACAGAAAGTGCAATTGCACAATTGAATAATATTTTTTCTCAGTTTGAGAGCAGAGCGTTACTCTGCAGAAATAATTCTCCTATTTCCTTATTTTGTTAAACCCTAATCTTCTTCCTTATTCAATTTTCTTTCTTCTTCCATTAACAATTGCTGCGCAGAATCATTCTTGCAATCAAGGTGTGATTGATTCACTCAAGGGAAGAGTAAAGAACAAGGGATTTCGATCGGTTTATTGAATCTTGTTCATCAAGATTAGTTCAGAATTACTCAAAGTTTTGGGTTAATTCTAACATCTGGTATCTAGAGCACTGGCTGAGTGATTCGTGGGAAGAAAATCACGATGGCGATGAATCATCCAAACAGGAATTTTCTGGAGAGTCTTCTGATTCTCAAAAACAATAATTATGAGAATTGGTGCAAGCAGATGAAGGTGGTTTTCTGTTATCAAGATCTTTGGGATCTTGTGAAGGAAGGAGTAACATCGCTTGCAGAAAACGCGACAGATCAGAAAAGGAAGCATACAAAGAATTAAAGAAGAAAAATTATAAAGCTCTCTTTATAATTCATCAATGCATTGATCCAGATAATTTTGAAAATGTTAGTGATGTAGAAACAACAAAAGAAGCATGAGAAATCTTGGAGAAATCGTTTTCAGGCGCCAAGAAGGTGAAATAGGTGAGGTTACAAACTCACAAAAGGACGTATGAATTGCTTCAGATGGAAGAAAGTGAAAGCATAACTGATTTCTTCACTGGGGTTTCTAAATTGGTGAATCAAATCAAGGTATTCGGAGAAGTATTGGCATCAAGATCACTTGTTGGAAATATCTTGAGGTCATTGGCTCTAAAGTTTGACCACATGGTAGTAGCCGTAGAAGAGTCGAAAGTTTGTCAACATTGACAAAGGAAGAGCTTCAAGGGACGCTTGAGTCTCATGAACAAAGGATGGATGAAAGAGCTGCAGAAAAGTCGAATAGTGATGTGGCTTTGCAGGCGCAATCAGCAAAAGAAAAGAAAGGCAAAGGAAGTTGGAATGGAAACAAAGGTAGAAGAGGCTAGAACAATTCGACTGGTCGAAATCAACAAGAAGGAAACTGGTCGAATCAGAGAAAACCCTGGAACCAAAGCAACTAAAGGGGTTGTGCTGCAGATAGAGGAAGAGATGGTGGTCGAAAACCTGAAAAAAGTCACATTCAATGTTATAATAGTCAAAAGTACGGTCATTATTTTAGTGATTGTCCAGAAAAGAAGAAGAATCAAGAAACTGATGCAAAACTGCCGAAACATGAAGAAGAAGAGATGTTACTGATGGTTACAACAAGAGATGAAGAAATATTTCAGGATCAATGGTACTTGGACTCAGGATGCTCATGACACATGACTGGTAGGAAATATTGGTTTATCAACATAAAGCCCTCAATGAAGAACATGGTGAAATTTTCAAATGACAGTACTCTAATAGCTGAAGGTATTGGTGATGTTCTGATTATGAGAAAAGATGGCAAGAGGCCAGTACTTTCCAATGTATTGTACATACCAGGCATGAAAAGTAATTTGCTCAGCATAGGGCAGCTGGTCGAAAAGAACTACAAGGTGTCGATCGAAGGCAAGATGACGAGAGTTCTCGAATCAGGTGGTTGGTTAATCTTGAAGGCACCAATGTCTCAGAATATAACCTTTAAGATTAAACTTAATGTGATGGAGCATAAGTACCTTACAACTGCAGCTAGCAGAAATGAATGGATGTGGCATTATAGACTTGGCCATCTCAATTTCAAAGACATCAGAGATTTGAAGAGAAGAAATATGGTTTCAGGATTACCAGAAATTGACATTCCAAGTGAAGTGCGTGAAAAATGTGTTCAGGCGAAGCAGCACAAGAACAGCTTCAGCAAGGATGCAGAAAGCAAGTCGAAGGCAATTCTTGAAGTCATATACTCTGATGTATGTGGTCCTATTCAGGTGGATTCGATTGGAGGTAACAGATACTTTGTCACGTTCATAGATGATTTTAGTCGAAAACTGTGGACTTACCTAATCAAGAAGAATAGTGAAGTGATCGAGGTATTTTCCAAATTTAAATCTATGTTCGAAAGACAAAGTGGTTGAAAGCTAAAGATTCTGAGGATTGATGGTGGTGGAGAGTATGTGTCGAAAGATTTCGATGCATTATGTGAGACAGAAAGGATTGTGCATGAGGTGGTGTCACCCTACACTCCACAACAGAATGAAACTGCGGAAAGGAAGAATAGAACAATCATGAATATAGTGAGAAGTATGTTGAAAGGCAAGCATCTACCCAAAGAATTATGGGGAAAAACTGTGCCGACAACAACATACATCTTGAATAGATGTTCGACGAAGAAGTTAGAAGGAATCACGCCAGAAGAATGTTGGTCTGGTGTAAAACCTAACCTAATTCATTTGAAGGTGTTGAGATCTATAACACATAGACATGTGCCAGATCAGTTGAGAAGAAAAATTGATGACAAGTCGAGTCAAATGATCCTAATAGGATATCATTCGAATGGAAGATACAAGTTGTTCGACCCAGTGAACAAGTAAGTAGTGATCATCAGGGACGTGATCATAGATGAGCTTAAAGAATGGGATTGAACTGAGAATGTTAATAAGGATTCAATGAGAATCTTATGTGAAGAACCACCTAGTGAAGTCGAAAGAGAAGTTCAACAAGAAGAAGTCAGAGGTGAAGCAGGCCCAAGAAGACCTCAACGAACAAGACACATGCCTGCAAGGTTGCAAGAATGTATAATTACATCATATGATGTCGTCAATCAAGAAGGTGAGCTGGTACACTATGCTTTTTATGCAGATGTCAAACCAGTCAATGCAGCTGAGGCATTGAAAGATTCGAAGTGGGTGAAAGCAATGAATGAGGAACTAAAGTCCATCGAAGTCAACAACAATTGGTCACTTGTCAAATTGCCTCAAGACAATAAGGCAATTGATGTGAAATGGGTATACAAGGTGAAGTTGAATCCCAAAGGAGAAGTAACTCGGCACAAGGCAAGACTTGTAGCAAAATGATTTCTTCAGAAAGAAGGAATCGACTTCGACGAAGTTTTGGCACCTGTTGCTAGGATCGAAGCAATCAGGTCGGTTGTTGGTCTAGCAAACATGAACAAATGGCAGGTATGTCAAATGGATGTGAAATGTAAATTCCTGAATGGCCCCTTAGATGAAGAAGTTTATTTCGCACAACCATTTAGGTTTGTGAAACAATGCGAAGAAAGAAAGGTGTACAAGCTACATAAAGCCCTGTATAGACTTAAGCAAGCTCCAAGAGATTATAATACGAAGATAGATAGCTTTTTAAGGGAGAAGAAATATGTGAAGTTCATAACTGATCATGGAGTATATGTAAGGAGAAGCAATAGTGAATTTCTTATACTATGTCTCTATGTCGACGACCTGTTGATAACAGGAAGTTGCAAAAAGGAGATCAAAGACTTCAAACATGACCTAAGTGAGGAGTTTGAAATGTCAGACTTGGAAAATCTTTCATACTTCCTTGGTATCGAATTCTACAAGAGAAGTAGAGGTTTGATGATGCATTAAAGAAGATATGCAGGTGAAATACTCAATAGATTTGAGATGCAAGATTGCAACCCAACTTTGACTCCAGCTGAGCCAAGACTACAATTGTCAAAAGATTCAGATGAAGGTGATGTCGACCCAACCCAATATAGAAGACTTATTGGGGAACTAAGATAACTTTGTCACACAAGGCCTGACTTAGCATACAGTATAGGTATGATAAGTAGATTCACGCAGAAGCCAAAGGTATCACACCTAGCAGCGACGAAGAGGATACTAAGGTATCTGAAAGAAACTCTCGACTAAGACATTTTATTTCCTGCAACTGATGAAGGAAAAGAATGCAAGTTAATGGGATACACCGACTCAAGTTGGTGGAGTGATGCTGAGGATAGAAAATCCAGAACTAGCTATGTGTTTATGGTAGGTGGTGCACCAGTTCCTTGGAATTCGAGAAAGGAGCCAGTAGTGGCATTGTCGTCGTGCGAAGTAGAATACATAGCTACTTCTCTTTGTTCCTGTCAAGGAAAGTGGATGGTGAACCTGTTCAAAGTGATTACAGCGAAGAGTCATGGATCAATTACCATGAAGATTGACAGCATGTCAGCAATCAACCTGGCGAAGAATCCGATAGCACATGGGTGAAGCAAGCACATCGAAATGAGGTTCCATTATCTTCGAGAGCCGGTAGTAGAAGGGAAGATGAACTTGGAACACTGCAAAATTGAGAATCAAATTGCAGATATAATGACGAAAGGAGTGCAAGTCGAAGTGTTCAAGAAGCTAAGGTCTATAATGAATATAGTAAGCTTAGACACAATGAATTATGTGGTGTGTTGAGATTGTAATTCCTTGTGTCGAAGTAAGTGTAGCTCGACAGAAATAATGATGTGTCGAAATTAGCCTAGTGTGTGTGTGTTGAGTTGTGTTAGATGTCGAAGTGTCGAAGCAGGTTGTTTGACACGAGATTTCGACTTAGACAAAAATAGAAATTTTGGGCTTTTGTAATTTTGGGTTTTACCTAAGGGAGCAAGGTAGCTCAATTATAAATAGAGGGAGTAACTCCTATTTTGAGTAAGAAGAATAGAGAATAATATTGTAACACACAACTGAAAATGCAGTTACACAGTTGAATAATATTTTTCCTCAGTTTGAGAGCAGAGAGTTACTTTGCATAAATCATTCTCCTCTTTCCTTATTTTGTTAAACCCTAATCTTCTTTCTTATTCATTTTTCTTTCTTCTTCCATTAACAATTGCTGCGCAAAATCATTCTTACAATCAAGGTGTGATTGATTCACTCAAGTGAAGAGTGAAGAACAAGGGATTTTGATCAGTTGATTGAATCCTGTTCATCAAAATTAGTTTATAATTGCTCAAAGTTTTGGGTTAATTCCAAAAAATTTAACATATAAAATTGTAAACTATATTTTAGTTATATTGGTTCATTGTCAACTCTATCTTTTACTATTACAGTCAGTTGGTGTTTACTTATGTGAAAATAATTAGTAAAACAAAATCTAGACACTTAAACTACAAACAATGAATACAATTGCTTAGTTACACAGTTGGATAAAGTGTACCTACACCGTGATACATAACAACATAATTTTGTATTATTATTTAAGTGAATTTGGATTTTTTTATCATTACAAATAGTTATATAATGTTACATTCTAGATTACAAGAGTATTCTTGAATTTTACTCATATTATGTATCTATGAGCATTAATTAACAATCTATACCTTTGAAAATATTTAACTTATGAAAATTTTCTACATTCACATAATGGCAATTATCACATAATGGCAATTAGGAGGTACAATACTGGCTTAACATTGAAAAGCATGTAATAAGTTTAATCAATGCTTGAATTTATGACTAGTGATTGACTTGGTCAACATATGAGTTGCAGTATCCGAAGTATTAATTTTTTAAGTAATAAGTTCCAAGTCTCACATTGCTTAGAAAAGTGGAGGTTAAGCACTTTATAAGTAAGAAGACCCATACACCTATCACCTTAAGGTTTTGGGTGAATATGTGGTATCTCTCTCACTTGTTTGGGTGAGTCTTTGACCTTTAGATGAGTGTTTAACCCAATGTGAATGCATCCCCCTCATGATTACCCATCAGTGGTATCAGAGGCAGGTTCAAGTAAGGGTCAGCTTCATGTGTCAAAAGTCTTCCTGACATAATGCTCAAGAGCCGTGTTTCGTTGAAGTGCTCATGACGAGATAAGGGTATCTTTCAATGGCGGTACAAGTATGTGGATGAAAGAGCTTCCTCTTGAGAGGGAGCATAGTGGATGAACTCCCACTTGAGGGAGAGATTGTTGGGAAACAAGTGTGAGTTGTGTGGAGAAACAAGTGTGAGTTCTAAGTCCCACATTGCTTAGAAAAGTGGAGGTTAAGCACTTTATAAGTAAGAGGACCCATACACCTATCACCTTAAGGTTTTGGGTGAATATGTGGCCTCTCTCTCACTTGTTTGGGTGAGTCTTTTACCTTTAGATGAATGTTTAACCCAATGTGAATGTATCCCCCTCATGATTACCCATCAGTGGTATCAGATCCAGGTTCAAGTAAGGGGTCGGCTCCATGTGTCAAAAGTATTCTTGACATGATGCTCAAGAGGCACGTTTCATTGAAGTGCTCCTGACGAGATAATGGTATCTTTCAATGGCGGTACAATTATGTGGATGAAAGAGCTTCCGTTTGAGAGGGAGCATAGTGGATGAACTCATACTTGAGGGGGAGATTATTGGGAAACAAGTGTGAGTTGTGTGGAGAAACAAGTGTAAGTTCTAAGTCCCACATTGCTTAGAAAAGTGGAGGTTAAGCACTTTAAAAGTAAGAGGACCTATACAACTATCACTTTAAGGTTTTGGGTGAATATGTGGTGTCTCTTTCACTTGTTTGACCCAATCTGAATGCATCCCCCTCATAATTACCCATCATATATAACTCTATAATTTTGTGAAACCTCACATCAATATGCTTGATTCTGGTGTGGTTTACATTATTATTTGGAAAATTAATGCCACTATGACTATCACAATACAATTGAACTCCACCTTTACTCAACATCAAATTTCCTAACTAATCCTCTAAGGCCTTGTTGTCAACCTCAACTACCTCTATGTACTTTAGTTCAGTTGTAGACTTCGCCAACATGGATTGAATTGATGGTTTTTAGTAAATATGTCCACTTGTAAGAGTAAAGACATATCTTATTGTAAATTTAATATCATCTAAATCACATGCATTGTCTGTATAAAGATATATCACATTTGAAGGATCAATCTATTCAATACTATGCATCCTACATCTCTTCAAGATAAAGCAATAAGTACCCTATGGATTTCTTTGTCTGTTAGTCTTGGAGATGTTCATGTTCCATGTTATACTTGTTTGGAGTGTCCTATTATGTTATCTTCTAGGATTCCTGATAGTCCTGGTGATCATGATGTTTATATTGGTTCAGAGATTTAAAAATTAGATAGACAACTTAGGTGTACCTTTAGGTTGGGTGAGGAGAAAGAAATGGCAAGACTTGTTGGCCTAGAGAGTAGAGACCGCAATTAAAACTCATCCAGGTCTTCAAGGCACTATCGTTAGATGTTGATATGATCTTTTAATGTTTATGGGTTAGCGAGTTGTATTAAAAAGTATAAGGTGAAGGAATTAATTTCCTCTAATTCTATGGAGTTTGTGGCGATTTAAGAGACTACGTTTAGAGATGTCTCTGCTTCCCTAATTCATTCTCTTTGAGGAAACCTATTTTGTAAGTAGAGTTTTATTCTTGCAACTAGCACTAATGGAGGGTTTTTGTCCATCTTGTGCAATGCTAAAAGAAGATCATTGCCTCTTTCTCTGGTTTAGGATTCCTTGGTGTTTATCTGGGGTGGGGACCCCTTACAACTTTATGTTTTATGGTTAATGTTTAGTCTAGATGTACCTACTTGATAAAAGAGCAACGTGGGAAGATATTTATCCATAGAGGGTGGTTGACATATGAGATTTAGTGTGTTCTTGGGGATTTTAATTCGGGTTGTTCAAGTTCTGAGAGGATTGACGCATATGGTTTGTATTATCTTTTTAGGTTTAATGATAGTTTGGGGGTTTTCTGATTTCATTTCTTAGATGAATCTTATAGACCTTTCCATCTTAGGTAGGAAGTTTACCTGGTTTCAACCGAATAAGGGTGTTGCTAGTAGACTTGATATGATCCTTGTGTCTGATGCCTAGTGTGAGAGGTAAGGTCAGATGTCTCAGTAGGATCTTCTTAGAGATGTGTTTGATAAATGCCCTATCATTCTTCATTATGCGACTCATTTGTGGGGGCCTAAGCCTTTTTGGTTCAATAATTATTGGCAGATCCATATTCAACTTAGTGAGGTGGTGCTTGCTAGTTGGTCCACTTTTGTTTTCTTGGATTGGAAGGCATTTGTTCTTAAAAATGAACTTAAGTATTTAAAAGGGGTTTTGAAAGTTTAGAATAAAGATGTTTTTGGTAATCTGGTCCATCAGATTGATACACTTAGAGAGAAGATTCAAACTCTAGATTTGAAGGTGGATGAACAGACCACCTTGCATTATGAGATTGTTGAGAGATCTAGGGCCACTATGGGTCATTGATCTTTTCCTAGGATTTAAGAATCTCAATTGGCCCTAAGAGCTAATAATAGGCGGTTGAAAGAAAGATATGCAAATACAAGATTCTTTCACACTTGTTTTTTTAAAAAAATGAGCTTTAGGGATTATATTATGGCTCTTCGCTTTGGGGTGGCATGGTTGGAGGGAGTGGTTAAAATTAGACAAGAAATGTCTAGGTTTTTCACCTATCCGTTTTAGGAACCTCTTCTGGATCGACCCTACTCAGATGGTGTGGTTTTTCGTCTCTTTCTCTAGAGGATAATCATTTGCTTCTTGCTCAGTTTATTTCCTCAGTGATTGACCTAATGGTCTTCCAATGTGATGGAAATAAGAGATTTGGTCTTTATGGGTTCAATTTCTCTTTATTTAAGAGATTTTTTTCCTCTTCTTAGGGTTGATTTAGGTATCCTGTTTGACTAGTTTCATTCTATGACTTCTCTCAGTTGGGTAAGAATATGAATAAGAAACGATCTAAAGGGGGTGAATAGACCTCCCAACAATAAATTTATTTCATTGAAAAATAGTTTGAATTTTTTTAATCAAAGTTTCAACACAAAATTGACTTTTCTTGGCAGAAGCAAGCTTTAGCGTAAAACAGATTATGCTCATATACTGTAATTGGTATGTAATGACTTAAACAGTTCAAAGTATGATAAAGATCGAAATATCAAATCCAACCAAATGTACAAACAAAGGAATGTTTTGAATGATTGTCAAAATTACACGAGATGTGTGATTTTACAATAACAACACGATATATATTCTACAACAACTATTTTCAAATTAATCTACAACAAAACAAAATCGAATTTCCAATTCTAACAAAACATACACCTTACGTTAAAATCGCTACCAAAAGAAATTCTAATGGCATGCAATTTCTAGAAAGCAATAAAGAATAACCTAATCATGCAATTAGCTATGAAAATTAAATAAGAGAGACAAGGAGAGAGAGAGAGAGGGAGAGAGAGAGAGAGTACTACAGAAAACACATTTCTCAATAGTCGTTAAAGAGATACCATCACGGTTGACCAACCGTTGTGAGGTTGGGTATGATTGTAAGTGTGTAGTTTATGACAACGACCTATTTCCCGTTGTAGTAAACAGGATAATGCGCTACATATAACAACAGTTGTTTTAAACAACCGTTTTGAAATAATTTATAGGTCCCGGGTTCGATACCCAACAACGTCATTTTTGGTGTTTATTATTCTGGATAGCGTTCTGCTTATAAAAATGGTTTTATTAAACAACCGTAGTGAAATTTTTGTTTTTTTAAATATGTTTTTATGTTATTTTACATAATTCTCAATTTTTAACCTGAATTTTTCTGAATCGTATCATACCAGAAACAACAATTCACTCATTTGTGAATTGAATTAGACAAAAAATGTATTACATCAAAGACAAAATTCCATTAAGAAATAAAAATTGTATTACATCAAAACCAAAATGGCACAAAACAACCTATAATTTACACATCATTACATCAAATAATAGTCTCTTAGTGTCTTGGTATCTTGACTTTAAATTCCTATAATTTCAAATAATAATACTTGTTAGTAATTAACCTTAAAAATTATAACTTATAATACATCATGAATAACATGCACATCATCTCTATCAATTTGTTCATATGAAGTACGCATTTGTGTTGCTTAAAAGGAGTGGAAGGAATATCAAAATTTTTATCACTATGAGGAATGTATTTTCCTTGGAGAACAATTGACCATCTACTTAATAAGTCCGAAGGGTCTGTCACATAAACACTTGTTTTGATTGAGTAGCCATGATTAAGGATGTAAATGGATATCCACGGAGACAGATACTATGATATCCGTGTCTACCCCGTTGGATAAATATGATATCCATATCCGCCTCATATCCGTCGGGTATCTGCTAAACGGATAATCCGCGGATGTTTACAGATATCAATGGATAACATTTTTTTAAAATTTTTTCTGTTGAAATTTTTTTTCAACTTCTTTTAAAGACACAAGAATTTATTATCACATAACATTCATACAAATATATATTATTTTAAGAACAAAATGTTATCACATTAATTTCCTTCATTTTCAACAAAACCTAATATTCATACATTTCATTTTTAACAAAAAGTAAAAGATATTGTGATTGTGAGTTATGGTGAAAGAGCGGACAACATAGTAGTTGAAAGGAAGGCACCGACTGGACATGTAAAGTGGTTGGCTTGACGGTGGAATTGAAGTGAGGTATGGAGTAAAGAATAAGCTTTAAATATGAAATGGCCAATATGATTTGTATGAAATGTAAAAGGTTTTCTTCAAAGAAAACTTCAAAAAAATATATACGAGAAGACTAGTTTTCTAGAAGATGAAAAGACAGAGTATAATAAACTAATATTTAAGTAATTATTTTAATTTATTAGCGGATACGGATATTCACGGGCATGAGTATCATTAAACCCATATCTATATTCATTATTAAACGGGTATTTAAATATCTATTTATTTATCCGCAGATATCTATTAAGCTACCCGCCCCGTACCCATGACGGATTTTATCTGAGGATATCCTCGGGTATGGATATTTTTTCCATCCCTATCCATGATGAAAGGTTTGGTCATATAAGTTTCCTTGCCAAGGCCAACCCGTGTGAATCCTAACTCATTAGTTTGTACACCATTGTTATTGGGAACCCACTTGCATTTAAATAAAGGCACTTTGAAAATAATATAATCAATCTCCAAAATCTCCTCAATGACACCATAGAACGCGCTAATTGCCAAAATAGGATTCTTATCTTTCAAACTAGAAAAATACATGGATTAGGCCTCAACCATATTCCTACTATTTTGCGTTGTACTACGGCCATCTTTTGCCTTTGTATCAAAGGAAAAATTAGAAATGTTGTATGCAGTCCAAGTTATCACATTAAATTTTGGCATGTACGACAACCATTTAATTATCTCGGATGCACTATCATCATTACGAATCCTCATATTAAACCAAGTTATGAATTTCTTGTTATGCTCTGTCAACAACCACTTGTCATTCATTCGGGAATATTTTTCTTTATAACTATTTTGTGAGTTTCTATGTAAGGTTCAACTTCACTAAGATTAATCGATATATAGAAATGTCCTTCAAGAACTACATCCCGACCCATTGACTTAACATTTAAACCTTGAGTACCTCTACCTCCAAATTTATCAGCATGACAAGACTTTGAAATTCCTATAGACTCGATTTTCGACAAATAGTTTTAACAAAACTCAACAGCTTCTTCTGTGATGTACTTTTCAACGACCGAGGCTTCCGGTCGGTGATGATTCTTCGTGTATCCTTTAAATATCTTCATGTATTACTCTATTAGATACACCCAACTTAAATAAACTGGACCACAAAATTTGATTTCTCTGACTAGATGAACAAGTAAGTGAACCATAATGTCAAAAAATGATAGAGGAAAATACATCTCTAATCGACACAAGATTATTACACCCACATCTTCTAATTCATCTAATTTTTTGAAATCAAGAAATTTATTACATATAGCATCGAAGAATAAGCACAATCTGGTTATAGTTACTCTTACATTTTTTGGAAGGATGCCACAAATAACCACTGGTAGAATCTGTTGCATCAAGACATGACAATCATGAGATTTTAAGCCAATTAACTTAAGATCTTTCATTGATACAAGTTTCTTGATGTTTGATGAGTAACCTTGGGGAACTTCGATACCATGCAAACACTCTTTCTTTTCCTTTTTACATAGAGTGTGACATGCCAGAGGCAAATAAGTTCTTTTTCCTCTATCTTCTAGAGCCAACTGTTATCATATACCCATCTCCACTATATCTAAATAGGAATTATTATTATCTTTAGTCTTGCATCGAATGTTTAGAAGTGTTCATATCAAACTATCACCCACATTTTTCTCCACATGCATCACATCAAGATAATGTCTTACATCGAGACTAGACCAATATGGAAGATCAAAGAATACCAATCTCTTTTTCCAAATATTTCTCTCAATGGGACATTTTTTATTCTTTCCAAAGACAATAGTATGGTGTTATTGTAGTTGATAAACTTCATCGCCAGTTAAAGGTTTAGGATCGATTTCAAACTTATGTTCTCCGTTAAAAGCCTTCCATAATCTACGATAAGGATGATTGGGTTTTAGAAATTTATGATGCCTAACGTAAACAATCTTTTTTCCAAACTCAAACCGGTGAAAACATGTATTAAATTCACATATAAGACATGTTTTATGTCCTTTAACAGTATATCCAGCCAGATTACCATATGCAGGAAAGTCGTTGATTGTGCAAAATAACATTGTACGCATATTTAACTTTTCACCAGAATATACATCATCAAAGTCAACGCGTTCCTCCCACAAAAGTATTAAATCTTCAATTAATTAACTTATATAAACATCTATGTCGTTTCCAGGTTGTCTTGGTCCCAAAATCATCATACTTAACAACATATACTTGCGCTTCATGCTCAACCATGGAGATGGGTTGTAAATCATGAGAAGAACAGACCACGAAGAATGGTTAGTACTCAGATTACCAAAGAGGTTCATTCCATCTATGGAAATCCCAAGCCTAAGGTTTCTTGGCTCAACGCCAAAATCCAGAAACAACGATTCAATTTTCTTCTATTGCAAAGAATCAGTTACATGGCGAATGTTCCCATCACATTTTCTTTCATCTGCATGCCATCTAATATTCTTTGTGATATTTGCATTAGAAAAAAGTCTCTTGAACTTTGAAATTATTGAAAAGTACCATAACACTTAAGTAGGAGGACAATTCTTACTAACAATGTCATTTTCATCACCATTGTTGTCCTTCAACTTGTAGTGCAACTCACCACATTCCAGATATTGATCCAAATTTTCATACTCTTTCATGTATAATATGCAGTCATTAGGGCATGCATGTATTTTAATATGCTCCAAACCCATTGGATACAATATCTTCTTCTCCTCATAACAAGGTTCCAACAAATTATTATCTTCTGGTAGTATCTGTTTCAACAAATCAAGCAATTATGTGAAAGTTTTATCCGACCACCCACTTTTTGCCTTCAGATTAAACAATTTCAACAAAGCAGACAATCATGTAAAACTTGCGCACTCCTTATATAAAGGCGCATCTTTATCACTACATAAAGCACCATGAATATAGGATTTCATTTAAGACGATTCTCCAATATCACAGATCATATCTTCTAGTCGATCATCCATATCTTCATCATCTTCATCCATTTGTGACATCACATTTCGATTTTTATCCACTTCGCCAAGCCACATCCATTTTGTATAATTTTGACACGTTCCATCACAACATAGATGATTTAATATTTCTTTCATTTACCATTTTTTGATATTCCCACAAATAACACAAGGACTGTTGTGACACAAACGATACCAATTAACAAATTCTTGATTGAGAATCGAACTTTCTTGGGCAAACTGTTTTCTATTCACTTTCTCATTTAGGGTTTACAAATGATTACAAATGAATAACATAATTGGCCTCTCTCAACAATCTGAGAGATCTAGCCTATTTATAGACTAACTATATAACTTACACAATAACCTAACTAAACAATTGGATCCTTAACACAAGGTCCAATTCTACAATACATACTAGAACTAACTTCGACTACAATATGTAACACTTCGACATCAGCATGTGAACCATCTTCGACTTCATGCTTGTCTCCTGTTGAAACCTGAAAGCTATCCCTGCTGACATCACTAGAGTTCGATCCAATATCTCACAAATCTTCACCTTGGAACAAACTCTACAACAATAGAGGAATAAACTAGCTTTCATCATGTAGCTTTATCAATTGCATACAGTGGAAAACTTGCAGCACGACAATGTCTTGGTGATCATCTCAGCAGCATTATCATCTGTCAAACCTTCAGCACTTGGACTTTTCCACGCTCGATTATCTCTCTGACGAAGTGCAACCTTACATCGATGTATTTGGTTTGCTCATGATAGGCTGAATTCTTTGATAGGTGTATTGCACATTGACTATCACATTTAATAGTGATAACTCGACCTTGAAGTTTCAGCTCCTTTGCAAAACCTTTAAGCCATAATGCTTCTTTCACAGCTTCAGTGAGGGCAATATATTCTGCTTCAGTGGTTGATAAGGAAACAGACTTTTGAAGTGTCACTTTCCAACTGATGGCTGGGTCGAACATAGTGAACACATATCCAGAAATAAATTTTCTGGAATCCATACAACCTGCATAATCAGAGTCGACATATCCTTCGATTTGGATTTTGCTATCATCACCACCGGCTCCACCATAAATTAGGACTCGACTCAGAGACCCATTTATGTACCTGAGAATCCACTTTAAAGCTTGTTAGTGCGCCTTTCTAGGATTGGCCATATAACTGCTTACAAGGCTCACTTCATACGCTATGTCTGGCTTCGTACATACCATAGCATACATCAAAGAACCTACTGTACTAGCATATGGAATGATACTCATATCGATTCTTTCAGCTTCAGTACTCGGACTTTGAGTAGTACTAAGCTTAAATTGAGGATTTGTCGGAGTCACAACAGGCTTTGAATTCGACATACCAAACTTATCGAGAACCTTCCGTAGGCATGTCTCTTGAGATAAGCATAACTTCAACTGCTTTCTATCTCTCTGGATGTCAATCCCAAGAATCCTGGTGGCAGCTCCCAAATCCTTCATTTCGAACTCTTTACTGAGTTCAGCTTTCACCTCCATTACATCCTCGACACTGTTGCTAGCTATGAGGATATCATCCACATAAAGCAACAAAATAACAAGTGAGTTTCCAGGTCGAAATTTGAAGTAAACACAGTGATCGAACTTGCTCCTAGTGAAACTAATGTGTGCCATGAACTTGTCGAATCTCCCGTTCCAATGTCGAGGAGATTGTTTCAGGCCATACAAAGACCTATTTAGCTTGTACACATAATCTTCCTTATCATTTTCTACATACCCCTCAGGTTGTCACATCAGGACCGTTTCATCTAGATCACCATATAGGAAGGTTGTCTTCACATCCATTTGTTCAAGTTCCAGGTCAAACTTCGCCACCATGTTTAACAACATTCTAATGGATCTATGCTTTACAATAAATGAGAACACATAATTGAATTCGAGCTCTTCTTTCTGAGTGAACCCCCTCGCAACTAACCTTACCTTAAAGCGTTTCGACATAACTCCTTCGATTCCTTCCTTGACCTTGAAAATCCACTTACAACTGACTAACCTGGCTCCTGCAGGTTTCTCAATCAGCTCCCAAGTGTTATTATCATGAAGATATTTCATCTCGTCATCCATGTCTTTTCGCAATTCAGTCTTATTTTGACTCCTCATAGCTTCCTTATAGTCTCTAGGTTCTTCCTCAAGTACCTCACTTGCAGAGATTAAGGAAAAAGCTATAAGATCTACATAACCAAGTCTCTGAGGTGGCTTGATGACTCTTCTCAACCTATCTCTTACCAATAGGTAGTTATCGACAGTTTCCTCGGTCTCTTCAGCATCATTCTCTTTTTCTTTGACTTCATCTGGGTTATGCACTTCAGCATCACTATATTCCACCTCAACAGGAATCTATACTTGTTCTAGCTCCTTTTCATAGATTTCTGCACTTCAACCAGCATCACCCGTTTTCTTGAACGCCATATCGACTTCATTGAAAACTATATCACGACTTGTGATACATCTTCTGTGACCTGGTTCTAGGAACCATAACTTATAGCCTTTGACTCCCTCAGGATATCCAAGGAACATGCATCTTAGAGCTCTAGGTTCGACCTTGTCTTGCCTAATGTGAGCATAAGCTAAACAACCAAATAATCTCAGTTTGTCGAGATCTAGTGGTTGACCCGACCAAACTTCTTCAGGTGTCTTCATTCCCAAGGAAATCTAGGGACATCTATTTATCAGATAAGCTGTTGTCGAAACAACATCCGTCCAAAACACCTTTTTCAATCCAGCACTAAGCAACATGTATCTAACCCTGTCAAGGATTGTTCGATTGAACCTCACAGCTAAGCCATTTTGTTGAGGAGTACCTGCTACAGTCTTATGCCTTGCAATCCCATACTCGACACAGTAGCTGCCGAAAGCTTCATTGCAGAACTCAAGGCTGTTGTCGGTTCTCAACCTCTTTACCTTTCTTCCAGTTTGAGTTTCTACTAGAACCTTCCAACTTTTGAAATTCTCAAAATTTGCATCCTTAGTCTTCTGAATGAATACCCATAACTTTCTAGAATAGTCATCAACTATGGATAGAAAATACCTTGCACCTGAATGTGAAGGATTCCATGCAGGCCCCCAAAGATCAGCATGAATGTAATCAAGAGATCCATGTATTCTTTGTTTACCTTTGTTAAACTTCACCCTACAGGATTTTCGAAATACACAAGGTTCACAAAAATCTGTAGCGCGATTTTTGTGGTCTTGAGTCACGATCGCTTGGGTACTACAGTTTGATTCATTTTTATCCTATTGAGTTGATTAAGGAAGGGAAATAGATGTCTCCAATTAACTCTGCTTGCATACTGACTTTGAACAGTGGTCTGTTAGGTTACAAATGGGATTAAGATGTGGGTCCTTCTTTGGTTATATTTTTTTAAAATCAGAATGTCTGGATCATTTGCGAGGTTTTTTTGGTAGGATGTTAGGACTTGGTGCTTTTGGGTTGATATATGGGGGTACTGGATTTGGGTCTTTGATTAGTATGCTCGCTAATATTTTTGTAATCTTATGCCTACGTATTCCCGTTTAACGAAACAGGGAAATCAGAGCGATCGTAGTTCCTCCTATTCTATGGGAGGAAAAAAGTTGTTTTGGTGTCTTGTTCAAAGCCCAAGACATGAAGCTAAAGGTGATTTGTATCTTGTTCAAAGCCCAAGATGTGAAGCTAAAGGGTCAGAGAGAGTTTGTCATCTCTAAAGAGGAGTTGTTGATGTTTGTATGCTATGAGCAAGGCACATGTTTGATGCTAAAAGGTTGATTGACTCAACTGGGGTTTTCCTTATACAAAGCCTAAGCGGAGGCTAGAAGTATGACTTTTCCGGGGAAAATGTTCTTTCTGTCTTGTACAAAGCCCAAGATTGAGGCTAAAAGGAAGTTGACACAACAAGAGAGTCTTTTATACTCAACAAGAAAGTGTTTTTATATGTCTTGTACAAAGCCAAAGACGGAGGCTAAAAGGTGATTGACACAACAAGGGAGTCTTTTATACTCAACAAGAGAGTGTTTTTGTATGTCTTGTACAAAGCCCAAGACGGAGGCTAAAAGGAGATTGACTCAACAAGAGAGTCTTTTATACTCAACAAGAGAGTGTTTTTGGTATCTCGTACAAAGCCCGAGATGGAGGCTAAAAGGAGACTGACTCAACAAGAGAGTCTTTTATACTCAACAAGAGAGTGGTTTTGGTATCTCGTACAAAGCCCGAGATGGAGGCTAAAAGGTGACTGACTCAACAAGAGAGTCTTTTATACTCAACAAGAGAGTGATTTTGGTATCTCGTACAAAGCCCGAGATGGAGGCTAAAAGGTGGCTGACTCAACAAGAGAGTCTGAAAAGGTTAGCACCGCTAGGGAGAATCATTTGTACAAAGCCCAAGAGGAGGCTGTCTTATCGTTGTGGATTCTGGAGATCCGGAAGCGAGTCCAAGTGTGGGTAACTCTCATGAGAGAGACCGGGTTTCTGCCTATGTTTGAAGGGAACTTGAGAATCTCTTTGAGACTCAAGGGTCTTAGACTGTCCAAGTCTAGAGTTTTATCTTTTGTACAATGCCCAAGAGGAGGCACGGGCATTAAGGGATGAGTATCAACCCTAAAGTGGCCAGAGGTTTGACACTGGAAAGACTGCTCTAGCAAAGGATGACTAAGTTCTGTCTTATACCTTTAAGAGGTCGCCAGGGTCCTTGTATTAAGCCCAAGAGAAGGCATGAGAACTTCTAAGAAGCCGAAGGGTGCTTGTACAACGCCCAAGAGGAGGCGGGGATGCTTTTAGGAAGCCTGTGGGTCCCCAAACCAAGAGAAGTTCAAGACATGCTATTCACCGAGAATAGATCAAGCCAGGAAGGTTCATGAATTTGGAAGAAACTCAAGAGATGCTATTCACAGAGAATAGATCAACTATGGGGAGTAGAGTTTCTTTGACAATTTCTAAGAGTGACAGTCTGAGAAAGGGTTCATCGAGAATGCTGTTTTTCACGTCTCTATATTGTTTAACCCCAAGAGGAGGGAAGACTGTATCTGGAAATCCTATGGGGATCTAGTTTTGTTTGTATTTAAGAGTGACCAATAGGGCTTGACGTAGTTACCGGGGAAAACTCTAAATAACTATACTAGTATTACACAGTGGATATTGGACAATTATATAAAAGTTTGTGAAAGAAGACTTACAGTGAAACAGCCCCACAATACAGTTATATACATATGAAAGCGATAAATGAAAGCGGATAAACACTTACCCGTTGTAGAGCTTCCATGCTGTTTGGTTAGTTGTTCAACAAAGAAAACTTTGATAACAATATTATATTCAAAATCAAAGGGGAAAGTGCTTTGAAAAGTTGTTGGGGCTTACAGCTCGAGGAGAGACCCAAGGTTTAATGATGATCGCACCACTGATAACGCCGGTCGATAGTTATAATGTGGAAATTGTCCGGGAGTTCTACGTAAACGCCCTCCCGGATGATGGCGACCTGTTCAGTTGGACGACTCAAGTTGGGGGAAAAATGGAGAGGTTTGACCGTAGGACCATAAGTACTGTTCTTGGGAGCCCTATGCCGTTATGAGCCAGTGAGATTGATGATTACCACAGGGATCTTCACCTTCACCGAGATATCCCTCAAATGACCAGAGATCTTTTGCGCCTAGGAAAGAGTGTTGAACTCAACCCATCTGGGGTTGCAATTAGGTACAGGAGGGAGGACATGCAGCCCTTAGCCCAACTCATATTGCTTTTGGTGGTAACCAATATCAAACATAAATCGCATTCCTCAACCATCACTATTCCTTTAGCTCACCTAGTCCATAGTATCTTGACAAATGTGCAGATTGATGTGGCGCGTATAATTGTCGATGAGATAAGGGCAATTGTGGAGAGCGGATTAGGAGGTAACGCTTCTAGGAAGAATGCCCCTCTCGTATTCCCTTGTCTTATCATGTCATTGTGTGCGGAGGCTGAAGTAGATTTGCCTGCGCGACGCCAGGTTACGATACCGTCGGCTATCGATGATTGATATGTCGACAAATTCTGCAAGCCTAAGGGGGCTAGGGGTGAGTCGTCTGGTGCTGGTGCTGAGGCTGGCACAAGTGGTGGATCACATAATTTTTATCTTTATCAGCAAGAAATCTGCCAGTATAACTGGGACTGGATGGCGGCTTCTCAGCGCGCCATGTTGGACTTACATGATTCTATGCAGGTACTCCAGCTTCAGATTCGAGATCCAGCCGCAGAGCATTCTATGATGTTGAGGGAGCAGTTCCTCACACACGCTGGTTGGCCTGAGGCCAGGCCAGTATTCGGAGGGGGCGAAGATGCGGCTGGTCCTGCTGGTGATGATGCTGATGAGGAGGGGGATGGTGATGATGTGGAGGTATCTAGCTCTGAGGAGGGGGAGGAAGACCAGGAGACTGAGGTGTATGCTACAGAGTCTGAGGAGGACTGATTTCTTTTGATGATGATGATTTTGTACTTCTTTTGTGCTACAAAGTGAAGTTTTATTATGTTCTATGTATGTATTTTTTGTGTTTCAGTTAGTATTGATGTACTTTATCCACTGTGTTGGATTATTTTGGATTTTGGGATGTATTTGTACCCTTTGTGGTATCTTGTTTTGACTTTGTAGGTGTGTTTACACCATTACATTTCTATTTATTATTAGTAGTAATATTTGATGTTTTCAGTAAAAAAATTCTGTTTTTATTTTACTAATATTTCGGTTTTAATTATTATATTAAGTGTTGAGTTCTTTAGTTTACGAATGCTCAACACTTAATTGGTTGGTATGCTTTTGTGTTAAGAGTTGAATTCTTCAGTTTACGAATGTTCATCTCTTAAAATTGTTTATATGTTTTATGTTGGTATGTTTGTGAATATTTAATGTTTCCTTCTTTTGTTGATGAAACTTAGGGAATTTTAGGTTGGTGATTCTTGATCTTAAAAGAAGATTCCTCCAAGATGGGATGGCTATGATAGTACTTTAAGCATGTTGTTGTGGCAAGGTACATAGTTACCTAGTTCTAGAATTTAGAATGTATTAGAACTTTGTTGTCTTGGTACAAATGAAAATGTTGTTTCTTGTTACAACTCTATTTGAATGCTTATGTCATTTAGGTCCAAAAATCACAAAAGTGAGAAACCTCCAGGTTATACTATATGCTTTGGATTGATGATAAATTTTGTTTTATACTTTTAATTCATGCTTTATCTTGTGATGTATGTGATTTTATGGAAGTCTTAGAAATGATCAAGGCACTTGTTGATATTGAGCACAACCATTTCCATACAGTAATTTACCCGTGAGTAGCGAGAATTTGTTAGCCCCTTTGTGCCCAAATTTGTTAGATCTCTTTTAGTGATGAACTTTGTGTTGTACATATTTGAAAAATCGAGTTCATCATTGAATTTTTGAGAGCTTCTAAAATGTTTTCTTCTTGATCCTTGGAACTTTTGTTTTAATTGACTTCAAGGCAAGGAACATTCACGTAAGGTTGAGTCGAAAATAAGTTGGGGAAAATGAAAAAGAAGATCGGTGAATTACTCAAAATTTTGAAAACATTTAAGCAAGCATGAAAAGAAAAGAGTATGTGAATATTTGTGTACCAAAAGAGAAATAGAATGCTTGCTTGAATGAGAAGAAAAAAAAGGGTCCAATAAGTGTGCAAGGGCCAAGGAAGTTTGAGAAGGTGAGATATAGAAAAAAATGGTGAATGAAGTTGAGATGTTGTGACTACCTTGTTTAGTGAATATTCTTTTGCATCGGCAATTTCGTTTCTATGGCCGTTGGAAATGTCCCTTTATTGTTTACTCGACCTAGCTGCAACCTTGAAGTCCTTAGTGATCTTTTGCTTCCATGAATTCTTTTGTTATCATCTAAATATTGTATGAATTGCTTAGTATTTGCATCATTTGTCATTTGAGTGAAATTTTCCCGTGCTTGTATGCGCGTTTTACTTCAATCTTTTTTCGAAGAGGAGTGTTAGAATGACATGTGCATGATGAGTTAGTTGTCTCTTGAAACATCGTTTAAAAGTTGTTTACGAGTCAAGTTCTTTTACATTGTCGATTCTAGGATTTTGTAATTGTACTTTGTTGCAATACTTGTTTATTTGAGCCGTTTCTCTTGTCTTGGGTTGAATTAAATGCTCAAGCAAATCCTCTTGTGTCAAAGAGAGGCATACTTTGCTTGAGGACAAACAAAGAGTTAGTTGGGGAGAGTTTGTTAGATGTCAAACATGTTATATATTTGTATCTGATCCTTGGCATTTTTCAACACTTTTCTGTGTTTAATTGTTGATTTTTGGAGTTACTCATTGTTGTTCTTCATGCATTGTATTTATACCTTTGGTGCTTGTAATGTGTGTGTTATTGAGCAGAAAAGTGCACTAATTGATCAAGGAATTGAGACACAAAGAGATGCAACAAGATGCCAAAGAAAGAGGAAAACAACAGGGTGTTCGCTTTGTGAACTCTGGCGAAGGTGCCAGCAAAGGTTCGCTTTGCGAACAGCAGCGAGGCTCCCAACGAATAGCTCCAGAATTTCATGGATGGAAAAGAACCTAAAGTTCGCTTTGCGAACGCCCAGCGAATGTTCGCTGGTTTGCTCGCTGTGCGAAGGACCTGGCGAATGGAGGCAGTGGAAAAAGGACCCTAAATTTGCTTTGCGAATATGCTGGCGAATGATTCGCTGTGCGAATGAATTATTCGCAGTGCGAACCCGCGACATCAGCTTGGGGCGGTTTAACTCTCAGAGGCACTTAAGGTGCCATTTTCTCTCATTCGCAGTGCGAATTCTGCAGAATTCAAGTGTTGTATAAATAGATTTTCACTTTTCTTGAAAGGAGACTTTTTTATTTTTTTCACACAAAAACATAGTTTTCTGTATTTTGATCATCCAAGAGGGAATTTTCACCTAGCGAAGCTGAAGTCACATCCATTCTCGATTAGTCGACGTGGATGTTCATTCATCTCCTCTTGAAACTTGTCATCCAAGCTACCATGAGAATGAGTAGCTAAACACTCTTGTGTTAAGGTTAGATGTAGTTGATCTTGATCATATGTATTTCTTTCGATATTTTGTATATGAACAAGGTTATTGATCAACATAGATGAAGTTATTTGCTCTTAATGATTTATGTGTGGTTTGTATTGCTCTAGACATAGATTTTGCAAATCATGACCTAATAATTTTATCTCTTAAAAACCAAACTCTAGACATAGATTTGGGATTTGTTATTCGCTTTGTGTTGATCTTAACGATTGTTGTTTCGATTGTTAGCATGAGACATCATCTAACGGTCTAAACAATGATACTCACGACTTTGCTTTAGACATAAACTTAGTCGAGAGGATACGCGGTTGTATTGGTCGGAAACTAAGTTCATATGCTTGATTAATCGAATATGTGTGAGAAGGATTAGCGAAACCTAACCTTGACATGCTTTTCTAAAAACCTTACAAACTCTTTGCCACAAATTTACTCTTTGCTACCAATGAATGTTAACCAAAATCAAGCACCCTTTGAAATTCTTTAACTTAAAACATTGTGACTATTGAACGGCAAGCATCTAATATCGCACAATCCCCGTGGAGACGATAAAAACACCCCCCTAATACTGTTTCAACAAAATGGCGCCATTGCTGGGGATTGTTCATTGATATTGCAAGCATTGCAATAGTTGTTTTGTTTTAAGCTTGTTGACTTTTTCTTGAACTTGCTAATTTGTTTTGTTTAGTGTGCAGACTTTGTTTTATGCGAGGGAAACTACCGGCGGACCAAATTCTGTTCGATCCTGAGATTGAAAGAACCGCTTGTAGAATCAATAGCAGAACGAGACGAAGGAGGAAACTAGCTAGACAAAGGCAAGAACAAGAGGGAAGTTCAACTTCTACACCACCACCATTGCCACAGTTACTTCCATCTATGGAACATCCACCACCACCACCACCACCACTTGCTTCTAGACAATGTACAAACAGTCCTAGACATAATGCACAGTTTGCTTGTAATGCGCAGAACGGTCGTCATTCAGAAATGAAGACTGGTATTCTCCAGCTTCTATATCAGAGTCCTTTTACTGGTATAGATCATGAGGATCCTTTTACACATCAGACAAAGTTCTATGAGATTGCGGGAGCAACTGGTGCGCCCGAAGCTGAAGAGGAATCTCTGTTTAAGAGACTATTCCCGCATTCCCTCATTGGGAAGGCCAAGGAATGGTATCTTGATCAGTCAACGACAATAATGACTGATTGGAATTCACTTGAAGAAAAATTTTTGGAGCGATTTTTCCCACATAATCGTTTCATGGAGGCAAAGACCGCAATAGCAGTGTTCACGCAAGGTGCCAACGAATCTCTCAACGAAGCGTGGGAGAGATTCAAATCTATGTTGAGGAAATGCAAGGGGCATGGCTTTGATGAATTGTCTCAAATTCATATTTTTTGGAATGTACTTCAACTAGTGCATAAAACCTTGTTGGATGCCACCGCTGGTGGATCCTTACTGAGCGAAACTGCTGAAGAAGCCACTGCCATTATTAATAAGATGGCTTTAAATGATCATCAGGGAAGCCATAACTGTGGCCCTTCTCAAAGGACTCCTGGAGTTTTGGAACTGGGAACCAATGATGCTATACTTGCTCAAAACAAGTTATTATCCCAGCAAGTTGAGTTGTTAACGAAACAAATGTCTAAACTTCCTCAACAATTTAAATAAGTCCATGACTCCTCGAGTAAAAACGTGCAGGTCTTGGTATGTGAACTTTTTAGAGGCGACCATCTTACCGGATATTGTCCTCCAGTTGTGGAGGAGGTAAACTATGCTGGAAATCAAGGATACCAACCCCGACCTCCTTATCAACAAGGCAACCAAGGTTACCAACAACGGGGTAACCAAGGTTATCAACAACCGTGGAGACCATAAGAAGCCAGACCGTCAAACCATCAACAATACTAAAATTACACTCAACCTCCGCAAGCACTCGTTGGAAATACGAAGATGGAAGACACTCTCACGCAATTTATGCAAATGTCAATGTCCAATCAGAAGAATACCGATGCGGCCATAAGGAATCTTGAAACACAAGTCGGACAATTATTAAAACAATTAGCCAACCAACAAAAAGGAAACTTTACGATGAATACTCTCCCAAATCCTAAAGAGCATTGTAAGGCTATTCTAACAAGAAGTGGAAGAGAGATTGACATGGGTGTAGGTGAAGTTGTAGTGGAGGAGGAGGTTGTAGTTGATAAAGAAAAAGATAGTGATGAGGTTGAAATAAAAAAAAATGTTGAGGGTGATCTAGTTGAAAATGAGAAGGAAAAAAGTGAGGACGATGAAAAAAGAAAGAGAGAAGAAAAATTGAAAAAAACTAGGAAGGGGAAAGAACCGTTGAATAATATTCCGATCCAACATTTACCATATCCTCATGCTCCTACAAAGAAAGATAGTGCGAGGCACTACACTCGGTTTATGGATATTTTCAAACAATTACAAATAAACATTCCATTTTCCAAAGCTTTAGAGCAAATGGCAAAATATGCGAAATTTATGAAGGATATTCTCACAAAAAAGAAGAGGTATACGGATCAAGAGACCATTATGGTGGATGCTAGTTGTAGCGCTATCATTCAACGTACTCTCCCGAGGAAAGAATGTGATCCGGGACGAGTCACCATGCCGGTTACTATAGGAAATATCTATGTGGGCAACTGATTGATTGATTTGGGCTCTAGTATAAATTTGATACCTTTGTCGATTGTGAAACAGTTAGGACACATGGAATTGAGGTCCACTCAAATGACATTGCAACTTGCAGACAAATCCACTACCCGTCCTCACGGTGTAACGGAAGATGTATTAGTTAAAGTGGACAAATTCTTATTTCCTATTGACTTCGTGGTAATTGAAATGGAGGAAGATGAAGACGCTCTATTGATTCTTGGGAGACCGTTTATGAAAACTGCTAGAATGACAATTGATATGGACGACGGTCTTATGAAGGTTAGAGTCCAAGATGAGGAGGTTTGTTTCAATCTATTTGAGGCCATGAAACACAAGAATGACAAAGGTGACTGTTTCAGAATAGATGCAACGGAAGAAGTGGTTATGGATGTCATGAAACAAGTTTATGTAGTGTCCCCTTTGCAAAGAGCTCTTGATGATTCCTTTGAAGTATTCTCCGAAGAAGAGGAAAGAGCACTTGAAGAGTGTCTAAAGGAACTTGAATCTTTGGAGGAGTTGCAACCTTGGGAATGTGAAGAGGAAGTGCTTAAAAAAGAGGTGAGTGATGCGAAATCTAAACTTGAATTGAAGGTGTTGCCTTCAAATTTGAAATATGCTTTCCTGGATGACGATTGTAATAAACCTGTTATCATAAGCAACATTTTATCTGATAATGAGGAAAACCGGTTAATTCAAGTTTTGAGGAAAAATCAAGAAGCAATGGGATGGACTCTTTCTGATCTCAAAGGAATAAGCCCCTCTTATTGTATGCATCACATATTCATGGAAGAGGATTTCAAACCGGTTGCTCAACCGCAACGCCGTTTGAATCCAACGATGAAAGAAGTAGTAAGAAAAGAAGTTGTCAAACTCTTGGATGCCGGTATAATTTACCCGATTTCCGATAGCCCTTGGGTAAGTCCGGTCCATGTTGTGCCAAAAAAAGGAGGAATAACCGTGATCCGTAATGAAAAAAATGAGCTGATCCTGACAAAAATGGTGACGGGGTGGAGGATGTGTATAGACTATAGGAGGCTAAACACCGTGACACAGAAAGACCATTTTCCACTTCCTTTTATGGACCAAATGTTAGAAAGATTGTCGGGCCAACAATTCTATTGCTTCTTGGATGGTTATTCCGGGTATAACCAAATTTCAGTGGACCCGAATGACCATGAGAAAACGGCATTCACTTGTCCTTTCGAAATTTTTGCCTACCAAAAGATGTCATTTGGTCTATGCAACCCACCGACGACGTTTCAATGATGTGTGCAAGCTATTTTCTCTGATCTTACTGAAAAGACGATGGAGGTTTTTATGGACGACTTCTCCATTTTCAGAGTGTCTTTTGATCTTTGTTTGAGAAATTTAGAGGTTGTGCTTGAACAGTGTGTTGAGACGAATTTGGTATTAAACTGGGAGAAGTGCAATTTTATGGTTATAGAGGGAATAATGTTGGGCCACAAAGTCTCCTCCAAAGGTCTTGAGGTTGATCAAGCCAAAATTAAAGTGATTGAAAAGTTGCCTCCTCCAACTAATGTCAAAGGCATTCGAAGTTTTCTCGGACATGCGGGATTCTATCGGAGGTTCATCAAGGACTTAACGAAGATAGCGAAGCCATTGAGCAATTTTCTCAACAAAGATAAGTTTTTTTGACTTTGATGAATCTTGCATGTTTGCTTTTAATGTTTTAAAGAAAAGTTTGACTACCTCACACATAATCATCGCACCTAATTGGAAATTGGATTTTGAACTAATGTGTGATGCGAGTGATTATGCGGTGGGTGCAGTTTTGGGTCAGCAGAAAACACAATTTTTTCATGCTATACACTATACGAGCAAAGTTTTAAACGAAGCTCAAATTAACTATGCAACAACTGAAAAAGAGTTGCTTGCGATAGTGTATGCATTGGAAAAATTTCATTCCTATTTGATTGGGTCGCGAGTTATCGTTTACACGGATCACACGACGATTAAGTATTTGCTCACCAAGCCCGACTTTAAACAAAGGCTAACTCGTTGGATCCTCTTGTTGCAAGAATTTGATCTAGAAATTCGTGACAAGAAAGGATCAGAGAATTTGGTGGCAGATCACTTATCCCGCCTTGTAAACGTTGACGTGACCAAAAAGGAATGTGAGGTCAAAGAGGAGTTTCTGGATGAAAAATTGTTTAGGGTGCAAGTGAGACCATGGTTCGCCGACATGGCTAACCACAAAGCCTCCAGATTAATATCGGATGGTCTAACTCACCATCAAAAAAAGAAACTTTTGTCGGACGCCAAGTCTTTTGTTTGGGATGAACCACATTTGTTTAAACTTGGTGTCGACAACCTCTTGAGAAGATGTGTGTCAGTAGATGAAGCCACAAACATACTTTGGCATTGTCACAACTCTCCGTATGGAGGACATTTTAACGGGTTAAGAACGGCAATGAAAGTCCTTCAATCGGGCTTTTATTGGCCTTCTTTATTCAAAGATGCGCATGCGCATGCCCAAAGTTGTGACAAATGTCAGAGAATTAGTGGAATTTCAAAGTGGCATGAAATGCCTTTACAAAATATGTTGTAAATTGAAGTATTTGATTGTTGGTGAATTGACATTGTTGGACCTTTTCCATCTTCATTTTCTAACGAGTACATTTTGGTCGCTGTTGATTATGTTTCCAAATGGGTGGAGGCAATAGCATGTGCTAAGGCCGATGGAAAAACCGTTATAAATTTTTTTAAAAGAAACATTTTTGCTCAATTTGGTACTCCGGGAGTGTTGATAAGTGACGGAGGATCCCACTTTTACAACACTCAGCTTGAAAAAGCTTTGGAGCAATATGGTGTTAAGCACAAAGTTGCAACACCATATCATCCTCAGGCTAATGGGCAAGCGGAGGTATCGAACCGAGAAATAAAACGAATTTTAGAAAAAACAGTTTCATCTTCAAGGAAGGATTGGGCAAATAAGCTTGATGATGTTTTGTGGGCTTATCGGACAACTTTTAAAGCTCCGATCGGTCTCACGCCGTTTAAATTGGTTTATGGTAAGAATTGTCATCTTCCGGTAGAGTTGGAACATAAGGCATTTTGGGCCTTGAAATTTTTTAACTTTGATCCAACTCTAAGCGGTGACAGAAGAAAAATGCAATTGCATGAATTGGATGAATTGCGCCTCCAGGCGTATGCTTCCAATAAGTTGTACAAAGAGCGTGTCAAAACTTACAATGACAGGAAAATTGTGATCAAGCAGTTTGAAGTGGGACAGCTGGTCCTACTTTTTAATTCTCGATTGAAATTGTTCCCAGGTAAATTGAGGTCTAAGTGGTCGGGTCCATTTTAGATTCGGGAAATCAAGTCATATGGGGCAATTGTGATTGAAGACACAACGTCAAAATAGAATTGGACTGTTAATGGTCAAAGGTTGAAAGTTTATCTAGGTGGTGATTTCGAGCGGAATCCCTCCGTTGTACCGTTTTGCGATCCTTGAGGTTGCGTTGGACCGTCGAGCTTAGTCGAAGTTAAACAAGCGCTTGTTGGGAGGCACCCCAACATTGTAAGTATTAATCGCTTTACTTGTTGTTTTAATGATGTTGAAAAAAAATGAAGTGGTAGCAGGGCAGAAAAAATTTGCAAAATCTGTCATGTTCGCTGGTGTTCGCTTTGCGAACCTGGGGCGAGCATTCGCCAGCCAGTTTGCATTGCGAACCTAGCGAGACATGGAGAGTCTGCTGCTGCCACCTCAGAGAAAAAAAAAGAAGAAAGTTTTTTTATTTATTTGGGTGGGCCAACACTTGTGCCCAAGACCCATTTTGCTTCCCCTGACTCCCACTTTTGTCACTCTCTTTCACACATGACAACATACCCTCTCTAGAAGAAAAATTTCTCTCGTGCTCTTGTGTCAGATTTCACAACACTTTCTCCAATTCCATTATTAAGTTCAGGTTTGCCTCTCTTTTCCTTGCTACTCTCTATTAAATATGGTCAGGCTTGTGATTTATATTAGAGACATTTGTAAGCTTAGGGTTTGATTTCTGTTTTATGGTTTGAAGTCATTGCATGTTAAATTTTCTGAAAGCTTTAGAATAGGAATTATAAAAGATAAATAAAGCTCTGAAGTTTGGAGGCAGTGCTGTTATATTTATGCATTTTTCGTGTGTTTGCCGTGCAAACTTGGGCGAGTATTCGCCAGACCTTCGCAAAGCGAATCCGGGGCGAATGTTCGCTAGCCTTCACAGTGCGAACATTGGAGCGAACATATCAGAATTATGATTTTTTTTATGTAGTTTCAGTTATGATTTTGGTTGGCTTCTAAATTCTACTGACCTGTCTTGGTGCTTTGGATTGTTTTGTGTGTTGATGTGTGTAAATGGGTCCAAAAACTAACCCAGCTAAAAAGCGAAAGTCATCCACATCGCGACAAGTGCCGATCCGGTTCGATGAAGCTCGATTTAAAGGTGCCACGCAAGCTGCGAGATATATGACATTGGAAAAAAGAACGATTCTAGCGGAAAAGAGGTTCATTTTAAGTGAACAAGGAAGTTATCGAGCGGTGGCCGCTCTCTGGGAAGCAAAAAAATGGAATCGGCTGATAACGCTGGTCGATAGTTATAATGTGGAAATTGTCCAGGAGTTCTACGCAAACGCCCTCCCGGATGATGGCGACTTATTCAGTTGGACGACTCAAGTTGGGGGAAAAACGGTGAGGTTTGACCGTAGGACCATAAGTACTGTTCTTGGGAGCCCTCTGCCGTTACGAGCCAGTGAGATTGATGATTACCATAGGGATCTTCACCTTCACCGAGATATCCCTCAAATGACCAGAGATCTTTTGCGCCCGGGAAAGAGTGTTGAACTCAACCCATCTGGGGTTGCGATTAGGTACAGGAGGAAGGACATGCAGCCCTTAGCCCATCTCATATTGCTTTTGGTGGTAACCAATATCAAACCAAAATCGCATTCCTCAACCATCACTATTCCTTTAGCTCACCTAGTCCATAGTATCTTGACAAATGTGCAGATTGATGTGGCGCGTATAATTGTCGATGAGATAAGGGCAATTGTGGAGAGCGGATTAGGAGGTAACGCTTCTAGGAAGAATGCCCCTCTCGTATTCCCTTGTCTTATCATGTCATTGTGTGCGGAGGCTGGGGTAGATTTGCCTGCGCGATGCCAGGTTATGATACCGTCGGCTATCGATGATCGATATATCGACAAATTCTGCAAGCCTAAGGGGGCTAGGGGTGAGTCGTCTGGTGCTGGTGCTGAGGCCGGCACAAGTGGTGGAGATGCTTCTGGGTCACACAATTTTTATCCTTATCAGCAAGAAATCTGCCAGTATAACTGGGACTGGATGGCGGTTTCTCAGCGCGCCATGTTGGACTTACATGATTCTATGCAGGTACTCCAGCTTCAGATTCGAGATCCAGCCGCAGAGCATTCTATGATGTTGAGGGAGCAGTTCCTCACACACGCTGATTGGCCTGAGTCCAGGCCAGTATTCAGAGGGGGTGAAGATGTGGCTGGACCTGCTGGTGATTATGCTGATGAGGAGGGGGATGGTGATGATGTGGAGGTATCTGGCTCTGAGGAGGGGGAGGAAGACCAGGAGACCGAGGTGTATGCTACAGAGTCCGAGGAGGACTTATTTCTTTTGATGATGATGATTTTGTACTTCCTTTGTGCTACAAAGTGAAGTTTTATTATGTTCTATGTATTTTGTTGTGTTTCAATTAGTATTGATGTACTTTATCCACTGTGTTGGATTATTTTGGATTTTGGGATGTATTTGTACCCTTTGTGGTATCTTGTTTTGACTTTGTAGGTGTGTTTACACCATTACATTTCTATTTATTATTAGTAGTAATATTTGATGTTTTCAGTAAAAAAATTCTGTTTTTATTTTACTAATATTTCGGTTTTAATTATTATATTAAGTGTTGAGTTCTTCAGTTTACGAATGCTCAGCACTTAATTGGTTGGTATGCTTTTGTGTTAAGAGTTGAATTCTTCAATTTACGAATGTTCAACTCTTAAAATTGTTTATATGTTTTATATTGGTATGTTTGTGAATATTTAATGTTTCCTTCTTTTGTTGATGAAACTTAGGGAATTTTAGGTTGGTGATTCTTGATCTTAAAAGAAGATTCCTCCAAGATGGGATGACTATGATAGTACTTTAAGCATGTTGTTGTGGCAAGGTACATAGTTACCTAGTTCTAGAATTTAGAATGTATTAGAACTTTGTTGTCTTGGTACAAATGAAAATGTTGTTTCTTGTTACAACTCTATTTGAATGCTTGTGTCATTTAGGTCCAAAAATCACAAAAGTGAGAAACCTCCAGGTTATACTATATGCTTTGGATTGATGATAAATTTTGTTTTATACTTTTAATTCATGCTTTATCTTGTGATGTATGTGATTTTATGGAAGTCTTAGAAATGATCAAGGCACTTGTTGATATTGAGCACAACCATTTCCATACAGTAATTTACCCGTGAGTAGCGAGAATTTGTTAGCCCCTTTGTGCCCAAATTTGTTAGATCTCTTTTAGTGATGAACTTTGTGTTGTACATATTTGAAAAATCGAGTTCATCATTGAATTTTTGAGAGCTTCTAAAATGTTTTCTTCTTAGTCCTTGGAACTTTTGTTTTAATTGACTTCCTTGCCTTAAAAAGCAAGGAACATTCACGTAAGGTTGAGTCGAAAATAAGTTGGGGAGAATGAAAAAGAAGATCGGTGAATTACTCAAAATTTTGAAAACATTTAAGCAAGCATGAAAAGAAAAGAGTATGTGAATATTTGTGTACCAAAAGAGAAAAAGAATGCTTGCTTGAATGAGAAGAAAAAAAAAGGGTCCAATAAGTGTGCAAGGAAGTTTGAGAAGGTGAGATATAGAAAAAATTGGTGAATGAAGTTGAGATGTTGTGACTACCTTGTTTAGTGAATATTCTTTTGCATCGGCAATTTCGTTTCTATGGCCGTTATAAATGTCCCTTTATTGTTTACCCGACCTAGCTGCAACCTTGAAGTCCTTAGTGATCTTTTGCATCCATGATTTCTTTTGTGATCATTTAGATATTGTATGAATTGCTTAGTATTTGCATCATTTGTCATTAGAGTGAAATTTTCCCGTGCTTGTATGCGCGTTTTCCTTCAATCCTTTTTCGAAGAGGAGTGTTAGAATGACATGTGCATGATGAGTTAGTTGTCTCTTGAAACATCGTTTGAAAGTTGTTTACGAGTCAAGTTCTTTTACATTGTCGATTCTAGGATTGTGTAATTGTACTTTGTTGCAATTCTTGTTTATTTGAGCCGTTTCTCTTGTCTTGGGTTGAATTAAATGCTCAAGCAAATCCGCTTGTGTCAATGAGAGGCATACTTTGCTTAAGGACAAACAAAGAGTTAGTTGGGGAGAGTTTGTTAGATGTCAAACATGTTATATATTTGTATCTGATCCTTGGCATTTTTCAACACTTTTCTGTGTTTAATTGTTGATTTTTGGAGTTACTTGTTGTTGTTCTTCATGCATTGTATTTATACCTTTGGTGCTTGTAATGTGTGTGTTATTGTGCAGAAAAGTGCACTAATTGATCAAGGAATTGAGACACAAAGAGATGCAACAAGCTGCCAAAGAAAGAGGAAAATAACAGGGTGTTCGCTTTACAAACTCTGGCAACGACACCATTTTGTTGAAACAGTATTAGGGGGTGTTTTTATCGTCTCCACAGGGATTGTGCGATATTAGATGCTTGCCTTTCAATAGTCACAATGTTTTAAGTTAAAGAATTTCAAAGGGTGCTTGATTTTGGTTAACATTCATTGGTAGCAAAGAGTAAATTTGTGGCAAAGAGTTTGTAAGGGTTTTAGAAAAGCATGTCAAGGTTAGGTTTTGCTAATCCTTCTCACACATATTCGATTAATCAAGCATATGAACTTAGTTTCCGACCAATACAACCGCGTATCCTCTCGACTAAGTTTATGTCTAAAGCAAAGTCGTGAGTATCATTGTTTAGACCGTTAGATGATGTCTCACGCTAACAATCGAAACAACAATCGTTAAGATCAACACAAAGCGAATAAAAAATCCCAAATCTATGTCTAGAGTTTGGTTTTTAAGAGATAAAATTATTAGGTCATGATTTGCAAAATCTATGTCTAGAGCAATACAAATCACACATAAATCATTAAGAGAAAATAACTTCATCTATATTGATCAATAACCTTGTTCATATACAAAAGATCGAAAGAAATATATATGATCAAGATCAACTACATCTAACCTTAACACAAGAGTGTTTAGCTACTCATTCTCATGGTAGCTTGGATGACAAGTTTCAAGAGGAGATGAATGAACATCCACGTCGACTAATCGAGAATGGATGTGACTTCAGCTTCTCTAGGTGAAAATTCCCTCTTGGATGATCAAAATACAGAAAACTATGTTTTTGTGTGAAAAAAATAAAAAATTCTCCTTTCAAGAAAAGTGAAAATCTATTTATACAACACTTGAATTCTGCAGAATTCGCACTGCGAATGAATCATTCGCCTAGCGAATGAGAGAGAATGGCACCTTAAGTGCCTCTGAGAGTTAAACCACCCCAGGCTGATGTCGCGGGTTCACACTGCGAACAATTCATTCGTACAGCGAATCATTCGCCAGCACATTCGCAAAGAGAATTTAGGGTCCTTTTTCCACTGGCTCCATTCGCCAGGTCCTTCGCACAATGAGCAAACCAGCGAACATTCGCTGGGCGTTCGCAAAGCGAACTTTAGGTTCTTTTCCATCCATGTCATTCTGGAGCTATTCGTTGGGAGCCTCGCTGCTGTTCACAAAGCGAACCTTCGCTGGCACCTTCGCCAGAGTTCGCAAAGCGAACACCCTGTTGTTTTCCTCTTTCTTTGGCAGCTTGTTGCATCTCTTTGTGTCTCAATTCCTTGATCAATTAGTGCACTTTTCTGCACAATAACACACACATTACAAGAACCAAAGGTATAAATACAATGCATGAAGAACAACAACAAGTAACTCCAAAAATCAACAATTAAACACAGAAAAGTGTTGAAAAATGCCAAGGATCAGATACAAATATATAGCATGTTTGACATCTAACAAAACTGTATAGAGGGACTTATACAATAAGTGAGTCCCATAATTGGTTTGGTTTCAAAAAGGATTGGGTCTTACACTCTATTAGAGGCCCAAAGTGTTTGAAAAGAAATGGGGCTTATAACACGAGGGTAGGCCCAAGTTTTAAACTGGCGATTGCGCCGAGGTTTTTCTTTTAACACAGAGGGGCTTATACAATACCTGAGGCCCAAAAAGGTTTTGGTTAAAAGGGGATTAGGTCTTACACTCTATTAGAGGCCCAAAGAGTTATTTTAAGAAAATGAATGGGTCTTATAGCTCAAGGAGAGGCCCAGAGTTTTGTTTTAAAAGGCGACGATCGCGCCGTGATTTTGAAAATACAACGGGAGTTATACAACATCTGAGGCCCAAAATGGTTTGTATTTACAAAGGATTGGGTCTTACACTCTACTAAGAGGCCCAAAGTGTTTTGAAAATGATTGATGAGGGTTGAAATCAAAGAAACCCTAATTTTGTTTTCCTTAAAAAATAAATATTTAAAGAAAATCAATAAAATGATAAAAATACCAAATAGATTTGAATAAACCACTTGTGTTTTTGGTTTAAGGTTTGAAAAATGAGGTTTTAATCACAAGATGATTTAGAACTCATTTGGTTTTGATTTTCAAGGTAAATATTCAATTTTAAAATGTTAAAAAACAATTAAAAATGAATTTATTCACAAAAATACCAATTACATTAAATAAATAATATAAATTTGATTTCTTGTGGAATAAAATATTTCAGTATTTTTGTGATTTTTTTGCAAAAAGAACCAATAAAAAATAATTAAAATTGTGGGAGTTATTAATTTTTCAAATCATTAAAAATAATAAAAAAAAATAATAAAAAATGGAAAAAATAGCAAAAAGAGGGTCTGGGGCGAGGGGGATTCGAACCCCATACCTCTTGTGTACATGGTGCGCGCCTTACCACTGGGGTGGGGATACATCCGTTGATTGAAACAAAACCACAAATATACAAGGCTTGCCTTGTTTTCTAGGCCTGACCAAGGCAAGGCAAGACAAGATTTTGGTCAGAAACGTGAAGGCCATAACTTTCTCATTTCTCCATGGATGGAGACAAAATTTATATGTATCTGGCCTAGAATTTGACAAGGAATCCAATGGTGGTGGTGGTTTTTCCAAAAAACAAATCCTCCTCAAAACCCGATAGTGGTTTTGAAATAGGCCATGCTTTGCATTTTTTGTGCTACCTCTTGTTACTGGTATGAATTTCATGATAAATTGGTGCAAACACAACACATATAACATGTATAAGAGATACATGATCAATGGATTTCAAAGCAAGGCATATTTCAGAGAGTTCAAGTTGTGATGCTTACCTCTTTTTGGAGCTTTTGGGCTGTCTGCCAAGTGCTTTGTTCCAGAAATGTTTTGATGCTTTGGACAATCTCAAATGATCCCTTAGAAGCTTTTAGAGTGGTTGGAACCAGCTGGAAACCTCAGGAATGGAAACTGGCCCTTTCTTGCAAAAGGGGAAAAAGTGGCTAAAATAGCAACTCTCTCAAATGGTGTTCCAGATGTGTGGAACCATTTGGGACAGTTCAAGGATGATATTTGGAGTGTGTTTGAGGTTTTATCTGGTTTGGAAAGTGACTGAATCAAGACATGGCTTGAAAAATGCAGAAAGGCCCTATTTTGAGGTTTTGGGAGGGGACTTTCAGATTTTGGTGTTACAGGTCACTTGTGAGAGTTTGGACAGCTTAGGTATGACATATTGAATGTGTTTAGATCATGAGCTGTGATGGAATTTCTCTCTAACTCAAAAACTCAGAGTTACCTTGCTAAAGAAGGCATTTTTGCCTAGAGAAAGAGATTTTGAGGAAAGTAAGTGTTGTAGTGCTTTAGTGTACTCAAACTGAGCACAAATGAGCTCTATTTATAGTAGAGCAAGTTTGTTTTGGCTGCAATAGTGAATGGTAACTGCTGCAGAGGTTTAGCCAATGTTGATCAATGGGAATCCAAGTCTCCTCTAGCCATTGACTAGAGGTTAGAGCACAGGCTGCTGGTTCCCTTGGTCTTGGATAAGTCTTGACTGAATTCAGTTGGAAATGGATCAGTCCATGCCACCTTGGTACATCCATTAAATGCTCCAAACCAAAATTGGAGTCTTGTCCCCCTTTTAGGCATTTCTAGGTTTGGCATGCTACTTTTGGTTCCAAAGACTTGGCAGGATGATGGATCAGTGTTTGTCCCTCCTTGGTCTCCCCTTGAGGTGTTCAGATGGATAAATTTGCTTTCCCTTTGCAAAACTTGAGCAAATCGAGCAAAATCCCCAAATCTGCCTTGCCATGACAATTTGCAGCAAGGCGTATTGGCATGGTCATATCTCATGGCTTAAGTGGAGTTTCATGGAGTTCTTGGCCATTTTGGAAAGCCCTCATATGATACAACATGTGTGTGATCATAGTTGGTCTTGATACTTTTTGGATCCAAGTGAAAAATCCCCCTACTTTTGGAAAAAAAAGCAAGACAGATTCTGACTTAGTGAAAATTTCACTGTGTTGGAAAAAGTGACATTTCATGTTTTCAGCCATTTTGATCATTCCATAACTCAAAATCCATGATGAATTGGAATGAGGTGTAGTTGAAGCTTTTGTAGAAGGCCATGAGAGCTACAAATCCAGCTTTGAATGGGGAAAAATAGCCTTGTGGTTTAGGAGTTATGATCCTCCAAAGTTGGTACCCTAGCCACTTTGTTCCATAACTTAGAAAATTTCTAAGTTTTTATGGTTACCCCTTTTACAAGTTATCCCACTTTTCTTGATTTTTCTTGATGAATGATGATTCCAATCACACATTAACATCATTTTAGGGTCAAAGAACCATAATTGTGAAAAATTTCAAAAAGTCAAAGTTGACTTTTGTGCACAGTTGACTTTTTATCAGATGAATTCCAAACTGTGCGATCCTCTATGAAATCAAGTCCGTGACCTAAATAAAACTTGATGGATTGATTTCATAGGTGTTATAGTGTGTATTGAATCATGTCCCAAGGTTTGGGAGCATGTCTGGGTCAAAAGTCAAAGGCACAATTGACTTTTTCTGCGAAACCCTAACTGTGGTTCTGATGAACTTGAAGCTTAGGAATCAAGCTTCTTGGATCAATCCATTGTTGTAAATGGATCAATGTGGTTTATTAGAGACCCTCAAATTATGTCTTGAGTTCTTGGCTCATGATTTGTCCCAAAAGTCAACTTAGGGGTGAATTAGGTCAAGAAACCCTAATTCCTGATTTTTGATGTATGCATCCCCTGAGGTTAAATTGACTTGATGATTGGGTCCATGAGGTCCCATGGAGTATCTTGGGTTATGCTTTGAAGCATTGGCTCATGCCCAGAGGAAAATTTCCATCTGGAGGCCCTGGTCGACCAAAACCCTAATTTGGTGACACTGTGGATTTTGAGGCTTGATCCACCTGGAATGCTGCAACATTGTGCTATTCTTGCTGTGGGAGTCCTCTTGATCCATTGTGGATGTTTGAGAGGTTAGAAAAGTTGAAGATCATGTCATTCCTTGATTGATCTTTTGCCTATGGCACTGAGAGGGCTTGAAACCCTAGTCCTTGTTTGTAGTGAATGCTCACCCATCTTTGGGGAAGACTAATGAGTATGAAAGGTCATCCATATTGTGATGATAGTTTGCCCAATGATGGGAACTCTAAGTGGTCAAAATTTGGGGTATGACAGATGCCCCTATTTAATCTTCTTGGACCCGAAGGTGTGAATGACGAAGGTATTCGGGCATTAGGGGTGCAAGAGGATTAAATATCGGAATTCCCGAAATTTTGATGGTGTTTAGGAATGGTAGTTCACACATCCTTATTATTTTGCTAAGCAATGATGCTCAGAAAAGGTAAAAACTTCCCCTCGATCCTAGTTTTTCACGGAACTGGTCTCAGTTTCTGATATAAACCTCCCCTCGATCCTGGTTTCCTACCAAGGAACTGGTCTAAGTTTCTGAATAAACTTCCCCTCGATCCTGGTTTCCTACCAAGGAACTGGTTTAAGTTTCTAATTATAAACTTCCCCTCGATCCTGGTTTCCTACCAAGGAACTGGTCTAAGTTTCTGATATAAACTCCCCCTCGATCCTGGTTTCCTACCAAGGAACTGGTCTAAGTTTCTTATGTAAACTTCCCCTCGATCCTGGTTTCCTACCAAGGAACTGGTCTAAGTTTCTTTTGTCAATAAACTTTCTTGACAAAGGACGCTATGTGTAGCGATTTTCCTTAAACTTCTCGCCGAATTTTCCTGGGGAGATGCCATCTGATAGAAAAAATTTTGATTTCAAAGTCGCTGGGGAACCTAGTCGTCTGAGTTGTAGAGGTGTACAAACTTCTCTGTTGGAGACGTCCTTTGTCGACTCTATCAGGGAAAATGAGTCTCTTGAGAGACTGCTTTCGCTTGGGGATATTACACCATACTTTTCTCGGAGATCTTCTCGGAGAAATGCCATATGATGTGATCTAATTTTGAGGTGCGGATGACCTTTTCGTCAGCGGTTTTTTGGAGAAAAATGGTTGCATTGCCAAATCTCTGGTTAAGAGGCTTTCTTTGGGGATTTTCCTTAATCTGGGAAAGCGAAGATATCATCTTCAATGGCGAAGAGTGACATTTATCGAAGATTTTATGGTCTTTCAGAGGTTCAAGCTATCAAAGTGGTCAAGGAGCCAACTTCAATCCAGAAATAAGCTGGAGGCGAGATTATTCAGACGCAACACTTCCTGACGAGGAAAGAACTGACAACTCGATTGAGAGGGCGGTTATCACTAGGGGATAGGACCGACTAAAGAGATAGTGATGCAATATGAATATGAATGTAAATCAATGATGCATGATGTATGTATGTATATGTTGAAAAAATTGACACGACATACAAACTGACGGATGAACACGACTGGATACTCGGCCACTGCGGGGGACAAAGAGGTATCGTTGGTCCAAAAGTAGCAATTCTGCCTTGCTTAGAAGAGATAGTCCCTGTTGGGAGCTATGTTGGTCGGGCTTAAGAGATAAGAACTCGGTCGAGGGTATCAGATGGGAAAGTTGTATCTGATACAGTTGATCCTTCATTCAAGAGCACTGGTTTAGAAGGAGTACTTTGATTCTGCACTTTGAAGCTCGATTACTTCTGGAGAAGCGAGCGACGTTCTTTCGATGTTCAACAGTCAAAAGAAATGCCATCTTTATTTTAAAAGCAGAAAAGTTTTAACAAGTAAATTCATTTTTGTTTCGTTTCAAGAATCGTTGATCATGTTAAAATGTTGTTCTATAAAGCTAAAACAAATAAGAATTGCAAAGAAAAGCACAAGGGCTCAAATTTTATTGATAGGATGGAAATCAGCCAAACGCGTGATTCCATAGAGTATTTACAAAGTTAGAAAATGGTAATTTTAAGGGAAAAGGGCTACATTGAAACATAACGACCACTATCCTTCTACCAACTTTGAATTATGGACATCTTGAGCTTCTGTCGAAGATGACCCTGATTGGAGTTTTCCCTGATGGATGACATTACTGCTGCTGAGGGATTTGCCCCTTTGTTGAACATAGTTACTTGCCATTATCCCTAATTTTTGCCTGGATTGTACTGTGATGTTTCCAATCCATCGGGATGATTTTTTATCGTGTCTCTAATTTTTGCCTGGACTGCCCTTTCGGGTTTTCAATCCACCGAGACGTTTTTTTTTTAGTTTAGGCGAAGTATTTGTTGACTACATCAACATTTGTGGGGTAGGCATATTCTTCTCCATCCATGGTTGCAAGTCTCAAGGCGCCGCCTGAGAAAGCTTTCTTGACCACATAGGGGCCATCATAATTCGGAGTCCATTTGCCCCGGGAATCAGTTAGAAATGATTGTATCTTTTTGAGCACAAGGTCTCCTTTCCTGAAGACGCGAGGTCGGACCTTTTTGTCAAATGCCCTCTTCATTCTTTGTTGATACAACTAACCATGGCATAGTGCCTTTATTCTCTTTTCTTCTATCAGATTCAGTTCGTCGTGTCGACTTTGACACCATTCAACTTCTGTTAGCTTAGCTTCCATCAATACCCGGATTGATGGGATCTCTACTTCTATGGGAAGCACTGCTTCCATGCCATATACTAGAGAGAAAGGGGTTGCCCCTGTTGAAGTGCGGACAGATGTTCGATAACCGTGAAGAGCAAAGGGTAGCATCTTGTTCCAGTCTTTGTAGGTTACAACCATCTTTTGCACGATCCTCTTGATGTTCTTGTTAGCCGCTTCTATCGCTCCGTTCATCTTGGGTCGGTAGGGAGATGAGTTATGGTGTTCGATCTTGAACTCTGCGCACAGCTCTTTCATCATCTTATTGTTCAAGTTAGATCCATTATTAGTAATGAATTGGCTAGGAACACCATAACGGCATATGATATTGTTTTTTATGAATCGGACCACCACTTGTCGGGTTACATTGGCTTACGATACTACTTCGACCCACTTGGTGAAGTAGTCAATGGCTACCAGAATGAACCGATGTCCGTTCGAAGCCTTGGGTTCGATCATGCCAATTATGTCGATTCCCCATATGGAAAACGACCATGGGGAAGAAAGAACTTTGAGATACACTGGCGGTACATGAATTTTGTCGGAGTATACCTGACACTTGTGACACTTCCTCATGTACTTGTAGCAGTCGGATTCCACGGTCTACAGTGGTACCCTGCTCTTAGAATTTTTCTCGCCATTGTGTGTCCGTTGGCATGAGTGCCAAAGGATCCTTCATGAATCTCTTTCATTAGCATGTTTGCTTCTGGTCTGTCTACACATCGGAGTAAGACCATTACGAAATTTCTCTTATAGAGTGTATCACCACTCAGGAAGAAACTGCCAGCCAGCCTTCTGAGGGTCTTTCTGTCTTTCCTTAGTGCCCCAGGTGGGTACTCTTGTTTTTGAAGGAAGCATTTGATATTGTGATACCAAGGTTTGTCATCTATAATTGCTTCAATCGCGAAGATGTAAGCGGGACACTCAAGGCGTATTATGTCGATCTTAGGTAGGTCGTTCCATTAACCCACACTAATCATTGAAGAGAGAGTGGCTAATGCATCATCCATGTGATTCTCTTCACGAGGGATATGATGAAACTCGATTCTGTTGAAGAAGGGTAACAACCTTCTCGCGTAATCCTTGTAAGGAATCAGTCCTTATTGGTATGTGTTCCAATCTCCTTTGATCTGATTGATAACCAGGGTTGAGTCGCCATATACATCCAAGTCCTTAATCCTTAAGTCGATCGCTTCTTCGAGACCCATGATACAAGCTTCGTATTCGGCCTCGTTGTTCGTGCATTTGAACGTAAGTCTGGCAGTGAAAGGAATGTGGGTACCCTGAGGTGTTATGATGATTGCCCCAATTCCATTTCCATAATAATTGACAGCTCCGTCAAAGATAAGTCCCCATCGGGAACCTGGTTTTGGCCCTTCACTGGGTAGCGGTTCATCGCAATCTTTCATCTTTAAATACATGACATCTTCGTCGGGGAAGTCAGACCCGATTGATTCCTGATCGTCAATCGGTTGATGAGCCAAATGATCAGCTAAAATACTCCCTTTTACGGCTTTCTGAGCGTGGTATTCGATGTCGTATTCTGATAACAACATCTACCAACAGGCGATTCTTCCCGTGAGAGCAGGTTTTTCAAATACATACTTGATTGGATCCATTTCGGAGACCAACCAAGTAGTGTGACGAATCATGTACTGGCGAAGACGTTTGGCTGCCCAAGCCAGAGCACAACAAGTTTTCTCAATCATAGTGTACTGAGTCTCGCAGTCGGTGAATTTCTTGCTCAGATAGTAGATTGCAGACTCTTTCCCTTTGGTTTCGTCTTGTTGGCCAAGCACACAACCCATTGAGTCCTCTAGGACTGTGAGGTAGATGATCAGTGGTCTTCCTTCCACTGGAGGTGATAGAATCGGTGGGTTCAACAGGTATTTCTTAATACTGTCGAAGGCGGTTTGGCAGTCTTCTGTCCAAATGCAGTCCTGGTTCTTTTTGAGTAATTTGAAAATCGGCGCACATGTCGCGGTCATGAGGAATATGAATCTGGAGATGTAGTTGAAACGTCCCAGGAATCCCCTGACTTATTTTTTAGTCTTTGGAGAGGGTATTTCTTGAATGGCCTTGACCTTGTCAGGAACAACCCTAATTCCTTTCTGGCTAACGATGAACCCTAAGAGTTTCCCTGATCGAACACCAAATGTGCACTTGTTGGGATTCAAGCGGAGTTTATACTTTCTCAACCGCTCGAATAGTTTTGACAGGTGGGTCACATGCTCCTCCTCTGTTTTAGATTTAGCAATCATATCATCGACATATACCTCGATTTCCTTGTGTATCATGTCATGAAAGAGAGTAGTCATGGCCCTTTGATAGGTTACCCCGGCATTCTTCAAACCGAACGACATTACCTTGTAACAAAAGGTACCCCATGGGGTGATGAACGAAGTTTTCTCCATGTCCTTCGTCGCCATTTTTATTTGATTATAGCCCGAGAATCCATCCATGAAGGAGAAGACTTTGAACTTTGCTATACTATCAACCAGCATGTCAATGTGCGGTAAAGGAAATCATCCTTTGGACTTGCCTTGTTTAGATCCCTATAATCCACACACATTCTGACCTTTCCGTCCTTTTTCAGAACTGGTACGATGTTGGCTAACCATTGAGGATATTCTGATGTGGCGAGGAAACCCGCGTCAATCTGTTTCTGTACTTCCTCCTTGATTTTGATGGCCATGTCCGGGTGAGTTCTTCTCAACCTTTGTTTTACTGGCGGATATTCCGACCTTAACGATAGATGATGTTCCACGATGCTGGTATCCAACCCTAGCATGTCCTGATAGGACCAAGCGAATACATCGGGAAACTCTTTGAGAAGCTTTGTCAAACCCTCTTTGGAAGTTGGACTGAGCGATTGCCCAATCCTGATCTCTTTCCTCTCTTTTTCCGAACCCAAGTTTACCGTTTCCAATGGATCTTTGTGAGGTTTAATGGACCTTTTCTCCTGTTTGAGCAGTCGGGAGATCTCTTTTGGAATTTTGTTGTCAACTTCTTCTTCAGCCCCAAATACCGGGAATTCAAAGTTGGGAGAAGGTACCGGATCGCGTGTTTCAACGGGGTTTACGACAAGAAATCTGCATGACGTGATGATTCGTGTTTTAGAAGAGATAGAGAGAATGCAAGAGTGTGTGCAGTGTTTTTTTTTCTTCTGAAAACTGCTTGTTTTTATTATTGAATTGTCTTTTAGGATTACCATTTTCTAAAAAACGAAAAGAGAAAACATCAATTAATGCGGAAATTACAGAACGACGTTATCTTATTTATGAACAAGTCGATTCTTGAAACTACAGTCCTATAAAACAAAACTCTGTCGCTTTGGGCAAAGCGAAGAGGGATATTTACAGAAAGTGAGCCCTATAAAAACATCTGTTTCACCTGGGCAGGGTGAAGGTTAAAGAAGATAATTACTTTGACTTATGACCAATCTTCGGAACATCAACAGTAACCCATTGGCGGCGAACTCCTCGGTGAATCACAAAGTCTGGTACCTTCCTTGATTTGTCTTCAGAAATAACGTTGATTTCTGGTGGAGCAGGATCATTGGAATCTGTCTCCCAAGCAGTGTTATCGTAGGAGGATTCCTCAGTTGTATTTTACATAGTATTTATGCTCTCAGGTGGATCTCCCCACCCAGTTGGCTAAATGTCTTCGAGCCTGATGCGAGAGCTTTCAGGAGTGGTGTATTTGACCATGAAGTCGTATTTACCACTCGGTTGTCCCAAGGTGTCCCATACTTCTTTGGGACTGGAGGAGTCATCTCTCTCGATGACGTTGACCTCGGGAAAGGCATAGTTGATGAACTCTAGTCCTGCAAATTTTGAAAATTCATCGTTGTGCTGGATATTTTCCGAATGAGCTGAATATTAATCCCATGACATAGTGGGGACGCAGGTATTCTATTCAATGATGCTTAGCTGATTTTCATTGTTCGGCTGATTTTCTTGCCCTGAGTTTCCTGGGTACGGCTGCCAGATAGGCAGGTCATCCATTGGGCCATAGTAGTCGTGGTCAAAGTTGTCTTTCATCAAAGTGTCTTCCTCTAATGAGTTTGGTGGAGCACGACATCAAAAAGGGGGAGATTTTGAGAACAAGATTTGGTTATGCAATATTATCTCTAAGTTTTGATGATAACAGATAAATATTTGTATGAACAATTTTGTACAACTAATGTTGTTATGTGTGAGAACCTAGCAAACAGGTTCTGCTTCCGTAATTTAGCGCAATACTCAATGTAATATGCTTCGAAGAACAAAACTCAATTCGAAGATGAGACAAGGGTTCTGATGAAACAAAGTCAAATTGCTGAAGCCTCACAAGAAGTTCTGAAGAATCCGAAGACAGGCTCTGAAGATTCGGAAGACTTAAAGCAGAAAAGGATAATGCTCTTAAAGACCAAGTACTGAAGTTCTGAAGACTGATTCCTAATGGACTTCTTCAATCAATGGAAGACTTGAAGCATCAGATATTCTGCTATAAAGATTCCAATCATGCTTCATCAAATTAACATCAAAAGCCTCTGGATATGAAGAAAGTGGACTTAAGAGAACAAGGTTCAAAAGACAAGTTTTGAATATTCTGGAAGCGCAGAGCTGATGATTCAAAGACTTGATAATCACAAGAACCATACAATGTTTTCCCTTCTTACTCACGCTCACAAAAAGCCTCTGATGTTGAGAAGCCGAGAAAAACTGCCACACTGTACAGCTGTACCACATTACAACATTAAAATTCTCGAAGACTGTGCGAAATACAAACAAGACAATCTGACATAGACAGGACGCGCTGCATGCAGAAGATTTTGTACCTGTCCTCACGCTTCCAATCCGTAAGCCTACTTAGCTATCATGATTTCATTTCAATGGCTCTTTTCACTCAGCTATAAAAGGAAGCTCAAAGACTTGAAGAAAGATACACATGCGTACAATGACAATACCTTCTAACTCCATTCTTTATTAAGTCATTTCTGGTCTAAAAGCGTGTTTACGTTATCAGCTTGATAATAAGCAATTCTCTATAAACTCATTGTGTTTAAACTGAAAGTTGTATTCCTTAAGAGAGTCTTAGTGATTAGATCTCTTGAGAAGTCTAGGACGTGTGTCTTAGAGGTTGTGCCTTGAGTAAGACCTGTGTGGTTGGATTACTTGAGAAGTCTAGAACGTGTGAGTTCTAGAGGTTGTTGTTAGTCACCAACTGTGTTGCTCGTGCAGTGTATTATTTTGTTGAATAGTGGATTAAGACCTCGTTGAGAGAGGCAAAATCACCTTGGCGGGTGGACTAGACTAACTTGAGAGATTCTCAAGTGAACTAGTATAAACATAACGTGTTTATATCTTGTTGTTTAACTAAGCCGTTGTTCTTTAGAAAAAGGGAAAATGTTTTTAAAGAAACAATCTCAAAAGAAACAATTATTTTGAAAAACCAATTCAAACCCCCCTTTCTTGCGCTTTTCACACCTTCATGCAGCACACAAAAAGGGGGAGAAAGTAATATGAATGTGATAATTTTGATCCAATAGTCATTCTCTGAAAACAATGCTGCTTACATGCTAACAGATAAATCTGTCATTAGATTGTTTCTCTGTATTTTTTTTTCTTCTCTGTGCAGATAACTCAGAATTCTGATGATGAAGAAAGACTCAAAAGGTTAATGAAGTCAGGGGTAGCCCTAACAAGAACCTTAGTCTAATACTCAGGGGGAGCACTTCATAAAAAGGATAAGCTATCCTAAAGAGCTTTTCATCTTCCCTGTATTATATATATCAAAATTGTGTCATTAAATTATATAGTTTTGTCATCATAAAAAAGGGGGAGATTGTGAGAACAAGATTTGGTTCTGCAATATTATCCCTAAGTTTTGATGATAACAGATAAATATTTGTATGAACAATTTTGTGCAACTAATGTTGTTATGTGTGAGAACCTAGCAAACAGGTTCTGCTTCCGTAATTTAGCGCAATGCTCAATGTAAGATGTTTCGAAGAACAAAACTCAATTCGAAGATGAGACAAGGGTTCTGATGAAACAAAGTCAAATTGTTGAAGCCTCACAAGAAGTTCTGAAGAATCCGAAGACAAGCTCTGAAGATTTGGAAGACTTAAAGCAGAAAAGGATAACGCTCTTAAAGACCAAGTACTGAAGTTCTGAAGACTGATTCCTAATGGACTTCTTCAATCAACGGAAGACTTGAAGCATCAGATATTCTGCTATAAAGATTCCAATCATGCTTCATCAAATTAACATCAAAAGCCTCTGGATATGAAGTAAGTGGACTTAAGAGAACAAGGTTCAAAAGATAAGTTCTGAAGATTCTGGAAGTGCAGAGCTGATGATTCAAAGACTTGATAATCACAAGAACCATACAATGTTTTCCCTTCTTACTCACGCTCACAAAAAGCCTCTGATGTTGAGAAGCCGAGAAAAACTGCGACACTGTATAGCTGTACCACATTACAACGTTAAAATTCTCGAAGATTGTGCGAAATACAAACAAGACAATCTGACATAGACAGGACGTGCTGCATGCAGAAGATTTTGTACCTGTCCTCACGCTTCCAAGCCGTAAGCCTACTTAGCTACCATGATTTCATTTCAACGGCTCTTTTCACCCAGCTATAAAAGGAAGCTCAAAGACTTGAAGAAAGATACACATGCGTACAACGACAATACCTTCTAACTCCATTCTTTCTTAAGTCATTTATGGTCTAAAAGCGTGTTTACGTTATTAGCTTGATAAGAAGTAATTCTCTGTAAACTCATTGTGTTTAAACTTAAAGTTGTATTCCTTAAGAGAGTCTTAATGATTAGATCTCTTGAGAAGTCTAGGACGTGTGTCTTAGAGGTTGTGCCTTGAGAAAAACCTGTGTGGTTGGATTACTTGAGAAGTCTAGAACGTGTGAGTTCTAGAGGTTGTTGTTAGTCACTAGCTGTGTTGCTCGTGTAGTGTACTATTTTGTTGAATAGTGGATTAAGACCTCGTTGAGAGAGGCAAAATCACCTTGGTGGGTGGACTAGACTAACTTGAGAGATTCTCAAGTGAACTAGTATAAACATAACGTGTTTATATCTTGTTGTTTAACTAAGCCGCTGTTCTTTATAAAAAGGGAAAAAAGTTTTTCAAGAAAGAATCTCATAAGAAACAATTATTTTGAAAAACCAATTCAAACCCCCCTTTCTTGCGTTTTTCACACCTTCAATTGGCATTAGAGCTCCGGTTCTGAAGTGATAAAAAGATTAAATTTTTATCAAGCACTTAACAGTGTTCAGTACCGATCCAAGTGTGAAAAACAATGACTACACCACCACCAACAACTTCTGAAACAAATGTCATTGAAAGAGAATCTTACATTGCAAAACCTCCTATCTTTGATGGTGAAAAGTTTGACTATTGGAAAGATAGAATTGAAAGTTATTTCTTATCATTTGATCTAGATCTATGGGATATAGTACTTGATGGCAACAGTCATCCAGTAGATTCTGTAGGTAAAAAGATTCAAAGAAGTGAGTTTACAGATGCTTAGAAGAAAACCCATAAAAATCATCACAAAGTAAGAACTATTCTGTTGAACGCAATTTCTTATACTGAGTATGAGAAAATCACAAACAAAGAAACTGCAAAATCCATCTTTGATTCTCTTCGTATGACTCACGAAGGAAATGCTCAAGTCAAGGAGACAAAGGCTCTTGCACTAATCTAGAAATACGAAGTCTTTAAAATGGAAGAAGATGAGTATGTTGAAACCATGTTCTCAAGGTTTCAAATGCTTGTTGTCGGACTCAGAGTTCTAAACAAAGGCTATTCTACTGCTGATCATGTCAAGAAAATCATCAGAAGTTTTCCATCAAAATGGAGACCAATGGTGACTGCCTTGAAAGTTGTAAAGGATTTGAATAATATCAGTCTTGAAGAACTTATCAGTTCTTTAAGAAGTCATGAAATAGAGCTTCAAGGAGATGAACCTCAGAAGAAAAACAAATCCATTGCACTAAAAGCAAAGCCAGAAAAGAATAAAGCGTATCAGGCAGAAAAGAGATGGAAGAATCTGAAGATGATTCAGAAGAAGACGATATATCAATCATATCAAGGAAGATAAGTCAACTTTGGAAGTATAGAAGGAACAAGTTCAAAGGACCAAGGAGAAGATTCGAATCTACATTTGGTCAAAGAAGAAACTATGGAAAAGATGTTACGTGTTTTGAATGCAAAGAACCTGGACATCTCAAATATGCTGTCCAAAGGCTAAGAAAGAAGAAAGACCTAGGAAAACCAAAAAGGGTCTCATAGTAACATGGGATGACTCGGAATCTGAAGATGATGTTGATGAAAGTCGGGTCAACATGGCATTCATGGCAGAAACCAGAAGCAACTCATCAGAGGAAGAACTATCAGACTCCGACGATGAAAGAGAGGTACTTTATTCCTTATCACGTTCTGAACTTGAATTAGGATTAACTGAACTTATCAAAAGATATCAAAATCTTCAAAGCAAATTCAAAATCCTGAAAAAAAGTTTTATAGTTTCTTCAGAAGATCTTACTAAAAATAAGAAAATCATCTCTGAGCAAAATGAGAAAATATTTGTCTTAGAAAACTCAAATTCTATCCTGAAATGTAAATTATCTAAGGTAGAAGAAGAAATGGTCTCAAACTCAGCTAACACTAGTAAAGAAGACAAATATGATGACACATTTAAAAACTTTCTTGCCAAAAGCGTAGATAGAAGCAAAATGGCTTCACTGATCTATGGAGTCAGTAGAAATGGTAGCAGAGGTCTAGGATATTCAGGACCATCTCAACCATATGATGAAACCAAAAACATCAAAATAATACCTCTGTCCAAACAGTTTACTCCCTCTGGTACTAATCTTAAACATTCAGAACCAAAAGGTTCAAACTCTAAGATTACACGAACACATCCACTAAAGAAGTACTCTAAACACAAACACTATGCAAAAATTCCACACCATTTTGCTAACGTAAGAAAGTCTAAAGGGGTCAGAACCTTTAGAAAAACTAATTTGAAAGGACCCACAAAATGGGTACCTAAAAACAAGATAATTTATGTTGAAGATATCCTTAATAGATCCATTGAAACACCAGTCATGGTACCTGGACAGTGGATGCTCGCGACACATGATGGGAGAAAGGCTTATGTTCCAAGATCTGAAACTTAAACCTGGAGGCATTGTCGGTTTCGGAGGAAATCAGAAAGGAAGAATCATTGGCTCCGGAACCGTTGGAAATGGTAAACTTCCTTCCATTAAAAATGGTTTGTTAGTAGAAGGTCTAATGCATAATCTGTTGTCAATAAGCCAACTTAGCGACAGTGGTTATGATCTCATTTTTAATCGAACATCTTGTAAAGCTGTAAGTTAGAAGGATGGATCTGTCCTATTCAACGGAAAGAGGAAAAACAACACTTACAAAATTAAGTTATCTGATTTAAAACATCAAAATGTAAAATGTATTCTTTCTGTAAATGAAGAGCAATGGGTCTGGCACAGACGTCTTGGCCATGTCAGTCTGAGAAGAATCTCTCAGCTTAACAAGCTTGGTCTTGTTAGAGGCTTGCCAAATCTGAAATATTCTTCAGACGCTCTTTGTGAAGTATGTCAGAAAGGAAAGTTTTCAAAAACCTCTTTCAAAGCTAAAAATGTTGTTTCCACCTCCAGACCGTTGGAACTTCTTCACATTGATCTGTTTCATCCTGTAAAAATGGCCTCTCTCAATGGTAAGAAATATGGACTAGTCATCGTTGATGACTACAGCAGATGGACATGGGTAAAATTCTTAAAACACAAGGATGAATCACATTCTGTGTTTGCTTCCTTTTGCACTCAAGTACAAAATGAGAAAAATTGTAAAATAGTCAGAGTAAGGAGTGATCCTGGTGGAGAATTTGAAAATAAAAACTTTGAGGAACTTTTTGATTCACATGGAATATCTCCCGATTTTTCTTGCCCTAGAACTCCACAACAAAACGGAGTTGTAGAAAGAAAGAATCGAACTTTGCAAGAAATGGCTCGCACTATGATCCAAGAAACTGACATAGCTAAACATTTCTGGGCAGAAGCAATCAACACAGCATGCTATATTCAAAATAGAATCTCTATAAGACCTATCTTGAATAAAACTCCATATGAATTGTGGAAGAATAAATTACCCAACATTTCTTATTTTCATCTGTTTGGATGTATCTGTTTTATGCTTAACACTAAAGAAAATCTTAGCAAGTTTGATTCCAAAGCACAGAAGTGTCTGTTGTTGGGATACTCTGAACGTTTGAAAGGCTACAGAGTTTACAACACAGAATCAAGAATTGTGGAGGAATCCATTCATGTTAGATTCAATGACAAGCCTGACTCAGAAAAGTCAGAGCTAGTTGAGAAACTTGCAGATTTAGAAATCAGATTCTCTGAATCTAACGAAAAGGTAGAGGAAGTCAAAGAACAACAAGATCCTACACCAGAAACCACTGAAGTAACTCCAACTACCCCATCTCAATGAAGAAGAAGATTGTCCACATCCCATCCTGAGGAACTAATTCTGGGAAACAAAGATGCTCCTATCAGAACCAGATCAGCCTTTAGACCATCAGAAGGAACACTTATAGGACTAGTGTCGTTAATAGAACCAGCTACAATTGAAGAAGCTCTCATGGACAAAGACTGGGTTCTGGCTATGGAAGAAGAACTTAACCAATTCTCCAAAAATGATGTTTGGGATCTAGTTCCTAAACCCAAGAATGTTCATGTCATAGGAACCAAGTGGGTATTTAGGAACAAGCTAAATGAGAAAGGAGAAGTTGTCAGAAACAAAGCACAACTTGTTGCTCAAGGATACAGTCAACAAGAAGGAATTGACTACAACGAAACATTTGCTCCAGTTGCAAGACTTGAAGCAATACATTTGTTAATATCCTTTTCAGTAAACCATGACATCACTCTCTATCAAATGGATGTTAAGAGCGCATTCTTAAATAGCTATATATCAGAAGAAGTTTATGTCAAACAACCTCCTGGTTTTGAAAATTCAGAAAAATCAGACTTTGTTTTTAAACTTAAAAAATCACTCTATGGTCTAAAACAAGCTCCCAGAGCATGGTATGAAAGATTAAGCAAGTTTTTACTAGAAAACAATTTCACCAGAGGAAAGGTTGACACAACACTTTTCTGCAAGACATATAAGAATGACATTCTCATTGTTCAAATCTATGTTGATGACATTATTTTTGGTTCTGCTAACTCTTCTCTATGTCAAGAATTTTCAAAGTTAATGCAGGCCGAATTTGAAATGAGTCTCATGGGAGAACTAAAGTTCTTCCTTGGAATTCAAATTGATCAAAGATCAGAGGCCACTTACATTCATCAAACCAAGTACACAAAAGAACTTCTGAAGAAGTTCAATATGATGGATTGCAACATTGCTCAAACACCAATGCATCCAACGTGTGTCATGGGAAAGGAAGAAACAGGAGTTAAGGTTTGTCAAAAACTCTATCGTGGTATGATAGGTTCTCTCTTGTATCTAACTGCTTCTAGACCTGATATATTATTCAGTGTACATCTATGTACTAGATTCCAATCAGATCCAAGAGAATCACATTTAACCGATGTCAAGCGAATTCTAAGGTATCTGAAAGGAACAAGTAACCTTGGCCTGATGTATAAGAAAATATCAGAGTATACTTTTTCTGGTTACTGCGATGCAGACTATGCGGGAGACAGATTAGAAAGAAAGAGCACATCAGGGAACTGTCAGTTCTTAGGAAGCATTTTAATCTCATGGTCAAGCAAGAGACAATCTACAATTACTCTCTCAACAGCTGAAGCAGAATACATATCAGTCTCCCTATGCAGTACTCAAATGCTATGGATGAAAAATCAGTTGGAATACTATCAGATATATAAGAGTAACATTCCTATCTTCTGTGATAACACTGCTGCTATCTGCTTAAGTAAAAATCCAATTTTGCATTTTAGGGCTAAACACATAAAAATAAAACATCATTTTATTAGGGACTATGTTCAGAAGGGAACTGTATGCTTAAAATTCATTGATACAGACCATCAGTGGGCTGACATTTTCACAAACCCTTAGCTGAAGATAGATTTCTAATTATTTTAAAACACCTGAATATGAAATACTGTTCAGAATAAAATATTTTCAGAACCTCATGAGAAAAGTATTTTTTATCAGAACCACTTTCTTAACGTATCTCAAGTTCTGATAATTTTGTGACATGTCATATTTTCGGAAAAATTATCTTTGCACGTGATTTAAATAAAAATTAAGTCACTTTAACTATTCAAAGTAAATAAACAACATTTCTCTCGAGATTGACTCAACTATCGCATTTATTAGCTTATCCCCTCAAGAGTGTATCTGTCCTTTAAACCCTCGAGAATTTTTTTCTCACAAACCCTAAAATGATAATCAACTCTCATCTAATTCTCTCTCTATCTATCACTCCCTCAAAATCAACTTAAAGATCAATCCTCAATTCCTTCTTACCACCGTAAGGATGAACACTCATCAACAAGACACAGTTCAAATCTCCCAAGAACTACCATCCTCATCAATCAAACCCACTACTACTCTATCAACGGCTGAACCAGTTGGTTCAGATCCATTAAATCTTCCCTCAATTGATGCAAACCATGTCATGCAGAGAACTCGCTCTGTGACATGTGTGACACATACAAATGACCTAACTGTTCTGAAAGAGCTAGACGTCGATTTCGACAACCTCTCTGATAATGGGTTTAACCTAATTGATCAATTGGGCGCTCAAGAATGGAAGAATTACTTTGATAGACTAAGAGGTCCATGCTTTGATGATCTAGTGAAAGAATTCTGGAGATATACAGATACAGATGAATTCCATGTGGTATCTTTTGTTCTGGAGCAGAAAATTATCATCACTGAGAGATCTATCTCCGAATTACTAGGAATGAAATTCTTGGAAGGAAATAGGGTGTACGGAAAAACTGAGAAATCTAAGTCAGTCATCAATAAAGCTATCTTCAAGAGTTGTCAATCAGGAACAACGGACTACAAAATTAAAAACTTGCGCGACAACCTAAGGATCTGGCACAAGATTATTCTTGGATGCATCAATCCAAGACCGGCAAAGAGTGCTACAAATTTTGCCAATGCAAATCAAAAACACATGCTGTACTACCTGTACAAACATGAGAAAATGTGCCTTCCCTCCATTTTATTCTACTATTTAAGGGATATGGTGCGCAAAACTAGAACAACAGCCTCACCAGAAAAGAAGATTGTCAACTACATTCCCTTTGGAAGACTGATCTCTGACATCCTGGTTGAATGCGGATTAGTGGATTATCTGAACAAGGAAGCAAATTTCACGGAGTATCTGAATAAAAGAGTTGGAGAAGTTTTCAATGCTGTAAATCTTAAACATATGAAGATGATTGCAAATGTAGAGGTGAAACCAACACCTATTTCTCCTGACACGGTGAAAAAGATCAGGAATCCAGTGGGAAACTATCCATTCTACCGCAAAGAAGATAATCCAACAGCAATAGCCTCTTACATTGCCATAATGAGAGAAGCAGAATCCAGAATTGAAGAAGTTGTCCCTCAGTCAAAGCATATTACCAGGAGCAAGAGGAAGCTTGCTGAAGAGGATGCAGAGGGTAAAAAGAAGAAAAAGGATGAAACTGAAATCTCCAGAAAAGAAGCCTTTCTTCTTGAGAAAGTCAATAAAGTTGATGCAAATCCATCTGTGGCTACACCATCTATATCAATCACCTCTACCTTCAATCCACAAGTAAGGTTTAAACCATCATCTCTATCTATTCCTTTACCAATCACTAATCAATCAACCAACAGTCCTTCAATAACTACCCCAATCCTGTCCGAGATTGTTTCAACAACAACTTCCTCAATAATTCAGCTAAACAAACTAGAACCAACAAACCAAATATCTGAATCTCTAGCTCCCATTACTGAATCTAGCTCTGAAGGAACCTCCTATGAGTCTCTAGAAATTATCTTACCAGAAAACCTCATGAACTCTGACAATCTAGAAGTCACCTCTCCTAACAATCAACAACAACCACCTGAACATGCTGATACTGAGATTAACTTATCTCAGCAACCATCATCTGAAACCAATTCTGATAAATCCAACCTCGCTCTGGTTGTCTACAATACTCCACCTCCAACTTCCTTTGAAGAATGTACAAATCAATTTCATGACAAAGCACTTGAGAAGTTTGCTAGGCTAAGAGCGAAACTTTGTACAAGCACAAACCTCATGGAACTTGAGAGTGCCTGTCAAAGTTTTCAAAAATGGCTAGACATGGAACTTACAAGAATTGTAAGTTTCTCAAGCACAACCATAACTGCTGAACTAGCAAAAGCTAAGGAGAGAGCAGAAGCTGAAGCAAGAGTCAGAGTACTCAAGTTCTTAGCTGCTAAGCAGAAAGAAGCTAAAGAAAAAGCTGCTAAAGAAGCAGAAGAGCAAGCTGCTAGAAAGGCACGAGAAGCCGCAGAGGCTGAAAGAGCTAAAAAAAGTGTTATGATTGCTTCCACCTCTGATCCAGTTATCAAGCGTCTGGGAGACGCCGTTGATGAAATCAGAACAGAACAGAAGAACTTCAGAGAAAGGTTTGACAAGCAAGATACTGTCAATGAAAATCTTCAGATCATGATAAAGAAAATCTGGGACAAACTATCCTCTGACAGCAAATAAACCTCTGTTTTTCTTTTAAGTTTTAGATCTATGTTTTTCACTCTTGGTCTACCCTATCTTTTTGATTTATGACAAAAAGGGGGAGAAAGTAATATGAATGTGATAATTTTGATCCAATAGTCATTCTCTGAAAACAATGCTGCTTACATGCTAACAGATAAATCTGTCATTAGATTGTTTCTCTGTATTTTTTTTCTTCTCTGTGCAGATAACTCAGAATTCTGATGATGAAGAAAGACTCAAAAGGTTAATGAAGTCAGGGGTAGCCCTAACAAGAACCTTAGTCTAATACTCAGGGGGAGCACTTCATAAAAAGGATAAGCTATCCTAAAGAGCTTTTCATCTTCCCTGTATTATATATATCAAAATTGTGTCATCAAATTATATAGTTTTGTCATCATAAAAAAGGGGGAGATTGTGAGAACAAGATTTGGTTCTGCAATATTATCCCTAAGTTTTGATGATAACAGATAAATATTTGTATGAACAATTTTGTGCAACTAATGTTGTTATGTGTGAGAACCTAGCAAACAGGTTCTGCTTCTGTAATTTAGCGCAATGCTCAATGTAAGATGTTTCGAAGAACAGAACTCAATTCGAAGATGAGACAAGGGTTCTGATGAAACAAAGTCAAATTGTTGAAGCCTCACAAGAAGTTCTGAAGAATCCGAAGACAAGCTCTGAAGATTCGGAAGACTTAAAGCAGAAAAGGATAACGCTCTTAAAGACCAAGTACTGAAGTTCTGAAGACTGATTCCTAATGGACTTCTTCAATCAACGGAAGACTTGAAGCATCAGATATTCTGCTATAAAGATTCCAATCATGCTTCATCAAATTAACATCAAAAGCCTCTGGATATGAAGTAAGTGGACTTAAGAGAACAAGGTTCAAAAGATAAGTTCTGAAGATTCTGGAAGTGCAGAGCTGATGATTCAAAGACTTGATAATCATAAGAACCATACAATGTTTTCCCTTCTTACTCACGCTCACAAAAAGCCTCTGATGTTGAGAAGCCGTGAAAAACTGCGACACTGTATAGCTGTACCACATTACAACGTTAAAATTCTCGAAGATTGTGCGAAATACAAACAAGACAATCTGACATAGACAGGACGCGCTGCATGCAGAAGATTTTGTACCACTCCTCACGCTTCCAAGCCGTAAGCCTACTTAGCTATCATGATTTCATTTCAACGGCTCTTTTCACTCAGCTATAAAAGGAAGCTCAAAGACTTGAAGAAAGATACACATGCGTACAACGACAATACCTTCTAACTCCATTCTTTCTTAAGTCATTTATGGTCTAAAAGCGTGTTTACGTTATCAGCTTGATAAGAAGTAATTCTATGTAAACTCATTGTGTTTAAACTTAAAGTTGTATTCCTTAAGAGAGTCTTAATGATTAGATCTCTTGAGAAGTCTAGGACGTGTGTCTTAGAGGTTGTGCCTTGAGTAAGACCTGTGTGGTTGGATTACTTGAGAAGTCTAGAACGTGTGAGTTCTAGAGGTTGTTGTTAGTCACCAACTGTGTTGCTCGTGCAGTGTATTATTTTGTTGAATAGTGGATTAAGACCTCGTTGAGAGAGGCAAAATCACCTTGGCGGGTGGACTAGACTAACTTGAGAGATTCTCAAGTAAACTAGTATAAACATAATGTGTTTATATCTTGTTGTTTAACTAAGCCGTTGTTCTTTAGAAAAAGGGAAAAATGTTTTTAAAGAAAGAATCTCAAAAGAAACAATTATTTTGAAAAACCAATTCAAACCCCCCTTTCTTGCGCTTTTCACACCTTCATGCAGCACACAAAAACATAGAAAAAACATGGGGTCAAAGCGTCGGTGTCATGAAGTCAAGGCTCTACCCCCCCCCCCCCCCCCCCCCCCCCGCCCCAAAGGTTTATACTGGTGATTTTTTGTACCTGTCCGCAAAATCATTGACCCCTCTTGGGATGACAACAACAAGTGGATCGCCAGCGAGCTGATGTATCCTAGAGTGATCTCAAATGAGGGTAGTATCGCATGACAACTATTTCCAATAGATTTCGCACTACAAAATGGTTTCAGCCTACTAAAAACCTCAACTTCTCAGATAACCCAGTCGACCACACTACTTTCAACAATCGAAGTCGTATAGGCAATGTATCTGCAAAGGGAGTCTCCATTGAGTTTGATGGTCGACCGGGGACTCTTAGCTGGAATTCACTCCCAGTAAGATTACCCGTATTGCCATCACCTATCTTAGGTGTATACTCAATCTTTCCACATGCGGCATCACACGCATTCCCATTAGCAGAAAAGTAAACATATATATCAATTAGGAAAAGCAGTATATATATTTGTCTTAATCATCCTAGACCTCTAACTTATGATCCTATACAGACAATGGCTCCCCAGCAGAGTCGCCATTTCTGTGGCATCTTGTTGAATTTAAAGGTTCCCACCGAAGAGTGTAAGAAAGAGAAGAAGAGCCCCACGGTGGGCGCCATTTTTCTGTAGCGCGATTTTTGTGGTCCTGAGTCCCGATCGCTTAGGTACTACAGTTCAATTCATTTTTTATCCTATTGAGCTGATTAAGGAAGGGAAATAGATGTCTCCAATTAACCCTGCTGGCATACTGAGTTTGAACAACGGTCTGTTAGGTTACAGATGCGATTAAGATGTGGGTCCTTCTTTCGTCATATTTTTTTAAAATCAGAATGTCTGGATCATTTGCGAGGTTTTTTTTGGTGGGATGTTAGGACTTGGTGCTTTTGGGTTGATATATGGGGGTACTGGATTTGGGTCTTTGATTAGTATGCTCGCTAAGATTTTTGTAATCTTATGCCTACGTATTCCCGTTTAACAAAACAGGGAAATCAGAGCGATCGTAGTTCCTCCTATTCTATGGGAGGAAAAAAGTTATTTTGGTGTCTTGTTTAAAGCCCAAGACATGAAGCTAAAGGTGATTTGTATCTTGTTCAAAGCCCAAGATGTGAAGCTAAAGGGTTAGAGAGAGTTTGTCATCTCTAAAGAGGAGTTGTTGATGTTTGTATGCTGTGAGCAAGGCACAGGTTTGGTGCTAAAAGGTTGATTGACTCAATCGGGGTTTTCCTTATATAAAGCCTAAGCGGAGGCTGGAAGTTTGACTTTTCCGGGGAAAATGTTCTTTCTGTCTTATAGAAAGCCCAAGATTGAGGCTAAAAGGAGTTGACTCAACAAGAGAGTCTTTTATACTCAACAAGAGAGTGTTTTTATATGTCTTGTACAAAGCCAAAGACGGAGGCTAAAAGGTGATTGACTCAACAAGGGAGTCTTTTATACTCAACAAAAGAGTGTTTGTGTATGTCTTGTACAAAGCCCCAGACGGAGGCTAAAAGGAGATTGAATCAACAAGAGTCTTTTATACTCAACAAGAGAGTGTTTTTGGTATCTCGTACAAAGCCCGAGATGGAGGCTAAAAGGAGACTGACTCAACAAGAGAGTCTTTTATACTCAACAAGAGAGTGATTTTGGTATCTCGTACAAAGCCCGAGATGGAGGCTAAAAGGTGACTGACTCAACAAGAGAGTCTTTTATACTCAACAAGAGAGTGATTTTGGTATCTCGTACAAAGCCCGAGATGGAGGCTAAAAGGTGGCTGACTCAACAAGAGAGTCTGAAAAGGTTAGCACCGCTAGGGAGAATCATTTGTACAAAGTCCAAGAGGAGGCTGTCTTATCGCTGTGGATTATGGAGATCCGGAAGCGAGTCCAAGTGTGGGGAACTCTCATGAGAGAGACCGGGTTTCTGCCTATGTTTGAAGGGAACTTGAGAATGTCTTTGAGACTCAAGGGTCTTAGACTGTCCAAGTCTAGAGTTTTATCTTTTGTACAATGCCCAAGAGGAGGCACAGGCATTAAGGGATGAGTATCAACCCTAAAGTGGCCAGAGGTTTGACACTGGAAAGACTGCTCTAGCAAAGGATGACTAAATTATGTCTTATACCTTTAAGAGGTCGTCAGGGTCCTTGTATTAAGCCCAAGAGAAGGCATGAGAACTTCTAAGAAGCCGAAGGGTCCTTGTACAACGCCCCAAGAGGAGGCGGGGATGCTTTTAGGAAGCCTGTGGGTCCCCAAACCAAGAGAAGTTCAAGACATGCTATTCACCGAGAATAGATCAAGCCAGGAAGGTTCCTGAATTTGGAAGAAACTCAAGAGATGCTATTCACGGAGAATAGATCAACTCTGGGGAGTAGAGTTTCTTTGACAATTTCTAAGAGTGACAGTCTGAGAAAGGGTTCACCGAGAATGCTGCCTTTCATGTCTCCATATTGTTTAACCCCAAGAGGAGGGAAGACTGTATCTGGAAATCCTATGGGGATCTAGTTTTGTTTGTATTTAAGAGTGACCAACAGGGCTTTACCTAGTGCTAGACCTAGTTGCCAGGGAAAACTCTAAATAACTATACTAGTATTACACAGTGGATATTGGACAATTATATAAAAGTTTGTGAAAGAAGACTTACAGTGAAACAGCCCTACAATACAGTTATATACATATGAAAGCGATAAATGAAATCGGATAAACACTTACCCGTTGTAGAGCTTCCATGTTGTTTGGTTAGTTGCTCAACAAAGAAAACTTTGATAACAATATTATATTCAAAATCAAAGGGGAAAGTGCTTTGAAAAGTTGTTGGGGCTTACAACTCGAGGAGAGGCCCAAGGTTTAACGATGATCGCACCGCTGTTTTGTAAACTGTATAGAGGGACTTATACAGTAAGTAAGGCCCACAATTGGTTTGGTTTCAAAAAGGATTGGGTCTTACACTCTATTAGAGGCCCAAAGTGTTTGAAAAGAAATGGGGCTTATAACACGAGGGTAGGCTCAAGTTTTAAACTGGCGATTGCGTCGAGGTTTTTCTTTTAACGCAGAGGGGCTTATACAATACCTGAGGCCCAAAAAGGTTTTGGTTAAAAGGGGGTTGGGTCTTACACTCTATTAGAGGCCCAAAGAGTTATTTTAAGAAAATGAATGAGTCTTATAGCTCAAGGAGAGGCCCAGGGTTTTGTTTTAAAAGGCGACGATCACGCCGTGATTTTGAAAATACAACGGGAGTTATACAACATCTAAGGCCCAAAATGGTTTGTATTTACAAATGATTGGGTCTTACACTCTACTAAGAGGCCCAAAGTGTTTTGAAAATGATTGATGAGGGTTGAAATCAAAGAAACCCTAATTTTGTTTTCTTTAAAAAGTAAATATTGAAAGAAAATCAATAAAATGATAAAAATACCAAATAGATTTGAATAAACCACTTGTGATTTTAGTTTAATGTTTGAAAAATGAGGTTTTAATCACAAGATGATTTAGAACTCATTTGGTTTTGATTTTCAAGGTAAATATTCACTTTTAAAATGTTTAAAAACAATTAAAAATGAATTTATTCACAAAAATACCAATTACATTAAATAAATAATATAATTTTGATTTTTTTTGTGGAATAAAATATTTCAGTATTTTTGTGATTTTTTGCAAAAAGAACCAATAAAAAATAATTAAAATTGAGGGAGTTATTAATTTTTCAAATCATTAAAAATAATAAGAAAAATAATAAAAAGTGGAAAAAATAGCAAAAAGATGGTCTGGGGCGAGGGGGATTTGAACCCCAGACCTCTTGTGTACAGGGCGCGCGCCTTACCACTACGGTGGGGATACATCCGTTGATTGAAACAAAACCACAAATATACAAGGCTTGCCTTGTTTTCTAGGCCTGACCAAGGCAAGGCAAGGCAAGATTTTGGTCAGAAACGTGATGACCATAACTTTCTCATTTCTCCATGGATGGAGACAAATTTTATATGTATCTGGCCTAGAATTTCACAAGGAATCCAATGGTGGTGGTGGTTTTTCCAGAAAACAAATCCTCCCCAAAACCCGATAATGGTTTTGAAATAGGGCATGTTTTACATTTTCTGTGCTACCTCTTGGTACAGGTATGAATTACATGATAAATTGGTGCAAACACAACACATATAACATGTATAAGAGATGCATGATCAGTGGACTTCAAAGCAAGGCATATTTCAGAGAGTTCAAGTTGTGATGCTTACCTCTTTTTGGAGCTTTTGGGCTATCTGCCAAGTGCTTTGTTCCAGAAATGTTTTGATGCTTTGGACAATCTCAAATGATCCCTTAGAAGCTTTTAGAGTGGTTGGAACCAGCTGGAAAGCTCAGGAATGGAAACTAGCATTTTCTTGCAAAAGGGGCAAAAATGGCTAAAATAGCAACTCTCTCAAATGGTGTTCCAGATGTGTGGAACCATTTAGGACAGTTCAAGGATGATATTTGGAGTGTGTTTGAGGTTTTATCTGGTTTGGAAAGTGACTGAATCAAGACATGGCTTGAAAAATGCAAAAGGCCCTATTTTGAGGTTTTGGGAGGGGACTTTCAGATTTTGGTGTTACAGGTCACTTGTGAGAGTTTAGACAACTTAGATATGACATATTGGATGTGTTTGGATCATGAGCTGTGATGGAATTGCTCTCTAACTCAAAAACTCAGAGTTACCTTGCTAAAGAAGGCATTTTTGCCTAGAGAAAGATATTTTGAGGAAAGCAAGTGTTGTAGTGCTTTGCTGTACCCAAACTGAGCACAAATGAGCTCTATTTATAGTAGAGCAAGTTTGTTTTGGCTGAAATAGTGAATGGCAACTGCTGCAGAGGTTTAGCCAATGTTGATCAATGGGAATCCAAGTCTCCTCTAGCCATTGACTAGAGGTTAGGGCATAGGCTGCTGGTTCCCTTGGTCTTGGATAAGTCTTGACGGAATTCAGTTGGAAATGGCTCAGTCCATGCCACCTTGTTGCATCCATTAAATGCTCCAAACCAAAATTGGAGTCTTGTCCCCCTTTTAGGCATTTCTAGGTTTGGCATGCTACTTTTGGTTCCAAAGACTTGGGAGGCTAATGGATCAGTGTTTGTCCCTCCTTGGTCCCCCCTTGAGGTGTTCAGATGGATCGATTTGCTTGCCCTTTGCAAAACTTGAGCAAATCGAGCAAAATCCCCAAATCTGCCTTGCCATGACAGTTTGCAGCAAGGCATATTGGCATGGTCATATCTCATGGCTTAAGTGGAGTTTCATGGAGTTCTTGGCTATTTTGGAAAGCCCTCATATGATACAACATGTGTTTGATCATAGTTGGTCTTGATACTTTTTGGATCCAAGTGAAAAATCCGCCTACTTTTGGAAAAAAAGCAAGACAGATTCTGACTTAGTGAAAATTTCACTAAGTGTTGGAAAAAGTGACATTTCATGTTTTCAGCCATTTTGATCATTCCATAACTCAAAATCCATGATGAATTGGAATGAGGTGTTGTTGAAGCTTTTGTAGAGGGCCATGAGAGCTACAAATTCAGCCTTGAATGGGGAAAATGGCCTTGTGGTTTAGGAGTTATGATCCTCCAAAGTTGGTACCCTAGCCACTTTGTTCCATAACTTAGAAAATTTCTAAGTTTTTATGGTTACCCCTTTTACAAGTTATCCCACTTTCCTTGACTTTTCTTGATGAATGATGATTCCAATCACACATTAACATCATTTTAGGGTCAAAGAACCATAATTGTGAAAATTCTCAAAAAGTCAAAGTTGACTTTTGTGCACAGTTGACTTTTTATCAGATGAATTCCAAACTGTGTGATCCTCTATGAAATCAAGTCCTTGACCTAAATCAAACTTGATGGATTGATTTCATAGGTGTTATAAGGTGTATTGAATCATGTCCCAAGGTTTGGGAGCATGTCTGGGTCAAAAGTCAAAGGCACAGTTGACTTTTCCGCGAAACCCTAACTGTGGTTCTGATGAACTTGAAACTTGGGAATCAAGCTTCTTGGATCAATCCATTATTGAAAATGGATCAATGTGGTTTATTAGAGACCCTCAAATCATGTCTTGAGGTCTTGGCTCATGATTTGTCCCAAAAGTCAACTTAGGGGTAAATTAGGTCAAGAAACCCTAATTCCTGATTTTTTATGTATGCATCCCCTGAGGTTAAATTGACTTGATGATTGGGTCCATGAGGTCCCATGGAGTACCTTGGGTTATGCTTTGAAGCATTGGCTCATGCCCAGAGGAAAATTTCCATCTGGAGGCCCTGGTCGACCAAAACCCTAATTTGGTGACACTGTCGATTTTGAGGCTTGATCCACCTGGAATGCTGCAACATTGTGCTATTCTTGCTGTGGGAGTCCTCTTGATCCATTGTGGATGTTTGAGAGGTTAGACAAGTTGAGTATCATGTCATTCCTTGATTGATTCTTTGCCTAAACTCTGAGAGGGCTTGAAACCCTAGTCCTTGTTTGTAGTGAATGCTCACCCATCTTTGGGGAAGACTAATGTGTATGAAAGGTCATCCATATTATGATGATAGTTTTCCCAATGATGGGAAATCTAAGTGGTCAAAATTTGGGGTATGACAAACTCCAACTTCTCGACTTTGTCACCACCTAGCATGTTCTGTTTCCCCCAGTTTGACTAGGTCTCTTTCGCTGACATAACCCAATCTCATTTGTGGTAATTCTGTCTTTGACACAAGTTTCGAGGATGCAAAATCTGCTGAACCACTTACAACCTCAACCTCAAGAGTATACAAGCCTTGTCTCTCAAGACTTCCTTCGACCCCTTCATGACTTTCACGATACCTTGCTATTCTTTGAAGACATATCCTTTCTTTTCGAATTCACCAAGAGAAATCAAATTCCTCTTAAGGTCAGGTACATACCTAACACCAGTCAATAGCCTTTTTGACTCATCATGGAGCTTAAATCTCACATATCCAATACTTGCAATCTTGCAAGCTTTATTATTTCCCAATAGCACTGACCCACCATCTTGATCACATAATTCTTCAAACACATTCTTGTTTGGAGTCATATGCCAAGTACATCCTGAATCCATAATCCACTCTTTGCAAGAGTTGTTGCTCGACACCACAAGGACATCAGATGATTCATAATCATCTTGCACAATAGCTGTATTGCCATTATCCTTACCTCCATGATTATTCAGGCGCTCAGGAAACACCTTTCTTGTGTGACCCTCCTTCTTACAATGATAACACTTAATACCAAAAATATAACCACCATAAGACTTCTACTGAGTTTTACCTTTCTTCTTCTCAAGCCTACCATCTCTCTTCGAGGATTTCCCCTTCACGGATAACCCTTCGCCACTTGATGATGATGGTTTTTGCTCATTTCTTTCGTCCAAATCCTTCGAATACAAGGCTGTTTGAACTTCTTTAAAGGTCAGAGACTCTCATCCATATAAGAGGGTTCCTTTGAAGTGAGCATGCGACTTAGGTAAAGAACACAATAATAACAACGCTCGATTTTCGTCACTGATGGTAACATCAATATTTTCAAGATCAAGAATCAGCTTGATGAACGTATCCAGCTGCTTTGTCAACGCTTTATCTTCATTCATCTTGAATGAATACAAAGCTTTCTTCAAGTACAAATGAATAACCAAAGACTTTGTCATATACAATCCTTCAAGTTTCAGCCAAACACCAGCTGCCGTCGTCTCCTTCAAAACCTGTCTGAGAACCTTATCACCAAGACTCAAAACAATTTCACTGTGGGCTTTCTCGACCATCATTGTCTTATCCTTCTCCATCAATGCAATATCCATGGCATCTCCTCCCTTTAACGCTTCTAGCAAAACGTATTGAACAAGAAGGGCTCGCATCTTCAAGCGCCATAAACTGAAATCATTAACTCCGGTGAACTTCTCAATTTCAAACTTTGTTGACGACATCTTTCTACACGCTCGCCGCACCAATTTGTTGTGACACAAACAATACCAATTAACAAATTCTTGATTGAGAAACGAAGTTTCTTGGGTGAACAATGAAACGGTTATAACAAAGAAAGAGAGAGAAGAAAGAATAAATAAGAAAGAAGGAGAATAGGATTTTGGGCAAACTGTTTCTATCACTTTCTCATTTAGGGTTTACAAATGATTACAAATGAATAACACAATTGGCCTCTCTCAACAACTTGAGAGATCTAACCTATTTATAGACTAACTAGCTAACTTACACAACAAGCTAACTAAAGAATTGGATCCTTAACGCAAGACCCAATTCGACAATACATACTAGAACTAACTTCGACTATAATATGTAACACTTAGATATCAGCATGTGAACCATCTTTGACATGCTTGTCTCCTGTCGAAACCTGAAAGTTATCCCAATCGACAACACTAGAGTTCGATCCAATATCTCACAAGGACAATAAAAGACACCATTATTGTCGGAAGTTTTTGTTAGACGAATTCAAGGAATTCAAGAACTCCTTTCTCATACATCAGACCTAATCTATCATCTTTCATCCTACGATCCATATTAAAATTTAAAATTTGTATCAAAAGACTAATGTGAATGGCACACTAATGCTACACACACAACATACTAATATGGTTATATGCATACGCATATCCATCATAACAATATAACACCAAAACCTAAAGTATATTCATAACCACATTTATTTCTTCAATTGAAATAGAGTTATAACACCAAAATGAAAATGATAAAAACATCACACAATCATCACAATGAAAACACCACAGCGCCAGAACATGACAGGTGACAATAACACATAGCTTTGAAACAACGAAAACATCACAAAATTTGAATAAACCCAAAACACAAAGTAATCTAATTGCAAAAAAATGAAAATCCACACCATATAACTAAAAACCACAACAAAGCGCGCGAGAAAGAGACCAAGAAATGAATAATGAATAATGAACAACAAACACATAAAGGTAACATACCATACTTCGTAAAGGAGAAAGAGACCAAGAAATGATATTCGTTCCAAGAAATGAATGAAGATGGTGAAGATTTTGCTATCGTTATCGTCTCGTTTGCTTGCTAGGGCACCCATGTGTGTTATGAACGAAAAAAAATTGTTTTATTTTAATTTTGTAGGACAGACTTTCACAACAGTTGCAAATAACAACCATAGTGAAATATGAAAAATATAACCACAGTTGATTGAAACAACCATAGTTATTCTACTTTCAATTTTTATATAACAATAAATGCTAAGGGACACACACTTATTTTATTGAAAAAATATAAAAATGTTGATGCTCTGATTTGAAGCTTGTTACCCATATTCTATGACCACAATTGTTAATATACCAACAGCTGGCTTGTAATTTCGGTCGCTAAATGCTATCTATAACAATGCTTAATTTAGCGTCACTAAAGATGTTCGTTGGTATATGGTATATTTCTTGTAGTGTTAGGAATCATGATGAAAAATGTTTTACTAAAAAACACATGCGCGTTAAAAATGAGATATTATTAGGTTGACAAAATAGTCGTAGTAATATTGTGTTACCATAGGTATATTTTGCAGTATATATATATATATATATATATATATTGATCGTACCTGGATCAGATTATCTGAAAGTGGCCAACAATGTCTGGAATAACTGCTACTTCAGTGATGATGAAAGACAGCCGGGGGGGGGGGGTGTACCTGTAGGACACTCCGATGCTTAAGTCAGTGAGTGCACAACAAATACAGAGAGTAAGACTGAGAGTAAGAAGTTAACTTATCCTGGCCCTCTCAAGTGAGAGGGTATTTATAGGAGACCCCCAGCGTGTGGCCAACGGTTACTTGCAACGGGTGGGACCAGCGTGTGACCCGTTCCAAGTAACTACTAGGGCTTACGTGTAGTAATAATGACCAGCTCGTGGTCAACGCCCTAGTGTAACTGTTCCTTTAATGCCATTATTAGACGGTTACATGAAACGTATTTGTATGAACAAGACCGTTGATGGGTTCATCGGAGAAGAGTCTATGATGTCGGGGAGATGTGGTGGTCGTGGTCTGGACTTTGACCTAATGGAGGCGATCCACGTATGTCGAGGACCTATGAGTCAGCGGGGATTGGGAGTATTCTCGCGGGGAGAGGCTACTCTGTCGAGGAGGTTCTCATCAGGGTTTGATGTTTTCCTTTGTCTTCGGATGCCCAAGTGTCCTCGGGTTCTCAGGGTGCCCGACATGCTTTTGGGTTCGCGTATGGCAGCCATGTGTCCTTCTCTAGGACTTTATTGGGCTTCTTCAAGTTGTATGGATTGGGCCTGTTTGATTGTAGGAAATCACGGTCCAGCCCAGAACAGGAGTCCCCCCCAAGTCGTTGCTTTGAGGTATCAGAGTAATGACTTGAGGGTCAATAATTGTGTCGGGGAAATGCCAAGGGATGATCCGAGGAGGATATCAGCATGGTTGAAATTCCCATGATTATCATGACGTCGGGAATCGATATCGTGCGGGCAGTCATCATGAGGCGGGCACTGGGAGCTTGTGGTCAATGAAGAGTTGTATATGATTGAAGTGTCGGGGAGACGAGGAGTTTTCGTTTTGAAACGATAGGATGACAAAAGGACGCGCGTGGGTTTTTTTGACCGGTGTCAGTACGCCACGTGTCACTAGTCATCATTGCATAGGGTGGCTGTCTAGGGTAGAGTACTCGAGTGTTGCAGGTTTCTCGAGTTCCGTGATTTTTCTATAAATACTCTCACTTCCCTTCATTTTTCATTTTTTGTTATTTCGTCCAAGAATCGTTTCTCCTTCTTTCTCCATTTTCTCATCTTCCGTTTGCCGCCGCCAACCACCGCAAGTTCGCCGTTAACCGTCGCGCTACGCCGTGCCTGAACCCTTTTCCGCCATTTACAAGGTATTTTCTTCAAAACTGTTGTTTTCTCTGGTATCTTTTTTTAGTTTAGTTTGCTTGAGATCGTTTCTCTGATGAACTGATGAAAGTTCTCGTGAGAAATGGAAAGATTCCTGGCGAGTACGGCAGGGATCTTTGGTTGTTTTAAGAAAGAGTTTATGAGATTTTCTCTGTTTCTGTATCCGTCGAATAAAACCGAGAAGCTGGATGAATATTCCGGGGATTTGTAGAAACTTTCTGGGGAATGTAATGGACATCGCGGGGGCCTGATAATGTTTTGGGTCCCCAACAATTACTCTTTTTCGTTGAGTTCACGGGGAAATGGGCAAGATTATCCGGGGAAGCGATGAGTTTCCCGGGGACATCTGTTATTCGTCTCCGACTGGCTAGTTTGGTATGACTCGTCGAATTCACCTGTTCCCTTCTGCTTTTCAGGTTGATGGACAGATTGGCTGCTGAAGTGGCCGTAGGTGAATTCGAGGAGGATAGCCAAGCTGAAATCCCGATGGCCCATATGGCTTATAGGCAAGAGCGTCCGTTTGAGGATTGGGTGTGTGATGAGGCCCTTACTATGTCGTCTGTCTTCACATTCCCCGACGAAAATGGGTTTTGCACTATTGAGCATAGGTTGCTTGGTTCTGAGCAATCTTGGAAAGTGTACCATCCCAACGAGGACTAGTGTATATGTACACCGTATATGGGAATGCGCTTCCTGGTGTATGAGTTTATGTTTCAAGAGGCGGGTTGGAGGCTCCCCTTCACAGACTTCCAAGAGGGGGTTTTTAAATGGTTAAAATTGGCACCATCGCAAATCCATCCGAATTCTTTGGCCTTTCTCCGGGCTTTTGAGCTCGTCTGCAAGTATTTGGAGATCAGGGCAACGGTGTCCCTTTTTTTTTTCGGATTTTTCATCTGCAGCATTCTACGACTGATGGTCGATACGGCTGGGTGTCGTTCAAACAGAATAAAGCTCTATTTCATACCTACTTGGACTCTGTTCGATATTTCAAGTGGCGTTATTATTTCGTGAAGCCGGTCTCTCCCGAGGCCATTAATTCGATTTATGATCGGGTGAATCAAGAGGTGAATGGGCTGCCTACAGAAGTGTTGGTGCCAAAATTCCCCCTCTATTGGACAGAAGAGCACTATAAAGAGGGGGTTGACAAATATAAAGTGAGACATAATAAGCTCAGTGTTGAGGATCGCGAGGCTTATGACAAGATTGTCGAGTACGTGGAGGGTTTGAATAAAATCTCCGGCGTATCCGAGGGCGGAGAGACCTCGACAGGTGGTGATGAGCAGGTGCCGAAGACCCGTCGCCTGATTAATACTCGTGTCTTGCTCGAGACTTTCTCCGATGAGGAGACTGCCGAGCTTTTAGGTGGTGTAACGATCCTCGAGTTAGATTTGTTTCTTGTTCGTGTATCTTGTTTTACTAATATTTTTTCTTTCTTTTTGCAGAGAAAATGGTCAAAGCTGCAGAAAGATACGCGAAGCTGAGGGCAAAAAGGGCGAGGGAAGAACAATCCTGTCCAGCTGAACAAAGTACCTCCCAGCCTGCCTCTTCTACGATAGTGCCCGAGAATGCTCCCTCTACTGCAGTGCCCGAGGGTTTTTAGCAAACTCACGCAGCGTTAACTGCACCTGTGACCTCTGAGGATCAGTCCCCGGGGGCTCAAGGGACACCTAAGTGGGCGAGGACTGCTGGGCCGCTCATTGTCGATGTGGAGGGTAGTCCTCCTCCTCCTCTTGCAAGCTTCGAGATTCCTCCGTGTCATCTCCAGCGTCGCTATTTCCCCGAGGTTGTTTGTCCTCGTGTCACCCCTTCTGAAGTTCAAGCTTTGTTGGGGAGTACTCCGGAAGCGAGGAGGAAAATAATCATGGAGGATATGTCTGCCGTTATGCGGCTCTGTTCGGCTGCCCTCATTCTGAATGAGGAGAGTTGTTCTGCATCTGAGCTTTCTCGACTAGAAGAAAGGCTTCAGGCTTTGGGGGCTGAATTGCTCAGTGTGCAGAAGGATCTGAAGGACTACAGGGAGCTGAAAAGAGAACAACGCGAGCAGCAAGAACGGTCGGAGAGGAAGTTGAAGGAAGCTGAGGACGCGATGAAGGGCCACCTTACTCAGGTTGCTGCGTTGGAAGGGGAAGAGCAGTGTCTTAAGGGAAGGATAGTTGAATTAGAAGAGGCTGTTCGGCCAGCTGAAAACGAGACTGAGGAGGACAAACTGTTAACTTCTCGAGCAGCCCTGATAGCCAAGCTCAGGGAGGTCGAGAAGGATCTTCGGTTGGCTGAAGATGGCGCTCTAGAGTTTGTAGATGTCGGGTTCCAGAACACTGTGGCGCAGCTTAAGCTCCTGAATCTGGACCTCGTAATTGATGGAGCTGATTCCAAGTTTGAGGTGGTCGACGACAAGATTGTATTGCCCGAACAAGCAGTCGGCGGGGAACAGGAGAATCCCGAGGCAGCTGATGCTGCTGCAGAGTGATGGTGTACTCAGTTTGGCCTGCGTGCCAATATTTTGTATTGACTGGCCTGCGTGCCATACTTTTTGATTTGCCCGGCCTAAGAGCCAGGGCTTTATGTAATATCTTTACAATAGACTTGCCCAATTTAATACTTCCATTTTTTCCTCTTTATCTGCTCTGTGTGTGGTATTTTACTTATTTTTATCTAAGTTATTTTGATTTTACTGGATACTTAGGAGTTTGCTCGACTCTAATGATCCTCGACTGCGAAGAGAGCTGGTCGAGTGGTCAAGGGTCGTACCCCGACCTTCAATGAAGCTAAGAGGTCGATCGAGGTCTTAGTTTCATGGCATGAACTTCCCATCGCGAGCTGGGTGTTCTTCCTACAAGGTACGTCGACGACGGAGCTCGATAGAGAACCCCTCGCCGGGCCAAAAGTTCACCGCACATACAACACGACTTGTGACCTTCGTTAGCGTATAGAGGTGTCGTGCTTGTACCATGGCACGCTCCCCGTAATGGTAACTTTAGTATAGTTACATTTGGCATTCAACTGTAATATTGTTTAAGCTTCTCAGCATTCCATGGTCGAGCAAGTTGTTCACCTCAGAGGTTTTCGAGGTAATAAGCACTTGTCCCCGTCTTTGCAATGACGCGGTAGGGGCCCTCCCAGTTTGCGGCCAGCTTTCCTTCACGTGAATTTTTCTGATTTCGCCGTAAGACAAGACTGCCTACTTGGAAATCTCGTTTGATGACTTTGTCATTATAACGCAAAGTTATTTTTTGTTTTAAAGAGGCTTCTCGGAGGGATGCGCCCGTCCTTATTTCTTCGACCAGGTCGAGTTCTTCGCGAAGGGCTTCGTTGTTCGCTTCTTTGTCAAGAGGAGCTTCTGTACTTCTTGACGGTTCCCTAATTTCCACGGGGATTACTGCCTCGGTTCCATATGTTAACCGGAACGGGGTCTCCCCGGTCGTGGAATGAGGGGTAGTCCGATATGCCCAGAGGACGCTGTGTAACTCCTCAACCCACTGTTGTTTGGCCTCGCCGAGTCGTCGTTTGAGTCCTCAGAGTATTATTCTGTTTGCTGCTTCAGCTTGCCCGTTGGTTTGTGGGTGTTTGACTGACGTAAAATGTTGTTTCGTACCCAGTTTGGCAACGAAGTCTTGGAAGTTTCCGTCGGTGAACTGTGTCCCATTGCCTGTGACAATGGCCTGAGGCACGCCGAATTGGGCTAGTATATTTCTCTTGTAGAAACGTAATATGTTGAAAGCAGTGATCTTGGCTAGTGCTTCTGCCTCGATCCATTTCGTGAAGTAATCTACCCCGACGATGAGGTACTTATTTTGGTATGATCCTACGACAAAGGGTCCGAGGATATCCATTCCCCACCATGCAAAGGGCCACGGGGATGACAATGATTTAAGTTCGTTTGGAGGAGCGAGGTGCATGTCCGCGTGCCTCTGACAACGGTCACACTTTTTGACGTGTTCCTTTGTGTCTTGTTGCATAGTGGGCCAGTAATATCCTGCTCGGATAGCTTTTCGAGCTAAGGATCTTCCGCCTAGATGTTGTGCGTTGATTCCTTCATGTATTTCCTGGAGAATCTTGGAAAATTTATTTTTCTCGACGCACCGGAGTAGAGGGATGGAGAATCCTCGACGATATAGCTTACCATCGACTATGGTGTATGCACATGCCCGCCTCCTAATTATCCCAGCTTCTTTAGGGTTGTCGGGTAGTATGTCCGTCATCAGGTATTCGTAAATTGGAGTCATCCAACAGTTTGCGTCCCCGATAACGTTCACCTCGGTGGTCGAAGTAGGTTTGTTGATGCTCGGATGGGTCAGTATTTCTTGGATCACTGATTTGTTCCCTCCTTTCTTCTTAGTGCTCGCTAGCTTGGAGAGCACGTCTGCTCGAGTGTTATGCTCGCGCGGGATGTGAGCCACCTCCGCGGAGACAAATTTCTTCAACTTTTCTTGTACCAAGGTTAGGTATTCAATGAGATTATCATTTTTGGCTTGGAATTCTCCCTTAACTTGTGATGCTACGAGCTGAGAGTCCGTAAAGATTTTGACTTCTTTTGCGCCAAGGTCCTCTGCGAGTCGAAGTCCTGCGAGGAATGCTTCATACTCGGCTTGGTTATTTGATGTTTTGAAAGATAGCTCGAGTGAGACTTCTATCAAGATACCTTCCTCTTTTTCGAGGATAATGCTTGCCCCGCTGCCCTTTGCACTTGAGGCTCCGTCGACGTAAATTGTCCATCTTTGGGAGCCATTGGTAGAGGCTTCGGGGACTGTCATTTCAGCTACGAAGTCGGCCAGTACCTGAGCCTTCAAGGCTTTTCTCCCTTCGTATCGAACGTCGAATTCGGACAGCTCGAGGGACCACCGGAGCATTCTCCCCGCCATATCTGGCCGACTAAGGAGCTGTCTGATAGGCTGCTCCGTTCTTACCACAATTGTGTGGGCCAGGAAGTAATGGCGTAGTCTTCTGGCTGCAGTTACGAGGGCCAAGGCGACTTTTTCAATCTGTTGGTATCTGAGCTCGGGACCCTGGAGAGCTTTGCTCATGAAATAAACCGGTTTTTGTCCGTCGGGGGTCTCCCGTATGAGGACAGCACTTACCGCTTCGCCGGTGATGGCCAGGTATAAGAAAAGTGTTTCTCCGTCGTCTGGTCGGGACAAGACCGGGGGTTGCGACAAGACTTGGTTTAGATAGAGGAGGGCTTGTTCGCATTCTTCACTCCATTCAAATGTTGCTTTTTGTCGAAGAAGTTTAAAAAATAGGAGCGCGTATTGGGCGGATTTAGCGACAAAACGGGAGAGAGCAGTGAGCATCCTGTTAAGTGACTGTATCGATTTCTTTGAGTTCGGAGTGGGGATCTCGGAAAAGGCCTTGCATTTGTCGGGATTCGCTTCAATTCCTCTCTCCGTAAGGTAAAAGCCAAGGAATTTACCTGCTCGAACACCGAAAGTGCACTTGTCGGGGTTGAATCTCATGCGGCATTTCCTCGCTGTGTCGAACACCTTTTTAAGATGAGCAACGTGGTCGACTTCTTCTGCGGATTTGACGAACGTGTCGTCCATATAGACTTCGAGCATGTCACCAATTTCTGCTTAGAAGACCTTGTTCATCATTCGTTGGTAGGTGGCGCCAGCATTCTTCAGACCAAAGGGCATTACATTATAGTAATAATTGCCCGACTCAGTCATAAAAGTTGTGTGCTTTCTGTCTGCCTCATCCATGGGGATTTGGTTATATCCCGAATAAGCGTTCATGAAAGATAACAGTTTAAATCCTGCAGAGTTGTCGACCAATCGGTCGATATTAGGCAATGGGTAAGAGTCTTTCGGGCATGCCCGATTAAGAACTGTGTAGTCAATGCACATCCTCTATTTTTCATTAGATTTTTTAACAAGTACAACATTGGACAACCAAGTGGTGTACTTGGCTTCCGAAATAAAGTTTGCCTCTAGGAGGTCTTTTACAGCTTTTTCAGCAGCCTCCATTTTTTCTGGGGACTGCCTACGCCTACGTTGAGCTACAGCCCTAGCATTTGGATCTATGGTCAGCTGGTGACAAGCCACTTGAGGATCTAATCCGGACATTTTTGAAGCGCTCCAAGCGAACAAATCTGCATTCTCTCGGAGACATGCCTTCAGTTGTCTCCTCGCCAGGTCGGGGAGTCCATGGCCGATCTTCACAGTTCGCTTTGGGTCGTCGCCAAGAGGGATTAGTTCGAAGTCTCCGTCTGGGATGAGGCGCGTTGGGTAGGTAGGCTGCCCGTTGACTTCAACTGGGAGGTCTTTGTCTGCAACTTCTTCCTGTTCCCCAGAGAACTTGCTATCAAGGTCGACCGCGCTGACTGGCGGTAGTGGAACCTGTGCGACATCTGAAGCTGCCCTTTTGGGGTGGACGCCACCGACGATACTTAGGCCTTTGATCACTGTATCGAAACATCTTCTAGCTACTTCAATATCCCCGTGTAGGGTTACCACACGTCCTCGAGTCGTATAATATTTCATTTTTAGGTGGATAGTGGATGGTACAACTGTTATTTCGACCAAGGTGGTTCTTCCCAATATGCAGTTGTAGAGAGAAGGACAGTCAACCACTAGGAAACGCGTCTTCGCCTGTCGAGCCGTTTCACCTGCTCCGAATGTGACCAACAATTCTACATAACCTTGAGGTCTAGTAGATGCGCCGTTGAAGCCTTGTAGGTCGGATCCCACATATGGGGACAGGTGATGCTTTGTCAGCTGGAGAGTATCGAAGAGGTGAGTGTACATGATGTCCACCGAGCTTCCCTGATCGACCAAAATCTGATGCACATCAAAGTTGGCCATTTATGATCGAATTAGGAGGGGTATATTAGCATTCGGGGATCCACCTGGTAATTCCTCGAGATAGAAACTTATAGGGCACGACTTTCCATGAGATAAGCTGAGAGTTGGGTCTCGAGGAGTGGATGTCTTTAGTTCGTCGAACTTCCTTTTTATTGAACCGACGGTCACTCGTTCAGGATCTCCGCCTGATATGACTAGGGCTTGGGGGAAATTTTCCCAGGTACTGCGAACACTTACTAGTTCTTCCACTGGGAAGCTCTTCCACATGTTTCGAACAGCTTCGGCATCGCTAATATTTCCTTGGAAACCGAAGTCTTCAGGTCGTGTGATGCTTAAGGCAACCTGTAGTTTTCCGGTGTCCGGATGGTTTGACACCTCGGTATTTAGGGCTTCTTGGCCGGAGGGTTGAGGAGCCTCGTCTTGTTTGGCTACTTTTTCAGGTAGCCTTCTTTAATCAACGTTTCGATTGCGTCCTTAAGGTGGATGCAATCCTCAGTAACATGCCCGTGACTGCGATGGAACCGACAGTACTTGGATTTGTCAGTATTTGGTTTGGGAGCTGTTGGTTTTGGGAAGCGGATTCCCCCTTTTACGAACTCCGAATTTGCACAGTCACTGAAAATACATGCACGGGACACGTTTAGTGGAGTGTACTCTTTGAAAAGACTGGCAGGTCCCCGAGATTCACGGGACTCTTTATTCCGGTTTTCTTTCTTCTTCTCCCCGCCTCTCTTAGGTGGAGGGGAATCTTCTCTTTTCCTTTCCCCTCCTCGCCTAGGTGTCGGGGAGTCTTCCCTGTTCCGGCCGCGAGGGCCTTCTCTGCTTCTTAAGTCAAGGGCAATATGGGCTGCTTCTGCTTCCTCGAACTCAATGTGTGACTGAGCTCGTTCGAGGAAGCCTTCGAAGCTGCGAGGACGGTGTAATCCGACAGATTCTGCGAACTTGGAGCCAACTCGTAGCCCTTTGATGATGAGATATAATTTTATATGGTCAGTCGTATGGACCTCGACCGCTTCTTTGTTGAATCTCTCTATATAGCTCCGGAGAGATTCTCTCTTTTCTTGAAAGATGGCCTCCAAGGAGGATATAGTTTTCGGATGTCTTCGAGAAGCTGTGAAATGCTTCCTGAAACGTTCTCTTAGTGCTTTCCACGACGTTATTGATTCAGGTGCCAGGTTTTTATACCAGGCCATGGCCCCTTTTCGAAGAGTCGTAGGGAATATCCGACATTTGATAGCGCCGGAGACGTTTCTAAAGTCGAGAAGAGCCTCGAAGCTCTCGACATGGTCGTCTGGATCCGATGTCCCATCATACGTCCCCAAGGATGGAGGTCTCTCCAAGCCTTTGGGAATAGGGGCTTCCATTATTTGTCTGGATAGGGGAGTCCGGTAGTCTTCGTCATCGCTATCTCCTGGGGATACAGAAGGAGAAATATGACCTCGAACATAGTGACGTCTCGGGGAGTTTTCTGTGTGACGAACTCTTGGCTCCTCGACATAAGGCTTGCTCTTCTTAATCTTCAAGGGACGAGTGACCGCTTTTGGTGGCGGGGAGCGATGGCGCTTTAGTGGATGCTCGGTCTGGTTACGCTCCAAACGTGGCCTGCGACCTTTATTTACTGGGGAGGGGCTGCGAGATTCCACTGGAGACAGTGAATGTCTGGGATAAGGAGGTGGTCGGTGCTTTCGCGAGGAAGATCGACCACGGCTTTTTTCTAGCTTCTCAATCCGCAAGTTTTGGTTGAAGATCATTTGATTGGTCTGATTGACCAATGCAAACAAAGCAGCAGTGCTCGGATTCGCATTTGGTGGTGGATCCACGAGATGATATGTGGGCTGGAGGATTGCTTCCTGTGCATCTTGTTGAGCAGTCTCGTACTCTACCTCATCGCAAGACGGGGAGGCGGTGACTCCATCTCTGACATAATTCTCCACGACGGGCTGAAGAACATTGTTATCGCCATGGGTGTTACCACCAAGTTGTGCGATGACATTATCTATGGCTTGATTTGTGGACGGGTTGGCCATTGCTGGTAGTTGAATTAGGAAACTTTGGTTTGTCGCAAAGGAAAAACAGGGAAGTTTATGAAATTCCCACAGACGGCGCCACTGATCGTACCTGAATCAGATTATTTGAAAGTGGCAAACAATGTCTGGAATAACTGCTACTTCAGTGATGATGAAAGACAGCCGGGGGGGGGGGGGGGGGGGGGTGTACCTGTAGGACACTCCGATGCTTAAGTCAGTGAGTGCACAACAAATATAGAGAGTAAGACTAAGAGTAAGAAGTTAACTTATCCTAGCCCTCTCAAGTGAGAGGGTATTTATAGGAGACCCCCAGCGCGTGGCCAACGGTTACGTGCAACGGGTGGGACCAGTGTGTGACCCGTTCCAAGTAACTGCTAGGGCTTACGTGTAGTAATAATGACCAGCTCGTGGTCAACGCCCTAGTGTAACTGTTCCTTTAATGCCATTATTAGACGGTTACATGAAACGTATTTGTATGAACAAGACCGTTGATGGGTTCCTCGAAGAAGAGTCTATGATGTCGAGGAGATGTGGTGGTCGTGGTCTGGACTTTGACCTAATGGAGGCGATCCACGTATGTCGAGGACCTATGAGTCAGCGGGGATTGGGAGTATTCTTGCGGGGAGAGGCTACTCTGTCGAGGAGGTTCTCATCAGGGTTTGATGTTTTACTTTGTCTTCGGATGCCCAAGTGTCCTCGGGTTCTCAGGGTGCCCGACATGCTTTTGGGTTCGTGTATGGCAATCATGTGTCCTTCTCTAGGACTTTATTGGGCTTCTTCAAGTTGTATAGATTGGGCCTGTTTGATTGTAGGAAATCAGGTCCAGCCCAGAACATATATATATATATATATAGAGAGAGAGAGAGAGAGAGAGAGATAAATATATATATATATGTATATATATATATATATAGAGAGAGAGAGAGTACATGGATTTATACTAGTTTACCGCGTTCATCCTCCCTTTGCGCACACTCTAGTCTCCAATAATATTTGTGATAAAATTATAAGAGTTTCATACAATATCCAATTAAATTCTGAAAATATAAAAATATTCTTTCTGGATCTTTGACTTGTACATAACCTACGAACTAAACTCTTCGCGAAATCACTTATTGAATCTTTCAGCCCCAATAACCTGCTTCCAGGTCTCCGTTCTGCGACAATAATTACTCGATCCCACTAGTATCTTGAGCATTGGTTTGTACGAAGATTGAGAAGAATTCCTACCGTATGTAGGCTTCCACACAACACTTCCAAGGTCAACCTGGAGAGAATAACCTCTTTCTTTTCCACTAGAATTATTAAAACCAGCCACAACACCACACACATTGCAAACCTCTGATTCCTTAGCAAAATCATCCAAGAAACATTAAATTCAACATGAATATCCTAAACAATCACTAATATCCTAAAATGAGATTCAGATCCATACAACAATGTATAAAGAATGAGGTAGAAGATGAAAGACATAATTTTCAAGTGTTCACAATGATTTAAAACTCTTTTGAAAACGTAAAAGAAAAAGTGGTTTGTGATTTCTCAAATCAATATTGGAAGTATGTGTTTTCTAACATTGTGAACGTTTTGAGAGAAAAATGATTTTACAGGTGTTGAAGATCTAGAACAAAAATGAGTGAAAAATGATATTTGATTCAAGTCACAAACAAAAAGTATGATTTGAGTCAAAGATCAAAATGATAAGAATCATGATATGAAACATATGAGAAGTCCATATTTATGATTTGGGTCATATATGATTCAATTCATGATTTAAGTCATGAATATGTATGATTTGAACCAAACAAGGTAGAGGAAAAACATGGAACTACAACTCTATATGATTCAAGTCAAGTGTAAATTATGATTTGAGTCATGGGGTGCTATGATTCGAATCATGTACAAGCTGTGATTTGAACCGTGACAACTTCAAATATTTTCTAGAGATTAAAGATGTTTGAATTGATTCGGGTCATAGGATGTGTGATTCGAACCACACACCTATAATCTCAAATTTTTGCAATATTAAAGATGTTTTGATATTCTACCAATTTCAAGACTTGAACCAAACTCAAATATAGTTCTTGATAAAAAAATGACAAATTGACTTAAAGCATATCGCTTATACTATAATCAAACACTTTGATTTATTCATGCTAAAAACGGATTCAAAAACTTGAACCAGATGATCAATGTATGAGGAAACGCAATGATATAAATCTAAAAACCAAAAGCTTAAGAGACCCATCTTCTCAAAGAGATCCGAATACATGATGTCACATGAGCTGCCACCATCAATAAGTACACTAGAGACATCGAAGTTAGAGAGTGTGGCCATTATGACCAAAGGAAATATCTTATACTGGACCACCCTAATTTTATCGTTATCCCAAAATCCGAGGATTGGCCTTTTAGGCTTTTGTTTGAGGTGCTTCCTTATTTCTTCCTAATGGCCATCAGCTATGTGTTTACCGTCGAAAATGGAAAACAAATGCTAGTCTTCCAAAGTTATTAAGTCTTTGTTTGCTTACAGGATCGACTAGATTGATATGTGTTGTTATTTAGTTTTTGGATTTGTTAATCATGAACATTTCGACAATGTTCTTAAAGTTGTTAATGAAACATTGTAATTCTTTAAGGAAATGCAGAAAAGTAAAGATTACAAAGTAAAGGCTTTAAGATAAATGAAAAGATCTTAAATATTGAAACTGGCTTTGAATTAAATTGCAGCAAAGGTAAATTACAAGAAAATCTTAAATAATCTGGTAAAAAGTGTAAAATGTGATGTTCATACGTAAATTTTCACTCAAGAACACTCGTTTCTCACACACAGGTACTTAGAGTAAATTTTACAAGGTTGAACATCCCTGAATCCTAACTTCTAAGACTCTATTTATACTAACTCGAAAATGACCGCTATCTAACGGTCTTCTCGCCAGAAAATGTCACGTCTTCAATCTGCATGCATTTCGCTGCTTCAAAAGTCTCCACATGTATTGAAAACAGATAAGGCCAAAAGACAGTTATTAGCCTTATTTTGAATTGCATCCGTCGAACACTACACCAAACAGCTTCGTCGAACTCTAGTCTAGGCTAAAATATTTCTAAGTCATAGACCACAATTCCCTTGATAAAAGAAACTTTGTCTAAATGTCCTTTTCACCACTCTGTCGAAATCATCATATTCTTATTCATAATATAACTTTGAATCTCATGACTTATGTCCAACATTAATATGGGTGTCGAAATCCCAGCCAACAAATTTCCCCCAAAAATGTCATTTTCGACTATATGGAGAAGAAGACATTTTTTGAAGCTTTTTCGACACTAAGCATCTTTACTGCTATGATGTCATGGTCATCATGACTACGCCGCTTCAGAAGTCTCATCAAGACGTGCAAAAACCCAAAAGGTAATCATCATACTCCTATTTCCTATGAGGTAGTGGGCTATGCCAACTACAACCGTCCCATCAATCCATACCTAGTTCACACATGTCCCACGATCCTAACAACTGCTCAGAGTGACTGAAATGAAATGTTTCCCTTACTCCACTATAAATACTTCATCTCATTTCTTTTTCCACTTTTTCACTCTCCTGAACCCTTTTATTCTCTCTAAAGCGTAAGAGCAACCCTTCATCCTCAAACAAAAACTCAAAGTTCTTTCAGTTTCAATCATCAATGGCGTCCAAGATCAAGAACCTTAAGGATTCCAATAAACAACCAACTCTCCCTCCTAATCACAAAATTCTAGGTCCTCAAGTCGTGGGAAATCAACAATATTTCCCAAAACCACCCCTTGAAGAAGAAAAGAGGCGCATTTATCAATCCCAGGTACTTATTCCTATTTCAGTTTCGGGAAAAATACATGCCCTTGCTGGTTCGTTACCGAATGTTAATACGAATGCTGTGAAACTTATAAAATATTTTCCAACCTATCATGGAACTAAACCTATAGCAAGTAGGAAAAGATCTAAGAATAGTACTGAAGTTGTGAATACTAAACCTACTAAGGTAGTTGATACCCAGGAAATGTCTTCAACTGAGCTTGTAGAAAGACCCATTAACCTAGATTACATGAGAAACGCTCTTAGAGCATTTTGCTCTCGTCCCTTGTCGAAAGACCCTGAGAATTATCTGTCTTGGCTGGCGAAGATAGAGAAGAAAACTAAATTTCGGAAGGACATGGAAATTTTCGACATGATTCAGCTATCAAAATTTGGACCTGGTTACTCTCAAACCATGTTGTTAACCTCCTTGTATTTATGGGATAGTACACATAACAACTTCCACTTCCCTTGTGGAATGCTAACCCTAACTCTTTTCGACATCGCTGCAATTACTGGTCTTCGACCGACTGGAGAATCTTTTCATCCAAACCAAATGACTGAAGACACTATTGGCTTCGACGGTAATTGAGCCACTTTCACCCACTATATCTCTTACCACCACAAGAAAGACACTAAAGAAGGATCTGACAAAGAACATATTGCTTTCCTTGATCTTTGGTTATCCCGCTGCGTTTTTTGCTCTACAAGTTGCAAAAAAATTTCTAGCCATGGCCAGCCAACTACATGCTGGACGTAAACTTTGCCTTAGTCAATTGATTCTAGGTTGCATGTATGAATCTTTAGGGGAAATCATGGAACTCCTTAAACAGATTCAACTTGGGTCGAACTTAAATCTAGCTGGTCCATTATGGATACTCCAGTTGTGGCTTAATGCCACCTTCTAACCCTCACTGTCGACTCATAACATAGTTAATGAAGAAGCTGATGAGATCAAGAATAGACGAGTCGAAGGGACATGCCCTGTCCACGTGACTCCTAGTGACGAAGGCTTAAACCTTCAGCAGACTTACACTGAGTATTTGATGATGTATGCCAAGCGCTAGAATTTTACTCCTTATATGGCTCCCTTCGCCAAAAGAACTCATGGCCCATAATGGTTTACCAGAAAATTTCCTCCCATGTCAAAAGATCAAGAAACAGAATCCTTCGCCATATGGGAGGCATTTCTTTCGCCCATGCTATTTGCAACAAGAATTCGACCCTCTAAAAATCAAGTGATCCTCCTTAGCTACCAACCAAATCTTGTCTCTCGACAGTTTGGTATTAGCGAGATCTTACCCAAGCCTCTTTTTCCAAAGAAAAGCTCTGTCAATCTCTACAATATTACTCAACTCGCTCAAGGATGAAATGTCTCAGTACAATAGCATTACTCAACTCACTCATATTCCTTTCACACCATCCTACTTTTGTTCCTAAGAATATGATACTTGGTAGAAACATTACTATTCTACAGAAATGTTCGATGTCAATGCTTTCAATCAACATTTAACATCTGCTTTTGTTCTTATATAGGACAGGACCAAGAAAAGGTACTTCGACTCATATCAAGGAAATTCAAAAATTTCAAAAATACTTTGAAACTGCCTATAGGCCTGATGACCTTAGTCGAACCATCCGCGAAACAGCAGTTACTTTGAGAGAGAAATTTATGAAGAAACTCCCAGATTTAAAATTACCGTTGAACATAAAACCTGAACATATGTATGAGTTAGCTTTTAACTTACATCCACCATGGTTCCCTAGACTGCCAACGGCTGATTTCGGCGTGGCTTTTAGCCCTCTATTTCCCAACTGGTTAGTCTATGGGGACTTTGTGAAAATCATTTGACAAGACTCTCAAAAACTTTTGAAACGGGTGGTTTCGACTATGCATACCCTGGAAAGTTTCAAAGGACATCTTCATATTGGCATAAAGGATGTTCAAGTACTCTCTCCCATATATGAAGGTGTGGAATAAGAGGAATATTCTAATTTAATTCATTTTACTTCAAACAGTTTCTTGACATCTTTTTTACTTGTGGAATTTTTTTTGAACTTCTCTTGTTCTAGCCGTCGAAAGAAAATAGCTAACAAAAGGCCCAACAAAGAAAACTGCCAGTTCGACCAAAGCAGAAGGTCAAGAAGAAGAAAACCCTAAACCAGCAACAAAGGTACACTCTGTGTTTTTCCTTATTTCACTTGATGTATTATCAAAATATGCGAATACTTTCATTATTTTCAGATAAATCAAAAGTCTCCTCCGACTCCCAAGAAAAGAAAGGCTAAAGAACCCCAGGTTCTGGTAGTCGAATCAGATGATGAAGGCCTTTCGCCAGAAACTTCTAAAGTCGCTAAGAAGAAGAAGAAAGTGAAGGTTTTTGATGCCACTTCGCAACCAAAAATCAACACCATCAAAAACTAAACCAAGAAACCCATTACTCCAAAAGTGACGGAGGTTAGTCCTAAACCTGTCCCCAAGAGTACTCCTGAATGTCTTGAAAGTGAAAATTCCAGACCTGGTGCAGAAAGTCCTAAGGTAATATAATTTTACCTCAATTGTCCTTAACCATTTTTCTTTTTCTTTCATTTTTGACTGATCACAATTCGACTTCTTTTGCAGAGTGTCGCAGATGGTGACGAAGAATCAAACATCAAACAAACTATCCCTGGGAGCACCAACACTCCTTCACACCAACCTACAACCAACAAAGATTCGACTAAAGGATCGATGGGTGAGGTAAATAAACCCACTGAAGAACAACCAACACAATCACCCCCAAAGGACACCACCCAACACTCTCAGACCGCTGATTTCGATCATGAAGAGGAAGACGAAGAACAACACATCATGGATGTCGAAGAAACAATAGTTGTTCAGAACGTAGAGGAAGTAATTCAAGAAAAAGTTGATGACTCTTCGCCAGACATCAACCGAGGTGACAATGCCCCAGATGAAGAAGAATACCTGGAAGAAGGTCAACCCTTGTTCAACTATGTGCACAACCCTGAGGATGAAGAAGAAGAAGAAGAAGAGGAAGAATAAGAAAATGATGTAGGAATAACTACAATCGAAACACCCAAGACTAACCAGGCCTCTGAGACTATCAAGGACTCTAAAGCTCCTTCGACCGGAACAAACACTGCTTTTTCTCAAGAAGAGATAGACAATTTGAAAAAAAACCAGTAGAGTAGCTGAAAGCAATTCGAAGTCGAAATATGAACGCATAAAATCCTCTCTTCCTTTCTAAGTATTTTGTTTGCTAATGTTGGCATTGTAATTTGTTCGAATTTATTTCAAACTCTGGTTTTGTAATATGATGACTTAGCCATTTTGGCATCTGGATTTAAATACCATTTTGGCTTCAATTATACATATGAATTATTCTGTTAGTATCTTAACTACCTGAAGCGCAGGCCTATATCTTTTCAAATATTTCCCATTCACTTTCAGGAGTCTTCAATCCACAGATAACTCTTCGATTTCATATGCATTCTTAGAAAATACTTGGATAATTTGGATTAGACCTTCCCATTTTGGGGACCATTTACCCAATGTTATATCCTTTTTATCCATGGGTAGAATAACCTTCCACACTAAGTCTCTAGTCGAAAATGACTTGACTTTAACCCTTTTATTGTATGCCTTTTCTACCCTCTTTTTCCGCCTCTTTAATAATTCTAAGGCATTCAATCTCTCTTCACCCAAATCGACTAGTTCAACTAACATCATGTTCCAATAAGCTTCAAATGGATTTTCATTCTATCTTTAAATCCTAGTTGATTGAAGATATATTTCCATTGGAAACACCGCATCATGCCTATAAGTCATTCGGAAAGGCATAAAATTTATTGCCTCCTTATGGGATGTTTGACAAGCCCATAAAATTTCGTCTAATGTCTTATGCCAATTTCTTGGATTTTCCCCACATGCTTCTTTATTAAATTAATTACAACTTTATTTGCTGCTTCGACTTGACCATTCGCCTGGGCATAATAAGGCGTAGATGTCAACAACTTGATCCCTACTTCTTTAGCAAAATCCTGGACCTTTCGACCTGTAAATACTGATCTTTAATCAGTTGTAATCATTTATGGGATCCCAAACCTATAGATTATGTACCTTTGAATGAATTCCATCACTGCTTCTTGATCAACATTCACCAAAAGGAATGGCTTCGATCCACTTTGTAAAGTAATCGATGCCCACCAAGATATACCTATGACTTTTAGAAGACGCTGGTCGAATTTCACCAACCAAATCTAACGCCTAACCTCTAAAAGGTCAAGGCTTCACAATGGAATGAACTTCGCATGAGGGAACATGTTGTATACATGCATGCCTTTGGCACTCTTAACACCCTTTGGCGAACTCAATGCAATCTTTCAGCATAGTGGGCCAATATATTCCTTGTCCAAATAAAAGCCACTTCATCTTATGGCCTACTTGGTGAGCGCCACATGCCCTACTATGGACATTCGACAATGCTAAATAGGCCTTAGCCTCACTAAGGCACTTAAGTAAGACTCCCTCAGACGTCTTTTTGAACAACTCATTCCCCATAAGAATATAACTTAGAGATCTATATGTGACTTTTCTCTCTACAGACGTCATTGGATTCTTCAAATAATCCACAATAGGTTTTCTCCAATATGCCTTTGTCAGGTTGTCGATCGCCAAGATTTTGAAGTTCTCATCATCTGCATAACCTAACTTTGTCGCTTCCAAATCTGTTGGAGACAGTCTGGTTGCCATTACTTTCCCTCAAACTTTGATCACATCCTCTAACTTCTCTTTCAAAACTTTGTAGCCAGAATCAATTTGAGCCAAGTCATTGGCCTCTTGGTTCTTCAATCGAGGAATGTGCCTAATACTCACCATGTCGAAATTTTGTAATAGTCTATTGGCTATTACAAAGTACATTATCAAATTCTCCTTGACACATTTATACTCCCTCATTATCTGCTTCACAACCAATTCAGAATCACCAATGATTTCGACTCTAGTTGCCCCCAACTCCAACATAATTTCAAGACTGGCTATTAAAGCCTCATATTCAGCCTCGTTGTTCGAACAAGGCCCCTCGATTCTGTATTTGAATCTCGTTGGAGTTTATCAGGAGAGATAATTAATATCCCAATCCATGTTCCATCTTTATGACTCGAACCATCAAAATATAATTTCCAAGTCTCAAGTTCGAGATAATTTTGGGGACTTTCGACTACAGAGTGGTTGACTATAAAGTCTGCAACCACTTGTCCCTTCATGGCTGTTAAGTGCAGATTTTACCTTAAAATGAACTATTTTTCTTGGTACTTTTTCTACTCAATTCTCATGTTTTCATTGATTTTACTCATGATTGTTGTTGTTCTTCTAACATCGTGAATATAACTTTGGTGTTTGTAATGAGTGTGTTATTGTGCAGGAAAAGGCACTAATTGATCAAAGTTGTAAGCCACAAGAATTGATGCAAGCTGCCAAACAATAGAGGAAAACATCAGCAAGTTCGGTTTGCGAACTTGCAGGCGAAGGTTCGCTTTGCGAACTCTGGAGAGGTCCCAGCGAATGGTCCCAAAATTATGGCAGAAGAAAAAGGCACTAAAGTTCGCTTTGCGAACTTGAAGGCGAGTGTTCTCTTTGCGAATAATCCTTCGCATTGCGAACTCATGAAGAAATTCTGTGGCGGTTTAACTATGCAGAGGCACCTTAGGTGCCTAATTTGTCATTCGCTTTGCGAGTAAAACGTTTGCTTTGCGAACATGTAATTTCCTGAATGTATGATAAATAGATTTTTCACACTTTTTAGGAGATATAACATATAAAAACTTGAGAGAAATATCAGAACTTGTAAATTAATGATCATAACATTGTATCTCTTCATTTTAAGGGAGAAAAGGTAGGATCTTCAATATCTTGTTGGGAAAGGATGTAATATTTTGATACCTTATGTATTTCTTCTAATCTATGTTTGTGAACTAGTTTTGATTCTCTATGGTTGATTGTCTTTGATTGTTTATTTGTGAGTCTTGACAAAACTCTTTTCAAATCTTTGATCTTAGATTTTCATCTATCAATGAGCAAACTTTTGACATGGTTTTGTGAGTTGATATTCACTTGTATCTTTTATTGTATTGTGTTGATTAGTAGTATCAATAGCATGAGTAGGACCGATACGGTATTGTGAGGATACGTGATAATAGTGATAAAGAACGATATTCACATACATTTGGAAAATTAGTTGAATACATGTAAAAAGGGTTAAGCGTATGTACATATTCTGATCATGGCTTTTATATGAAGCAGTCATTTATCTAATTTGGGTGTCGTCTTTGTTTATCTATTTATCTTTGATTTGAACCGCTATAGGCATATACTCTTCAGATCTGGATCTAAGATGATTACCTGTTAGGTTCTAAACTCTAGACATAGATTTAGGCTTAGCATTTGGCGAGTATCAGTTCTTAATGCTCTGTGTTGGTTTTGTTGCGTGAGACATCACCAATGAGACAATACGGTTGTTCTCTCGACGTTGCATTAGACATAACCTCTATTGTGAGTGATACGTGAGGATATTAGGCGAATGATTGATTTTTGTTTACTTGATTAGAAAAATACATGTGTTATCAATTGATGAGATCCAATTCCAACAAGGCTTTGTTTATAATTCTGTCTTTACTTTAAATGCAGAAAATGTAAAGACGGAAAATAAAAAGTAAAGATAGAATTATAAACGGAGCCTTGTTGGAATTGGATCTCATCATTTGACAACACATGCATTCTTCTAATCAAGTAAACACAAATCAATCATTCGCCTAAAATCCTCACGTATCACTCACAATGGAGGTTATGTCTAACGCAACGTCGAGAGAACAACCGTATTGTCTCATTGGTGATGTCTCACGCAACAAAACCAACACAGAGCATTAAGAACTGATACTCACACAAATTTTAAGCCTAAATCTATGTCTAGAGTTTAGAACCTAACGTGTAATCATCCTAGATCCAGATCTGAAGAGTATATATCTATAGCTGTTCAAATCAAAGATAAACAGGTAAATAAAGACGACACCCAAATCAGATAAATGACTGCTTCATATAAAAGCCATGATCAGAATACGTACATACGCTTAACCCTTTTTACATGTATTCAACTAATTTTCCAAATGTATGTGAATATCATTCTTCATCGCTATTATCACGTATCCTTACAATACCGTATCAATCCTACTCATGCTATTGATGCTACTAATCAACACAATACAATAAAAGATACAAGTGAATATCAACTCACAAAACCATGTCAAAAGTTTGCTCATTGATAGATGAAAATCTAAGATCAAAGATTTGAAAAGAGTTTTGTCAAGACTCACAAATAAACAATCAAAGACAATCAACCATATAGAATCAAAACTAGTTCACAAACATAGATTAGAAGAAATACATAAGGTATCAAAAGATTACATCCTTTCCCAACAAGAGATTGAAGATCCTACCTTTTCTCCCTTGAAATGAAGAGATACAAAGTTCTGATCTTTAATTTACAAGTTCTGATATTTCTCTCAAGTTTTTATATGTTATATCTCCTAAAAAGTGTGAAAAATCTATTTATAATACATTCAGGAAATTACATGTTTGCAAAGCGAACGTTTTACTCGCAAAGCGAATGACAAAATTAGGCACCTGAGGTGCCTCTGCATAGTTAAACCGCCACAGAATTTATTCATGAGTTCGCAATGCGAAGGATTATTCGCAAAGCGAACACTCGCCTTTAAGTTCACAAAGTGAACTTTAGTGTCTTTTTCTTCTGCCATAATTCTGGGACCATTCGCTGGGACCTTGCCAGAGTTCGCAAAGCGAACCTTCGCCTGCAAGTTCACAAAGCGAACTTGCTGATGTTTTCCTCTGTTCTTTGGTAGCTTGCATTAATTCTTGTGTCTTACAACTTTGATCAATTAGTTCCTTTTCCTGAACAATGATACACACATTACAAGCACCAAAGGTACATTCACGATGTTAGAAGAACAACAACAATCATGAGTAAAATCAATGAAAACATGAGAATTGAGTAGAAAAAGTGCCAAGAAAAATAGTTCATTTTAAGGTAAAATCTGCACTTAACAACTGTCCCCAACTAGATTTTTGCTTGTCCTCAAGCAAAGTATGCCCCTCATGAAAACAAGAGGATTTGCTCACGCATAAGATTCAACCAAGAAAAGATGAAAATGCGCACAAGCAACATTCACCACTCAATAGAATCGAACAATGACAAAGAATTATGTTCTTAAACAAATGTCATGGAATGGTTCAAAGAACAACTAAATTTTCATACTTGAATCACTCTAACACTCCTCTTCAGAATAAGAATGAAGAAACTAACATGTTTGCAACCGCGGGGAAATTTCACTCACCTGACAAACAATGCTAATAACAATCCAATTCATACAACATCTAACAATCAAAAATTAAAACATGGAAGCAAAAAGATCACTAAGGGCTTCAAAGGTTGTAACTTGGCCGGGTTCACAACAAAGGGACATTTCTAAAGGCCATTGAATCGAAATTGCCGATGCACAAATAAACATTCACTATACATGGTATTTACACATCACAACTTCATTCACCATTTTCATTCCTTTATCACAAACCTTCTCAAACTTCCTTATGCACAATTATTTCATTCTCTATTTTTCTTATTCAAACAAGCATTCTTTTTCTTTTGTTTTTCACATTCATATTCACAATTTTTCTTTTCATGCTTGTTTGAACTTTTCCAAAAGTTTTAGCAACTTACCAGTCTTCTTTTTCATTCTCCCCAACTTAAATTCAACCAAACCTCAAGCGAATATTCCTTGCTTTTTAAGGCAAGGAAATCAAATTAAAACAATGTTCAAAGGTTCAATAAGAAATTTTTAGAACCTCACAAAATTCAATAATGAACTACACTTTCAAATTATGTACATAAACCAAGTTCATCACTAAAATGAGATCTAAATTGTTTAGGCTCAAAGGGGTTAACGAATTCTCTCTACTCACGAGTGAGGTACTTTTGGATACGGTTGTGCTCAATATAAACAAATGCCTTGATCATTTCTAATGCTTCCACAAAATCACAATAATCAACAGATAAAGCATGAATCAAATGAATTAACAAAGTTTATCAGTCATCCAAGCATTTAGTAAACAATGGAGGTTTCTCACAATTTGTGGCTTTTGGACCTAAGTGAAACAAGCATTCAAACAAGTTGAAACATGAAACAAAAATACACATTTGCACAAAGCACAAAATTCTTAAATCAATCTAACATTCTATGAAGCGGTACAATTTACCTCGCATACATTCAAATCTCACCATCCAGACTCGGTCGAAGCTTCATTGAATACTTTTATACAAATAGCAACCAATCTAGAAGGAGTTCTCATCATTCATTAACACACTAGAGAAAACATAAAAGAAAACAAATACATATAATATAAACAAATGTACAAAGCTCAAAAATATATAAATTATTGCAATGCGATTCAATATCTAAACACCAGTCCCCGGCAACGACGCCATTTTGTTGAAACTATAATACAGCAGCAAGCAAAAACAAATTTAAGTAACCCAGTTTTGTCATCTCCACAGGGATCAGTGCGAGGGAAAGAATGTTGTTCGATGGTCTCTATGTTTCTAGGCTTATGGTTCAAAAGTTTTGGCTTAAAAGAGGAACCAAAATTAAATGCAGAAAATGTAAAGACGGAAAATATAAAGTAAAAATGGAATTATAAATGGAGCCTTGTTGGAATTGGATCTCATCAATTGATAACACATGCATTCTTCTAATCAAGTAAACACAAATCAATCATTCGCCTAATATCCTCACGTATCACTCACAACAGAGGTTATGTCTAACGCAACGTCGAGAGAACAACCGTATTGTCTCATTGGTGATGTCTCACGCAACAAAACCAACACAGAGCATTAAGAACTGATACTCACGCAAATGCTAAGCCTAAATATATATCTAGAGTTTAGAACCTAAAGGTAATCATCCTAGATCCAGATCTGAAGAGTATATGTCTATAGCGGTTCAAATCAAAGATAAACAGGTAAACAAAGACGACACCCAAATCAGATAAATGACTGCTTCATATAAAAGCCATGATCAGAATATGTACATACGCTTAACCCTTTTTACATGTATTTAACTAATTTTCCAAATGTATGTGAATATCGTTCTTCATCACTATTATCACGTATCTTCACAATACCGTATCGATCCTACACATGCTATTGATGCTACTAATCAACACAATACTATAAAAGATACAAGTGAATATAAACTCAAAAAACCATGTAAAAAATGTGCTAATTGATAGATGAAAATCTAAGATTAAAGATTTGAAAAGATTTTTGCCAAGACTCACAAATAAACAATCAAATACAATCAACCATAGAGAATCAAAACTAGTCCACAAACATAGATTAGAAGAAATACATAAGGTATCAAAAGATTACATCCTTTCCCAACAAGAGATTGAAGATCCTACTTTTTCTCCTTTGAAATGAAGAGATACAAAGTTCTGATCTTTAATTTACAAGTTATGATATTTCTCTCAAGTTTTTATATGTTATATCTCCTAAAATGTGTGAAAAATCTATTTATAATACATTCAGGAAATTACATGTTCGCAAAGTGAACGTTTTACTCGCAAAGCGAATGACAAAATTAGGCACCTGAGATGCCTCTGCATAGTTAAACTGCCACCGAATTTCTTCATGAGTTTGCAATGCGAAGGATTATTCGCAAAGCAAACACTCGCCTTCAAGTTCGCAAAGCGAACTTTAGTGCCTTTTTCTTCTGTCATAATTCGGGGACCATTCGCTGGGACCTCGCCAGAGTTCTCAAAGCGAACCTTCGCCTGCAAGCTCGCAAAGCGAACTTGCTGATGTTTTCCCCTGTTCTTTGGCAGGTTGCATCAATTATTGTGTCTTACAACTTTGATCAATTAGTGCCTTTTCCTGCATAATAACACACACATTACAAGCACCGAAGGTATATTCACGATGTTAGAAGAACAACAACAATCATGAGTAAAATCAATGAAAACATGAGAATTGAGTAGAAAAAGTGCCAAGAAAAATTATTCATTTTAAGGTAAAATTGGCACTTAACAATGGCCTTTAAAGGCACATACGTTAATGAGTACTCTGTTAAAGTGAGTGCCCATTTTCCAATTCGACTATGAAGGATTAGCTTAGAAAGAATATGTTTAATGATATCATAATGGGACGAAACATAAACATCAACTGGGTTTATATAATATTTTAACTTTGTACATGAGAAATACAAACAAAAACACAACTTTTCAGTCATGCTATACATAGTTTCTGCGTCATTATGGACTCGACTAAGATAGTAAATGGCTCTTTCGATGCCATTTTCGTCTTCTTGAGCAAGCATGCTCCCTATGGTTACATCATACGTAGAAATATACAATCTTATACTTCTACTCCTACAAGGTAGCGACAGAATTGGAGGATGAACAAGATACTCCTTGATTTTTTCAAAAGCTTCTTGCTACGCTTTCCCCAATTCGAAGCCTTCATTCTTTAGTCGAAGTAGAGGAGAGAAGGCCTGAGTTTTTCCACTCAAATTCGAAATGAGTCTCCTTAAGAAGTTGATCTTCCATAGCAGCGACTGCAGTTCCTTCTTCGTTGATGGTAGTTTCGCCTCCAAAATGGCCTTTGTCTTGTTCTGATTTATTTCAATTCCTTTCTTGTGAACTACAAAGCCTAAGAAATCTCCAGCCTGTACACAAAATGCACATTTTAGTGTATTCATCTTCAGACCATGCCTCCTCATCCTTTCGAATGACCGTCGAAGATGGTCTATATCATTTGCTCCTAAAACAGACTTAACAACGATATCGTCAATATAAATCTGCATAAATTTTTCTATAAAATCATAAAAAACCGAATTCATTACTCTTTGGTAGGTTGCCCCATCATTTTTCAAACCAAAAGGAATCACCACCCATTCGTAGGTGCCTAAGGCCCCAGGACATTGAAATGCCGTTTTCGGCACATCTTCGTCAGCCATGAATATCTGATTATAACTAGAGTATTCGTCGAGCATACTAAGATAATTGTAGCCTGCAACGGAGTCGACAAGCATCTCTGCCACAGGCATATGATACTCATCTTTTGGGGTCGCGACATTCAGATCTCTGAAGTCAATGCAAACCCTCAAAATCCCATTCTTTTTAATAACAAGGACTATGTTAGCAATCCACTCAACATATCTAGTTGTACGTATAAACTTACATTTGAAAAGTCTTTCGACTTCTTGCTTGATCTTCGATAAGATATCCAGTGCAAATCTTCTTGGAGTTTGCTTGATTGGTTTTCTTCCAGGTTTGATGGGTAGCTTCAATTCGACCAACTCCCTACTCAATCCCGGCATCTCGTCGTAATCCCAAGCAAAGCAGTCCTTATACTCCTTCAAAAGCTGGATTACTTCGACTTTGAGCTCTTGTCCAAGGTTAACACTTAGATACGTTGGCCTTTTCAATGTACCTTCTCCTAAGTTAATTTCTTCCAAAGGATCCTACACTAGCATTTTTATATTAGGTGCCAGCTGCTCCCTTTCGAATCCCAAAGGCTCTTCATCATAAATAGTGTCGAGCCTCTGGAATTGCACTTCTTGTTGATCCTTATCAGGTGGCTCTGGTTCAAAGTTTATTCCAGGCCCCTTTGAGTGCACATCATCTTCTTTGGCTTTGACAACCATTTATCTAACTTCGGCCTCTAAGGCCTCTTTTAATCTGTTTTCGACTACATAAGCCGAAATCTTTTCCATTGTTTTTGTTTTAGACATAATCACCAAATTCATCTCCCCAGCCAGTTGGCTGGATGTATGACGTCCCTTCAAACTCGAGGTCCTCACTTACAACCTCTCTATCCCACTGAAACCCATAAGTTGGGTGTAAATGAAGGGAATAATATGCTTCATCATTAGGATCAAATGCAAAATCAGCAGGTCTACAAGGGGCAATATTTTCCAGATTCCTGTTGAAATTGCGTCTATCCACGTGGTTCACTTCAGCCATGAAATAACTTTTATCCGCCTCAATATTCTCCACTATGCAATTTATTTCCATATAGTAATCCTTTGATGTATCAAAGATGGCACTGCTCCAATGCCATGGATCCACTCACGGCCCAACAGCAAATTGTAGTTAGCTTTCGATTCAACAACCATAAGCATGGTTGGTACTGTAATGGTTCCAACAGTTAACTCCACCCGAATCACACCCAAGGTGCGTCCAATATTTCCTTTATAGTTTGACAAGACCATATTATGAGGCTTAAGGTCTGTGTCGAACTTTCCCACTTTCTGCAACATAAAGTACGACATCAGATTGACTTCTGCTCCACCATATACCAGGATCTTATTAATTGTCACAATTTTCACTTTTCCTCTAATAAAAATAGGCTTCAAATGACTTCTCATTGCTTCGTCCAACCTTTCGAAGAAGGAATTTTGCTCCTCGAGATAGCCATTATTCATGATGTAGTAACAAAATGGCCTATGCATGGTCATTTATATCTCCATCATATCCTCAGGTTCTTCAACCTCTGTAATCTGATCATACTCCCTAGGTAACACTGAAACCACATTGCAAGTTATGTCCAAAGAATGCTCTGATTATGTGTCTTCGAAGTTGTCAGTGATCATATCATTATCAGCTGCTGGCAACTTTGACTTATCCTGAAATTCCTTCTTTTGAGTAGTGAACATATTCCTTCCCACAAGTTTCTTCTCTTCGACTCTATTTTTCTCTGGAGGATGATTGGTACTTGACTCAGCCATTGCCTTTTCATTAGACTCCCTCTCAATTTTTCTCCTCTTTTGTTGTCTTCGCCATTGCAACCTCGACACGGGCTTAGTTCCCTTGTAGTTATCAGATCTATAGGCTTGTTACTTTAAAAATTGAAACTCCATTTGATAAGCATTCAAAGAGCCTCGGCCTACCTCAAAACTTTGCCACTTCTTCTGACCTCTGTCTGTCTGTCTCTCTCTCACTCTCTCTCTCTCTCTCTCTATTTTTCTCTCTCTCTCTCTCTCTCTCTCTCTCTCTCTCTCTCTCTCTCTCTCTCTCTCTCTCTCTCTCCAGTAGGCCTTACCCATTTTCCTCTGGGCACATCAGCAGTTGTTTGAAGGTAGCTGGCCTATTTAGTTGAAGACTTGGTCCTCCTTGCTCCATCCTTCTAGGGACCCCCCTTCTTGTCAAAGGTAAAGTGATTGTGAGTGTCTCTCCAATTCCCTCTACGACTGGTTATTCAAACTTTCTCTCGAGGTTTTCAGTAGCTTTCTTGTCAAACACTGAACTGCATCAGGGGAACAACATGACCTCAGATTTCTTCCCCTGGCAGCGGTGGAGGAATTCTACCAAGCTTTCATCACTTTTAGGGTAGGCCACCCTCATTTTCTCCTCACTTTGTTGAGCACTCTCTTCGTCAGCTTCCCTTTCTTTGCTTATTTCGACCATATTGACTTCCAGATTGGCATCGTCGGTGATCACCAGGTTCTTTAACTTGAACCTAAGGCCCTCAGTAGCCTCATTCACGTCCTTGACTCTAATACCCTCAGTAGCCTTAGTCACCTCATTGACTCTAAGACCCTCAGTAGCCTTAGCCACGTCCTTCTCTTACTTGAAACCTTCAGTAGTTTTGACCATCTTTGTATTCTTGTTATAAATTTCAGATGCTTCGACCATGTTATTGATGGACATCTCAGTATAGTGGGCGTCTTTCACCTGGGGGAATTTGAGTTGATCTTCATCTGAGACTTTGTCTTATCTCCAAATTTCAGCCTTCTATCCTTGATAGCATTCTGAATTAAATTCATGAAAAGAAAACATTGTGAGGTTTTGTGGCCTAAAAATTTGTGATATTTACAAAAGCCTTATTTCTTTCGTTGTTCCAACGGAGGCATTTTATCACCAGGAGGCACTATCATTTGGCCATCCTTGACTAACAATTCAAAAATCTCGTCACATTTAGTGACGTCGAACGTATACGTTCTCTTAGGGAATTTATCATTCTTTTCTTGTTCGACGGGATTCTTCCCATTCGAAGGTACAAGAACCTTGCACGAATAAGGTGGCCCTTGCTTTAACTCGGCCATGTCAATCTCATTTTTGTCGAAGTCTAAAGGGTCACTACACGTCTCTTGATCATCGTCGTTTATGCCGACATACACTACCCTTTCCCTCCTATTATTCTTAGTTGCTCTGGCATTTTCAGCCTTCAAACATTCTACTTGTCAAACCCTATCGGCCAACTGGGCCATATCCCTCAAATATTGGGTGTCTAGTTTCTTTCTGATGGAATAGTCTAATTCACTAGTGGCCATTTCTACCAATTCATGTTCAGACACTTGTGTGAAACACTTTTCCTTCAACAAACGGAACCTATTAAGATAATCGTCTATTGGCTCGTAAAATTTACGCTTAGTACTAGCCAATTCTTTCAGACTGATCTTCGACTGCCCTATGTAAAACTGTTCATGGAACAATATTTCTTAACGAGTCCAATCATGAATCGAACTCGCTGGGAATGTAGAAAACCATGTGAAGGCGTTTTTAGTGAGTGAACTAGGGAAGTATTTTATTCTTAAGTTTTCATCATTCGCAAGATCCCCCGCTTCAGTCAGATATCTCTCCACATGTTCGACAATTGACTCACTAATATCTCCTTAAAATTTTGTGAATTTTGGGACTTTTAACCCCCTAGGCAATGGAGTTTGCAAAATATAATCAGACAATGGGGAAGTATAATTTGGCCTATGGAGGCCAACATTCATCTCATTTCGAGCCATAATCCTGACCATGGCAGCCAAATTGTTATCACCTACCATACCATCATTTTGAACTTGATGTACGACTTCGTCCGCATCTTGATTCCTATTAACTATCACCACCCTTGGTTCCTGTTCCCTTGGAACTGGTTGTTCGACCCTAGGAGGTTCGACTCTAACTCCTTGATCAGCCACCTCGACACGGGGTACGTTCCGCTGGGCTTGGTTAATTGTGGGTGAAGATGGCTGGCTTATACCTGAGTGAATCGCACACTCAAAGATACAACAGAGTCGCCATCGAACTTTATTTAGTCACAAAGGATAGGGAAAATATCGATAAATTCCAAGGGGAAGAGAAACGGGAACGGGGGTTAGTTATGCGAAAGAAAGGTACTAGCACCTAACACATCCGTCGTACTCGACGGGAACCATTTTGCTTGCTTCTAGGCTTGGATAGATTATCTATCTAAAGGTTTCTAGCTAAAAGAAGAGAGCAAGGAGAGAACGGAAAAAGAAAGAAAGTGCTCGCGGAGGATTAGGGCCCTCGTGCCTACGTACCCTCATAGTGCAATGAGGAAATCAGAGTGCCATAGTTCAAAGGAACCAGGGAAAAAAGGGGAACTGGAAGAAGGCGGAAGGGTGCTCGCCAAGATCATCGCGATCTCGTGCCTACGTATCATACATTCGAATGAATGCAGAATCAGAGCTTTCGTAGTTCAGGGAACTAAGACGGAAAAGGAAAAGGAAAGTGGTGTCAAAACCAAGAGCAAAGAGAAGTAGAGAAAGATCCGTTGGGGATACAAAGAAGGATTGGTGTTGAAACCAAGAAAGGAATGCAAAGGACAAGGTAGTAATTGTGTTGAGGATAAAGTGCAAGAATGGTGTCGAAACCAAGAAGATAAAGGAGCAAAAGAATAACAGAGACTCCACTGGGGAGTAAGAGAACATAACATTGTGCTAGGGATCAAAGGGTAATGACCCTACTGGGGAACAAACAAAGGAATGATGTTAAAACCAAGAGAAAAAAGGGTTCGGTATGTTAACTGACTGGCAGTAGTTAACCAAAGAAAAAGAGATTAAGACTCTGTGGGGAAAAAAAGAGTTAGGTGTCAACAGACAGGCTGTGATGACTAGAAAGAGAGAGTACTGAACCAAGAGAAGGTGATTGACTCTGAAGGGGTTTCGGTATATTAACTGATAAACAATGGTTAACCGAAGAAAGAAAAGATTCCAACCGTGCGGGGAGAAAGGTTTTAATATGTAGACTGTGATCAACCAAAAGAACAGGTGTAGGACCAAGCGAAGGTCGTGACCCAAAGGATGGGTGTGGGACCAAGCGAAGGTCGTGACCCAACGGACGAGCGATACTGACTGAATAAGCAGTACTTGACCAATGAAAAGGGTATTTGAACCAAGAGAAGATTACTAACCCAAAGGTGTGAGGATTCGGTATTAACAGAGAAACTGCAAATAACCGAAAGAATGAGTGATTAACCAAGAGAAGGTAATTAACTCGAAAGGGGCTTAGTGTATTAACAGACAGGCTGTGGTTAACTGAAAGAATGGGTTATTAACCAAGAGAAGGTGATTAACCCAAGAGGAAAACTCAGTTTGTTAACAGATAGACCGTGGTTAACTGAGAAGACGTGCAAATTGGTGTTTTAACTGACAGACAGTGGTTAACCAATCAAAGGGAGAAGAACCAAGAGAAGGTTGTAAACTCCGCCAGGGTTTTGGTATTTAACAGGAAAATTGTGTTTAAACGAAGGAATTGAGACTCTTCTAGGGAATCAAAAGGCAATGATTGACCGTAAGAAAAGAATGTTGTGACAAGGGAGAAGGATGCTAACCCAAGACAATGATCTTAACCAAGAAGGATGGTGATTGATCAAAAGAGAGATTGAAAAAGGTGTAGGAGTGACCAGGGATCGACTCAACTGGGGAAAAGAGAATACACTATCGCCTGGAGATAGAGATGACTAAGCCAGGCACAGGGTCATTCGTCCCCTACCTGAAGTGGTCAGAATGAGAGTAGGAATTCTCCATTCTCATTCATTCTCTATCACACAGGGTGTAGTGCAGAAGTTGAAACGGACTGCACAACAGCTCCAAGTTATACAGTGCTCCAGTGTCGCGTGAAAGCTTTGACTTCATGGGGAAGAGCGAGAAAGAGAGCTCTAAAGGAAACCTAAAGAGAAGTGCCACCAGAAAGATTAATAATCGAAATGAAGTTTCGATTAATTAATCAAAAGGGAGGAAGATGCTAATAATTTTCCAAAATGCATTGAAAAATTATTAAAGCAAAGGGTGCATTATTGATTATACAAGATTAAGCTTATCCTTTGAGGAATAAGCTTAATGCTAACATGAATGAAAGTGCAAAACAGTACCAAATGACATTTAGTATGCATCACAAATCATATATCATGTGATCAAAGAAAGTGCAAGAATGATCATGTTCATACAATGCCAAAAATGTGAACAATTGCATAATCGAAATCGTGCATCAAAAATTCATAAGCATGCTTCAAACAAAAGTTAAATGACACCTAAAACATCCATAAAAATCAAGCATATCAATCCATGGAAGTTAGAGGAAGAAAGCATGGCAAACACACTTGAAAAGCATGAAAATGGCAATCTGGAGCAGTGTTAATCGATTAACACTTTTTGTACTGCAAAGTGTTAATCGATTAACACTTGAAAATCAGCAAATTTACACTGGTTAATCGATTAACACTTTTGCACTGCAAAGTGTTAATCGATTAACACTGAAGCAGAGGTAGAAAAACAGTTTTTCAAAAGTGCTTTTGGCCACTTATGGATTATGCAATCACTCCTATGCCAGGGCAAACAATCTTGCACGAAAATCAAGTTTAATCACAGCCAAATAATCAGTAATGGAATCAATTAACTCATCAAGATCATGGATCAAGCAATGGCATAATCAATTATCACACAAAAAGTATCGAAACTACATCGCGAGTGATACAAAAATGTTCGAAACGGTAAAATATGCAAAGAGATACCAACCTACAAGGCTGAGATGTGCCTTGGATGTTGTTGCAAAGTGATCTTGATGAAGATAATCAAATAAAACTAGAGGAATCTTCAATTGTATCTGAATCATATCGAAACCGAACAAATTGCGACGAAACTTCCGAAATATGAATTCAAACCGTAGAATCTTGAAGCAATCACTTGAGATGAATCCAAAAGCTAATAAAACTCCAGAAAATCAAGTAAAATTGCAAGGTGTTGAAGGTTAAGCTCAAGAAATAATCACTTTCAATGTAGAAGTGATTATTCTTCAATGGTGAAGAGCTATAGTGAGGTTTGGGAAGAAAATATAGATGAAGATGAAGAAGTTGCAGAAAAATTCAGAGAGAATGTGAGAGAATTGAGAGTGAAGTGTGAGAAATTATGTGAAAATGGTTAAGAAATGATTGAGCCCTTGTGAAAGTAGTGAAGCTTTGTTTATATAGAGTTTTGGTTTGGAGTGGGAGAGGTTTGGAATTAGGCTAGGAGCTAGCTTAGGGTGGTTTGGAATTAGGCTATGAGTTAGTTACATCTAACTCACTGAGTTAGAGGTTAACTCAGTTAGGTATTTGTTAACTCGGTGGAAACATCCCAATGTAAGCTTAAAATCCAAAGGTTTACATACTTGGCAATCAAGGAACATTGTGCACTTAAATTATAGTGAAGCATGGGAATAAATGTAAGTGGAGTGTCTTGAATAGTCTTGAGATGTCTAAAGATGTCTAGAATGTTCCATATGCTTCTAGAACCAAGTAGAATCCCAAAATGAGGAGGAAAAGTTGTTGTCATGAAAAAGCAGCAGATTCTGCCCATTTTGCCTGTGTTAATCGATTAACACATTTGCATTGCAAATGGTTAATCGATTAACCAGGCCAAAAATGGCCAGTTTGCTTGAAAAATAGTGTTGTGGCCACGGTTTCAATTTTCAACCTCTTGCTTTGATGAATAACCATGTAAACCCTTATTTTATGCTTGTTTTGTTAATGTGATAACTTTGTGAGGATACGATTAATCGGGCTTGGAAAACCTGAATATTCCTACAATAAAAACTACAGAGAAAAAGCGTGCAAATGAGTATGCCAGCGATGCGAATGCACATGCTTATGCAAATGGCAAAAGGGAGGTCAAATTTCGGGTTACGACAGTGGGGTCTTCTTCAAGGATTGCCCCCTGATTTTTGACTACCAATTCCCTTCGAATTTGTCGAGGTGCTTGTGGAACTCCAAAGAAATCTGTAATTCGAGTCATTTGCACTGCCAATTGCTGATTCGTCTGGGTGGTGTTTTGAATCAACGGATTAAATATGGTTCCCATATGTTGGGCAAGCATATGGACCATATCATGGTTACTTTCGTCCATTTGCTGCCTTAAAACCGCTGCAGAATTCTAGTAAAATTAGGCATCTAGGTAGAAAATCCCATCCCTGGGGGTGGGTTAATTCGACCCATATTATTACTAGCAGATCCAAACCCTTGCACAGGCAAAAACGTGTTCACCACTGGGTAATTGAACGCTGCAGTTGCATTATGTAAATTAGCCATCATTGAAGTTGGCAATGCCATATGGGTGTTCTCGACCATTTAAAGGCATTGAAAATCCAGACACAAAAGGCCTGGATGAACTAGTTCCCATTGGGGGAGGGGTCAATGGTTGACCCTGCGTCCACACAAAGGATAAAATCGGTCCATTGTAAGCATTCGACGGTATGGCCATCGTACTTGTTGTGGATGAAACTACTTCGGACACAGATGTTGTGGCCGTAGTTTTCCCCATTGAAGGGGGGGGGGGGGGTTCTCCATTATTATTTGGCAGATTCGCCATCCTTACACGTCTCTTTCTTAGTCTTGCTTCGTTATTAGTGGTTATTTTACCACTTCTTAATCTCATACAACAAAGTTTAAAGGAAACCAGAAATGAAGAATTTCTAAATATTTGTTACAAATTCTAACTAACAACACCGGTCTCACTGGGCGTGCCAATTTGTTTACCGTCGAAAATGGTAAACAACTGCTAGTCTTCCATAGTTATTAAGTCTTTGGTTGCTTACATGATCGACTAGATTGAAACTGGTTTTGAATTAAATTGCAGCAAAGTAAAGATTACAAAGTAAAGACAATGTTCTTAAGTCTGGGTTTTTTAATCATGAACATTTCGACAATGTTCTTAAAGTTGTTAATGAAACGTTGTAATTCTTTATGGAAATGCAGGAAAGTAAAGATTACAAAGTAAAGGCTTTAAGGTAAATGACAAGATCTTAAATATTGAAATTGGCTTTGAATTAAATTGCAGCAAATGTAAATTATAAGAAAATCTTAAATAATCTGGTAAAAAGTGTAAAATGTGATGTTCATACGTACATTTTCACTCAAGAACACTCGTTTCTCACACACAGGTAATTAGAGTAAATTTAGAGTTTTTTTTGTACAAGGTTGAACATCCCTGAATCTTAAATGCTAAGACTCTATTTATACTAACTCGAAAATAACCGCTATCTAACGGTCTTCTTGCTAGAAACCGCCATCTGCATTCATTTCGCTACTTCAAAACTCTCCACGTGTCTTGAAAATGGATAAGGCCGAAAGATAATTATTACCCTTATTTTGAATTGCATCCGTCGAACACTACACCAAACAGCTTCGTCGAACTCCAGTCTAGGCCAAAATATTTCTAAGTCCTAGACCACAACTCCCTTCATAAAAAAAACTTTATCAAAATGTCATTTCATCACTCTGTCGAAATCATCATATTCTTCTTCATAATATAAATTTGAATCTCATGACTTATGTCCAACATTAATATGGGTGTCGAAATCCCAGCCAACACTAAGCAATCTTCTTCTTCACCCTTGGGTCACCTCCTGTGATGTAAGCCATGTATTGGTGTTTTCCCTTGTGTTCTTCTTATTCCCCGTTGTTTATTTCCATGCCTTTTTCACATACCATGACTTCAACATTTTTCTTGGGGGATTGTTTTTTATTTTGGGAGTCTTCCTGACCCCTCTTGCCTTCCTATGTGTATTGAGCCAACTGACCTTTATTAATCAACTCTTCAATTCCATCCTTCATATGTATGCAATCGTTTGTGTTGTGGTAGTCAATCTTGTGAAAACAACAATACTTGTATTTATCCTTCTAGGCGGACTCCATGAGTGGATCCAAGTTCCTTGTCCTAGCTTCTTTGAACTCCATGTTCGCACATTCTTCCAAAATTATATCCCTTGAAGTGTTCAAGGAAGTGTAAGCATCAAACATGGAGCGGGGTAAGCATTTATTTTCTAATTTGGACCTCCCGATGTTTTTCTCTAATGGCTGACTAGGTCTTATATTTCTTCGTCCTCGGCTGACCCCGATGACCAAGAGTTTTTCTTCGTAGTTGATGTAGGATTGCGTTCAACTCAACAATTCCTTCAGCCTCAGACCCTTTCAAATATCCAACACTTCAAACTTTCATCCGAGTCTCCAACGACCACGACCCTTTTGGTGAAGCGGTTAATGTATCCACCCAGGGTTTCTTTCTTACCTTGTATGAATCCACTTAGCACGATAATAGTTATCAGTTGTATCTTCCTAGCGGTGAAGTGGGCAATGAATGCCTTGCATAGGTCGGTCCAAGAGTTTATACTCCCATATAGAAGGGATTTGTTCCATGACATAGTTGATCTGACTAGAGTTAGCGTAAAGAACTTGTACATCACGACCCCACCTACATGATAGTAGTCCAGGTGACCATCTACATGCTCATATGTTTGTTTAGATCTCTGTTCCCCTCGTGACTCTGGACTTTTGGCGGCTTCCCTAACAACCTTGGGAACTTATGAATCTATTATGAATCCCTTCTCGGTTCAGGGATGATAAATTGGTTTTTTTTTCTAAGCCACCTTTTGTACATTGTTGTTCCTCAAATTGATATGGTGTAAGTCTCTTCAATACAAAATAATCTCTCTACTAGGGCCTGAGAGTTCTGTCATTGAACCATGTGATAAACACTATTCAACTGTTCATTAGCTCCCTGCACGCCAAGATTAGCCTACAGTAGTTTAAGGTTGAGAAGTATTTATTGTTCAGTCGTTGTATGCAGTGGTGGAGTTCTAAACAAATGCTTGCTCTACTGAAATTGTGGAGTGGACTTGAAGAGGTTTAAATTCTCCTTGAACTGCCCTATGTTGGACATGAGTTTGTTGTGAAGGAACATATGGAGAAACCAGTAGGACTTGATCATTCATCCCTTAAGGGGGATGATGGATCTCTACCAACCTCAACGGCGGTTGCGGAAAATTGTTGTTGGAAGGCTAGGAGAGTAGCTTTAGAATCTACCATCGTCGATCACTACTACAAATAACTCTTATAACGTCGTATGCAAAAGAGATGTAACCTCGGCTACCAAGGTGACATAACGAAGGGTGACATGAAAAGTTGCCACTTAACACTCCGGTTAAAGACAAACCGAGGGTTAAAGTTATATGATCATGGGTTCGAACCCCAGTATCTGCATTTTAATTATTTACAAAAATATCGCCTCATGCCTCTTGGTTTATTTAAAAACCGAGGGGTTAGATAGTTTAAAAAAAAAATAAAACTCATTACATTAATTACACAAAACATTAATAAATTAATTTGTTTACAAACTACATTGTTTACACAGAATATTACATTTTTTACATAGAATATTACATTGTTTACACAAAATATTAAAGTAAAAATGTTGTTCTTCATCGTCATCGCTGTCAGTGAAGAATAAATGCTGGTCTTGGAGAAGAGCAAATGTTAGGGATCTTCGTTTAGTTGATCTTGAGAAAGATCAAATGTTGAATGAAATATATTTTCTATTGCTTTTGCATTCATTTGTCTATGATATAAAACAAGAAAAAGGTTAGCTAAATAAAATATATATTCAGTTATATGATTATTTAAGAACACAAACCTTGAACCCATGATAATTTTCTGCACTTGCAATCCATCACATAAATCTTTAGCTAAGTAAATACACTATCACTAGCCACATATTAAATAAATCTATTTTTTCTGTTATTGCAATCTATCACAGTGATACTTTTACTTTGTAAAATCTCATGGCGCTCTAACTAAACATAGAGAGTTTCACAACAATGTTTGGGTTTCTTGTGGATTCACTACTATCAAATTTAAATATCCAGAATGCTTTTATAATATGGGTTTTAGGTTTCACGAGGATCACTAATGACAGTGTCTTGAGTGTTGATAATCATTTAATGAACGATGAAGAATTGTTTAAGGACGGTGAAGAAACTGAAAAATCACGCATATATCTTACCTCGGTTAACACTCAAAACTGAGGTAAATTGTGTTTCTTTTTAAATATAAATAAATAAAATATCTTCCATCCCAAGTCACATACCTCTTGGTTTCTTTTTAAAACCGACGTGAAAACATTTTTTTTAATATTTACATGGTTTACACATAATATTAAAATAAATTACCTAAACAAATTAGGAGTTTGACAATGGATTCTTAAAGAACAACGCAGAGGGGTTATCTGTTCCAAACAAGGAAATTTTTTTATATTTACACTATTTTCAGATTTCTGAAAAGTTATTAGTTCCAACAAAGGGGCATTTTTTTTTCTGTACTTGCAATCCCTCCTAGATTATATTGAGCAAATGTTTTCATTCCAAATGCTTTCACATGAAAGAGAAATTAATGATTGGGTTTAGTAATAAATTTTCCAATGTTGTCAACCGATGAGCAATAAATTTCTCAATGTTTTCTTTGATTGACAATATATAAGTGTTATTACATAAATACAACAACAACATCAACACCATTATGTGAGATAGATTGCAAGGGCAAAAAAAGTGTTTTGTTCAAGAAAGAATAACGTTGAAGATTTTTTCTGTCTTGCAATCTATCCCAAAGAATGATGCTTGCGAGTTTAGGGCAACTTCATATTAGTAAGGATTAGGGTAAAATCTGTCTAACGAGTGCTTTTATGATAAAATATTATTATTTTATGCCTCGGTTAAATAGAAAAGCGAAGGGTTAGAACATTTTATTTACACTTATTGAAATTCTGGCCTATATATCAGATGTCCTATCGAGATGTCGAGACACTGATATACGACAACAATGAACAAGTTCAAAACAATAGTGTGCAGAAAATGTAAAGAACACCAGAAATTGTTAACCCAGTTCGGATCTAACTATCCTACATCTGAGGGCTACCAAGCCAGGGATGAAATCAATATTTGATAGTATCAATTCACTGATAACCACACCCGGTTCAATTAACTCACTTAATCACTACCCTTCCTATGACTTCTACCTAAGACTCCCCTAGGTATGAGGCCCTCCTCAAATCCCTCTTCAATCACAACCCGTGACTGGTTCCTTACAAGACAAGTAACAATGGTCGAAACACAAATTCTCAATACTTCACAGCTTATAAGAACTAACACACAGCTACTCAATGCTTAAAAGCTTATGAGCAACCTTACACAACTTACACTACAGTCCTTATACTGTTATCATAAGATACCAGTTAGGCTCACAAAACAAAAGCACACAACCCTAAAAATACATGTAAGTTCGACACCTAAAACTAGGTTTACATCAGCCTATTTATAGCTTGTAATCTGGACTGAATTGGGCTTCAAAAACGCAGCAAATAGACTGCTCACAATTCTGCAAAATTAACTCCAATAAAATAGGTCTTCAATCCAAAGTTTCCTATTATGTCTCCATAATTAGAAACAGCAGCAAATCCGAAAACCAACAAATAACCCTAATCCAAAAATGATTTGGATGCCACATAGGATAACCAAATATTCACAGAATATTTAGTTACAAATCATAGTAACAGAATCTGCAATAAAACTGACTTCACAGCGCGATGTCCTATGAGCTGCCATGGAACATCTTCATTCGACATGTTGAAAGAGTAATGAAACATATTATTAGACATCTTCATTCAACATCTGCTGCTACATGAGTTTTAGCAAAATAATGCCAACCACAAAAGCACTGAAATAACAATCTCCCCCTTTGGCTTATTTTGGCTAAAACTCCACACACACTTAAGCATCATCAGTATCAACAGCGGAAAAAACACCATTAATAGCAGCAAAAAACTCCCCCTCAGCTGCATATAAACACACAGTACATCAAACAACTAAAACTCCCCCTCAACTGCATATAAACACACAGTACAACATACAACTCACCATAGCAACTCACCCTCAACAGCAGCAACACACCATCTACCTGCAGCACACAAACTCTACCTGTACAAACATCCACACAACATACTAACATCCACACAACATACTAACATCCAACACAAACATCCATACAACATACTAACATCCAACACTACTCCCCCTTTTTAGCCATAAATATGACAAAGGCTAGTAGAACAAATCAAAGCAAAAATAATCCCGAGTAAACTGCATCAAAGAGTAGATGCACACCACATCACATGCCCAAATGTCATGCACAAACTTCAGCATTTTCCCTTCATTCACATACTGCACTACCAGAACCTCCTTTAGTCTTTTTAATCTGGCAGCCAGAAGACACATTGATTGCTATAGGTCTTCATGAATGCACACCCCAAGTATGCTCCTCAGGTTTTCAAACTGAACTGCATCCAGAGCCTTGGTAAATATGTCAGCAAGCTGATTTTCTGTGCTCACATGCTCAAGAGTTATGACTTTGTCCTCCACAAGTTCTCTGATGAAGTGATGCCTGATGTCAATGTGCTTTGTCCTGCTATGTTGAATGGGATTTTTGGAAATATTAATGGCACTCAGGTTGTCACAAAATAGTGTCATAACATCTTGTGTGACATTATACTCTGACAACATCTGCTTCATCCATACCAGTTGCGCACAACTACTACCAGCTGCTATGTACTCAGCTTCAGCAGTAGAAAGGGATACTGAATTCTGCTTCTTGCTAAACCATGAAATAAGATTATTTCCTAAAAAGAAGCATCCACCAGAGGTACTCTTCCTATCGTCAGCACTTCCAGCCCAATCAGCATCACAATATCCTAATAAAATGGGACTTGAGTCATGGGAGTAAAGCAACCCATAATCACATGTACCACTCACATACTTTAGAATTCTTTTCACTTGATTGATGTGACTGACCTTGGGTTCTGCTTGATATCTTGCACACACACCAACAGTAAAAGTGATGTCTGGCCTACTTGCTGTAAGATACAGCAGACTGCCAATCATACTTCTATACAGACTTTGTTCAACATCCACTCCCTTTTCATCTTTGGATAACTTCAAGTGAGTAGGAGCAGGAGTCCTCTTATGCTTGGCATTATCCAGTCCAAACTTTTTCACAATATTCCTCGCATATTTGCTCTGACAAATAAAAATGGAGTCTTCCATCTGCTTGACTTGTAATCCAAGGAAGTAGGTCAATTCACCCACCAAGCTCATCTCAAATTCAGACTGCATTTGAGTGACAAAATGTTGAACCATTTCATCCGACATCCCTCCAAATACAATATCATCTACATAAATCTGAGCAATCATTAGTTTCCCATCCTTCTCCTTGACAAACAGAGTTTTATCAATACCACCCTTCCTGTACCCATTGTTAACTAAGAACTCAGTTAGTCTTTCATACCAAGCTCGTGGAGCTTGTTTCAGCCCATATAGAGCCTTCTTCAGCTTGTACACATGATCAGGAAAGTTTGGATCCACAAACCCTTTAGGCTGCTCAACATAGACTTCCTCATTAAGATAGCCATTTAGAAAAGCACTCTTGACATCCATTTGAAACAATCTGAATTTCAACAAACATGCCACTCCTAGCAATAATCTGATGGATTCCAATCGAGCCACAGACGCAAATGTTTCATCGAAGTCTACTCCTTCAATCTGTGTGTATCCTTGAGCTACTAATCTGGCTTTGTTCCTGGTAACAACTCCTTGCTCATCAGACTTATTCTTATACACCAATTTAGTTCCAATTACATTTGTTCCTGCTGGTCGTGGTACCGGTTCCCAAACTTCATTCCTCTTGAACTGACACAGTTCATCTTGCATAGCACTTATCCAGAACTCATCTGTCAATGCTTCTTTGACATTCTTTGGTTCGATCTTTGACACAAAGCAAGCATTTGACACAGTCTCCCTTGTTCTGGTTCTTACACCTTCATTCAGATCTCCAATAATTAATTCCTTAGGATGATCCTTCTGAATCCTTATAGAGGGTCCCCTGTTAGTATACTCTACCTCTCCATTCTCAGGTCTGGTGTTGATTTCTTGAGCACTATCTTCTACAGTCTCAATGTCTTGAGAGTTTTCATTGTTCATGGGCAGACATGCTCCAACATCATCTGGGACATCTTCATCGTTGCCAGAGTCATCAACCACCACATTTATGGATTCCATCATCACCTGAGTTCTGGAATTAAATACCCTATATGCTTTACTGTTTGTAGAGTAACCCAAAAATATTCCTTCCTCACTCTTAGGATCCATCTTTCTCCTTTGCTCACGATCCGCTAAGATATAGCACTTACTACCAAACACTTGGAAATACTTCACATTAGGCTTTCTACCTTTCCATAGCTCATAAAGAGTGACAGAAGTACCTGATCTGATAGTCACCCTATTGTGTATATAGCAAGCAGTATTCATGGCTTCAGCCCAAAAATGATATGGAAGCTTTTTGGCATGAATCATGACTCTTGCACATTCTTGTATGGTCCTGTTCTTGCGTTCCACCACACCATTCTGCTGAGGAGTGATCGGTGATGAGAATTCATGAGTGATTCCCTCAGATAAGCAGAACTCTTCAAACCTGCTGTTTTTGAATTCTTTCCCATAGTCACTTCTGATTCGAACAACACCACAATCCTTTTCCCATTGAATTCTCTGACACAATTCTTTAAAAGCTGCAAACACTTCAGACTTTTCTCTGATAAAACTTATCCAAGTGAATCTGGAGTAGTCATCTACGACAACATAGGCATACTTCCTCCCACCAAGGCTTTCAACCTGCATAGGTCCCATTAAGTCCATGTGAAGAAGTTCTAGAACTCTAGAAGTTGTGGTAAGATGTTGAAGCTTCTTGTGTGACACCCTTGTTTGCTTCCCAACTTGACATTCACCACATATTTTGTCCTCATCAATCTTCAGCTTGGGAATACCTCTAACAGCTTCACTTGACATAACCTTCTTCATCCCTTTCAGGTGTAAGTGACCCAATTTCTGATGCCACAGTTTGGTTTCATCTTCCTTTGACATCAAGCAAGTAGACAGGTTTTCAGGTTCTTGAGGATTCCAAAGATAGCAGTTATCTTTAGACCTGGTACCCTTCATAACAACTTCATCTTTCTCATTGGTTACTAGACACTCAGATTTGGTGAAATTTACCTTGAGCCCTACATCACACAATTGGCTTATACTGATTAAGTTTGCAGCCAATCCTTTGACAAATAGAACACGATCCAGATTTGGTTGTCCTGTGTAGTCCAGCTTTCCAACACCTTTTATCTCACCCTTTGATCCATCCCCAAAAGTGACATAATTGGTGGAGTGAGGCTTAATCTCTGACAAGAATTTCTTCACACCAGTCATGTGTCTTGAACAACCACTATCAAAGTACCTATCTTCTCTTGCAGATGCTCTAAGAGAAGTATGTGCTATGAGACCAACCATCATTTGTCTAGGAATCCATCTTCTCTTCACTTTACCCCAACTCTGTTCTTTATTTTGTTGCTGAACAGTTTTGGGATAGCCGTGTAGCTTGTAGCAAAAGGCCTTTAAGTGACCAATCTTGCCACAGTAATGGCATCTCCATGGTTTATACTTTGATCTACAAACTCCTTTCTGATGGTTCATCTGATGTTGAAACATGTGATTTGACATCCCCATTTTTTGCTTTATTTTCTGAGGAGCAAACTTCAATACAGTCTTCTTGGAAGTCTCGGCTTGATTGTTAAAACCAAGGCCTTGCACATTTCCAGCTTCTTTCCCAATCTGAAGGATCTCATCCAACTGCGTGGTACCATTGTTCAGCATTCTTATAGATTTGGTCATATTGGCAAGTTTTGACTTTTTCCATTCAACCTCCTCCTTCAGATCAGCAATGGTTGATAGATGTTCTTCCTTCTCAGCTTCCAGCTGAGCTATCAAGATCTTATGCTCCAATATAATCTGGCACCTTTCTTCGTTCTTGATACACAATTCTGAAAACCCTGAGAATACTTCTTCCTTAGTGAGTTCTCCAACATAGGATTCTTTGTCAGAGTCAGATTCACAAGAAGTTTCTCCATTAGCCTTACAGATTCCAGTCAAAGCTGTCACCAATTTTGCTGATTCTTCTTCAACATCACTCTCAGACTCTCCTTCTGACCATGACACGGATAAGCCCTTCTTCTGCCTTTTGAGATACGTGGGACACTCAGTCTTTATGTGCCCATATCCCTCACATTCAAAGCACCGAACTCTCTTCCCTTGATTGGAGTCTTCTTCAGTTCTGGATCTTCTGCCTTCATCCTGGTTCTTACTAATGTCGAGTGACTTGTTCTGAGCATTTGCTCTCGACTTCCAGTCAATCCTTTTCAACACTTTGTTAAATTTTTTACCAAGTAATACCAGATCTTTAGACACATCTTCTTCGTCATCTGAGTCATCAGCATTCGACACAAATGCTATACTCTTCTTCTTTTCAGCTTTTTCACTGAATCCTAACTCAAAAGTTTGGAGTGATCCCATAAGCTCATCCACCTTCATCTTGTCAATGTCCTGAGCTTCCTCTATAGCAGTGACCTTCATATCAAATCTCTTAGGTAGAGACCTGAGAATCTTCCTGACCAGCTTGCTGTCAGACATCTTTTCTCCTAAGGCACTAGAGGCATTAGATATCTCAATAATGTTCATATGAAAATCATGAATGCTCTCATCCTCTTTCATCTTCAAACTTTCAAACTTGCTAGTGAGAAGCTGAAGCTTTGACATTTTCACCTTTGAAGTCCCTTCATGAGCAACTTTCAAGACCTGCCAAGCCTCTTTGGCAATAGTACAATGCTCAATCAGCCTGAAGATATTTCTGTTGACACCATTGAACAATGCATTCATGGCTTTAGAATTTCCAACAGACCCTTTGTAGTCAGCATCATCCCAGTCTTCCTCTTCCTTCACTACATCAGTAGGGTTACCTTTATCATCTTTAACCTTAGGGGGCTCCCATCCTTTGATGACAGCTTTCCATGCTTGATCATCCATGAATTTGATGAAGGCTATCATCCTAGGTTTCCAATACTCATAGTTTGAACCATCCAGCAGAGGTGGTTTATTCAGAGCTCCTCCATCCTTGTCCATTGTACCAGAAAGTACCTTCCCTGAATCTCACCCAGAAACAACTAAGGGTGCAAGCTCTTGATGCCAATTGAAATTCTGGCCTATATATCAGATGTCCTATCGAGATGTCGAGACACTAATATACGACAACAATGAACAAGTTCAAAACAATAGTGTGCAAAAAATGTAAAGAACACCAGAAATTGTTAACCCAGTTCGGATCTAACTATCCTACATCTGGGGGCTACCAAGCCAGGGATGAAATCAATATTCGATAGTATCAATTCACTGATAACCACACCTGGTTCAATCAGCTCACTTAATCACTACCTTTCCTATGACTTCTACCTAAGACTCCCCTAGGTATGAGGCCCTCCTCAAATCCCTCTTCAATCACAACCCGTGACTGGTTCCTTACAAGACAAGTAACAATGGTCAAAATACAAATTCTCAATGCTTCACAGCTTATGAGAACTAACACACAGCTACTCAATGCTTAAAAGCTTATGAGCAACCTGACACAACTTACACTACATTCCTTATACTGTTATCATAAGATACCAGTTAGGCTCACAAAACAAAAGCACACAACCCTAAAAATACATGTAAGTTCGACACCTAAAACTAGGTTTACATCAGCCTATTTATAGCTTGTAATCTGGACTGAATTGGGCTTCAAAAACGCAGCAAATAGACTGCTCACAATTCTGCAAAATTAACTCCAATAAAATAGGTCTTCAATCCAAAGTTTCCTATTATGTCTCCATAATTAGAAACAGCAGCAAATCCGAAAACCAACAAATAACCCTAATCCAAAAATGCTTTGGATGCCACATAGGATAACCAAATATTCACAGAATATTTAGTTACAAATCATAGTAATAGAATCTGCAATAAAACTGACTTCACAACGCGATGTCCTATGAGCTGCCATGGAACATCTTCATTCGACATGTTGAAAGAGTAATGAAACATATTATTAGACATCTTCATTCAACATCTGCTGCTACATGAGTTTTAGCAAAATAATGCCAACCACAAAAGCACTGAAATAACACTTATAAACAAATAAAATGATAAACTTCGATAGCTAGGAATCGAAGCTTGTACTAAGTTGTTTTTTCGCCTCAGTTTTATTAAAAATCGAGGGAATTTATGTTTTTATTTTTATTTTTTTAAATAATAAAAAATAGCTCGCCTTGGCTATAGACCTCGATTTTCTATTGTTCGATTTGAAAGTTTCGTCATGAAAAGTGTTATTTGTAGTAATGGATGGATCTGATGGAGGATTTGAAGAAGAAGTCGAAATTCAAAAAAGGTGATAGGAGAATGAAGATTTGCGCTTCAAATAGAGGAGATCTGGAATTGTTACAGAGGATATTTAATTGCATAAGAAAAAGTTTGACTTTGGAAAACCGCAGGAATCAGAAGTTGATTCTCACAAACACTAATGTTCCATGGTGGAACTAGAGTTGATAGAAAAGTAAGGATTTAGAGTTTGTTATGGTGGTTTTGAGTTTCCGATGCAATGAATATGAGGTTGACCTGCAAGGTTAGCACTCCAACACTTAAGTGAGTATGAGAGTGAAAAGTGATATTTGAATGAGATATAACTTGAATACCTGGGAAATTGTGCACCTTTTCTCTTTAAATATGAGATGCGGTTGACTACTGAGACAAGATGTGAGATCTAGTCAGTCGTCAGATTAGTCTGAACGGTTGATAGAACACTCACGTGAAGGATTACCTATTTGGTAGAGAAAAAAAATTCATTTGTTAATGCGCTAATATTTCTTTGCGTCGTTATTGGACCTTTGTCTATGGTTGTCAGAATCGAATTTTTACCTTGACTTGTTTTGCTTAGGTAAATTCAAAACATAATATATATATATATATATATATATATATATATATATATATATATATATATATATATAAGTTGTGGACTTTCTTGCATTCTTTATAGTGACATGATGAATAATCAATTCTTTCTCAAAATCCTCAAATATCAAATCAATGCAATAGGTTGCACATGAAGTTCAATACAAATTCTTTCACTTTAGCATCACCAGTTCCCTACTAGCTTTGAAATTTGCTGCATTATCGGTGACCACTTCGATTACATTATCCTCTCCTATAAATTCTATCTCATCATCTAACATCTTACAAGCTTTAACAATTATTTTATAAATATTAGACGTGTCCAATGAATAGAGAAAAAAATGTCCCCTTATGACTATTCACCATAAAGTTGCAAATCAAACATTTTTTACTATCTGTCCACCCATCAAACATGATTGAACAACCAATTATTTTCCACTCATCCTTAAAATCTTCGGCAATTTTTTTCTGTTTCATGTACTGCTCTTTTCTATAGCTTGTCTCTGATATCATGATAACTAGGAGGTTTGTAGTCAATTTCATATTTCCCAATTGCATCACACATTTTTGTAAAAACAGGATTTTTGATACAGTTAAATGGAATGACACTTATGTAAAAGAACAATGTAACAAGATCGTCCGCTTCCTCCTTTAGAGATTTTTTTTATCATTTGATTAATTGTTGATTGAATCCCCTTTCATTTTTGTTGATTGTTTTGCATCTCAAATGTTAGAATTCTCCCATCCTCAACAATTTCAGCCATTTTTCTTTTCTTCATCGATGTCTCTTTACTAGTAGAAACTACATTTAACATTTTTAATTTCACATCATCTGGAACTTGTGCTAACAATTCAGAACCTTCGCTAATCCCCGCAAAATGATGTTTGAATCTCAAAATTTCCCCCACTATTTTTAAGCAATAACGGCATTTTACTTTTTTAATATCGCCAAAAACAAATGTTCCATAATTCCACCTAATATTAGTCTTATTACCTTTGATATTTTTTTCTCCCTTTTTCTTTGAATGAACAAAACCAGACCCTTCATCACCAATCTCAATCTCATCCATGGATGCGAATCTAACAATGAAAAACTAATCAAATTTAAATAATAAGTTTTAACTAAAAGAGTAAAACACTGAAGCAAGTTTGTTAAAAAAACACACATTAAATCAAATCAACTTCTATTAAGTTGGTATATTAAAATAATAAAAATAGCAAAACACTATAACAATCACTTAGATTACAAACAGTAGCATTCAAAGACACAAAATAGCAAAACTAGCAACACTGTAACAAACATAGTAACACGCCAAAGTTATATACAATCAAATAGTAACATAGTAACATAACATTGTTCTGTTTTTTATTTATGAAGAATGATCATTTTTTAGATACTTACCAATCAAAGAAGAAAGCTCACAGAATATTGTCGTTGAAGTTCCGGTCTAACGTTGTACAAGTGAAGTGACGTTAGAGTTCAAAAGTTTTTAATTGTAATTGCTCTTATCAATGAAAAGTCTAATGTCTAATGGAAAAAAATTATTTAAAGTGAATAAAATAATAAAGTGGGAGAAATTTTATTGGGTTGAGTTTTTTAAAATTTTAAGATAAAAAAAAGATAAAATCAAGTCAAATAGTAAAATTCAAAGATTTTACATATTTCAGAGAGATTTAAATCATCTAAAATCGTTCCAGGATACTATTTTATTTAAAAACGATTTTACCTGCGATTTAACATCAAATATCGACCTAAAAACGTAAAATTTAAAAATTTAGATTTTAAATCGTGATTTTAACAATCTTACCTTTGTCTCTTTTAGCTTTGTCGGAAGCTCGGATCAATAACCTTTGATCATAAGATAACGGAAAAAAAAAATAAAACTTGACTCAATACACTATAACAAAATAATCAATCCATGACACTTTTTGTTTGCATCTTACATTTTAGAGAGGAAGAGAAATTTGAAGAAATTGAATGAAGTGTGTGAAGTGTTTATTATATAAACACTCTTGCTAATTCCACATTAATTACAACAATTAAAATTCGAATCCCATCCGACGTAATCTAAAATAAGATTTTCTTAAGCAACGAAAACGTACAAAAGTTAAAACAATAAAACCCCTCCTTCTAAAATATCTCACTATGTTTAATTATCATAGGATTATTTAATAATAGTAATAGTTATTATCGTTTTACAGTAAATAAATAATTTAAATTAAAAAATAATTTTAGCTGATATAAATTCCAGAGATTAATTCAAATTTTTTAATATAAATTTTATTGTTTGGAGTTTGGATGATATAAAAATTTTGTAAATTTTCAATAAGAATAAATTTACAAAATATTTCTTCAAATTTAACTTAACTTCAAATTCCTCTTTAGTCTATATCCAATGTGAACACAGAAAGCGCATAGCATTAGAATTTTCCAATGGCGCCGGAAATTTCGAAAACCCATGAAGCAGTTCGGAGCTCCGAAGATCAAGATTCGGATTCCGAGTTGGAGAAGTTAGAGTCTGAATTGAAGAAAATGGCGCAGAAGATTCAAGAATGCCGAAAAACTCTTCCGGATCAGCTCAAATCCACGCTCATTTCGGTTCTCGATGAACAACGATCCTTTCTTCCTCAAATCAATCCAGGTACACTAGACTTTTTCCCTTTCTATTTTCTAGGGTTTTCTTTCCGTTTCAGGGGACATTTTTACTTGAGAATTTTTTTTTGGGGAAAAAAGATGATATAGTATATAAAAAAAAAATTGATTTATGAGTTTTACCTGGTGGCCCTAAAATTGATATTTGGAATTTAATGTTAGTTTAGGGTTTGATAATTTCTAACTTATTGTGAGGTTTAGTTGGGTTTGTGTGAACTTAGTTTTTGTATTCGATTTGAACTTGTTTATTTATTGTTTAGACTGGTTTGAAATTGTTGCTGTTTGAGATTGTTTAATTCTGGTTGTTGTTATTGTAAATTGCTTCATCAGGTAGGTGTCCATGTTTTATTGTATTTATGGGTTGATTGAGATGTCAAATAGTAATGCTTTAGAATATATCATTTCTTAAGTTTTTTTTTTAAGCTGTGAGTTTTGTACATTTAAAACCCTTTATTGTTACTTGAAGTCTATATAGCTGTTGCTTTTTAACTAAGAATATTGTCTTGCTCCAATTTGTTAAATTTGGTTTGGTGTTTGTTTGTAGTTTTTGCTCTGTAGCATTGACACCTCTGAGAAAAAGCGTGTATGTGTTGACGCTTGTGATCATGTCAAATTTATTCATTTTTTCAAATTATTACCGATGTTGACGTGTCAGTGTCGGTGTCGTGTCTGGTGTCCGTGTCCGTGTCTGTGCTTCATAAGTTTCTTGACTAGGTAATGCATATACATTACTGTGTTTAAAATGCAATGCATGTATAACACATTTAAGTAGATTATTATTTAAGAAGTGATCTTGGTTGGTAATCTATGTTGGTAATGCTAAGATTTTGTTGTTGTTGCTTGTTTTGGGTTTACCGGTAGCCGACCCTACTTAGTGGGATAAGACTTGATTGTTGGTTGTTGTTGTTCTTCAGAAAGTTAAATATTTTGCTGGTCTTGGTGATCTGTGTGTTGGCAAGGCTAAGTTTTTTTAGTTATGTAAGGATTACAGTGGCATGTGCTATGAACTTAGCTTTGCATTATGTGCAGAGGATGCTATAATTTGTTTTGAACTGAACAGGATAACTTTAAGATACTGACTTAGCAATTAGTATAATTTGAATGTTGTGTTGGTCATCATTTTAATCTTCTATGTGAAAGTGACACTTCATATTTTGTCAGCATCAGCTTGTATGCCTAAGTAATGTGTTCCTGCCCTTTGTTTTGTCGGAAGTAATATTTCTCACCTACCTGTCTGTCTGAATTCAAAACTTTTCCATACAAGTTTTGAGTTACACTGAGATACAATTTGGAACTCTTCTCTATTGCAAACTAACACTAGCATCTAGGCTTCATTTGTTTGTGCAGACTATAGTGATGATTCAAACTTGCTTGTAGGGTCATTACATATTTATAGTTGACTCCATCTTGTTGGAAAATACTTTATTTGTTGTTGTTGTAGCGATGGTTCCAATTTCAAACATTTGAAATTCAAACTGCATTCTCTTGTATTCCTTTCTCTCTATGACTGATGTCTTTTTCACCTTCCATGCTACCTTTTTTTTTTATATTTTTTTTTTAACTTAGGTGCTTGCAATTGTTTAGCTATATGCATATAAATTGCATGTTATTATCATTACTGTGATTCACTGTTTCTTATCTGAAAGAAATGATCCTTGTGCCATTTGGTAGTTAGGACTTGGGACTTGTTTTGTATGTGTTACACATTTATTCAACTCTTTCAAGGTGCAATTTATTTTGGTTTCTTTTTTCATAATGTGTTTGACGTATTGAGTTAATTAGAATTGTAAACCGTACAGGTGCTTTGGAGCAAAACATGTCCAGTGAGGAAGATCCAGAGACTGCTGAGAAACTAAAGTTACTTAATGAAAAGATCTCGAGCAATTGCTCTGCCGCACCAATAGTTTTGAAAAGGATGAAAGATTGCATTGCCAAATTTGAGAAGTTAGATTCTGCAAACATGCATCGAGGCATCAAAAGGAAAGAGATCGGATAAAGTGTTTGCTAGTGTAAATTTCATGACATATCTCTATTTGATGAATGCAAAATTGCTACGATGGGGAAGACATGATGTCCCATGTTTACTAAAGAATTTAAAATTTGGGATATACCAAAATGCATGGTTTTATATAGTCCAATTGAAAAATTGTTTAAATTTCGGTAAGGGACTTGAATATGGATTTTTTATTATATTATGTAGAGAGAGTATACCAAAATATATTATATATTATATAAGGGAAAAGATATATTAGGACTAAGCTTCCTAATCAATCCCATTAATTAGGAGAAAGATAATACTAAAAATTAAAAAACAATAAAATAGTAAATACTAATAATAAAAACAATATTATATCTCAACACTCCCTTAAGGTGGTGCATATACATCATAAGTATCCATCTTGTCACATATGTATGTCATCTGAGGTTTTCGAAGAGACTTTGTAAAGAGGTTAGCAAGTAGATTCATGGAATTAACAAAGGAGGTTTTGATGGTCTCAGTGGTAATCTTCTCTTTAAGAAAGTGAAAGTCGACTTCTATATGTTTTTTTCTCTAATGTAACCCTGGATTGAAGGTGAGGTGCAAAGTTGATTCGTTATAACATGCAAGTTTCATAGGACCAACTTCACAAAAGTGAAGTTCATGAAGTGAATGCTTTAACCACAAGAGCTCACATGTGGCATGTCCATGGCTTGATACTTAGCTTATGTACTTAATCGAGCAACGTCTCTTTGCTTTTTTGCTCTTCCATGAGATCAAACTTTCACCAATAAAAACACAATAATTGGATGTAGAACGTCTATCACTTGCATCTCTTACCCAATCAGCATCTGGATATCCAATGATATTAGTGTTGCCTCTATCACAAAAAATAAAACCCTTTTTCAGGTGATCATTTGATATACTTAAGGATTCGAATAACTGCATCTCAATGGTTTTCACGAGGAGAGTTCAGAAACTAACTTACTACATTTACTGGAAAAGATATATCGAGTCTAGTCAAGGTAAGATAATTCAACTTTCCTACAAGTCTTCGATATTTACCTGGATCAGTATACAGTCCCCCTGATTAGGAAGAAGCTTTACATTAGGATCCATAGAAGTGTCAACCAGTTTGCAATCAGTAAGACTCGTTAGAATATCAAGAGCATACATCATTTGAGAGATAATAATACCTCAATTTGACTGAGCTACCTCAATCCCTAAAAGGTAACGAAGATGGCCCAAGTCCTTTGTCTGAAAGTTCTGAAATAAGTGTTGTTTTAAAGCCTTTATACCCTCAAAATCATCACATGTAATTACTATGTCGTCAACATAAACCACTAGATAAATATATTTATTTGATGAGGATAATTTGGTGAAAACAGAGTGATCTGATTCACAACGGTTCTTCCCAAATTGTTGCAACACTTTACTAAATCTTTCAAACCATGCCCGAGGTGACTGTTTCAACCCATACAAAAACTTGCACAATTTACATACCCAATTACACTCCCCCTGAGCAACAAACCCAGGAGGTTATTCAATGTAAATCTCTTATTCTAAGTCACCATTCAAGAATGCATTATTCTTGACATTCAATTGAAATAAAGACCATTGTTTCATGGAACCATGGCCAGAAAGAGACAGATAGATGCCATCTTCGCAACTAGAGAAAAAGTATCATTACAATCTTGACCAGGAACTTGAGTATATCCATTTGCTACTAGGCGAGATTTTAATCGATCTACATGTCCATCAGGACCCACTTTAACATTAAATATCCACCTACAACCAACAACACATTTCCCATAAGGGAGATTAACAAACTCCTAAGTATGATTATATTCTAGAGCTGACATTTCGTCAAGTATTACCTGTCTCCACCCTGGATGGGATAATGCTTCCTGAATAGTTTTAGGAATAGAAACAGATGCAAGGGCAGTAATAAAAGTACAATGGGTATGTGATATTCGACGGTAAGACACATAATTATAAATAGGATAAAGGTTAAAGGTTGAACGATCACCTTTACAGATGTCAATGGGCAAATCAAGAGACGGAGTCTGAGCAAGGGTGGAGGCGCTTGGAATAGGAGCTAAATCACGTGGTCCAAACCTTCTCTCATAGGTAATTACATACCAGTTCAACGGTGGCGGAGACTCATCTATCACAACGGGTGGATTAGGCAATAAAGGAATGGACTCAACCGACTCAAAATATGAAATATGCAAGAATTGATCTAATCAGTTTTAGAAACATCTGTGTTGGGAAAATATGGTATATCCTCAAAGAATGTAACATCTAATGACGTGTAGAAGCGATGTGTAGAAGAAGAGTAACATCAATATTCCTTTTGAACGCGAGAGTAGCCTAGAAAAACACATTTGATAGCACGGGTAGGCATCTTATCATGACTTAGGGAAAAATCATGAACAAAACAAGTACAACTAAAGTTACGAGGGGAAACAACATATAAGGAATTTGTATGGTATAACAGTGAATGAGGAACCTGGTCATTCAACACAGAGGATGTCATCCGATTAATTAAATATGCGATAGTAAGAACAACATCACCCAAAAACTTCAGAGGTACATTGGCATTTAGCAACAGGATTCGAGCAGTGTCAACAATGTTTTTGGGTTTTCTTTCAGCAACACTATTTTGTTGAGGTGTATGAGGACAACTGAATTGATGGATAATGCCTTTGGAGTGCATGAAAGAGTTAAAACAATCAGAGAAATATTCTTTTGCATTGTCATTGCGTAAAATGCGAATGGTTTTGCCAAATTGTGTCGTTATTTCAAAACAAAAATTCTTAAAACTATTAAACAACTCATAACGGCCTTTCATTAAAAACACCCAAATACATCTTGAAAAATCATCAATATAATTAACATAATATCTATACCCTAAAATAAAAGGAATCCGACTAGGACCCCAAACATCAGAATGAACAACATCAAATAAAGACATGGCTTTGTTATTAATAAGATTGGAAAAAGAAACGCTAACATGTTTTCCTAATTGATGATACTCACATTGTAAGGACTCTAAATGAGGAAGATCGGGTACCATTTTCTTTAATTTTGATAAACTCGAATGACCTAAGCGACAATGCAGAAGATCGGGAGATTCGATAGTAGCACATATAGGGGAAGTTGGAGGTTGAAGATAGTAAAGACCACTAGATTCAGTTCCGACTCCAATTGTTTGTCCCGTACTCCAGTCCTGTATCAAAAAGGAATTAGAAGTAAAGGTTATGTCACAATTTAAAGAGATGGTTAATTTTCTTATAGAAATCAAATCGAAAATGACAATTAGGAATCAACAAAACATAGCTCAGAGAGAGAGAGAGAGAGAGAGAGAGAGAGAGAGAGAGAGAGAGAAATATGTGACATTTGTCCAACACCAGTTGCCTGAACTTTAGATCCATCCACAACAGTAACATAATGTGGATATTTTGGTGGTGATAATTTAGAGAAAAATGAGCCATTATCATTCACATGGTCTGAAGCACCAGAATATATAACCTATATAGTAGGTGTAGAATGAGAAAGACAAACTGTAGAATTACCAGTATGAACAATGATAGTCGAGGAGGTGGCGTGTTGTTCTACCTTCAACTTAAAATACTACTTATACTCATCGGTAGAAAAAGTAGTCTCCAGTTCACCCTTTGACTCAAGGTTTGTAGAGGTTTGAGCAACATGAACAACTTTGTTGGGAGAAGTTATGTAGTTTAAAACATCGATCTTGAGTGTGCCCGTCTTTCTTACAACGAGTACAATAGAAGTTACCTATACCCTCTCTACCACGTCCTCGACAATGGCCGCGTCCACTACGTCCTCCACTACTAAAGTTACAAACAAAAGTAGAGGAATTAGAAGCAGTATGAGTGTCATCACTTGGTAAGGAAACCCGGACTAGGAGATCTATTTGCTATTCTTCCATAAGGATGATAGTATTTGTTAGTGCGTAGTCTTTAACCAAACTATATTCGTTAGAAAGACCATTAAGAATAAATACCATGAAAACATTGTCATTCTTGCCCAATACCTTCGTAATATAATCACTAATCAACATAAGTTTGAGGCCATCAATAGTAGACTAAGCACGAGTCAAATATTCTAATAAGTCTTGATCTTTCATCTAAAGAGTGGCCAAGTTGCAGACCGATTCATACAATCTTTGAATATCGTTAGCATAAAGGTTTTTAGCCTTCTGGAAAACCTCATAACTTGTCCTATACGGACGAAAGTGTGCCATCAGCTTTTTCTCAATAGAATTCCATAACAATGATACAAGTTGATAATAAATGGATTCCCAATCATCTTTAATCGCTGCAACAATTTTCTAAAACCTTCTTAGTAAGATGGTCTGACAGACGTTGACCCAAAAACCATAATTCAACCTAAGCATACCAATTTAAATAGTTCTTATTACCATTCAACTTTTCTATGGCAATAAATAGTGTTCCTTGAAACTCAAACGAAACAAGACTCTTTTTGGAAGGATTCTCCTTAACACCATCATCTTTTGTCCTTGTAATGGCATTCATGATGCTTTACCAAGGGGTAAGATATCACTAAATAAAGAAGTCTAGATCATAGAAACAATAAAGAACTGACAGGTAGTATGCGGACAAAAAGAAATAATAAGAAAGAAATACGTCGAAAGCGAAGAAGTAGTTGAAACACACTTTAAACGTGAGACCCACAAACTGAAAGTGGTCCCAGTGGAATCAAAGTAAAAAACCTAGTATGTAGCAATAATTGTCGCCGAAAACGGATCGAACGAGGGCAGTGCATGTGTGAGAAAAAATTAGGGTTTTTTAAACTAGGGTTTAAAAAAATTAGGGTTTTAAAATCATGCTCTAAATACCAACTTGAATCAGAATTTTTTATATTATGTAGAAATAGTACATATATATATATATATATATATATATATATATATATATATATATATATATATATATATATATATATATTGATCTTGAAGGCTAATTAGAACCTGAAGTGGGCCAAGGATGACGTCTGTGATGCTGGGTGTGTGAGATAAGGAGGGGGTGTACCTGCAAGGCACTCCGATGCTAAAGTAAGAATCAAGAGAGGAAAAAGGCAAGTACAAAAGTAGGTGTTTCTTAGGATGATTTGGAATACCTGACCCTCTCAAATGAGAGGGTTTTTATAATCCCCCAGCGCGTGGCCAACGGTTCCTATTTTCGGGGTGTAATAACCGTTTCTTGAAGAATAGGTAACTGCCAAAAACTAGCCGTTACCATGGGCAAAGGGGTAGTTCCGGGCACATGCGTCGTGGTTTTTTTTTTATGGTAGATTCGTGCATGATGAGCAGGAATGCCGAGGAGGAGCAGGAGACCTTGTAGGCCCTCTGACCATATGTGCTCGGTAGAGGGGCAAAAAGGTAAATGTTCCCCCATACTGACTGGACATAGGTAATTAGGCCGTTCTGGGAGCAGAAGTGGATTGGGCCAGGCCTAGTCATTGGTCCAGTCTGGAACAGAAGCCCCCCAAGTCGTTGCTCCTGAGCATGGGAGTGATGACTTAAGGATAACTCGCAGTTCCGAGGAACTCTGAAAGGGGTTGTCGTCTGTCGACGAGGTGGAGTTGTCCTTTGATGCCCGGGGGTTGCAGTGCCCGCGAGGTGCGTAACGTTGTTTGGTTCTCCCGGCGTGCGGGGAAACCAACGGTTGATGGAGTCTGAAGAGACGTGACGCCACGTGTACCTCGAGCCTTGTGCAGCATTAATTCTGCCATGATGGCTAGGCTAGGGTCATGATGATTCCCCTAGCTGCGTGTTCTCGTGCACGTGCCTTTAGAGTTCTTATAAATAGAGGGAGAAGCTGCTCATTTAGGTTTTTCGCTTCTCTCTTCTTCCTCGTTCTTCTTTCTGAATTCCCAGTCCGTCGCCGCCGTCTGCCACCGAATCTGCCACCTTACAAAGCTTCGGGCAAGCTCTTCGACCCTTCAAATCTTCCCCGACCACGTAAGTCACTTGTTTCCAGCTTTGTTTCTAGCTTTTTGCTTTCTTCTTGTTAGAATGCGTGTGGTTAGGATGACTTTAGGTAGATATCGTAGCGTTTTTTCGGTGAATGTTGGTGGTAAACGGTGGCTTGGCCACTCTCTGTTGCTGCTGTGGTCGCCGAAGCTTTGAGGGACCGTAGAGTTAGGCTATTTTCAACGCTGTTGCGATGACGAGCGCGAGCGTATTCGGCGGAGCTCATGAGTTTTCCAGCACTCTCATGAATTTTCTGATGAATGTATGAGTTTTCCGGTGGGGCTTCAAACGGAAAACTGGGTAGCGGCTCGGGGAGAATCTCCCCGTATGTGCCGGAGGGGTTGCCTCCGGGTATTTCTTCGCACGATACCCTCGTGCTATTTTATTTAGGGCTTAGGTCGGGGACGTCGTCCTTGGCCCTTTGCGCGCTCTTTCACTTGACTAGCGGTGGAAGGGTGGATTTGATTTTACAGTCGAATTCACTTTTGTCCTCTGTTTTTCAGGTGAACGAGATGGCATATGAACCTGAGAAAGAGATTCTTATCGACTCGTCCGATGAGAGCTCCTCAGAGAGTAGTGATACTGAGGATTCGACCGCCCCCAGTGATGTCAGGGAGAATCCTGAGCATGATTCCGTGGAGGAATGGACAGTTGTGGAGCCCGCCGAGCATGCCTCCGTCTTTGCTTCATATACCAGGGACGTCTTCACAGATGTGGGGCCAAACAGGGAGTAGAAGGTGCACTTCCCCAGTCAGGATGATTACATATGTACAGATTACGGGGAGAGGTTCCCGATGTATGAGTATGCTTTTAAAGACATAGGGCTAAGGCTACCCTTCACCGACTTCCAGCGGTCCGTCTTCATACACCTGGACCTGGCCCCGTCACAACTGCACCCTAACTCTTTGGTGTTCATCCGTGCTTTCGAGCTGACTTGTGAGTTCCTGAAGATAGGAGCTACCATGCATTTATTTTTCACAATCTTTCACCTTCAGAGGCAGGTTTTAGGGAGAAAGTACGTCTGGGTTTCACTGAAGCAAGCAAAGAAACTATTTAAGCCCTTCTCTGAGTCTATCTGGACCTTTAAGAAGAGGTTTTATATCATCGAACCTGTGTTGTGGAAATCCCCAGGACACTGCATATGCCTGGGAAGTGTTGTTGGACGAGGACGGTAATGATTTGTATGACGAGCATGGGAAGTTGGTGGCAGACAGAGTATTTAAGTTTCCCTTCTGTTGGAGTGGGAACCACTTCTCCTGGGGCACCGACCATTATCTTGCCCGACCAGAAATGCTGGACGAGGACGACAGGGCTGGCTACGCAGCGCTGGTAAACTACGTCAACAACTTTAAGCTCGCGGAGTGCTGGACGAAGAAGGGGGACTCAATCTTCTATGAAGATGGGAGGCAAAGAGTGGAAAACCACTATATCAACACGAAAGGGCTTCTAGAGTGCAAGACCCATGCTGACGCCCTTAAGTTGCTTGGTAGTTTTTTCTTTTATAGCTTGTCCAGATTATAGTTTCCCCGGTTGCTAACGCGCCTGTTACCTTTTTTGCAGGTGAAATGCCTTCCGCTCATGAGAGGATGATGAAGAATGCTCTAACGAAAGGCAAGGTGGGCACGACCAACCCCAAGCCTCGGTTTACTCAGTGGGTACCTCCTCCTCAACTAGATGCGGGGAGTTCCTCGCCTGCTCCTTCTTCTGCCCATGGATCTCCTGTGCCCGGGGCTTTAAGGTTTAAATGAACCAGACCCAACGAGCTGGTGGATCTCATTCGGGCGGCTGAGAAAGGCACGTTTGAGCTTCCTACCTGCCTTTATGATAGGAAGTTCTCCGAGGACACATCTTTGATAGTTCCTCAGGCAGAGTCCTTAAAGCTCGAGGGTATGGACCGCCCGAGCAAGAGGGCAATGCTGGCGCTAGATGCTTCTGCGTTGTTCCGGGTGCTAGAGATGGCGGCAGTCTATGCCAAAGAAGACTCCTCCTCCAAATTTGAGATAAAGAAGGCCCAGGCGGCGATATCAGCCCTGGAAGAAAAGGTGAAGAAGGCCAAAGAGAAGGCCAAGGCTGCTGACAATGCAAGGAAGAAATCCCAGGAGGAGGGTGCTAAGTTGAAAGGGGAGAAGGAGACTCTGGTTGCTGAAAAGAAGGCTGCTTAAGACCTGGTCGAGCAGGTGAGGTCTGCGGCGGCCCCGGCTGAAGACGAGCCTAAGGAGGTGAAGGCGTTGAAAACTAGGGCCGAGCTGGTTGCTCGCATTGCGCGTGCGGTGGATGATGTCTATGCCATCGGGGATGAGTCGTTCAACAATGCAGTGGCTCAACTCAAGGTGGTGAATCCGGGGGTCCAGCTATCCACGAAGGGGACCAGTTTTTTGAGCCACGTTGAAGATGGCAACATCGTTAATCCAGACTTCCTCCAGATTGGCGATGAGCATGCTCGTCTCCTTAACGAGGAGCCTTAGCCTACGCAACCTATCCCCGAGCAGACCGAGCAGATGGAGGAATGATGTCTCCTTTTTTGTTGTTGTAACGTTCCTGACATGCGTGTCATGCTTTATGTAATTTTGTTGTTATTTTGTATGGGTCGTGGCCCTTTTATTTTGTAACAAGTATAATCGTGGCCTTTGTGGTCCCTAATTATTTTTGATATGTATGTATCCGGCCGTTCTGGTCGGTTTTGTATGTTTTACACTTGTGCATGGTTTTGTTTGTTTTTATTTTCGCTAAGTGTAGAAACTTTGCTCGATACGTGTGTGTGCCCGTAATAAGGGTAACTTTGAGAGATTTGTAGTTCCGGGGTTTGCTCGACGTAGATGTGTTCGGCAGTGAAGGGAACTGGTCGAATGACCTGGGTAGCTTCCGGGCATGAGAGCGGGACTCAGGTCGCGTTTGTGGGCTGAGCGGTGTGAACCTCCCATCGCGAGCTGGGTGTTCTACCTGTCATGGTACTTTTACGATGACGGGCTCGGTTGAGGAACCGTTGTCGGACAGGGGTCACACTCGCACTTGAGCGGGATTCTGTCTTAGTTGGCATGCAACGCTTGTACCTGGGCGTGCATCATAGTTGGGATGTTATGTTCGTCGCTTCGACGAAGCAAACCGACGATCTGGGCCTTAGCTATAATATTATTTTAGCTTTTCGGCGTTCCATGGTCGAGCAAGTTCTTCCCTGTTGAGGTGTTCTAGGTAGTAGGCCCCATTCTCCGTCTTTGCTCGGACGTGATAGGGTCCTTCCCAGTTTGCGGCGAGTTTGCCTTCTCGAGAATCCTTGTGGTTCCTTCTTAAGACAAGGCTGCCCACTTGGAATTCTCGCCGTATAACCTTGGCGTTGTGCCTGATTGCAATTTTCTGCTTTAGTGAGGCTTCGCGGAGAGATGTTCCTGATTGGACCTCTTCGACGAGGTCGAGCTCTTCTCTCTCCTCGTCTAAAGGTGATTCAGTCCCCCGGGATGACACGTGTATCTTGATGGGGATCATTGCCCCAGTCCCGTAAGTTAGGCGGAAAGGGGTTTCCCCGGTCGAGAAGTGGGCGTAGTTCAGTAGGCCCAGAGTAAGTTGTGCAGCTCCTCGACCCTGGCTTTCTTTGTTTCATCCAACCTTTGTTTGAGGCCCTGCAGGATTACTTTGTTTGCTGCTTCGGCCTGCCCGTTGGCTTGGGGATGCTCGACGGACGCGAAATGTTGTTTCGTGCCTATCTAGGCGACGATGTCCTGAAACTTTCTGTCCGTAAACAGTGTCCCGTTGTCGGTGACTATGGCATGTGGGATACCGAAACGGGCAAGGATGTTTCGCTTATAGAAGCGAAGTATGTTGTAGGCCGTTATTTTGGCCAGAGCCTATGCTTCTATCCACTTTGTGAAGTAGTCCACACCCACTATCAAATACTTGTTCTGGTTTGACCCTACTACAAATGGCCCCAGGATGTCCAGGCCCCATTGTAACACCCTAAATTTGTAAGAATGTTTATTTAATTTATTTAAATATAATATTCGTGATTTTTGGTGAATTTTGGTGTTTTGGGCATTGTGTGGAATTTTGTGGAGTTTTGGTTATTTAATTAAATAATAGTATATAATATGGAATATATTAGTATTATTATTAATTTAAATAATATTAGAGGAATTAAGGGTAAGATGGACTTTTGAGGAGGATTAGTGAGGGTATTATGGGGAAAGCCCATTTTAGAAGCCCAAGAGCCGGGTTTAACAAAAAGGAGAATTTGAGAATAGGATTCATTTTGTTAGACCGTGGAAAAGAAGGAAAAGGCGAGAGCTCTGAGGAAAAAGGGAAGAGGCTAGGATTCGAGAAAGTTTCCAAAGACTCAAGAGAGAAAGCTCGGAATCGACAATCTAAGGTATGGGGAGTATTGCCTTTCATTGTTTTCAATATAGGAATTCGATGTGTTTAAAGCTGATTTATGAGGGTTTGTGGGTTTATGAGTAAATTGGTGATTTAGGGGTATTTTTGTGGATTGATGATGAAGGTGAAGGGTTGAATTGATTCGGATAAAAGTAGGCCTTCGAGGCTAAACCTTCTGTTGATGATATGTGGGATCATGTAGAGAAAGGGATTTATGGGAGGTATGAGAATCTTTGGGGTTTGTGAAGGTTTAGGGGATTTTGAGGTTTAGGATAGTGTAATGAATCGACCTAATAGTCGTGGGTTTTGTGCCTTTGATTGCCATAATGCCTTAGGAATGTTTTGGGGATGTTTTTGGGGAAATTGAAGTTGAACCCGTAAGCGTTTTGAGGTCTGTTGTGCTACTGATGCGTAGCAGCGATTGCAGGAAATCGCAAATTTGCACAGTGAATGAATTATTCGCAAGGCAAACATTCGCCCCAGACTCGTTGGGCGAACAGCGCAGCGAATGCGCGATAATGTTATTTGAGATTCTGGGATGAAATGTGAAGGATGATCTTTAGTTCGCACATCGAACTTTCCAGCGAATAGCTCGCTAGGCAAATGAGGGTGGCGAGGAGAGATAGAATGGGGTTTATTTGGTTTTGTATGGGATTTGGGGGTTCGCTGGAAGCTCGCAAAGCGAACACCCCAGTGAACAGGTTCGCACGACGAACTTTGTAGCGAACGCCTGCTGTTCGCGAATTTGTTTTATGATTTTGTGTTGTCTTGGTGTTTTGAGTTATGATTATTCTGATGAATTACCATTATGTATATTGATGATTATGAGTTGTGTATATATGATGTTTGATGATTAATTAATGATATGAATTACCATGATGTATATTGACGATTATGAGCTGTGTATATATGATGTTTGATGATTAATTGATGATATGAATTACCATGAGTATATTGACGATTATGAACTGTGTATATTTGATGTTTGATGATTAATTGATGATATGAACTACCATGATGTATATTGATGATTATGAGCTATTTATACATGATGTTTGATGATTAATTGAAGGTATGAATTACTACGAGTATATTGATGATTAAATGATGATGTGAATGACCATGGGTTATATGAATGATTAAGAGATGATGATACATGACTATTTTGATGTGATTTACCATGAGTGATATTGGTGATTATAAGATGACGGTTCATGATATTTTGATGAATAAATGACGATATGATTGATATGAGATTTTGATGAATGATGATGCACTAATGACTTTTGTCGATGATGATGATATTGACGTTGTGCATCATGCATTCATAGCATTATAGGACTTCGATCCAGTGAGTTAGGCTTCGGCCTATGGTGGCTTCCATCCCATTATGTGGATGTGAGGTATTTTGACGTGCTCTGGTTCTTGTGTAGAATTGATCCTAATGACGGGGATCTTTGGAGGGTGATGGCCTAGTGTCCATCGACTGTGACGATTGGTACCACATGCATGAGTCTTGTTGTGCATTGCATTTAATTGGCATTGATGTGATTTATGATGTCATGATTTTGATGTTTTCCTTTGTGATGATCCTGATGATGTTGTATATGATGATGACGCCATTTTATGCATATCCTGTTTTTATATTGATTATAATGAATTGTGATTACTCACCCTACCTGTTTGAATGTTGCCTCTACGTGGGTAACATGTAGGTGATCAGACTTAGTTGTGGATGCCTTCGAGGACTTTTGGAGTTCTTAGTGATTTTGGTCGAAGTAGAGGGTCTTGCTCTGATAGTGTAACATCGAGTTGGGTTGTTGAGTCGAAACATATTATGTTGACATTTTGTTGTTATTTGATGACTATGGTTTTATTTTAAAACCTTTTGGATTTGGATTATCGTGGTTATGGTGGTTCCGCTTCTATTTGATGGCTTTTTGAATAAATTGAGGAAAACCCGTGTTTACGGAGCAATTGTTTTATTTGAGTTTATTGAGAAATGTGCACCCTTTGAGGTGGTTCTGATTTTATTTTGATGAATTGTGTATTTTTGTTGTATTTATTTGTGGGGTAGAAAAGGGTGTTACACCCACCATGCGAAGGGCCACGGGGAGGACATATCTTTGAGCTCCTTAGGCGCTGCCAAGTGCATGTCCCCATGCCCTTGACATTTATCGCACTTCTTCACGTGTTTTTTTGCGTCCTGCTGCATGGTTAGCCAGTAGTACCCTGCTCGAAGGGATTTCCTGGCGAGGGACCTTCCCCCGAGATGTTGGGCATTAATTCCTTCGTGGATCTCGTGCAAGACGTGGGCAACCATCTATTCCTCGATGCATTTGAGCAAAGGGATGAAGAACCCTCACTTGTAGAGCTTATCTTCGACTAGGACGTAGGAGCAGGCTCTGCGCCTGACTATGCTGGCCTCTTTGGGGTCGGACGGGAGTTCATCCTTAGCGAGGTAATTATAAACGGGGGTCATCCAGCAGTTGTTGTCGCCGATGACTTGCATGTCGAGGATTGTGGAGGTCTTCTCGATGCTGGGCCGAGGAAGTACCTCCTGGATGACAAACTTGTTTCCGCCCTTTTTCTTCGTGCTCGCCAGTTTAGACAACACGTCTGCTCTGACGTTGTGTTCGCGGGGAACGTGTTTTGCCTCTACTGTCACAAACTTCATCATTTTTTCTTTGACCAGAGACAAGTATTCAGACAGGTTATCGTTTTTGGCCTAATATTCTCCTCGAACTTGAAGGGCCACTAGTTACGAATCGGTGCAGATGACGACCTCTTCTGCTCCCAGGCCCTCGGCCAGGCGTAAACCGGCGAGGAAGACTTCGTACTCAGCTTGGTTGTTGGAAGTAGGGAAAGATAAAGTGAGTGATACCTCGACGATGATTCCCTCGTCGTTTTCCATGATGACACCTGCCCCGCTTCCCGCCGAGCTGGATGCTCCGTCGACGAAGATGGTCCACTTGCGCGCCCTGTGGGTGGGGGAATCTACGAACGTCATTTCTATAACAAAATCGGCTAACGCCTGGGCCTTGAGGGCCTTTCTGCTTTCATATTGAATGTCGAACTCGGATAGTTCCAATGACCACTTAAGCATTTTGTCGGCCATATCAGGTCGTTCCAGCAGTTGCTTTACGAGTTGGTCTGTTCGAACCATGATCGTGTGTGCCAGGAAATAGTGCCTTAGTCTTCGTGCAGCATTGATGAGGGCCAGTGCCACCTTTTCTATTTGCTGGTATCTCAGCTCTGGTCCCTGCAATGCTTTGCTCGTGAAGTATATAGGCTTTTGCGAGTCGGGCGTTTCACTGATGAGGGCAGCGCTAACGACCTCGGTTGCTACGGCGAGGTGGAGGTACATAGTTTTGTCGTTGTCTGGCTGAGAGAGAACCGATGGTTCTGACAATGCTCGTTTGAGATGGAGGAGATCCTGGTCGTATTCCTCTGTCTATTAGAACACGGCCTCCTTGCGGAGGAGTTTGAAGAAGGGCATAGCGTGCTGGGCAGACTTGGACATGAAACGAGATAGAGAAGTGAGCATCCCATTGAGGGATTGGATGGACTTCTTTGACTTAGGTGTTGGGAATTCGAAGAATGCCCTGCACTTGTCGGGGTTAGCTTCGAGTCCTCGTTCTGTGAGATAGAAGCCGAGGAACTTGCCCACCCGCACCCCAAAAGTGCATTTCTCTGGGTTGAACCGCATCCAGTATTTCCTGGATTGCTCGAAGATCTTTCTTAAATGGGTCGTGTGATCGGTTTTCATGTGGGATTTTACGATCATATCGTCCATGTAGACTTCGAGCATGTCGCCGATTTCTCCCCGAAAGACCTTGTTCATCATCCTTTGGTAGGTCGCACCGGCGTTCTTCAAGCCGAAGGGAATTACGTTGTAGTAATAATTGCCCGACTCGGTCATGAAGGTCGTGTATTTTTATCACTTTTCGCCATTGGTATTTGATTGTAGCCTAAATAGGCATCCATGAATTATAACAGTTTAAAACCGGCAGAATTATCAACAAGTTTATCAATATTGGGGAGGGGTAGGCATCTTTTGGGCATGCCTTATTGAGATCAGTATAATCAACACACATACGCCACTTTCCATTAGATTTTTTGACGAGTACAATGTTGGACAGCCAAGTGGTGTACCTGGCTTCCGAAATAAAGTTTACCTCGAGGAGGTCTTTTACAGCTTGTTCTGCAGCCTCCGTTTTCTCCGGAGAATGCTTTCTCTTACGCTATGCTACAGCTTTGACGGAGGGGTCAATTGTGAGTTGATGGCAGGCGACAACTGGATCTAAGCCAGGAATTTCCTCAGCACTCCAGGCGAACAAGTCGGCGTTTTCTCGAAGGCAAGCTTTGAGTTGTTTCCTCACTATGTCGGGGAGACCAGTCCATATCTTTACTCCTCGCTGAGGGTCATCGCCGAGCAGGACGAGTTCGAACTCGCCATCCGAGATCGGGCGCATTGGATAGGAGACACCGCTGGTGCTGGTCAAAGTGGATGGGCTGCTCGGGAAAGTCTGATCTTCCTTATGATCATCTTTATATAAGCGGTTGTCGAGGTCGATAGAGTCAATGTGTGGCAGTGGCTTGGCTTCCTCAGAGCTGCTGGGTAAGGCTGGCTTGTTGGACGTCTTTGGCTTGGCAGCGATGGTGTTCAGTCCTTTGGTGGCCGCTTAGAAGCATCTTCGTGCAGCCTCGATGTCCCAATGTAAGGTGGCGACCATACCCTTCAAAGTGTAGTACTTCATTTTGAGATGGACAGTTGACGGTACGGCCACCAATTCGGCCAAGGTTGGCCGCCCGAATATGCACTGATAGAGAGACAAGCAGTCAATAACCAGGAATTGGACTTTGATAGATCTGACCGTCTCTGCAGATCCAAAAGTCACGATTAACTCGACATACCCCCAGGGTTTTGTCACCGACCCATTGAAACCCTGCAGGTCAGAGCCCATGTATGGAGTGAGGTGTGATTCATCTAGCTGGAGGGTAGAGAACAGCTGCAAGTACATGATGTCAACTGAGCTGCCTTGGTCGACTAAAATTCGGCGAACATCAAAATTTTCCATCTCAGCCCTTACGAGCAGCGGAATGCTCGAGTTCGGGGCACCTCCGAGGATTTCTTCTCTGTAGAAAGAGATGGAGACCAATTCTTCCCAGACCTTGTCGGGTGTTGTACTTTTGTTGGAGCTCGTCCTGAGTAAGTGCTCAAACTTTCTTTTCACGAAGCCCACGGTGACTTTGTTGAAGCCCCCTTCGGAGATGACCATGGCGGAGGGGAAAGTTTCCCATGGGCTATGGGAGACGAAATATGCGGGAGCGCTGAGCTCCTTGGGAACATAGAAGTCCTCAGGCCGTGATATACTCATGGCGACTTAGATGTTTGTCTCTTCTGAGAAAGGCACCTGTTCCTCGACTTTCTTCGAATCCTGGGAGTCTTACCATGGAGTATTCTTCTTCTTTGTAAACTGCTTCAGGTGGCCTTTCCTGATCAGTATTTCTATGGCATCCTTCAGGTGGATGCAGTCCTCAGTAGTGTGGCCATGAATTTTGTGGAAACGGCAGTATTTTTATTTATCGGTGTTCGGCTTGGCCGGTACCTGCTTAGGGAATCAAACCCCCGCTTGTTTAAACTCCGAGTTAGCAAATTCTGAGAGAATCTTTTCCCTGGAGACAGTCAGGGGAGTGTAATCATGGAAGCGATCGGAGGGCCCTTTGTTGTCCCAGGATTCCCGGGGATGGTCTTCACGTCTTCTGTCTCCCCGACGGGATGTCGAGGGTTCATCGCTTTTGGAGGCCCGGGCACTTTCTTGGCAGTGTGATACCCAGGCAGAGCTGGCCGCCTCTTTCTCCTCATACTGAATGTACACTGGCGCCTTGAGGAGGAAGGCGTCAAGAGTTCTGGGAGGAGCAATGCCAACAGCTTTGGCAAATTCCGTGCGGGGACGAAGCCCTCGCTCGAGCAGGAATTTCTTCATGTCATCGGTGGTAGGGACTTGCACCGCTTCTTTATTAAACCTCTCGATGTATGCCTGGAGAGGCTCATCCTTCCCTTGAATTATGGCGTCAAGGGAGGCTTCGGTCTTTGGGTGGCAGCGTGATGCTAAAAAGTGTCTGGAAAACATTGTTCCCAGCTATTTCCATGAGGTGATGAACTCCTCGGGCAGTTGTTTATACCAGGTCATTGCTCATTTTCGGAGTGTGGTAGGGAACAAATGGCATTTGATGGCGCCCCGGACGCCACGATAGTCGAGCAGCGCATCGATATTTTTAATGTCCTCATCTGGGTCTGTTGTTCCGTCGTAAGTGCCCAAAGACGGAGGTTTCTCCAAGCCTTTGGGGAGGTGCATAGCCATGATCTCCTGAGACAACGGGCTGTGGGGCTCGTCGTCGCTGCTGGAACTGGTCCATGAAGGGGAGCAGACGCTTCGCTCAGGGACAGGGCGGTGACTTCTGCGGGGAGACGGTGTTCGTGCTTGGCCCTTTGAACTGACGGGGGTGAATGTTGATCTCTTTGGGTTATCTTGTTGCCCGGGGAGTGCTGGTTTCATGGGGAAACGTGGTCACGCTTCCGAATGGCATGGGACTCTGGCTTCTGGCGTGCCCGACGATCACTCTCACATTGGGGAAGAGGACTTCTGGATCGTTGTCGATCTTTCCTCGGCTGAGGGGATCTTGGGTGGAGCTGGAACGGGCTGGAGGGCTAGTGTGGGCTGGTCTTTAATACGATCAATACGAGTGGGGGAGACGCAATAGCTCCGTATCTCAGATGACGGATGTCTCCTCCGAGGAATGATGTAGATCCGTCAGTGTCAGTTTTATTGATGGGGAGGAAAGCAAGATTGCAAGGATCTTGGACGCGATCTTGACAAGCCATGATCGGAATCTTGGACAGAGAGTTGTTTTCGTCTTGAATCTGAGGTGAATGTTAAGACGGGGATAACGAGTTTCCCACAGACGGCGCCACTGATCTTGAAGGATGATCAGAACCTGAAGTGGGCCAAGGATGATGTTTGTGATGCTGGGTGTGTGAGATGAGGAGGGAGGTGTACCTGCAAGGCACTCCGATGCTAAAGTAAGAATCAGGAGAGGAAAAAGGCAAGTACAAAAGTAGGTGTTTCTTAGGATGATTTGGAATACCTGACCCTCTCATGAGAGGGATTTTATAATCCCCCAGCGCGTGGCCAACGGTTCCTATTTCTGGGGCATAATAATCGTTTCCCAAAGAATAGGTAAATGCCAGAAACTAGCCGTTAGGACGGACAGAGGTGCCCGAAACTAGCCGTTACCACGGGCAAAGGCATAGTTCCAGGCACAGGCATCATGGTTGTTTCTGGATGGTAGAGTCGTGCACGATGGGCAGGAATGCCGAGGAGGAGTAGGAAACCTTGTAGGCCCTCTGACCATATGTGCCCGGTAGAGGGGCAGAAAAGTAAATGCTGCCCATACTAGCTGACATAGGCAATTAGGCCGTTTCGGGAGCAGAATTGGATTGGGTCATGCCTAGTCATTGGTCCAGTCCGGAAAACACACACACACACACACACACACACACACATATATATATATGGCTTAAATAATGTTTTCGTCCCTGTAAGTTGCCGAGTTTTTGGTTTTCGTCCCTGAATCTTTTTTTTTTTGGTTTTAGTCCTTATATTTCACATTCGTGTTCGTTTTAGTCCTTAAAACCAAAATCCGCAGGAAAATCCGAAGGTTTCCTGCGGATTTTCCTGCATATTTTGATTTTAAGGACTAAAACGAACACGGATGTGAAATATAGAGACTAAAACCGAAAAAAAAAGATTCAGGGACGAAAACCAAAAACTCGCCAACTTATAGGGACGAAAACATTATTTAAGCCATATATATATATATATATATATATATGTATGTCTAGGCCTCCTAACTAATCGTACTAATAAGGGAAAAGATATACTAGGTTTAATACTAAGAATTAAAAAACAATAAAATAATAAGTACTAATAATAAAAACAATATCATATCTCAACAAGAGTGTGTCTAGTGTGAATGTGAACTATGGTCCATGATGATTGATAATCAAATTTTATTGTTTATTAGTTACTATTAGCTACAAATTGATATGCAACTGAGCAACATGAAGTTTTGGATTTACTACCGATTTATTGTTGTTCACGAGTCAAAAATAAGTTATTAAATGGTTGTATAAGGAAGCAACATTCAAGTCGTATCACAAGGACTCTGATTTAATTTAACTGAAATAAAGAAATGAATTGCGATTTAGGTTTTCAGACAATTGAAAATAAAAAGAATATAGTTACGATTATGATTAATGGATTAATCTACTGGTTCAGTAATATTAGACTTATCACTGATTATTATATCACTAATTCCCTAAGCGAATTCAATTATTATTTGATTATAGTATCGATTAAATAAGAGTTATCAACACTGTATGAATTATATTCCTAATTAGTGCATTAAGCATGACGATTAAAGATAAGGTGAAGTTAATGAATAAGTTAAGTTAATTTCGAAACTGTAGATTAACCTTGCAGTTTAACCGGCCATGAAATCCTAGTGCTCTTCTCTATTTCGTAAAAAATGTGTAACCTAATGCTACGAGATTTCTTAAGTAATAAAGAAAATTGGGCTCTAAGAGCACCGACTCGAAAAACAAAAATTTGGCAAAAACTAACTAATTTATTAGGCATGGAAGGAAAATTAATTATTTAACTCCTCTTCACTCCGAATTGGCTTCTGAATTCAACATGAAAGTTGTATTTTTTTCTCTCATCTTTCTAACACATATTATCACACCTCAATGGGATATTCGTAGCTCAAGTTACGATCTGCATAGTGAGAAGGTGTCAAATTACATCAAGCTTTTTTGGAGTCCTAATGCAATGTACTCTCCCTGGTCTCAAATATAAATAACAAAAAAAAAAAACAGTGGTCTTAAATATAAGCAAAAGCCACCTATATTTATTATATTTAATGTTATTATTCTAAATATACCCATACGTTTTTCACATTTCTATGTTTTTAATGATATTCAAAGCAAAAAGTAGGGGTAAAATTAGAAATAGTGTAAGACTTAAATGCATTTAAACATTTTTCTTAAATGGTGAGCTTTTTTATAAAGTTGTTTATATATAAGACTGGAGGGAGTATTATTTTAGTATGTTAGACTATATACCGTGAAGAGGTATCAGGATTGAAATGTACAGCTTAACAATATCTATATTTTAAAAAGTATATCTTTATTAGTTGTGTTATGGTTCGAGAACAATATATATCTGTAAGTAAAAGAATCTATTTGATATAAGTAACTGTGATATAAGTAACTATTCAACTGTAGAAGCAGAAATATGTAATGAAGTTTTGATATTGTGAAGACTGATTTGCAAGGTTAGTATTCCAAAGCCTAAGTTAAATATTGAGTGAAATATTGTGCGAGTAAATCATAGTTAGAACATACCTCAAGTCGCTCATGAGATCCCTTATATATGAGAGCGGTTAAAGATTCCTTTGCTTTTCAGAGTGGTATGCGGGGAACCGTTGGTGATATTTAATGGTAAATGATCTTCCATAGTGTGGATAGAATACGAGTTTTGCGGTCGTGTGTGCATTATGCCTCCAACACCTTATGAATTTGGATCGATGATTAGACCTTTATGTTATTGGGCTTATGGATGACCCGAAATAATTACCCCAAAAATTCGTCATTACATAGTAATGAGAGGTCTTCTAAAATAAGGGGCCAATGTCACTTTAGGTTGGGATATTTAAGATGGGTCCTTTGTTAGAAAATATTCAAATAGCTGAATTGAGTGACCATAGTCATAAGATGATTAAATGATAGTCTCATCATTGTGACACTTCACAAGATTGCCCTTACATGTGGTCCTAAGTTTTTAGAGTAGGGTGTCTCTCTCCTTTTTATGGTGCTCCAGTGTACTCGAGTACTAAGGTAATTTTAAGACAAATATGACCATTGTTTTTCATCTGCCTCTTTTCCTTCATTTGGGTTGTTGATATGCCTATCTCATTTCACTAAAGGTTATTTCACCTTTCAGGGTATGTTTTCATTCTTCGCACAAACATTGAATTCTCTCTATTCTATTTTCAAACTCCAATTCTTCTTCCATGAGTCTTAGTGAATCCCATTTTACTTGTCCTTTATTTATTTAGATTTTTCACAGTTGTTATTCATCACACATTCATAGCAATCTTTTGTCATATTCTTGTCTTTAAACTTCTAGCTATTTCTAGGTATCACTTCTATATTTCTCAGTTACAATTGTTGTTTTATTTCTTTTATTTTAGTTATGGATGATGTAGGGGTGAACTAGAGAATTTCATAGAAACATCTAGTGGTGGTAATATAAGTGATGCTTCACCTCACACTGGGGAAGTAGACCCAAAAATGTTGAATGTTGCTCTTTTGACAGTTGTTCATCCTCTTCTAAACCCTGTTATTATTAGTGATAATTCTGAGGCTAGTGGAGGTTCCATCTAATATGGTAGCGAACACTTGAGTCCCCTCTTTGGTGGAAACACGTATGCTTTTGCAGAAGGAGTCAAAAGGATGAGCCCATATCATCCCATTGTCCGGGAGGCTAATGTTGGTCCCTCATCTTCCATATTACCCACGGTGGATCTTGAATATCTTAAGGTGTATCCTAGTGACCTGTGGGATCGTTATTTTGTTAAAGTTTTTTGGTGTTTGAAACAAGTGATAATGAGGTTAGGGAGCATCAGAACTTTTAAGATCATTCCTGAATTCACGATGAACATTATCTTTTTGTCGACAATTGGGTAGATATGGTTCAAAAAGACCAAAAAGGTCTTATGTGTTATACCAATGTTGCTCAGTATTTTTAGAGGATGTTTATTTAGACATAAGACAACCACCTTCCAATTGGTTTATTTCTCTATGGACCCCGACAATATGGTATGTAGCTCTTTTGAAGGATGTTTGGTTCCTTTTTATGAATGTATGTTTTCCATATTGAAGTTTATACTACTGTTCGAACTGCAGTAAAGCGGAAAGAAGCAAAAATTTAGTTTTTGAAGGATTCTTTTTGGGATTTATATCGTCTCCACAGGGATCGGTGCGAGGGAAAGAATGTTGTTCAACGATCTCTACGTTTTTAAGCTTGTTGTGAAAATTTTGGTTAAAAGATTCAAGGTGCCATAAATAAAGGCAGAAAATATAAAGACGGAAAATATAAAGTAAAGACTTTAAAATAAACGGAGTCTTGTTGGGATTGGATCTCAGCAATTGATAACACATGCATTCTTCTAACCAGTTAAACACTAATTAATCATTTGTCTAATATCCTTACGTATCACCTACAATAGAGGTTAAGTCTAACGCAACATCGAGAGAACAACCGTATTGTCTCATTGGTGATGTCTCACGCAACTCAACAACACATAGCATTAAGAACTGATACTTACACAAATGTTAAGCCTAAATCTATGTCTAGAGTCTAGAACCTAACAGATATTCATCCTAAATCCAGATATGAAGAGTATATTTGAATAACGGTTCAAATCAAAGATAAACAGGTAAACAAAGATGACATCCATATCAGATCCATGATTGATTCATATAAAACGCCATGATCAAAATGCATACATACGATTAACCCTTTTTACATGCATTCAACTAATTAGCCAAATGTAAGTGAACATAATTTTTCATCTCTATTATAACGCATCCTCACAATACAGTATTGATTGCTGTCACACCCCAAATTTTACCCTTAAATTTTGATCATTTCATATCATCATGAGTCTGTCTCTTTTTTTTTCTTCGCATTTTTAGTTAAACACCTTTAATCATGCTTTTTTAGTCGATTTTTATCATTCCATGCCATTTTCTTTTTATGTTTTATTTTATTGTTATTTAGATAATTATCTTAGTTTATTTAAAATTAATTTAGTGTATATTCTTAATTTAGTTTATTTTCTTTAATTTAGTTTTTATTTATTTATTTTGAACTTAGTTTAATTTTAACTTAATTTAATATTAATTAGTTTAATTTTATTAATTTAGTCTAATTTTAGTTTTAATTTTAATTTGAATTAATTTAAATTTAGTTATTTTTTTTTTAATTTTAATCATAATTGTAGTTTTTATCTTCATTTTGATTTTTATTTATTACTTTTTAGTTTAAGATTTACCTATTCTTTGTGTAATACTTTTGTTATTTTTTATTATTATTATTATTATTATTATTATTATTATTATTTTATCATTATGTATATTTTGTTATTTTTATTACTATTATTATTGTTTTTTATTATTATTATTATTCAAAAAGTCCAAGAAGGCTGCTCACCCTTGCTACAAGAGTTTTCTCTCTTTGACCAAAACTGATCCCAAATAAACACCAATTTATGCCCTGCTAGATCTCTGTCAAAACTTGTTATGCTGCTACATCAATACTGCCACCCAAAGCCAAAACTTTCTCCCACAAACTGTCAGCGACAACCCCACACTTTGCCTAAATCCTGCAACAAATAGACTGGTACCCTGAAAGCCATTATCTGCCACAAACCTCCACAAACTGTCAACAACAACAATACATACACCTCTAAACAAAAACCTGTACAAAAAACTCTGCATCAATAGGACAGCAAAAACAAAACGCTTAGGAAATATTAGGATTTTCAGTTTTGTTTTATTTTTATTTTTTTGAAAAGAAGGAGAGCAACAATAAAAAGAGGAGAACGAATCAAAAAGAAAGGGGGAAGACCTTCAATCTGAAGTTCTTCGCTATCAGCAGCTCACCACCATCACCATCATTTCTATCCCCAACCTTCCCACATTATCCTTCCCTTCCATCAATAAACCGAACTCCACCCTTATCTCCCAATCGCAATACCCTCATCCACCAGTCACCACCTTTCCATAAAACAATAACCAAACACTTCCTTGCTTCAACTACATCATTAACCATATTCTGTTCACATCAAACTCGCCTCCCATCATAACCGCACTTGCGCAAAACCTGCTTCAGACAAGATAACTCAGAACCAAATTTTAAACTCATATCTGAAGCGAATCCGGACGAAAAAAAGAACGAAGCGAGATTCAGAACAAAAACGAAACAACAGAGATTAATACCTGAATAAAAGCTCTGATTCAATGTAAGTATCTCAACTCCGCTTCTCTTGCGTATCAGTTTGTGGCCTACGTTGTGAATCTGACTTTGGTTATGCTTTGTGTTTTGAAGAGAAATTGAAAGATATTTGAGATATAGAGTGAGAGAGATCTGAGAAATTTAAGAAGATGAAGGAGAAGATATTGTTTTCGTTGTGTTTGTCTTTGGCCATGGTGTTTTCTTTCTATCAGAATTCACTTTGCTGAGAGAGAATGAAAGAGTGTGTTTTCTGAAACAAAGAAGAATGAACGACCGTGTTTCCCTTTTTCTTCTAAAATTAGGTTTTTTTATAATGCTTCATAACCCAACTGGGTCACAAGCTGCCCCATTTCCATTCTTTATTGGATCCCCTTTTTCGGCTTAGTTTCCTTTTCTTTTTATTTTTTTTCTTTATATAATAGTTACTGGTTGTAATATATAGTTTCTCTGTAATTAATATTTTTGATATACATCTAATACTTTGATATTTATTAGTTTAAGAACTTTTTTTATTTAGTAAATTTGGTAGAATATTGAAAACTAAAATATTTTTCTTAATTAGTTAGTTTTTAGATTTATTTAGAATTTATTTAACTTGTTTTAATTAGAAGTCGATTATTTAGTTCTTCAATTAGATTTTAGTATTTTAATTATTTAGTCTTAATTAGTTATTTAGTTTTGGCAAAATAACCTTTTTCGTCCCTTAACTTTGCCCCAGGGTCCAGTTTGGTCCCTTAACTTTAAAAAGTGGCTAGTTCGTCCCTTAACTTTTAAAATTGTGTCACGTTTATCCTTCTGTCTGGTTCCGTTAGTCAAAGGTTGAAATCACATGCCACGTATTTTCAGGTGGACTTTCTATGGTTGACGTGGAAATGAGGATGTGTTAAAACAAATTGAAGTAGCTTTTCATTAACCAGAACATCAAAAGGTTAAAACAAATTGGAGAAGCTCAACGAAGAACTGCTAGGGCAAACGCAAAGGGATTAAAGCAGACACGAAGGATTGTTGTAAAAGATTGTTGCAGACACGAAGAATTGAAGACGACTCAAGAAGTGTTTATCAAAAGGTTAGTTTATTTCTTTCTGATTTAGGTTTTTACGAAATTTTAGGGTTTATGTTCAGATTTAGGGTTTATGTAAAATTGTTAGGGTAAACTCTAATTATTTAGATAATGTGATTAGGTGTCATGGATGAATTCATTAATCTCAAAATTCATCATAGTGGTGAATTCACTGATGAGGGTCTTAGTGTATATGAGAATGGAGTAGTAGATGATTTGAGAGTAGATGTAGACAAATGGAGTTATTTTGAGCTAGTTGGTGTATTGAAAGACTTGGGTTATAGGGAGTTTGAAATAATCTATTACAAGGACCCTCAATTTGGTATGAATGCACTTGTTGATGACAAAGGTGCTTTAGAAATTACAGATCTGTATAGGGTTCACTAAAGTGTTGATATGTACATTCAACACACATTGTCTCAACTTGACTATTGTGATGTTGTTGTTGACAATGTTGATAAGGACCCTGCTGAAATTATAGATGAGGTGGAGGAGTTACTTAGTCAACTGGTTGATGAAGTTGTTGGAGTTGAACAAACCACTGATGTGATGGAGGAAGGTGATGTTGGAGTTGGTCAAGCCATTGGTGTAGATGATGTTAATCCTGTAGTGAATGAGGGTATTATTGGAGTTGAGGAAATAAGTGTTGGAGTTGAACAAGTTAAACCTGGAGTTGAGGAAAATAATGTTGGATTTGAACAAGGTAAAGTTGGTGTAGATGATGATGGCTTAAGTTCTAATGATAGTGAAGATGAGAACTACAAGTATGATAGTGCACAAGAAGTGGCTTTTGAGGATGAGTCTGATGGGTATGATGAGATTGAGGAGGATAAACTTGATACCCTAATTGGTGTTGAAAGTGATGGTAATGGAAAAGTCCAAAAACTTAATGGGAAGTCTGGAGAAGATAAAGGGAGTGACAATGACAGTGAGGACATGCAAAATGGTTGCGCCAGGGATGATAGTAGTGGAGTTCCAAGAAAAAAACATCCAATTTTTAGACAGCCAAAAGACATGTCAGATTACAAGTGGGATATGGGAGTGTATTTTAGTTCAAAGGGTGATTTTTAGGAAGCAATAACTTCTTATGCTGTGCAAAATGGTAGAGACCTAAGGTTTGTAAAGAATGACAGAGTTAGGGTAAGGGTTAAATGTAAGGTTGGTTGTGAGTGGGAGGCATATTGTAGCAAGTTGTCAAATGAAGACACTTGGCAACTCAGGAAGGTGATTGACAAACACATTTGTAGTAGGGAGTATAATGTCAAACTAATAAGTACAAAATGGTTGAGTAAAAGAATTCAGAATAGTTTGAAAAACAACCCAAGGTTGAGCATAAAGGATATCAAAGAGAAGGCACAAAAAAATGGAATGTTGGGGTGATCAAAACAGAATCAATAAGAGCACGATATGCAACAAGAGATTATGTTGATGGTTCTTTTTTGGGAGATTTCACAAGGGTCTATGACTACTGTCATGAACTGTTAAGAGCCAATCCAGGGTCAACAGTTAAGATCAATGTGGATCCTATACCAGAAGGTGTTGAGGATCACATGCCATATTTTAGAAGGCTCTACATATGATATGTTGCATGTAAGGAAAGCTTTAAGTTGTGCAGGCATGTAATAGGTCTAGATGGGTGTTTTCTCAAGGGGTTGTGTGAAGGGCAGATTCTAGATGCTATAGGGAGGGATCCTAATGACCAGATGCTTCCCATAGTATTTTAATTATTTATTCTTAATTAATTATTTATTTATTTATTAGAAATTAATTTAGTTATAATTTTTTTATTTAGTTAATTAGCTTTTTATTAGAGTTAGAATTAAAATTAGATTAAGTTAGTTAACTTTTTATTTAGAATTAGGACTAGTTTAGAAATTAATAATTAATTATTTTAGTTAGAATTAATTTATTTAGTTATTTAGTTTTAATTAATTTCTATTTTTATTAGTTATTTCAGTTTTTATTTAATTAGTTATTTTAGAACTAGTTTTTCTTTCTTTTAGAATTAATCATTTAGTTTTTATTTAGAATTTAGATAATTAGTTTTAATTAAATTCTAACCTATATTAGTTTTAAATTAGAAATTTTTGTTTAAATAGATTTTATTTGATTTTAAAGTTAATATTGTCATTTTGCATTTTTTCACTTTAATTAATTCCTAATATTCATTTTCAATTTAATTCTTATTGTGTCTGCTGTATATATATTGATGTTTACTTTACTCCTGATACTCGAGGTTTCCTCCTCGTTTTCTCTGTTTCTTACACTTCATTCCAAAGGAAAGGATCCCACCTAGTTGACTCCCATGTCATTTTGGATAGCCTAGTCCATCATTCCCTTATTTCACGCGGCCGTGCGATCGAGACTTGTCTTCCTTTTTTAACCTACCCTCAGGTTTAGAGTCGCCATGCTCTATTTAGGTGTTCTGCCGCAGACACTTCTTTCCCGTTTTACCTAGCCTTAGGTTTGGAGTCGCCGCACTCCATGTAGGTGTCTTGCCATAAACACTTATTTTCCCTTGGAACCTTGACCACAGTCAAGAGTTCTTCACCCTGTTGAGGGGAACTACAGACGCTCTTATTTCTCAAGTTCATCTTGAGAATACGTATGCATAGGATTGCGAGACCCTAGCGAGCAACCTTTTCATTTTTCAACCTTTTCATTTTTCAACCTTTTCTTTTTTACTCCCTTTTACCCCATATGAGGGGAACTAAGAATGCTCTGATTCCATTCCCGTCAGGATACATAGGCACGAGATGCAATGTCTTGGCGAGCATACTTAGTGTATATACCCCTAGGTCTTTAACTTTGCACATATTTCTTAGCAAGCAAACTTTAACATAACACAAATACTAACAAGAGGTTCCTGTAGAGTACTACAGGTACTTAGGATGCTAACACCTTCCCTAGATATAACCAACCCCCGAACCTTATATCTCTTAGTTGTGTTCCTACATAGCGTACTTAGGGTTTTCTTCGATCTTTACCCTTTCCTTTGGATAAATCAAAGCTCGATGGCGAACTTCATGATTTGTGATTAAAGTTAATTAATAGCTTAATACCCGATTCTCACTGCAACAGAAATGGCGACTCCACTGGGGAAGAGACTAACAACTAAGAGGGTTAAGCCCACCTTGTTTGTATTTGTGTTATTCTACATGTTTGCTTGCTGGTATATTTGTACATATTTATGTCTGTATATACCTGTTGTGTTTGGGTTTTTCTGTATGCAAGGTGGTTTACTTTGAGTGGTGAGGATATGTCCTATACCCAAACTTGAGTGCACCTATGATAGGATGATGGTATATTCAAGGAGATTTTGAGGGAGTCAATTCCCGAAAAAGTTGATTTGAGAAACCATCGCTCAGTGGAGGCCCTCTTGAGAGTAGTCATGTTGAACGAGCTTATTCGTGAAAACGTTACTACTTTCGACCTAGGATCCCATGACACTAATGACCATTAGTCACCCTTTTACCCCACTTGGCCTTTTAGGACATAGTGCGATGACTATGAGGGAGTATTCCCAAAATAGTTGATACGCGATACTACACTCGGACGAGATTATCTTGAGAATATTATTGACTACCAAGTTATTTGGGAAATCGATAATATCCGAAAGATGGGTTGTTGACTCTGGGAACTCTTTAGAAACCTGTTCTACAGATACAAGAACCCTAGTACACACGCTGTGGTTGGTTCTTTACCCAGACTTCATGATGTGGTCTTGAACCCTTGATCATATTGCATGTGTTTCGCATCCTATTTGCATCGCATGGCATATCATTTGCATCTTTGCATGATTCATTGCATGTGCATGTTTGTCGAGCAACTCATATCTAGTCGTTTCTATCTTCCAGTGTCACCTGTGAGTCGTCAAGCTGATTCCTCGACATAAATACCGGACTAGAGCTAAGTACGGGCGCAAGATGTCAGAGCAAGAGATACACAATGCTGAGATCCGAATGGAGATCGACGAACTTAAGTCAAGCATGACTAAACTCACTAAGATGCTTTAAGTTTTGATTGCTAGAGGTGAGCCACCCCAAAGGACCGTCATCCAGGAAGCTTCAAGTGCTGATCCTCCACCTGTTCAGTTGCCACCTTCAACTTGGCCTGAGTATGGCTTGCCACGCAACTACTCTCCACCGATTGCATCTACTGCTATGGTTGGTCAGACTGTTATGCCAATTTTTTAAGCTCCTGTTTTTGCCGAGCCCAGACCTGTGGTCCATGCTATTAACTAGACTGTTCGAGCTCCTTTTGAGAATCCCCTCTATGAGTACAATGCTGCCAGTGCTCAGGGTGAAGACTGTGAACACTTTGTTGAACCTGAAGTTGTTCGAGAACAATTTCAGACCATAGACAAGAGACTCTAAGCTGTTGAGGGCAATGACTTCTTTAATGTGGATGCAGACAACATTTTCCTAGTTTTCGATCTTGTTATGCCAGCCAAGTTCAAAGTACCTGAGTTTGTGAAGTATAAGGGTCACTCTTGTCCAAGGGCTCATTTGGTCATGTATTTTCGCAAGATGTCTGCTTTTACCAATAATAAGAAAATGCTTATCCACTGTTTCCAAGACAGCTTGAGTAGAGCCTCACTCAAATAGTATATGAGTTTCGAGTAAAACTCTATTCACTGCTTCCAAGATCTTGCAAATGCCTTCATGAAGCAGTATAAGTATAACCTCGACATGGCTCCTTATCACCGTCAGCTTCAAAATATGACTCAACATGAGAAGGAATCTTTTAAGGAGTATGCTCAGCACTGGAGAGAGTTGGCTTCCCAAGTTGAACCTCCTTTGGCCGAGAAGGAATTAACTGGAATGTTCATGGACACTCTGTCCCCATTCTATTGGGAGAAGATGTTTGGAAGTGTTTCCTCTAATTTCACTGATTTGGTAACTATTGGGCAAAGTCTTGAGGAAGGACTCAAGAATGTAAAAGTGTCAAAGGCTGGTGAATTTTCCAATGGTGCGAATAAATCTTATGGAAACTTCCAGAAGAAGAGGGAAGATCATACTAACGCTGTCATGATTGAAACAAGGATGCCTCGTCCCTGACCTCAGTATGTTAATCTCCCTGCTATTGCTGATGTTACTCCCGTGGTTACTGCTCCACGACCAGCTCAAGCTCCCCAACATCCAGCTATAGGACAGAATCAGTACTGTAATATGAATCAATTTGATCATATTCCCGTGACATACACTGAACTTTATCCTGGCCTGGTTCAGAAAGGGTTGATTACCACAAAGACTTTTCCTCCTCCTCTAAATCCTCTTCCAACTGGATTCAGGTCTGATCTCCACTGTGCATTCCATGAAGGTGCCGCAGGCCACGATCTGGAAAACTGTTATGCACTGAAGGCTAGAGTGCGTGATTTGATTAAGGTCGGAATCCTTAGCTTTCGTGACAGCAATCCTAATGTCCAGACCAATCCTCTGCCAGGGCATGCCAAGTGAAGCTTCGGTCAACTTCAGCTCAACAACTTCTTAAAGACAGGACAACTCATCCTTGTGTTTAACTTGTCACTAGACCATGTTTCTTGTGGTTTGCATTTTCTTTATTTTGTACTAGCTATTTGCACTCAAATTATGTTTGTACTTTCGTAATGAATGAAATGAGCATTGCAACTTTTGGATTCAATTCATTTGTGTTTACTATTTACACTTTTATGCTTTCTTTTCAAAAAATATTTTATCTCTTTTTCCACATTCTTTTCGATTGTGCAAAGATTGGAGGGAGGATGACGAAAATGTTATACTCATAATTGCTAGTATGCTTTCGAATAAACTTTGCTGATGATGTAAGGCATTGTTTCAATTCCCCCAAACACCAGAGAAATAAGGAAGTTATTCCCTTGTCAACCCCTTCGAGCCTAGAAGTAGGAGTTTCTTTCTTTATAAAAACCCGCAATCATAACCTGGGGCAGGGTAGTTCTCGGTTAACTTGGTTGTGCGTCCATGCAAGACGTCTTTCATATAAATTTTGCACTCACAAATTTTCCTTCGCACATAGCAACTAGTGTCGAAGATGTTCCTCAAGTCAAATGCCAATGATGGTTCACCGTAATCATTAAGTTGACTGGCCATTTTCCTTACTCAAAGAATGAACTGAGTCCCTTTCATGGCAAAAGCTAAGAAAGATGGGAAGCTCATGACCTTGCCTTATACAAAAAGGTTTGTTTGACAACCAAAAAGAGGAAATCTTTAAATCCTCATCCTGAAAGTCCTCAATGGCAAACAATTTTGTAAGAAGCAGTGACTGCCATCTCAAGTCCCTTGACATCTGAACCATCATCATTACTATCATCAGTACAATTTCCTGCCTGTGGGAACCTGAGTGTAAAGTCTGAATTAACTGAGCATAGGATTGGAAGTTCATCACGAAGATTGGGTGGGTACAAATAAACTTTCAGCCTTTATCCTTTGTTTCATCAACCGTGAACCAGTCCACGTTACAACCCTCAAAAGACCTAACTGAAGCAAGGTTATTTTGAAAGCATACTACAACAAGGTTGCGTAAACTGACTCCAAAAGATCTTTGCAGGTTATCTATTTTGGGCATTATACCTTTTGCCTTACTTCTTAATTTGAATGTCTTGAACCGCCGCGTTCAGAACAGTGACTTATTTTGTTTTACATCTTACAAAAATAATTGATTTCAAAAGTTGCATGAACTATACATTTACCATGTTTGTATAAATATTTTTGTTTGCAAACTGGCTTTCCTCTCAAGGAATTTCCAAACAATTAAGAAACTTGGTCAGTGATCCTATCAGGGGCAAGCCTTTCCAAATCCTATTGAAGAATTAGTTCAAGATTTGTTGTTCTGGGGCAAGTCCTTCTAAGAATTGGTTTATCCATAAGACCTTTCAAGACTCATACTGGGGCCAACTTTCCCAGTGTACAACAAAGCAATCATTTCCAGCATCAGTCCAGCTGAACAATGATCAGTTTCATCTACAACAGTCAGCTAATCTGGGGCAGTTTACTTGAGGAATCCCCAAGCATCTCCTCATCAACTTGATACAATTCATCAGTGTGGCAGAGTTGTGCTCAGTGGTAGCATCTTTAGTCCCCAAGCAGAATGGGAGTGATCTCCGTGTCGAAGAATTAGTCTTCTAGTCTTGTCTTCTCCTAAGAGTCGAGTCATGTCGTCGATCTCTGCATTGCATTTGCACTTGATCATATATCCTCTGCATAATTCATTTACCATATGCATATCATGAGTGTTTCATCCTCATTTGCATTTCACCAGAGGTCGTGTCGTTATCCACGTCTTACCTTGTGGGCAAAGTCCAACTTACTTGGCACCTACCTAGATATTGTCGTGTCTATCCAATGCTTTCTTGGGTATCTCTTTGTTCACATTCCTCCAATGTTTTCTTGGATATTGTGATTCCTTTACATCCAATGCCTTCTTGGATTTTACCTTTTATCTCATTTGCATCTGATACCTTCTCAGATATTATGAGTTTGCCTTTCATTCAAAGCCATTATTGGATGTCTGATGTCTTTGTGTCCAATGCCTTCTTGTATTACCCTTTTTTTATCTCATTCTCATCTGATGCTTTCTCAGATATTATGAGTTTGCCTTTCATTCAAAGCCATTATTGGATGTCTGGTGCCTTTACATCCAATGCCTTCTTGGAGTTCACCTTTTATCTCATTCTCATCTGATGCTTTCTCAGATATTATGAGTTTGCCTTTCATTCAAAGCCATTATTGGATGTCTGGTTCCTTTACATCTAATTCCTTCTTGGATTTCACCTTTTATCTCATTCTCATCTGATGCTTTCTCAAATATTATGAGTTTGTCTTTCATTCAAATCCATTATTAGATGACTGGTTTCTTCGCATTCAATGTCATTCTTGAATGTAGTCTTGTTCACAGTTATCTAAAGCCATTATTAGATATTGAGATTATACCTTTCATTCAAAGCCATTATTGGATGTTTGGTTTCTTTACCATCTGATGCTCTTCCGGATGTGTCTCTCTTTCTGATGTTCTTCCAGATTGAGTCTTTGTTATCTGATGTTTTTCCAGATATTTGCTTTGTGATTCTGATGCTTTTCCGGAATGACATTGCTTTAGCCATCTGATGCTCTTCCAGATGTGCCTCTCTATTTCTGATGTTCTTCCCGATTGAGTCTTTGTTCTGATGTTCTTCCAGAACCTATATGATGTTTTTCCAAATATTTGCTTTATGATTCTGATGCTTTTCCAGAATGACATTACTTTTAACCGTCTGATGTTTTTCCAGATGTGCCTGCTCCTGATGTTTTTCCAGAGGTCCTTTGTGTCTATCTGATGCTCTTTCGGATATGACCTTGTTTATTCGATGTTCTTTCGGATATTTTGTTGCTTATCTGATGCTCTTCTGGATATGTCTCCAAAACCTTTTCCCATACATTTAATGCTCTTCTAAACATTTTGGAAGTATTTTTAGAATCTTTGTCTTCATCTAATGCTCTTTTAGATGTCTTCAATTTGTTTCTGACTTTGGTTAACAGCTGCTGAATAATTCTCAAGTTTGTTTCCATTCTCCATCCAATGCTTTTCTGGATGCGTGCCGGAGTTTATTCGATGCTTTTCTGAATATCTCTGGTTTGTTTCTCAGAGTTCATTCAATGCTCTTCTGAATGTCTCCGTTATCTGTTATTTTTCCAGAGTTTATTCAATGATATTCTGAATACTTCTGATGTTTGCTTGTCTCATGTATTTCCCAGTTTTTTCTCCTCACCTCATTCAATGATCTTCTGAGTGTTGTGACTGTTTCCATCCAGTTTCCATTCGTGATGATTGTTGATTCCCCAGTGGAGACCGTCTTTCTGGTTCTACTTCCAATGAGGATTTTGTGTTATCATTTCTTTCTAAAGTGTCAGCCGATCACGCTTGAACCAGTTGCTCTATCACTTTAGATTTTCCCCAATTTTATTTCAGCTTCCCCAGTGTTGTTGTCTTCCCTGGTGAGTGTTTGCTCATTGGGTGAACTTTGTCCCTGTCTGCTTTCGTTTTCGTCTGCATTTTTGTATTTACCATTCCATCATTTTCATCATATTAGAGTCCATAGCATTGCATGTCAGTGCATCTGAGGGCAACATTTTCGGTTATCTATATTTAAATACCTTCCACCATGACATCATGAAGATTATCATCACTCATGTTATCCGGTGAAGATATTTAAATAGGGGCATCTGTCACACCCCAAATTTTACCCTCAAATTCTGATCATTTCATATCATCATGAGTCGGTCTCTTTTTTTTCCTCGCATTTTTAGTTAAACACCTTTAATCATGCTTTTTTAGTCGATTTTTATCATTCCATGCCATTTTCTTTTTATATTTTATTTTATTGTTATTTAGATAATTATCTTAGTTTATTTAAAATTAATTTAGTGTATATTCTTAATTTAGTTTTTTTTTTAATTTAGTTTATTTTAGTTTTAATTTTGAACTTAATTTAATTTTAACTTAATTTAATATTAATTAGTTTAATTTTATTAATTTAGTCTAATTTTAGTTTTAATTTTAATTTGAATTAATTTTTAATTTAGTTAATTTTTTTATTTATAATTTTAATCATAATTGTAGTTTTTATCTTCATTTTGATTTTTATTTATTACTTTTTAGTTTAAGATTTACCTCTTTTTGTGTAATACTTTTGTTATTTATTATTATTATTATTGTTATTATTTTATCATTATGTATATTTTGTTATTTTTATTACTATTATTATTGTTTATTATTATTATTATTATTATTATTCAATAATTCCAAAAATACTGCTCAACCTTGCTACAAGAGTTTTCTCTCTTTGACCAAAACTGATCCCAAACAAACACCAATTTGTGCCCTGCTACATCTCTGTCAAAACTTGCTATGCTGCTACATCAATACTACCATTCAAAGCTAAAACTTTCTCCCACAAAGTGTCAGCGACAACCCCACACTTTGCCTAAATCCTGTAACTAATGGACTGGTACCCTGAAAGCCATTATCTGCCACAAACCTCCACAAACTGTCAACAACAACAATACATACACCTCCAAACAAAAACTTGTACAAAAAACTCCGCATCAATAGAACAGCAAAAACAGAACGCTTGAGAAATATTAGGATTTCAGTTGTTTTTTTTTTAAAAGAAGGAGAGCAACAATAAAAAAAGGAGAACAGATCAAAAAGAAAGGGGGGAAGACCTTCATTCTGAAGTTCTCCACTATCAGCAGCCACCACCATCACCATCGTTGTTATCCCCAACCTTCCCACATTATCTTTCCTTTCCATCAATAAACCGAACTTCACCCTTATCTCCCAATCGCAATACCCTCATCCACCAGTCACCACCTTTTCACAAAATAATAACCAAACACTTCCTTGCTTCAACTACATCATTAACCACATTTTTTTCACATCAAACTCGCCTCCCATCATAACCGTACTGTCGCAAAACCTGCTTCAGACAAGATAACTCAGAACCAAATTTGAAACTCATATCTGAAGCGAACCCGGATGGAAAGAAGAACGAAGCGAGATTCGGAACAAAAATGAATCAACGGAGATTAATACTTGAATAAAAGCTCCGATTCGATGTAAGTATCTCAATTCCTGATATTCCCGCTTCTCTTGCGTATCCTTTTGTGGCCTTTGTTGCGAATCTGATTTTGGTTATGCTTTGTGTTTTGAAGAGAAATTGAAAGAATATTTGAGATATAGAGTGAGAGAGATCTGAGAAATTTAAGAAGATGAAAGGAGAAGATATTGTTTTCGTTGTGTTTGTCTTTGGCCATGGTGTTTTCTTTCTATCAGAATTCACTTCGCTGAGAGAGAATGAAAGAGTGTGTTTTCTGAAACAAAGAAGAATGAACGGCCGTGTTTCCCTTTTTCTTCTAAAATTAGGTTTTTTATAATGCTTCATGACCCAATTGGGTCACAAGCTGCCCCATTTCCATTCTTTATTGGATCCCCCTTTTCGGCTTAGTTTCCTTTTCTTTTTATTTTTTTCTTTATATAATAGTTGCTGGTTGTAATATATAGTTTCTCTGTAATTAATATTTTTGATATACTTCTAATACTTTGCTATTTAGTAGTTTAAGAACTTTTTTTATTTAGTAAATTTGGTAGAATATTGAAAACTAAAATATTTTTCTTAATTAGTTAGTTTTTAGATTTATTTAGAATTTATTTAACTTGTTTTAATTAGAAGTTGATTATTTAGTTCTTCAATTGGATTTTAGTATTTTAATTATTTAGTCTTAATTAGTTATTTAATTTTTTATTAGAAATTAATTTAGTTAGAATTTTTTTATTTAGTTAATTAGCTTTTTATTAGAGTTAGAATTAAAATTAGATTAAGTTAGTTAACTTTTTATTTAGAATTAGGATTAGTTTAGAAATTAATAATTAATTATTTTAGTTAGAATTAATTAATTTAGTTATTTAGTTTTAATTAATTTCTATTTTTATTAGTTATTTCAGTTTTTATTTAATTAGTTATTGTAGAACTAGTTTTTCTTTCTTTTAGAAGTAATCATTTAGTTTTTATTTAGAATTTAGGTAATTAGTTTTAATTAAATTATAACCTATATTAGTTTTAAATTAGAAATTTCTATTTAAATAGATTTTATTTGATTTTAAAGTTAATCTTGTCATTTTGCATTTTTCCACTTTAATTAATTCCTAATATTTATTTTCAATTTAATTCTTATTGCGTCTGTTGTATATATATTGTTGTTTACTTTACTCCTGATACTCGAGGTTCCTCCTTGATTTCTCTGTTTCTTACACTTCATTCCAAAGGAAAGGATCCCACCCAGTTGACTGTCATGTCATTTAGGATAGCCTAGTCCATCATTCCCTTATCTCACGCCGCCGCACGATCGAGACTTGTCTTCCTTTTTTAACCTAACCTTAGGTTTAGAGTCGCCGTGCTTTATCTAGGTTTTCCGCCGAGGACACTTCTTTCCCTTTTTACCTAGTCTTAGGTTTAGAGTCGTCGCACTCCACGTAGGTGTCTTGCCATAGACACTTATTTTCCCTTGGAACCTTGACCACATTCAAGAGTTCTTCATCCCCGTTGAGGGGAAGTACGGACGCTCTGATTTCTCAAGTTCATCTTGAGAATACGTAGGCATAGGATTGCGAGATCCTAGCGAGCAACCTTTTCATTTTTCAACCTTTTCTTTTTACACCCTTTTACCCCATATGAGGGGAACTACGAATGCTCTGATTCCATTCCCGTCAGGATACGTAGGCACGAGATGCAATGTCTTGGTGAGCATACTTAGTGTATATACCCCTAGGTATTTACCTTAGTACATATTTCTTTGCAAGCAAACTTTAACATAACACAAATACTAACAAGAGGTTCCTGTAGAGTACTACAGATACTTACGATGCTAACACCTTCCCTAGGTATAACTAACCCCCGAACTTTAGATCTCTTAGTTGTGTTCCTACATAACGCACTTAGGATTTTCTTCGATCTTTACCCTTTCCTTTGGATAAATCAAAGCTCGGTGGTGAACTTCATGATTTGTGATTCAAGTTAATTAATAGCTTAATATCCGATTCTCACTGCAATAATTGCTACTCATGCTAATAATCATCACAATAAAATAAAAGATACTAGTGAATATGAACTTACAAGACTATGTCAAAAGTTTGCACATTGATAGATGAAAATCTAAGATCTAAGATTTGAAAAAGGTTTTGTCAAGACCCACAAATAAGAAATCAAAGACAACAACAATATTGAATCAAAACTAGTTCACAAATACATAAATTAGATGAAATACATAAGGTATCAATAGATTACATCCAAACCCAATAAGAGATCAAAGCACTTACTCGAAGATCAAGCTCCGAGTTGCTTCGATTTGTGCTTCTCTATCTAGAATATGTTTGGAATGAAGAGAGATAAAGTTCTGATCCTCAAAATATATGTTATAAAAGTTTTTTTTTCTAAAAAACAAGAAAAAGTTCATATATAGTAAAACATAAATTTGTCCTGTTCGCCTAGCGAACACCTTCTTCGCACAGCGAAGACCCTTTTTAGGCACATGAAGTGCTTCTGAATAGTTAAATCGCCCTTGAAAAATATCTGAGTTCGCAGTGCGAACACTTCTTCGCACAACGAACTTCTTTGCTACAGCTTCGCACAACGAACTCTGGGTCCTTTTCCTACTGCCACCCAAGGTATCTTATTCACTGGGACCTCGTTGCCACTTTGCACAATGAACATTCGCTGGCTGCTCGCTGGTGTTCGTACAACGAACATTGCTGATTCTTCTTCATTTCTTTGGCTTCCTTGTCCACTCCTTTGTGTCTTAATCATTGATGTTTTATGATTATATCCTGCACAATTACACACATATCAAAGCATCCAAAGGTATTTGCAATATAATTGAATAATCACACAAGAATAAGAAATAAATCTAATAAAACATGAGAAATGAGTTGAAAAATTCCAAGAAATATGGTTCAATTTAAGTCAAAATTTGCACTTAACATTTACCTCTTAACGGTTTTGAGATGAAAGTTTTCAATCATCTAGGGATTGCACCATCCCAGTTGCACCCAGTCATTTGGGCCTTTATTAGTGTATTCCAATACTGGTGCCAGTATTAGGGAGGAATGCCAATTGTAAGATTATTCTTCAAACTTTTCAACATGACACACATTTCTGCTCGAGAGGAACGGGGCAAGGGTTTCACTCGTTTCGTCAGTTGGCGGAGGTGTTTAATGTTTATCTTGAAAGGTAAAATCAAGAAGCTCATTCCTCTTTGAACATTCTTCCTAAAGATGGTTTTTCTGGCCCCCTTATTCAAAGCCTGTGAAATGCAAGAACACAATTTAATTTTTTTAGCCTGAGATCATTTCTTTCGGACACCTAATAGTGACAATTTTGCTTATGACTCTCTAACCTTGGAAGAGGAGACACTTAAACAAGATTTATTTACCTTTTTAAAGATTTTCAGGTACCAAATGGTACATGACCTTCAAATGTACCATCTACTCTGCAAAGGAGGTGATATATTGATATACGGTCTATTGTAAAAGTAGCCATTATTCAAGAAAGAAAGGATTTTTTTTGGTGAGAGGATGAAACTGTATTTTAAATTGTCTTCATTGTCCTCTTAGTATTTTTTCCCGACACTCTTTTTTATGTGTATTTCAGTTAACATGAGGCTAGTCCATGATATTTTTAAGAGGAAGAAAGTTCATGCAGAGAAGAATGCATCCTCGTCTCCTTCTCTGTATTCTAATCCAACCTTAGGAGGGAAGTGCCCACTTGTTGAGAAGGCACAACACAAGTGTGTCCTTCTTCTAAAATGGAGTAAAAAGTCCCATGGTCAGACCTTATCTTCTACCACCTACACCACCAAAAAGGATTGTAGTAAATATGATGCTCTAGAGGGAAATTCTATCAAAAGGTTTAAGTCATCGCAGCCCAACCCAAAGGGAATTACTCTAGAGGCAGCCAGGTTATTCTTCCAACATTTAAGCTTCCTGAATTCATCACGACCATGGTTCGTTCCTTTAAGGTAGTTTAGTCTTGTCTTTTGGAAAAGGACTAAACTTATATCTAAAATCTATTAGATCAAGCTAAGATAGAGCTGATGGCAAAGACAACTTTCTAGATGTACCAGGGTGTCACCTTGATGTCCACGATAGCTGCTGGTCGAGGTGAGGTATTAGTATCAGGAAACTCTTTCAAGGAAAATGAGGTTCTGAAGAGCCAATACAATGTTGTACTCTATGAAAGGTACAAACTCTAATAGCAGGCGGACGACCTTCGCAAGGACATGGAAGTACACGGGGATCCTTCCAAAGATGAGAATACTTATAAAAACCACCTAAAAGAGGTAAAGATGGAGTTTGATGTCTCTATCAACGACAACATTCATGCTATATGGGAATGTTGTTAGAACAATATTTGTTCATAACAAGTATTCCTTAAGGTTTTGACGATAACAAAAGTATTGAAAGAACAATGGTGTTATCTAATGTGTATGCTAAGTATGCAAGTTCCAAAGCTTAAGAAGAATCTATTCAGAATCTGATAAAAGGACGCATTTGAGAGAAATTGAGTTATTGGCTTCCGGTGGTTCAGAACTTGTTCTGGACTGGCTAGGTGGTTGGCCCACAGTAGGGCAAGGCCTAATCCAGTCAATCTAGCCGTTGGGCACAACATAGTCGTTGGGCACAATATGACTGTTGGGGACATCCATCTCACGCGCTTGACAGTTCATGCGACCAACTGCCTCCCCAGGTCTCACGAAAACATTTGGACCAGGTCAAAGGGTCACGCGTCTGACCCTCCACCTGGCAATCTCCCATTGGCCGACCAGATAATTTGGCCACATGGGAGACCTTGGCCCTGCGTTGGGGGTTACTTCTATAAATACTCTCTCACTTGAGAGGGTCAGGTTTGATCATTATTTAATACTCTAAATCATACCTAAACGCTTTGTACTTGCTTTCTCTCTAGCCTAAACTTACTTTGGCATCGGAGTACCTTGCAGGTACACCCCCTCCTCTCCTATAACCATCATCTCTGCCCTACACGGAAGGCCATGACAATCTAGTCTGATCACACCAGATCAGTGACACCGACTATAGGTGACGACGCGGCCACAGGACTGTGTCCCGGTGCAAACACGATCCATAACTCTTCAACACTGGCCAATTTCTGCTCATGGGACGAGCAAACTCTGTGCCCAACGGGGATACCTCAATCGTGCTCTGCCGTTGCCGCACCAATATGGCAGGACACCCAGCTCGCGATGGGAATAGTCCAAGCCCTGTGGGATCAGGACCTCGACCGAGATCCTAATCCCGCCATCGACAAAAACACTTCACCTCCTCGACGAGTCCTCCAAACTGTCGAGCGTAACAATAACGAGTCGAGCGAAACGTCCACACTTAGCATTAAAATGTTGAAGCATACACAAAGAAAATACGAGGCATATAATGTCGAACAGAAGATATATATATATATATATATATATATATATTATGGCCACAAGGCCAGAATTGTCAATATTACAAAAGGGGGTCATGCCCGACAAACGATTACAAATCAAATGGCACGCAGGCCAACAAAGTACACAAGTACAAATAATTAAACTACATCACTGGAAACCTCTGGAGGAACCACCTGCCCATCAACAACCATGTTTAGAATGCCCATCCCTTCAGTCAGCAGCTGGACGTCGAAATTGAGTGCCTTCATCTGCTCCATTACAGCGTTGAATCCAAACTCAGTCTCTCCCAAGTTGTCCTGCTCAAGGATGCGGATTCTCTCGATCAGGTCCCTCCGAGTCTTCAGGGCCTTATCATCCTCGGTCTCATCCTAACCAACCGTCGACGAGCCCTCCAGTCAGGCCACCTTCGCCTTCAGGATGGCATTCTCTTCCTTCACCTTGGTCAGCTCCTCCCTCATCTGGTTCACTTCCTTCTAGAGTGAGATCTTGGCCTCCAGCTTGCCCTCGAGCTTTGTCAGCCTGTTATGTATCTCAACATTCTCCAACTCAAGGTCAATGATCTTGGCATGCACCCTCTTGAGATCTGCAAGCAGAACTGTCTCCGCATCCCCAAGGGCCAGCGCCGTCTCCAACACTCTCATAACCACGTCCGCGTCCTGGAAGAGGAGCTTCCTCCTCACCTTAGGGTCAATGGTCAGAATGGCTGACGCCTCAAGGTCGGGGACAACCATAGAGTCTTCCCCGTCGAACAGCTTCCTTTGAAGATAACACGGTGGCAGTACAAATTTTCCCCCAACAAAGCTGCTCGAACCACCAGTCGCGGAAGAGCCGTCATTATCCTGCTTCCTCTTATTCGTTATGTCCGGGGTATGAGGGTTCGAAGTGGTCCCCGAAAAGGAGGTTGCGGCACCCACAAACTTCTCCAGCATTTGCTTGCTGCTTGGCAGCATCAGCCTTCGGCATCGCCACCTTTTTGAGGTTTTTGGCCGCTACAGACCTGACCAGACACTCCTTCATGTTCGATATCTTCCCTGCAAAAGTAAAATGGGAGGTTAGCACATTTAACAAGAAACCAAAAATACGGGAAAAGAGATAATCTATACCGAGGAGCTCAAACGCAACGTCCTCATTTTCACATTCGAGGAGGGCCTTTGTATTTATGTAGCAAGCTGCTCGAGCAGGCTCTCTATCCTCCCCATATAGTTTGTTGCCGTCCCTGTCCACTAAGAAGGCGGGGCTGAAACTCTCCACATAGGTATGCAATTCCCAAAAAGACTCCTTGTCCCCGTCACATAGTTGGTCATGCTTGATAAGGAACTGATCAATCCTATATCTAAAATGGGCATACATCCATTCCAGGGAAACTTAGAAACCGCCCTTGTTACCTTCCGGCCATCAACCTCCACGGTTTCCATGGTGGCCAGAGACTCCTTGGCCGCCTCCGAGACAGGCTTCACGACCAGGAACCTATACTTGAAGTTTCGGACCGACTCCGAATACGGCCAGAAGAACCTGCTTTGTTGCTTAAAGGACACCCAACTTTGCTTCGGGCCTGCCATGCTCCTTTGAATTTGAAATATGCAGAAGAAAATATCCACTGTGGCCCCGACCCTCAGGTATCGGCAGACCAGCTCAAAGGCCTTGATAAATGCCAGAGCGTTCGGATGTAGTTGGGCAGGGAACAACTCCAGATGACAGAAGATGGCCTCTTGAAAATCGGTGAAGGGCAGATGATACCCCGCCTCTACGAAAGCAAATTCATACATGGGGAATCTCATCCCTGGATACACCGAACATATTCGATCATCCTCTATAGGGCAAATAGCCTTCCAGTTTGCGGGCGCATCCTCTGCCCGCTCTTCAAGATAAGGAAACTCACGAGCCTCCTCTTCAGTAAAAGTCGACCTCGTTGACATTGGCTCTTGGGCGATCCAGTCAATGTCTTCCTCAGCCATACGGACATTTGCATGATCGACGGGTTACTCCGCCTCCCCGTTAATAGCCACAACATCAGGGACAACTCCCTCGTTTCTGTCAGCCATTTCACCTGAAAAGCAGAGGAAGCAAAAGTGAATTCGATGACAAAGATCAAATCCACCTTTCCACCACTAATCAAGTGAAAGGGAAAGGAATAAATCGAGGACGCCCTCAAGCCCTAGTCGACAGTACTAGGACGCGGAGACATCCCTTTACCCGTAAAATGGGGATGAGTCTCCGCGATTCTACGAAAGGATTTCACGAGGACAAGTTTCCTCGACAAAATAGAACTTGTCAAGCGAAAATCAATTCTCGCGTCGAGAAGGCATAATGCCCGACTACAAACTTAAAGCTAATCCTAACCAAAAATCTAGGAAGATCTACACAGTCCTACGCTACATTAAAGGACATTCATCCTAGGTCCTTCGTGTTCTTCATGTTCTTCATAAATATTCCAAAAAATTCATGTGTTCATCGAAGAACACATGAACATTCAACCGAAAAATTCATGAGTCACCGCGAAATTCATACCAATTTCCAGAAAACGAAGAACATCTTAGAAATAACCATGAAAGATGAAGATCTTACTTGATTTTAGAGGTTGAAGATGAAGGTCTGGGCGTAGACGATGAAGATCAACGGCGGCAAAGATGAACTCCGGCAAAAGGATGAGTTACAGAGCAAAGGGGTTTGAGGAGATAAATTTGCGTGAAGTGTGCAAATGAATCCTCGCTCCCCCTTTTTATAAGCAGTTGCTCGCGTGGGGAAGTGCAAAGGCCATCATAGCCTAGACCCCTAGGCTTGACAAAACCTAAATGTACCACCACGTGTCAGAAGAAAATCTTTGTTTGGCATTCCCAAAGCCATGCGTTTCATTCCCCAAGTCTTCTCCAGTTCCCCGCGGTCATATCCTCCTCAATAGTCCACACGAGCCACATCCTCTTGAGGGCTGGTCGACGAAAAAACGTCCTTTTCGTGGGCACCTTTATTAAACCTGGTCGACATAAAAACGTCATTTTTGCGGGCATGTCCTCGCATACAAAAGGGTTGTCGGGCTGATAAGCAACTAGTGTCAACCACGCTAACCATAGAGCAGGCGAAGGGTATGTCCCCGGACATCATTCAAAGGTAACACTCTACAAGGCCATGTCAAGTCATCACTCTTCCTTAGAGTAAAGACTTGGGGGGCTCCTGTTCTGGACTAGGCAGGCGCATGACCCACAGTAGGGCAAGGCCCAATCCAGTTCAGCTCTTGGCAATGCCCAATAACTGGATCCAGCCAATCTAGCCGTTGGGCACAATCTAGCCGTTGGGCACAACATAACCATTGGGCACAATATGGCCGTTAGGGACATCCACCTCACGCGATTGACAGTTCACACAACCAACTGCCTTCCCGAGTCTCACAAAAATAGTTAGACCAGGTCAAAAGGTCACGCGACTGACCCTCCACCTGGCAGTATCCCATTGGCCGACCAGATAATTCGGCCACATGGGAGACCTTGTCCCCGCACTGGGGGTTACTTCTATAAATAAGTGAGAGGGTCAGGTTTGATCACTATTCAATACTCTAAATCATACCAAAACATTTTGTACTTACTTTCTCTCTAGCCCAAACTTACTTTAACATCGGAGTACCTTGCAGGTACACCCCCTCCTCTCCTACAACCATCATCTCTGCCCTACACGGAAGGCCACGAAGATCCAGTCTGATCACACCAGATCAGAACTAAAGAACATTCTCTAAGTGAAGTTTGATAATATAGGTTGATGTAGACTCTGAAGCTGAAGGTATCAGTATCAGAAGAAAAATATATTATATCTACACTTATTGGATGTATCAGCTTCTGGTGATCCTTCATAACCAGTGACAAAGCTAACTTATCCGTACTACATAAGGCAAGCTACAATGTCAAATCAGTTTGTCAGCTAGAGTCTGTGTTCACATGGCTCAAGAAGAGTTGACATGGTTTACAAATATCCACTCTCAATGGATCTATAGTACAAGATCACAAGGAATAAGCTATATTTAAAAGAGTTACACATTGGATAAAGATCTTTTGGTGTATTTATCTTCTAAGTCTCTTGTACTATGGAGTAACAAAGACACTTATACAAGTTATCTCTTCTAAAGACTCATTCTGCAACTGCTATATAAGTAATTAAAGATTCAATCTGGAATAAACAACAAGGAAAATAAAGAAAGAAAACCAAGAAGAAAAAAGTGTTTCACGCTTCTATCATAATGGAAGAATAACAAGATCAACAATTGCAACACAATCGAGTATGCAAAATTTCTGTTATTTGTTGTAAATTGTATAAAACCTTAAGATTTCTTAAACATTGAATATCTTAGAAATCTTAAGAGCTAAGATCTTTGTTATGGTTATTACCCTGTACCTGTGATTGTATCAAGTACACCTTGTTGTCTATTCTGCTAAACATATTTTGTTTAGTATTTTAGAAAGAAAGTTTCTTGCTATGTGCTTGAGCATCAAATTTCTTACTGTAAGCTTGAGCCAAGTAAGTCTCTTGCTATGTCCTTGAGCATTGAAGTCTTGATCAGATGTTGATTAAGCAAGAAAGTCTTTGACTGAAGGTTTAAGCAAGGAAGTCTTGGATTCGTGGAATCTGAGTAGGGAAGTCTTGTACTTGAGGGTATGAGCAGAAGTCTTGAACCTGAGGAGTTTAAGCAAGGAAGTATTGGATTCATGGAATCTGAGCATGGAAGTCTTGTACTTGAGGACATGAGCAAAAGTCTTGAACCTGAGGGGTTTAAACAAGGAATTCTTAGATTCGTGGAGTATAAGCAGGAAGTCTTGAATTAATGGGTTTAAGCAAGAGGTCTTGAACCTGAGGGGCTTAAGCAAGAAGTCTTGGGCTGAGGGTCTAAGAAGGAAGTCTTGAATTCATGGGATTTAAGCATGAAGTCTTGAACCTGAGGGGTTTAAGAAGGAAGTCTCGAGCTGAGGGTCTGAGCAGAAAGGTCTTATGCTTGAGGGCATAAGCAATTGTAATCATGATTTGATTATAGTGGAAAATCTCTTGTGCTGCAAGGGGACTGAACTACTATCAATTTGGGAGGAACAATGATAAATCTTTGTATGTTCTGTTGTTATTTTTTGCTTCTGTTATTATTCTGTTGCAACTTATAATCAGAATCTAAACATGGTTTAGAATCTGAACTCTGTTCAGAAGCAAAGCAAAAATAGAGAACACAATTCAACCCCCCTTCTTGTGTATTTTTATCACCTTCAAATGTTTCCTAAATGCTTTAAGTCAGGTTTAGATGTTCTATCCTAGAACAAAAATTACTTGAGAAAAGCTGGATTTAGAGAAGGGGGCTGCGGAGGGGAAATTAGTTGGTGAAAAGGAGTGAGCCATGTTGCTCTAATTGATTAATATTTTCAATTTGCAGTTAGTTTTAGCGAGATATTTCTTGGACATATTGTGATTATAATTTATTATTAATTAATTTTTTTTCACAAGACGACTTTGATGGGTTTCCATCCTCGTTTTCATTTATATTTATTCATAGTCTTGCGTTGAATGGCTCTATTTTTCCGCATAGTCTTTTACGCTTTCATACAGTCTTCCACAATTATATTTTATCATACAATATTTTATGATTTTATTTCATCATATAGTCTTTCACGATTTTATTTCATCATATAATCTTTCACGATTTGATTTCATCGTATAGTATTTTATGATTTTATTTTATCATATAGTCTTTCGCGATTTTATTTCATCATATCGATGGTATATACGAGTTGGGCATCTTCTTTGCTTTGAAATCTTTGGGGATCAAGCTCGGCTAAAGGGTGATTCCCCTTCCCTTCCCCCAGGTGAAAACTTGGTCCGAGGCCGACATATCCAATGCTTCACCCCCTACGCTATGTATTTGCTAGCTATTAAGAGGGAGTGTCCCACCAACGATTTTGTTCGCCTTGTTAATAATGTATCGTGTTTTTCACTTGGAAAGGACAACCATATAATTCAACATAATTCATTGCATTACTAATATCAAAGTATTACATCATACAATTATTTTTTATTTATGTTTCTACAACTTGGGTACTTAAATATAATATTGCTTAAGCTTGGGAGCATTCTATATCCTTGGGATTGACTCACCGTGCATAATCTCTAGGGTGTACACTTTTTCCACCAACTTCGGCCTGTATTAACACCAGATTCTTAGGCTGGAACTCCCAAAGTCATAATCATTTGTTGTACCGGGTTGTAGTTGTATCTTTCATAAATTCTCTCATGCTGGAGATAGAGGTTCTTTTTTCTCCCAGAAAGTCTACCTTTTCTCGAATGAATTACGTGTTAACTTCCTATGATAAGGGGTGTCTCACGGATTTTTGAATGGGAAGTAGTTCTATAAGGTCAAAGAACAAGTGGGGGTTCGTCTTCCCAACTCCCCTTAGTTGCTTCCAAGCTTCTCTTCAATCTCCTTAGCAAAATCATGTTCGTTGCTTTTGCTTGCCCATTTGTTAAGGGATGCTCAATCGATGTGAAGTGTTGCTTGACTTTCAAATCCTCCAGCAACTTCTTCAAATTTTTGTCCGTGAATTGTGTTTCATTGTGTGTTATGATAGCTTAGGGGATCCTATACCTGGAAAAAATGTTTATTTGAAAGAACTTCAGCATGTTGGCTGCAGTGATCTTGGCTAAAGCCTCTGCTTCATCCTAATTTGAAAATAATCAATTGCTACAATCAAGAATTCCTGCTGGTTTGTATCCAAGGGAAGATACTGATGATGTCCATACCCCCTATTACAAGAAAATCCATGGTAATGACAACACATACAAGTTAAATAGGGGAGCTTTGAGAACATACTCGGGCTTCTGGCATTGTAAACAATTCTTCACGTACTCCTTGGCATCTTGGTCCATGGACGACCAATAACAACCGATTCTAAGGATATTCTTGGCTAAGGCACAACCTCTCAGGTGTTTCTCAATGATCCCTTCATGCACTTTGGCGAGGGTGTAAACGTTTTCATCCCCTTTTAGGAATTTTAGTAAAGGGGGTGATAAGCCTCTTTTTGACAATATTCCTTCAATTAAGGAACATGAACTGAGGCCTTCTTTTCACAAGCATTGCTTCGACAGGATCCATAGCAATTATACCATGCTCAGTGTATGTCGTGATGAACATGAGCAAAGATGGTTGAGAGATGTCTGGTACCCCTACAATCATAACTTCGTGCTTTTTGATGCTCAAATTTCTATTGTAGCTCGAAAGGAAGCGTGTAATTATCATTTCCACAAGGATAGATTATTTTTCAAAGACCTTTTAATAGTTTTTATTACTTTAAGTTTGGTTTATCAGATTGTTTGTTGTTTTGTGAATACTTGAAATGTAAAGTATCAGAAAATAAAATTGAACTTCTCAGTATTTAGCAGTGAGAAAACTTTGTTGGGGTTATATTTCATTGACCTATTATCATGTAGAATCCTTAACCAATAATATGAAGTTCTAATCAGTTATTAATATTATCACCAGAATCTCTCATTGCAGTTCATGTATGAGTTAAAGACGTGGGATCAGTCGTATTACCTAATAAACGATCTCTTAGCCTATTAGCTAATACATCAACATTAGGTTTCAATGGTAAATGCAGATATTAAATTAAAACCTATGTCTAGACTCTAGCATCCAATAGATGACAAACTTGGATCTAGTAATGACTAGTAACTTTCGAATATCAAGTCATACCATTAAAATATGTGTTAGGTAGCTAATCCAAAATAAGCATTAAGAACGAAGATTCCATCAATATTAAAACTTCAGAAAATTTACATAGAACACCATGTTCGGGATCAAAAACATAAGTAATATGACAACTACATCTAATCCAAACAAAATAAAAAAATTAGCTACACTTACTCATTGTAGTTTTACAATAAAGCCCTAGAAGAAAGACATTGAACAACATCTGTTAACAATTTTTCAGAAACACTTCTTCCTTCCTCTCTTATCCTTTCCTATTGTGATTTGTGGTGAGAACCTAATTTTTTCTTAGGAACTAACTTCAACCCACTGATCTCTCCTTTTAAAATGAACTACATGACACCCATATTTATAGGATTTGAATGGGTAGGGTCGATCATTGCACCACCCAGGCTCGTTAAGTGTGCCTATTTTCTTCTAGGTTAAATAATTTCAGGTCACCTACAACTAGCCTTTCCACCTATGCTCGCTAAGCGCACCTCCCACACTCGCTTAGCCACCAATCCATTCCTTCAACTTGAAGTATCTTAGCCTTGAAGTCATGAACCGCCATTGCTCGCTAAGCGCGCCTTTGTTTTTCTGGCTTAGCGAGGTTACGCCTTTGCTCACTAAGCGCGCCTATGATGTTGGCTTAGTGAGCCTTGATTTGTTGGGAAAGTACTTTGGTCTAGTCTCTTGTGTTCCTTTAGTGATTTATTAATCCCCATTTCATGTTTTTAATCAATGCATAGTTAAAATGTCCAAATAGATGTTTTGTCACTTTTCATTTATAAATCAATGTTTTTTCATAAATTATTTGTAAATTAAGTTAATAAGTGCCTATGTATTTAACACATTTAATGATACATTTTGTATAAGTTTACCTAAAACCAGGATGTCTCCTACCATGACCATGCCAAAGAATAAGCATTTGGTTGACAGTTCATTTCTTGGCTAGGATGAATAAGTTTGACAAATTATATGATATTGAAAAGGAATTAAATAAGAAAAAATCTAATGCAAAAGCACTCATAGATTTAGAGATGTCACATATTTTGATGTGTTTTAGTTTGTATACTAAATTGTGTGTATATAGTATTTCATTTATAAAAATTAGTTTGTTTCTATATTAAATAAAAATTTTATATTTGATTGGTTATTAAAAAATGTGACATGTTTTGAAATTAATAGCAATACATAGGGTGTGTCTGGATGTTAGTCTTCAAATACACCTTTTTCTCAACACATGACACGTCCAAATTTAATCTTCGGAAACATTCATCCATATCTCAAAATTAATTTTGTCTAACCAAGATACTTTGTACGCATAGTGTCTCCAGATATATATATATATATATATATATATATATATATATATATATATATATATATATATATATATATATATATATATATATATATATATATATATTTTTTTTTTAAAAAAAGCAAGGATTATAACATTAAACCATAGAGTACAAGGGGTACTCAACCCTTACAAAAATTATAGCAAGCTACTACTAATTAAACAATACTTAGGATTATTCAACCAACTGGCCAAGGAGCAATTCTTAGAAAGCACAGCCCCCCTGTACAACCACTTCCATGCAGAAATTTTAATAGAATTAATACACTTTTCTTCAGAAAACTTAACAAGATTGAAGATTAAATCATTGCGGTATAACCTTAAATGCCAAACCGTAGCTACCCAAACAATAATGTTGACACTCCTCCGCAAGCTGCCGCTTCTGTCTACCATGACCGAAGAAAAAGATTCTAAGTAGTGCATCTTCTACTGAAAGTTGTATCCGAACCAAGTGCCAACCGATTTCCACAACTGAACTGCAATGGGACAAGAACAGAACAAGAGCGTTGCTGCATAACGGACAGTCCATAAGGTTCGGGTCAGCCACCACCCCACGGTTAGCAAGCTGGTTTCTCGTCGGGATCCTATTCTTGAAAAGCCTCCAAATAAAAATCTGAATGTTGGTAGGTATAGGAATCTTCCAAATAAATCTGATGCACTCCAAAAACAAAGGCCTATCCTCCTCACAGAAACCAAAGCTAGTAAGGATGTCGTAACCAGAAACAACAGTATAAACGGCGAATTTATTATTGGTCCAGGCAATGCAGTCAGGCTTGTTAGAACCAAGAAGCATGGTAGCAGAACCTGCTACAACATTTTTGCAGGCCAAAAAATTCTGTTGCATAGCAGAGTCTTCTTCCATAGTAGGGAAAGTCTCCTCCCAAGCATAACCACCCTGAGTTAGAGTTAAAGCTTCATACACAGACATGAAAAGGTTAGAAGTGGCCAAGAAAAGAACAGGGAATAAATCCACTAACGATTCTCCAGTCCTCCATTTACTGAACCAAAAGGAAAGGTTAATGTCGTTGCCCACATCACAATGAAGCTGGTCCAAAAACCAGTCCGTATTGCTCTCTTCGACTACTGATAATCGGTTTATGTCACGCCACCAGATAGAACCACTAACATTCTTACCATTAACCTTTTTACACTTCAACTCCCAAGAATTTTCGGACTGCGAATACCGCGACAACAGAACCTTCTTCCACACCGAATCCTTCTCCGTCAATATACGCCACTTCCATTTACAAAGGAGGGCCCTATTAAAAAAAGCTAAGCTTTTAACTCCCAAACCTCCTTCATTCTTAGGTTTACAGACCACACTCTATTTAATCCAATGAATTTTTCTAACATTCTCCAGGCCGGCCCACAGGAAATTGCTTTGGATCTTAATTATTTCCTTGATAACTTTAGATGGAGCTAAATAGAAAGACAAAGAATAAATAGGCAAAGCGTTGATAACAGAGTTAATCAAAATCACCTGACCTCCTATGGAAAGATGTTTCCCTCTCCATAGCTCAAGTCTACGACGGATATTATCAACAACGTGAGACCAATTAGAACTTTTCCTCGGACTATCCCCAACCATAATACCTAAAAATCGGAATGGAAGTTTCCCTCTTTTGCAGCCAAGGAAGTCAACAGCAGAATGGAGAAACTTTTCAGACAAATTCACACCACCAATGCAGCTTTTGTAGAAATTAACTTTAAGACCTGATACCAGCTCGAACCCTCTTAGGATGCCTTTGATCCCCCAAAGATTCTTCTTACTACCTCCACCTAGAAACATGGTATCGTCCGCGAACTGGACAAGGCTAACACTCAGATTCGTATCGATTTGGAATCCTTCATACTTACCAAGAACTTCAGCCCTCTTCATCATTTGCGTGAGGCCTTCCATAACAATCAAGAACAAGAACGGAGAAAGAGGATCTCCTTGGCGTAATCCACGGGAAACTTTGAAATCCTTCGAGGCACTACCATTCACTAACACCGAACACGATCCATTGAAAACTAAGGCCTTCATCCATCTGAGCCATTTAACCCCAAACCCCATCCGAACAAAAAGGAAACGAAGATAGTCCCAAGAAACGCAGTTATAAGCACGTTCGAAGTCTACTTTAAACGCTAAGCATTTCCTTTTAGTTCTCTTGGCCATATCAAGAACTTCATTTGCCACTAACACTCCGTCACCAATATTCCTGTTGGAGAGGAATGTTGTTTGCTCCTGTGAAATTAAAGAACCTATACTTTTCTTGATGCGGATAGCTAACAACTTGGAAAAAAATTTCTGCACGCAACCTACTAAACAGATAGGACGGTATTGATTCAGCCTTTGCGGATTTTTGACTTTTGGAACCAAAGTTAAGAAAGAGGTTGTAGCAGATTTAGACAGCACAGGATGTTTGGCGAAATCCACAACCATCTTTACAATATCTTCCTTGAGGATATCCCAGTGAACCTGCAAAAAAAGAAAAGATAAACCGTCAGGCCCCGGGGCTTTACTCCCGTTACAGTCCCACACCGCCTCCTTAATCTCGTCATACGAAAAATCCTTCACCAACGCGTTGCTCTCCTCCTCTGTCAAAGATGGGAATAGAATTCCATCCAGGACAGGCCTGTTAGTACAAGTCTCAGAAAAATTACTTTGGAAATGATCAAACACCGCCTGCTTGACTTCTTCAACCTCCTTAACCCGCCCTCTATTAGTTTTTACAAAGGATATATGGTTCCTCTTCTGCCTCCCCCTAATCACTCTATGAAAGAAATTCGAATTGGCATCACCCTCCAAAAGCCACAGTATCCTAGATTTTTGTCTAAGAAGTTTTTCTTTCATCTGCAATTTATTCCATAGATCCTCTGCTGCCCTACATCTAGACTCCTGAAAAACTAAACGATCCTCTTCAGATAAATCGTTGTTTCTAACAAACAGATCAAGATCATTAAGAGTCGACACTTGATTATCCACTTTTAAATTAATCCACCCATAAACTTCCTTACTCTACTTCCTCAGACTGTTTTTAACAAGCTTCATTTTTTCCTTGAAAACATAGTCCCCTCTCCCAACAACATTAAACGAAGTCCACTTTTTCTCAATGAATTCCTTAAATTTAGGATGCTCCAACCAACCATTGAAGAACCTAAAGGGTTTAGGGCCCCAATTATCACTACAAGCCTTTAACCAAATTGGACAATGGTTAGATATATCTCTATTTCCGATAACTTGACCCACGATCCCCCACTCTACCATCAGCTCCTCAGATAACAGAAAACGATCTAATCTGCTTATAGCAGTGCCACTACCGTTGAACCAAGTAAAGAGGCCTCCAATTCACAGAACATCAACACACTCCATCTCATCAACAAAGTTACGAAAACCAAGCATATCAGACCTCCTACCGTTAGAAGATACTCCTTTTCTTTCACCATCACTCATTACTGCATTAAAATCACCTCCGATCAACCAAAGATTCCCAGAGAATTTGGTTTTCAAAACAAGGAGTTCATGCCAGACAATTCGTTTAAGGGACGAATTGTACGGAGAATAAACATTGATAAAGAATATCTCCCTACCTTTCCAACAAGCTTTAATACCAACAAACCCTACTCCTCTAAAGCTGAAAAGTAAATCTAAGATACCTTTCCTCCATAAAATCAGCATACCTCCATAGGCCCCCAAAGCACTTGATGCCGTCCATTCAACCTCCAAGTCTCCCCAGAAAGAAGAAGCAGAACCCAAATTGATGTCTCCCATCTTCGTCTCTTGAATAAAACAAATGTCAACCTTCTCTTTTTGAATCATGTGGCCAAGCCTTTTTCTCTGTATAACACTCCCACCCCCCCTAATATTCAAAGACAGAATATTCATGGTGAACTAGTTTTATTAGACACCTTCTTAAAATCTCCACTTTTATCCCTCATTTCCATCGACCTAACCTGCTCCTCAATATTCTCCTCCCCCCTCCTCTTGTGACACCCAAATTAGTTAACATCTCACATATTTTCCTAGCAACTTTCGACTCAACCTCAGCCCAGAACCTTTTATTGCCTTGGAGAACTTTCGAATCTGTAACAGAATGACATCTCAGGTCTGAAGCAAAAGAACTCATAGCCTTATTCTTCTTCAGTTTGGATGTGCTCAGGAGATTCTTCTTCGAAGGGCTACTACTCGGCTCTAATAAGGAGGATAATCTGCGTCCATAAGCAGGGACAGGATCCAAACCTTCGTCATTATAAGGGAGCACCATAGTTTCCGTAACAAAACCTCTATTTGAAACCCCATCTAACGAAACTGGCTTTTGAGAAACCGAATCCAAAGAGTTCAAGCTTTTAGGCCTCAAGTGAGTAACATCGCTCTCTCCAATAACTGACTTAGAGTGTGTGAAATGCAAAGACAATGGGCCTGATCTATTAGCTCTCAAAGGACCTACATCTCCTTCCCCATAATCTTTGGGCTTGAACAAATGGGCTCTTAGCATATCGTCAAAGACCACGTTTGGAGTCTGGCCCACTCCACTACCACAACCCACATTTTCTTAATTGCCAAACGCAACCTTGGGGGAAGGTTCAACCGAAAAAGCTGCCACAGCAGCCTTGGGAGTAGGGCCATCCGCAAAAGCAACATTAGCATCCTTGGGAATAGGGTCAACCAAAAAATTTGCTCCAGCTATAGGTCTGCACTCACTGCTATAATTACTGCTACTACCATCATTCTTACTCTTATTCTTTTTCATATAGGGTCCAAAAGAAGCCTTTTTGGAGAAAGTCTCAACCTTCGATGACTCAAGGTCTCTATCAAGGGGCCCACCATCTTCAAAAAAACCATCAAAGGCCTCATTACTCAGCTTGTCATTCCAAGAAGAACAATCTTGAGTGTTTTCATCCTCCGACATAGAAGAACAACCGTCCTCCACCAGTTTAACAACCTTAGAGAGCTGCCCCAGGGTTTCCTCTACCACTCTGATCCTAAAAACAACTCCATCGACACTAACCTTCAGCACTTCGTTGATCAATGAGCCACAGGAACTTCTAATCATAAGACTAGCCACATCCAATCTGGACTGATTTGATGTAGTTTCATCACAACAAACAAATTTACGCATCGTATTAACAATGGTTTCGAAAAAGATAACACTCCAAGCATGGCTGGGGATACCAAAAACCTTTACCCAAGTTAATCTTTCAAAGTCAACATCTTTTATCCTCCACTTTCTAACTTCAACGAACCATTGACTAAGCCAATCTGCTGCACCCTCCACTAATGCTTCTAACTCTCCTGGGTCATCTTCTTCAAGGAGGCAAAGGTTGGCTCCCAACGGAGTTACTTTTACAGCAAAATAACCTTCCTCATTCATTAACCTCTGAACATTGTATGTTGAGCCAGGATTAAGCACTTTTCCTACATAAGCTTTCTGAAATCTCTTCAAAACTTCATCTTCGACCTTGAATGTTAAAACCTTCCCCTGGCAAGAAAAAGGTTCTTCACTACCTCCCACAACATCAGCAAAGGTTCTGCTATTAACATTGAATCGCTTCCCAAATAACGATACATTGTGTCGATCTCCTTTTTTCGGCATTTGTTGTTTTTTCTCAACATGGGGTCTTCCATTACTCCTGAACCCAGGGTTAGGAAATGCAGCCCTCACAGCTCGTTGGAATCTAGGCAAATTAGCATGAAGCTTCTTGCCGTCCATCCAAAAGTTGTCAAGCTTAAGAACTAACCTTCTTACATCTTGGACTCCCAAAAACCTAACGAACCCATATTTTCTACCGTACTTATCCCTCTTCTCCAGTATAACGACCTCGTCAATCACACCGAAATCTTCAAGATGATTGAAGAGGTCCTTAGCCCTACATGATTTTGGAAACTCCGTGATGAACACCGTCGTTACTTCCCCATCTCTGGACTCCCCTCTAGCTTCCATGTTTATCTTCGAATCCCATCTGCTATTCTTGCCCTTGTTTCTTCTAGTTATTGATTGCCACTCTTCATCACCATTGTGCCTCGTGTAGCCGACCATCAGACAAAAAAAAGGGTTAGAGAGAAGGAGGACTCTCTCTCTCCGGACGCATGGTGTGTTTGAATAATAATATCCAGAAACATCCCCTGACTCGAAATTAAAATCTTCTAACCAACATGATAGAAGTGTACACATTGTTTCTCCTGATAGTAATTTGTCAAATACACTTATAACTCAAAATTAACGTAGTCTAGCCAACACACTTTTTATGCAAAGTGTGTTTGAATTTTAATCTCCAAAAACACCCCAAAATACAAAATAACCCCATGTAACCAACATAATGTTTATGTAAGGTGTCTCCATACATTAATATTCAGAGACACGTCTGACTTAAAAATACACTTTTTCAATATTTAGATGTTAGGTTAGAATATCATTGTTTGTTCTATAAACACCAATATAGTAAAAACGAGTAGGCGACACAATTAACTTTTGTTTAAACACATAAAACTAAATAACATACATAAAACAAGTTATTATACATAAATCAACTGAGAATCATATATTCATATGAAAAATGTCATAAATGGCAACTCAAAAGGTTTACAAAAATGAAAAGAGTCTATAAAAGAGTCTAAGTAATGAGTTTGTCGCACGCCTTTTTTTGTCATGTGCTTGTTATATTGAACAACACCATGTGTCTCTATTAATTCTAATTGTACTGAGCCCCAGGATATAGGTGTTTCCCTCTAGCTCTCCTCTAGCGATGACACCATCATGATAGTGATGATACAACACCATCTAGGCAAGACATCCACAACATGATGCACCCTAGCTAGTTCTTCCTCTAAGATCTTTTTATGAGATGATCTTCAGGAAACTCATTTTAAAGTTAGCATCATATACGGGTGGGATACTCTATAATACCATTGGATGTAACCATATATCATATTATGCAAATATCCCATTAATATCTCTATGGTAAATTATGGGAGATATATCTAATGTTGTGTCCCTAGGGATACCATAAAAATACCCAAAATGCTTAAATACTCACTCAGATGTGGGTACATATACTAAAACTCGTAAACTAACTATCAAAAGTACTAACATATCTCCACTAAAGAATGTGTTTGGCAGTGCTGAATGTATGATTTGAAACATATATCTTTTGTCATGTCGTGATTAATAACATGCATGTACGACTTATTTGTTAGATTGCTCTAATATGGATTAATTTTTTAGGCATTTGTAGCGTGCGATTTTTGTCGGTGACGCGACCACCTTACCGCAATGGTTGGAATTGGGTGCTACTTTCTGATTTCTTATTTATCCTATGAAGTTGGAAAGAAAATGGAAGCTATCTAAAACTAACCTTGCACGCAAATGTTTTCTTTAACAAATGCTAAGAGATTGGGGGGTCCGGGGTCAGGTTATACAAAGGGAAGTTGTCAATCACCCAGTGTATATATGGTTATCCATAGACCTTTTATGGCATATATTTTTTTTTCTAATACTTTCTGGTGTTTATCCGTGGTAGGTTGGGAAAGTTTCTCCTTTGGGATTATTGAGAGAGAGTTTTTTTTGTTGTTTTTGGGTTTTTCGTTGTTTTTGGGAAGGTACTGGACCTAAAATTTTTTATTTGTGTGCTCGCTAAGATTTCGCAATCTTATGCCTACGTATTCCCGTAAAGATAACAGGGAAATCAGAGCAATCGTAGTTCCTCCTATTCTATGGGAGGAAAATATTTGGTGTCTTGTTCAAAGCCCAAGATTGAAGCTAGATGAGTATTGGTGTCTTGTTCAAAGCCCAAGATTGAAGATAAAGGTTTGACTGAGAGAATTTGTCATCTCTAAAGGGAGGTATCTCACCTGTTTATCACAGTTGTTGGGTAACTGATTATAAAGGGGAATTACTTTAACTGGAATGTATAGAATCCGACAATGCCATAATTTTCTTTATAAGAGACATGTCCTGAAGGAGGAAACTTTAACTCAGTGTAGAACAATGCCATTTTTCCTTAGGAATCTTCCATGTTAAGAGAGGGACATTGGCTTGGATGTAAAGAATCCAGAGGCTTGCCACTTACAACCATTAGATGAAAGAGGAAGTTTACCAGGATAAGAGAGGGACCACAGCTTAGATTTTTGAATCAACAAGTGTGCCACTTACAACAGTTATCTGGAATTAGGGTTTTTTTATTGTTTATTTTGACGTGTGATATATAGAGAAATATCTTTCTACAGAGAGAACTCTTGATTTCTTCTGAGGGGATGTTGATTTTTGTGTGCCTTGATCAAAGCCCAAGGTTGAAGCTAAAAGGTTGTTTTTGTCTTGTTTAAAGCCTAAGATTGAAGCTGAAAAATTGACTCTATTAGTGGAGTTTTATATCTGTCTTGCACAAAGCCCAGGATTGAGGCTAAAAAGAGATTGACTCTTCCGGGGAATAATTTTGTCTGTCTTGTATAAAGCCCAAGATTGAGGCTAAAAGAAATTGACTCCACTGGGGAGAGGTTTTATCTGTCTTGTACAAAGCCCAAGATTGAGGCTGAATCTACTGAGAAGAAATATTTATACAAAGCCTAAGAGGAGGCTGGCTGGGGAAATTCTTATATGAAGCCTAAGAGGAAGCTGGCTTCTGCTGAGGATTATTGAGATCCAGAGACAGGTTTGAATTGAGGAATCAAGTCCTGCTGAGGATTGAAGAAGAGTTGAAATATCAGACGCCCTAAGGTTTTGATTCTGTTAAGGTTTTATTGATGGTAAAGGTTTGAACTCTAAGTATGAAAACCTATGGAAGTTTCAAACTCTGCTGGAGATTGATGGAATGATCAGGATTTTTCCTGTGCTTTTAGGAAACTTGAGGATTTCTTTGAGATCCAAGAGGAGATGAGACTTTCCAAGTCTACTGGTATGAAGAGGTTGACTCTTACTGGAGAATGATCTTTGTATGATGCCCAAGAGGAGGCTGTGGTTTTAAGGGATAAGAATCAACCCTAGAATGGTTAAATGTTCTGGAATTATGACTCTCTGGAGGATTGAACTAGTAGAGATGACTAAGTTCTGTCATATACCTGTAGGAGGTCTTTGGGTCCTTGTACTAAGCCCAAGAGGAGCCTGAGAACTTCTAAGAAGCCTGTGGATCCTTGTACAAAGCCCAAGAGGAGGTTGGGGATGCTTTTAGGAAGCCTGTGGGTCCAACCCTGAGAAAAGTTCAAGAAATTCATAAGAGGTTTCAACAGGAATTAATCTTCTTTGGGGAATTGAATTTCTTGTACACATATATTTTCAAGTTGTGACAGTCTTGAGAAAAGTTTCACCAGGAATAATGCCTTTCTCTGTTCCATATTGTATAAGCCCAAGAGGAGGCAAGATTGTATCTGGAATTTCCTATGGGGAACTAGTTTTGACTGTGTTGAAAGAGTAACCACTGGTTTGATCTAGACCTAGACCTAACTGCTGGGGAAAACTCTAAGCAAATATGTACAAGCATATATATATATAAACAAGTATGTTTTGAAAACATAGTGGAACTTACAGTTGTGCAATCCCAAGCATTGTAACTACAGCTGCATGGTTAGTTATTCAATGAATTGAAGAAAGTTTTGATAAAACTTTGAATTTGAATTTGGATAAAAGAAAGTTGCTTTAAAAGAAGTTTGGGGTTTATACTCAAAGAGAGGCCCAGATGAATTCTTTCGAAAAGGCGACGAGCGCGTCATAGCTTTGAAAACCACAGAGGGACTTATTGTATTTACAAAAAGGATGGGTCTTACACTCTATTAGAGGCCCAAAGTTTTTTTTTATACAAGAGATGAGACTTATAGCTCAAGGAGATGCCCATATGACTTATTTGAAAATATTCATCGCACTGCGATACCGACAGACGTTGTGGGACTTATACTATAGCAGAGGCCCAAAAATTGTTTTTGTACAAAAGAAGTTGGGTCTTACACTCTGATAGAGGCCCAAAGTGTTTGAAAAAGAAGAAAAATGGGACTTACAACACAAGGGAGGCCCAGATGATTTTTGTTTTGAAAACGATGATCGCGTCGAGATCGTATCGGGACTTATACAATGACTGAAGCCCAAAAGAGTTTATTTACAAAGAGACGAGACTTACACTCTATCAAGAGGCCCAAAGTGTTTCAAATGAAGTTTGAAAAATTAAAATTGAGGGAAACTCTAATTTTAATTAAAATTAATATAATTTTCAAAGGAAATTAAATAAAAATATCAAATATATTTAAAAAACAAGTGGTAAGCTTTGAAAAATATTTTGGAAAATCATGTTTAATCACATGAAGGCTTGGAATTTAATTGATTTTGAAAGATCAAAGTGGAAATTTCATTTAAAAATGTTTAAATACAAATAAAATAAAATTATTTACAAAAATTCAAGCTATATTAAATAAATAATATAAATTTGGTTTTTTTGTAGAATAAAATATTTTAACATTTTTGTGAATTTTGAAAAAAAGAATCAATTCAAAAACATTAAAATTCAGAGAGAAATTAATTTTTGAATCAATTAATAAAAATATCAAAATATCCAAATATTTAAAAATTCAAAAAAGGCGCTAAGAACACTTGTTCTTGCTCGCGCGAACTATGGTTTTGCAGATTTGCAAAACCTCGCATATCTCTCTGATTACTTAATGAAAATGACTTTTGTAAATCTGAAACTTACTCGTTTATTAACAAGGATTACAACCATATAAAATAATTGCATTTATATTAAGTGTGGAGTGAGAAATCAGAAGATGAACTCAAGAACCCTAATTTTTGCAAGAACATCATGAAATCCTATGCACGATTCATACATAGCAATTGATTGAGGGGAAACACTCTACATAAGTTCAGAAACATGTTTGTAACTTGAAAACACATTTATGATGCATGAATTATAGAGTTTGAGAGTGTCAGACTTACCTCTTGCAGCTGGTGATTGAATTCCATGTTGGAGGTGTTACAGATGTTGTGTAATGATCTAGACAACTTTAATGGACCTCAAGTAACGTGTTTGAAGGCTTGGAATGGATTGAATCAGCTCAGAACTTGTTGTGGCACCTCAACTGCAAACAGGCCAAAAAGCTTGAGCAAATGGGGGGTGAATTTGTGATTCTGATGTTCCAGATGAGTTTTAAGGTTATGGATCACTCATATATGATGTAGGTGAGGTGTTGGCATGATTGGTTTTGAAAGAATTGCTCTCCAATGAAAAATTCAAAAGTTGCTTGAATGAGAAGCAAAATCTGGTTTTTTTAGAGTGATTTTGAGGAAAGCATGTGTTATGGTGCTTTGGTGTACTCAAACTGATCATAAATGACCTCTATTTATAGTGTGTCAAGTTTATTTTGGCAGCAATAGTGAATGGTGGCTGGTACAGTCCACTATCCAATTGTTGCATAAGGAATCTCAAGTCTCCTCTAGCCATTGACTTAAGTCAATTTTACAGGCCTATGGTCTTCTGTTGCAGGGATAAGGCTTGACTCATTCAGTTGGATTTGCTTCAGTCCATGCCACCTTGATGCATTCATTGAATGCTTCATGACAAATTTGAAAGTTTTGGATTTGAACTTTGAATGTCACATGCCAAATGATGAGGTTTTGGACTTGCAAGGCTCTATGGTGTTGTAGCTCTGCAGAGATCATGTTCATTACACTTTAAAAACTTGTCTTGTATGGTGACAAGGCTTGCTAAGTCATGGAAATGATAAAATCGTGGGGCAAGTGCAAGACTGTTTTGCAAAAACAGTTTTGGAGGTGTCATGTCTCCATGCTTGTAACTCCCTACTCAAGTTGAATTTGGAGATGATCTGGTACTCTTTGGAAAGCTTTAACTTTGATGTCCACCAATGGTCTTGGTTCAGCCTGGTTCATAATGAAAAATGGCCCTAAAGTTGGTGAAAAACCTAGACAGATTCTGTCTAAAAAAATTTCTAAGTGTTGAAAAAGTGGTCATTTTCATGTTTTTGTGATTTTGATCAATCCATAAATCAAAATCCATGAGTATTTGGAATCTTTTATAGTTGACACTTTTAAATTATGTCATGTGAACTTTCATTTGAGCTTTGGATGGAAGAAAAAGGCCTTAAGGTTTGGAAGTTATGACCGTGCAAAGTTGGTACCAAATCCATTTTGTTCCATAACTTAGAAAAATTTAAGTTTCTTAAGGTTGCCCCTTTTTCAAGTAACCTCACTTTTCTTGATTTTTCTTGATGGATGATGATCCAAACCATGAATTAAAATTGTTTTTGACTTAGGGGAGCCACATTTGTGAAAAAATTCAAAAAGTCAAACTTGATTTTTAGGCACAGTTGATTTTTTGTCAGATGAATTCCAAACTGTGTGATCTTCTATACAATCAAGTTCTTGACCTAATTCAAACCTAATGGATGGATTCCATAGGTGTTTTAGGGTGTCTTGAATCATATCCAAAGGTTTGAGAACATGTCTTGGTCCAAAGTAAAAGGTACGATTTACTTTTTCTCCAAAACCCTAATTGTGGTCCAGATGAAATTGAAACTCGTGAATCAAACTTCTTGGATCAATCCATTGTTGTAAATGGATCAATGTGGTGTATTTGAGACCCTCAAATCATGTCTTGAGGTCTGTCACTTCCAGGATTTTCATCCAGGTACAAACGCGAAAGTGGCGCGGAAAACAGAGTCGACAACCGTGTATATTTATCCCAAGAGAGGAAAAGGGAACACCGCATAAACCTGAGGAAGAGGGAAAGGAATGGTCATTGCAACCATAGCCTGGGTTCGAGAGTCGGTTACGCGAGGGGAAGGTATTAGCACCCCCACGCGTCCATCGTACTCGATGGAATCCACGCTTGTTGTCTATTCTAAGGGTGAGTTATCCTAACATCTATGGTTGCACTAAAACCGGGGAAGGGAAAACAAAGACAGACTCGGTAGGACGTCGTCGTCCTAGGCCTATGTACTTCCTTTGTGCAATGGGAAATTCAGAGTCAACGTAGTTCGGACCAAGTTCTTTTTGTGTTTTTTATAAGCGATGTTAAGTTCGCGTCCGGCAGTTAGGGTCGATGCCTGTTTGCGACTCAGACGGAAAGTAACGTGCCCTTTTTGAAAATAGCCTTTAGTTTGACAATCCCGCAGGATAAAAAGGTTTGAAGTTTGTTTGTATTTTTTAGGATAGAAGTGACTTGAGTTAGTTCATAACTCAACTTGAACCAAAGTCTATGACACAGGAACGAATGCTTCGCATAGTCGTCCCCAATGGGACGTATGCTCAACACTCTAGAAGAGAGAAGGGGGACCCCACAATCTTCATTTCCTATGTTTAAGGCTTGTGTGCAAGGCAAGTTGACCTTATTAAGTATCTTAGAGATGTTATGAGATGAGGAGAGGGACTCAAAAAAAAAGAAAAAAAACTACGGGGACAAATCTATCCTAATGTTATCATGCAAAGGTGGCCCTAAGGGGAGGTTTGGAGGGAGACTATCCTATGGAATTTAGTCCTAATGTTATCATGCAAAGGTGGCCCTAAGGGGAGGTTTGACAACAACCTAAGCCTAAAGAAAAGAAAAGATGAGATAAAGAGTGAGGGTGGACATGGATAACTATCCACACCCTCAAATAACTTACCTCAGTCCCTGCATAAAAGGTCAGTACAAAACAGACACAAGTGACAATAAGACAAATGAAACCCCAAGCAAGTCACAAACCAAAGAGAAATGGTTACAAACCAATTGAACCTCATCCAAGTCAGAATATGGATGACCTAAACATGTGCCTAATCATGCTATGCAAATGTCACGTGAGACATGCAAACAGATATCCAAGCATCAAACATCAATGGAAGAATAAGGAAGCATATAAGTGAAGCATGTTCAAGTATGCGAGATGAAACACGAATGATATATAACATGAATGAATGTAAAACTCCAAGGTCAGAAACATACATCCAATGAAATGCAAATGAATGATGTGGCATGGCATACATAAACCAAACATAAGTCATGAGTAAGCATAGATGAGATGAGGTGAGAAGATAAGTCAAAAAGAGGCATGTAAATCAAACATTGAACATGGGCACACAATATGCAACAACCTCACCACACCAATGACATATAATTGCAATAAAATGACCTATAATAATTCAAACATGATTCATGAATTCAAATAATTAACCCCACACAATGGCACAAGTGCCTTCTCAAACAAGAAATCAAACATGATCAAAGATGTACATACAAGAAGACCTCAAACAAAGAGCAATCAAACAATTAGCAAAACATCTTCTAAAATTACCAAATTAAAACTTAACATACCTCAACCAGTGGCAAACAACATGTCAAAATCTCATGCCAAAATTCCAAAGATAGGTCACTCAAACAATTATACAAAGATCAGACAAGAAACATGACTCAATAAGCAAAAGAAAAGGACCAAAATGCAATATGAAATGATTTTAAAAATAAGAGAAAAATGTTTTAATGAACTTAGAAATGTTGATGAAACAATGCCAAACGAATGGACTCAAAATGTTTCATGGATGATGAGAAATAAATTCTACAAGTTAGGGTATGCATGATAAGAACAATTCAAAAAGAAATTACTCAAATAATTAATTCAGATGCTAAAAATAAAATAAAATAGTAAAATAAAATTTGGTAAAATTTTATAAAACTATAAAAAAGCTTCATGAATTTTTTGGTAATTTTTGGATGCAATTATCTATTTTTAAAAATTAAAAATGAAATAATGCAATTAAATAAAAATAAAATAGGAGGTGCAAGTAGCAAACAATTCACGTTGAGAAATAAAATGGATCAAGCAAAGGGGGTGTGGATATCAAGCCCACACACAGAGCCCATCAGCGAAATAAAGAGAAAATATGAACCCAGTCAACCAATTGACTCCACCATCAGCCATGAGATTAATCTAACGCTCCTCACTTAGTCAACAAAAGCAACAAGTAAGCAAGATGATAGGCCAGGATTCACAACCCACAATTACCAATGTACACACACGTACACGCAATCTCTCAGCAATTAAAAATAACACGTGAACAACGCATGACTCACTTAATGCGTTGACGTAATAATAGCCACTAGATCCGGTCAACGTCCCAGATCAGTCAATACAAAACCACAAATACGCATGATGAGCGAAGCAGATTGAAGGTGTACGAAACTAATCATGGAATGGCATATACACAATTAATAAAATTAAAACATATTTTTAAAAACGTGGCAAAGTGTAGACCGTTGGATCTGGCTAATGGACGACCAGGATTTCACCTTCCTCACCCAAACCCTAATCTCGCCGGAACTGAACCAGACGCCGGAACTAGGGTTCCGGTCGTCTTCTCCGGCAACCCCAACCAAAAATTTCCCAAAAATGGCATATGAGTACACTAAACTGATCCGAAAAATATGAGGATCAATAATATCACATTAAAAATCTCAAACAATCAACATACAAGGAGAATCGAACGAAACAAAGTATGGACCCAAAACTTAAAACTCACGAAACCACCAATCTATACGTCCAAACTCAAAACAAAACATATCAGAGTGATCAGTGAATATCAAATATCATTTTGCACATCAAAAGACTAAATTCTAAGACCATGAAAAAATGCACTAACCTGAGATTATGCAATACGCGTCCTTGTTGTTAGCTCCCGATGATGGTTGCTTCGTACCCTATGGATCCCAAGGGTTCAAATTGTGGAAGAAGTTTTGGAAAAGCTCTAGTGTATTGAGAGATTTGAAGGAATGAAGTTTTAGGGTTCAAACTTGAAATCTCCACAAAATAACGTGCCCCCTCTCCAATGAGTGCATGAGTTAGCTTAAATACATTAGGTTATTCCACTGATTAGCATTTAGGTCTTGATAATTCCTTGGGTAATGAGTTTTGGGTAATTTGGCAAATTTGCACTTTAAGTTATACACCCTCCTCCATGCATGTACACCCAAGCCTTTTATGATGGATCATTCACATTTCAATTGCTAATTACACCTGTATGGAATTTGGGCCTTGAAATATCTTGGTTTGTGAGTTTTCAATAATCTTGCAATTTTGCATAATGGGGAATAAATGATGAATAAGCCATGGAATCCCTTGGTTCAAAAGGCCAAAAATGATCCTTAAGGAATCTACTTTGATGTTATAATGTGCCTTGAAGCAATGGAACCAAATATAGGTCACTATGTCCTAAAATGCAAAAGTTGTGAAAATGGAACCATGAGAAAACCCTAAAAACCACTTTGCCTTCTTTTGATCATAACTTGAGTTTCACCAATGATATGGAGACCATCTAGTACTTGTTGGAAATGGGAGAAAAAGATCTACAACTTTCATGTTTGAGGAAAATTCATTTGAAGCTTCTTTGATGATGAAAAGTCAAGTTGAATGTAGTGTAAAAACTTGCCAAAAATGGAAACTTTCAAATTATAGGTCATTTCCATATTTAGTAACTTTTGTACCAACCCTTGATTCTTGATAAATGGTATGAAACTTGACCCTTGAAGACCATCTTCTCCTCTTGAACTGCCTCAGGCACCTTGACCCCATGCTAAGAACCAATGATATACACACATGATAACGCAAAAAATGAAATGAAACCTAAGCCAGTTAGTACTAAAGTAAGAGAGCAAATTTGGGGTGCTACAGCTGCCCCTATTCAATCAACTTGGTCCAGAAGGTATGATAGCGAGGACTTTCAGACATTCCAGGATACACGAGATTGAATACCGAAAGAACCCGGAAATTTGCTAATGGTGAGGATAACGAAATGGAGTGTGCTGAAGAATAGCGAATACGACCTCAACCGTACCCACAAAGGAAGACTGACCTCGATCACTCTACACACAAAGAAAATATGAATACGACCTCAACCGCACCCGCAAAGGAAGACCTACAGATAATGGACTTCGCTGGGGATAAGAAGGTAGACCATCAACTCTGAAGTTGAGGAAAAATGGCATTTGCTCCGAGATTGAGAAAATTTGAAGTAAACAATAACACTGAGGTTGAGGAAAGGTATACGACAACTTTGAAGTTGGGGAAGAAAGGATATTTCATCAACTCTGAGGTCGAGAAAAGGTATACAACAACTTTGAAGTTGGGCAAGAAAGGACATTTCATCAACTCTGAGGTCGAGAAAAGGTATACAACAACTTTGAAGTTGGGGAAGAAAGGATATTTCATCAACTCTGAGGTCGAGAAAAGGTATACAACAACTTTGAAGTTGGGGAAGAAAGGATATCTCATCAACTTTGAGGTCGAGAAAAGGTATACAACAACTTTGAAGTTGGGGAAGAAAGGACATTTCATCAACTCTGAGGTCGAGAAAAGGTATTTGACAACTTTGAAGTTGGGGAAGAAAGGATATTTCAACAACTCTGAGGTCGAGAAAAGGTATTTGACAACTTTGAAGTTGGTGAAGAAAGGATATTTCATCAACTCTGAGGTCGAGAAAAGGTATACGACAACTTTGAAGTTGGGGAAGAAAGGATATTTCATCAACTCTGAGGTCGAGAAAAGGTATACGACAACTTTGAAGTTGGGGAAGAAAGGATATTTCATCAACTCTGAGGTCGAGAAAAGGTATACGACAACTTTCAAGTTGGGGAAGAAAGGATATTTCATCAACTCTGAGGTCGAGAAAAGGCATACGACAACTTTGAAGTTGGGGAAGAAAGGACGTCAACCCGGAGGCTGGGGAATCACTGTGTTGATTGAGGGTTGATCTGGGCTTTCACACAAGGTATCAAATCTGGCTTATGCTTCGATGCATGTTTGAATTTTCTTTCTATGGCGTAATGCTCCATACGAAATGGAAATGCTACGTGTTTTGAGGATGCAATGCAATGATGATTACTACATGCAAGGACGAGAGGACACTCCACCATGGAATGCGCAGAATAAAACAAGCAGACTTCACTGAAGAAGGGATCACCAATATCTGATCTCCCGTGGGGAGATAACCAACTGTACCACCAATAACTACTAGTGATGCAAACTCTGCAGGGGAACTGCAAGCTGAATTGCAAACTCTGTCGGGGAGATGCCAATGAAGATTGGACTTTGAACTGCTGAGACTGCCAATAACCATTAGAATTTGACTTGCGGGGAAATACCGAATATGACTTTTGAGGGAGAGAATATTCTGACTTCTCACTGTCTTCAACCTGCTTGAACATATTCCATCGTCTTACTCTGCTGAGAATTAGGAATCCACCTGCACTGCTGGGGATAAGGAATCTTCCTAAAGAACCCTTTTCGATTTGAGGACGACCCTCTGCTTGGGAAAAATATCAATTCCAACACCTCGTTGGAAGGATACCATCTGGCTCTTTGCTGAGGGAGATACTCAGTACTTCAAGTTTCTGCTGATCACTGCATACTGATCATCAAGAGTGAACAACAGTTCCTTCCTGACTTGCCCCAAACCACAGGGTCTAATGGGAGAACTCATCTCAAGAGGATTTCACAGAGGACCGGGCGTTCACACTGCCCCACGGTCTTTAAACTCTTGGAGAGATTTATCAGATCTTAACGTAACTGCCCCAGACTGTATGATCCTTGAAGGGATTTGCCTCGAGAGGACTTAAAATGACTTAAAATGCTCTGCTTTAGTATTTTGAACCTTGAAGAGGTACTTCTGATTAACCGTCTTCTGGAGAGGACAACTTCTCATGCTCTAGGGATGGCCTGCCTCAATATGAGCTTTGAAGTGACTTTGCCCCTGATCTTAGAATGAATGCCCCAGAATAACTGAATTTCGGAGAGATTTCCCGACGTGACTTCCTCAGATTGGCTACATCTTAACATGACTTACTGGGGAGAGCCCACTCTACACTGAGCCTCTTGGTAGCATGCCCCTTGATATGATTGTCCTTCAGAATTTTCAAGCATCCCAACTTTGGCAGGATCAAGCTTCTCGACTGATGTTCATTGTGTAAGCTGCATTGATGCTTAGGCACATGTATGCAAGCAGAACATGTTATTTATGAGAATGATAATCCTAATGCAACAAATATGTTAACCTTGAAGTTTTTATTGAAGATGCGTCGCCAAGCCTTGTGAACGAATCACTAGCTGGGATGCGACCTTGATTTTTGAATGGAAAAACAATGCACATATGCAATACCAACAAATCTTATTAGCACAACTCATAGGAGTCAGGAACGCTATCTTGTTGAAGTACGCTTTCGGAATAAACCCTGTTTCAATTAGGACTTTTAAAAGTTGTAACGTGGTCTGGTTCACGATTTCAGAAAAAAGGATTTATGGCTCAAGATTTATCGATGCCCACCCATTCTTCGTGATGTCCCCCATTCCTGTGTTCAGTTAATTTGGCACAAGCGCTCATCATCAAAAGGATTTTTGTGAGGATTGAATGACAGTTAAGGAACCCAAGAGGTTTTTGGAGTGGCAGCCACCCTTTTGTCTTTGGTGTTACGGTCACACAACTTGTTATTTATTTTTCTCTTGTAATGCTTTTCGGTTTTTCTTTCTTTTGCTTTTTTGATCCTTAATTTTTGCCTAGACTGACTCTTTTGAGTTTTTCAATGTTGAAGTCCAGCGGGATGCCCTAACTTTTGCTTAAGTCGCTTATTTTCAGGTCTCGAATTAGCGGGCTTTCTTTTTTTTATTCCCCTTTTTGAACAAAGCGTGTGACACTGGTTGTCTTACTTGCTTGACAGGGTTGTGACTGCCTCACTCCTTGATTGTTGATGGATAACCATTGTGGTTTCACATCTCTTGACCTCTTGACGGTGGGGTAGAAGGTAATGGATCCTCAGATGCACACTCTCCTTAAAATTTGAATGCTCGGTCAAACTAACTGACGCCTACCCTGCCCCTGGGTTAAGTATGAGGGTTTTTTTTGTACGAAAGAAACTCCTACTTCAAGGCTCAAAGGGGTTAACGAGGGTCTATCTCCCTTATATATCCAGTGTTTAGGGATTTGAAACAATGCCTGTACATCCTCAACAGGGTTTAATCCGAAAGCAGACAACCAAAGATTTTGCGTTTTTACTTCATCATCCTCCCTCAAAGAGTTTAAGCAAGAAAATTGGTATTGCAATGCACAAAAATATCATACGAATGAAAAAGAATTACTTCAAGAAAACATATTCATTGCATTAATATCATCATTAAAACAAACAAGTCTTACATGCATACAATGCTTTAACAAGAAATGAAAAACTACAAATGAAAATGCAGTAAAGAAGCTGAAGATTGCCATTGCCGAGGAAGCTTGATTCTGTCTGGACGTATTTGCAGACTGAGCGCTCACTTGAGAAAGGAGGCTTCAATTGATGTACATATCATCTTCAGTGAATGCAATGATCTCTGAGTCTACCAGGTCTTGCACCTTGTGCTTGAACACGTTGTAATTTTCAATTGAATGACCCAGTGTGTCTGAGTGATATTCGCATCTAGCATCCAGATCATAATCAGGAGGAATGGGGTCAGGGACAGGCTTGGCATCCCTTAGTTTAACCAGAGAACTCTCAAGTAGACGGGCAAGAACATCACCGTAAGGAATAGGGAGTGGATCGAAACTTCTCGCAGGCCTTTGTGATCTTTTTTGTCTCTGTTGCTGAGGAGCATAAGGTCGCTGATGCTGAACAGGCCGTTGAACAACAGGAGGAATATACACAGCACTAGCTTCTCCTTCCTTTCCCTTGGAGGACCCATCATAAGGTTTCTTTGCATCTTCAGCAGCAATTCGAATCTTTCCCATTTTGATGCCGTTTTCAACTCTTTCTCCTGCCAATACAAGACCTGAAAATCCAGCTGACAAACATCCAACCAATTTCTTGTAATAATGCCCCTGAAGCGTATCCAGGAACATATCAACGAGCTCTCTTTCCAACATCAGAGGTTGAACTCAGGAAGCCAATTCACGCCACCTCTGGGCGTACTCTCTAAAGCTTTCATTGCTCTTTTAAGACATATTCTGTAGCTGTGCACGATTGAGAGCCATGTCAGTGTTATATTGATAGTGTCTAATAAATGTCCCCGCCAGATCTCTCCAACTACGAACGTCTTTCCTCTCTAGCTGCATATACCATTCCAAGGATGCCCCAGATAGGCTATCTTAAAAGCAATACATCATCAACTTTTCGTTCTTTGCGTGAGCAACCATTTTACTCGTGTATGCCCTGACGTGGGTCCTTGGGCAAGTCATACCATTGTACTTTTCGAAGGTAGGAGTCTGAAACTTGCGTGGGATAACGACGCCTGGAACCAGCCCCAAATCCTCCAAATCCATACCCACAGAATCCTGATTTACAACACCCCTTAGTTGTTCCTCAATCAACCTGAATCTCTGATCAGTGTCAATCTGGGAACCAGCATCCCCACCTGGCACAGAGAATGCATCATCTTGAATATCATCAAACTGACGGCCATGATAGCACAGACACCAATACCACCTCCCCCAACATTTTCAACCCCGCCCGGAGGGATCACAACACCAGAAACAGGAATACCTCCGCCCGGAGGGCCATTCTGAACATTAGTACCAGTAACACCAGTATAGACTCCTCCATGAAGGACAGCTTCGTCATCAATCCTTGCAATCAGTGGTTGGACAAAAGTTCTTAACTGCTCTTGGCCCTGAGTAACCCCTTGCATTAAATCCATGAATTGGCTCATGCGAGTCCGCATCTCAGTCATCTCAGCTTGTAGTTGATCCATGAGTCTTTTCTGATTTTGTCTGGTAGAATACCGATGAATGTGTTGATCTGTAATCCTGCACTGCAGAGAAGAACCAAGTAAGAACGCCAGAGATAAGCACCTGTTATGCAAAATGATTATGGATATGCGAATGCAAATGAACATGTTTAAAAATTCGCAGGGCGATCCACCCCTTGATTCCAGTTTAATTTCAAAACCCAGAATCAAAGTTAGGATGCAACCCTACAAATGAATAAACATGTTGGGATACAAAATGATGATGCAAATGCACACATGGGATCAAGGATGCCACACAGACTAGACAACTGCTGCACTGAACAAGCTGAATAATCTCAAAGATCTGCCCAAATACCCAGAATACCAGAATAACCAATAATACCACACTAATAAATTTGCTGATCAGAAAATCGGGTATGTTGAAGGTCAAGGTTACCTGCAAACCTGTAAACACCCTGCCCTCTCACAGGTGGGTTCTAGAAAGCCGAGGATCCTCAATATCACGGGCTCTCAGGTCGAGAAATAATGATACATTCACCATCTCTGGTTTGGCATCATCACCAATCGAGGAGGCCTCAACTGATTCCCTTCAAAAGAAAACATCTTATGGCAAGTCCTCAGTTTCAGCACTGAGGTCGAGAAGCAATAGTACATTTATCCCTCGGGGTACAGTACTATCGCCAATCGAGGAGTGATTTCACTGATTCTTTTCCAAAAGGAAACCCTATAGCAAGTTCCCAGCATTGGGTCCTCGGATCGACATGTGTAATGGGTTTGCCATTTCTGGTCTGCCATTATCACGTCTCGGGAGGAGTGCCGTTACTGAGTTCTCAGGAATGGTCGCCAGAGTCGACGACTTTCCAGGTTACATTCCATCATCTGCACCAATGTGCAGGACAGAACATTACCAAAGAAAACCTTGTCTGGATGTGGAGTTTTCATGTATACTACGTCTGGCCAAATGCCACACAAGTCACACTACTTGCCACGCTAATCCTACGTGTATGCTCAAGCCTGGGTATTGGGCTTATCTCTCGGAACCCCCAACCTAACAAACAGAAGAACAGTGCAGCAGATGATAATAATATGCAATGCAGAAAATGCGGTAAAAATAAAATACAACAAATAAAGCAAAACAAAAACAAAAACACCCAAAGAGAACAAAAACAAACAAGCGCTAGGACAGACTCGCTAAAGGGGATGGACCAGCATAGGTCAACCAGAATCCCCAGCAGAGTCGCCAGCTGTCACTCCTAGGATTTTCATCCAGGTACAAACGCGAAAGTGGCGCGGAAAACAGAGTCGCCAGCCGTGTATATTTATCCCAAGAGAGGGAAAGGGAACACCGCATAAACCTGAGGAAGAGGGAAAGGAATGGTCATCGCAACCATAGCCTGGGTTCGGGAGTTGGTTACGCGAGGGGAAGGTATTAGCACCCCCACGCGTCCATCGTACTCGATGGGATCCATGCTTGTTGTCTATTCTAAGGGTGAGTTATCCTAACATCTATGGCTGCACTAAAACGGGGGAAGGGAAAACAAAGACAGACTCGGTAGGACGTCGTCGTCCTAGGCCTACGTACTCCCTTTGTGCAATGGGAAATTCAGAGTCAACGTAGTTCGGACCAAGTTCTTTTTGTATTTTTTATGAGCGACGTTAAGTTCGCGTCCGGCAGTTAGGGTCGATGCTTGTTTGGGACTCAGACGGAAAGTAACGTGCCCTTTTTGAAAATAGTCTTTAGTTTGACAATCCCGCAGGATAAAAAGGTTTGAAGTTCGTTTGTATTTTTTAGGACAGAAGTGACTTGAGTTAGTTCATAACTCAACTTGAACCAAAGTCTATGACACGGGAACGAATGCTTCGCATGGTCGTCCCCAATGGGACATATGCTCAACACTCTAGAAGAGAGAAGGGGGACCCCTCAATCTTCATTTCCTATGTTTAAGGCTTGTGTGCAAGGCAAGTTGACCTTATTAAGTACCTTAGAGATGTTATGAGATGAGGAGAGGGACTCAAAAGAAAAGAAAAAAACTACGGGGACAAATCTATCCTAATGTTATCATGCAAAGGTGGCCCTAAGGGGAGGTTTGGAGGGAGACTATCCTATGGAATTTAGTCTTAATGTTATCATGCAAAGGTGGCCCTAAGGGGAGGTTTGACAACAACCTAAGCCTAAAGAAAAGAAAAGATGAGAGAAAGAAAGAGTGAGGGTGGACATGGATAACTATCTACACCCTCAAATAACTTACCTCAGCCCCTGCATAAAAGGTCAGTACAAAACAGACACAAGTGACAATAAGACAAATGAAACCCCAAGCAAGTCACAAACCAAAGAGAAATGGTTACAAACCAATTGAACCTCATCCAAGTCAGAATATGGATGACCTAAACATGTGCCTAATCATGCTATGCAAATGTCACGTGAGACATGCAAACAGATATCCAAGCATCAAACATCAATGGAAGAAGAAGGAAGCATATAAGTGAAGCATGTTCAAGTATGCAAGATGAAACACGAATGATATATAACATGAATGAATGTAAAACTCCAAGGTCAGAAACATACATCCAATGAAATGCAAATGAATGATATGGCATGGCATACATAAACCAAACATAAGTCATGAGTAAGCATAGATGAGATGAGGTGAGAAGATAAGTCAAAAAGAGGCATGTAAATCAAACATTGAACATGGGCACACAATATGCAACAACCTCACCACACCAATGACATATAATTGCAATAAAATGACCTATAATAATTCAAACATGATTCATGAATTCAAATAATTAACCCCACACAATGGCACAAGTGCCTTCTCAAACAAGTAATCAGACATGATCAAAGATGTGCATACAAGAAGACCTCAAACAAAGAGCAATCAAACAATTAGCAAAACATCTTCTAAAATTACCAAATTAAAACTTAACACACCTTAACCAGTGGAAAACAACATGTCAAAATCTCATGCCAAAATTCCCAAGATAGGTCACTCAAACAATTATGCAAATGTCAGACAAGAAACATGACTCAATAAGCAAAAGAAAAGGACCAAAATTCAATATGAAATGATTTTAAAAATAAGAGAATTTTTTTTTAATGACTTAGAAATGTTGATGAAACAATTCCAAAAGAATGGACTCAAAATGTTTCATGGATGATGAGAAATAAATTCTACAAGTTAGGGTATGCATGATAAGAACAATTCAAAAAGAAATTACTCAAATAATTAATTCAGATGCTAAAAATAAAATAAAATAATAAAATAAAATTTGGTAAAATTTTATAAAACTATAAAAATGCTTCATGAATTTTTTGGTAATTTTTGGATGAAATTATCTATTTTTAAAAATTAAAAATGAAATAACGCAATTAAATAAAAATAAAATAGGAAAATAAAATAGGAGGGGCAAGTAGCAAACAATTCACGTTGAGAAATAAAATGGATCAAGCAAAGGGGGTGTGGATATCAAGCCCACACACAGAGCCCATCAGCGAAATAGAGAGAAAATATGAACCCAGTCAACCAATTGACTCCACCATCAGCCATGAGATTAATCTAACGCTCCTCACTCAGTCAATAAAAGCAACAAGTAAGCAAGATGAGAGGCCAGGATTCACAGCCCACAATTACCAATGTACACACGCGCACACAAAATCTCTCAGCATTTAAAAATAACACGTGAACAGCGCATGACTCACTTAATGCGTTGGCGTAATAATAGCCACTAGATCAGGTCAACGTCCCAGATCAGTCAATACAAAACCACAAATACGCATGATGAGCGAAGCAGATTGAAGGTGTACGAAACTAATCATGGAATGGCATATACACAATTAATAAAATTAAAACAGATTTTTAAAAACGTGGTAAAGTGTAGACCGTTGGATCTGGCTAATGGACGGCCATGATTTCATCTTCCTCACCCAAACCCTAATCTCGCCGGAAACTGAACCAGATGCCGGAACTAGGGTTCCGGTCGTCTTCTCCGGCAACCCCAACCAAAAATTTCCCAGAAATGGCATATGAGTACACTAAACTGATCAGAAAAACATGAGGATCAATAATATCACATTAAAAATCTCAAACAATCAACATACAAGGAGAATCGAACGAAACAAAGTATGGACCCAAAACTTAAAACTCACGAAACCACCAATCTATACGTCCAAACTCAAAACAAAACATATCAGAGCGATCAGTGAATATCAAATATCATTTTGCACATCAAAAGACTAAATTCTAAGACCATGAAAAAATGCACTAACCTGAGATTATGCAATACGCGTCCTTGTTGTTAGCTCCAGATGATGGTTGCTTCGTACCCTATGGATCCCAAGGGTTCAGATTGTGGAAGAAGTTTTGGAAAAGCTCTAGTGTATTGAGAGATTTGAAGGAATAAAGTTTTAGGGTTCACACTTGAAATCTCCACAAAATAACGTGCCCCCTCTCCAATGAGTGCATGAGTTAGCTTAAATACATTAGGTTATTCCACTGATTAGCATTTAGGTCTTGATAATTCCTTGGGTAATGAGTTTTGGGTAATTTAGCAAATTTGCACTTTAAGTTATACACCCTTCTCCATGCATGTACACCCAAGCCTTTTATGATGGATCATTCACATTTCAATTGCTAATTACACCTGTATGGAATTTGGACCTTGAAATATCTTGGTTTGTGAGTTTTCAATAATCTTGCAATTTTGCATAATGGGGAATAAATGATGAATAAGCCATGGAATCCCTTGGTTCAAAAGGCCAAAAATGATTCTTAAGGAATGTACTTTGATGTTATAATGTGCCTTGAAGCAATGGAACCAAATATAGGTAACTATGTCCCAAAATGCAAAAGTTGTGAAAATGGAACCATGAGAAAAACCCTAAAAACCACTTTGCCTTCTTTTGATAATAACTTGAGTTTCACCAATTATATGGAGACCATCTAGTACTTGTTGGAAAGGGGAGAAAAAGATCTTCAACTTTCATGTTTGAGGAAAATTCATTTGAAGCTTCTTTGATGATGAAAAGTTAAGTTGAATGTAGTGTAAAAACTTTCCAAAAATGGAAACTTTCAAATTATAGGTCATTTTCAAATTTAGTAACTTTTGTACCAACCCTTGATTCTTGATAAATGGTATGGAACTTGACCCTTGAAGACCATCTTCTCCTCTTGAACTGCCTCAGGCACCTTGACCCCATGCTAAGAACCAATGATATGCACACATGATAATGCAAAAAATGAAATGAAACCTAAGCCAGTTAGTACTAAAGTAAGAGAGCAAATTTTGGGGTGCTACAAGGTCTTTGGCTAATGTCTTGCCTCAAAAGTCAACTTAGGGGTGAATTAGGCCAAGAAACCCTAATTTCTAATTTTTGACGAATGCATCCCCTGAGACTATTTTGACTCTAAGATTGGGTCCGTGAGGTCCCTCTGAGATTCTTGACTCATGTTTTGGGGTATTGGCTCATGCCCAGATGAAAATTTTCATCTGGTGGCCTTGGTCGACCAAAACGCTAATTTGGTGACATTGGAGATCTTGAGGCTCGATCTACTTGGAATATTGCAATCTTGTGCTTGATTCTTGATATGAGAGACCTCTTGATCCTTTATGGGTGTTTGAGAGGTTAGACAAGTTGAAGATCATGTCATTTCTTGATTGATCCTTTGGCTCAAAACCCTAATTCTTGATTATAGTGAAAGCTCAACAATCCTTGAGGAGATTGATGAGGCATGAAGGTACATCCATATTGCGGTGATGATTTGCACAATGATGAGAAATCTTGTGGTCAAAATTTGGGGTATGACAACATTAGGCAACTCTTCATTTTAATCGGTAAAAATCTTCCACCTGACAATTTGAGGCAAATGCTGGAGGATTCATTCATGGAATTATTTAAATAAAAGTCATTAATATCTACCTACAAAATTTTCACAAACGCTTCAAAATTAATAAGCTACATATATGTATACCACCAAAAAGAGACAATTGTTTACTGCAATTTGTCTTGTCTTCTAATGACTTGCTTCAAATAGCTTTAAGTACAAGTAAACCAAATAAGATGCTCCCTAATTATACTCTTGAATCCTCTCAAATTCAATGAAGTAGTTAACATAGAAAACATCCACATAGGTCAGACTTTTATCCATACAATTGGTTATGCCAATTAAATACAAGAAAACTTTCCTCAATGCACAATGTCTACGTGCATCGGGCAATATATGGCCCGAACATGTGCTAATAAGTTGAGATAATCCTCACCCTACAAGTCAATTTTATAGGATTGAGTTAGACCCAATCACAATTCTTAACATTATATCATAGTCTAGTTTAAGATCTGTTGGGTCACCTGCTATCAGGTTTCCGCTATTGAGCCATCCATAATTTATTTCCATGCTCCATGTGTCTAGTCCTGGGTGTGATCGAGTGAGTTAAGAGTCCCACATTAGACAATATATAGCCTAAGCATGTACTTATAAGTGCAGACAATCCTCAGCCTACAAACAGGCTTTGGAGGATTGTTGTTAGGCCTAAACAATTCTTAACATGGTATTTGAGTCTAGTTTAAGATCTATTGGGCCACCTGCTATCATGTTTCTACTATCGAGCCACCCATCACTTATTTCCACGCTCTAGATGTCCATTATTGAGCACGACAGGATATGTTAAAGTCATACACCAATCAATATATAGCATGAACACATGCTTATAAGTGGAGAAAAATCCTCACCCTACAAGCTGTTTTGTAGGGTTTAGTTGGGCCTAACCACAATTCTTAACAAAATGTAAGTTCATCCATTATGCCCCTCCTCAAGCGAAGCTCTTTCATCTACACATACATTTATACTGCGGTTGGCACTCTTTCCACATCATAGACACTTCAATGGGACATATCATATAACCACTACCATGTCAAGAAGACTTTCCATAGAAGGTGTTCTGGACTGGGACAACGGCCATGCGCGGCCCAATCCATGATTGCTACAGTAACAGCCCAAACGCTTGGATCCAGTCCATTAAGGGGACAAAAGTACCCTTTTGCCCCTACAATCGGTCACGGACTGCTCAGTCCTGCCCGAAATTATTGCCCGTCACGCACGGACTACAACTCCCCGACAGCTGACGAACAGACGCCCGCAACTACCTCCCTGCCCGGTATAACGGCTAGTTTGGGCAGTTACCTATTCTTCAGGAAAACGGTTATTTCGCCCTGAAAATAGGACCGTTGGCCACGCGCTGGGGAACATTATATAAACCCTCTCATTCAAGAGGGTCAGGTATCAAATATTCATCCTAAGAATACACTTTGTACTTGCCCCTTTTCTCTGACCCTTTCTTACTTGAGCGTCGGAGTGCCTTGCAGGTACACCCCCTCCTCTCCTCATCAACATTCCGAGCACCTTGCCCATCTGACGACCAGCATACGTGGACCTGTTCGAATACTCCGGATCAGTGGCGCCATCTGTGGGAACTCCTTGTTCTCCCCTTATTTCTTTCCTCCTCGGAAACTAAAAGATCAAAACATACTTTCTTTGATCCGCCCACATATGGCCGCTCAGAACTCTGCAAAAGGTGCTGACGTTACGGTTCTCGTTCCCGTCAATAAGATGGACGCTGACGGCAGATCTTTGTTACTTTCTGATCCCCGTTTCCTTCGAGACGGGCCTACTGCTTCTCCAACTCCTCCTCCCACCGAGCAAGGAGGCAAACAGCTACCGTCGGGTGAACGACCAATTCCTGGCCCTCCCAGCGCCGACCTGGCCGTTGCAGCTATTTTGGAAGCTGTCAACCGCACAAACCTCCTTATCTTGCAGCAAGGAGAGAGAATAGGAGCTCTCGAGGAAGCATCTCTTCCAAGATCCTCTCCTCCAAAGAGTAAGCACCGAAAATCAAGAAACCCGCCACCTAGGCGTGGGGAAGACCATAGATCGAGGCATGAGCCTGAATCACAACACATTCACAAGCGCGACCAGATCTCTCCACGAGATCGATCATCACCAAGACACAAGAGAACGAGGCAGGATAGGCATTCTCCACCGGTCAGACCTCGTGACCGGCTACGTTCACCATCGCCTCGCAGAGACCACCGCCGCAAGCGCAGACAATGGTCACCATCAACTCCAAGTTCAGACAGCGACGAAGAGCCTCACGGCCCGTTGTCCCGCAGGATCTTGGCCACCCGTCTCCCTAAAGGACTAGAGAAGCCTCCGTCTCTAGGGACTTATGATGGAACCACTGACTCGGACGATCACATAGAAAACATAGATGCTCTTTTGGACTACAGAGGGGTACGAGGAGCCATTAAATGCCGCCTGTTCCCGACCACGCTCCAGAAGGGAGCAATGGCATGGTACAAGCAACTTCCAGAAGAATCCATTACATCTTGGAGGCAGCTGGGGAGGATTTTCTCCCGTCACTTTACTACATCGCGACGCCATCCAAAGACCGAGGCGTCCCTCGGAGCTGTCGTGCAGGGAAGAGATGAGCCTCTTCGGGCTTACATTGAATGGTTCAACAAGGAGGCCGTCCAAGTGCCAACGACCGACGACATGAAGAAATTCTTGCTCGAGCAGGGATTACGTCCTGGCTCAGACTTCGCGAAAGCCATCGGCCTCGATCCACTGAGGAACCTTAATGCCCTTCTCCTCCAAGCCCAATCGCATATACAGTACGAAGAGAAGGTTGCTGCACACTCTTTCCAGGGCTCTCGACACCATGAAGGTGCCCGCTTGTCCAGAGCTAAAGAAACCTCGACATCCCGTCGAGGAGATAAAAGACGCGATGATCGGCCTCACGATGCACGCGAACAGAAGGGACCTTATGGGCGGTTCCATGACTATACCCCCTCACTGCCTCGAGGGAGAAAATCTTGTCCGAGTGTGCCAACTCGGAATTCAAGCAAGCGGGAGTCTGTTTCCCCAAACAGCTGCAGGCCAGATCGGGTGTAGACAAATCCAAGTATTGCCGCTTCCACAAGAGTCACGGTCATACGACGAAAGAATGCATCCACCTCAGAGATGCAATAGAGATCCTTATTCGCGACGGCCACCTGAAGTAGTTCGCGAAAAAGAAAGATGCTCCCCGACAGGAAACCCAGAAGAACAAAAAGGTTGCAGAAGAGACTCCGCCCTCTGATGACACCAACGTACAGGTCGCTATGTCCATAACTCGGCCAGAGGACTTCCGCATCCCTGATAGTCTGTCAGTCTCCACGTACCTCATTGCTCACAGCCGGTGGGAGGCCTTCCCGTCAGCCATGGTCATTTCTGGTGGATTCAACAAAATCACGGTCGGCTCAGTCAAGAGGAGATTCGATCAATTGATCAACAAAAGCTCCAATGAAGTCACTACGCTAGACACCACTCACAAAGGATCCGTTCCTATTTCCTTCTACAAGGAAGAGCTCCTTGGCGGAGCACCGAACTCAAGCATTCCGCTGCTTATCCGAGCAAAGATGGCGAACTTCGACGTTCGCAGAATACTCGTGGACCAGGGCAGCTCGGTTGATATAATGTACAACCACTTGTTCGAAACGCTGCAGCTGAATGACTTTCACCTTACTCCATACGTTGGATCCGGCCTGCAAGGATTCAACGGAGCGGTGACAAAGCCCCGGGGTTACGTAGAGCTCATCGTAACCTTTGGTTTGGGAGAGACAACCCGAGCAATTAAAGCACATTTTCTGGTAATTGAATGCCCGTCACTATACCAGTGCATTTTTGGAAGGCCAACCCTGGCAGAGTTGATTGCTGTACCTTCCACCGTACATCTCAAGATGAAGTACTACACTTCTAAAGGGATGGTCGCCACCCTCCACGGCGACATCGAAGCTGCCCTTCGGTGCTTTGAAGCAGCATCCAAAGGACTAAGCACCATCTCAGCAGGACCAAGGACTTCTGGTCGTTCCCCCCTGCCCAGCAGCTCCGAGCAGCCAAAACCGCTCCCCTAGGTCGAATTTATCGACTTGGACAGCCGTTTCAGCGAGGAAGATCACGCCAAGGACCCAACGACTTCGAGCAGCCAGTCCAACAACAGTGGCCATCTCCTACGCCCCGTCCCAGATGGCAACTTCGAGATCGTTCCGTTCGGAGAAGACCCCCAACGGGGAGTAAAGATCGGAGCAGACCTCCCCGATCTGGCCAGGAGACAACTAAAAGCATGCCTCCGGGAGAACGCAGACTTGTTCGCATGGAGCGCCGCTGAAATGCCAGGATTGGACCCATCCGTCGCTTGCCACCAGCTTATAATTGATCCGGTCGTCAAAGTCGTTGCCCAACACAGAAGGAAACAGTCCCTGGAAAAGATGGAAGCCGCGGAGAAAGCTGTCAAAGACCTTCTAGAAGCTAGGTTTATTTCTGAGGCCAAATACACTACATGGCTCTCAAACGTTGTACTTGTAAGAAAAAATAATGGCAAATGGAGGATGTGTGTTGACTATACCGATGTTAATAGGGCCTGTCCGAAGGACGCCTACCCCCTCCCCAATATCGATAAGCTCGTAGATAACTCAGCAGGTTTTAAGCTTTTATCGTTCCTCGATGCCTACTCGGGCTACAATCAAATCCCAATGGCCGCGAGCGATAAAACTTACACGGCCTTCATGACCGAATCGACAAACTATTACTACAACGTAATGCCCTTCGGGCTGAAGAACGCCGGTGCTACGTACCAACGAATGATGAACAGAGTCTTCCAAGGACAAATAGGCGACATGCTCGAAGTATACATGGACGATATGATCGTCAAGTCCCACGAGGAACTAGCTCATGTCGCCCATCTTCGTAAAATCTTCTAGCAAGCAAGAAAGTATCGAATGCGTTTTAACCCAGAGAAGTGCACATTTGGTGTACGGGCAGGTAAATTCCTTGGCTTCTACCTAACAGAACAAGGAATCGAAGCTAACCCCGACAAGTGTCGGGCATTCTCTGAGTTCCCAACGCCCACGTCTAAGAAGAACATCCAATCCCTCAACGGGGTGCTTACTTCGTTGTCCCGCTTCGTGGTAAAATTTGCCCAACACGCCCTTCCTTTCTTCAAGCTCTTGCGGAAAGAAGCAGCGTTTGAATGGACCGAGGAATGTGAAACATCCCTCCTTCACTTGAAGCAAGATCTGTCGAAACCGCCCGTATTATCACGACAGATACTGGGGAAGTCTTGTTCCTATACCTCGTCGTCACTGCCGAGGTCGTTAGCATCGTTCTCATTCGCGAGAATCCTGGTGGACAAAAGCCAATATACTTCACGAGCAAAGCATTACAGGACCCAGAGTTGCGATATCAATAGATAGAGAAGGTAGCATTGGCCCTCGTCAACGCTGCCAGACGACTGAGACACTATTTGTTTGCTCACACGATCGTGGTAAGAACGGATCAGCCCATTAAGCAATTACTGGGACGACCAGACATGGCAGGCAGAATGCTCAAATGGTCATTGGAACTGTCCGAGTTCGACATCCAGTATGAAATCATGAAAGCTCTTAAGGCCCAAGCTCTGGCCGATTTCGTAGCAGAAATGACGTTCTCAGACTCCCCGGTCCACATAGCAAACAGATGGACCATCTATGTAGATGGAGCATCTAGCTCGACCGGCAGTGAGGCAGGGGTAATTTTGGAGAACGACGAAGGGACCATAGTCGAGGCTTCTCTCACATTGTCCTTTCCCGCGTCGAACAACCAGGCCGAGTATGAAGCCTTCCTCGCCAGTTTGCGTATAGCCGAAAACCTAGGGGCTGAAGAAATCATCATCTGCACAGACTCTCAGCTCGTAGCCCTCCAGATATCAGGAGAATATCAGACCATAAATGACAGTCTCTCTGAATACCTAACCCTGGTCAGGGGAAAAATGGCGAGGTTCAGAACGGTAGAAGTGAGACATGTTCCACGCAAACATAACGTGCGAGCAGACATCTTGTCCAAACTAGCAAGCACTAAGAGAAAAGGCGGAAACAGGTCAGTCATCCAAGAGATACTTCCCCAGTCCAGCATCGATAAGGGATCCTCGACCCTACACGTACACGCAATCGGGGACAGCGATTGCTGGATAACACCCGTGTATAACTACCTCACCAGGGACGAGCTTCTGGATGACCCCAAGGAAGCCAGCACCATCAGACGTAGAGCTTGCTCGTACGTCATCCTTGAAAACAAACTCTATCGACGAGGCTTCTCCATCCCACTGCTCAAATGCATAGAGGAGGAAGTTGTCCCTCACGTATTACGAGAAATCCACGAAGGCATTAACGCCCAACACCTAGGAGGAAGGTCCCTTGCCCGCAAGGCCCTCCGAGCAGGGTATTATTGGCCAACCATGCAGCACGATGCCAAGAAGTATGTGAAGAGATGCGACAAATGCCAACGGCACGGGGATATGCACCTAGCTCCACCTAACGGACTAAAAAGCATGACCTCCCCGTGGCCATTCGCCTGGTGGGGCCTAGACATCCTAGGACCCTTCGTGACGGGGTCCAGCCAAAACAAATACCTGATAGTGGGCGTAGACTATTTCACAAAGTGGATAGAAGCAGAAGCCTTAGCAAAGATAACAACACTTAACATTTTGCGCTTCTACAAGCGGAATATCCTTGCCCGTTTTGGGATTCCCCAAGCAATTATCACGGACAATGGAACGCAGTTCACGGATAAGAAGTTCCAAGACTTTGTCGCCCATCTCGGAACAAAGCAACATTTCGCATCTGTAGAATATCCCCAGACCAACGGGCAGGCAGAAGTGGCCAATCGTGTCATTCTTCGTGGCCTCAAGCGAAGACTGGATGAAACAAAGAAAGCCTGGGTCGAGGAGCTCCACAACGTCTTATGGGCGTACCGCACCACTCCTTAGTCTACAACCGGGGAAACACCTTTCCGCTTAGCATATGGCACGGAGGCTGTTATACCCATTGAAATTCACGTACCATCCAGGAAGACCGAATCACCTCTAGACGAGGAAATGAATGACGAAGCAATAAGAGAGGAGCTCGACCTTGTCGAGGAAATTCGAACAGGAGCAGCCCTCCGCGAAGCATCTCTTAAGCAAAAAATAGCAATCAGGCACAACGCTAAAGTCTTACGACGAGAGTTCGATGTGGGCAGCCTTGTCCTGCGAAGAAACCACAAGGACTCTCGTGAAGGCAAACTAGCAGCCAACTGGGAAGGGCCGTACAGAGTCCGTGCCAGAACGGAGAACGGTGCCTACTTCCTCGAGACCCTCAACAGGGATGAAATCCCTCGACCATGGAACGCTGAAAAACTTAAGCAGTACTACAGCTAAAGTCACAATAGGCTTCCTCGCGTCAAAGGACCACCTAACGGTCATCATGCTCGTTCAGGTACAAACGATGCATACGCACAAAGTGGAATCCCGCTCAAGTAAATGAGCCGGAGCTCTGCTCGTCGGCGGTCCTCAATCGAGCATCGCCTTCGCCCAGGTACCACGATTGGCAGAACCCCAGCTCGCGATGGGACGTTCACGCCGCGACCTCAGGCCTCAATCGCGACCTAAGATCCGCAACCTCGCCAGGACCTTCCCCGGCTATTCGACCAGTTCTCCATACTGGCGAATTCACACACAACGAGCAATCTTTCAAAAGAAAGCTCTGTTAACAGACACACCCTCCGACGGGCAGTCATACATGCACAGCTAATGTAAAGCACAACAATATAAACAAAAATCATATAAGTAACAAAACCGGCCAACATAAACCAGACATAAAGTAAAAAAGGCCACAAGAGCCAAAGATTGTAGGAATTACATAAAAAGGGGGGGCACGCCCCCCCAAATCAAATAAAATTACAACAAACTACACGGCACGCAGGCCGGCAAAACATCATCATCTGCAAACATCATTCCTCGGTGTCTTCGACTCGTTCATCATTGGGCGGAGAAGTCTGGGTTCTAGCTTGGCCGGCAAGGATAGACTCTGGCATCACAATTTGCCCGTCTTTAACGTACGCCAGGAAATTGGTGCCTTCGGTCACCAAATCAACACCAGGATTCACCACCTGAAGCTGAGACACTGCGTTCTTGAATGATTCCTCGCCAAGCACTACGTTGTCATCCTCAGCCACCACCAGTCGGGCAACTAACTCTGACCTTGTCATTAACATCTTCACGTCCTCAGGCTCCTCCTCGCCAGGAGCATTGGCCGCCTGCAGTTGCGCGACCAAATCCTCAGCGGCCTTTTTCTCAGCCTCAAGTGTAACCTTCTCCCCCTTCAACCGGGCAACCTCCTCGCCCTCATTTTCCTTCGCCTCCTTGGCAACCTTAGCTTCCTCCCTGGCCTTCTTCAAGCTCTCCTCAAGAGCGGCCACCTTCCCTCGGGCAATAGTCAGCTCACTCTCAGTGGCCGTGTCCCCCTCGGCATAGGTGACCGCCATCTCCAGCAGCTTGACCACCGCAGAGGCATCCTGGGCCACCAACGCCCTCTTGCTTGGACAGTCCAGGCTTTGCAGATGCAGAGAATCAGCATGAGGAATCACCAAAGAGGTCCCTTCAAAGAACCTCTTATCCAATACACAAGGAGGCAGCTCGAATTTCGCTTTCTCTGGTGCCTTGCCCAGATCCACTGCCTCGTTCCTTGGACGCCTAGACCTGGCCGCCAGGGGAATTGGAGATCGTTGAACATTGGCCGGAGAAGCATTCCCCTAAGGAGGCTGGGAAGGACCAACCGCACGGGCAGGGGAATGACGAACCTTAGTAATAGCAGCTGTAGCAGCTTGTTTCCGCACGGCCACGTTCCTCACCATCCTTTCGTGGGCTAAAGGCATAGTGGCTGTAAAAGACAAAAACATGCGTCAGACAATAGAAAATAACGAGCAATGCAAAGCAATATGTTAAGGTTAAATACCGAGCAGATCCATGGCATCTCTGTAAGTTTTGCACCCTAGCAGTGCCCTAACATTAATAAAACGAGGCTCCACCCGAAAGCCACCATCGGCCTCGAGGATCGCCTCCTTCTTCTTCGTGATGCACTCGGCCATCCGGAACGAGCTCACGTACTGCAACAACTTTCATATGAAGCAGCATCCCCCTCATCCAAATTCACAGGCTCAAAAACATAGTCTTTTGGGGGCTTCGTAAAATGCTCCCTGGTCCAATGGAAGGGATATTTCAACAACCTCCGCCCGATGTATTTCCCCTCCTCGTTAATCATATCCTCGCCGTTCTCGTCCACTTCAACCTCCCAGCATAACGTGTTATCCTGGGTAGCCTCCGACACAGGCTCCACGACGAAGTACCTCGTCTTAAATGTCCGTATGGACTCAGAGAAAGGTTTAAACAGCTTACGTGGCTGCTTCAGGGAGACCCAACCGTAACTCCTCCCAGAAGTCTGTCGTTGGAGGTGAAAGACGGTGAAGAAGAAGGGGAGGGTCCCCCCTATTTGCAGGTGCTCGCACACCAACTCGAACACTCGCAGGAAGGCTAACGAGTTGGGATGGAACTGAGTGGGGGCCAAGCGAAGATGTAAGAAGACAGACTGCTGGAAATCCGTGAATGGAAGCCTCAAGCCCAGCTCTTTGAAAACATATTCGTACATCGTAAAGCGCTCCCCATAATTCGTGCAGACGCGCTCGTCAGCGGTGGGGAAATGGACTCTCCAGTCCCCGTCATCTCCCACCGTCTGGAAATAATCCCCTATGTAGGCCGCGAATTTAGACGCATGCTCAGAGGGTTCCGCCACCTCCCATTCCTCTGCTTTATTCTCTGCTGCACCCTCCTCGGATACCTCCTCCTCGGGCACCTCTTCCTGATCATCGTCCAGCAGTTCATCCTCTTGCTCATAGTCTATGTCCTGCTCGGTGGACCCACTCGAGGACCGAGTGCTACTGCTCCCCGAGGAACCAGACTCCTCCTCGAACGAATCTAATACAATATCTCCACGGGGCCCTGTCACCATCACCTGAAAAGCAGAGAAAGACAGTGAATTCGACAGCTAATCAAATCCACCCTTCCACCACTGAACAAGTGAAAGGGCGCGCTAAGGGCTGAGGACGACGTCCCCGGCCTAAGCTCTGACAACACTACGAAAAAGTCTCCCCACGAGACAATGCCCGAAACTCTCCTATCACACGAGGAACTTCTCCAAAGCAAGATCACGAGGTTTTCATTCAACTCACAACTCCATGAAACGCAACGCTAGAATGGTCACGTGCACGTCACCATCGCGACGACGTTATAGACAGACTCTTCACACACAGTGTAACAACAGGCTAACGGTGGTGGAGACGGCAGAGCCATTATCCACCACCAGCGGCTACCACATATACAACCCTAAGTCTCCTAAATCTAACCTAACCGTATGCAATGTCTAAATAAACATCAATAAGAAGAAAAACAAGGAAAAAAGACAACTTACTTATAAATAGAAGACTGAAAAAAGTTGCTCGGAGCTTCAAACGGCGAAGGATGCAACGGGCAGATTTCGCGAGCAGGAAATTTGGTGAAGATTGAAGGAAAAAGTTCAGAATGAAAATTTTCCCTCCTATTTATACAGGAGGTCACGTGCAGCCCCACGCGCACATAGGTCATGATGACTACCCGCTAGCCATCATTGCCTAAGCGGCAGCGGTACAAGTTCCAACACACACGTGGCAACCCCCGTATCATTTCATATTCCACTAGACTGTTGGTATCCATCTGTAACGGGCAACGCTTAACGACCACGACCAACAGTCACAGCGGGCAATAGAAACCACAGGCATCCACAGCCAACGAGCAAAACACTCCACTTCCCCGGGACTGTAAGCTATCCTTAAGTCGTCACCTTCACGCTCGGAAGTAACGACTTGGGGGGCTACTGTTTTGGACTGGGCCAACGGCCATGCGCGGCCCAATCCATGATTGCTACAGTAACGACCCAAACGCTTGGATCCAGTCCATTAAGGGGACAAAAGTACCCTTTTGCCCCTACAACCGGTCACGGACTGCTCAGTCCTGCCCGGAATTATTGCCCGTCACGCACGGACTACAACTCCTCGACAGCTGACGAACTGACGCCCGCAACTACCTCCCTGCCCAGTATAACGGCTAGTTTGGGCATCCTTCCCGTCATAGCGGCTAGTTTGGGCAGTTACCTATTCTTCAGGAAAACGGTTATTTCGCTTTGAAAATAGGACCGTTGGCCACACACTGGGGAACATTATATAAACCCTCTCATTCGAGAGGGTCAGGTATCAAATATTCATCCTAGGAATACACTTTGTACTTGCCCCTTTTCTCTGACCCTTTCTTACTTGAGCGTCGGAGTGCCTTGCAGGTACACCCCCTCCTCTTCTCATCAACATTCCGAGCACCTTGCCCATCTGACGACTAGCATACGTGGACCTGTTCGAATACTCTGGATCAGAAGGAGCCAATCCCTTAATCGAACCATCGACTCTGATACAATGTTAAGAATTATGGTTTGGGCCAACTCAACCATATAAAATCGACTTGTAAGGTAAGGGGTACCACTCTATGTAAACTCTTTGTAGGCTATATCTTTAACAAATGTGAGACTTGTGTTTTTCCCAATAATCACCAACATGAGTAACAACATGAATCAAATTGGCTACATAATTATCCTTTAGAAATGAAAATCCTGCATGTTCTCCTTGTGTCTTGATAATCTTATAATGGCCTTCATTTGGATCAACTCTTAAGTGTGTAAATATTAGGTTTAATGCATCGGTCTCTAAAATAGAGTGTGATCCAACAATGTGCCTATGATAAGAAGATGCATGATGCACAATACATCTTTAAAAGTGATACTCATCTCACTAATAGAAAGATGAAAGGCCAATTCTCTGAGTCTCGTCTCTCAACAAAAGCAGACAAAAGTCCATAAACTTTTTTAGAAAATATGTAAATGAGAGGCAAACTTGTAAGAAGACATTGAAAAAGTCACGTCTTTATCACTAGACTATAATCACCATATGAATTTTTATTAAATGTTAGCCATTGATAAAATTTATCGATACATGCATTAAACCACATGACTTTTTCAATGTCTTACAAGTCTAACTCTCCTTTATATCTTTTCTAAATTTTTTTGTCTATGCATGCACATTTAATAGTGATATGCTAAGAAGATTGACTATAAACAATTATAAGGCGGGTTAAAACACATGCCCAACATTTGAGATTTTATTATGACACCCTCACCCTAACCTGACACCTCCACATATTTTTATAATAGCGAAAATGCTCTGTCAAAATTTAATTAAAAAAGAGCAAACGAAAAAATTTGGTAGTGCTATTGAAAAATCCGATATGAGTTAAAAATTTTGGTAGTGCAATTGAAAAGTTTGATATGCATTTTCACCGATTTTTTAAAAAATGAGTTTAACACTTTCAGATTTTTTGATAAATCCGGCATGATTTGGAAATTTCTAGATTTTTCGAAAAATCTGATAGTTCATTTTTTATAGGAAAAAAAATTGAAAAAATTAGCACTATTGGATTTTTCGAAAAATTCGGTAGTATATTTGAAAAATCTGATAAAATCTCATAGATTTCTTGAAAAATCCGGTAAAAACGCATGAATTTCTTGAAAAAACAGGTAAAAACTCATAGATTTTTTAAAAATCTTGTTATAACTCGTAGAATTTTGAAAAATGCAATACTGTATTTGAAAAATGTGGTAAAAATTCATGGAGTTTTGAAAAATCCGGTAGTGTGTTTGAAAAATTTGATAGTTCAAATTCGATAAAATTTAAAAAATTCGGTAGTGTGTTTGAAAAATTCGATAGTTCAAATTCTATAAATTTTAAAAAATCCAATAAAACCTCATGGGATTTCCCAAAAATCCGATAAAAACGCATAGAATCCTAAAAAATCCGATAAAAACTTGTCAATATCTCCAAAATTCTCATAAAAACTCACAAAATTTTCAAAATTCCAAAAAACACATTTTTTTAAAAATGCAAAAGAACACATAATATTATTGTAAAAACACCTCTCATGTGGGGGTCTCACAACAAAATCTCTCAACATTTTGCCATGATTAAACTTTGATATAATAGTCTTCATACACATTTGCCATTATTAAACTTTGATATAATATAGTCTTTTCATACACATTTGCCATGATTGAATTATGATTAAAAAGACTGTTTGTTTGTTTTGTAGCTCAATCAAATCGTACACATCTTCCTAAAAAAATTAGAACACGCAAACCAGCCCATTTTCACAAATTTTATCCAATTTTAACCCAATTTTGTTGTATAAACGTGACACTATATCTAAGTTTCGGTTAATCGGTCAGTTAAATCAGAAAAAAAAAAACAAGATTCTTTAAAAAAATCATGTTTCTCAATTTAATTTTCAAACTAATAATTTTTTCCAATTATACCAAACTACTCAAGGTTTTAAACAAAAAATTACAGGAAAGAGTATGCGCCAAATCAATTGATGCATGCGCTAGTTCTACTGACACCTATGAACATTTGTTATATATGCATGTGCCAATTGATTTGAAGTCAATGTTTACAGTCATTTTTATTTTATTTGTTATATACATGCACATTTTTTTTTAGAAACAGCCAAACAGAGAAATTTAATATTATCAGGCATAAGAAATGCCATTAAAATACAATAAGTTTACTGTCCTGCAATGCTAGGTTGATCAGGACCACCAAAATAACAATTGTGAGCCAAAAACACTGCAATAGATACATCTTCTCTCCCAAAGACACCTAGCCTAACCAGCCGCCAAATGAAGAAGCCCGTTGAATAGCCAAACACCCAATCAGCAAAAATTAAGGCAAAGGCAAAACAGACAATATTACTAAATGCAAGAACAAAACACCCATTGAACTGACAAACCCCCTAAAATAACCTGCTAGACAGCCAAGAAAACCACTCCTCTAAAAATGATGAATTGAAATCCAACAAAACACCAGCAGAAAAACTCACTTGGCCGCCAAAACCATTGAATTTGGACAAACGCAATGTAAACCCACAACAGTCTTGTACTACCGAAAAAGCCGCAACAGCAGGACACCAAAACTAGAATTTAAATTCCGCTACTGAGGTTAACTAAATGAGCCAAGAGAGATATCTATCCCAATGAAAACAAACATCAACAACAACTCCAAGAAACCTGCACTGCTGCTGTCCCACTGTCATTGTTTATATAGCAGAACCCAGACATACCTTGGGGTTTAACCACTAAGCTGCGAAGTCGTCCGAAATCCTTTTTGCTTTCAGTTTTAGCCATCTCCATGCGAGAATTTTTGTTTCCTCTATCACCTTTGTTTCCTGTATTTCTTTATTGTTGAAAATTTTATGATTCTTTGCTTTCCAAATACTCCAGATGCAAGCACACCACAACACGCGGATGTTCAAAGTCGACTCTTTTCCGCCTTCGATAAGACTTTCGAACTGACTCATGTGTTGCCATCCGTCATTATGTAAGGTTGTTGACACGCCTAACCAGCTGCAGAGGTATCTCCAAATACCTGCAAAGCATTGACACTCGAAAAATAAATGAGATATCGACTCTTCCTCCCCGCAACTGCCTACGCATCTGTCTTGGCCCTGCAGAGATATTCCCCTCCTATCTATATTATCCAAAGTTGCTAATTTGTTTTGTAATAATCTCCAAATCAAGCATGGAACTTTTGTTGGAATCGCTTTATCCCAAATCTTCAACCACGGCTTTGACGACCCTATTGTATCATCGAGCATGAGCCTTTTGTAGACCGTCTTAACTGAGTACTCACTTGCGGTATCTATATCTCCTAAATCCAAGTTGCACAGATATATACATGCACATTTGATCTGACGTATAAATACAATTTCAAGAGCATGTGTCAAAATCTTTGTTGTGATATTTTTATTTAATTGAAGCATAAATAATTTGGTATATATTTAGGAATGATGATTATTTTTTTAAAAAGTCACAAAAACAATGTGAATTTTAAAATTAATTGAGTCTATTAAAAAATAATGGCATGGTAAAATAATTTATGTCTAAACATTTATGTAAATAGGAACTATAATAAATTATTTTATATTTAAAAATTACATAAAATTATCCAGAAAATCAAATATACTAAAATCAATTTTGGCTCTTAGATGAAAACATACGCACACGTGTGTTCCAAACCAGGAGTAAAGTTGATGTTCTTTTTAAACCCTATCGTTCCTATTCCATAAAAAAACAAACACAGCGTTAATCTTCCGAAAACTAAAAAGCATACACATGTCTTTTGAAAACAACTAAAATTCTTCTTCCTTGTTCGTGGAGAGAAGAGAAGAAAACATTGCAAAATTATCATCACTACTCTATCACTGTTTCAGGAGAAAGAGGAATCATCCATTAATGGCTTCTTCTATTTTCAATCCTCCTTCTTCCACCACCGCTCTCCTCCTCCGCAGCCGCCACCCTATCCGTGTGGGTCCCACCTCTCTCAGCTTCTTCGCCATTCGCTCCTCTCCCCCTTCATACCGTGTTCTCTCCATCGGTACAAACCTCTCACCACCGCTGTTTTTATTGCTTTTTATAGCCTTTAGCTTATGCATGCATTCTCTTGCATCTTCTCACATGCATGACATTTGTGATCTTCTCTTTTTCCAAGCTTGTGATAGTAGTGCGTAGGAAGTGTTTGATTAAATGCCAAAGAAAGAGCTTGATCTATTTAGTTTCAAAATTTGAAATTAGAAAGGGAATACTTTAGTTTTGATGACTTCAGGGTTTTTTTGTAAATATTGTCTGTAGTTATATTTCATGTGTATTCTGGTTTGTTTTTGAGATGCTGCATCTATGTCGGTTTGGCTGTGGTTGGTGTTGGTTTAAGAAACTGTCTATTAGGTTTAAGATTATGCTTTGTCCAAAATTTCATGACTTTTTAATAGGTTAGAATCAAGATATTAAACTTAGTTTTGGATGAAAGGGATTTCGTTCTTTTAGTCATTATACTATTGTTAACTTGCTGTCATCTGTTGTTAGTTTTGCATTGTGTGAAATCCGATCCAATCCAAGAAGTTTTCACAGTAGGAGATCCAAAAGCATCCAGTAACATTCAGTTTTGTGTGGTTTTCAGTTTTTTTTATCGGTTTGCAATTTTTATTTAGATAAGTTTGTTAATCTGTTTCCATATGACTCTATGCAGTTGCTAGTGCTACAGAGGCATCTGCTAAGGTGATTGATGGAAAAGCGGTGGCAAAGCAGATCAGAGAGGAGATAGCAGTTGAAGTCTCCAGGATGAAAGAAGCTGTGGGTGTGATTCCAGGGTTAGCTGTTATTCTTGTTGGAGATAGAAAGGATTCTGCAACTTATGTGCGCAACAAGAAGAAGGCTTGTGAATCTGTTGGAATAAATTCCTTAGAAGTAAATTTGCCTGAGGATTCAACAGAAGAGGAAGTTTTGAACTATATTTCAGGCTACAATGATGATCCTGCGGTTCATGGCATTCTTGTTCAGCTACCTTTACCATCTGTATGCTTTTAGATCTCTAACTTATATGATCACCCTATTTGTATATTTATGTCAAGCATTCAAATGTATCATAGATAACATTAATGACTATTAGAGTTTGCGTCGGGTCTAACTCAACCCGACAAAGCTGACTTGTTAGACAAAGTATTCCTTTCACTATAATTGTAGTTCATAACCTAAAGATTTACTTGTGGAAGTTTGATTGATTTTCATTGGTCTTGTGACAGCATATGAATGAACAAAATGTGTTGAATGCTGTTAGAATCGAGAAGGATGTAGATGGTTTTCATCCATTGAATATTGGCCGACTTGCCATGCGGGGTAGAGATCCCCTGTTTGTTCCTTGTACACCAAAGGGATGCATTGAACTACTCCACAGATATGGCATTTCTATTAAAGGAAAAAGGGCTGTTGTGATCGGTCGGAGTAATATTGTCGGAATGCCAGCTGCTCTCTTGCTGCAAGTAAATATCTCATTACTCGAAACTTTAAAAAGATTAGTTAACAGTTCAAAACCAGTTTTATTTGAGTATGAATGTTTACTGATTTCTTTTTGTTTCAAACGAATACATTTTGATTCACTCCTTTATATGTCGCTTATGCTATTAGAGGGAAGATGCTACTGTCTGTGTTGTCCATTCCAGAACTAGTAACCCTGAAGAGATCACAAGACAAGCAGATATCATAATCTCTGCTGTTGGACAACCAAACATGGTTAGGGGAAGCTGGATAAAACCTGGTGCGGTCATCATTGATGTCGGAATCAATCCTGTAGATGTAAGTAGATTAATTTCAAGGTCTTGTTTATAGTATGCTTTTAAACTCTCTCAGTTTTGGGGGTAGCTAAATTTCATATAATTTTGATTTGAAGGTTGTTTAACCATTGCAATTTTGTGACAGGATCCAAGTAGCTCTCGAGGTTATAAATTGGTTGGAGATGTTTGTTATGAAGAAGCTGTACAAGTTGCCTCTGCTATTACACCTGTTCCTGGTGGAGTTGGTCCAATGACCATTGCGATGCTTCTACAAAATACACTCAGCTCTGCAAAGAGAATTCACAGTTTTGAATAATCTAATGAAATGATGTATAACATTATGAGCCATCAATTTTTGTTTAGGAGTCTTGAATTTTGCTCTATTTTATTTTATTCTATTTTGATAAAAAGTGGGGAAAAAAAGGACAATATTTCATGTCACGATGCCATGATGATATAAAAGTTCCTGCTTTCATGTGTACATAGGAGTACACAACTCATGGCGACTATTATTTAGGTATAATGTGACTACTAAAGTAGACGGTTTTGTGGAAAACAAGTTTGATTTAATGAAAAAATGTGTTGCTCAAATAATCTTATTGATCTAGTTACTTTGGTTTGTAATGTTTTTGAGGGCATGTATGTTAGTATAAAGAAAAACATAAGTGTGTGCTCAACCATTTGTTTAGTATGTACTCTGATTTATTTGATACACATTCTTAGCTGTCAAGACTGCGACAGCGTAATCGCCAAAGGTTTAGTGCGAGGCATGCCACTAACAATGAGGAAACTAAAAATGAGGATCACATGGACAATACATTGTGTTCATGTGTGATGATACAAATTAAAGCAACTGAAATGAATAGATCATCAATCAATATACAATTAAAATTAAAAGAAAAAATCCAAAAAAGAAAGTTTGAAACTAAAAATAAGGATATTGTTATTGTTGGGAAACCAAATATGGCCAGATGAAGCTGGTTATTTGGAACTCACGTTTATAGTCTTCTAATGAGCTCTATCTTGATATGTATTGCTTTTGTTTGAGAAATAAATTTCATATTCAATGTTTAAATTTCAATATGGTCATTTAACCAACAAATGTTTGAGTGTTTGACAATTAACAGGATCAAAATTGATCTACTTATAAAACTGTTTAAAGCAATAGATGTTTGTTATCACAGTTCCTAAAGGAGCATGTTCAATGACCATTGCATTGCTTCTGCAAAATACACTTGCAGAGGAAGCACAATATTTGTTTAGAGTAGACCATGAACTTGAGTATTCTCAAATTATTGAGATCAAAATTTATTGAAAGATAAGCTTATTATATCCAAAATTCAAAGCGGGAAGATAAATTACAATCAGAATAAATTATATATTTGAACCATGTGATCCTCTCTTCTGTCAACCATTGCTCCATGTTGTTTTCAGTACAGGTAATGATATGCTACGCCAAAATCTTAATTTTCCAGGAACAGAGATTTACACTGCTTTATCGTATCTTCAGGGCTGGTAACTGAAAAAAGATATCAACGCATAAGGACAGCAGATTTCAACTTGCATTGATTTGGTTTTTAGTTTATTATTACAAACAAATAAAAATTTCCCCATGAAATTTAAATTCATCCATTTCCACATATGATGATACAATTTGAAGCAGCATACCTGTGTGCCCGATAGTGCGTTCAGATTCATAGATTTCATGATCATTTCCACCCTGTTCAGTTACAATGAAAAGGTAAGTAATTAATTAATGTATTTTGTCCTATATCCCTATACAAATGCTAATGGAAGCAATAAAAATCAAGCAGTGAATTCACAATCAGATACAAGGGCCTTGATGTGTTATTGGTGACTTCAACAATGTTAGGGAAACTCAAGATAGAATTGGAGGGAGTCCTGTCCAAGAATCTGAGTAAAAGGATATGGTCAACATGATGGAAAACACTGGCTTATTTGAGATGGAAAGCAAAGGGGACCACTTCACTTGGTCAAATAAGCATACTAGAGGTACTATTTACTCTAGAATTGATAGGGTACTTGGTAACATAGTGTGGTTTCAACAGCAAAAGGAGATTATATTGCAGATTATGGACCCGAGCATATCAGAATATCAGATCATGTTTTGCTGTGTTTACATGGTACTGACAAACCGCAAGTAAAGAAATCAAATTTCAAATTCATGAACATTGTCACTGAGATGGAAGGATTCTTGGAAGATGTTGCAAGAAACTGGAATATACCTTTGACAGGAGGCCTATGTACATCATGTGGAAAAAACTGCATATATTACAACATGTCATTAGGGCCAAAAGCAAACCTCTATCTGAGGTCAACAGGAAAGTGGAGAATGCAAGGGTAGCTTTGATGGAGGCCCAAACAGAACTTTTGACTGATAGAATGAATATCCTTCATATTGATAGGGTGAAAGTTTGCACTGAAGAAATCATCAAATGGAATAATATTGAAGAGCAAACCCTAATGCAAAAGGCTAAGGTAGATTGGCTCAGGAAAGGGGATGGTAACAACGCTTTCTTCCATGCTTCTCTGAAGAGAAAGAACAGTCTAGCAGGTATCCATAATTTACATAAAGAGGATGACACTGTTCTGATTACTCATGAAGAGATTGAAAATGAAGTTATGAATTTTTATAGCAGCCTGATGGGTACAAATTCTAACATGGTAGGCATTGATATAGTTGCTATGAGGCAGGGTAGCCAAATTACGCAAGAGCAGAGCAACTTCTTGATACACTCTGTAACTGAGTTAGAGATCAAAGGGTATAGGTGACTTGAAAGCACCAGGTTTAGATGGCTATGGGGCGAAGTTCTTCAAGGTGGCTTGGAGAGTGGTTAATAAGGACCTTATAGCAACCATTAAAGAATTCTTTGAAGAGAAAATGTACAAAGCCATTAATAGCACCCTAGTAACCCTGATACCCAAACCCCCGGCAGCAAAAAAAGTGATACAAAAAATTGAGAGCATCTGCAGAACACTTATGTGGACAGGTGGGGAGGAGAATTCTACGAAAGCTCCAATAGCTTGGGATAAGGTTTGTGCTCCAAAGAACAATGGAGGGGTGACCTGATCCATTTAAGTGAGTGGAATTGTGGGAATTTGATAAAGCTGCTGTAGAACCTAAGTGGGAAAGCGGACAGCTTGTGGATCAAATGGATTCATGTGTACTACACCAAGCAGGAGAACATCATGACAGCACAGGTCAAACCAAATGGCTCATGGATCATGAAAGCAATATTAAAGCAAAGCAAAGAGAGGTGGTTATGCAGAAGCAAATTTGGCAAAACCTCCAAGCTAGAGATGAGTTTAAAACTAAAGGAGTGTATCTTAGCATTGTTCTGGCAGGATCCTTTGGATCGCCATTTGTAATTAACTGTTTTTTTGGCTAATGAAGTTCTTTTATTCCAAAAAAAACAGAAGCAGTGAAACAAAATTGGTTAATGTCTTGCAAAGTGAAGGACCATCCATTGATTGATTTGAGATAACAAAATTAAATTTCCAAATACACTCATGTTACAACAATTCCAGCTCCAATTCATTTGTTGCAGTGCTTACATGAAAATGGCTGTAATTGTATGTCAAACAAGTGAATGAAAGAAAAAAGCATAAAAAATAAGACTATAAAATACCGAAATTTGCTAGCATACAAATGCAGGGAGGTAAAAAATGCAACAAAAATATTGGTTTTGTAGATACACCAAACAAAAACTGCACAATAAAGACTTATGGACTAACCTTGTAAGTTTTGTCACCAAAAAAGTGGATTTCATTGAAATCATCAAGGTATCTCAAGCAGTATGTTTTATCCCAGCCTTGAGGGAAAACCTGTAAAGTATATACAACATATAATTATATTGAGACCTGTTGGCCTATCATTTGACCGATTAATAAAATCACCACATCACTATGAAGATCATCACTTACATCAAAGCTTATCTGTCCTCCAATGGAAAATGTCAAGTTAAGATGAGCAAACTTCTCCCGAAGTATAGAAACCATTTTTGAGCGTATGTTCTGAACCTGATAACTCACAATACAAGTTTTCAGGATAAAATTATACCCTTAGCATGCAAGAGTTCTTATATGAGAAAAACTAAAGTATTATTACCTTGTCATACTTCTCAAACTCATCTCTTTCTTCTTGGCTGCAGTTTCGCCCAATCGGTGACACATTCAGCATCCCACTACGGAACTCTATAAATGTTCCCCTAAATATATTCATATAGCTATTAGGATTAAACACTTTGTGATAACAATGTAATTAACCGCTGAATCTCGCTAACCTCTTAATAGGGATATCCAAGTCAGCAATGTAATGAAGCGTAAAATTAATAAATTCCTGCAAAATAACTTCTGCTATTATTTAATAAACAATATTAACAACTTATTGAATTTTACTATAGAACACACCACAAGTATATTCTCCTTCACTCACATATCTTCTAAGTTTTATAATGAACTTTATTTTATGCTTCTTTTAAATTTATGGTATGCCTAGCATGACAGTCTCATATAGGTGTAAGATGTCTAACGCCTTGAATAGGAATATAAATATATAGGCTTTACCTTGAGATTTTCATCTCCAATGAATGTCTTCAAGCTCTGAAAAAGAGTGAAATTCACAACTCATCATGGTGTATTACACAAAAAGTTACCCACATAGGGGGTCAATTGAATGTATTGGAAGAAATCCCTGGTCATGATTTAGTCAATCATGGATTGAGTTAGTATGGGGTACCTGAGTTCCAATGAGTTTTCCTTGCTTATGAGCCACAAGACCATTCTCAGAAAATACATAATCATAGTCATCGTTAACTGCAACAAGCAAATAGGAACACACCATTAAAAACTCAAGATAAAAGATCATCTAAGAATAGTATATTTTTTTCACAAATGAGAAAGGAAGAAGACGGCAGGGAGTGTAAAAGAGAAATGTAACAATGATCATCGGCTTAGATTAGCGCACATAATTTCATCCAATTTTGGAGATCAAAATACAACAAACAAGAACAAGAAAAAAAATGAAATTAATTAGTAATGAAAAGAAAAACCAAGATCCATTTTCAAAATGTGCCTTCCTTGTCTTCTACATGTTTCAAACACTGCAGCATCAGAAACCATGGTGATATTTATAGCTAACCTGTCTGGCCAAGTTGCTCAGATATCTTTACTAGATCAGAACCCCCAACCACTCCAACTGTTACAATCTGCGTGACCAAACAAAGCAAGATTCAACAGCATTAACAACAAAAACAGAAAAATTTACGAACAAGTTGATGCATAATTGAGTGGATGGAGATAGGAAAAAAATTACATCAACAAACAAAATGCAGGTAATGAAAGAAAACATTACAAATCTCATACCTTTCGTAGTTCCTGTATGAACTTCAACATCTCTGGAGGAGCCACCTAGCAATTGAGTAGAAAACAGTGAATAGATGTTATCCAAAGCCAAACAATCAGAAAGAATAAATCAACATTTTCTAGTTTTGTCCAGCAAGGGGAAGTCACAGCATTCTACGATGAGTGAACTGGTGAGTAAAATTAGGTAACTTAACATCAATTGTCGATCATAGATCTCAGAAAATAACGTTTTGTTCAAATTCCGCTATGCTATAGTACTCTAGCGTACTTAGTAGTTAATACTAGATAGTGTATCACGGGAGACGGTGATTCGTTCAAATTCTAGTGCTGCGCATAACGCTAAATCTGTTATATAACAACACTGTTTAACAGGCAATAGATCTGATAAGAAGTCTGAACCATATCAAATTGCTGCATTGCTACATTAATTGCAACAAAACAACTATACTCATGGAATGTGATTATCTCAAGAAGAAGCAAATACCTTCCTAGGAGCTGTAAGAGTCCCATCAACATCAAACAAAGCAATCACACCTGGTTTCAGGGCAGCCATTATAACTTGTTGTTAATCAAGCACCCCAAACCTGCAAAATTTTGAACCTTTTCATCAACCTTCAAGCAAAAACATGTCCATATTTCAAAAAAATAATTCTAGGAAGACCATAGATTACACAAGAGATGGACTATTCAAACTTGAAATAGTTCAACTTCCTGAGCAGTATGAAAAAATGTTAAACTCTGTAGCAAATAAAAATGAACGTTATCCAAAATCTGATGACACCCTTTAGCAAATCAATAACACCCATGTTGTTTTATCATACAAACTACATGAAAAGAGATAAAATTGGGCAACTTTTCCTATAGAAGGTAGAATTGAAAGATGAGAGTTACCTGTGTGAAGAGTGTGGAAATGGGAGAAGCAGGTAGAGATTGGATGAAAATGGATCTTCAAAGAGGTTTATATAAATTGGATGAGATCTGTGAAAAAGTGGAAGAAAAGCTTCAAGTGGGACCCAAAAGTGACTCCTATCGTATCAGTAATTGTTTCAAAAAGAAAAACGTGAGCATATTCGTTTCCCGAAAATTGCTTCCATTTTGTCTGATTAAATCAGTTCAGTTGATAGTTGCGCATCCGTAAAATCAATTCGAATCCGTATTTACTTTCATAGTTTGAATTACATCCACTAAAAAAAGGTTACTTTCATAGTTTGAATTTATCGATATATCCAATCCGTATCCACATAAAAACCGCTACAACGGTTTGGATTTAAAACCAAATTGTAAAACTGGTTGCAGAAAATTAATCCGGTTTTAAAACCGGTTCAGAAATAAAAAACCGTTTATTACGTCGGTCAGAAAAAAAAAATTAAAACAAAGTTTTTAAGCATGCGGTCATCACCACTGCATAGTCTGGTGTTGCCGCCGCCGCCACCGCCACCTCCGCCGCCGCGTCTTAATCTAGATTATTTCTACGTGCTAAATCTGGATCTCCAAGTGCGATCTACTTTACATTTCCATTCAGTGAACAACCATGAACAACTTGCCGCTGCGAATTCCGTTGGTTCCGACTGCCATGCCGGAGCGACATCCACCGACTCGAGCACCGTCACCTCGTTTCTATGCGATTGGAAACAATAAACAAAAGTGACAAAGAAATTTTACTATTTTGGCCATGAACAGAATTTGGATATCAACTATATAAGTTTTTTTTTTTTAATTCGGATAATCCAAATCCAATTAAATGGTTTAAATTATGTCAACTATTTTGGCCATGAACAGAATTTGATTTATTATTACTTTTTGAGACAAATGGAAAAATGTTTTTATTATTTGCATTTTCTAATATGTCAATTCCATTTTTTTAGCTTTTGCATGCTCAGAAATTTACGAGAATTTTTGTATTTTCTAATATGTCTGTACCTATAAGTATCTTTAACTATGTTTAGTATTATTTTTTCCGTGTCGGGTCTAAATAGTCTGGACCGCCCTTTTAACGGTGGTAAATATAACCAAACAAAATTAGGAAAGTGCTTGCCATTATTCTAAACTAGATAATGAAAAGTTGTGGTACCATTTAGAAGGATTTTCAAAAGCCAAATGTTGCGTGCATTAGGCCAAAGAGAAGTTTAGATGAATCGTGACTCCAATGATAAGCATTTCCGCTATACCTGTACCTTCACAAACACTTTTGACTTTAAGTAGGAGAAAGGCAACTTCTTAGAAACTTCACTTCATTGTCTCTATGCACATGGTGGAAATTCATAATGCTCATAACTTCTGCAAGAAACAAAAACTATGACGCAAATGATAGATATTTGAGTCTCAAGATGCCTAGTTCTTAAATGAATCTCATTTATCTTAAATGATTAGTTTCTCAATTGTGTGCGAGAGATATTTGAAATATTTTGTGATACAATATCCACAATTCTCTATAGTAGGAATATTCCCATCAATAAAATGCACACATGTGTGATACAATCCTTATTCTTATTGCTCAAGGTTCAAATTTGATTTCCTAACATATGATCTATTATTCATTCTCTTTAATACATAACGTATACTTTGGATCAAAAGTTCAAAAGCTTATCACTTCACCCTTATTAAAGAAACAACCAGAAACACCACAATTTGGCAAAAGTGCCAACATTACAGGAGTTTCAACACCTTCATCAACGCTTAAGGTTCCAGTATTCTCATTCATATCAGTCTTGACAAAGCCAGGACAAACCGAGTTTATGTAAAAATGAGGAAATTTCTTGGCCATTATCCTTGTGTAAGCATTTAAAGCTGCTTTTGATACTGTATAAGCAGAAGCAAAAATTGGCCATCCTTTGATCTCTAATAGCCCTTCTTTGTAATCTTTCTCAAACTCCTTAAGCACCTCATCTATTTTTTCCTTTGTTAAGTTGTCAATATCACTGAACTCTTTTCTAGCATACTCATTTGATATATTCTGAAATTATTGTAAGAATAATATAAAAAATACTTCTGCAAAAAAGTTGTAATCTATGAAAGTGTTGTATTGTACCTTCAAGAGTCCTGCTCTAGAGGAAATGTTGACAATGGTTGGAGAAGTGGATAGGTGGAGAAGAGGAATAAGAGCTTCTGTTACTCTTTCTACTCCATAGAAGTTTGTTTTCAAACAATTTTGGGCTAACTCATAGGTTTCATATCCTACTTCACTCCAATCAATTTCTGCTCCATTTTTCTGCAATAAATTAATACGGTATCATTCATCTATTAGTCCTCCATCATATTTAGAGCTAACAAATGTCTGCAAATTCTAACACAACTGACAAAAGCGATATTGCTAGGTTAGATGCGAACATCAGGGTTCAAACTCTGACTCTTACGGTTATACGTGAGTATATAGTGATTAATGGAAGGGAAGCAAGTCAACCTTTTTAAGAAGAGCATCACCATTTAACATTTTCCCTCCACTAACAGCTGCATTATTCACCTGCATTAATATGAAAAGAGTGAAAATTTTACACTTTTTGTTCGTCCAATTTTTGTCGACATATCAATGTTGTATCTGATGTTCTTGTTTGTTAACAAAAGTAAGAAACTATCATGAACTCATACCAAGATATCAAGTTTCCCAAACATGTTTTTAATGAAAAAAGCTAAGGTTGCTACACTGGTAGGATCATCCACATCAAGCTGATGAAAAACCACAAGGTCATAGAGACCAATCTCTTTTTTGAGCCTTTCTACAGCTTCCAAGCCCCTCTCTTCATTTCTTGCTGTTAACACAACCACAACACCATTTAAAACCAGTTTCTTACATATTCCATAACCAATGCCTTTATTTGCTCCTGTCACAACAGCATACCTGACAACAAATTTCATTAAAGTAATCAACAACTATGTTGTTTGTTACAAAGTGTGTTTTTCTTTTATGTATACAAAAATATGCACCTTTTTGCTTCTTCACCCATTATACAACAATTAGGAGGTGATGGTTTTCTAAAGTGATTGATGAATTTAATTTATTTTTTTGGTAATGGCACATATTTATTTCAAGCTTGTCCCTTATCACAATGTGGAACCTTGTTTCAAAATATAACTGTGTGTTAGTTGGTTACATTGTCATATGTTATTATGTTTTTTAAAATTATATAACTGGAATCAATTGCCGTTTGCATAAATCTTGGTTAAGGAAAAAGTGAAATGCTAGTAAATAAAATTAATTAACTAATATTATATTACTCTAATAGTCATAATTCCAAGGTCTTATTTGGTCTAGTTGATCATTTTCCTTTTGGATTTGGATATTTTAGACGGCAATTTTCTCCTAAATTACTTGTCATTGGAATTTGAAAGCTTAAATGTTATTTTGGGTCGTTAACTTATTATAGTTTTGGAAAGTGATTGAAATCTATGTGATTGATGTGCGTCAAACCTTATTTCTATTTTTATTATTAGGGAGCATTGTTATTTTGTGAGAATTTTTTTTTTAAAGTAACACCTTTGTGAGAGAAATACCACATATTCATCCAAAATCTTAAGGTAATAGGCTTATGGGTTCCCTAATTTAGTCTCCACATTTTTAATTAATGTGAGACTATTACCTATACTACTCACACTTGTTATACTTAACAATTGTTACTTTCACTAACAATAATGTTATTTTATAGGGCTGAAGTTCGGACAAACGATTGACATTGGATGTGTGGCCTTTACTACGTCTCTGTGTCGTCCAAGACATGTTCAACGGTATATTCTTCACGCACTATCCATACTGAGTTAGGTCATACAGATCTTTCCAAACTACAGAAGTTAGTGTCAAGTTTATCGAAGATATCTAATTTACATTGTGAGTCACGTCAGTTAGAGAAACACACTCGTAGTCAGTTTTCCAAACAAGTCAATAAACAAGCTTCATCCCCTTTTTTTACTTCACTTTACTTCGATGTTTGAGGTCCCTCTCGTATTGTCTCTACTTTTGAGTTTAATTATTTTGTTAATTTTATTGATAATTTTTCACGTTGCACATGGTTATTTTTAATGAAGAATAGATATGAATTATTTTTTATTTATGAACAATTTTATCAAGAAATAAAAACTTAATTTGGTGAGTCTTAACGTACCTTAAGAGACGACAATGCATGTGAATACTTATCCCAACAATTTCAAAATTTTATGTCCTTAAATGATATTCTCTACCAAACATTTTGCCCTCATACATCTCAACAAATGAGGTAGGTGAACGCAAAATAGGCATCTCGTATAAACCATTCGGGCCCTACTTCTCCATGGTAATTTCCACTCCGTTTTTGAGGGGACGTTGTGCTAATGACATGTTATATTATAAACTGCATGCCCTCATCTTTCCTTAATGATAATATTCCTCATTCAATTCTTTTTCCTCATTCCTCCCTTCACCTAATTCCCCCTTGTGTCATTAGGTCTACATGTTTTGTTCACAATCTCTCTCCTGAACTTGAAAAACTATCACCTCGATCACTAAAATGTGTCTTTATTGGAATCATTGATCCCAAAATATAAGAGAAAAAAATGCATTTTTCTTGTTCCAAAATATAAGAGAAAAAAATAACTTTCATCTTTTTCAAGGTAAAATTAAATGCAAGCTGCATTTAATTTACTTTCTCTCTCATCTTTTCTATAACTAACAACCAATTAGAATTGTTTTTACATCTTTCAAAGCAATTTTTTTCAACAAAATCTTAGTCAAACTATTATACTTTTTACTTTTCTTAATAAGTGTATTTTTAATTTTTTTCCTTATATTTTGGGACGGAGGGAGTAGGTTTTAAGGGTACTTATTTTTGAATAAAATGTCAAGACTAAGGAAAATAGAATAATTAGTTGTTCTAAAGTGACCAATAAATATTTGACTGAGATAAAAGAACTTAAGAGGATTGCAAATAACAGAGCAAATCAAACAAAGTCAAAGAAATTACAAGTTTGATCCACCTATTGATACGAGTAATAAAAAAAAGGCAAAATATCATTTTTGGTCTTTTAACTTTACCTCAGGATCCATTGGTTGGCCGACCTCTCCTTTTTTTTTCTTTAAAATTTAAAAATAATTGTTATATTATATTTTAATGTATTTAATAGTTTTGAAAAAGAAAAAATTATTTTTATGTTTTAAAATATTATTGAATAAATATTATAATTAATTTTATATTAAAATTAAATATATTTTATAATATGTAATTAAATAATTAATATAATATAAATATTAAGTAAAATCATAAATATCATAAATTTTATTAATATTATTGGGTGAAGATACATCATTTTTGTCTAAATAAATGACCCCAGTTCAACACTTTTTTGGAAAAATCACACGTTTTCCCCTTCTCATGTCTGGTTGCCATCTTGTGGGCGATGGAGTAGAGTCGGAAGACAACTCTTCATCTTCAGCTACACCCTCGTCTTCAGCTACACCCTCGTCGTCACATACATTTTCTGGTTGATGTGATGTATCGACGATAGGAACATCCGTAACTGAGAAACCTGGCCAGTCCATGAGCTGTTCATCAGTAAGGAGATAATTGGGGACTGATTGTTTTCAAAGTCTACAAAGAGAGCTTCCTTGGACTTCCACACCACGGGAATTGGCCAACTTATGACAGTTTTACTCTTTGCCATGACGAGACGATGCAGAGGAATAAGAAAGGGCGTCCAAATAGTACAAGAATTAGAACTGAAATGGACGATCCTGAGAAAGAAAAAAGAAGATGTGGGATTTGTCGAGAAATTAGTCATATGCGTAGAAAATGTCCGAATGTCGCAGGCCCGTCAAATAGGCCCGTCTAGATTAACTTGTTCGTTTTTTTTATTTAACTTTCAATTATTGTAACTTTATTTTTGTGGGATTTCAATTAAACCTTGCATTTTTCAATTAGCATAACCATCACTTTCCCGAAACAACTTTCATTCAACAATCGAAAATATCAAAATACATAAACCGCACCCACATAAACAAGACAACAAACATCATAACGATTTAAAATCTAAACAATCCTAGGAGGCTATTAAAACCATAAGGACAATGTCTGCTTCTCCACACATCATCATAACACAGTCTAAATCACTTTGCACTTTTTTCCAGGCCTTCCCATCTCCATCTTTAACTTGCCTTTCAATTTTTTTTTTATCATTTCTCCTTCAGGAATTTCTCCTTCTAACCATCTGGTCAGGCTTCTCTGAAAGTGCTCGAACTTGAGTGTATTCCACAGTCAGATCTTCAACGGTGGCTTCACAGGGGAAAAAATCACTAAAGCATCTCTTTTGGTGAGAGGAGTATTTGGATCATAAAAATACTCCATTTTTTGTGAAACTTTTGAAACTGAAATGAAGAAATGGATGGGGATGATCTGAGATCTAGAAGAACCCAAAACAATGCTTTATATAAAAAATTAAAAAAATTAAAATATTCTCGACTCGGCCAATGAAAGGACGAGCTCGTCTAATGAGTGACCGACCTTTCATAATAATAAATTTTATTATAATATTAATTAAAAAAATTAATATATTTTTAATATTATTATATTATTTATTAAAACATTTACCATTATTTATTTATTTTTTAAGTTTAAAATATTTTAAATAAAAAAAATAAAATAATAAAGGTCTTCATTGGGTCGGCCAACCAATGGCCGAACCCTTTCATGCATGTTCCGTCTTCAATGGATCGTCCATTGGAAGGACGAACCCAAAATAAAAATGTGGTATTTTGGTACTTTTTTTCAAAGTGTGTTATTTTGGTATTTTCTATTTCAAAATGTGGCATATGTGTAAAAAAATCTCTATGGTTCACAATAATTTTCTTACATTGGTAGAAATAGGGGTGGATAAATTTAAACCGATCAATTGAAACCGAACGATTCGTTGTCTTTTTTTGTGCAAATGGATCGGGTCGGATTGATTCAGTTACTTAATTTGAATAGTATAGAGTTGCTTCGGTCGGGCTCGGATGCTTATTTTGGATCTGACAAAAATCGAAGCCGATCGAACTTAATTAATATATTTTATTTATTTTTATTACTATATGAATGACTCACTATAAAAATGAGATATATAATGTTGTAGGATATTATCATTTAAAAATTTGATGATTGCATTGTGTACTCCCAAAAAATACAAGATATGAAATATAAAATTTTGAGAATTATTTAATTTATGATTTGAAATATGATAATGATCAAAATTAATATTATTTAAAATATTATTCAGTAATAATAGTTTCTTTTTAATAATTAAAAAATAGTTCTATCCTAAAAATGTAATATTTTTTATAAAAAATTAAAAGAAAACTCATTTTTATAGGTTTGTTTTAATAAATATTAAACTGACTAAACCGATCTGACTTAACCGCTAAACCGACTTAACCGAATCCGACGAAAATCGAATTTTATTGATCGAAATTGAGCCATAAAAATGAAACCGTGATTTACGTCGAATTTTAGTTTTGAATTTAAAATTAGCCGTAACCGACCGATTGTCTATCCCTCAACTTTTGCCAGAAACAAAAACTATGACACAAATGATAGATATTTGACTCTCTTAACTATTTGTTCTAAAATTTGATCTCTAATCAATAACCTCGAAAGTAATTCATCTGTTACAAAATATCTACTTCTTAAATGAATCTAAGTTATCTTAAATGATTTTCTCAATTGTGCACGAGAGATATTTGAAATATTTTGTGATACGATATCCACAATTCTCTTACAATCATTATTCTTATTGTTCAAGGTTCAAATTTGATTTCCTAACATATGATATATTATTCATTCTCTTTAACACATTACACATACTTTTGATCAAAAGGGTGCACAACTTCATTTCTAGAAAAGAAGATCACTATTTGAATAATCAATCAACGATCAAAAGCTTATCACTTCACCTTTATTAAAGAAACAACCAGAAACACCATAATTTGGCAAAAGTGCCAACATTACAGGAGTTTCAACACCTTCATCAACGCTTAAGTTTCCAGTATTCTCATTCATATCAGTCTTGACAAAGCCAGGACAAACCGAGTTTATGCAAAAATGCGAATATTTCTTTGCCATTATCCTTGTGTAAGCATTTAAAGCTGCTTTTGATACTGTATAAGCAGAAGCAAAACTTGGCCATCCTTTGATCTCTAATAGCCCTTCTTTGTAATCTTTCTCAAACTCCTTAAGCACCTCATCTATTTTTTCCTTTGTTAAGTTGTCAATATCACTGAACTCTTTTCTAGCATACTCATTTGATATATTCTGAAATTATTGTAAGAATAGTATCAAAAATACTTCTGCGAAAAAGTTGTAATCTATGAAAGTGTTGTATTGTACCTTCAAGAGTCCTGCTCTAGAAGAAATGTTGACAATGGTTGGAGAAGTGGATAGGTGGAGAAGAGGAATAAGAGCTTCTGTTACTCTTTCTACTCCATAGAAGTTTGTTTTCAAACAATTTTGGGCTAACTCATAGGTTTCATATCCTACTTCACTCCAATCAATTTCTGCTCCATTTTTCTGCAATAAATTAATACGGTATCATTCATCTATTAGTACTCCATCATATATAGAGCTAACAAATGTCTGCAAGTTCTAACACAACTGACAAAAGCGATATTGCTAGGTTAGATGCGAACATCAGGGTTCAAACTCTGACTCTTACGATTATACGTGAGTATATAGTGATTAATGGAAGGGAAGCAAGTCAACCTTTTTAAGAAGAGCATCACCATTTAACATTTTCCCTCCACTAACAGCTGCATTATTCACCTGCATTAATATGAAAAGAGTGAAAATTTTACACTTTTTGTTCGTCCAATTTTTGTCGACATATCAATGTTGTATCTGATGTTCTTGTTTGTTAACAAAAGTAAGAAACTATCATGAATTCATACCAAGATATCAAGTTTCCCAAACATGTTTTTAATGAAAAAAGCTAAGGTTGCTACACTGGTAGGATCATCCACATCAAGCTGATGAAAAACCACAAGGTCATAGAGACCAATCTCTTTTTTGAGCCTTTCTACAGCTTCCAAGCCCCTCTCTTCATTTCTTGCTGTTAACACAACCACAACACCATTTAAAACCAGTTTCTTACATATTCCATAACCAATGCCTTTATTTGCTCCTGTCACAACAGCATACCTGACAACAAATTTCATTAAAGTAATCAACAACTATGTTGTTTGTTACAAAGTGTGTTTTTCTTTTATGTATACAAAAATATGCACCTTTTTGCTTCTTCACCCATTATACAACAATTAGGAGGTGATGGCTTTCTAAAGTGATTGATGAATTTAATTTATTTTTTTGGTAATGGCACATATTTATTTCAAGCTTGTACCTCATATAGTATCATCACAATGTGGAACCTTGTTTCAAAACATAACTGTGTGTTAGTTGGTTACATTGGCATATGTTATTATGGTTTTTAAAATTATATAACTGGAATCAATTGCCGTTTGCATAAATCTTGGTTAAGGAAAAATTGAAATGTTGGTAAAGAAAATTAATTAACTAATATTTTATTACTCTAATACTCATGATTCCAAGGTCTAATTTGGTCTAGTTGATCATTTTCCTTTTGGATTTGGATATTTTAGACGGCAATTCTCTCCTAAATTACTTGTCATTGGAATTTGAAAGCCTAAATGTTGATTTGGGTCGTTAACTTATTATAGTTTTCGAAAGTGATTGAAATATATGTGATTGATGCGCGTCAAACCTTATTTCAATTTCTATTACTAGGGAGTACTGTTACTTTGTGGGACTTTTTTTTAGAGTAATATCTTTATGAGAGACACACCACATATTTATCCAAAATTTTAAGGTGATAGTTGTATGGATTCTCTCACTTATAAATGTTTAAGTCTCCACATTTCTAACCAATGTGAGACTATTACCTATACTACTCACACTTGTTATACTTAACAATTGTTGCTTTCACTAACAATAATGTTATTTTATAGGGCTGAAGTTCGGATAGACGATTGACATCGGATGTGTGGCCTTTACTACGTCTCTGTGTCGTCCATGACATGTTCAACGGTAGATTCTTCAGTCACTAGCCATGCTGAGTTAGGCCATACAGATCTTTCCAAACTACAGAAGTTAGTGTCAAGTTTATCGAAGCTATCTAATTTACATCACGTCAGTTAGCGAAACACACTCGTAGTAAGTTTTCCAAACAAGTCAATAAACAAGCTTCATCCTTTTTTTTTGCTTTACTTTACTTCGATGTTTGAGGTCCCTCTCGTATTGTCTTTACTTTTGAGTTTATTATTTTGTTAATTTTATTAATAATTTTTCACGTTGCACATGGTTATTTTTAATGACGAATATATATGAATTATTTTTTATTTTTGAACAATTTTATCAAGAAATAAAAACTTAATTTGGTGAGTCTTAACGTACCTTAAGAGACGACAATGCATGTGAATACTTATCCCAACAATTTCAAAATTTTATGTCCTTTAATGATATTCTCTACCAAACATTTTGCCCTCATACATATCAACAAATGAGGTAGGTGAACGCAAAATAGGCATCTCGTATAAACCATTCGGGCCCTACTTCTCCATGGTAATTTCCACTTCGTTTTTGAGGGGACATTGTGCTAATGATATTTTACATTATAAACCGCATGCCCTCATCTTTCCTTAATGATAATATTCCTCATTCAATCTTTTTTCCTCATTCCTCCCTTCACCTAATTCCCCCTTGTGTCATTAGGTCTACATGTTTTGTTCACAATTTCTCCTGGACTTGATAATCTATCACCTCGATCACTAAAATGTGTCTTTATTGGAATCATTGATTCCAAAAAGAGAATCGTTGTTATGCTCCTACACTATAATGATACCTATATTGAATAATGTTATCTTTTTCAAATCTGTTTCATATTTCGATTCCAACCATTTGACTCCAGAGCCCCTATAAAAAATTACTCTTACTACTCTTCCGAAAGTTATTAATGTTCTATCTACCATTGTTCCTTATGAGTCTAGAGAGTCTGACTCACTAGATACCCTTAAGGTTGACCCCCACTTCACGGCAACTACAAACATATCACTGTTGTCAACCAACCTCTGTCATACATGTCCTTGAGGCCATTATAGTCTCTCCTCCAACGTTGTCTCCATCAACGAATTTGATTATGTAACTTGAATTCGATCTTTTGATTGCCCTTCGAAAAGGTATACATCAAACACGAAATAACTTTCCACATTATATTAATATATGTTATCACTATCTTTCTTCTTTACATTATACTTGTTTGTCTTTGTCTTCTATTTCAATTTCTAAATCCCCGAGTGAAGCATTACCTTACCCTGAGTGGGGGCAAGTAGTGGTTGACGAGATGTGTTCTCTCCAAAGGAATGGTACTTGAGATTTGGTTACTCTACCTCTTGGGAAGTCTTTTGTAGGTTTTCGTTGACTTTATACTATGAAAGTAGGTCCAAATGGTAAGATTGATTGATTTAACGCTAGGTAGTCAAAGGATACACTTATAATTTTGAGTTGGATTATAGTGATATTTTCTCACTTACAGCCAATATGGCATCAATTAGAGTTCTTTTTGCCATTGCAGACATTCAACACTGTTTTTTTCATCAACATGACATCAAAAATGCATTTTTATACGGTGATTTGAAGAGGAAGTATATATGAAGTAAACATATGAGTTTGTTGCTTATAAGAAGTCATTTATTATAGATTGTCAACTACACAAGTCCCGGGATGGCCCAACAAGGGCCTCTTAGTACGACCTATGTCGGGCATACACCCTTTTCAATATTGTCGGACACACGCACGATATAGAGCGTCGGGCAGGGCGCTAAGCCTCCCCAGCCTCGCTCCTCCCCGACACTCAGATTTTCCTCCCCGAGGAGCCTTCTCCTCCTGCACATAAGTCCTTCCCCGCGAGGACACGTCTCTCCCCGACACGCAAGACTCCTCCCCGCGAGGACACGTTCTCATGTAACCGCCCACTCCCGATGGAATTGGTCTGCCCTAATTCCGGAGATCTAGGAGCGGTTACCCCAGGGCGAAGACCACGTGCTGGCCTTCACTACGTCACGTAAGCCCTGGCAGTTACTTGGATTGGGCCTGGCAATCCAGCCCAGTGCTAGTGACCGTTGGCCCCGCGCTGGGGGCTCTCTATGAATACCCTCTCACTTGAGAGGGTCAGGTTACTGTTCGCCGGCGCGAACAACCGCTGGCCTTCTGTCGCAGGTTCGCTTGCGGGATCGGCCAAACAAATCCCAGAACAAGGAATTGAACGCGTATGTTTATGCTGCGTTTTAGTTTGTCTGTGTTTTTTAGTGCAAGTGTCACACTGAAGTGACCTGGGTGACGCAAAGGGTTTCTTAACGGTTGCGAGTTGGATGCAAAACAAAACAAAGAAATACAAGGAAAAAGATGAGCGAGAAAAACAAGAGAAGTAAAGACTTTAAATTATATGCGGAAAATAAATTGCATTAAGTAAGATTTGGACGCAAGTGTACATTTGTTTGCAGGAGTGAACTCGTTTCTCTCTAAGCTTGGTACTTTGAGTATTTTCCCCTTACAATGTGAAAAAATGCGACCCCTAAAATGAAAAGAACAATGCCTTATATAGGCCTAAAAAATAACTGTTTGTCTGCCAAAACGTTTTCTGACGCTGACGCGTGACACCCCACTCTCTTTTCAACTTCCCATAGTCTTGGAAGTTTTAAACTTTTCCCGCCTAAACACTTGTTCCTTGAAGTTGGAATCAGCTTGTCACCTCATTCCCTTCCGACACCAAAGCTTGTCGACGCTTCTTCGACACGCTTTTCTGCTGGCGTCGACTCGACACTTTATCGTGCTTCTTTTGCGCCGACACGCCCTGGGAGTCTCCAGACACCACCGCCAGTCAAAATCCAGTGTCAACAAATTTCCCCCTCAAAAGGCCAGTTTTGACTGAATATTGTGTCGATGGAGAAATCTGGCATTTTGGTGTCTCGCAGGATTTCGACGGCTTTCCTTTTGGCACTTTTGCCAATCGTTTTGTCTTCTTTCTCAACACGTGGCAAGCGCCGTCTGACATGATGATAGAAATCTCATCCCACGATTTCCAAGAAAAACGCCATGATGGCTAGTCTCGTTCAAGTTATGGGCTTTGACACCAAACCCCACTTACTTTCAGAAGTTGAAAAGTTTTGATTTTTCATTTTCTGCATGTGCCCTATAAATAGTCCTCTTTAGAAACCCTTTCCACTTTTCGTAACTCCTCTTTTACGAAACCCTCATTTGTTCTAAACTCAGACTTTGATTTTTCCTTTCCTAACGCTCTGCACCTTTTTGTGTCTCTTTCTTTCAATGGCTTCATCAAGAACAACTACCACTCGCATTCCTCAAACCACTGGCAACAACCCGGTTGCGTACGTACTTTAAGAAGCGGAAACACATCATCCTCTTCCTCAACCATCTTCAGCTGATGAGACGGTGGTGGCCAACTGGTGTCGTCAAATGGTTATTCATTCGCGGTGGAGAACACGTTGTGTGGTTTTCATGGTCCCCTTCCAGAAAACAAACCTAATCCTCAAGAGCTTCAAAAGTTCTTCCCTTGCTTCGACCAAACGATCCCACCCGCTTTCGAGAAAGGGGGTACCTTGGATCTCAAATACATGGCACCAAAGTCTAGAGTTTTCAGGTCCATGCCAACTCCAGGAAACAAAGATTATCTCGCCTGGCTCGACAAAGTTGAAGGGAAACGTCAACAACAATGGAAGGATTATGGTATCTTCGACGCCATCCAACTCTCCAGAACCGCCCACAGGGTTAACCCTTATTTGCTGCTGGCGTCGATGTACTTTTGGGAAGGGTCGACAAACACATTCCACCTTCCTTGCGGCATGTTCACGCCGACACTCTTTGATGTGGCGGCTATCACTGGCCTTTCGCCACTAGGTGACACGTTCGACCCGACTTGGGAGACGGAGAACGCCTTCGACTTCGAGCGTGCTAGTTTCCAAAACTACATCGAGGATCATCATGACAAACACTCCCAAGACGTCTCCGACGAGGAACACATTGCCTTCTTAACCCTCTGGTTATCGTACTACATGTTTTGCCCTGGCTCTTTGCAAATAGCCAAAAGTTACATCAATTTGGCCATTCAGATTCATGAAGGCCGACAAATATCTCTGGCCAAACTTCTGTTGGCTTCCCTTTATCATTCTCTTGGCCTGTCGGCCATGAGACTAAAACTCCTTCACCAAACCACTAAAGCCTTAAACATCTCAGGGCCTATGTGGTTGTTGCAACATTGGCTCAACGCCACCTTCGAGCACAAATTAGGATATCCAGCCTGTGCAAAGATGGAGCATCTCAACAAAGCACGTTCTGTCGAGGGACTGCGACTAGCCTTGATGACCACTCAAGAAACTCCAAGACAAACCCTCTTTATGAGGTATCTCAGTATGTTTGTGAAAACTTCCTCTTTCGTCCCTGACATGGCGCCATTTGTGGAGCGTAAGTTTGGGCCTGACTGGTTTAGAAACCCGTTCCTTGGAGTCTCACCTCAAGCTGCTGCGTTGTCGAATGCTATATGGCGGGTGTTCTTACTCCTACCATGATTTCTTTCTGTATCGAAACAGGGAACAATGGGTATGGTTTTATGAACTATTGTCCAAACTTGGTGGCCTGACAATTTGGCTTGAGCCAAATGTTGCCAAAACCCTTAGTGAGGCATCCTGAGGACATAGTCCGGTCTGGTCGACGCCTAACTCACGTTGGTCACAAAGCTTGCATGAGGTTTGTCAGATCCTCTCAACACTTGGAGCTACCGGTTTTCTCCTTCCGGCCTTCCTTTTTCACTTCTCAGGAATTTGAGGCTTGGTGGTTGGAGTACCAGACTCAAGCTTTCACTCCCAATCTCTTCCTGGCAAACGTGGTCGACGCCTTTGCTTCTACAGCTGGCATCCCTAAACCATCGACCACAGTAGATGTCGACCCTGCAGATGAAATTTCGACAAAGGTAGATCCTGGAATCTTGATCTTGTTTTTTCGTAAGTCTGGACTAAATAGTGGCAGTGTTGCTTTCAGGGGCGCAAACGAGAAACGACCACTGCGTCGACTTCCACCAGACCTGCCAAAAAACCTAGGGCCCACCTTGTACAGGTATGTTTATTTTCTTGTCCTATGCCTTTGTTCTCCCTTTGTTCTCACATTATTTCTGCGCAGGTTTCTGAGAAAGCAACTTCCCCCGAACGGACTGAATCAAATGAGAGTACTCATTCCCGAGTCTTTACTGCAACAGCTCCAGCGTCTCCTCCCTCTACCCCTTTGGTGAGGAAGAAAAAGGCTATAACGCGAAGGACACCTTCGAAAACCAGCGCCTCGACAGCAGCCCCAGTCGTCCCGAGGAACCTTGAGGACGTTTTCGAACCAATTCCTTCTGTCGCTCTCCCCAAGACAACAACTCACGCGTAGATAATCCAACTTTATTTACGTCCTAGATGACCTTGGGGATGGCGAAGCTCACTGGTTTTTTATCTTTTGTAGGAAAATGTGGTCACTTCGACGACTGTTGGTCAGGGTGACACCGGATTGGCCACAGACGCTCCTACTGTTAGCGCAACCGTTACACCAAGTCCCCAAAAGATTGATGAATTTCATTCCCTCGTGCCCGAGGAAAACGTGGCGAAGACACCTCCTGCTTCAACTGAAAACGTCGAGCCTGATGATACACTCCCTGGGGTCACTATCACTCCTTCGCCTGCCGTGGATACTGCCGTCGAAGAAAACCTCCAGATCCCTGAACACCAACCAGAGAAGGCTTCACCTGCTGTTGAGGAATCTCCTACTCCAGAGGCACTATTGGCAGACAAGGCCACAAATCCAGTGGCGACTCTAAGAGCGCTACACAAACTTCGATAGACAGCCGAAGAGATTCGACCCACCAGTTCGACCTCAATCCCCACTCCAGAAGTGGATGCTTCTTTCAATCTCAAACTTCAGCAGCTGCGGTCTTACCTTTTTGAGGAACAGTTTCTGGCGGCCGTTGCTGAGGAATCCGACATAGCTAATGACGTCTTCAACCTTCTGAGTGAACTCTCTGAGTTCCAGCTTCCTGCCCCCATGGCCACCTATCTAATCGAGTTCGAAGCTTTCTTTACTCAAATGGCCAAGGACCTCTCGACGCATCATCAGGCCGACGCCCAAATTCGGTTCCGACATGAAGACATGAAGCGTGAGTGGCATCTTAGCTCCGTCTGTGAACAGAAGCTTGGAGACTATGAAACCAAGAAACAAGAGCATTCCAACAAACGCCAAGCCTTCGATCAGCAGATATCTGAGTATCAAGCCCAGATCACGGAGCTGACAAAAAGGATAGCTGAGGTCGAACATCAAAAAGCCTCTTTGGATTCAGCTGAGCCCCTGCCTTCTCAAGAAACCATCGACCACGAAGTCGCTCAAGGCCTTGTACATGTCGAAGTGGCTATGAAGATTAAGGACGCTATCAGCCGCATGCAACGATGGAAGGTTATTCTTGAGAGCAAAATAACTCACGAGAAGGTCCTCTTTGATGATTTTAAGGCTAGATTCCCTGAATTCCCTTAGGTTGTATTTTGGTATAATGTAATGCACCATTTTTGTAAGCCATTCTTGGCCTTAAATTTAATGAGAATTATGTTTTGATGTGAACCTCTTGCAGCATGGGTCTGTATTTTTTTAAATATTTCCCATTTACTCTTAATATTCGTTGGTCTGCCCCCAACTCCTGTACTTCGTATGCGTTGTTACTAAACACTCGTGTCACCTGAAATGGTCCCTCCCAGTTAGGCGACCATTTTCCCATCGTTTGATCTCGTCGATCCATGGGCAACACCACTTTCCAAACATAGTCATTTGCGGCAAAGGTTTTCCCTTGGACTTTCTTATTGCATGCCCTGGCGACTCGAACCTTTTGGCGCAACAACACATTTAAAGCCACCATTCTTTCCTCGTCTAAGTCTACGAGTTCGTCTAACATCATTCCCAGTATTGCTCCGATGGAATCTCATATTGCCGTTGCACTCTGACAGATTGCAAGTGTACTTCTGCGGGTAACACAGCGTCGTGTCCATAGGTTGGACGGAATGAAGTCGAGTTTGTCGACGCTTTGGGTGATGTCCGACAAGCCCACAACACTTGACTCAACGTCTTATGCCAGTTCTTTGGCTTGTTCGCAACGTGCTTTTTGATTAAGCCAATTATTATCTTGTTAGCTGCTTCAACCTGACCATTCGCCTGAGCATAGTATGGCGTCGAAGTAACCAACTTGAAACCCGTTTATGCCGCAAACTCTTGCATCTTCTGTCCCACAAACACAGAACCCTGATTTGTTGTGACTGTCTCGGGTATATTCTGGATAAAGTCTATCACGGCCTCTTGATCCACTTTCACCAAAGGTACAACCTCTATCCATTTCGTGAAATAGTCTATTCCTACGAGGATAAATCTTTGCTGCTTTGACGAAGCTGGCCGAATCTCTCCTATTACTTCCAAAGCCCATCCTCGAAAAGGCCATGGTTTGACAATCACATGTAATTGGCTGGCTGGGACATGCTGAATGTTGGCGTGCTTTTGGCAATCCTGGCATCCTTTTGCGAAATCTATACAATCCTTAAGCATGATGGGCCAGTAGAAACCTTGTCGAAACAAAAGCCATTTCATTTTTTGGCCAACCTGGTGAGCCCCACAAACCCCACTGTGAACCTCAAAAATTGCCAAATATGCATCAGTGTCCCCCAGACACTTGAGCAATACCCCTTCTGGAGTTTTCTTCAGTAACTCGTTTCCCACTAGGACATAGCTCTTGGCTCTATACTTGGTCTTTCGATCGGTGCTGCCCAGTGGGTTCTCCAGATACTCTATAATTGTCCTTCGTCATTCTGTTGGTGGCATATTGTTAACGAAAACCTCACAACTTTCTAAACCTTCGACCAAGCTCATCGAGACTTTGGGTATCGACCAGTTTGGTGGTGCGTGTACATTCGACACCATCTTTTTCCTAGTTTCGACGAAGCCTTTCAACTTACCTTCCGACACTTTATACCCAGAAGCAATTTGTGCCAGATCGTTAGCTTTCTGGTTTTCCATCCTTGGCACATGCGAGATGCTGACAATTTTGAAATATTCCAGCAAACGCTTCGCCAGCGAAAAGTAACTTAAAAGATGTTCCCTTACGCATTTATACTCTCTTGTAATTTGTTTAATCACCAATTCTGAATCTCCTTTTATCTCCAACTCTTTGGCTCCCAAGTCTTTAAGTATCTTAAGACCAGTAATTAAGGCTTCGTATTTTGCCTCATTATTTGAACATTTGCCATCGACTTTGCATTTAAAGGTTGTTGGAATTCCCTGTGGGGAGATTATTAGGACTTCAACACCTGCCCCATTTTTATGGCTCGACCCGTCAAAGTACAATTTCCATGGGGCGACGTCGATGCTATGTATCGACGTTTCGATTACAGCGTGGTCGACAATGAAGTCCGCCACTATTTGACCCTTCATCGGCCTTAAAGGGACGTATGTCAGAGAGAATTCAGTTAACGCTAGTGCCCATTTCCCAATTCGACTATGCAAAATAGGTTTGGACAGCATATGCTTAATGACATCAAAATGCGACGAAACATAAACATTATCTGGTTTGATATATTGCTTCAATTTCATACATGAGAAGTACAAACATAGGCACAACTTTTCAATCATAGTGTATCTAGTCTCAACATCTATCAATATCCTACTAAGGTAATAGATGGGTCTTTCGATGCCACCATCATCCTCTTGTGCTAACATACTGCCTATGGTCGTATCCGACGCTGCAATATACAACTTCATGCTTTTATTTATACTAGGTGGAAATAGGATTGGAGGCTTCGTAAGGTATTCTTTGATCGCGTCGAAAGCCTCTTGTTGTTCCTGCCCCCAGCGGAATTCACTTTCTTTCTTGGTCTTGAGCAGTGGTGAAAACACTTTCGTCTTGCCACTTAGGTTTGAGATGAACCTCCTCAAGAAATTTATCTTCCCCAACAAAGACTGGAGCTGTCTCTTTGTTGTCGGAGGCTTGAGATCTAAGATTGCCTTTGTTTTGTTCTGGTTGATCTCGATGCCTCGCTTGTGGACTACGAAACCCAGGAAATCCCCTGCACGAACACCAAAGGCACATTTTAGTGGATTCATTTTTAATCCATATTTTCTCATTCGCTCAAATGAGCGTCGGAGGTGGTCGAGGTGACGATCCTCTGATGACGATTTTATGACTATGTCATCAATGTATACCTGCATGAAATTCTCAATAAAATCATGGAATATAGCATTCATAGCCCTTTGGTAGGTTGCCCCAGCGTTTTTCAACCCAAAAGGCATCACCACCCATTCATATGTCCCCAAAGCTCCAGGGCATCTAAATGCGGTTTTGGGGACATCTTCTTCGGCTATGAGAATTTGGTTGTAACCGGAATAGCCGTCGAGCATGCTCAAATACTGAAATCCCGCCGCTGAGTCGACTAGCATCTCTGCCATGGGCATTGAATATTCGTCTTTAGGAGTAGCGTTGTTTAAATCCCTAAAGTCAATGCATACTCGAAGGGTCCCATTTTTCTTAATAACAGGAACTATGTTTGCTATCCACTCTACGTACCTCGCAGTTCTGATGAACCGACTTTTGAGCAATCTTTCAATTTCTTGCTTGATCTTCGACGTCACTTCTGGGGCGAAACGTCGAGGGGGTTGCTTTACTGGCCTTTTTCCTGGCTGGATTGGGAGACGATGCTCAACTACACTCCGACTCAAACCAGGCATTTCGCCATAATCCCAGGCAAAACAGTCCTTGTATTCTTTCAACATTTTAACCAGTTTAGCCTTCATTGTTGGTCCTACCTTGGTACTCACGTAGGTGGGCCTTTTTGTTGTTCCATCCCCTAAGTCGACTTCCTAAAGCGGGTCTTGGGCTTGCATTCTCTGTAGTTCATGATCTGGCCCCTTTTCAAACCCTAGAGGCTCATCATCGTAAATACCATCAAGCCTCTGATTTTCTTTGTCATGGTCGGCTCCCTTAGTTGCTCGGAGAGTCTCGTCTTTTTCGAGTGCCGACATTTTTCTGTTTTCAGCCAGATAAGCCGAAATCCGAGTCATGCTTTCTGACTCAGCAGTCATCTTCACCAGTAGTGGACCACCCTGTTGGTGGCATTTCCATTGGCTCCATACCTTCGTCGGCAGCGTCCCAGATGAACCCATAGTCGGGGTCTAGGTTCAGGACACGACCCGTGTCGACGGAGGTGTAAGATCCTGATCCGTCATCACAAGGAACCACATTGGCTAAGTGCTGGTCAAAAGATTGCTTGGTACCCTTAGCTTCGTCGACTTTGTAATAGCTTTGGTCTGCTTCAATATTTTCGACGATGCCATCCATCCTCCAAATGATCAACCTCTGGTGCATAGTTGATGGTACTGCCCCAATTCCATGGATCCACTCACGTCCCACCAACAGATTAAAGTTTGCCTTCGATTTGATGACCATGAAGAGTGTCAGCCTGTTGGTTGTACCCACTGCCAAGTCCACTTGGACAACCCCCAGGATGTTACTGGTCTTGCCTTTGTAGTTGGACAAAACCATGTTGTGCTGTCGGAGGTCAGCCTCCATCTTTCCAATTCTCTTAAACAAACTGTGAGACATTAGGTTCACAGTCGCTCCACCATCTACAAACACTTTGTTAACAGACACCCCATCAATCTTTGCCTTTATGAACAATGGCTTCAAATGATACATCATCCCAGGAGTGGGACGTTCAAACATAGCCGTTTGTTCCTCGACCACGCCACTGTTCATCACATAATAACATAGTGGCTTGTCATCCGCATTTTCCCCTGTGATGAAGTCTTCTTCAGTCTCAGAGATCTCAGATACCACATCATACTCAGCCGGTAGCACCGAAACGATACCACAGTTTACCACGAAATCTTCGCCATAGGTGTCGTCATTGGTGTCGTCGTACATGTCTTCATCAAAATCCCCTTCGGGTGATGGGTCATACTTTTCATCGGACTGAGGAGAGTATTTTGGCTCCTTTTCATCTGACTGAGGAGTATACTCTGGTTCTTTCTTACTTTCTGCCAACGAAGTACACTTTGAGCTCTGGGTCGACACCACTTCCTTTCCTCCTGAAGCGTTCACAGTTACTGCCATGGTCTGGTTTGTCGCCACGTTGCTCTTTTCTACCCATCTTCCCTTTGGGTACTGGCGCTTCTGTACAGATATTCCGACATTCTTCACTTTTGAAGCTGTAGCCTCTCTTTCAGCCTTCTTATTACGCTGATAGCGCCTCCATTGGGTCCTAGTCATAGGGTTCTTTCCTTTGTAGTTGGGGGACACCCTATATCCTGCTTGTTCGACCCTTTCATCAGCGACATTCGCCTCCTTCTCCAAATCAAGAGCTTTCCACTTTGGTCTTTTGCTTCTTTTCTGATTTACCGGTGCCATCCACCTTTCCTGTGGGGAGTCTGATGGGGGCACGAAAGTTTTAGGCCTTGCCCCTTGGAACAACTTCCTGTACTCTTCATTTCGACGAGGGACCCCGCTCCTGTCGAACACGAACCTTGGGACAGGTGGCTCGCTATCTGGCAACACTTCTTTCTTACTTTCCTCGTACCTCTCAGCAGCTTTCTCATCGAACACGGCATTGCACCTGGGGCATAGCGCGGCTTGGGAGCCGCTTATCCTGCACTTTTCCTTAAAATCTTCCAAACTTTCACCAGCCTGGGGGTATACTGCTTCGAGTTTGCCCTTTGCTTTCTTGTCGGAACCCTCAGTAGTTTCGACCATCATGCATTCTACCACTTCAGCCATTGGTGGTTTGTCGAGGCCCTCAGTAGCTTCGACCATCAAACATTCGTACACTTCCGAATACAACGCCTCTTCAACCTTCAGTGGGTCGGTGTCAACCTGCATCTTTGGCTTCTCGCCAAATTGGAGTCGACCCTCCTTCAAAGCCTTTTGCACCAAATCCCTGAAAAGAACACATTGAGCTGTTTTATGACCAAGGAAATTATGAAACTTACAAAATCCCCTCTTTTTCTTTTGTTCTAGAGGGGGATCTTTCAAACCAGACGGAATAATAATTTAACCATCTTTAACCAATAAATCAAATATTTCATCACATTTCGAAACGTCAAAAGTATAAGTTTTAGCGACGTATTTATCCGTCTTGTTAGTTTCGGTGGGATTTTTCCCATTCGATGGTTTCAACAGCTTGCATGTATAGGGAGGTCCTGGCTTAAGCTCAGCCACATGGATCTCACTCTCGTCGACGGATTTTCGTCGTCGGACGAGTATTCGTCAGCAGCCACATAAGCTACTTTTTCTTTTTTACGATATCTGTTAGACTGGGCTTTTTCAGCTTTCAATCTTTCGACCTGGCAAACCCGGTCAGCCAGTTGCGGTATATCTCTAAGATATTGCGTGTCCAACTTCTTCCTGATCGAATAGTCCAGGCCGCCAGCGGCCATTTCGACTAACTCGTGTTCAGGGACTTGAGTAAAGCAACGTGCTTTCAAAAGTCTAAATCTATTTAAGTACTGGTCTACCGACTCCGTGGCCTTGCGTTTGACGCTTGCCAATTCTTTCAAACTTATTTTCGACTGTCCCATATAGAATTGTTCGTGAAATAGCCTCTTCAATTGTGCCTATGTGTGAATGGACTGAGGGGGCAACGTGGTGAACCACGTGAACGCATTCTTTGTGAGGGAACTTGGGAAATATTTCATTTTCAAATCCTCATTGTTCGCTATGTTGCCCGCTTCGGTTTGATACCTAGCGACGTGTTCGACGGTGGACTCTTCTGTTTCCCCAGCGAACTTGGAAAATTTTGGCACTTTCCATCCCCTGGGTAACTCTGTTTGTAAGACAAAATCTGGTAAAGGAGATGTATATGTTGGCCGTCGAAGGCCAGGGTTCGCCCCATTACGGACCATGATACGTTCGACCACGGCTTCCAAGTTATGTTCTCCAGCCAGGGCGTCCTGGCGAACCTGTTAGACAACACAATCCGGGTCTTGGTGCCTATGGACAATCACAGGTGGCCTTTGAACCCTCCTAGGAGTTTCTTCAAACTCGCGGGGTTGTTCTATAGTTTCGTCGAAGGTTTCATCCTAACGAAGGGGCGTCACCGGTCGCGGCGGTGGGGTATGTCGACCCTGAGCCCTAGGGGCGCCTAAGAAATCACCGATTCGTGTCATCTGAGTCGCCAGTTGCTGGTAACTCTGGGTTGATTCTTGTATCAGTGGTCTTAATATTGTACCCATCTGCTGAGTCAACATGTGAACCATCTCATGATTACTCTCGTCCATTTGTTGCCTCATGACCACGACGAAACTAGAGGTAAAGGTCGGTATGGATTGAGAGGACAGGTTGAATCCTGGAGGTCGAACCATTGGGTTCGACAAGTGTCCTATCCCTTGATAAGTCTAAAATACTGGGGACGAACTTTCTCCAAACAAATGTCCGCTAGAATGAACACTTGACATAAACTCTGGTGGCATTCCATACGATCTAGGTATGGGCATGGTGATACTAGGCATATATTGCCCCGTAATCCCAGCCATTGTCGACCTTGGTTCGTTTCGACGCGGGGTTGTAATTGGTCCGCTAGGAGAGGTTGACACTTCTGATATGGTACCAGAGCCAACATCAGTTGTGTGTGTCCCCACCGCAGTTTCTGTCGGAGACGGTTCTTCGTTTGGTCGTGGTATTACCATCTTACCACTACGCAAAAACATATACTCAATTCACACGGGTCCCACCGGGTGTGCCACTTTGTTCGCCGACGCGAACAACCACTGGCCTTCCGTCGCAGGTTCGCTTGCGGGATCGGCCAAACAAATCCCAGAACAAGGAATTGAACGCGTATGTTTATGCTGCGTTTCAGTTTGTCTGTGTTTTTTAGTGCAAGTGTCACACTGAAGTGACCTGGGTGACGCAAAGGGTTTCTTAACGGTTGCGAGTTGGATGCAAAACAAAACAAAGAAATACAAGGAAAAAGCTGAGCGAGAAAACAAGAGAAGTAAAGACTTTAAATTATATGCGGAAAATAAATTGCATTAAGTAAGATTTGGACGCAAGTCTACATTTGTTTGCGGGAGTGAACTCATTTCTCTCTAAGCTTGGTACTTTGAGTATTTTCCCCTTACAATGTGAAAAAATGCGACCCCTAAAATGAAAAGAACAATGCCTTATATAGGCCTAAAAAATAACTGTTTGTCTGCCAAAACATTTTCTGACGCTGACACGTGGCACCCCACTCTCTTTTCAACTTCCCATAGTCTTGGAAGTTTCAAACTTTTCCCACCTAAACACTTGTTCCTTGAAGTTGGAATCAGCTTGTCACCTCATTCCCTTCCGACGCCAAAGCTTGTCGACGCTTCTTCGACACGCTTTTCTGCTGGCGTCGACTCAACACTTTATCGTGCTTCTTTTGCACCGACACGCCCTGGAAGTCTCCAGACACCACCGCCAGTCGAAATCCAGTGTCAACAGTTACACACTCTTTTACACTCTAACCTTGTACTTGCTTTTACTTGACCTTTGCCTTACTTGAGCGTCGGAGTACCTTGCAGGTACACCCCCCGACCGTCTTTCAACCTCACCGGAGCTGAAGTCCATAAGACGTTGCTGGCCACCAAATACTGTCTGATCCAGGTACGATCAGTGGCGCCGTCTGTGGGAACCTTGCTTCCCCATTTTTCCTCCGATAAACCAAAGCAATCCTCTCGTTCATCACCAGCATGACCAACAACCCGTCTGCTACCAAAGCTCTAGACACTGTCCTCGCGCAACTCGAGAACGGAAACCACCATGAGGACGTTACTGCCCTCAACGTCGATGAAGGCGACGTAAGAGACTGGTAGACCGCCTCTCCGGACTCCCAAGATACGGCTTACGACGCCGCCCGCCAGGACGACCAGCATGCTATCTTCCAGCCAGTTGCTCCTCCGCCCAATGCAGATTCGAGCACCGTGGCCCTATTTTCCTTGATCAATCAGACTAATCAACTGATCGCACACCAGAACACCAGAATTGAAGCACTCGAGTAAGGGCGGACACGGCGATCTTCCCCGCAAAGACATTGTCGTCCACCCTCACCTCACCGCTCTCCTTCCCCGTGAATGACTCTTTCCGAAGAATCTCGAACCCCCTCGCCGGTGCGCGAGGGCCGTCGGCCACGCCTTGAACGCCCCCAGCCGGCGATCTCCGAGAAGCGCTATCGTTCCCCGCCTAGGAAGGAACCCAGGCCCTCAACTACCAAGAAGTCCAAAACCACCGAGGAGAGACCAAGGAACCGTTCGAGGAATTCCCCTCCACGACATCATCGATCCCCTTCGAGGTCCCCGGCCGGAAGCGACGACAACGACCAGAGGACCCCTTTGTCATGGGAGATCATGATCGCCCCAATTCCTGCGGGCATGGAGAAACCCCTGCCACTGGGGACCTACGACGGTCTGGCCGACCCCGACGATCACGTCAAAAGTTTCGAAGCCATGCTCGACTTCAGAAATGTCAGAGGAGCCATTAAGTGCAGGCTTTTTCACACCACCTTGCGGAAGGGCGCCATGACTTGGTACAAGGGTCTGGCACCCGGGTCGATCACATCCTGGAAACAGCTTAGACAACGCTTCACCAAACACTTTACTGCGTCTCATCGACACCCGAAGACGGAGGCTGCCCTAGAAAGCATCTTCCAGGGGAAGAACGAATCTCTCCGAAACTACATTGAGAGATTCAACAGAGAAGCTGTCGAGGTTCATACGACCGACGACATGAAGAAGTACTTAATCATCCATGGACTACGTTTTGGATCCAATTTTGCCAAGTCCGTGGGCCTCTGTAGACCCCGCCATCTGGAGGACCTCCTCCAATGAGCTCATTCGTACATCGAGCTCGAGGAGTCGGAGGCGGCGCATATCACCCTTGAGTCGAGACGCAAGGAAGGCCCCCGCGGCCACATAGATGAAGACTCTCCCCCCCCCCCCCCCCCGACGAGGAGGGGAAAGAAAGAAAGAAAATCGCCCCCGTGATCCTCGTGAACCACGGGACCACCTGGCGGGTTCACGGAATACACCCCGCTCAACACTCCCCGCGCGCGAATCCTCTCTGAGTGCCAGAACTCGGAATTTCTGAAAGGAGGCGTCCGCTTTCTGAAGCCGACTACCCCCAAATCAAACACGGACAAGTCGAAGTACTGCAGGTTCCACCGGAGCCACGAACATGTCACAGAAGACTGCATCCATCTCAAAGATGCAATAGAGATCCTGATCAAGGAAGAGCACTTAAAGAAGTACGTCCAGAAGAATAATGCTCCTCGTCCCAGCTCCCGGGAAGCCCAAAACATCGAGGAGATGACACCTCCTCCCGACGAGAGTCGGCTTCAGGTCGGCCTCAGTGTCACTCGACCCGAAGATTTCTTTGTCCCCGTAATCATTGAGGGCCAAGAAGCAATTTGCAACATGTGGGCAACCTTCCCCCACGAGGACCCCGTCGCTGCCCGTAGCACCTGGGAAGGCTTCCCCAAGACAATGGTCATCTCCGGGGGTGGTTACGAGAAGTTGTCCGTCGGGTCGATCAAGAGGAAATTTGACGAACTGGAATCAGCAACGTCGGCGAAGACAACCACTCTCGAGAAGGTGCGAGGGAACTCAAACCCTATCACCTTCTATCTCGAGGAGCTCCCCAGCGGAGCGCCCAACGCCACAATCCCCCTCCTGGTCAGGGCACAGATGGCGAATTTTGACGTCCGAAGGATCCTTGTCGACCAGGGCAGCTCGGTCGACATCATGTACGCTAATATTTTCGGGACTCTCCAACTCGACAAGAGACATCTGACCCCATACGTCGGCTCAGACCTGCAGGGATTCAACGGAACCACCACCAGACCCTGGGGCTACGTTGAGCTGATGGTCACATTCGGGGCCGAAGACACTGCCCGACAGGCGAAGACCCGCTTCCTGGTGGTCGAATGTCCATCCCTTTACAACTGCATCCTCGGGAGGACCACCCTGGCCGAGCTTACAGCGGTACCATCAACGATCCACCTCAAAATGAAGTACTACACGACCAGGGGACGAGTAGTGACGATGCACGGGAACATAGATGCGGCCAGGAGATGCTTCGACGCCGCCATCAAAGGCATGAGTTCCATCGGCACCAAACCCAAGACCGTGGCAAAGCCACCCCCGGACACCGAACAGGTACCTCTCCCGCGCGTCAACGCGGTCGAACTCAACAGCAGGTTCCCAGGCGAACCCAACGAAGACGGAGCAGAAGACCTCGACCTCTAGGCAGAAAACAACGGGAGGCCTCTCCACCCAACGCGCCCCATCCCAGACGGAGACTTTGAGCTCGTGGTCCTCGGGGATGATCCAGACCGTAACGTGAAGATTAGCACCGGGATCCCCGACCTGGCGAAGGAGCAGCTGAAGGCATGTCTAAGGGAGAACGTTGATCTATTCGCATGAAGCGCCTCCGAGATGCCTGGCCTTGACCCCGAGGTGGCTTGCCATCAGCTCGCAGTAGATCCGGCCGCTAGGGCCATAACTCAACGTAGGCGTAAGCAGTCTCCCGAAAAAGCGGAGGCTGCTGAAAAAGCTGTAAAAGACCTCCTAGAGGCGAATTTTATTTCGGAGGCCAGGTACACGACCTGGCTGTCCAACGTTGTACTCGTCAAAAAGAATAATGGAAAATGGAGGATGTGTGTTGATTATACTGATCTTAACCGGGCTTGCCCGAAAGACTGCTATCCTTTGCCTAACATCGACCAGCTGGTCGACAATTATGCAGGTTACAAACTATTATCCTTCATGGACGCATACTCGGGATACAACCAAATTCCCATGGACAAGGTCGACAAACATCACACGGCTTTCTTGACTGAGTCGGGCAATTACTACTACAACGTGATGCCCTTCGGTCTGAAGAACGCCGGTGCGACCTACCAATGGATGATGAATAAGGTTTTCCGGGCTGAAATCGGCGACATGCTCGAGGTCTACATGGACGACATGATCGTCAAATCCACGGAAGAAGTCGACCATGCCGCACACCTCAAGAAGGTGTTCGACACGGCGAGGAGGTGCCACATGAGGTTCAATCCCGACAAATGCACCTTCGGGGTTCGGGCAGGTAAGTTCCTCGGTTACTACCTCACAGAGCGAGGAATCGAAGCCAACCCCGACAAGTGTAGAGCTTTTTCCGAGATCCCTACTCCGGACTCAAAGAAGTCAATACAATCATTGAACGGGATGCTCACCGCCCTCTCCTGCTTCGTCACCAAGTCTGCGCAGTACGCACTCCTATTTTTCAAACTTCTTCGATAAAAAACGGAGTTTGAATGGAGCGAAGAATGCGAGCAGGTGCTCTTCCACCTAAAACAAGTCTTATCGCAACCCCCGATCCTCTCACGGCCTGAGAGCGGGGAGACACTTTTCTTGTATCTCGCAATCACGAGTGAAGCAGTTAGCGCCGTCCTCATTCGAGAAACCCCGGACGGACAGAAACCAATTTACTTCACGAGCAAAGCCCTCCAAGGCCCCGAGCTCAGGTACCAACAGATAGAGAAAGTTGCCCTGGACCTCGTCACCGCGGCCAGGAGGCTACGCCACTACTTCCTCGCCCACACTGTCGTCGTCAGGACCGAACAACCTATAAGGCAACTCCTTGGATGACCAGATATGGCGGGGAGGATGCTCAGGTGGTCGCTCGAACTCGCCGAGTTTGACATCCAATACGAGGGAAGGAAAGCCCTGAAGGCTCAGGTATTGGCCGACTTTGTGGCAGAGATGACCGTCCCGGAACCTTCGACCAACGGATCCCAAAAATGGATGATCTATGTCGACGGAGCATCCAGCCCGAAGGGAAGCGGGGCGGGCATCATCCTCGAAAAAGAGGAAGGCATCCTGATCGAGGTATCCCTCGAACTATCCTTCCCGACGTTGAAAAACCAAGCGGAGTACGAGGCTTTCCTCGCCGGACTTCGGCTGGCCGAGGGCCTCGGCGCCAAGGAGGTCAAAATCTTCACCGACTCCCAGCTCGTGGCCTCGCAAGTTCGAGGAAAGTACCAGGCCAAGAATGACAACCTCATCGAATACTTGACCTTGGTGAAAGAAAAGATGAAAAAGTTCACCTCCGCGGAAGTAACTCACATCCCCCGCGAGCAGAATACCCGAGCAGATGTCTTGTCCAAATTGGCAAGCACAAAGAAGAAAGGCGGGAACAAATCCGTCATACAAGAAGTGCTTTCCCGGCCGAGCATCGACAAACCCGCTCCAGTGGCGGACGTAAACGCCATTGGTGACAGCAATTGCTGGATGACCCTTGTGTATGAGTACCTCATGATGGGCAAACTGCCCGAAGATCCCAAGGAAACAGGAATGGTCAATTGGCGGGCATGCTCATACACGATAGTCGAGGAGAAGATATACCGGCGAGGGTTCTCTATCCCCCTCCTCAGGTGCGTCGAGGAGACCAAGGTCCCCGACATCCTCCAGGAAATCCATGAGGGAATCAATGTGCACAGCACCTCGGCGGGCGATCGTTAGCCCGTAAGGCGCTTCGAGCAGGGTATTATTGGCCCACCATGGAACAGGACGCCAAGGAACACGTCAAGAAGTGCGATAGATGCCAACGTCACGGGGACATGCACCTCGCTCCTCCTAACGAGCTCAAAACACTGTCCTCCCCATGGCCGTTTGCGTGGTGGGGGATGGATATCCTCGGACCTTTCGTCTAGGGGTCGTATTAAAACAAATACCTCATCGTCGGGGTGGACTACTTCACGAAGTGGATTGAGGCGGAAGCATTTGCCAAAATCACGGCCTTCAACATACTGCATTTTTACAAAAGAAACATCCTCGCCCGATTCGGCATGCCTCAAGCTATTGTCACCGACAACGGAACACAGTTCACCAACAGGAACTTCCAAGACTTCGTCTCCAAACTAGGCACGAAGCAGCACTTCACGTCGGTCGAGCACCCTCAAACGAACGGACAGGCTGAAGCGGCGAACAAAGTAATCCTCCGAGGATTGAAATGTCGATTAGGCGACGCCAAACAACGGTGGGTCAAGGAGCCACACAACGTCCTCTGGGCCTACCGAACGACCCCACATTCCACGACTGGGGAGACCCCCTTTCGTCTGACCTACGGAACGGAAGCGGTGATCCCCGTGGAAATCAGGGAACCCTCGAGGAGGACAGAAGCCCCCCTCGAAGGGGACGCGAACGACGAAACCCTGAGGGAAGAACTCGATTTCGTCGAGGAGACACGTTCGGGCGCTTCTCTCCGAGAAGCTTCACTTAAGCAGAAAACGGGGACAGGAGCCTACTTCCTCGAAAATCTGCACGGGGAAGAACTTGCTCGAACATGGAACGCTAAGAAGCTCAAATAGTACTACATCTAAGCACTGCCCATGACTCACTAGCACCGCGATTACGGGGACACACTAAGGTACGAGCGCGACACCCCTATACAGAACACGATGATCAAAGGCCGTGTTGTGTGTGCGCGAGGACTTCTGGTCCGACGGGGATACCTCGATCGAGCTCCGCCGTCGTTGTACCAATTAGGCAGAACACCCAGCTCGCGATGGGAAGTTCACGCCACGAAGCTAAGACCTCGACCGAGCTCTTAGCCTCGTTGAAGGTCGGAACACATCTCCGACCACCCGACCAGCTCTCCACGCGATCAGGGGCTATCAAAGTCGAGCAAGTCCCCAAAGTCGATTACTTAGACAAAAATAAACAAAGTACAGCAAATACAATAACATCACACACAATTAAAACCATACAAACAACACACTAGCAGATAAACAAAAATGCATTAAAACGGGCAGAAGCCCGGTGTATAGGTATTACAAAGGTATCAAAAGCCCCTGGCACACAGGCCGGGCACAAATCATTACAAAGAAAAAATGGCACGCAGGCCAAACAAGCAAAAGAACTAGACGGCGATCTCATCCTCGACCCGACTTCCATCTTCCTCTTCCTCCTCCTCTGGCAGGTCCAACTTGCCATCGACCACACAAAGGAACAGGCTGATTCTGTCGAGCACAACCTGAACACCCGGATTCTCGGCAACGACCTGCTCCACTGCATTCTTAAAGCCTATCTCCAGGGCCTCCAGACTATCTTGCTGAAGTTCCCGAATTTTGGAGACCAAGGCTGCGCGGTCGGCGAGATTTTTCTCCGCGGCAGATTCGCTCTCTGCGGGATGGGCAGCAACTTCCAATTCTCCAACCCTAGTCCGAAAGCGATCACGCTCCTCTTGAGTCGCCTTCAGCGCAGCCTTGGCCTCATTCAGCTCACGGAGGATGTTGGCGTAGTCCTCACACTTAGCCTGGGCCTTTTGCAGATCAGCCATAACCTCGTCCTTCTCCCTCTTAAGGGCAGTGCATTCGTCCTTCAGCTTCTGTAACTCAAAGGAAGAGGGGGTCTCCTCATTCAAAATCAGGGCAGTCTCGAAGACTCGCATCATAGCCACAAGGTCTTCGACAAGTGCCTCTCTCCTGGCCGCACCGTCCATTCCCAAAACTGCCTTCACCTCGGCCTCAGCAATGACAGGAGGGTTTCCCCTGAAGAAATTCTGCTGAAGGTGACAGGCGGGCATCAGAAACTTCGCCGGGGAGGCAGGGTCCACGAGATCCATGAGGACAGGTCCCTCGGTCCCCGCTCTCTTGGCAAGGGTGCCCTCCGGAGGGGGAGACTGGCTACACTGTGGAGAGGCGGAGCCACTCGTCGTCCCAGCCGACGCCGCGGTCTGAATAACTTCTCGAATGCGGCCCTTGGTTCGCTTGGGTGCCCGTTCGGCGGCCAACTTCATGATACGCTCGGTGGCGCTCGACATTTGAGCTGCAAGAGAAAACATGGAAAAAGTTAGCGTAAAGAAACAAAACTAAATGGATGCCCGAACAGGACAAGGAGCTCCTACCTAAGAACCTCTTGGCCTCCTCGGGAGACTTGCACTCAAGGAGACCCCGGGTGTTTATGTAACGGGCCGCGGTCACAACCCTTCCTCGAGAGTCGAGGAGGTATTTTCCATCCCTACCAACGCACTCTGCCCGATTAAAACTGGTAACATATGCGACCAGCGTGGCGTACGCTCCTTTCTCCTCCTCCGACAGCTCACCAGGCTTCACGAGGTAGTCGTCTGTACCAAGCGCGAAGTGCACATCCTCCCACTCCAGGGGACACTTGGACACAAACCTCTCCTCCCCGGAACTGTCGGTCATGATGTCATAAAGCGTACCCACAGCTTTGTGCGTCGCGGGCATAACATAGTAGAACCTATCTTTGAAGTTTCTAATCGAATCCGAGTACGCCTTAAACAACTTCCTCGACTGTTTGAAGGAGACCCAACTGTGTCGCCCCTGGTCCGTCGAACGTTGGAGATGGAAGACGCGGAAGAAGAGCGTGAGGATGGTCCCGATCTTGAGATAGTCACACACGATCTCAAATGCCCGCATGAAGGCAAGCGCGTTAAGGTGAAGCTGGGACGGCGCCAAGTGCAGACGGTTGAAAACCCCCAATTGAAAGCTGTTGAAGGGGAGACGAATACCGGCCTCTTTAAAGGCAAACTCATACATGGGGAACCTCAACCCATGGTAATTCGAACATATGCGGTGGTGTGCCCGAGGTTGAAAAACCGTCCACTTCGCCTCTTCGCCCTCAGGGATGTCCTCTACGAAAGTGAAAGAATCCGTGTCGTCAGCAGCGAAACACGACTTTATGCGCAGAGGCTCCTCCCCGGCCCATTTGGCAGTCGGATGCACGAGCTCCTCCCCAGGGATCTGAGCGGGTCCATCCACGTCGGGTTCAACGTCTATCTGGAGAATCCCCGGAACTCTCACAGGCATTTTTTTTACCAGAAAAGCAGAGGAAATAGGTGATTTCATTGGCCGCGACCAAATCCACCCTTCCACCGCCAATCAAGTGAAAGGGCAGCGAGAGCAAAGAAAATGTTTGGGGACACGGCGAACTGCCCGAGACCGTTACCCCCTCCTTCGGGCCTCCAACCCTACCATCTCGGTTCCCCGTGACATTCATCGCATGTCCTCGGGGTATTCATCGAGTCCTCGGGGTATTCATCGGGTCCTCGAGATATTCATCCCAAGCCTCTGCCAATCCTACCGGAACCCTAGGAACGTCCCGCCGTTCCCAGCCGGAACTCAAGGGACTACCGGGAACTTCATCAGTTCACCGAAAAATCACAAACAGAAAGTAAAACGAAAAGGAAAGGGATCAGAAGCTTACTTGGAACGGTGGTGGAAACTTGACCGGAGCAGAAGATACGACGACGTACGACGGTGAACGACGGCGAAGCAGCGACGGAGATAGAAAGAAGAGGGGAGCGAAAAAGGTGGAAACGTGCAACTGGCACGAACTCGGCCCCTTTTATAGGCTCCTCACGAGACTCGAGGATTTCCTAGGCAATCGATTACGCTACCCTAGCGTAGCCGCCCTAGGCAATGATGAGGGGTGACACGTGGCACACGCTTCCCAGGCACGTTTTTTCATTCCCCAACACGTCTTTTCGTTCACCTCGGTCCAGACTCCTCGTATCACCGCGACATCGCCCATCTGCGGCCAGTCTTGTGCGAGCAGGTCTATTTGTTTCTGCCCGATTTACCAACTGTTCCTCGTTTAGAGTCCCTTCCCCGGTTGGACACGTCCTCGACATAGTGCTGACCCTAAAGTCATTACCCTGATACCTCAGAACAACGACTTGGGGGGCTCCTGTTCCGGATTGGGCCGGGGTCTGCCCCTCAATCGAGCAGGCCCAACCCACATGTCCCGGGATGGCCCAACAAGGGCCTCTTAGCACGACCTATGTCGGGCATACACCCTTTTCAACATTGTCGGACACACACACGGTATAGAGCATCGGGCAGGGCGCTAAGCCTCCCCAGCCTTGCTCCTCCCTGACACTCAGGTTCTCCTCCCCGAGGAGCCTTCTCCTCCTGCACATAAGTCCTTCCCCGCGAGGACACGTCTCTCCCCGACACGCAAGACTCCTCCCCACGAGGACACATTCTCATGTAACCGCCCACTCCCGATGGAATCGGTCTGCCCTAATTCCGGAGATCTAGGAGCGGTTACCCCAGGGCGAAGACCACGTGCTGGCCTTCACTACGCCACGTAAGCCTTGACAGTTACTTGGATTGGGCCTGGCAATCCAGCCCAGTGCTAGTGACCGTTGGCCACGCGCTGGGGGCTCTCTATAAATACCCTCTCACTTGAGAGGGTCAGGTTACACACTCTTTTACACTCTAACCTTGTACTTGCTTTTACTTGACCTTTGCCTTACTTGAGCGTCGGAGTACCTTGCAGGTACACCCCCCTCCCCGGCCGTCTTTCAACCTCACCGGAGTTGAAGTCCACAAGACGTTGCTGGCCACCAAATACTGTCTGATCCTGGTACGATCACATACACTTATAATTTTGAGTTGGATTATAATGATATTTTCTCACTTACAGCCAATATGGCATCAATTAGAGTTCTTCTTGCCATATCAGACATTCAACACTATTTTTTTCATCAATTTGACATCAAAAATGCATTTTTATACGGTGATTTTGAAGAGGAAGTATATATGAAGTAAACATATGAGTTTGTTGCTTATAAGAAGTCATTTACTATAGATTGTCAACTACACAAGTCTCTTTATGGTCTTATGAAATTTCTGAGAGTTTGATTCAGGAGATTCAGTCCTGTAGTACAACAGTTTGGTATGGTTTCTTGAAACCCTAAAATGACTTTGAAATACACTTCGTTGAAAAAGATTGTAATATGGCCAAAGTTTGACCACCAAATAAGTTATAAATGACTATTGCGATCTTTATTACTCGAATTTCAGCGTATATATCTAAAACAAAATAAAGTTTGACCTTTGAGGCCGATGATGGACTGAACATGCACTTCAAAAAATGAATGCATAGCAACACTTGAAACGAGACCGTAAGAAGTGATCATTGTAGTTGATTGTAGGGAATATTTAGAGGGGAATGTTCAAAACTTGATAGCAAAGGTGTACTTTCTCCATATGAAGAACTTATGTTACAACCTGCTGAAAATCTCCGTAGGAACCACATATATGAGACTCTTGGTTTTATTTTCGATGGAGTACTCTTAAACTTTGAGAATAGGCTCAAGATTCACATGAAGAAGTCAACTTAGCATAAGAAGGTGACAAACCTAAACATACTTTCATAATTTATTTGCTCAATGAGAACTTGAAACAATAAATAGTGAAGATTCTTTAGAGAGTAAAAATTGTTTTTGCTTGAGATTACAAAGAATTGTTATTACTTGTCCACAATTTACTATGACAATGTCAATGATACGATGGTAAAATATATAAGCAAGAGGCACATTATGTGATACTGTAATATTTTATCTGAAGATTGCAATACACTAACAAGTTACAACCATTCAAAAACTTGACATTTGGTCTCTAATAAAGAAGAGGCCAGAAGGAGAACCATGAGGATGCAATGCTAATCTGACCACACTAGCAGCACCTTGGTCAACAGATAACATGCCAGTGTTTCTGTTGATATCTGTTTTCACAAAGCCAGGACACACACAATTGCTGCACAACTTTGGATACTTCATAGCCAAAATCCTTGTGTAGGAATTCATGGCTGCTTTTGAGACAATATATGCAGACAAAAAGGTTGGCCACCCTTTGTTTTCTAGTGAACCTTCCTAGAAGTCTTTGACAAACTCTCTTAGTACCTTATCTATTTTCTCTTCTGTAAGATTCTCAACATCATCAAACACCTTTTGAGCCCATTGGTTTTGTATATTCTGAAACATCACCGCAATTTTATAAACATGAGAAAGTAATGTAAAATCATAATTAAAAAAGTTTTGGTACTCTTGTTTGTACCTTTAATAATGCTGCTTGAGAAGAAACATTAACAATCTTGGGAGAATTGGATAAGTTGAGAAGAGGAAGAAATGCCTCAGTTGTTTCCTTGACACCATAGTAGTTTGTTCTTGAGCACTTTTCAACCATTTCATAAGTTTGAGTCAATTGCTCCCAATCAACTGTTGATCCTACCTTCATTCATGTCGAATAAATTCAATACTTTAACCAACATCACCATTTTATGAACCAATGGTAGAAACAAAATAAGAACGCGTACCGTTTCATAGGGATTGACACCACTAACTCCTGCATTGTTCACCTACATCATGGTTTACAATATACTTAAGAATTCAAAAGATGCATTCTCATATAACACCTGGTTATAGAATGCTATGCATAATTCCTCAATGACCTATTTATGGCTTCTTACCAAGATATCAAGTCTTCCAAAGTGAGTCTTAACAAAGTCTACTAGTGAAGTAATAGTAGTAGGGTCAGTGACATCAAGTTGATGAAATATAACATTGTCAGAGAGACCAAACTCTTTCAATTTCTCAATGGCTTCATTTCCTTTTTTCTCATCTCTAGCTGTTAGCACCACGTTGATTCCATTTGAGGCCAATATTTTAACAGTCTCAAACCCTATCCCTTTGTTTGACCCGGTAACAACAGCATATCTGAAAAACACAAACCTTAAACAGTTTCTTATGATGCTACAAACTATGAAAACAAGAAAAACAATTGAAACTCAAACTTTGCATGTGGGACTATTGATATATGTAAGAATAATATAGACCACCAGTTCAAAATAATAGTAAATTAGTAATATTATACTAACCTTAGTTTTGCTTCTTCCATAGATGCTGAAGCTCAATGAATGCATGTGAATGAGAGGGGTGGTTTATGTATCATAAATATAAAGAATTAAAGGTATAGATTTCTCAAAAAATTAGTGGCCGGAAAAGATGCTAGTCATATATATATATATATATATATATATATATATATATATATGTTTGTGTGTGTGTGTGTGGCAATACTTGATGACATGTTATTGGACTAACGACCACATGTGAGGAAATTGACAAGACAAAATCCAATAAATGTTGGCACCTAATCTCATTTTTTTTTTATATAATTGTCTCGGTTCAGTGAATTTTTTCATTTTTTCCAGTCTCATTTATAATGATAAAGATTATTTGCTATCCAAGCTAACATTCAATTAACTTCATCGATGACATTATCAACCTACCTTCTGATTCGTTTGATCATACTATGCGAGCTTGGATATTAGAGTTTAGCCTAACACAACCTTATAAAATCGGTTGGTAAGGTGAGGGGTGTCACTCTATATAAACTATTTCATTGCTTTATTTTCAACTACTGTGGGACTTTAGGATCTTCCTAATACACCCCCTCACGCCCAACACTCTTTTTGGGTTTGGTGTGTGGATTTAAACGGTGGGCTGCCCAAGGTCCGATCGATAGGCTCTGATACCATATTAGAGTTTAGCCTAACACAACCTTACAAAACCGGTTGGTAAGGTGAGAGGTGCTACTCTATATAAACTATTTCATTGCTCTATCTCCAACCAACCAATGTGAGACTTTAGGATCTTCCTAATATTGGACTAGGTGCATCATGCTTGTGCACTCATGGTTAATGAATTTGGTTTTTAAATCTATTATTTTCATGGAGAATGCGAAAAATGTATGAAATGATTTAAAAGAGCGTTTTTCACAAGGTGATTTGATTCGAATAGCCGAACTGCATCAAGAAATATATTCCTTTCATCAAGATTCACAATCTATCACTGAGTTTTTCTCTAAATTAAAGATCCTTTGAAAAGAGTTAGAGATATATCTTCCAATTTTGACTTGCACTTCCGAATCAAGTATTCTTGTGAAGCTATTGTCAGGTAAGAATATAGAGTAGAGAAATAGGTTTAGAGGAGTGAATAGACCATTTTAAAAATTTAACAAATTTTCAAAATGAAAAATCATAATTGGCGTTGCGGACAGCGATTTGTGAAATAAGAGACATTATACTTATCTTGGAAGGAATAACAAATGTAATTATAATATAATTCATAATTATCTTAAATTGTTTAAAGACAATAACAAAAAATTATAAACTATGTTGAATTGATAAATTGCAAATTACATGAGATGTGTTTTTTACAAAATTCAATTACTATAGAATTCGAATACCACAGTTTGCAATTTTCAATTAGCAATAAATACAAATAGTTATGATTCTAACAAAACTTACACTTATGTAATAAATCGCTACAAACAGGAATTAACAATAAAGTACACTAAGAAACAACTACTTAAACAAGCAATAATCTATGAAAATTAAAATGAGAGAGAGAGAGAGAGAGAGAGAGAGAGAGAGAGAGAGAGAGAGAGAGAGAGAGAGAGAGAGAGAGAGAGAGAGAGAGAGAGTATCGTCCTCGTAAAAACCTACTCCATTCTCAAATGGTTTCCCATTGAAAGTTATTTTTCCACTATGTTTTGACAAATATTGCACGAGTTCGTACAATAAAACATCTACAATAATGCTGAGAAAATAAATCTCCTACATAGATCTTAACTTGTATACAACCTTGATGCCTAAGTCTCCGCGAAATCATTACTCGATTATCGCTTCTTGAATCTTCCATATTTACCAATCTACTTCAATTCTTCGTATATGACGATCTCTCTTGATCCTACCGATTACTTGAGTGATGAGCTGTCCGAAGATTGAGAATAACTCCTACCTTGTATGTAGGCTTCCACACAACACTCCCATGGTCAGGCGAGAGAAAACAACCCCATTCTTTTCACTGGAATTTGTCACCACCAGTCACAACTACCAAGATCTTGCTAGCCTCCTAAAAATCTTTAGACACTATTTACAGAAACTTTAGTTCCAAGATAAGTCTTCCTCAACAATCATAAATCTTTTAAATCAAGATTTGATGTAACACCCTGTATAATATATGTCTAGAATCATATAATACAAGAGTTATTATTTGGTACTAACACCATCATAAGTGCCTATTGGCATAATTTACATACTTGACCATTTCTAAAACATAAAAGACAACCTATGGTGCAAGGTATGAAAAGTGCCAAAACAATAAAAAAATAAGATCTAAGTACAATATATTTCATTGTACGAGATACACAATACACAACAGAATAAACATAATCTAGGCTTCCTTTGAAACACGCAAGCATAGCTCCACTTGCAAACTAAACCTAACAATACCTGAAAAGCAACAACAATAATGGAGTGAGATAATAATCTCAGTGAGTTCCCCTATCTTATGGGTTCACTTGGCTCTACAAGGTTCTAATCAATTTCTATCTCAAGTCAAAAGGGAAAGGGATAAGACTTGAGTTCACACAGTTCGCAATGTATGGAAACATGTGTCTTGAGTTCATCAACTCAAACAATCACTAATCAGAAATCATACCAAGGCATTTTTCCCAGCCAACCCTATGTCTAGAGTTATTGACTCGGGTCACGGATCCTTGTAATTTACTTTGACATACGAAATGGATTCGGATTCAAGGTGCTTTCCACATGAATCGTCGCTTCCCATGGGACCCTTCCCATCTCAAGCATTTTGCCTGTAGGCTCCATTCGTACTACACATGGGAATCAAACTTGTCAAAGTAATAGTGTGTACATTCCAGAGGAGCGATCTACATAAGCCTCAACTCTTAGAACGAAAAATCTCAAGGGATTGTTTTTGACTACGTGATAAAGCATAACATAACATTGAATGGATTCATATTCTAAGGGACATATAATCGACCTTATGAATCGTCATTTCTCATGGGCCTTCTCCCATCACAAGTCTCTTTACCCGTATGCTCCATTCGCTTATGCAATCACTAAGGATAGCGTGATTGTATTCGAGAATCACAAGGAATCACATTCGCCTTAACCATAAACAACACAAACCATACATGTTCCATACAAAGCTCTCCTCACAACTAGGCAACTACTTGCCAATTGATCGGAGAGGACCAGAAGGAGATCGTCGCGGCCTTCGTGTAGGACAAGAGTTGATGCTCGTAGGAGAGGAAAAAAGGGGTGGAGGTACCTGCAAGGTACTCCGATGCCAAAGTAAGTGTTTGGTCAAAAAGGGGAAAAACAAGTAAGAGATGTCAAGTATATGATTTGTGATACCTGCCCCTCTCAAGCGAGGGGGTATTTATAGATGGATTTCTGGCGAGCAAAGCGCCTGATCGACCAACGAGGGATTGCCAGATGGAGGGCAAGGCGCGTGGCCTTCTAACTGTTTTCGTTATATTCGGGGAGGCAGTTGGTCGCGTGAACTACCCTACGCGTGGAGGGGACACGCCCAACAGTTACTTTCTTCCCAACGGCTATATTGTGCCCAACGGCTATATTGTGCTTATTGGGTCTGTTCGCCAATTATGCTGGATTGGGCCTAGACCTTAAGGGCAGGAAGTCCTGCCCGGTCCAGAACAGGAGCCCCCCAAGTCGTTGCTCTGCTGGAGAGTAATGACTTTAGACAGCTGTGACTACGACCGTATTGTCGGGGAAGTGGTTGCTCGCGTGGAATGTTCCATTTGTGCCCCGACCAGGTGTGGTCGTCAGACGATTACGCTGGATGTCGACCAAGGTTTGTAGCGTGCTCGCAGAAATTGATGTTTTTCATCGGGCAGCCCTGCACGAATGCGTTTGTTTTGACGAGGAGGCCTGCTCGTGGGAGCCAAGGACTTGGGTGTGTTTTCTACAATGAGCCAGGCGAAGAGTTTTTGTGACACGTGGTGAGCATTTATGGCCTTTGTCAGTCCTAGGGCCACATAGGCTATGATGACCTTCACGATTCCCCACGATCAAATGGTTATAAAAGGGTGGAGGAAGATTTTATTTTCACAATTCTCACAAGTTCTCCCTCGTTGCTCTTATTTGCTCTACAACTAGTTCTTCGCCGGAGTTCCTCTTCGCCACCGTTGATCCTCCTCTTCCCCGTCAACCTCTTCTTCTTCTTGTAAGTTTTGTTCTTCCTTTTCTGTATTTTTTTTTATGAATCTTCAGTTTTCTGGGTGTTGTTCATGGATTCTCCGGTGAGTTCATGAATTTCCCGGTAGAACTTCATGTTTTCTGGTTGAACTTCATGTGTTCTTCGATGAACACATGAATTTCTAGGAGATTCATGAAGAACATGAAGAACATGATGAATTTTAGGATTTTTGTAGAAATTGTTAGCGTAGATCCTTGTAGAATCTGGTTAAGTGTAGGATTTTGTTTGTAGTCGGGCACTAGGCCTGTTCGGAACTTTGAGGTGATTTTGAGGTGAGTGTGCATCCTCGTGTGTATGTCTGCGAGTTCTGGTCGCGGAGACCTCTCCTGATGATTGGTAGGTGATTTGTACAGGCACGTGGTTGTCCTCGGCTTCATCAACGCCCTTTCACTTGATTAGTGGTGGAAGGGTGGATTTGATCTTGGATGTCGAATTCACTTCTCTTCCTCTGCTTTTTAGGTGAAAATGGCTGAACCCCAGGATGATGTTGTGCCCGACACGCAAGATACACAAGAGGGGCCCAGTGTGCCCGCTGATTATTCAAATATCAAGGTCGCAGGAGGGGACCTTGACTGGCTCGCACATGAGCCTCTATCGTTCCGATCAACTTTCTTCGCAGAGGAGATACGAGACTTTGACTTGTTGGAGAGGCGTGAAGAAGACGCTCCTCGGGCGTGGAAAGCATTTCGCCCCGGGGAGTATGATAGAATTTGCTCCTCGTACCCAGGGTTGCGTTTTCCTATGTACGAGTTCGCTTTTACGGAGGCTAAGATGCGTCTCCCTTTTACCGACTTTCAAGCCTCCCTGTTCACCCATCTAGCCTTGTGCCCGTCTCAGCTTCACCCCAATGCCTTGGCTTTTATTCGGGCATTTGAGCTAGTGTGCCGTTACCTTAATATCGGCGCGACCATATATCTTTTCTTCCGCCTTTTCCAAATCCAAAGGAGCACAGCGGGGACGAAACAAAGTTGGGTTTCGTTTAAACAACAGAGTAGGATGTTCTGGCCATATTCTGATTCAATTCGCAACTTCAAGGATAGGTTTCTGGCCGTGAAGCCTATTACCGAGGAGGCAAAGAGGACTATCTCGACCATTGAGAAGGTGGTGGTGAATGGTCGGGAGAGGGATGGTGTCGTCTCCATATTTCCTTTGGAATGGGTCTATACCCACTTTAAGCGCAGAACGGATCAGTTCCTGGTAAAGCACGAGCAGCTTTGCCCGGCGGACAAGGAGTCGTATAGGATCCTCCATGCTTATGTGGAGAGTTTTTCCCCGGGTTTCGTCGTTGATCGGGACGGGAAAGAGCTGGTTGGGGATGATGGGCACGTCCGAGCAGCTAGATATATTAACGTCAAAGCTCTCCTAGAGTGTGATAATGACGATGATGCGATGACCTTGCTTGGTATGCTTCATTGTTTGATTTTATTTCTTTGAATTCTTGGTCCTGACTTGTTATGTATGTTCGCAGGTATGATGGCCGACATGCGGGAGCGTTTGATGAGGTCCCAGGCGGCGATGGTTCACAAGAAGATGACCACGAGTACCAAGGCCGGGGTGCTTAGGCAGACAGTTCCGGAGAATTTTGCCGCTGGTCCCACCCCCGTCCCGGAAAGAGCCTCAATGCCGCTGACTCCGGACACCTCCCATAAAAGGAAGAGGGATGCCGCGGGGACTTCTGTGGCCGCTGGCCCGGGAGGTTCTGGTGCAGGTCATCTTGTCCTGCCCGCCTGCTATTCGCGCCGAGATTTGTTTGCTGAAGGAGAGTCCATAGATGTTCACGATTTTGAAGCCGTGGCTATTCTAAATGCCAACTCCAAAGCGAGGAGAAAACAGCTGTGCCAGGATGCTGCGGGCATGTTTAGGGTGCTTGAAGCAGCCCTTGTCCTTACCGATGATGAAGCTGTTACTCGGGCGAGCCTCGTGACATTCAAGAATAGAATTGCCGAGTTGGAGGCGAAAAATAACAAGCTGTTCAATGATTTAAAACAATTTGAAGGTCACGAGGAGGCCAAAGTGTTGCTTCAGACGGAGGTGACCCAGCTGAAGTTAGCTGCGCTCAAGGCTGACGAGGAGAAGGCGAGTTTGCAGGCGAGGATCGCTGAACTGGAAGGTTTGACTTCAGCTGTCCAGGACGAAAATGACGATGAGAAGTCCCTGAAGTCGCGGGCTGACTTGATCGGGAGGATTAGAATCCTTGGCGAGGACAACCTGAAAGCAGCTGAGTTCGGCTTCAGTGTTGCAAAAGAGAAGATGGTGGCCCTTAACTCTGATGTACCGCTCACAACAGATGGGATGGGTTTGTTCAACAAAGTGGTGGACGGTCAGGTCATTTCTGCCGAAGAGGAGAGTGAAGTCACTGAATAGGACTTTGTTGTTTTTAGCATGTTTTGTGGGCCTGCGTGCCCTTATCATTTTGTACGGGTGCTGCCCTTTTGTTCTATGAATTTGTAGGGGCTATGCCCTTTTTTGTATTTAAAACATTATTCGGTCATGCCCGGTGTTTTAATATACTTGGATTTTGTGAAAATGTTTTATCATGGACGTTTGCTCTGTTTATTTATACGCGTGTGCTCGGCGAGGTGTGAAACCTGCCGAGGAGGGCAAAGTGGTTTTGCCCATGATGAGGCTAGGACTTTGTTTGAGGTACTAATCTCATAGGCTTGGACTATTCCCATCGCGAGCTGGGTGTCCTGCCTGAACGGTGCGGCAACGGCGGAGCTCGGTTGAGGTATCCCTGTTGTGCGCAGGATCTGCTCGTACAACGAGCAAAAGCTGACCGGCGTTGTAATGCGTGTCATGCTTCACCAGGGCATGATATGATGACCGCGCAACTCTCCCTATTTTGGGTGATTACGTCGGCAATTTGTCTATCCTCGTGGTTAAGGACTTAGCTGTAGTACTGCTTGAGTTTTTCGGCATTCCATGGTCGAGCAAGTTGTTTTTCGTCCAATGTTTCCAAGTAATATGCTCCTGTGCCCGTTTTGGACTTGACCCTATAAGGTCCTTCCCAGTTTGCTGCCAGTTTCCCTTCGCGCGAATCCTTCTGGTTTCTGCGCAGGACCAGACTGCCTATGGGGAAGTCGCGCTTTATGACTCTGGCGTCATGTCGCAACATTATTTATTGCTTTAATGCGGCCTCGCGGAGGGCAACCCCTGATCTTATTTCTTCGACCAGATCGAGCTCCTCGCGTAGAGCCTCGTCGTTCATTTCTTCGTCGAGGGGAGCTTCTGTCCTTCTGGAGGGTTCCCTTATCTCCACCGGTATTACCGCCTCTGTTCATTTCTTCATTGATGCCCTCATGGATCTCTTGTAAGATTTCGGGGACCTGGGCCTCGTCGACACATTTCAATAAGGGGATGGAAAATCCTCATCGATATTATTTGTCTTCGACCAAGACGTACGAGCAGGCTTGTCGCTTAGTTACGCTTACCTCCTCACTGTCCTCGGGGAGTTCCCCCTTGGTGAGATAATTGTATACCGGGGTCATCCAACAATGGGGATCTCCGATGACGTTAACCTCTAGTAGGTCGGGGTTTACAATGCTCGGGCGGGCCAGCATTTCTTGTATGATGGATTTGTTCCCACCTTTTTTCCTGGTGCTGGCTAGTTTAGAGAGAATGTCTGCTCGGGTATTCTGTTCGCGCGGGACGTGCTGAACTTTCCATGCTTCAAACTCCGCCATTTTTTCTTTTACCATTGCCAAGTATTCGGCTAGTTGGTCGTTCTTTGCTTGGAACTCTCCTCGTACTTGGGACGCTACGAGCTAGGAATCAGTGCAAATTTTTATTTCTCTCTCGCGCCGACGTCTTTGGCCAGTCGTAATCCTACGAGGAAGGCTTCATACTCGGCTTGATTGTTGGATGTTTTTAAAGAGAGGACCAGGGATACTTCGATCAGGGTCCCTTCCTCATTCTCGAGGATAATTCCTGCTCCGCTGCCTGAGGGGCTTGATGCGCCATCCACGTAAACGATCCACTTGCGTGTCCCTCCTAGAGGGGATAGTTCCGGAGTCATTTCTGCCACGAAGTCGGCGAGGACCTGTGCCTTGAGGGCTTTCCTCCCCTCGTAGTGAATGTCGAACTCGGCCTGTTCAAGGGACCATTTTAGCATCCTGCCCGCCATATCTGGTCGGCTTAACAGTTGCCTAATAGGCTGGTTGGTTCTGACGACGATAGTGTGAGCCAGGAAGTAATATTTGAGTCTCCTCGCGGCAACTATAGGAGCAAGGGCCACCCGTTCTATTTGCGTGTACCTGACTTTGGGTCCTTGTAGGGCTTTACTGGTGAAATAGATGGGTTTCTGCCCGTCAGTCGTCTCGCGAATAAGTGCTGCACTTACTACTTCGTTGGCCACGGAGAAGTACAGGTATATGGTTTCCCCGCGGTCTGGTCGGGACAATACTGGTGGCTCGGACAAAGCTTGTTTGAAATGGGCAAGGGCCTGCTCGTATTCGTCCGTCCACTCGAAATTTGCTTTCTTCCGGAATAATTTGAAAAAGGGCAGGGCATGCTGGGCGGATTTGCTCACGAAGCGGGCAAGGGACGCGAGCATCCCGTTGAGGGTCTGTATCGCCTTCTTCGACCGCGGAGTGGGGAACTCCACGAGTGCTCGGCATTTATCTGGGTTTGATTCTATTCCTCTTTCAGTTAGGTAAAACCCGAGGAATTTTCCTGCTCATACGCCGAAGGTGCATTTTTCTGGATTGAAACGCATTTTACATTTTCGAGCTTGGTCGAACACCTTTCGTAAGTGGGTGGTATGGTCGGATTCCTCTTGGGATTTCACGATCATATCGTCCATATATACTTCGAGCATGTCCCCGATTTCTGATCGGAAGACTTTGTTCATCATGCGCTGGTATGTGGCCCCGACATTCTTTAGTCCAAAGGGCATTACGTTGTAGTAATAGTTCCCCGAGGAGGTCATGAATGTCGTGTACCTCTTGTCCTCGTCTACCATTGGGATTTGGTTGTATCCCGAATAAGCGTCCATGAAGGACAAGAGCTTGAAACCTGCCGAATTATCTACGAGTTTATCTATGCTCGGTAGCGGATAAGCGTCTTTCGGGCAAGCTCGATTGAGATCAGTGTAGTCAATGCACATGCACCATTTTCCATTACTTTTCTTTACAAGTACAATGTTTGAGAGCCAGGTCGTATACCTGGCCTCGGAAATAAATTTCGCCTCTAAGAGGTCTTGTACAAGTTTTTAGGCAGCCTGTACCTTTTCCTCGGATTGCTTTCTTCTTCGTTGGGCAATGGCGCGAGTAGCTGGATTGATTGTCAAGTGGTGACATACAGTTTCTGGATCAAGGCCGGGCATATCCGCCGCGCTCCAGGCGAACAGGTCGACGTTGTCTTTAAGGCATTCCTTCAACTCCTTCTTTACCTCTTCGGGGAGACCAGTGCCTATCTTCACTCCCCTGTTGGGGTTATTGCTGAAGGTGATGATCTCGAATTCCCCATCTGGAACTGGTCGCAGAAGTGTAGGAGACGGGGAGCTTATTACTTCTGGCTCTTTGTCTTCGTCACGATCTTCATTTCCATCTTCAGGAAGCCAGCTGTCGAGGTCGATGGTATGCATGGGAAGCGTGGATTTTCTCTCTGGCTGGCCATCTTCAGCTGGAACCTTGTCCTCTCTAGTGCGCTTTGCCGACTTTGCCGTCGTCGCGATCTGGTTCTGCCCTTTTGTTGCGGCCTCAAAGCATCTGCGAGCAGCCTCGATGTCGCCATGCAGAGTTGCGACGTGTCCTTTCTCCGTATAGTACTTGAGCTTGAGGTGGACCGTAGAGGGGACAACAATGAGTTCGGCAAGAGCTGGTCTGCCGAGGATGCACTGATAAAGCGACGGGCAATCAATGACTAAGAACTGCGTTTTGATTGTCCGAGATGCCTCTTCCTCACCAAACGTGACTGGTATCTCCACGTAACCCCAAGGTCGGGCCGTTGCTCCATTGAATCCTTGGAGATCCGATCCCACGTATGGGGAGAGATTAGACTTATTTAGTTTCAATGCGCGGAACAGGTTGGAATACATGATGTCCACGGAACTACCCTGGTCGACCAGGATTCTCCGAACATCGGTAGATAATAATTTGGCCCTGATCAGCAGAGGAATATGGGAATTTAGTGATCCTTCGGGGAGTTCTTCTCAGTAGAACGTGATTGGCTGTGAACGCTCTTTACCCTTGCCGATCGTATACAACTGCTCGGGGCTACTGTCTATCAGCTGTTCGAACTTTCGTTTGATGGATCCTATCGTAAGCTCGTGCTACCCCCCACATGAGATAACCATGGCCGTAGGAAAGGCTTCCCAGGTGCTGTGTATGAATGTCTGGGAAGTCGGGTCGAGGTGGTCAGGAACGAAGAAGTCCTCTGGTCAGCTGATGGCCATTGCGACCTGCGGGGGAGGACTGGATTGGGCTGGTTCTGCCTCTTTCTTCGTATCGGATGTGTCTCGTCGGGAGGACTATCCCTTCTTCACGTATTGCTTTAGGTGACCCTCTTTGATGAGGATCTCTATTGCGTCCTTAAGATGCACGCAATCTTCTATCACGTGACCGTGACTACGATGGAAACGACAGTATTTGCTTTTGTCGACGTTCCCTTTGGACGTGGTCGGTTTAGGGAACCTGACACCCCCTTGTTTAAATTCTGTGTTGATACAGTAGGAGAGAATCCGTTCTCGCGAGGTCGTGAGCACGGTGTATTCCGTAAATCGGCCAGCTGGCCCTTTACTTTCGCGAGGACGCTCATCGCTCCTTTTCTCTTTCCCTTGCCGGGATGATTCTGGCTCGTCTTTTTTTGATGCCCGGGGTGCTTCGCGGTCTCTTAAGTCCCGGGCATGGAATGCGGCTTCTTTTTCCTCGTAACGGATGTAGTCCTCAGCTTTACGAAGAAGTTCTGTCAGTGTCCGGGGAGCTTCGATCCCGATTGCCTTACGGAAATCGCTTTTGAGCCGGAGTCCCTTTTCGAGGAGGTACTTCTTCATGTGGTCCCTTGTTCGGACTTCCACCGCTTCTTTGTTAAATCTTTCAATGTACGCCCGCAGGGTGTCGTTGGGAAGCTGTGAAATGTCGGGCAAACTGGCTCTTCAACTCCCTCCACGAAGAGATGGATCCGCGAGGAAGTCGTTTAAACCACGTCATTGCTCCCTTTCTCAAGGTGATGGGGAACATTTTGCATTTGATAGCCCCGGAGACACCGTGATATTGGAGCATAGCTTCTATATTTTCGATATGCTCACGGGGATCAGTCGTCCCGTCGTAGGTCGTCAACGTGGGTGGTTTCTCCAATCCGCTGGGAATTCGAGTGTCGAGGATGTCTCTTGTGAACGGACCGTGAATGTCATCATCACTGATGGAACCAGGGGAGAGCAAAAGGGAACGACTGTGCTCGCGACTTTGGCTTCGGCGAGGAGAACGTCCGCGGGAGCGACGGTGATCGTACTTATCCGTGTGTCGAGACCTCTTGGAAACCGGGGAGTTCCTGGATCTTCGCGGGGGAGACTGATGGCGTCGTCGTGCTAGATCGAGTGTAGGGTTCCTTGATCTTGAACGTTTCCTCTCCAGGGATAGGCTGTCGCGTCTTCGCTTCGAGGGAGTCCGTGGACGCGGGGAAAGACTCTTCAGTTTTTCTGATGCAAGGCGTTCCTGAAGGATATGCTCGAGAGCACTGAGCTTCTCCCCCTGCTGGAGGATCAGGAGGTTCGAGTTGTTGAGAGAAGCAATAAGCGCTGCGGTGCTCAAATCAGCATCCTGGGGAACCGGAATGGGCTCGAAGGTGAGCTCCACGGCTGGTGTCCATGGCTTTGGTTCGTCGGGTTTCGGGGAAGCAGGCCTTCCGTCTCTTCGGTCACTTTCCTGCGAGATATTCCCGACGAAAGCATGGTCGTTGTTGTTATTGGCCGCAAGGGCCACAGAGTCTTGGTGAACATCATTCTTGATGAAAGCCATGTCGATCTGAGATTTGGAAGGATGAAGCTTTGGTCTTTGTTGAGCAAGAGAGAATCTTGGTTAAAGACGGGGAAGTTGGTTTCCCACAGACGGCGCCACTGATCGGAGAGGACCAGAAGGAGATCGTCGCGGCCTTCGTGTAGGACAAGAGTTGATGCTCGTAGGAGAGGAAAAAGGGGTGGAGGTACCTGCAAGGTACTCCGATGCCAAAGTAAGTGTTTGGTCAAAAGGGGGAAAAACAAGTAAGAGATGTCAAGTATATGATTTGTGATACTTGCCCCTCTCAAGCGAGGGGGTATTTATAGATGGATTTCTGGTGAGCAAAGCGCCTGATCGACCAACGAGGGATTGCCAGATGGAGGGCAAGGCACGTGGCCTTCTAACTGTTTCCGTTATATTCGGGGAGACAGTTGGTCGTGTGAACTACCCTGCGCGTGGAGGGGACACGCCCAACGGTTATTTTCTGCCTAACGGCTATATTGTGCCCAACGGCTATATTGTGCCCAATGGCTATATTGTGCTTATTGGGCCTGTTCGCCAATTATGCTAGATTGGGCCTGGACCTTAAGGGCAGGAAGTCCTGCCCGGTCCAGAACACCAATGATACACACCTAGACATTATTGCAAAAGCATTGTCATCTATGTTATTCATCATGCCCTAATCACTTTACTATTGCATTCCATTAATTAATATTAAGGGTTTCCTCACCATTCTTATAGTCTTTTAAGCATGTCATCACACAATCAAAATACTCATGTATACATCATACATTACACATAAGATACATATAATAACACAATTTAGTCAAGCATAATTAATGTACATAAGACATAAAATCAATGTAGATAGGTCTTTCGGAGCCAAGCCCCTCACCAAGTAGGACTTTCAGAGTAAAGGTCTCTCACCAAATATCAATCTATTCACATGGTGGTCACCAGAACTCTAAGTGTTCTTCTTTACTTTTCACATATTTTATCATCATATATATATAAACCAATTATTCATGGTAAACATGCATAACAATCCTCAATAATCATGTGAAACAATCCATAACATCATAATTCATGCACAAGAAGCAACCAAACAAGTAAACAAACAAAAGAAAACAAAACTGCCAGGCTCGTTGTGCTAGCTCTGGGCGAGGTCGCCTCTCTTTAAGTTAGCTGTGCGAGATCTGGGCGAGACAGAGGATTTTGGAGGCAGTAGCAAAAAGCCTCAGTGGTCGTTGTGCGAGCTCTGGGCGAGGGCTCGCCTACAGTTCGTGTAACACCCCATTTAAATATTTAATTATTTTGTGATTTTATTCGTGTGATTATTTTTGGCATTGGTTTAGTTGAGGGTATGGGTATAAGAGTGAGTGTGAGAGCTTAGTGTAATGAGTTAGTTAAGATTAAAACTTAGAATAATATTATGATAATAAATAATATTAATGATGGTATATGGAATATTTAATAATAGTCCCTAATGATAATGATGATAATATTATTAATATTATTATTATTATTATTATTATTATTATTATGATTATTAATATTATTATGATTATTATTATTATTAAAATTAAGGAAATAAACCATAATTAGGGAGAAGTGGGGAAAATAGATTACAGTATCAGTTACACGTGAAAAGAGAACGGAGAGAAGAAAGAAGCAGAGCTAGGGTAAGAGAGAAGATCAAGGTTCCACCATTGTTAGAGAGCAAGCTTGGAATCAAGGTAAGGGGGGAGAATGAGTTCACTAATGGTGACTAGAACATGAGAAGGTAGTGAGGGTTCCTTTCCCTCTAGGATTTTATGTGTATTTCCATGTGTATTATTCTCTTTTCTTGTTTGATTCCATGTTCGTGTAATTGTTGTTGTGAAATCGTGTTTTGGGTATTGTTATGATGTGAAAATTCGTGTAATATGTGTGTTGTTGTTGTGTTTCACCATAAGAACATATATGGAAAAAATATGGATTTTTAGGGTTAACGAAAATGGGTTTCAGATTGTAGAAAACTTGGATAAAATGATAGATTAATGAAGTAGAATAAAAACTTTAGGATTATAATTATATTGATGCTGTTTTGGGTTAGAAATAGGAGCTTGAAAGTGCTCCAATTGGGGAAAAATTACACTGATGTGAAAATGGGCTTTTGTCAGTGCAGACTAGCCATACGCATATGTCAAGGGGCCATATGCGTATGGCGGACGTTCCCAGGGGCTTACGTGTATGATACGTGCCCTGTCCCCATGGCCAGCACGACCCTCTACTGATACGCGTATAGGACGTGTATGGGAGTGAGCAGTACGCGTATGGGGTAGCCATTACGCGTACAGGGTGTTCTTGAGAGGGTTTTGAGGAGGAAATGACCTCTGGTCATACACATATGGAATGTAGCAATACGCGTATGAGGGTTGGGTATCCAAGGGCCTACGCGTAGCATACGCAGGCCTGGGGCAAGGAAACAAGTTCATACGCGTATGGGCAGGGTTATACGCGTATGAGCATGGTTGTGCGGTGATTTTCCCGTTGTCGCGATTTCTTTCCTGAGATTCGCGTGCGATGCAATTCCTCTTGGTTCGTAAGACTAAAATGATATAATTGGACATTGGGGAATCGATAATGATGGTAAATATGATAAAACATGGAATTTTGTGTGGTTTTCTTTAGGATGTGTGTTTAACGCTTGTGTTGCTAAGATTGTTGTTATGTGGACAGTCTTGGGCAGCGGTGGTAATTCCAGAGAGAATTACGGTGAGTATGTGGCTCACGTGTGATCATTGTGGATTGTGTGTTATGCATTAATGATGGCTATATTATGCATAATTGTATGTTATGCATTCATGTTGTGTCATGTGGAGATGAGCCTAGGTGGGAATCCATGATGGGTGCCTAGTCTCGTCCGAACTCTGTGTGGGAGTCGAGTGGAGACAAGTTGTAGTTCAGAGGAACGTATACAACTTATCCGGATTTTAACAGAAATCGGATTCAAAGAGTGAACATTATGGATTGTATTGGTACCGCATGCATGATGTCGTGTCAGTCAAGTCACATTGCATATATCTACGAGTGAATGTGAGTTGAACATGTTGAATATTGATGTGGCACTAGTATGTGCGTTTTGTGTGTTTGATTGGTGTGAATTGTGTGAATACTACTCATAGCATGTGATTTTCACCGTATAATTATTGAATGTAATTCTTACCCCTTTTCTGTTGTGGTGTTTGTGCTCCTTGGGGAGTACAGATAAGCAGGTACCTGAGTAGGGCTTGGAGCACGTGTTGCTATTGATCGAGTCTTAGGAGTCACTCTGATACATAACACGGGAAGGACGTGGATTCCATTATTCTTTATGATGTTTTCTATTTGTTACGTATCTTAATTTCTTTTAATGATGTTGAACCACAGATTTTGTTGAGATTGGTGTAATTGGAGCCTTAGTGCTGAACTATTTGAATTTTTTGCTGTTTAACCAATTTATTTTTATTAGGAAATAAGATATGAAGTGACTTGATACTTCATGAGATTTTATGTTGATGCGGCATCCTACGTGTGTAACTCTGAGTTTTCCGCAAACTATTTTCTTATTTTTATTTATTGAATGAACGGGGAGAGTAGGGTGTTACATCTCATTGTGTGACTCGTGCGAAATCGGGATTTCCAGCAGCACAAAAACAGGTCATTCATGGTCAAAAACACCAAACCCACATGTTCATGAAGCATACAAACACTTAAATAAACTTAGCGAAACATGATTAAGCATGAATTTCATCAAAACATCATGAACACAACATTTAATTCAACTTCAACACAAAACCTAACCCACCAATGTTTTCATTTTCTTCCCCCAATGCTATACTAACTAATGGAACTCACCTTGGAGATAAAGATAATGATGTGGATTGATGATGGTGAATTCCTCTTCTTCCTCTTTCATAAGTTTCTTCTCCTCTTCTTCTCCCTTTCTCTTTTCTTCCTCTTTTCTTCTTTCTCTCTTCTTACCAACTTTCTTCTTTCTCTTTCTATTTCTTTTCCACCATATATATATATATATATATATATATATATATGTTCCGGACTGACCCAATGGCTAGGCATGACACAATCCACTTCTGCACACAGAATAGACCAATAGCCTAAGCCCTGCCAGTTAAGGGCAAGAGGAAGCATTTTCCCCTGTGCCCCTCCGTTGAGGAAGGCTGGCCAGATGACCTCCAGGATCAGCCGCCCTTCATCACATCTATGCCCGTCACACACGATTCCACCATCCAGGAACTGTCACGACGCTCTTCCCCACGACCACACACTTGCTCGCTATAACGGCTAGTTTCGAGCAAGTCTACCCATCTCAACGACTAGTTTCTGGGAGTTACCTACTTTTGGGGAGCGAATATCTTGCCCCGAAAATAGGGATCAATGGCCAAGCACTGAGGGTATTATAAAAACCTAAGACATACTCACTTTATACTTGTCTTCTCTTCTCCCGATTCCTACTTTAGCATCGGAGTGTCTTGCAGGTACACCCTCTTCTCATCTTTGAAATCCAGCATCACAGACGAAGTCTCTGGCAGACTTCAGGTTCTGACCAACTGGAAAGATCAGTGGCGGCGTCTGTGGGAAACTCTGTTCTCCCCCTCTTTCTTTCCTCGTAAACCAAAGATCAAAGCAGTTATTCAAGATTCCGATCATGACCATCCATGACAATGTTAACGATGGTCGCAACACCATTATCTTCCCCGTCAACAAGACAGACAATGATGGGGCAACCCCCTTTCCTGGAGACAACGTTCATCAGCACAGGGATGGGGCCACCGCATCTCCCTCCCCGGTTCGCACTTACAACATGGAGGTCCAGCCCTCAGAGGACCACCAGCCCGTCCCAGTTCCGCCCAACTCTGACCCGACCATGGCAGCTCTGGTCGAAGCCCTCAACAAGACAAATCTTCTGATCCTCCAGCAGAATGCAAGAATCAGAGCCTTGGAAGAGATCCGCCTTCCAAGATCTCCTCCGCCGAGGCGCGAGCGCCGGAGATCTCAGAGTCCTTCTCCAAGACAAAGAAGGAATCGTCGGGTGCCAGCGGAGCCAAAACCCTTGGCAGTACAGAAAAACGACCACGCTCCTCCCCGAAGCCAGCACTCCCCTAAGACCAAGAGAGCTAGAAGGGATCTGCGGGTAGAACCCCAGCGTTTGCCTCCGCCCAGATCCAAGGGCCGATCGCGAATTCCTCCTCCCATAGAGATCGCAGTCCTCGCCCTGGACAAAGCACCCCCTCTCATTCGCGGTCGAGCAACAGTAGTGATGATGAGCCTCGAGGCCCGTTGTCCCAGGAAATCATGGCCACCCAATTTCCCAAAGGGCTGGAGAAACCTCCATCCCTGGGCACATACGATGGCACTGCAGACCCCGATGAGCACATCGAGAACATCGATGCCCTGCTCGACTAACGTGGAAATAGAGGCGCCATCAAATGCAGATTGTTCCCGACTACGCTGATTGAACGAGCAATGTCCTGGTACAAGATCCTCCCCTACGAATCCATCACATCATGGAGGCAGTTGGGGAGGATGTTCTTCAGACACTTCACAGCCTCTCGTCGTCACCCAAAGATAGAAGCTTCCCTTGAGGCCATCATTTAAGGGAAAAACGAATCTCTTCGAGCATATATCGAAAGATTCAATAAAGAAGCCGTCTAGGTTTCCACGACTGATGACATAAAGAAGTATCTGTTCAAACGAGGAATCCGTCCCTGCTGCGACTTTGCTAAGGCGGTTGGCATTGAGACTCCAGCAACACTGGACGTCTTCCTCCTCAAGGCTCAGGCGTACATCCAGTACGAAGAAAAGAAAGCTTTGAACACTGCTCAGAACTCGAGGCACTAAGAGAGCGCTAGGTCCTCCAAGCACGATGACTCCTCGTCAACTTGCCGGGGAGAAGAGAAAAGAAGGGATGAGCGCCCCAGAGAATCCCGAGATCACAAAGGTCCATCTGGAAGCTTTCACGAGTACACTCCGTTGAACACCTCGCACAAGAAGATTCTCTCCGAATGCGCGAACTCGGAGTTTCGGCAGGCATGGGTCTGTTTCCTAAAGCAGATACCTGCTAAGCCGAACACCGATAAAACGAAGTATTTCCGGTTCCAAAAGAGCCATGGGTGCATGAGAGATGATTGCATCCATCTCAAGGATGCAATCGAGATCTTGATCAGGGACAGGCACATGAAATAATTCGCGAAGAAGAAGGACGCTCCCTAGTAGGATGCCCAGGAGTCAAAGAAGATCGAGGAGGAAGTGCCTTCCTCGGACGAGACCAGTCTTCAGGTCGCCATGAGCATCTCACGGCAGGAAGACTTCTATGTCCCCGACGGGATCAACGCCCCTCCTTACTTCACTGCACACAGCCCATGGGAAACCTTCCCCTCCGCCATGGTCATCTCGGGAGGGGGATTCAACAAGGTGACCGTGGGGTCCGTGAAGAGGAAATTTGAGCACCTCATCAACATAAGCTCGAACCAGAGTTCTACCATTGATAAGGTCTGGGGAGAGTCAGTTCCCATTACCTTCTACCATGAGGAACTCCTCGACGGAGCTCCCAACTTCAGCATTCCTCTACTCGTAAGGGCGCAAATGGCCAACTTCGTCGTTCGGCGAATTTTGGTCGATTAGGGAAGCTCGGTCGACATCATGCACTCCTAACTGTTCTCCACAATTTAGTTGAACGAGACACACCTTATGCCCAACGTAGGCTCTGATCTACAAGGCTTCAACGGTTTTGTCACAAAGCAGTGGGGATACGTGGAGCTGATCGTCACCTTCGGGGCAGTGGAAACGGACGGATCCATCAAGGTCCAGTTTCGGGTCATTGATTGTCCATCCCTCTACTAGTGCATATTTGGACGACTAAATCTAGCCGAATTGGTAGCCGTGCCCTCCATCGTGCACCTGAAGATGAAGTATTACACTTCCAAAGGGCTCGTCACCACCCTGCACGGATATATAGAGGCCGCGAGAAGGTGCTTCGAGGCAGCCTCAAAAGGGCTGAACACCATCGCCACCCGGCCAAGGACTTCCAGCAAGCCTGCCTTTCCCTACAGCTCCGAAGAGACGAAACCGCTGCCCCGCGTCGACTCCATCAACCTCGACAGTCGTTTCTCCAAAAAAGGAAGGGGAAGCAACCCTTCCACATCAACCAGCAGCGGCGAGACCGCCCATCCGAAGCGGCCAATCTCGGATGGCGAGTTCAAGCTAGTCCTCCTCGGTGACGACCCCCACAAGGGAGTGAATATTGGTACCGACCTCCCCGACCATGCGAGGAAGTAGCTGAAAGCTTGTCTCCGGGAGAATACAGTTCTGTTCGTGTGGAGCGCCTCGGAGATGCCTAGGCTGGATCCAGAGGTGGCCTGCCACTAGCTCACCATCGACCCCGCCGTTAGAGCAGTAGCTCAACGTAGGCGAAAGCAGTCCCCAGAGAAACGGAGGCTGCCGAGCAAGTTGTAAAAGACCTCCTAGAGGCGAATTTCATTTTGGAAGCCAAATACACTACTTGGCTGTCCAACGTTGTACTTGTAAATAAATCAAATGGAAAATGGAGAATGTGTGTTGACTATACTGATCTTAATAGGGTATGCCCTAAAGAAGCTTATCCCCTCCCCAACATAGACAAATTAGTTGATAGTTTTGCCGGTTTTAAATTATTGTCTTTCATGGATGCGTATTCGGGCTATAACCAAATACCTATGGCAAAAAGCAATAAAAGGTACACAGTTTTCATGACTGAATCAGGCAACTATTACTACAACTTAATGCCTTTCGACTTGAAAAATGCTAGTGCTACCTACCAAAGAATGATGAACAAAGTCTTCCGAGGAGAGATCGGGGATATGCTCGAGGTTTACATGGACGACATGATTGTGAAATCCCACGAGGAATCCGACCATACGCTCCATCTAAAGAAGGTCTTCGAGCAGGCCAGAAAGTATAAGATGCGCTTCAACCCAGAAAAATGCACGTTCGGGGTACGGGCAAGCAAGTTCCTCAGTTTTTCCCTAATAGAACGAGGAATCGAAGCCAACCCCGACAAATGAAGAGCCTTCTCTGAATTCCCCACGCCAAATTCGAAAAAATCAATCTAAGCCTTGAATGGGATGCTCACCTCAGTGTCTCGTTTCATGGCAAAATCTGCTCAGCACGCGCTCCCCTTTTTCAAACTCCTCCGCAAAAAGGCAGCTTTTTAGTGGATAGAGGAATGCGACAGAGCCCTCCTCCACCTAAAACAATCACTATTGGAACCCCCGGTCCTCTCCCGACCAGATAACGGGGTGACCCTTTATCTTTATCTTGCCGTCGCAATCGAGGCTGTCAGTGCCACCCTCATTCGTGAAACCCCTAAAGGGCAGAAGCTTATATACTTCATGAGAAAGGCGCTGTAAGGACCAGAACTCAGATACCATCGAAAAAGTATCACTGGCCCTCATCAATAAAGTGAGGGTTGGGGCACTTTTTTCTTGCCCACACCATCGTGGTGCGCACAAACTAGCCCGTGAGGCAACTATTGGGCCACCCAGACATGGCTGACAGAATGCTCAAATGGTCGATGGAACTGTCTGAGTTTTACATCCAGTACGAGAGCAGAAAAGCCCTCAAAGCTCAGGCACTGGCCGACTTCGTGGAAAAGAGGACCTTGCCCGCCTCCCCGACTTGTGGAGCTCGCCAATGGAAAATATTCATTGACGGAGCATCCAGCTTGGCAGGAAGCAGGGCAGGCATCATCCTGTAAAACGAGAAGGGTATCTTCGTCGAGGTCTCGCTCACTCTATATTTTCCCACCTCCAACAAACAGGCAGAGTGTGAAGCTTTCCTTGCGGGTCTACGCCTCGCCGAAGACCTGAGAGCCGAGGAAGTCATAATCTGTACAGAATCCCAGCTCGTAGCCCTCCAGGTTTGGGGAGAGTATCAGGCCAATAATAACAACCTGTCCGAATACTTGAACTTGGTTAAAGAAAATATGACAAAGTTCACATCTGTGGAGGTGAAGCATGTTCCCCGCGAACACAATGTCCGGACAAATGTCCTGTCAAAACTGGCGAGCACAAAATAGAAGGGAGGAAACAAATTCTTCATCCAGGAGATACTTCCTCGACCAAGCATCGATTGAACTCCCCCGACCCTCGTCGTGAACGTCATCGGCGACAACAACTGCTGGATGACTCTAGTCTATAACTACCTCGCCAAGGACGAACTACCATCCGACCTAAAGGAAGCCAGCGTGGTCAGGCACAGAGCCTATTCCTACGTCCTAGTCGAAAATAAGCTCTACACACGAGGGTTCTCCATCCCTCTCCTCAAATGCATCGAGGAAGAAATGGTTTCCCACGTCCTACGCGAAATCCACAAAGGAATCAATACCCAGAAACTCGGAGGAAGATCCCTCGCCAGGAAAGCTCTACGAGCAGGATATTACTGGTTGACCATGCAGCATGACGCGAAGGAGCATGTGAAAAAATGCGACAAATTCGAATGTCACGGGGACATGCACCTGACACCACCCAATAAGCTCAAAACATTGTCCTCCACATGGCCCTTCGCATGGTGGTGCCTGGACATCCTAGGACCGTTCGTCGTAAGATCAAATCATAATAAATACTTGATAGTGTGCGTAGAATATTTTACAAAATGGATAGAAGCAGAGGCTCTGGCCAAAATAACAGCCCAAAACATACTCCGTTTCTATAAGCGAAACATTCTTGCCTGCTTTGGCAATCCGCACCGACAATGAGACACAGTTCACGGAAAAAAAATTCTAAGAATTCGTCGCCAAACTGGGCACCAAACAACACTTTGCATCCGTCGAGCACCCGCAGACGAACGGGCAAGTCGAGGCAGCAAACAGGATAATCTTGTGAGGTCTCACACGAAGACTGGATGAAACCAAGAAACAGTGGGTCGAGGAGCTACAAAGCGTGCTCTGGGCTTACCGAACTACGCCCACTATTCGACCAGAGAAATGCATTTCCGTCTAGCGTACGGGACCGAGGCGGTGATCCATATCGAAATACACGTGCCCTCCAGGAAGACTGGAGCTCCCCTAGACGAGGAGGCAAACAGCGAGGCACTGAGGGAGGAGCTCGATCTCGTCGAAGAGGTCCGATCAGGGGCAGCCCTCTGCGAGGCCTCGTTAAAATAAAAAATCACAATCAGGCATAACGCCAAAGTCATACGACGAGACTTCCAAGTGGGTAGTCTCGTCCTAAGGAGAAATCACAAAGATTCTCTTGAAGGCAAACTCGCCGCAAATTGGGAAGGACCCTATCGTGTTCAAGCAAAAACAGATAATGGGGCCTACTTCCTAGAACATCTCAACGGGGAAAAACTCGCTCAACCATGGAACGCCGAAAAGCTAAAACAATATTATAGTTAAGGCCACAACAGTCGGCGTGCTCCTTCAAAACGACGGGCACAGTGTACCGACCAGAAGTGTGTGCCCCCGTACAAGCGATGCATACCAAAATAAATCAAGGTAGGATTTTACTCTGGAATGAGCAAAACCTTGCCCGATAGCGGTCCCTCAACCGAGCCTGCCGTCACCAACGTACCACGAAAGGCAGAACACCCAACTCGCGATGGGAAGTTCACGCCGCGAACTCAGGCCACAAACGCGACCTAAGCTCCACTCTCTTGCCCAGACCTTTCGACCAGTTCCCCTCACTGACGAACAACAATTTGTCGAGAAAACCCAAAAACTTAGTGACATCATTCACAAAAACAGACCATACAACGGGCACTCACTGTCATACCTTAAATGTTGACCACAATATTTCACATCATTGTGCAAATCATCACCACAATATGGATGTATCTTCATACCTCATCAATCCTCTAAAAGATTATTGAGCATTCACCTCAATCAAGAATTAGGGTTTTACGCCCTCTCAGAGCATCCAGGCAAAGGATCAATCAAGAATTGACATGATATTCAACTTGTCCAACCTCTCAAAAAATCCATGAAGGATCAAGAGGTCTCCAACATCAAGAATCAAGCATAAGAATGCAACATTCCAAGCTGATCAAGCCTCAAGATCACCAGTGTCACCAAATTAGGGTTTTGGTCGACCAAGGCCTTTAGAGGGAAATTTTCATCTGGGCATGAGTCAATACTTCAAAACATGGTTCAAGAAGCTCAAATGGACATCATGGGTCCAATCATGAGTTCAAAATAGCCTCAGGGGATGCATTCATCAAAAATCAGGAATTAGGGTTTCTTGACCTAATTCACCCCTAAGTTGACTTTTGGAGCAAGGCATGAGCCAAGACCTCAAGAATTGTTTTGAAGACCTAAAAAATATTGTATTGATCCTCTCATAAGTTTAAATTGACATCAAGAACTTGATTCATGAGCAATATAAAGATTCAAGTTCATCTGGACCACAAACTAGGGTTTCTGAGAAAAAGTCAACCATACCTTTGACTTTTGACCTAGACATGGTCTCAAACCTTGGGAAATGATTCAAGACACTCTAAAACACCCATTGAATCCATCCATTAGGTTTGATTTAGTCCAAGAACTTGATTTCATAAAGGATCACAAAGTTTGAAATTCATCTGATAAAAAGTCAATTGTGCCCAAAACCAACATTGACTTTTGAGATTTTTTAACAAACATGACTTCTTTAAGTCAAAAACAATGTTAACTCATGGGTTGTGTTATTTCTGTGCTTTTGTGGTTGGCATTTATTTTGCTAAAACTATTATAGCAGCAAGAAGTTGAAACATGAAGTTCTAATTTGCTGCACTCAACATGTCGAATGAAGATGTCCCATACCTGATCTTAGGACATCGCGTTTGGACTCATTTTTAAAGCAGATTCTGTTGCTGTGAATTGTTACTAAATATTCACTGAATATTTAGTTATCCTATGTGGCATCCAAAGCATTTTTGGATGGTGATTATTTGTTGGTTTTTCGGATTTGCTGTTGTTTCTAATTATGGAGACATAATAGGAAACTTTGGATTGAAGACCTATTTTGTTGGAGTTAATTTTGCAGTTTTGTGAGTAGTCTATTTGCTGTGTTTTTGAAGCCCAATTCAGTCCAGATTAAATGCTATATATTGACTGATGTAAACCTAGTTTAGGTGTGGAACTTACTTGTGTTTTGTTAGGGTTTTCGAGTGTCTTTTGTAAGCCTAACTGGTATTATTCTGATAACAGTATAAGGACCGGTTTTTTGTGTTGTAAGTTCTGTCAGTTACTCATAAGCTTTTAAGCATTGAGTTTCTTGTGTGTCGATTCTCATAAGCTGTGAAGTATTGAGAATTGTGTGTTTTGAAAGTGTGACTTTCGGTTTGTTTCTTGTGTGGAAAGATACCAATCACGGGTTGTGGTTGTAGAGGGATTTGAGGAGGGCCTCATACCTAGGTGAGTCTTAGGTAGAAGTCATAGGAAGGGTAGTGATTAAGTGAGCAGATTATTCAGTTGTTGTATGATCTGTGAATTGATACTATCGTATATTGATTTCGTCCCTGGCTTGGTAGCCCCCAGAGTAGGTGTGTTAGACCGAACTGGGTAAACATATCACTGTGTTATTTACTTTCTGCACGGTTAATTTTGTTGCTATCTTGTTCATTGTGTTGGATATCAGTGTCTCAACATCTGTGTAGGACATCTGATATCTGTGCCAGAATTTCAATTGGCATCAAGAGCTTGCACCCTTGTTTGGTTCTGGGTGAGATTCAGGGAAGGTACTTTCTGGTACAATGGACAAGGATGGAGGATTTCTGAACAAACAACCTCTGCTTGATGGTTCCAACTATGATTATTGGAAACCAAGGATGATAGCATTCATCAAATCCATGGATGATTAAGCATGGAAAACTGTTATAAAAGGATGGGAGCCCCCTAAGGTTAAAGATGAAAAAGGTACCCCTACTGATGTGGTGAAGGAAGAGGAAGACTGGGATGATGCAGATTACAAAGGGTCCGTGGGAAATTCCAAAGCCATGAATGCATTGTTCAATGGTGTTAACAAGAATATCTTCAGGTTGATTGAACACTGCACCATTGCTAAAGAGGCGTGAGAGGTCTTGAAGGTTGCTCATGAAGGGACTTCAAAGGTGAAGATGTCAAAACTTCAGCTTCTCACTAGCAAGTTTGAGAGTTTGAAGATGAAAGAGGATGAGAGTATTCATGATTTTCATATGAACATTATTGAGATAGCTAATGCCTCTAGTGCCCCAGGTGAAAAGATGTCTGACAGCAAACTGGTCAGAAAAATCCTCAGATCTCTACCTAAGAGATTTGACATGAAAGTGACTGCTATAGAGGAAGCTCAGGATATAGACAAGATGAAAGTGGATGAACTGGTGGGATCTCTTCAAACATTTGAATTAGGGATCAGTGAAAAGTCTGAAAAGAAGAAGAGCATAGCTTTTGTGTCAAATGCTGGTGACTCAGAAGATGAAGGTGACCTGGTCAGAGATGAAGGGGTGTCTAAAGATCTGGTATTGCTTGGAAAACAATTTAACAAAGTGTTGAAAAGGATTGACTGGAAGTCGAGAGCAAATGCTTAGAACAAGTCACTCGACATCAGTAAGAACCAGGATGGAGGCAGAAGATCCAGAACTGAAGAAGACTCCAATCAAGGGAAGAGAGTTCAGTGCTTTGAATGTGAGGGATATGGGCACATAAAGACTGAGTGTCCCACGTATCTCAAAAGGCAGAAGAAGGGCTTATCAGTGTCTTGGTCAGAAGGAAAGTCTGAGAGTGATCTTGAAGAAGAATCAGTAAAATTGGTGACAGCCTTGACTGGGATTTGTAAGGCTGATGGAGAAACTACTTGTGAGTCTGACTCTGACAAAGAATCCTATGTTGGAGAACTCACTAAGAAAGAAGTCTTCACAGGGTTTTCAGAATTGTGTATCAAGAATGAAGAAAGGTGCCAGATAATATTGGAACAGAAGATTCTGATAGCTCAACTAGAAGCTGAGAAGGAAGAACATTTATCAACCATTGCTGATCTGAAAGAGGAGGTTGAATGGCAAAAGTCAAAACTTGACAATATAACCAAATCTATAAGAATGCTGAACAATGGTACCACGCAGCTGGATGAGATCCTTCAGAATGGGAAAGAAGCTGGAAATGTGCAAGGCCTTGGTTTTAACAATCAAGCAGAGACTTCCAAGAAGCCTGTATTGAAGTTCGTTCCTCAGAAAATAAAGCAAGAAGTGGGGATGTCAAATCACATGTTTCAACATCAGATGAAGCATCAGAAAAGAGTTTGTAGATCAAGGTATAAACCATGGAGATGCCATTACTGTGGAAAGATTGGTCACTTAAAGTCCTTTTGCTACAAGCTGCACGGCTATCCCAAAACTTCTCAGCAACAAAATAAAGGACAGAGTTGGGGTAAAGTGAAGAGAAGATGGATTCCTAGACAAATGATGGTTGGTCTAATAGCACATACCTCTCTTAGAGCATCTGCAAGAGAAGATTGGTACTTTGACAGTGGTTGTTCAAGACACATGACTGGTGTGAAGAAGTTCTTGTCAGATATCAAGCCTCACTCCACCAATTATGTCACCTTTGGGGATGGATCAAAGGGTGAAATAAAAAGGGTTGGAAAGCTGGACTACACAGGACAACCAAATCTGGATCGTGTTCTATTTGTCAAAGGGCTGACCGCAAATTTAATCAGTATAAGCCAACTGTGTGATGTAGGTCTCAAAGTAAATTTCACCAAATCTGAATGTCTAGTAACCAATGAGAAAGATGAAGTTGTTATGAAGGGAACCAGGTCTAAGGATAACTGCTATCTGTGGAATCCTCACGAACCTGAAAGTCTGTCTACTTGTTTGATGTCAAAGGAAGATGGAACCAAACTATGGCATCAGAAATTGGGTCACTTACACCTGAAAGGGATGAAGAAAGTTATGTCAAGTGAAGCTGTTAGAGGTATTCCCAAGCTGAAGATTGATGAGGATAAAATATGTGGTGAATGTCAAGTTGGGAAGCAAACAAGGGTGTCACACAAGAGGCTTCAACATCTTACCACAACTTCTAGAGTTCTGGAACTTCTTCACATGGACTTAATGGGACCTATGCAGGTTGAAAGTCTTGGTGGGAAGAAGTATGCTATGTTGTCGTAGATGACTACTCCAGGTTCACTTGGATAAGTTTTATCAGAGAAAAGTCTGAAGTATTTGCAGCCTTCAAAGAGTTGTGTCAAAGGATTCAACGGGAAAAGGATTGTGGTGTTGTTCGAATCAGAAGTGACCATGGGAAAGAATTCGAAAATAGCAGGTTTGAAGAGTTCTGCTTATCTGAGGGAATCACTCATGAATTCTCATCACCGATCACTCCTCAGCAGAATGGTGTGGTGGAACGCAAGAACAGGACTATACAAGCGTGTGCAAGAGTCAAGATTCATGCCAAAAAGCTTCCATATCATTTTTGGGCTGAAGCCATGAATACTGCTTGCTATATACACAATAGGGTGACTATCAGATCAGGTACTTCTGTCACTCTTTATGAGCTATGGAAAGGTAGAAAGCCAAATGTGAAGTATTTCCATGTGTTTGGTAGTAAGTGCTATATCTTGGCGGATCGTGAGCAGAGGCGAAAGATGGATCCTAAGAGTGAGGAAGGGATATTTTTGGGATACTCTACAAACAGTAAAGCATATAGGGTATTTAATTCCAGAACTAAGGTGATGATGGAATCCATAAATGTGGTGGTTGATGACTCTGGCAAAGACGAAGATGTCCCAGATGATGTTGGAGCATGTCTGCCCATGAACAATGAAATCTCCCAAGACATTGAGTCTGTAGAAGATAGTGCTCAAGAAACCAACACTAGACCTGAGAATGAAGAGGTAGAGGATGCTAACAGGGGACCTTCTATAAGGATTCAGAAGGATCACCCTAAGGAATTGATTATTGGAGATCTGAATGAAGGTGTAAGAACCAGAACGAGGGAGACTGTGTCAAATGCATGCTTTGTTTCAAAGATTGAACCAAAGAATGTCAAAGAAGCATTGACAGATGAGTTTTGGATAAGTGCTATGCATGAAAAACTTTTTCAATTCAAGAGGAACGAAGTCTGGGAACTGGTACCACGACCAGCAGGAACAAATGTGATTGGAACAAAATGGGTTTATAAGAATAAGTCTGATGAACAAGGAGTTGTTACCAGGAACAAAGCCAGATTAGTTGCTCAAGGATACACACAGATTGAAGGAGTAGACTTCGATGAAACATTTGCTCCTGTGGCTCATTTGGAATCTATCAGATTGCTGCTAGGAGTGACATGTTTGTTAAAATTCAGATTTTTTCAAATGGATGTCAAGAGTGTCTTTCTGAATGGCTATCTTAATGAGGAAGTCTATGTTGAGCAGCCTAAAGGGTTTGTGGATTCAAATTTTCCTGATCATGTTTACAAGCTGAAGAAGGCTTTGTATGGGCTGAAACAAGCTCCACGAGCTTGGTATGAAAGACTGACTGAGTTCTTAGTCAACCATGGGTACAGGAAGGGTGGTATTGATAAAACACTTTTTGTCAAGGAGAAGGATGGGAAACTAATGATTGCTCAGATTTATGTAGATGATATTGTGTTTGGTGGAATGTCGGATGAAATGGTCCAACATTTTGTCAACCAAATGCAGTATGAATTTGAGATGAGCTTGGTAGGTGAATTGACCTACTTCCTTGGATTACAAGTCAAGCAGATGGAAGACTCCATTTTTATCTGCCAGAGCAAATATGCGAGGAACATTGTGAAGAAGTTTGGACTGGATAATGCCAAGCATAAGAGGACTCCTGCTCCTACTCACTTAAAGTTATCCAAAGATGAAAAGGGAGTGAATGTTGAACAAAGTTTGTACAGAAGTATGATTGGCAGTCTGCTGTATCTTACAGCAAGTAGGCCAGACATAACTTTTGCTGTTGGTGTGTGTGCAAGATATCAAGCAGAACCCAAGGTCAGTCACATCAATCAAGTGAAGAGAATTCTAAAGTATGTGAGTGGTACATGTGATTATGGGTTGCTTTACTCCCATGACTCAAGTCCCATTTTAGTAGGTTACTGTGATGCTGATTGGGCTGGAAGTGCAGATGATAGGAAGAGTACCTCTGGAGGATGTTTCTTTTTGGGAAATAATCTTATTTCATGGTTTAGTAAGAAGCAAAATTCTGTATCCCTTTCTACTGCTGAAGCTGAGTACATAGCAGCTGGTAGTAGTTGTGCTCAACTGGTATGGATGAAGCAGATGTTATCTGAGTATAATGTCACACAAGATGTCATGACACTATTTTGTGACAACCTGAGCGCTATTAATATTTCCAAAAATCCCATTCAACATAGCAGGACTAAGCACATTGATATCAGGCATCACTTCATCAGAGAACTTGTGGAGGACAAAGTCATAACTCTTGAGCATGTGAGCACAGAAAATCAGCTTGCTGACATATTTACCAAGGCTCTGGATGCAGTTCAGTTTGAAAACCTGAGGAGCAGACTTGGGGTTTGCATTCATGAAGAACTATAGCAATTAATGTTCCTTCTGGCTACCAGATTGGAAAGAGTAAAGGAGGTTCTGGTAGTGCAGTGTGTGAATGAAGGGAAAATGGTAAAGTTTGTGCATGACATTTGGACATGTGATGTGGTGTGCATCTACTCTCTGATGCAGTTTACTCTGGTTTATTTTTAAGTTGACTTGTTCTACTTGCCTTTGTCATATTTATGGCTAAAAAGGGGGAGTAGTATGTTTGTGTGGGGGGTGCTTGTGTGCTTGTGCTGCTACAGTAGTTGAGGGGGAGATTGTGGAATGTTGCTGAAGTTGAGGGGGAGTTTTGCTATGCTGCTTTGATGTGTTGTGCTGTGTGCAGCTGAATGTATGCAGCTGAAGGGGAGTGCTGCTATGCTGGATATTTTTTTTGTTGTTGCTGTGTGATGCTGGATATTTCGCTGTTGTCTGATATGGATGTTTTTTTTTGTACTGCTTTGTGCTTCTATACAAGTTTTTTTTGTGTGTGTAGTTTTAGCCAAAATAAGCCAAAGGGGGAGATTGTTATTTCTGTGCTTTTGTGGTTGGCATTTATTTTGCTAAAACTATTATAGCAGCAAGAAGTTGAAACGTGAAGTTCTAATTTGCTGCACTCAACATGTCGAATGAAGATGTCCCATACCTGATCTTAGGACATCGCGTTTGGACTCATTTTTAAGCAGATTCTGTTGCTATGAATTGTTACTAAATATTCACTGAATATTTAGTTATCCTATGTGGCATCCAAAGCATTTTTGGATGGTGATTATTTGTTGGTTTTTCGGATTTGCTGCTGTTTCTAATTATGGAGACATAATAGGAAACTTTGGATTGAAGACCTATTTTGTTGGAGTTAATTTTGCAGTTTTGTGAGCAGTCTATTTGCTGCGCTTTTGAAGCCCAATTCAGTCCAGATTAAATGCTATATATTGACTGATGTAAACCTAGTTTAGGTGTGGAACTTACTTGTGTTTTATTAGGGTTTTCGAGTGTATTTTGTGAGCCTAACTAGTATCATTCTGATAACAGTATAAGGATTGGTTTTTTGTGTTGTAAGTTCTGTCAGTTACTCATAAGCTTTTAAGCATTGAGTTTCTTGTGTGTCGATTCTCATAAGCTGTGAAGTATTGAGAATTGTGTGTTTTGAAAGTGTGACTTTCGGTTTGTTTCTTGTGTGGAAAGATACCAATCACGGGTTGTGGTTGTAGAGGGATTTGAGGAGGGCCTCATACCTAGGTGAGTCTTAGGTAGAAGTCATAGGAATGGTAGTGATTAAGTGAGAAGATTATTCAGTTGTTGTATGATCTGTGAATTGATACTATCGTATATTGATTTCGTCCCTGGCTTGGTAGCCCCCAGAGTAGGTGTGTTAGACCGAACTAGGTAAACATATCACTGTGTTATTTACTTTCTGCACGGTTAATTTTGTTGCTATCTTGTTCATTGTGTTGGATATCAGTGTCTCAACATCTGTGTATGACATCTGATATCTGTGCCAGAATTTCAGGTTGGATCATCATCCATCAAGAAAAATCAATAAAAGCAAGGTTACTTGCAAAAACGACAACCTTGAGAAACTTGGATTTCACTAACTTATGAAAAAAGTGATTTTTACCCAACTTTGCAAGATCATAACTTGTGATCCAAGCAACCTTTTTCTTCCATCCAAAGCTCAAATGAAAGCTCTCATTACATACTACAAGATTGTCAACTACACCATATTCCAAATCTTCATGGATTTTGAGTTATGAATTGATCAAAATCACAAAAATTAAGAAATTGACATTTTCTAAACACTTAGAAAAGTTTGAGGTAGAATCTGTCTCATGTTTTGTCCAACTTTAGAGGAATTTTACATCATGATCCAAGATGAATCAAGACCAAAGTTAAATATCAAAGTTGAAGTATGATATATGGGCTTTGCAAAAAGTACAAGAACTCATCCTAATTCAATTTGAGCAAGAAGTTACAAGCCTTGCAACATGACATAAAATTATGGTTTTTCAAGACAACATGGATGCATAACTTGTGCCACACGATTTCCTCCTTCAAATTTTGTCACTTTGCCAACTTTGTCATCTTCCAAAAACACAAAACACCAGATGACTCATTTTTTACTTGATCAAAGGGGCAAGAATTCCACTTAAGCATGTGCAAATCCACCATGACATGAACTTTGAAATTCAAGTTTGGCAAGGTTACATTAATGAAATGCATTGAGGTGTCATGAACCAAGCCATATCAATCCAAACCAGTTAAGATTCAGTCCAATGCTCTGAGTGTTCAAACCTGCAGAAATTGAATTGAGTCAAGCTAGAGGAGACTTGGCACTTTGAAACATCCAAGTCAATGGCTACATAGCTACAAATAGTGATCAACCTCCATTCAATATTCCTTGCAAAACAAACTTCCTCTACTATAAATAGAGGTCATTTATGATTGATTAACACACACCAAAACATCTCCACTCATGTTTTCCTCCAATTCACTCTTCAAAACCAAAAAATGCTTCTTTAGCAAGTAACCTGCAAATTTTTCAATAGAGAGCCATTCCACCACAAACAATGATCCTAACACCACACATATATCATATAGAAGTTATCCAAACACTTCTCCATCATCTGTAGCACCAAGATCAACAACCTCAAAATCCAACTTGGACCAAATTTCAGTTGGGGTGCCATAACAAGATCCAGGTGTTTTAAATTCATTTCAAGCTTCTCAACACACTACATAAGGTCCATTGAAGCTGTTCAGATCATCACACAATATCTGTAACACCTTTATATCAAAATTCGAATTCCTCTTGCACAAGTAAGCCTGAAGCTCTCAAAATCTATACTCCATGCATCATAAATTTATTTTCAAGTTATCAACATGTTTCTGGTAGTTCATAGAGTGATAACCCTCAATCAATTGCATGTTATCTTTTGTGTATAAGATTTCACTATGATTTTTGCAAAAAACTAAGGTTTATGTGTTCATATGAAATATCTCACTCCACACTTAAAATAAATGAAATGAAATGGTACCATCGTGTTCCTTGTTCAAAATCGAGCAGGTTTGATGCTTATTTCGTTTGATTTCATTACGTTTTGAGTGAGTTTGAGAGGGTTTTGCAAATCTGGAAAAAACAGAGTGGCACGAGCAAGAACAAGTGTTCTTGGCGCCTTTTTTCAAAATTTTGAATTTCTAAATATTTTTAATATTTTCAATTAATTTCAAAAATTCATATCTCTCTCATTTTTAATCCTTTTCAAATGATTTTTTAAACATAAAATATTCATACATTTTAATATTTAATTCCACAAAAAAAAAATTTATATTTAATATATTTTTGAATTTTTCAAAGATTTTCTTTTTTTAATTGTTTTAAACATTTTAAATAAATTCTTTTTCTTGATTTTTCAAAATCAATTGAGTTCAAATTATCTTGTGGATTAAAACATCTATTTTCAAACATTTTTCAAAGTTCACAACATGTTTTTTAATATATTTGATATTTTATATCATTTTTCTTTCAAAAAATGTATTTTTAATTAAAATTAGGGTTTTTCCTTATTTTTAATTTTTCAAACTTCATTTGAAACACTTTTGGGCCTCTAATAGAGTGTAAAACCCAACCCCTTTTGTAAATAAATAATTCCTGGGCCTCTGTCATAGTATAAGTCCTAGTGCGATTTTCAAAACAACGGCGCGTTCATTATTTTTCATCTGGGCCTCTCCTTGAGTATAAGCCCCACTTTTCTTCTTTTAAAACAATTTTGGGCCTCTAATAGAGTGTAAGACCTAAACCCCTTTGTACATAAATAAATTTGGGGCCTCTGGTATAGTATAAGTCCCACAACGTCTTTCGGTATCGCAGTGCGATCCCTGTTTTCAAAACAAGTCATCTGGGCTTCTCCTTGAGTATAAGCCCTAATATTTTGTACAAAAACTTTGTTTTAAATAATAAACAACCTCCATGGGCCTCTCCTTGAGTTGTAAGCCCCATACCTCTGTTTTCAAAACCATCTGTGTGTTTTAACTAGTACTAAGAGGAGCATTATTCCCGGTGAAACTACTCTTAGACCACTTGGGCCTCTCTTTGAGTTATAAGCCCCAAACATTCTTTTCAAATAACAACACATGTCTCACTTAATTTAAATTCAAGTTCAAACTTTTCTAAAAACTTTCTTCAATTTCTCAAAACCCTAATCATACAACTAATCACAATACACTTGGGCATCTTTTCAGAGTGTAAGACCTAACATCTTTTTAATTCAATGCACACTTGTTTATATATCTGTTAATACACTTGTCTGTATATACTTGTGCATATCTGTCTAGAGTTTCCCCAGCAGTTAGGTCTACACTTTGGTCAAACCATAGGTTACTTCTAACTTAGTCAAAACTAGTTTCCTCATAGGAAACTTCCCTCAATACAGTTTGCCTCCTCTTGGGCTTTATTCAATATGGAACATAGAAAGGCATTATTCCCGGTGAAACTTCTCTCAAGACTGTCAAAACTTAGAAACATATACAAGAAATTCATTTCCCCAGAGAGGATTAATTCCCAGTGAAACCTCTTTTAAATTTCTTCAAACCTTAGAACTGTTTAACAAAGAAAGGATTAGTCCCGGTGAAACCTTTCTTGAACTTTTCATAGGCTTGGACCCACAGGCTTCCTAGAAGCATCCCCAGCCTCCTCTTGGGTTTAGTACAAGGACCACCAGGCTTCTTAAAAGTTCCATAGCCTCCTCCTGGGCTTAGTACAAGGACCCATAGGCTTCCTAAAAGCATAGGATAGGAATTCAGTCATCTCTGCTAGTTCAATCCTCAGGAAAGTAAAAAATCCATAATACCCAATCATTCCAGGGTTGATCTTCATCCCTTGAACCAATAGCCTCCTCTTGGGAATCATACAAAGATCTCTCTCCAACCAGAATCTACCTCTTCTTATGAGACTTGGATAGTCTCAGCCTCCTCTTGGGCTTCATACAAGTAGACTTGGAAAGTCTCATTATCATAGTCTTCTCTTGGGCTTAGCACAAGGACCCACAGGCTTCCTAAAAGCATAGGATAGACCCTGATCATTTTACTAATACATCAATTTCCAGAAGAGTTGAAACCTCCAAGGTCTTCAAACTCACCTCTGAACACCTCTGACCCCCAACAAAGATTAACTTTCACCTTGAAAATCCCAGCTTGGGTCAATTTATCATCAACAAATCCCTAACAAAATCAGAGCCTCATGGCATCTGGTACTTCAACTCTTCCCTGATTCCCCAGCAAGAGTTAGTTTCCTTTTGGATTCCCCAAACACAGTTTAGACCTTCTCTTGGATTTCAATAATCCTCAGCAAGAGTCAGCCTCCTCTTAGGCTTTATATAATGATTTTCCCAGACAACCTCAATCTTGGGCTTTGTATAAGATAGATAAAACACTCCCCAGAGGAGTCATTTTCTTTCAGCTTCAACATTGGGCTTTGAATAAGGCACACAAAAAAAACAACATCCCCTCAGATGAGACCACGAGTCCTCTCTGTAGGAAGATACCTCTTCTATACAATCACATGTCAAAAGAAACAATCAAAACCTTTTTCCCAGATAAATTGTGGTAAGTGGCACACTTGTTGATTCAAAATCTAAGCCGGAGTCCCTCCGTTATCATGGTTAAAATTCCTCTTTCATCTAATAGCTATAAGTGGCAAGCCTCTGGATTCTACACATCCAAGCCAATGCCCCTCTCTTAGCATGAAAGGCTCATAAGGAAAAAGTGGCATTGCTTTACACTGAGTCAAAGCTTTTTAATTTATGACATCTCTCTTATAAAGAAAATTATGGCATTGTTGGATTCCACACATCCTAGTTAAAGTAATTTCCCTTATGACCAATTACCTGACATTTTGTGATGAATAGGTGAGATATCTCCCTTTATAGATGAGAAATTCACTCTCCTAGTCAAACTTTATCTTCAGTCTTGGGCTTTGAACAAGACACAAATACCTTGATAGGTTCAATCTTGGGCTTTAAACAAGACACAAAATATTCTTTCCTCCCATAGAAATAGGAGGAACTACGATTGCTTTGATTTCCCAAATCTCTTTACGGGAATACGTAGGCATAAGATTGCAAAATCTTAGCGAGCACACAAATCAAAATTCTAGGTCCAATACCTTCCCAAAAATAATAGAAAACCCGAAAACAACAAAAACATTCTCTTAACTCTCCCAAAGGATAAACTTTCCCAATCAAACAGCAGATAAACACAAGAAAGCATTTCAAACAGTAGAAATACATTCAAACGAAGGTTCCTATAGATTATTATAGATACTCTGGGTGTTAATAACTTCCCTTTGTATAACCAGACCCCGATCCCCGATCTCTTAGCATTTGTTAAAGAAAACACTTACGTGCAGGGTTAGTTTAAGATATCTTCCCCTTCCTTTCAAGCTTCATAGGATAAATACAGAAATCTGAAAGTAGCACCAAAATGCGGTAGGTGGTCGCGTCACCAAAAAACCGACGCTACAGAAAAATGGCGACTCTGCTGGGGAGTTATAGAATTAGATTTCCTAAGAGGTCTAAGCCTTGTTTTGCATTTATTTTTCTACTATTTTTACTTGCTTTCTCATTTTTTATATATCATATGCTGTCATATTACTTGATATACTTGTTTAAATTATTGTTATCTGGGAATGCGATACGCATATGGTGAGTCCGAGGAAACATTAAGATAAGCGGTGGCATATTCAGGAAGGCTTATAGGGAGTGAGTCCCGACCAAGCTAACTTGAGAGTCCGTCGAATCAGTGGAGGTACCCTCGCGGAATTACTAATGTTGACGAGCAAGTCGTGAAAGCATTGTTTTTTTCCCATTGAATACCCTTGAAATTGAGGATTAGTAAACATTTAACCATTTGACCATTAGGTAGTGCAGTAACTATCGGGAATAGTTGATACACGATACTACACTCAAAGGAGATTCATCTTGGGATATTACAACTCTCATGAGTCATTCGGTTTGCTGTTAATATCCTTAAGAGGGGTCAATGATTTTGGGAACCTTTGTTAGAACCCGTTCTACAGGTACAAAATTTAACCTCTAGTACACATCTTGGGGATGGGTAGATCCATGGCTCCATGCTCGTGACGATGAACCCTTGTTGAAACAGTATTTCGGGGGGTGTTTTTATCGTATCCGCAGGGATTGTGCAATATTTTGATGCTTGCCGTTCAATAGTCGCAACGTTTTAAGTTAAAGAGTTTCAAATGGTTCTTGGTTTTGTTTAACATAAATTTGTAGCAAAGAGTAAATTTGTAGCAAAGAGTAAATTTGTAGCAAAGAGTTTGTAAGGTTTTAGAAAAGCATGTCAAGATTAGGTTTCACTAATCCTTTTCACACATATCCGATTAATCACGCATATGAACTTAGTTTCCGACCAATACAATCGCGTATCCTCTCGAATAAGTTTATGTCTAAAGCAAATTCGTGAGTGTCGTTGTTTAGACGTTAGATGATATCTCACGCTAACAATCAAAACAACAACCTTTAAGATCAACCCAAAGCAAATAACAAATCCCAAATCTATGTCTAGATTTTGGTTTTTAAGAGATGAAAATATTAGGTCATGAATTGTAAAATCTATGTCTAGAGTGATACAACTCACACATACATCATTAAGAACAAATAACTCCATCTATATTGATCATAAACCTTGTTCATATACAAAAGATCAAAAGAAATACATATGATCAAGATCAACTACATCTAACCTTAACACAAAAGTGTTTAGCTACTCATTCTCATGGTAGCTTGGATGACAAGTTTCAAGAGGAGATGAAAGAACATCTGAGCCGAATAATCGAGATTGGATGTGACTTCAGCTTCTCTAGGTGAAATTTCACTCTTGGATGATCAAAGTTCAGAAAACTATGTTTTTGTGTGAAAAATAGCAAGTCTCTCTTCAAAGAAAAGTAAAAATCTATTTATAAGATACTAAAATTCTGCAGACCTCGCCTAGCGAAGGAATCACTCGCCTAGCGAATGGATCAAAAAATGGCACTTTAATTGCCTCAGAAACTTAAACCGCTCCAATTGTTATCGTGGGTTCGCTAGGAGAACAAATCATTCGCTAAGCGAGCCATTCTCCAAAACCTTCGCCCCAGCGAATTTTGGGTCCTTGCGCCTCTGCCTCAGCCAAGGGTCCTTCGCCAGCACCTTCGCCCAGCGAGCAAAGCAGCGAACACTCGTTAGCACTTCGCTACGCGAATTTTACTCCCTTTTCCTACTGACTCTTTCTGGCCCTCCTCGTTGGAAGATTCGCTACCGTTCGCTAGGCGAACCTTCGCTGGTGACTTCGCCAGGATTCGCCTAGCGAACCCTGCTATGGCTTTCTCGATTCTATGGCAGCTTGCACCAACTCCTTGTGTCTTACTTTCTTGATCATTTCATGCCTATTTCTTCACACTAGCACAAAAATTACAAGCACCACAAGTATATTCTAATGTTTGAAGAACTACAACAAATTGTAGCGAGCGATTTTGGACGTGGTTCTTAAGCACTGCCGCTCTGGGGTACTATAGGTCGATTCATTTTTTCTCCTATTGAAGCTGATGAAGGAAGGGAAATAGATATCTCCAACTAACCCTGCTTGCATACTGAGTTTAAATAGCGGTCTGTTAGGTTACGAATGCTATGTGGAAGTGGGGCCTCTTTCTGCTTATTTTGTTAAGTCTGAAATGACAGGACTATGTTATTGGTAGGATGTTAGGACTGATGCTTTTAGATTTATGTATGAAGGTACAAGATTTTGGGTTTTTGATTAGTGTGCTCGCTAAGATTTCTCTTTCAATTTTATGCCTACGTATTCCCGTTTACCGAAACAGGGAAATCAGAGCGATCGTAGTTCCTCCTATTCTATGGGAGGAAATGGTGTTTTGGTGTCTTGTTTAAAGCCCAAGACATGAAGCTAAAGGTGGTTTGTATCTTGTTCAAAGCCCAAGATATGAAGTCGAAGGGTCTATTTGTATCTTGTTCGAAGCCCAAGATATGAAGCTAAAGGGTTTTGACTTTAGAGAGAATTTGTCATCTCAAAAGAGGGGTATTTGATCTGTTTGTCACAGCTGTTGCGTGACTGGTTATAAAGGAGAATTAATTTAACTGGGATATGTGAATCCAACAATGCCATAATTTCCTTTATAGGGGATTTTTAACCTAAAGGAGAAGACTTTAACTCAGTTTAGAGCAATGCCATCTTTCCTTAGGAATTTCTCATGCTAAAAGAGGGACAGTGGCGTGGATGTAAATAATCCAGAGGCTTGCCACTTACAGCCAATAGATGAAGGGGAAAGGAGTTGTTGATGTTTGTATACTGTGAACGAGGCACATCTTTGATGCTAAAAGGTTGATTGACTCAACCGGGGTTTTCTTATACAAAGCCTAAGAGGAGGCTATTGGCCCAACAAGAGGGTGTTTTTATGTGTCCCGTCCAAAGCCCGAGAGAGAGGCTAAAAGGGTTGACTCAACAAGAGAGTGCTTTTGTATGTGTCTTGTACGAAGCCCAAGACGGAGGCTAAAGGTTGTTTGACTCAACAAGAGAGTCTTTTATACTCAACAAGAGAGTTTTTTGTATCTTGTACGAAGCCCGAGATGGAGGCTAAAGGTGTTTGACTCAACAAGAGATTCTTTTATACTCAACAAGAGAGTGATTTTGTATCTCGTACGAAGCCCGAGATGGAGGCTGAAGGTGTTTGACTCAACAAGAGAGTCTTTTATACTCAACAAGAGAGTGTTTTTGTATCTCGTACGAAGCCCGAGATGGAGGCTAAAGGGGTTGACTCAACAAGAGAGTCTTTTATACTCAACAAGAGAGTATTTTTGTATCTCCTACAAACCCCTAGATGGAGGCTAAAAGATATGCCCCGCTGGGGAGAATCATTTGTACAAAGCCCAAGAGAAGGCTAGGGTAACTATTTCAGTTGAGTGACAGGTCCAACATGTTGGTTAAAAGAGAAAATCAGTTCTTATATGGGTAATGTTGTACTCATGGATTTGATCTGAGGATTGGGATTAATTCCTGTTCTCTAAGGAAACGGGGAATCCAAAGGAGCTTTAGACTGTCCGAGTCTATGGGTTTTATCTTCTGTACTATGCTTAAGAAACAGTAGTAGTAAGATCTAGACTCTTTGAAAGTCTGTTCTATTAAGATGACTAATTTCTGTTCCTATACCTCTAGGAGGTCGTCGTGACAATTTGTACGAAGCCCAAGAGGAGGCGAGAAAAACTTTTAAGAAGCCGAGGGAAAATTTGTACGAAGCCCAAGAGGAGGCTATCTTCCCGGAGGAAGAATCATTATACGAAGCCTAAGAGGAGGCTGTGAAAACTTCTAAGAAGCCGACGGGTCCTTGTACAACGCCCAAGAGGAGGCGAGGATGCTTTTAGGAAGCCTGTGGGTCCTTGCACTAAGCCCAAGAGGAGGCCGATGAACAGTTCCAGAAGGGGTTTCACTTGGAACATTGGCCTTCTGTATATGAACTGTTCAAGGGGGAGATTTCTTAAATCTAGTTATCTAAAATTATTGTAAAAGAAAATTCTCATGGTTTAGGTTATGTTGAAATATCCGGTATAACGTCGGATGTAGGGAGACGAGGTTTTGTCTAGTTCTAGACGTAGTTGCCGGGGAAACTCTAAATATCTATACTATTATTACACAGTCGATATGAGTTTATGAAAGAAGACTTACAGTGAAACAACCCCACAGTACAGTTATATACATATGAAAGCAGTAAATGAAAGCGGGTAAACACTTACTCGGTTGTAGAGCTTCCATGCTGTTTGATTAGTTTGTTCAACAAAGAAAACTTTGATAATAATATTATATTCAAAATCAAAGGAGAAAGTGCTTTTGAAAGGAAAATTGGAGCTTACAGCTCAAGGAGAGGCCCAGGGTTTTATCAGTGATCGCACTGTCGTTTTGTACAGGAACTTATACAAGTGACTGAGGCCCAAAAAGGTTTTCTGTACAAAGGGATGGGTCTTACACTCTCTAAAGAGGCCCAAAATGATTGAAAGAAAAAAGAATGAGACTTATAACACGAGGGTAGGCCCAGATGATTCTTTTGAACTGGCGATCGCGCCGAGCTTTTCTTTTAACGCAGAGGGACTTATACAATGTCTGAGGCCCAAAATTGTTTTGGTTAAAAGGGGATTGGGTCTTACACTCTATTAGAGGCCCAAAGATTTTGAAAGGGTCTTATAGCTCGAGGAGAGGCCCAGATGGTTTGTTTTAAACGGGCGATGATCGCACCGAACTTTTAAAATACAACGGGACTTATACAATAAGTAAGGCCCAAAGAAGGTTTGTATTTACAAAGGATTGGGTCTTACACTCTATTAGAGGCCCATGAGTGTTTGGAAAAGTTTGTTAGGGAGAAAATCAATAAAACCCTAATTTCATTTTTTAAAGGCATTTTTCAAAGAAAAATCAAGTAAAAAATATGATAAAAATATCAAATAAAATCATTAATCATGTTATAAACAATGATTAAGGTTTATAAAAAAGTATTTTATCCACATGAATATTTAAAATCATTTTGGTTTTAAAAATCAAGAAAAAGAAATAATTTTAAAAGCATTTAAAACAATTTAAAACAATATTTTTGAATATATTAAAAATATATCAAATAATAATATTTTTTTTGTGATTTTTTGTGGATTAAAATATTATGGAGTATGAATAAGAAGTGTGTAAAACAAAATTGGAAAATGATGATTTTTGCTATGTAAAAGAATTGGTTGAGTTTTTGAAAATAAACTAAGAAAAAGAGGAAAGATATCACAATATCACATTCGACATCTTTCATGAGTTTTGAAGATGAGAGAAAAAGGAAAGATGTCACAACATCACATTCGACATCTTAAAAAAAACCAGAACTGAAACTTTAGTTTCAACATCATTTTTATCAAACTTCAAACATTCATAACTCTCTCAATTTTTAACGAAATTAAAATCCGTAAGAACCTATCTTGACCAATTTTTCGCAAGGAATCCAATGGTATTACTCATGCACACTGAAGCTTAATGTACAGAACACACAAAGCAAAAAACTAGAACTGCACATGTAGTTTTCGACATCTTTTGTCGTCAAACTTCCAACACTCATAACTCTCTCAATTTTTAACGAAATTAAAATCCGTAAGAACCTATCTTGACCGATTTTTTGCAAGGAATCCAATGGTATCACTCATACATACTGAAACTTAATGTACAAAACACACGAAGCAAAAAACCAGAACAGCATGTTGATTTTAAAACAACAAAAACTCCACATATAAACATGTTAAAGTGCAAACAGTAGGAGGATCACATCATACACATTAAGGACTACATTTTTGCTTCAAAAAATTTTCAATATGATGCATGTATGTGGACAACAAAGGAAAGCATGATTCAAAGAATTCAAGTTGTGAATTTTACCTCTTTTCTGGAGATTTTGTGCAACCTACCAAGTGCTTTGTTCCAGAAATGATTTGATGCTTTGGACACCCTCAAATGACCTCTTAGAAGCTTTTAGGATGGTTGGAATCAGCTGGAAACCTCTGGAGCAAGTTTGAGCTCTTTCTTGCAAAATGGGGAAAAGTGGCCAAAATGCCAACTCTCTCAAATGGTGTTCCAGATGGGGGGAACCATTTGGGACAGTTCAAGAATGATATTTGGAGTGTGTTTGAGGTTTTATCTGGTTTTGAAAGTGACTGAATCAAGACATGGCTTGAAAAACGCAAAAAATTCCAATTTTGAGGTTTTGAGAGGTAACTTTGTGATTTTGGTGTTATATGTCACTTTTGTGAGTTTGGATAGCTTAGATATGACATATTGGATGTGTTTGCATCATGAGCTGTGATGGGAATGCTCTCTAACTCAAAAACTCAGAATTACCTTGCTAAAGAAGGCATTTTGGAGTGAAAGAAGTGATTTTGAGAAAAACATCTGTTTGATGGCTTTGGTGTACTCAAACTGAGCACAAATGAGCTCTATTTATAGTAGAGCAAGTTTTTTTTGCAAGCAACGGTGAATGGTGGTTGCATCAGAGGTTTGGAAAATGTTGGCCAATGAGAATCCAAGTCTCCTCTAGCCATTGACTAGAGGTTAGGGCACAGGCTGCTGGTTCCCTAGTTGTTGGAGGAATCTTGACTGAATTCAGTTAGAGGAAGCTCAGTTCATGCCACCTCTAAGCATCCATTAAATGCTCCAAACCAAAATTGGAGTCTTGTCCCTCTTTTAGGGTTTTCTAGGTTTGGCATGCTTCTTTTGGTTCCAAGGACTTTGGAGGCTTGGAGATCAGATCACCCCCCTTGGATTTGATCCTCAGATGTGTCCAAAATGATGACAAGGCTTAAAAATTCGTGTGACACAAGAAATGTGCAAATCTGTCCTGAAACCTGTCTTAAAAATCAGCTGCAGCAAGCCTTGTTGTAAAATCCATTACTTCTTGCTCAAGAATGATAAATGGCTGTTCCAGGACTTTATGGAAAGCTGAGATGACATACTTCAACTTTGATGTTTGACCCTAGACTTGGTTCAACTTGGATCATGGAGAAAAACATCCTTGAAGTTGGGACATTCTTGCTGGAAAAATATTAATGATGTCCTATGAAATGTTGAAACATTTGACAACTTTGAACATTAACAATTCCAAACTCAAATCACTTATATCTTTTAATCCACTATGATAGTTTGAGTTGAAGTGAATTGCACCTTTGATGCTTGTCCTGCATGGTGACAAAGCTTGAAAATTGTGTGGCACAAGAAAAAGTGCACAAAATCTGTCCTAAAAAACAGCTGCAGCAAGCCTTACTGTACAGTCCATAACTTCCTGCTCGAGTATGATAAATGAACGTTCTACAACTTTCTGGAAAGCTGAGATTACGTACTTCAACTTTGATGTTCAAGGTTTGGCTTGAATCAACTTGGATCATGGAGAAAAACATCCTTGAAGTTGGGACATTCTTGCTGGAAAAATATTAAGGATGTCCTATGAAATGTCGGAACATTTGACATTAAGAATTCCCAACTTTGGTCACTTATATCTTTCAATCCTTATGATATTTTGAGTAGATTCCTTCTTCAATGTTGAAGTATCAAATACTCTCTTTAAAAGTAGCTCTTACGCAAAATCAATGGATGCTTGGATCAATAGTTACAACCTTGAAAAGTTGCGCACTTTAACATGATTTTAACTCAGAAAAAATTTCTAAGTTTCTTTAAATTTGATCAATTTAGCAATTTTGCATGATTTCTTGATTTAAATTTGATCAAATTAAATCATCCATCATATTTTCTTGAGTAATGGCTTGTGAAGCTCAAAGTTGACGAAAAGTCAAACTTTGACTTTCTGCGTCAGTTGACTTTGTATTAGATGAACTTAAGGCTTGGTCCACTTGAAATGTTGCACTCTTGTGCTTAATTCTTGAAGTGGGGGTCGTTTTGATCCATTGTAGAGGTTTGAGAGGTTAGACAAGTTGAAGATCATGTCATTTCTTGATTGATCCATTGTCTAAGGCTCAAAGAGGGCTTGAAACCCTAATTTTTGTTTGTAGTGAGTGCTCACCCATCTTTGGGGAGACTAATGCTTCATCCATATGGTGATGATGATTAGCACAATGATGGGAAATCTTAGTGGTCAAAATTTGGGGTATGTCAGACGAGTATTCGCATCTGACATAGCCGATCCTTCATTCAGGCACACTGGTTTAGAAGGAGTACTTTGATTCTGCACTTTGAAGCTCGCTTACTTCTGGAGAAGCGATCAATGTTCTTCTGATGTTCAAGAGTCAAAAGAAATTGCCATATTTATTTTAAAAGTAGAAAAAGTTTGACAAGTAAATTCATTTTTGTTTTATTTTCAAGAATCGTTAATCATGTTAAAACATCATTCTGTAAAGCTAAAACAAATAAGAATTACAAACAAAAGCATAAGGGCTCAAATTTTATTGATAGGATGGAAATCAGCCAAGTGCGTGATTCCATAGAGTATTTACAAAGTTAGAAAATGGTAATTTAAGGTAAAATGGCTATATTGAAACATAACGACCACTATCCTTCTACCAACTTTGAATTCTGGGCATCCTGAGCTTCCGTCGAAGATGACCATGATCGAGATTTTTGACGGATGGTGTAACTGCTGCCGAGGGACTTGCCCCTTTGTTGGACGTAGTTACTTGCCATTAATCCCTAACTTTTGCATGGATTGTACTTTGAGATTTCCAATCCACCGGGATGATTTTTGATTATGTCTATAATTTTTTCCTGGACTGCCCTTTCGGGTTTTCAATCCACCGAGACATTTTCTTTTAGTTTAGGCGAAGTATTTCTTGACTACATCAACATTCATGGGGTAGGCAAATTCGTCTCCACCCATGGTTACAAGTCTCAAGGCACCGCTTGAGAAAGCTTTCTTGACCACATAGGGGTCGTCATAATTCGGAGTCCATTTGCCCCAGGAATCAGTGAGAAATGATTGTATCTTCTTGAGCAGTTTGAAGATTGGCGCGCATGTCGCGGTCATGAGGAATATAAATCTGGAAATGTAGTTCAAACGTCCCAGGAATCCTCTGAATTTTTTTTTAATTTTTGGAGAAGTCATTTCTCGAATGGCCTTGACCTTGTCAGGATCAACCTCAATTCCTTTCTGGCTGACGATGAACCCTAGCAGTTTCCCTGAACGGACACCAAATGTGCACTTGTTGGGATTCAAGCAGAGTTTGTACTTTCTCAACCGCTCGAATAGTTTTGACAGGTGAGTCACATGCTTCTCCTCTGTTTTAGATTTTGCAATCATATCATCGACATATACCTCGATTTCCTTGTGTATCATGTCATGAAACCGAGTAGTCATGGCCCTTTGATAGGTTGCCCCGGCGTTCTTCAAACCGAATGGCATTACCTTGTAACAAAAGATACCCCATGGGGTAATGAACGAAGTTTTCTCCATGTCTTTCGGTGCCATTTTGATTTGATTAGAGCCCGAGAATCCATCCATGAAGGAGAAAACTTTGAAATTTGCTGTACCGTCTACCAGCATATCAATGTGTGGTAAGGGAAAGTCGTCCTTTAGACTTACCTTGTTTAGATCTCTGTAATCGACACACATTCTGACTTTTCCGTCCTTTTTTGGAACGGGTACGATATTTGCTAGCCATTGAGGATATTTAGACGTAGCGAGGAAACCCGCGTCAATCTGTTTTTGTACCTCCTCTTTGATTTTGACAGCCATGTCTGGATGAGTCCGTCTCGAACTTTGTTTTACTGGAGGACATTCTGATCTTAATGGTAGATGATGTTCCACGATGCTGGTATCCAACCCTGGCATATCCTGATAGGACCAAGGGATTACATCGGGAAATTCTTTGAGAAGCTTCGTCAAAATTTCTTTGATAGTTGGACTGAGCAGTTCCCCAATCTTGACTTCTTCTCTCTCTTCTTCCGATCCTAAGTTGACTGTTTCCAACGACTCTTTGTGAGGTTCAATGGACCTTTCCTCTTGTCGGAGTAATCGGGAGATCTCTTCTGGAATTTTGTTGTCAACTTCTCCTTCAGCCCCAAATACCGGGAACTCAAAGTCGGGAGAAGGCATCAGATGGTATGTTTCAACGGGGTTTAAAACAAGCAATCTGCATGACGTGATGATTGTTTTTAGAAGAGATAGAGAGAAAGCAAGTGTGTGCGGTGTATTTTTTTTACTGCTTGTTTTTATTATTGATTTGTTTTTTAGGATTACCATTTTCTGAGAAAAGCAAAAACAGAAAACAACAATTAATACAGAGATCACAGAACGACGTTATTTTATTTATGAACTAGTCAATTCTTGAAACTATAGCCCTATAAAACAAAACTCTGTCGCTTTGGGCAAAGCAAAGAGGGAAATTTACAGAAAGCGAGCCCTATCAAAACATTCGTTTCACCTGGGCAGGGTGAAAGGTTAAAGTAAAGACGACAATTACTTTGACTTATGAACAATCTTCAGAACATCGAAAGCAACCCATTGGCGGCGAACTCCTCGGTGAATCACAAAGTTTGGTACCTTCCTTGGTTTGTCTTCAGAAATAATGCTGATTTCTGGCGGAGCAGGATAATTGGAATCTGTCTCCCAGGCAGAGTTGTCGTAGGAGAATTCCTCTGTTGTATTTTGCATAGTGTTTGTGCTCTCAGCTGTATCTCCCCATCCAGTTGGCTGGATGTCTTCGAACCTGATACGAGAGCTTTTAGGAGCGGTGTATTTGACCATGATGTCAAATTTTCCACTCGGTTGTCCCAAGGTGTCCCACACTTCTTTAGAACTGGAGGAGTCATCCCTCTCGATGACGTTGACCTCGGGAAAAGCAAAGTTAATGAATTCTAGTCCTACAAACATTACGAATTCATCATCGTACTGGATAAGTTCGGAATGACCCGAGTGTTAATCCCATGACATGGTGGGACACAGGTATTCTGTTCAATGATGCTCAGCTGATTTTCATTGTTCGGATGACTTTATTGTCCCAAGTCTCCTGGGTACGGCTGCCAGATAGGCAGGCCATCCATCGGGCCATAATAGTTATGGTCGAAGTTGTCTTTCATCAGAGTGTCCTCCTCTAATGAGTTTGGCGGAGCACGACATCCTTCAGGATCACAATCTCCATATACCATTTTGACATCTGACCTCGGTATAAATCTCGGGCTCTGTGCAGGAAAGAAAAAAGGAGTATGCGTTTTGCCCTGAGACGTGTAACCGTCCTCGTTGAGATAGGACTTCCATTCCTCATCTGTATCGGAGGAATCATCTTTATTGATGGTATGTACTTCTTGAGACACTGGGTGAAGGAAATCTCCACTGTGGAAGAAGTTTTAAATGGGGCGAAGACTTTCATCGTTGGTAGCAGCCTGTGTACAGGTTGAGGAAAAGCCAAGACCTTTCTTTTTCTTATTGTCAGTAGGAATGACAAGCTGTCCCCATCCTGTTGTATTGGTATTCTCGACCGCTTTGATAACATCTTTGTATGAGGAAATCGAGGTTCCTTTCTTTGATTGATTCTCATCGCTCACCGAAAGTGCCTGGAACTGCGTTCCAACAACCTCCTCGGGTTCTACACAAGTAGATAATGACAAGTTGCTCACTAGCAAGGCTTGTTCTCCACAGACTGTGACGAGTTGGCCCTTCTGGACGAACTTTAACTTTTGGTGGAGGGTCGAAGTGACCGCCCCAGCTTGATGTATCCAAGGTCTTCCTAATAAACAACTGTATGTTACCCGGATGTCCATGACCTAGAAAGTGACTTGGAAAGTGTGAGGACCAATAGTTATGGGAAGGTCGACTTCGCCGATAACCGTTTTTCTGGATCCGTCAAATGTTTTGACGACGACCTCGTTGGTTCTCATCGGAGGTCCTTTGAATGATAATTGCATCAAAGTGGACTTCGGCATAACATTCAGGGCTGACCCTGTGTCTACCAGTACGCTGGCTAAAGCATCGTCCTGGTAGTTGACTGTAATGTTGAGCGCCATGTTATGACGGCGACCCTCTTCAGGTAATTCCTCATCACTAAATCCCAAGTTATTGCAGGAAGTGATGTTAGAGACAATGCTATCGAACTGTCTGATGGTTACATCCTGTTCTACAAAGGCTTTCTCCAAGATTTTCTGTAGAGCCTCCCTGTGCGCTTCTGAACTAAGTAACAGTGATAATACCGAGATCTTTGAAGGAATTTGTAACAGTTGATCAACAATGTTGCATTCACTCCTTTGGACGAGCTTCAACATCTCATCATTGTTTTTCGAAAGGTCGGGATTACTGGATTGACTGACTGGTGGATCAGGAGCTTCCGTCTGAAGTTCCTTTTCTTTGTTAGGTTCCCCAACCCCTCGGTTGAAGATTCTACCACTCCGTGTTACTCGAATGATGTCTACAATATTCACGACGGAGGGTAATGGAATTTCTATTCCATTCTCAACTGTTGTTGCACCATATTTGTAAGGGATAACCTTAGTTGATTCATACGGTAGTGGTCCCGGTAGATAGATAACTACAGGAGCCTTCTGATTTTTCGAACCATCATAAGTAATTTCGATCCGTTCCCGGTTGGGAACTCTCGATTCGTCCAGTAGAGGGATAATGGTACAAACATCCCTAGTCCTCTGATGATCAGAGATTACGACGACATCCTCGACTTGATTAGCAAAATAGTTGACTGATCCAGAACTTGACCATGGTTGAAATCTCTTTGCGGTCCAACTGACTTTGAAGGGCTGCTCGCACGAGGTAGCATCCTTGATTATCCACTGAGCAAACTCCACACCGCTCATAGTTGTGTAGTGGCACCTGGCCACATTCGCTTTGAATACAGTGTAACCTTACTAGATCTGTTTCCATCGAATGAACATCCTGACTTTGATATCTAGTAGGATTCCCATTAGTGATACTAATTTTCTGGGTGTCTTCATCCATATAGATTGGAAGCCACCAGTGGTTCAACAAGTGCTGAAGTGTTTCCTAGACAAGGGCACAACCCTGATCATTTTCGCAACCCACTTTACAGTTCTGATAATCATGTGATACCAGGAACCCGAGCCGGACCTGTTTAGCATGTAACTCCACCAGGCTGGTATTCATCAAGCGAATATCAAAGATTTAAACCATGTTGATTTGATAATGATTCCTATCATGGTAGTCTTGGATCCATCCACGATCCATCTGACGCTGGAGGGCCTCTTGTACAAAAGAGCATCCCTGTTTATTTACCGAGCAAGTTAGACAGGAATTATAATCGTGACGCGGCAGATTATGATACTGGCTTTGCCTTGAGTGCATTGCCACCAGGTTGACATTCATCGCACGAATATCGTGGTTCTGAATGATGTTGGAATTCTTATAAACCATGTTAAATCTACGAACTCGGTGCTCCTGGATCCATCCGAGATCCATCTGTTCCTGTAGAGCTGATTGCACCATAGAACATCCTTGATTGCTTTTAGAGCAGATATCACACTGGTGATAATTTGAGGTGGCATATGGCCATATCCACTCTGTCTATAATGCATCTTGACCAAGTTGGCCCTTAACAAGAGTACATCATGAATTTGATAGGTGTTGTTAGACTCTCCCTCTATCAAATTGACTGCAGCTTTCTCATGTTGAGGCAGCGGGTTCGTGAGAACATTCGGATTCGTATCTTTGAAAGATAAGACCCCGCTCCTAACAAGCTTTTGCACGTCGGATTTGAAACTGAGACAGTTTTTTATGTTATGCCCTGGTCCTCCTTGATGGTAAGGGCAAGTCTGATCCACCTTAAACCAAAAAGGCGGATTTTCTGGTACTGTAAGAGGAGACTTAGTCTGGACATGCCCCTTGGCCAGTAGTAACGGAAATAGTTCTGCGTACGATACGGGTATAGGATCAAATCCTGGCGGCCGCGTTGTACGGTTGTTGTTGTATTGAGGACGAGCCTGCTGAAGAGGTTGTTGTGTCCTTTGTTGATATTGCTGCGAATGCGGTTGGCTTTAAGCAACCTGAGGTTGATACGTAGAAACAGGCGCAGGGCTGATAGCGGGAGTTACAACTACTACTGGTTGGTACTGTCGCCTTTGCTTTCCGAGAGAGATATTCCTAATATCCTGCTCTTTTTTCTTAGGGAGAGCACTACCGTATTTTTTAGTACCGCTTGTCGACCCAGTGGCTTTGACTAGACGTCCTTCTCGAACGGCTTCCTCGAGACGCACTCCCATACCGACCATTTCGGTGAAGTCGCTGGGCGCACTGGCAACCATTCTGTCGTAGTAGAATAAGCTTAAGGTCTTTAAGAAAATCTTTGTCATCTCTTTTTCCTCAAGAGGTTGACAAATTTGAGCGGAAACTTCATGCCATCTCTGAGCGTATTCCTTAAAGGTTTCCTTGTCCTTTTGCGACATTTATCTGAGTTGATCTCTGTCTGGTGCCATGTCCAAATTGTATTTATATTGTTGGACGAAAGCAGTGCCGAGATCTCTGAAAGTGCTAATCATAGCACGGTTTAAACCCATGTACCATTTTAATGCGGCACCAGTTAAACTATCCTGAAAGTAGTGAATCAGTAGGTCCTGGTTCTCTGTCTGAGCTGACATTCGCCGAGCGTACATCACCAAGTGACTCTGAGGGAAAGAGTTACCCTTGTACTTTTTAAAGTCGGGTACCTGGAATTTGTACGGGACTTTCACATTAGGGACCAAACAAAGGTCTGCGGCGTCCTTTCCAAATAAATCCTGACCACGAATAGCTTACAGTTCCTTCTGTATTTCCAGGAACTGCTCCTGGAATTCATTCATTCTATCGAACATACTTTCGTTTCCACCAGAAGGTATCTATGGAATCTTTCCTTCCGAGACAGTGTGCACTACAGGAGGTGGTACCGTTACTACGGTAGTGAATCTTGGCGTCTCCCGAAGTTTATAACCTTCAGGAGTCCTCATTATGCCCCTGGCATCCTCGCTTTCCCAAAGTTTGTAACCTTCACGCCCAACGGCTTCTGCTATGATTCCCTGATATAGTTAACAGGCATGCCCCAGGGACGATCTTTTGGCATTTGATACCTAGGATCATACTTCTCCACTATGGGCACTGAGGTGATCTCTGAGATCACAGTTCTTTGTAGTTGAGCTTTTGCCATGGGTTGCATGTTGTTACGAAGCTTTCTCATATCCTCTCTCAGAGCGTCGATCTCTTCTTTCAACTCTATGTTCTCTTCCTCGAGATCATCCATCTTTTTCTGACGATTGGCCCGAGTATTGTACGAATGAGACAGTTTGACTCTAGAACCGAGACACAAACGTGAGATTCGCAGGTAAGAAGAATACGTGACGTGAGAATGATGAATGCAATGATTATATTAATTTTTTTTTTGGTTTAATCAAAATAAACTTTGACAATTAGATTGCAAATATCAAACAGTGGGGAAATCCCCATTTTATTGAATTCAAAGGATTGCGAAAATGGAAATACAGTAATTTACAAGGTGCGGAAACAGAAACCTAAGCTAATGGGCCCCGAGTCCTCTCTGAGGAGAACTCGGGTGCTGATTCGGGTACTTTCCTTTTCTTGGACCGGGGCTCTTGGGCCGTTGTCGGGTTGTCATTCCTTTGCCAAGTGAAATGAGCGAGCAAGTTCCTTTGGTCATCCTGATTTTCTATAGCATGTTGCTCTAAAATCTCAATTAGAGCATCCTTATCTTTCAATAGCTGCTGTATTTTGGTACACTCTACATTGAGAATGCGGTACTTGTTCTTCCAAGACCTCCTCTCCTGTTGAACTTTGTTGAGAGTAACCTGAAGTTTTTCCGTTTCAGTCATGAAGTACATGACAGATTCCCTTGGTGGAAGAACTTCGTGACGAGGATAAGGCATCCTTAGCTTGAGAGCTCTAGTCTGTACTCAGTGGAGATAAGGCTCCACCGAGACACAGTCTGGTTTTCCTAGAGACTCCTGTCCTTTCTTATGAACATGTTTCCAAGCGTGCACTATTTCCGTCTTTAGTGCCCTGTCATTTTCTCCTTCCTTGAAGAAAAGACCTTCCAGATGAGCATTACGCGGGACATGCCTCATCGGGTATCCAAATTGACGACGAACTAAAACTGGATGATAATTTATTCCTCCCTTAGTTCCTATGAGGGGTACGTTGGGGAAGTTTCCACAACGATCAATGATTCTGATCCCGTCATAAATCCTATTGTACCAATCGATGTCAGAGTTGGTAAGAGACATGATTTTCTGCGACCAACGTAAAGCACTCTTATGATCCCAAAATGCAGCAGATTTGGGCAAATGAGAGATAAACCATTTATATAGCAGGGGTACACAGCACGTGATCATTCCTCTGCTGTATAAATTCCTTAAGTGTACAGAATGATACGCATCCGCGAGCAAGGTTGGTACGGCGTTTCCAATGAGAAAAACCTTAATGGCGTTGATATCGACGAAGTTATCAATGTTGGGAAACATAAATAACCCGTAGGTGAGCAAAACAAAGATGCTTTCAAAAGCAGTTACGTTCCCTATACTAGCAAAGTATAGAGCCTTCTTTACCAGAAACTTGGCTGGTAAACCCGGGATTCCTCCTTTGGTGGTCAGGTGAGCCTTGATTTTTGACTCATTCAAATAAATTTCTCTTGCAATGGTCTGATCCTTTGGAATTTCTTCCAGTCCAGAAAAGGGAGCTTGATCAGTAATGGGTAGATCAATCAGATGAGAATACTCCTTCAGCATTGGGGCGAGCTGGTAATCTGGGAATGTGAAACAGTGATAGACCGGATCGTAAAACTGAATGAGTGCCTCCAGGATTCCCTCAATTACATGGACCCTTAACAGAGGTAGCAGACCTCCGTACTTGGCTCTGAAAGCGTCAGGGTTAGTGATCATCCTTGCTAATCCTCTTAAATCCTCTAGTTTTGGAACCTTGAAGGTATACTTGTGAGTTTTCCGTCTACCGAAATCCATGAGCGCAATCCTTGTCTCTCTAACATTTGCAATCTTTGTCCTAGTTTAATTTGAAAAAAAGAGAGACTAGAAGATAAAATTTTTCTTTGCTTAATGTTTTTTAAAATGAATGCATGAATGCAACACACAAAAACATAGAAAAAACATGGGGTCAAAGGGTCAGTGTCATGAAGTCAAGGCTCTACCCATCCCAAAGGTTTATACTAGTGATTCTTGTACCTGTCTCTCAAAATCATTGATTCTTGTCGAGATAACATCAGCGGGCCGGGAACCGTGCTAGGTGATGTATTTCAAAGAATCTCAGAAGAAGGTAGTATCGCGTGACAACTATTTCTGATAGCTTCTGCACTACTGAAAGAGGTTTTTCCTAGGTGTATACTCAATTTTTCCACATGCGGCATCACACGCATTCCCATTAACAGAAAAATAAACATAGATATCAATTAGGAAAAGCAGTATATATATTTGTCCTAATGTCCTAGACTTTTAAGAGCTATGAATCTTATGATCCTAACAGAAAATGGCTCCCCGGCGGAGTCGCCATTCTGTGGCACCTTCCCAATTTAAAGGTTTTGACCTAAGATCCTAGTGAGGGACGATTCTAGCAATAATGACATTCCCCGATGGAACCATCATGAAAATAACTTGTCCAAGGTTTTCACTTTAAATTGTAAGAAAGAAAGACGGGCCCCACAGTGGGCGCCACTTTTCTGTGGCGGCCACCGCCATGAAAATGACTTGTCCAAGGTTTTCATCCTAGATTGTAAGAAAGAAAGATATGCCCCACGGTGGGCGCCACTTTTCTGTAGTGAGCGATTTTGGACGTGGTTCTTAAGCACTGCCGCTCTGGGATACTATAGGTCGATTCATTTTTTATCCTATTGAAGCTGATGAAGGAAGGGAAATAGATGTCTCCAGCTAACCCTGGTTGCATACTGAGTTTAAACAGCGGTCTGTTAGGTTACGGATGCTATGTGGAAGTGGGGCCTCTTTCTACTTATTTTGTTAAGACTAAAATGACAGGACTATGTTATTGGTAGGATGTTAGGACTGATGCTTTTCGATTGATGTATGAAGGTACGAGATTTTGGGTTTTTGATTAGTGTGCTCGCTAAGATTTCTCTTTCAATCTTATGCCTACGTATTCCCGTTTACCGAAACAGGGAAATCAGAGCGATCGTAGTTCCTCCTATTCTATGGGAGGAAATGGTGTTTTGGTGTCTTGTTTAAAGCCCAAGACATGAAGCTAAAGGTGGTTTGTATCTTGTTCAAAGCCCAAGATGTGAAGCTGAAGGGTCTATTTGTATCTTGTTCGAAGCCCAAGATATGAAGCTAAAGGGTTTTGACGTTAGAGAGAATTTGTCATCTCAAAAGAGGGGAATTTGATCTGTTTGTCACAGCTGTTGTGTAACGCCTGGTTATTTAATTAATTATTTAATTAACTATATTCGTATTATTTGTGTTGATTTGTGGTGATTTTCGAAATATCGGAATATTGTGTTAAATGGCTATGTTGGTTTTAGTTGGATTAATTTAACTAAGTCGATTTAAGTGGTAGAAATAATATAGTATTAGCTTGCTAGAATTATAATAAGATAGTGGGCTTGTAAGATGGGCAGTAGTGGTAAAAGGTGAGGTGTGGAATTGAGCCCAATAAGAGTTAGTAAGAATTATAAGGGTTAAGTTGAATAGAATTAGGGTAATTAGAAGTGGAGGAAAGATCAAGTACGTGGAAGTTGCAAAGTTGCTGAAAAAGGAATAGAACAGTAGAACGTGAAGTTGCAGAGAGGAGGAAACAAGGGTTGCGAGAGATCGCGTAGAGGCTGCGAGAGAGCGAGAATTCGATCGGAGATTTTAGAGCGACGTTCAATCCAAGGTAAGGGTGGGGTTCTGACTCTATAATGGGATAGTTGATGAGTAATATGTGGGGTTGGTTTTATAGAATTCTCCTCTGTTTTTGTGTAATCGATGTCGTGAATATTGAATTTGGTTTCTGTTGATGAATTGTTTGTAGAATTTCTTATGTCTGTGTCGAAGTGATTGTCTTGGAAATGTTGAAATGCATTGCGATTGATGAATTGGTTGTGAGAAACTGGTATATGTTACTTTAGGGTGTAATTCTAGTTCACTGTCTTGGACAAATTGAAATTGATATGAATCTGAGGAAAGGTTGTGAATTTGGAAAGAAAATGGAACGAACAAATTTTGAGACGAAGGGTTTTGGGGTCGTGACGACCGTGATGGTGTTGTGACGACCGTGATGGTGTCGTGACGACCGTGATGGTGTTGTGATGACCGTCACGCATGCTGTTGTGTGTTTTTTTTCCTGTTTCTGTTATGTTCTGATGTGGTGTGTTTGTTCTGTCCATTTTAACTGAGAAGTTGTTATATAATTCAATAGCATTGGACATAGAATTATGATGGAACCAATTAACCGATTTTTAGTCGAAAACTACCGATTGATTAAATGATGGATTGTGATATATTTTAGATGATGCATAATTATATATCCTAGTTGCTGTGATATTATTGTTGGAAATTATCAAGCTGTGAACGATATTGAATTGCCTCTAATTATTGGCAAGAATTAAGCTGTGGGCCTATGGCCAATGTTGACCTGTTGTTGTGCGGATAGATAAGTATTAGAGCTGTGATTATGATGTTCATATTTGAGTCACATGGCATAACATATTAAGCTGGCCTGGATTGGCAAAACATTAAGCTGGCCTGGATTGGCAAAATATTAAGCGGAAGGCTTATGCCTTGTTGAAGTCAATATTAATTGGCAAATTTTTAAGCTGGGAGTTCTGCTCCAATGGTACCACATGCATGTGCATTTCGAGTCGCATTTCATGTTGCATAGTTGTTGTTGTGTTGTTGATTAATGATGAAGTAAAAGTTGTTGCTGTACTGCTATTTTACGTTGATTGGGATGTTGTGAAGTGGTGATTGTATAATCTGATCTAATATATTACTTATCATATATCTGATTATATTGTTCGATATCTCACCCCTTCTGTTTGAATGTTGTCCCTATGTTGGCAACGTGCAGGTAATAAGGAGGAATAACCGGTTACCTTAGTTCGAGTCGGTGATTGTCGCTCTGATACGTAGCACTCGGGGGAATGACGCGTGTCTTATTTTGTTTATTTGTTTACATGCTGAATTTTTAAGTTAAATTGTCAAAGAACACCTTGTTGCTTATTTTAAAGTTGTTTATGTTGGATAAAGATGCTATTACTTTGATTATGAATCTGCTGCGTCGTATTTTATAAAGTTGAGTTATTTTGGAGGCTATTTGTTAATTTATGAGTTTTTTTTCCCTTGAACTTGCTATGTATCTTTAATGATTATCTATCATGTTATTGACTTTAAAGTTGAAAAATGTGACATCCTGTTTTTTGTTGAAATTTTATCACTCTAATTTCTTTATAAATGTCGGGTAGAAATGGGGTGTTACATTAGTGGTATCAGAGCAGGTTGGTCCGTCCGACCAAGTTGTCAAGTCGTAGTTGTTTAATAATCGAGTATTGTTAACTAGTCCTAACTTTTGTTTATGTTGAAGTAACAAGTTGAGATGGCTGGAAGGAACGATGTTGCGATGGCTGCTTCTATGCAAGCAATGGCCCAAGCTGTGTAGAACCTGCCGAACACTGATGAGAATGTTGGATCTCGTAGTTTGGCGACCTTTCAGAGGGAGAATCCACCTACCTTCAAGGGGAAGTATGATCCTGATGGAGCGTTGGATTGGTTGAAAGAGATGGAGAGAATCTTCCGTGTGATGGACTGCACTTCAGCGCAGAAGGTTCGATATGGGACTCATATGCTAGCATTCGAGGCTGATGACTGGTGGCTAGAGACTCGTCAGAGGTTGGAAGCTGCAGGTGAAGGTATCACTTGGGCTGTGTTCCGAAGAGTGTTCCTGAGGAAATATTACCCAGAGGATGTTCGTGGTAAGAAGCATATTGAGTTTCCTGAGCTCAAGCAAGGAACCATGTCGGTTACGGACTATGCCGCAAGGTTTGTTGAGTTGGCAAAGTTTTATCCGCACTATAACGGAGATGATGCTGAATTTTCTAAGTGCATCAAGTTTGAGAGTGGGTTGCGCCCGGAGATTAAGAAAGCAGTTGGATATCAGAAGATTCATGTTTTTACGGATTTGATTGATAGTTGCAGGATTTTTGAAGAAGATAACAATGCTCATTATAAGATCATTAATGAGAGGAAGGGCAAACACCAACAGAATCGTGGCAAGCCTTATGATGCTCCGGCTGGAAAAGGTAAGCAGAAAGTAGCTGATGGCAAGAGGACTAGTGGGGGAGATGCTCCTACTGGCATAACTTGTTTCAAATGTGGGAAACCTGGTCAAGAGTAATGTGTGTACTGCTGAGGTAAAGATGTGTTTCCGTTGTGGTAAGACTGGGCATGCCATATCTGAGTGCAAGCATAAAGAGAGGATTTGCTTCAACTGTGGTGAGGAAGGACACATTGGTAGTTAGTGTCAGAAACCAAAGAAGGCGCAAACCGGTGGGAAAGTGTTCGCGTTGGCTGAGACTCAGACAACTAGCGAGGACAGACTCATCAGAGGTACATGTTTCATTAATAGTACTCCTTTAATCGCTATGATTGATACTGGTGCTACTCATTGCTTTATTGCTGCTGATTGTGTTAAGAGATTGGGTCTTATGTTGTCCTCTATGAATGGAGAGATGGTCGTCGAGATTCCGGCTAAGGGATCAGTGACTACTTCTCTTGTGTGTTTAAAGTGCCCTTTGTCGATCTTCGACGGAGACTTTAATGTTGATTTGGTGTGTTTACCGTTAACTGGGATGGATGTAATCTTGGGTAAGAACTGGTTAGAATATAACTATGTTCATATTAATTGTTATAACAAGACTCTGAGGTTTTCTACTCCTGAAGAGGAAACTGGTTTGTTGTCTGCTAGACAGTTGCAACGGTTGATGCAAGAAGAAGCTCAGGTGTTCTCGTTGATGGCAATGTTATCTATTGAGAACCAAGCTATAATTGATGAGTTGCAGGTGGTGCGCGAATTTCATGAAGTTTTCCCTGACGAAATTCCTGAAGTACCGCCAGAAAGAGAAGTTGAACTTGTAATTGACCTTGTACCTGATACCAGACCTGCCTATGGCACCATACAGGATGTCTGCATCTGAATTGTCAGAATTAAAGAAACAATTGGAGGATTTGATTGAAAATAAGTTTGTGAGGCCAAGTGTATCGCCGTGGGGAGCTCCAGTGTTGTTGGTGAAGAAGAAAGATGGGAGTATGAGGCTCTGTGTTGACTATAGATAGTTGAACAAAGTGACGATTTAGAACAAGTATCCGCTTCCGAGAATAGATGACTTGATGGATCAGTTGGTAGGTGCTTGTGTGTTTAGCAAGATTGATTTGAGGTCGGACTATCACCAGATTAAAGTGAAAGATGATGATATTCAGAAGACGGCTTTTAGAACGCGTTATGGACATTATGAGTATTTGGTGATGCCGTTCGGTGTTACTAATGCGCCGGGAGTATTCATGGAATACATGAATCGTATCTTTCATACGTATTTGGATCGGTTTGTAGTGGTGTTTATTGATGACATACTTATTTACTCCAAATCGGAAGAAGAGCATGTAGAACACTTAAGACTGGTATTGCAAGTTTTGAGAGAGAAGAAGCTATATGCAAAGTTGTCAAAATGTGAATTTTGGTTAGAGGAAGTTAGTTTTCTTGGTCATGTCATTTCAAGTAGTGATGTTGCTGTGGATCCATCTAAAGTAGACGTTGTGCTGCAATGGGAGACTCCAAGGTCGGCTACCGAGATAAGAAGCTTCTTGGGATTAGCTGGTTACTATAGAAGGTTTATCGAAGGTTTTTCTAAGTTGGCACTTCCGTTAACTAAGTTGACGTGTAAAGGTGAGGCGTTTGTGTGGGACGTTCGATGTGAAGAAAGCTTCACGGAATTGAAGAAGAGATTGACGTCGGCTCCGGTTTTGGCATTACCTAACCCAGGAGAACCTTTTGTGGTATATTGTGATGCTTCTAAAATGGGTTTAGGAGGTGTACTTATGCAGAATGGTAAGGTAGTTGCTTATGCGTCGAGGCAATTGAGGACTCATGAGAAGAACTATCCTACGCATGATTTAGAACTTGCTGCAGTTGTTTTTGTGCTGAAGATTTGGAGGCATTATCTTTATGGTTCTAGATTTGAAGTATTTAGTGACCATAAAAGTTTAAAGTACTTATTTGACCAGAAGGAGTTGAATATGAGACAGCGAAGGTGGCTGGAGTTATTAAAAGATTATGATTTCGGTTTGAATTATCATCCAGGTAAAGCTAATGTTGTGGCTGATGCTTTAAGCCGAAAGACTTTGCATATGTCGGCGATGATGGTTAAAGAGTTGGAATTAATTGAACAGTTCAGAGATATGAGTTTAGTTTGCGAAATAACACCGCAGAGTGTTATGTTGGGGATGCTGAAGATTAACAATGATTTTCTGGACAGTATCAAAGAAGCTCAGAAGTTAGATGTGAAACTAGTAGATTCGATGGTTGGAATCGATCAGTCAGAAAATAATGATTTCAAGTTAGATGAGCATGGTGTGTTAAGATTCCGTGATCGAATTTGTATTCCTGATGATGCGGAAATGAAGAAAGCGATTCTTGAAGAAGGTCATAAAAGTAAATTGAGTATTCATCCGGGGGCTACAAAGATGTATCAAGATTTGAAGAATTTGTTTTGGTTGCCTGGGATGAAGCGTGATGTAGCACAGTTTGTGTATGCATGTTTAACTTGTCAGAAGTCGAAAGTTGAACATCAGAAGCCTGCGGGGTTGATGCAACCGTTAGAAGTCCCAGAATGGAAATGGGATAGCATTTCAATGGACTTTGTAACGGGATTACCAAACACTTCAAGAGGATATGATTCGATTTGGGTGATTGTTGATAGGCTTACGAAGTCGGCTCATTTTATTCCTATTAACATCACTTTTCCGGTATCGAAGTTGGCAGAGATTTATATTTGGGTAATTGTGAAGCTGTACGGTGTTGCTTTGAGTATTGTGTCTGATAGGGATCCGAGGTTTACTTCTGATTTTTGGAAGAGTTTGTAAGAGGCATTGGGTTCTAAGTTGAGGTTAAGTTCGGCGTATCACCCTCAGACAGATGGTCAAACGGAGAGGACTATTCAGTCGTTGGAGGATTTGTTGAGAGCTTGTGTTCTTGAGCAAGGAGGTTCGTGGGATACTTATCTTCCCTTGATAGAATTCACTTATAATAACAGTTACCATTCTAGTATTGGAATGGCCCCTTTTGAAGCATTATATGGTAGGAGATGTAGGACTCCTTTATGTTGGCATGAATCTAGAGAAAGTATAGTACTTGGACCTGAAATCGTTCGAGAGACTACTGAGAAGGTGAAGTTGATCTGAGAAAAGATGAGATCTTCCCAAAGTAGGCAGAAGAGTTATCATGACAAGCGAAGGAAAGACTTAGAATTTCAAGCAGGTGACCATGTGTTTTTAAGAGTTACACCTGTGACCGGTGTTGGGCGTGCATTGAAGTCTAAGAAGCTCACTCCTTATTTTATTGGTCCGTATCAGATTTTGGACAGAATTGGGAATGTTGCTTATAAAGTGGCTTTACCGCCTAATCTTTCGAATTTGCACGATGTGTTTCATGTGTCACAACTTCGGAAGTACATTTCAGATCCATCTCATGTGATTCATATGGATGATGTGCAAGTACGGGATAATCTTACTATTGAGACGATGCCTGTGCGAATCGCGGATCGTGAAATGAAGACCTTGAGAGGCAAGGAGATTGTGTTGGTGAAAGTTGTATGGTTAGGAGCTGCCGGAGAAAGTATGACGTGGGAGATGGAAAGCAAGATGCGTGAATCCTATCCCGAGTTGTTTGAACAAGCTAAATTTTCGAGGACGAAAATATCCTAAGTGGGGGAGAGTTGTAACGCCCGGTTATTTAATTAATTATTTAATTAACTATATTCGTATTATTTGTGTTGATTTGTGGTGATTTTCGAAATATCGGAATGTTGTGTTAAGTGGCTATGTTGGTTTTAGTTGGATTAATTTAACTAAGTCGATTTAAGTGGTAGAAATAATATAGTATTAGCTTACTAGAATTATAATAAGATAGTGGGCTTATAAGATGGGTAGTAGTGGTAAAAGGTGAGGTGTGGAATTGAGCCCAATAAGAGTTAGTAAGAATTATAAGGGTTAAGTTGAATATAATTAGGGTAATTAGAAGTGCAGGAAAGATCAAGTATGTGGAAGTTGCAAAGTTGCTGAAAAAGGAGTAGAATAGTAGAACGTGAAGTTGCAGAGAGGAGGAAACAAGGGTTGCGAGAGATCGCGTAGAGGCTGCGAGAGAGCAAGAATTCGATCGGAGATTTTAGAGCGACCTTCAATCCAAGGTAAGGGTGGGGTTCTGACTCTATAATGGGATAGTTGATGAGTAATATGTGGGGTTGGTTTTATAGAATTCTCCTCTATTTTTGTGTAATCGATGTCGTGAATATTGAATTTGGTTTTCTGTTGATGAATTGTTTGTAGAATTTCTTATGTCTGTGTCGAAATGATTGTCGTGGAAATGTTGAAATGCATTGCGATTGATGAATTGGTTGTGAGAAACTGGTATATGTTACTTTAGGGTGTAATTCTGTTGTAGTTCTGTTTCACTGTCTTGGACAAATTGAAATTGATATGAATATGAGGAAAGGTTCTGAATTTGGAAAGAAACTGGAACGAACGAATTCTGAGACGAAGGGGTTTGGGGTCGTGACGACCGTGATGGTGTAGTGACGACCATGATGGTGTTGTGACGACCGTCACACATGCTGCTGTGTGTTTCTTTTCCTGTTTCTGTTATGTTCTGATGTGGTGTGTTTGTTCTGTCCATTTTAATTGAGAAGTTGTTATATAATTCAATAGCTTTGGACATAGAATTATGATGGAACCAATTAATCGATTTTTAGTCGAAAACTACCGATTGAATAAATGATGGATTGTGATATATTTTAGATGATGCATAATTATATATCCTAGTTGCTGTGATATTATTGTTGGAAATTATCAAGCTGTGAACGATATTGAATTACCTCTAATTATTGGCAAGAATTAAGCTGTGGGCCTATGGCCAATGTTGACCTGTTGTTATGCGGATAGATAAGTATTAGAGCTGTGATTATGATGTTCATATTTGAGTCACATGGCATAACATATTAAGCTGGCCTGGATTGGCAAAACATTAAGCTGGCATGGATTGGCAAAATATTAAGCGGAAGGCTTATGCCTTGTTGAAGTCAATATTAATTGGCAAATTTTTAAGCTGGGAGTTCTGCTCCAATGGTACCACATGCATGTGCATTTCGAGTCGCATTTCATGTTGCATAGTTGTTGTTGTGTTGTTGATTAATGATGAAGTAAAAGTTGTTGCTGTACTGCTGTTTTATGTTGATTGGGATGTTGTGAAGTGGTGATTGTATAATCTGATCTAATATATTACTTATCATATATCTGATTATATTGTTCGATATCTCACCCCTTCTGTTTGAATGTTGTCCCTATGTTGGCAACGTGCAGGTAATCAGGAGGAATAGCCGGTTACCTTAGTTCGAGTCGGTGATTGTCGCTCTGATACGTAGCACTCGGGGGAATGACGCGTGTCTTATTTTGTTTATTTGTTTACATGCTGAATTTTTAAGTTAAATTGTCAAAGAACACCTTGTTGCTTATTTTAAAGTTGTTTATGTTGGATAAAGATGCTATTACTTTGATTATGAATCCGCTGCGTCGTATTTTATAAAGTTGAGTTATTTTGGAGGCTATTTGTTAATTTATGAGTTTTTTCCCTTGAACTTGCTATGTATCTTTCATGATTATCTATCATGTTATTGACTTTAAAGTTGAAAAATGTGACATCCTGTTTTATGTTGAAATTTTATCACTCTGATTTCTTTATAAATGTCGGGTAGAAATAGGGTGTTACATGTTGCGTGACTGGTTATAAAGGAGAATTACTTTAACTGGGATATGTGAATCCAGCAATGCCATAATTTCCTTTATAGGGGATTTTTAACCTGAAGGAGAAGACTTTAACTCAGTTTAGAGCAATGCCATCTTTCCTTAGGAATTTCTCATGCTAAAAGAGGGACAGTGGCGTGGATGTAAATAATCCAGAGGCTTGCCGCTTACAGCCAATAGATGAAGGGGAAAGGAGTTGTTGATGTTTGTATACTGTGAACGAGGCACAGCTTTGATGCTAAAAGGTTGATTGACTCAACCGGGGTTTTCTTATACAAAGCCTAAGAGGAGGCTATTGGCCCAACAAGAGGGTGTTTTTATGTGTCTAGTACAAAGCCCGAGAGAGAGGCTAAAAGGGTTGACTCAACAAGAGAGTGCTTTTGTATGTGTCTTGTCCGAAGCCCAAGACGGAGGATAAAGGTTGTTTAACTCAACAAGAGAGTCTTTTATACTCAACAAGAGAGTGTTTTTGTATCTCGCACGAAGCCCGAGATGGAGGCTAAAGGTGTTTAACTCAACAAGAGAGTCTTTTATACTCAACAAGAGAGTGATTTTGTATCTCATACGAAGCCCGAGATGGAGGCTGAAGGTGTTTGACTCATCAAGAGAGTCTTTTATACTCAACAAGAGAGTGTTTTTATATCTCGTACGAAGCCCGAGATGGAGGCTAAAGGGTTTGACTCAACAAGAGAGTCTTTTATACTCAACAAGAGAGTGTTTTTGTATCTCGTACAAAGCCCGAGATGGAGGCTAAAAGATTTGCTCCGCTGGGGAGAATCATTTGTACAAAGCCCAAGAGAAGGCTAGTGTAACTGTTTCAGTTGAGTGACAGGTCCAGCAAGTTGGTTAAAAGAGAAAATCAGTTCTTATATGGGTAATGTTGTACTCATGGATTTGATCTGAGGATCGGGATTATTTCCTGTTCTCTAAGGAAACGTGGAATCCAAAGGAGCTTTAGACTGTCCGAGTCTACGGGTTTTATCTTCTGTACTATGCTTAAGAAATAGTAGTAGTAAGATCTAGACTCTTTAAAAGACTGTTCTATTAAGCTGACTAATTTTTGTTCCTATACCTCTAGGAGGTCGTCGGGACAATTTGTACGAAGCCCAAGAGGAGGCGAGAAAAACTTTTAAGAAGCCGAGGGACAATTTGTACGAAGCCCAAGAGGAGGCTATCTTCCCGGAGGAAGAATCATTATACGAAGTCTAAGAGGAGGCTGTGAAAACTTCTAAGAAGCCGTCGGGTCCTTGTACAACGCCCAAGAGGAGGCGGGGATGCTTTTAAGAAGCCTGTGGGTCCTTGCACTAAGCTCAAGAGGAGGCTGATGAACATTTCCAGAAGGGGTTTCACTTGGAACATTGGCCTTTTGTATATGAACTGTTCAAGGGGGGAGATTTCTTAAATCTAGTTATCTAAAATTGTTGTAAAAGAAAATTCTCATGGTTTAGGTTATGTTGAAATATCCGGTATAACGTCAGATGTAGGGAGACGAGGTTTTGTCTAGTTCTAGACGTAGTTTTCGGGGAAACTCTAAATATCTATACTATTATTACACAGTCGATATGAGTTTATGAAAGAAGACTTACAGTGAAACAGCCCCACAATACAGTTATATACATATGAAAACAGTAAATGAAAGCGGGTAAACACTTACTCGGTTGTAGAGCTTCCATGCTGTTTGGTTAGTTTGTTCAACAAAGAAAACTTTGATAACAATATTATATTCAAAATCAAAGGAGAAAGTGCTTTTGAAAGGAAAATTGGGGCTTACAGCTCAAGGAGAGGCCAAGGGTTTTATCAGTGATCGCACTGTCGTTTTGTACAGGGACTTATACAAGTGACTGAGGCCCAAAAAGGTTTTCTGTACAAAGGGATGGGTCTTACACTCTCTCAAGAGGCCCAAAATGATTGAAAGAAAAAAGAATGGGGCTTATAACACGAGGGTAGGCCCAGATGATTCTTTTGAACTGGTGATCGCGCCGAGCTTTTCTTTTAACGCAGAGGGACTTTTACAATATCTGAGGCCCAAAATTATTTTGGTTAAAAGGGGATTGGGTCTTACACTCTATTAGAGGCCCAAAGATTTTGAATGGGTCCTATAGCTGGAGGAGAGGCCCAGATGGTTTGTTTTAAACGGGCGATGATTGCGCCGAACTTTTAAAATACAACGGGACTTATACAATAAGTGAGGCCCAAAGAAGGTTTGTATTTACAAAGGATTGAGTCTTACACTTTATTAGAGACCCATGAGTGTTTGGAAAAGTTTGTTAGGGAGAAAATCAATAAAACCCTAATTTCATTTTTTAAAGGCATTTTTCAAAGAAAAATCAAGTAAAAAAAATGATAAAAATATCAAATAAAATCATTAATCATGTTATAAACAATGATTAAGGTTTATAAAAAAGTATTTTATCCACATGAATATTTAAAATCATTTTGATTTTAAAAATCAAGAAAAAGAAATCATTTTAAAAGCATTTAAAACAATTTAAAACAATATTTTTGAATATATTAAAAATATATCAAATAATAATATTTTTTTTGTGATTTTTTGTAGATTAAAATATTATGGAGTATGAATAAGAAGTGTGTAAAACAAAATTGGAAAATGATGATTTTTGCTATGTAAAAGAATTGGTTGAGTTTTTGAAAATAAACTAAGAAAAAGAGGAAAGATGCCACAACATCACATTCGACATCTTTCATGAGTTTTGAAGATGAGAGAAAAAGGAAAGATGTCACAACATCATATTCGACATCTTAAAAAAAATCAGAACTGAAACTTTAGTTTCAACATCTTTTTTATCAAACTTCAAACATTCATAACTCTCTCAATTTTTAACGAAATTAAAATCCGTAAGAACCTATCTTGACCGATTTTTCGCAAGGAATCCAATGGTATTACTCATGCACACTGAAGCTTAATGTACAGAACACACAAAGCAAAAAACCAGAACTGCGCATGTAGTTTTCGACATCTTTTATCGTCAAACTTCTAACACGCATAACTCACTCAATTTTTAACAAAATTAAAATCCGTAAGAACCTATCTTGACTGAAACTTAATGTACAAAACAAACGAAGCAAAAAACCAGAACTGCATGTAGATTTTAAAACAACAAAAACTCCACATATAAACATGTTAAAGTGCAAACAGTAGGAGGATCACATCATACACATTAAGGACTACATTTTTGCTTCAAGAATTGTTCAATATGATGCATGTATGTGGACAACAAAGGAAAGCATGATTCAAAGAATTCAAGTTGTGAATTTTACCTCTTTTTTGGAGATTTTGTGCAACCTACCAAGTGCTTTGTTCTAGAAATGATTTGATGCTTTGGGCACCCTCAAATGACCTCTTAGAAGCTTTTAGGATGGTTGGAATCAGCTGGAAACCTCTGGAGCAAGTTTGAGCTCTTTCTTGCAAAATGGGCAAAAGTGGGCAAAATGCCAACTCTCTCAAATGGTGTTCCAAATGGGGGGAACCATTTGGGACAGTTCAAGGATGATATTTGGAGCGTGTTTGAGGTTTTATCTGGTTTGGAAAGTGACTGAATCAAGACATGGCTTGAAAAACGCAAAAAAGTCCAATTTTGAGGTTTTGAGAGGTGACTTTGTGATTTTGGTGTTATAGGTCACTTTTGTGAGTTTGGATAGCTTAGATATGACATATTGGATATGTTTGGATCATGAGCTGTGATGGGAATGCTCTCTAAAGAAGGCATTTTGGAGTGAAAGAAGTGATTTTGAGGAAAACATCTGTTTGATGGCTTTGGTGTACTCAAACTGAGCACAAATGAGCTCTATTTATAGTAGAGCAAGTTTGTTTTGCAAGCAACAGCGAATGGTGGCTGCAGCAGAGGTTTGGCATATGTTGGCTAATGAGAATCCAAGTCTCCTCTAGCCATTGACTAGAGGTTAGGGCACAGGCTGCTGGTTCCCTAGTTGTTGGAGGAATCTTGCCTGAATTCAGTTAGAGGAATCTCAGTTCATGCCACCTCTAAGCATCCATTAAATGCTCCAAACCAAAATTGGAGTCTTGTTCCTCTTTTAGGGTTTTCTAGGTTTGTCATGCTACTTTTGGTTCCAAGGACTTTGGAGGCTTGGAGATCAGATCATCCCCCTTGGATTTGGTCCTCAGATGTGTCCAAAATGATGACAAGGCTTAAAAATTCGTGTGGCATAAGAAATGTGCAAATCTGTCCTGAAACCTGTCTTAAAAATCAGCTGCAGCAAGCCTTGTTGTAAAATCCATAACTTCTTGCTCAAGAATGATAAATGGCTGTTCCAGGACTTTATGGAAAGCTGAGATGACATACTTCAACTTTGATGTTTGACCCTAGACTTGGTTCAACTTGGATCATGGAGAAAAACATCCTTAAAGTTGGGACATTCTTGCTGGAAAAATATTAATGATGTCCTATGAAATGTTGAAACATTTGACAACTTTGAACATTAACAATTCCAAACTCAAATCACTTATATCTTTTAATCCACTATGATAGTTTGAGTTAAAGTGAATTGCACTTTTGATGCTTGTCCTGCATGGTGACAACACTTGAAAATTGTGTGGCACAAGAAAAAGTGCACAAAATCTGTCCTAAAAAACAGCTGCAGCAAGCCTTACTGTACAGTCCATAACTTCCTTCTCGAGTATGATAAATGGACGTCCTACAACTTTCTGGAAAGCTGAGATTACGTACTTCAAATTTGATGTTCAAGGTTTGGCTTGAATCAACTTGGATCATGGATAAAAACATCCTTGAAGTTGGGACATTCTTGCTAGAAAAATATTAAGGATGTCCTATGAAATGTCGGAACATTTGACATTAAGAATTCCCAACTTTGGTCACTTATATCTTTCAATCCTTATGATATTTTGAGTTGATTCCTTCTTCAATGTTGAAGTATCAAATACCCTCTTTAAAAGTAGCTCTTACGCAAAATCAATGGATGCTTGGATCAATAGTTACAACCTTGAAAAGTTGCGCACTTGAACATGATTTTAACATAGAAAAAATTTCCAAGTTTCTTTCAATTTGATCAATTTTGCAAATTTGCATGATTTATTGATTTAAATTTGATCAAATTAAATCATCCATCATATTTTCTTGAGTAATGGCTTGTGAAGCTCAAAGTTGTCCAAAAGTCAAACTTTGACTTTCTGCGTCAGTTGACTTTGTATTAGATGAACTTGAGGCTTGATCCACTTGAAATGTTGCACTCTTGTGCTTAATTCTTGAAGTGGGGGTCCTTTTGATCCATTGTAGATGTTTGAGAGGTTAGACAAGTTAAAGATCATGTCATTTCTTGATTGATCCATTATCTAAGGCTCAAAGAGGGTTTGAAACCCTAATTTTTATTTGTAGTGAGTGCTCACCCATCTTTGGGGAGACTAATGGTTCATCCATATGGTGATGATGATTTGCACAATGATGGGAAATCTTAGTGGTCAAAATTTGGGGTATGACACAAATCACCACTAAAATCAACAAGTTAAACATAGAAAGTATTGAAAAATGCCAAGTATTAAATACAAATATGTAGCATGTTTGACATCTAACAAACTCTCCCCAACTAACTCTTTGTTTGTCCTCAAGCAAAGTATGCCTCTCGTTGAAAACAAGAGGATTTGCTCGAGTATAAAATTCAACCAAGGCAAGATAAACGGCTCAAATAAACAACAATTACAACAAGGCAACAATCACACAATCCTAGAATTGACCATGTACAAGAACTTAACTCTTAAACAACTTTCAAAGTATGTTTCAAGAGACAACTAAATCATCATGCACATGTCATTCTAACACTCCGCTTCGAAAAAGGATTGAAGGAAAACGCGCATACAAGCACGGGAAAATTTCACTCAAATGACAAATGATGTAAATACTAAGCTATTCATACAATAGCCAAATGATCACAAAAGAAATCATGGAAGCAAAAGATCACAAAGGGCTTCAAGGTTGTAGCTTGGTCGGGTTAACAATAAAGGGACATTTCTAACGGCCATTGAATTGAAATGGCCGATGCAAAAGAACATTCACACTACAAGGTATTCACAACACCTCAACTTCATTCACCACTTTTTTCCTTTATCACACCTTCTCAAACTTCCTTGCACAATTATTAAATCTATTTTTCTCATTTAAGCAAGCATTATTTTTCTCTTTTGTACACAAATATTCACATACTCTTTTCTTTTCATGCTTGCTTAAATGTTTTCACAATTTTGAGTAATTCACCAATCTTCTTTTTCATTCTCCCCAACTTATTTTTGACTCAACCTTACGTGAATGTTCCTTGCTTTTTAAGGCAAGGAAGTCAGTTAAAATAAAAGTTCCAAGGTTCAAGAAGAAAATTTTTTAGAAGCTCACAAAAATTCAATGATGAACTTGATTTTCAAAATATGTACAACACAAAGTTCATCACTAAAAGAGATCTAAACAATTTAGGCACAAAGGGGCTAACAAATTCTCACTACTCACGGGTAAATTACTGTTTGGAAATGGTTGTGCTCAATATTAACAAGTGCCTTGATCCTTTCTAATACTTCCACAAAATCACAAGAATCACAAGATAAAGCATGAATTAAAAGTATAAAATAAAATCTATCATCAATCCAAAGCATATAGTATAACCTGGAGGTTTCTCATTTTTGTGATTTTTGGACCTAAATGACATAAGTAATCAATAAAGTTGTAACAAGAAACACAATTTTCATTTGTACAAAGACACAAATTCTAACACATTCAAAATTCTAGAACTAGGTAACTATGTACCTTGCCGACAATATCATGCTTAAATTACTATCATCGCCATCCAACTTGGAAGAATCTTCGTTTAAGATCAAGAATCACCAACCTAAAATTCCCCAAGTTTCATCAACAAAAGAAGGAAACATTAAATATTCACAACACCATTCAACCACTACTAAAAAAAAAACTAAACTAAAGTTAACATAAAACAACATTTAATTCAAACATAACACTAATAAAAATAGGAATGTAATGGTGTAAACACACCTACAAAGTCAAAGAAAAATACCACCAAGGGTACAAATACATCATACAACCCAAAATAATCCAACACAGTGAATAAAGTACATTAATACTAAACTGAAATAAAACAAAATACATAAAACATGATAAAACTTCACTTTGTAGCACAAAGGAAGTACAAAATCTGAACTCCAAAATTAGTCCTCCTCGGACAACTCGATATCCTCCTCCTCAGAACCACGGGCCGAACCAGTCGCCTCATCATCATCCTCAGTCTCCTCAGCAACATCATCAGCTGCATCCTCCTCCCTTCCGAGTACTGGCCTGACCTCAAGCCAACCAGCATGTGTCAGGAACTGCTCCCTAGACAACAAAGAATGTTCACTGGCAGGATCGCGAATCTGTAACTGAAGAACTTGCATAGAATCATGAAGGTCAGTCATGGCGCGCTGAGAAGCCGCCATCCAATCCCAGTTGTATTGACAGATTTCCTGCTGAAAAGGATAAAAAGCATGAGAACCCGAACCAGCAGTATCACCACCCCCTGTGCTAGCATCAGCACCAGCACCAGATGTCTCACCAATTGCCCCTCTGGGCTTACAAAATTTGTCCATATAACGATCATCTATAGCTGAAGGAATCGTGACTTGTCGGCGTGCGGGTATATCAACCCCAGCATGAGCACACAACGACATTATGAGACACGGGAAAGCAAGCGGGGCATTCGCCCGAGCAGCAGTACCTCCAAGACCACTCAGAACAATGGCCTTGATCTCATCAGCAATAATGCGAGCCACGTCAATCTCTACATTCGTAAGAATGCTATGAACAAGGTGGGCCAACTGTATAGGGATGTGTTGTACCCCAAATTTTTCCCTTAGATCCATTGATCTTCTACATATCATAATAGGTCAATTATGCTGCATGACTAACCCTTTTTATCAGGTTTTTGTTTGTGTTTGTTTCTTTTTATCAGGTTTATCTTGAGGAGATTCAAGGAGTGATTGATCAGGATTTTAGACAGACCATTGGATCAAGCAATTCTCTCAGATATCTCCATAACCCTCTCCATAATCCTTTCCATAACCAAATATCTATCCATTTTATTCACCCTCAATTGTCACCTTTAATTCCAAACCAATTTCAATAATCTTTTATTAACCATTTCTCATTTCCAATTATCCAAATTTCCTTTTATCCATATTCAAATATCCATTTTAACTTCTACCAATATCCATTCAATCACTCATTCAATTATCAAATTATCTAAAATCCATTTATCCATATCCATTTTCTTAACCCATTTTCTAAATTCTCATTTCCAATTATCCATAATTATCCCTATTTTTGACATTATCCTTTTTATCTATTTTAATATCCAAACAATTTCATTCTCTATCCAATTTCAAATTCAAGTTCAATTTCAAGCTTCAATGTTATTTTAATCCAATTCAAGTTTTATGTTCATGATTATTTTCTATCCGATTCAAGTTTAATTCCAATCTCATTTTCTAGTGTATTTCCAAGTTTCAATTCATCATCAATTTTGAGTTCATGATCCAAGTCAATATTCCTAATTTTAGTTCAAATTCATTTTAATATTCCATTTCAATTGCCAATTCCAAATACCAAAGTCTCAAACCATTATTTCAAATTAATTCCAAATTCAATATCAAATTTCCAAGTGGCATTCAAGATACAAATTGCAAGGCAAATGCAATTCCAAAAGTTACAACAAATTGCATAAAATACAAATGAGTCCAAATTGCAAGACCATTACAAATACACATGATGCAATACAAGTCCAATACCAGGCGGTTGAAAATTCAAACACAATCCAAGGTCATACAAAAAGGCAATTCAAGCTGCAATTGTACTACATTTCCATATCAACAAATTCATAATAGAAGTTCAGGATCAAAAACCTACACCACTCTTGAATCCCTCAGTAAAATCCCCACAATTTTGTAAACAGACGTCTCCTATCTTGATTCATCACGCACCAACTTCACAGGCCTTGCCACCAGGTTCCATAAGCCACTCAACTCCAAACCATACACAGCTTGTCGAGTAAAACAAAGCCTGCCCTTTACCACTCAGACAAACCAACAATAGTTGCAACTTTCCACCTCATAACAGCCTGGCCCACGCAACAACCTGCCTGCGCAAAACTCTGTTCAAACCGTACGAAGCTCTGCTCAACATAATGACAAAGCTCCAAAACCATGCTCTAAAAAAGGTCCAACCTGCGGAACCGTACGCTCCTCCTGCAAACCGTGAAAACGACCATTCAACAACTGTCTAATTCAAATAAAAATGTAAGAAACCAGTTCTGGATATAGCAGAAAAGAGTGGAGGATAGGAAGGGGGAGAGGGATCGAAAACTGAAAGGGGGGAAAAGAAATTATGAAAAATACGAACCTTTCATCAACCACCACACGCCCTTCTTCAACCTCCTTCCTGGCCGCACCATCTTTTTCTTCAATCCAACAAACAGCAACACCCACGACCCTTAATCTTCAACCAAATAACCTCACAACTCCACTTTCGTTTCCATCAATAAATCACCAAACTTCTTGCAACAAACTTCCATCAACCTCCTTTCAAATCCACCTTCAAATCGCTCACTGTCAAACAAACTTTAACCTTCCATCCCTTTAAACCGACAGAACACCAACTCTTCAAATCTTCCATCGCTCAACTTTGTTCAACCTTTCCCAAATCGTCATCGAACCTCTTCACCATCATCCCTCAACCTCCATCCTTCAAAAAATCAATAACCCTCACAACCAAACAAAACCCAGAAACTGTAAACCTACTTGCATCTAACTTCAACAATAACCTTTCTAATCACCATTTCAAACCCCAACCATGCTTCAGAACCAAATCTCCTCTTTTTTCACTGAACCTCAAACCAATTTAATCTTCTTCCGTCTTTCCCTTTCACAAACCAGAACCCATTTTTTTTCTAACAACCTATAAAACTCTCAGACCACCAACCTCTTCGTTTCGATCCCCTGCATAAACTTCAACAACTCGTAGCCACCACCTCCAAAACCAGAACAGGGAGATGAAGTAGGAGATTAGAAACGAGTAAAGCCTGAAGCCGGAAAAAAGGGGCGAGTGCGACCGTGAGTGAACAAGGTTGAGAATGAAACCACTTTTGATCTGGATCTATTTTGTTTCTGTGAAACGCGAGGATGATGTTCCAAATCAGAGCGATGATGCTCTTTTCCTAATTCCATCGTGTTTTTTTTCTTCAGAATGTTTAGGTTTTGACCTAAGATATTGGATACTGAGAATGAGTTACTTCATACAAATTCATTTTTTGTTCTTTGTGAGTTGTTTGGCTGGTGGATTGTGGGCTTGAAAGTCCATCACGTTTTGCTCTACCCGCATTTTAATCATACCCTCGTTTTACTTCTAAAACCATGCTTTTATAAAAAAAAAAAAAAGAAGAAAAGATGGGCCCAACGACCCATGTTGTTGTCAAATTTACACACGTACACTACATCCGCCCCTCCCTCTTCTTATTTTGTTTTAAATAAATTTTCAATGTGCTCTTATGACTTGTTCTTTTTTAGAATTTTTAGAAGTACTTTAAAAACAATGGTGATTTCTTTTAATATGATGTATGATTTTAATAATTTATGTTTTATTTCTCATTTTATTTTTGATCATTCCGGGCCAATGATATCATATAAATTTTGACTTTTGCTAATTATCTCAAAATCACTAAAAGTCTAAATTTGTAGGAGGCCACTTTTTTTTTTTTTTGGTCGATGAAAGTCAAAATTCCAAGATTATCGATTTGTCGATTAAATCTTGATTTAGACGAGACTAGTTTTATTTTTTATTCTGATTTTTATTTTGGTCGATGAAAGTTAAAAATCTAAGATTATCGATTTGTCAATTAAATCTTGATTTAAACGAGACCTACTTGATTTTTATTCCGATTCTATTTTGGTCGATGAAAGTAAAAAATCCAAGATTATCGATTTGTCGATTAAATCTTGATTTAGATGAGACTAGTTTTATTTTCATTCCGATTCTATTTTGGTCGATGAAAGTCAAATGTCAAGATCATCGATTTACCGATTTAAATCTTGATTAAGACGAGATCAACCTTTTTTTTTTAATTATTTCGTAATCTTTATTTAGGCCGATGACGTTACACAAATCTTGACTTTGATCATTTCAAGTCAATAAAGTCTTGATAAATGTGAGGCCACCTTTTATTTATTTTTGTTGGTCAATGAAAGTCAAAAATATAAGATTATCGATTTCTCTATTAAATCTTGATTTAGACGAGACCGGTTTTATTTTCATTTCGATTCCGCTTTCTTTGTTTTGGTCGATGACATAACAAACCTCATGGTTTGGTTGATTTCATTGAGTTGACAAAACCTTGATCAACATGAGACCACTTTCTTTTTATTTCAGTTTCGTTACTATTTAGTCGATGAAAGTCAAGAATCATTGATTATCGATTTCTCGATTAAATCATGATTAAGACGAGACCATTTCTATTTCATCTCATTATCTTATTCATGTATTATTGCATCTTCATGTTATAACTTGTTATCATTTAGGATCTTTATAACTGTTATCTTTCCCCCCATTCCAAAGGGAGACCTTCTTAAAATTGACTCTTGAAGTCACTAAACAAACCATCTTACCTTATCCTTCTAGGTTCACCCTTATTTCTTGGCTATCGTGAGCCAATGAAATCATAACTAGAAGTAGGTTGGAGTTCTTACACTCCATGTGATTCTCATTATCATGAGAACTCACTTTACCCTTTATAACATAGACTTAGAGAGTTATCGTGAACTCTAAAACGAGCTTATACTCATTTCCCCTTGGAACTTTGGCCATAGTCAATGGTTCCTATCCCTCACCCTTAGATCGGTGAACTACAGATACTCTGATTCCACTCCCCTAAGGATACGTAGGCGCAAAGTGCGATGCTTTGTCGAGTATACTTAGAAACAAACCCCTAGGGTTTCAACCTTTAGCATAGCACCCTTAGCAAGCGAGTAAGATTTAACAAGTTTAGCAAGAGGCTCCTGTAGGATACTACAGATGTTAAGGGTGCTAATACCTTCCCTTAACATAACCAACCCCCGAACCTTAGATCTCCCCCCTTTAGGTTTTTAAACGATCTTGAACCTTTCCTTTGGATAAATCAAAGTCGGTTGTAAAAGAAAATGATGCAAGTTAATTCATAGCTTGTTATCCAATTTTCACCGCAACAAGATGGTGCTATGATGCAACCTTGGCTTGATGTTTGTGAACACTAAAAGTAAAATGAGTTGGGCCAAGGGTTGCATATCCACTCTCCGGTATCTAATCGCAACCCCGGATGGGTTAACTTCCACATCTTTACCTGGAACGAGCAGATCACTGGTCATCCTCGAAATGTCACGATGAAGATGAAGATCTCTATGATAAGCATCCAACTGAGTACCTACCAACGACAACGGATCACCCAGAACCGTGTTTATAGTCCTCCTATCAAACCTCACTACAGTTCCCCTCACTAGAGACGTCCAACTAAACCGCTCCCCATCATCGGGAAGTGCATTTGCATAAAATTCACAGACAATCTCCACGTTATAACCATCAAGAGGTGTCATTAAGCGATCCCACTTCTTTGCTTCCAAAAGTGCATCCACCGATCTATAACTTCCACGGTCACTTAGATTAAACCTTTTCTCAGCCAAAATATGTTTCCTTTCCAAGGTCTCGTAACGTGCAGCCTGCTTGGCTCCTCTGAATCTAGCGTCATCGAACCGAATTGGTACCTACCGCGAAGTTGTGGCTTTCCTTTTCTTTGCAGGATTAGTTGCCATCTTAGGTGCCATCTGCACAAAACAACCAATAAAACACAACAACAGCAAACCAACACATTAGTGACAAGAGCCAACACAGCAAGAGATTCAAACTTCATAAAAAAATAATAATTAAATTCAGCTTTGTTCGCTCTAGGGGTCGCTAGGCGAAGGCTGGCGAACATTCGCCCCAGGTTCACTAAGCGAATGCTGGCGAATGTTTGCCCAGGCTCGCGAAGCGAACACGACAGCGAACCCACGAAAATGCACAAAAATAATATCAAACAACCAGTCCAACATCAATCTCACTTTTAAACCAGAACCCTATTCATAATGCTTGATTAATTTACAACATGCAGCACATAAACATTATGAACAGAGGTACATGCACTTTGAAAACCTAAGTGATTTACATCTAAAATCCAATCCATTCCCTAACCTATTGTCAAAAAGAAATAAAAATGAAAAGGATGTTCAAACCTGAATTTTGCAAGTGAAAAAGGAGGAACTTGGTGAAATGTTTGCAGAGACAATTCGTGCTAAGTGTTCTTGAGAGGAGAGAAAATTTTGAAAAATGTTGGAGAGGCAAAGAGTGAACAAGGAAACTAGGGTTTCCCACTCAAAACCCTCAGAAACGAGTTGGGTCATGGGCCCAAATGGCTGGCCCACCCAAAATTTACACTTTCTTTTTCTGATGTGGCAAAACAATATGACCTGCCTCGCTGGGTTCGCTAAGCGAAGGAGCCAGCGAATGCTCGCCCCAGGCTCGCTAGGCGAACGCCAGCGAACATGACAGAATTTTTTCAAATTTTTCTGCACTTTACCACATTTCCCAATACTTCAAAACTTCAACAAATACTTAAAATCAGTAAACAAAACAGGAAATACTTACAATGTTGGGGTGCCTCCCAACAAGCGCTTGTTTAACGTCGGCTAAGCTCGATGGTCCAATGCAACCTCAAGGATCGCAAAAAGAAACAACGGCAGGATTCCGCTCAAAATAACCTCCAAGATAAATTTTCAACCTCTGACCATTAACTGTCCAACTCTCATTTGTCTTTGCGTCTTCAATGACTATTGCCCCATATGACTTAATCTCCCGAATCTGAAATGGACCCGACCACTTTGATTTCAATTTACCTGGGAACAATTTTAATCGAGAATTGAAGAGTAGGACCAGCTGCCCTACTTCAAATTGTTTGGTCATTATTTTCTTGTCATGGTAAGTTTTGACTCGATCTTTGTAAAGCTTATTGGAGTCATACACTTGGAGACGCAATTCATCCAATTCATGTAATTGCATTTTTCTTCTATCACCGCTCAAAGTTGGCTCAAAATTCAGAAATTTCAAGGCCCAAAATGCCTTATGCTCCAACTCGACTGGTAAATGAAAATTCTTACCGTAGACCATTTGAAAAGGTGTGAGACCAATCGGAGCTTTAAAATCCGTCCGATAAGCCCAGAAAGCATCGTCTAGCTTATTCGACCAATCATTCCTTGAGGATGACACCGTTTTTTCCAAAATTCTTTTAATTTCCCGGTTTGATACCTCCGCTTGCCCATTGGCCTGAGGATGATATGGTGTTGCAACTTTGTGCTTAGCACCATATTGCTCCAAGGCTTTTTCAAGCTGAGTGTTGCAAAAGTGGGATCCTCCATCACTTATCAACACTCGAGGAGTACCAAATCGAGCAAAAATGTTTCTTTTCAAATATTTTATCACAGTTTTTCCGTCGGCCTTAGCACAAGCTATTGCCTCTACCCATTTGGAAACGTAATCAACTGCGACCAAAATATACTCGTTGGAAAATGAAGATGGAAAAGGTCCAACAAAGTCAATTCCCCACAATCAAACACTTCAATTTTCAACATGTTTTCTAAAGGCATTTCATGCCACTTTGAAATTTCACCACTTCTCTGACACTTGTCACAACTTTGGGCATGCGCATGCGCATCTTTGAATAAAGAAGGCCAATAAAAGTCCGATTAAAGGACTTTCGTTGCCGTTCTTAACCCGTTAAAATGTCCTCCATACGGAGAGTTATGACAATGCCAAAGTATGCTCGTGGCTTCATTACTAGACACACATCTTCGCAAAAGGTTGTCGACACCAAGCTTAAACAAATATGGTTTATCCCAAACTAAAGACTTGGCGTCCGACAAAAATTTCTTTTTTTGACGGTGAGTTAGACCATCCGGTATTAATCCGGCGACTTTGTGATTAGCCATGTCGGCGAACCATGGTGTAACTTGCACCATATACAATTTTACATCCAGAAATTCCTCTTTGACCTCTAATTCCTTTTTGGTCACGTCTACATTCACAAGGCGAGACAAGTGATCCGCCACCAAATTCTCGGATCCTTTCTTATCACGAATTTCCAAATCAAATTCTTGCAACAAGAGGATCCAACGAATTAGCCTTTGTTTAGAATCGGGCTTGGTGAGCAAATATTTAATCGCCGTGTGATCCGTGTAAACGACAACTCGCGAACCAATCAAATAGGAACAAAATTTTTCCAATGCATACACTATCGCAAGCAACTCTTTTTCAGTTGTTGCATAGTTTATTTGAGCTTCGTTTAAAACTTTGCTCGCATAGTGTATAGCATGAAAATTTTTTGTTTTCCGTTGACCCAAAACTGCACCCACCGCATAATCGCTCGCATCACACATGAGTTCAAAATCCCTTTTCCATTTAGGTGCGACGATTATGGGTGAGGTAGTCAAACTTTTCTTTAAAACATTAAAAGCAAACATGCAAGATTCATCAAAATCAAAGGACTTATCTTTATTGAGCAAGTTGCTCAAAGGCTTTGCAATCTTCGTGAAATCCTTGATGAACCTCCGATAAAATCCCGCATGTCTGAGAAAACTTCGGATGCCTTTGACATTAGTTGGAGGAGGCAACTATTCAATCACTTCAATTTTTGCTTGATCAACCTCAAGACCTTTGGAGGAGACTTTGTGGCCAAGCACAATCCCCTCCGTAACCATAAAATTGCACTTCTCCCAGTTCAATACCAAATTAGTCTCAACACACCTTTCAAGAACGGCCTCCAAATTTCTCAAACAAAGATCAAAAGACGCTCCGAAAACGGAGAAGTCGTCCATGAAAACCTCCATCGTCTTTTCAATAAAATCGGAGAAAATTGCTTGAACACAACGTTGAAACATTGTTGGTGTATTGCATAAACCAAACGGCATCTTTCGGTAGGCAAAAATCCTAAAAGGACAAGTGAATTCCGTCTTCTCATGGTCATCCGGGTCCACCGAAATTTGGTTATACCCAGAATAACCATCCAAAAAGCAATAGAATTATTGGCCCGACATTCTCTCTAATATTTGGTTCATAAACGGCAGTGGAAAATGGTATTTTCTTGTAGCGGTGTTTAGCCTCCTATAATCTATACACATCCTTCAACCCATCACCGTTTTTGTCGGAATCAACTCATTTTTTTCATTTCAGATCACGGTCATTCCTCCTTTTTTAGGCACAACGTGGACCAGACTTACCCAAGGACTATCGGAAATCGGGTAAATCATACCGGCATTCAAGAGCTTGACAACCTCTTTTCTCACTACTTCTTTCATCATTGGATTCAAACGGCGTTGTGGTTGAGCGACCAGTTTGAAATCCTCTTCCATGAATATGCGATGCATACAATAAGAGGGACTTATGCCTTTAAGATTGGAAAGAGTCCATCCCATTGCTTCTTGGTTTTTCTTCAAAACATGAATTAACCGGTTTTCCTCATTGTCAGATAAAATGTTGCTAATGATAACCGGTTTGTTACAACCGTCATCAACAAAAGCATATTTCAAATTGGAAGGCAACACCTTCAATTCAAGTTGAGATTTCGCATCACTCACCTCTTGTTTTAACACTTCCTCTTCACACTCCCAAGGTTGCAACTCCTCTAAAGATTCAAGTTCCTTTAAACACTCTTCAAGTGCTCTTTCTTCTTCATTGGAGAATACTTCAAAGGAATCATCAAGAGCTCTTTGCAAAGGGGACACTACATGAACTTGCTTTGTGACATCCATAATCGCCTCTTCCGTTGCGTCTATTCTAAAACAGCCACTTTGGTCATTCTTGTGTTTCATGGCCTCAAATAGATTGAAACATACCTCCTCATCTTGGACTCTAACCTTCATTATACCATCGTCCATATCAATTGCCATTCTAGCAGTTTTCATAAACAGTCTTCCAAGAATCAACGGAGCGTCTTCATCTTCCTCCATTTCAATTACCACGAAATCAATAGGAAATAAGAATTTGTCCACTTTAACCAAGACATCTTCCGCTACACCATGAGGATGTGTAGTGGATTTGTTGGCGAGTTGCAATGTCATTTGAGTGGATCTCAATTCCATGTGTCCTAACCGTTTCACAATCGACAAAGGTATCAAATTGATACTAGAGCCCAAATCAATCAACCCGTTGCCCACATAGATATTACCTATAGTAACCGGCAAGGTGACTCGTCCCAGATCACTTTCTTTCCTCGGGAGAGTACGTTGAATGATAGTGCTACAACTAGCATCCACCATGATAGTCTCTTGATCCGTATACCTCTTCTTTTTTTGTGAGAATATCCTTCATAAATTTCGCATATTTCGTCATTTGCTCCAAAGCTTCGGAAAATGGAATGTTTATTTGTAATTGTTTGAAAATATCCATAAACCGAGCATAGTACCTCTCACTATCTTTCTTTGAAGGAGCATGAGGATATGGTAAATGTTGGATCAGAATATTATTCGCCGGTTCCTTCCCCTTCCTAGTTTTTTTCAATTTTTCTTCTCTCTTTCTTTTTTCTTCTTCCTCACTTTTTCTCATTTCATTTTCAACTAAATCACCCTCAACATTTTTTTCTACTTCAATCTCATCACTATCTTTTTCTTTTTCAACTACAACCTCCTCCTCCACTATAACTTCACCTACACCCATGTCAATCTCTCTTCCACTTCTTGTAAGAATAGCCTTACAGTGCTCTTTAGGATTTGGTAGAGTATTCACCGTAAAGTTTCCTTTTTGTTGGTTGGCCAATTGTTTTGATAATTGTCCGACTTGCGTTTCAAGATTCCTTATGGCCGCATCGGTATTCTTCTGATTTGACATTGACATTTGCATAAATTGCGTGAGAGTGTCTTCCATCTTTGTATTTCCAATGGGAGCTTGCGGAGGTTGAGTGTAATTTTGGTATTGTTGACGGTTTGACGGTCCGGCTTCTTGCGGTCTCCACGGTTGTTGATAACCTTGATTACCTCTTTGTTGGTAACCTTGGTTGCCTTGTTGATAAGGAGGTCGGGGTTGGTATCCTTGATTTTGGTTTCCCGCATAGTTCACCTCCTCCACAACCGGAGGACAATATCCGGTGAGATGATCTCCTCTACAAAGTTCACATACTAAGACTTGCACACTTTTGCTTGAGGAGTCATGAATCTCCTTGAGTTGTTGAGGAAGTTTAGACATTTGTTTCGTTAACAACTCAACTTGTTGGGATAATAACTTGTTTTGAGCAAGTATAGCATCATTGGTTCCCAATTCCAAAACTCCCGAAGTCCTTTGAGAAGGGCCACGGTTATGGCTTCCTTGATGGTCATTTAAAGCCATCTTGTCAATTATGTCAATGGCTTCTTCGGCACTCTTGCTTAGGGATACTCAACGTTGGTTTATTCTCATAACTAATCCATATCCAATATAAAACCATTTATCTTAACCGGTTATTATAACCAATCCATATAAATGGTTTTTGTTTTTACAAAACTGGTTATAAACCGGTTATATCCATAACCAAATTTTATAACCGGTTATATATTTCATAACCGATTTTCAACTTAAAACCGGATTTGGATATAAAAATCCAGTTTTTAAAACTGGATATTCATTTTCTTACAACTGATTTTTAAGCTAAAACCAGTTTTTGACTTAAAAATCCAATTTTTATAAATGAATTTTACACACAATTTTTCAGATCCAAGTTTCGAGGACACTGCCTTCTAACTTAGGAAAGTTACATATTCAGAGAATATATTTTTATAATATTTGGGCTAGAAACTTTTAATCGGGTTAATAAGATTTGTAAAAATATATATATATAATCTGTTACCATTAAGTGCAGAGTGGTATATTCGTTTCTCAGCTAGCCCAATATCTGAAAGTATCAAATTACCCTGCAAGCAAAACACGGAAATAATATCATGCTTGTTCAACAAGAAAACCAATGGCAATACAAACAGTGAATACATAACATGGAGACAAGCACCTTACTATACAGGAATGTTACTATATATATGTTTCAAACAAGAGAAAATAAGGATCAATCCATCACATACTATTTCAGTCTTTCAAAACCATGAATGCAAAATTAACAAGACAAAAACTTGTTTTTTTAAAATGGATGACAAAAACTACTTGTTAATCTCCAATTTTTTTTAAAAAAAAAAAAAATAATTTTTTTTTCAAATAAAAATAAATTAAAAAAAAATATTTTTGATTTTTTTTTATAAAAAAAATTGACTAATTTGGTTTTTATTTTGGATATGGATGTCCAAATTATGGATTTGGTTAAAACCATATTAAAAATATATCCAAAATATGGATTTGGTTAAAACCATACTAATAATTAACCGGTTTTTAATAACCGAATTTGGATATGGATATGAATTATTTAAATAACCGGTTTATTTGAGCATCCCTACTCTTGCTCATCAAAGATCCACCCGCGGTGGCATCCAACAATGTTTTCTGCACTAGTTGAAGTCCATTCCGAAAAATATGAATTTGAGACAATTCATCAAAACCATGCCCCTTGCATTTTCTCAACATAGATTTGAATCTCTTCCACGTTTCGTTGAGAGATTTGTTTGCACCTTGGGTGAAAACTACTATTGCGGTCTTTGCCTCCATGAAACGATTATGTGGAAAGAATCGTTCCAAAATTTTTTCCTCAAGTACATTCCAATCCGTCATTATTGTCGTCGACTGATCAAGATACCATTCCTTGGCCTTCCCAATGAGGGAATGCGGGAATAGTCTCTTAAACAGTGACTCTTCTTCAGCTTCAGGTGCACCAGTTGCTCCCGCAATCTCATAGAACTTCGTCAAGTGTGTATAAGGATCCTCATGATCCATACTAGTAAAAGGACTCTGATATAGAAGCGAGAGAATACCAGTCTTCATTTCTGAATGCTGACCGTTATGAGCATTACGAGCAAACTGTGAATTATGTCTTGGACTGTTTGTACAAGGTCTGGTAGCAGGTGGTGGTGGTGGTGGATCCATAGTAGGAAGTAACTGTGGAATTTGCGTCGAAGTTGAACTTCCGTCTCGCTCTCGTCTTTCTTTGGCAAGTTGCCTCCTTCGCCTTGTTCTGCTATTGATTTTACGAGCGGTTCTTTCAATCTCAGGATCAAATAGAAGTTGGTCTGCAGGTAACTTCCCTCGCATAAAACAAAGTCTGCACACTAAACCAAACAAATCAACAAGCTCAAGAAAAAGTTAACAAGCTTAAAACAAAACAACTATTGCAATGCTTGCAATATCAAACAACAATCCCCGGCAACGGCGCCATTTTGTTGAAACAGTATTTCGGGGGGTGTTTTTATCGTATCCGCAGGGATTGTGCGATATTTTGATGCTTGCCATTCAATAGTCACAACGTTTTAAGTTAAAGAGTTTCAAATGGTTCTTGGTTTTGTTTAACATAAATTTGTAGCAAAGAGTAAATTTGTAGCAAAGAGTTTGTAAATTTTTAGAAAAGCATGTCAAGATTAGGTTTCGCTAATCCTTTTCACACATATCCGATTAATCATGCATATGAACTTAGTTTCCGACCAATACAATCGCGTATCCTCTCGAATAAGTTTATGTCTAAAGTAAATTCATGAGTGTCGTTGTTTAGATCGTTAGATGATGTCTCACGCTAATAATCGAAACAACAACCGTTAAGATCAACACAAAGCGAATAACAAATCCCAAATCTATGTCTAGAGTTTGGTTTTTAAGAGATGAAAATATTAGGTAATGAATTGTAAAATCTATGTCTAGAGTGATACAACCCACACATACATCATTAAGAACAAATAACTCCATCTATATTGATCATAAACCTTGTTCATATACAAAAGATCAAAAGAAATACATATGATCAAGATCAACTACATCTAACCTTAACACAAAAGTGTTTAGCTACTCATTCTCATGGTAGCTTGGATGACAAGTTTCAAGAGGAGATGAAAGAACATCCGAGCCGAATAATCGAGATTGGATGTGACTTCAGCTTCTCTAGGTGAAATTTCACTCTTGGATGATCAAAGTTCAGAAAACTATGTTTTTGTGTGAAAAATAGCAAGTCTCCCTTCAAAGAAAAGTAAAAATCTATTTATAAGATACTAAAATTCTGCAGACCTCGCCTAGCGAAGGAATCACTCGCCTTGCGAATGGATCAAAAAATGGCACTTTAAGTGCCTCAGAAACTTAAACCGCCCCAATTGTTATCGCGGGTTCGCTAGGCGAACAAATAATTCGCTAAGCGATCCATTCGCCAAAACCTTCGCCCCAACGAATATTAGGTCCTTTCTCCTATGCCTCAGCTAAGGGTCCTTTGCCAGCACCTTCGCCCAGCGAGCAAAGCAGCGAACACTCGCTGGCACTTCGCTATGCGAATTTTACTCCCTTTTCCTACTGACTCTTTCTGGCCCTCCTCGCTGGAAGATTCACTACCGTTCGCTAGGCGAACCTTCGCTGGTGACATCGCCAGGATTCACCTAGCGAACCCTGCTGTTGCTTTCTTGATTCTTTGGCAGCTTGCACCAACTCCTTGTGTCTTACTTTCTTGATCATTTCATGCCTATTTCTGCACACTTGCACACAAATTACAAGCACCACAAGTATATTCCAATGTTTGAAGAACTACAACAAATCACCACTAAAATCAACAAGTTAAACATAGAAAGTATTGAAAAATGCCAAGTATTGAATACAAATATGTAGAATGTTTAACATCTGACAACCCTTAAACCCATGTTTTCAAATGTTTTTGTTTGCTGCATTCATGTATCCATGCATTCATTAAAAAACTCTTTTTAAATAAGAAAAATATTTTTCCAAAAGAACTGAAACAATAATTGCAAATATCAAAAGATACGTTATGGATTTCAGTAGAAGAAAAACGCACAAGTACACCTTCAAGGTTCCAAAATTGGAAAACCTAAGGAAATTGGGAAGGATGATTACTAATCCCGAAGCTTTCAGAGCTAAGCATGGAGGACTGTTGTCTCTTTTGAAGGTCAACATGGTTGAAGGAGTCCTGTATACACTGGTTCAATTCTATGACCCAGTATACCACTGCTTCACATTCCAGGATTATCAACTTACACCAACACTGGAAGAGTACTCTCACCTGATTGATTTACCTATCACTGATCAAGATCCATTTTCTGGAGTGGAAGAAATTCCAAAAGATCAAGTCATTGCAAGAGCAACCTCATTGGAAGAGTCGAATATCAGGACTCACATGACCACCAAGGGAGGAATCCAGGGTTTACCAGCTAAATTCCTGATGGAGAAAGCTCTATACTTTGCCAGCATAGGAAATATAACCGCTTTCGAGGATGTCTTTGTTCTGCTCATATATGGGTTGTTCCTCTTTCCCAACATTTACAACTTCGTCGACACCAATGCTTTTAAGATATTCTTAATTGGGAACCTAGTCCCAACCTTGCTCGCAGATGCTTATCATTCTGTACACTTAAGGAATTTGTACAGTGGAGGGATGATCACATGTTGTGTACCATTACTCTACAAATGGTTTATTTCCCATTTACCCAAATCTGCTGCTTTTTGGGATCATAAGAGTGGTCTGCGATGGTCGCAGAAGATTATGTCTCTTACCAACTCTGACATAGATTGGCACAACCGGATCTATGAAGGAATAAAAATCATCGACAAATGTGGAAGTTTCCCCAATGTACCCCTCATTGGCACTAAGGGAGGAATCAACTACCATCCAATTTTAGTTCGCCATCAACTTGGATACCCGATAAAGAATATCCCACATAATATTCATCTGGAGGGTCTTTTCTTCAAGGAAGGAGAAAATGACAGGGCACTAAAGAAAGAAATAGTGCATGTCGGGCAACATGTTTATAGGAAGGGGAGAGAGTCCTTAGGAAGGCCAAATTGCATCTCTGCAGAGCCTTATCTCCACTGGGTACAAACCAAAGCCATCAAACTGAAGATGCCTTACCCTCGTCAAGAAGTTTTTCCTTTGAAGGAATCTGTCCTTTATTTCATGTCCAATGCGGAAAAACTCTAGATCGCTCTCAACAAAGTCCAACGTGAGAAAAATCTTGGAAGAACAAGTACCAGATTATTAATATGGAATGCACAAATATCCAAGAACTACTGAAGAAAAAGGATGCTCTGATTGAGATATTAGAGCAGCATGCTATAGAAAGTTAGGAGGAACGAAGAAATTTGCTCTCTCCTTTCACTTGGCAAAGGATCATCGACCCAACAATGATTGAAGGGTCCCGATCAAAGAAAAGAAAAATTCAAGAACCAGCATCTGAGCTCTCCTCAGAGAAAACTCAGGATCCATAGGCCTAATTTTCCTTCTCGCACTTTGTAAAATACTGTACTTTTCCCTGTAAAATACTGCAATCTTTCGAGTTCAATAAAAGGATTTCCCCCACTGTATGATATTTTCAATATAATTGTTAAAAGTTATTTTGAAAACTAAAACAAAAAAAAAAGTTCATTCTCATTTTTCTGCATATCATTCATCATTCTCACATAACACATCTTTGTCTTTGAGACTCACATATGTGTCACACTCTAGAGTCAAACAGTTTCATTCGTACAATACTCGGGCCAATCGAAAAAATAAAATGGACGATCTCGAAGAAGAGAACAGAGAGTTGAGAGAATAAATCAATGCTCTAAAGGTGAGTTTGGAGAAACTCCACAACACCATGGAATCCCTGGCAGCAGCCCAGGATCAACAACATCAAAGGACTGCGATGTCAGAGATTATGTCTACACCAGCATTTGAGACACCTGGCAGTCATCCTCAGTACAACATGCCTAAAGGTTTTCCCTAGGGCATGCCTTTCAATTTTATACCTGAAGGATATATACCTCCGGTCATTGAAGACCCGGAAGCCATAATAGGAATCGCCAAACCTGGAGGTTTCAAACTTCAGGTAAATGAAGATGCAAAGGTTACGACAGAAACTCCTGAAGGTTACAAACTTCAGGTCACTGAAGCACCAAGAGTTACCGTCGTAATGTCTATACCACAACCGGTGGTACACACTATCCCGGAGGAATAAATTCTGCAAGCCACTTCTGGCAGAAATGAAGAAGTATACGAAAGGACGAGTGAATTCCAGGATCAGTTCTTGGAAATGCAAAAGGAACTGCATGCCATTCATGGACAGGACTTGTTTGGCAAGGACGCCGCTGACCTCTGTTTGGTCCCTAATGTAAAGATACCACACAAATTCAAGGTGCCTGACTTTGAAAAATACAAAGGCAACTCTTGCCCTCAAAGTCATTTCATTCAACAGTATAAATATAATTTGGACATGGCGCCAGATAGGGACCAGCTCAGAGCGATGTCCCAAAAAGATAAAGAAACCTTCAAGGAGTATGCTCAAATATGGCGTGAAATCGCCGCCCATATATGTCCTCCTCTCGAGGAAAAGGAAATGACAAAGATCTTCCTGAAAACATTAAGCTCGTTTTATTATGACTGGATGATTGCTAGTGCACCTAGTGACTTCACTGAAATGGTGAACATGGGGGTACGCCTTAAGGAAGCGGTCTGAGAAGGAAGATTGGACAAAGATGCAGAGCCATCCAGCAGTACTAAAAGATACAGTAATGCTTTCTAAAAGAAGAAAGAGCAAGATATCAGTAATATCTCTCTGGGTAAGCAAGGACGAAGGTATCAACCTCAGCAGGTAGCAGCAGTAACTCCCGCTATCAACTCAGTACCAATTCTGGCATATCAACCTCAGGTTACTTAGAGCCAACCAAATCAACAACAGTATCAGCAAAGGCGGCAACAACCTCTTCAGCAGGCTCGCTCGCAGTATAACAATAACAATCGTACTATATGATCACCAGGGTTTGACCCTATACCAATGTTATATACAGAGTTATTTACACTTCTGCTGGCCAAGGGACACGTTCAAACCAGGACTCCTCTCATAATAACATACAATCCACCTTTTTGGTTCAAAGCATATCAAACTTGCCCTTACCATCAAGGAAGGTCAGGACATAACATTGAGGATTGCCTCAACTTTAAATTTAATGTACAGAAACTCGTCAGAAATGGGGTTTTATCTTTCAAAGATACTAATCCGAATGTTCAAACGAACCCATTACCACAATATGGAAAGACTACGGTGAGCTTGATAGAAGGAGAACCCGGCAGCAGTTATCAAATTCACGATGTACGCCTACTGGGAACAAATCTGGTGAAAATGCATTGCAGACAGAGCGGGTACGACCATGTTCCATCTCACAATTATCATCAATGTGATATCTATTCTAAGAACGAATAAGGATGTGTCATTGTACAAGCATCTCTTCAAGAGCAAATGGATCTAGGCTGGATTCAGGATCACAGGATTCATGAAGTAAACATGGCTCATGCACATCCAAACATTATTCAAAATCATGACATCCGTGTAATGAACGTCAATTTAGTGGAAATGCATTCAAGACAAAGTCATTATTACAATTTTCCGCGGAACGATTACAGCGCTTGCCCGATTTGCTCAAAAGACAATCAGGGATGCTCTTTTGTACAAGAGACCCTCCAGCGTCAAATGGATCTCGGATGGATCCAAGACTACCATAAAAGGAATGATCATCAGGTTAACATCGTTCAGATCTTCGACATTTGCTTAATGAATACCAGTATAGTAGAATTGCATGCCAAGCAGGTAAGACTTAGTTTCCTGTCCCCACATGATTATAAAAACTGCAAAGAATGCTCCGAAAATAATCAAGGTTGTGCACTTGTACAAAGAACCCTTCAGCATCTGTTGGACCACTGGTGGCTCCCAATCTACCAGGATGAAGCCACGCAACAAGTTAGCATAACCAATGGAAATCCGGATAGATACCAAAGTTGCGATATCCGCTTACTAGAAACGGATCTAGTAAGGATGCATTGCATACAAAGTGGATACGGTCAAGTCCCACCTCATAATTATGAACGCTGTGGAATATGTTCAGAAAATAACCAAGGATGCTACCTCGTGCGGGTAGCTCTCCAGCATCAGTTAGACCGGAAGGAAACTCAACCATGCTTGAATTCTCAATCAATAAACATGGTGCAAGGTTGCCTCCTTGTTCAAAACAAGGACCAAGGACTACTAGACCAAAGCATTGTTATAGTCTCCAATAAAAGAGAACCTGTCAATCATGGAATTACCAAGGATGTTTTCACCATAATTCCTCTGCTCAATGAGTCCAAGATTCCTCTTGACAGTAGAAAAATTCCCAACCTAGAGCCGATTGAGGTTGCCTACGACGGTTAAAAGGCCCAAAAAGCCCCTGTGGTTATCTACTTGCCGGGACCAATACCATACAAGTCAGAGAAATTTATTCCATACAAGTACGGTGCGACTACGATAGAAGATGGAAAAGAAATTCCATTACCATCCGTGGTAAACATTGTTGATATCAGTCGGGTCACCCGAAGCGGTCGAATCTTCAACAGAGGAGTTGGAGAACCTGCAAAAGAAAAGGAACCTCAAGCTGAAAGTCCTAATCAATAAATTGGTCAATCCAGCAACACAAAACCTATAAAGAACAACGATGAAATGCTAAAGCTCATCCAGAAAAGCGAGTACAACATTGTGGAATAATTATTGCAAACTCCTTCTCGGATATCCGTGTTATCTCTCCTGCTCAGTTCAGAAGCTCACAGGGAAGCTCTACAGAAAGTCTTGGAACAGGCCTTTGTGGAACAAGATGTGACAGTAGGACAATTTGACTGCATTATTTCCAACATCACTTCCTGCAACAATTTGGGATTCAGCAATGAAGAACTCCCGGAGGAAGGCAAGAATCATAATATGGCACTCAATATCACAGTCAATTGCCAGGAAGATGTTTTAGCCAGTGTGCTGGTAGACACAGGTTCATCCTTAAATGTCATGCCAAGGTCAACTTTAGTACGACTATCTTTTCAAGGTACTCCCATGAGAGGCAGTGAGATCATCATCAAAGCCTTTGACGGATCCAGAAAAACAGTTATTGGCAAAGTCGATCTTCCCATAACCGTTAGTCCTCACATTTTCCAAGTCACTTTCCAGGTCATGGACATCCGAGCAGCATACAACTGTTTATTAGGAAGACCTTGGATACACGAAGCCGGTGTAGTCACTTCGACACTTCACCAGAAGCTGAAGTTTGTCAAGAACGACAAGTTGATTACAGTATGTGGGGAACAAGCTTTGATCGTGAGCAACCTATCATCATTCTCCTATTTAGAACCAGAGGAGGTTGTTGGAACTCAATTTCAAGCACTCTCGGTGAGCAATGAGAATCACCAAAATAGAGGAACGTCGATTTCCTCATACAAAGACGCTCTCCAAGTAATGGGAAGTAGTGACATAAAAGGATGAGGACAGATTATAATTCCTGCTGATAACAAGAAAATAAAAGGTCTTGGTTTTTCTCCAACATGTACCTAGACTACAAATAAGGATGAAAGCTTTCGTCCCATTTATGATTTCTTCCACAGTGGAGGCTTCCACCACCCGGTATCTCAAGAAGTCCACACCATCAAGGAGAACAACTCTTCCGATACAAATGAAGAGTGGAAATCCTATTTCAATGATGAAGGTTATATATCTCAGGGAGAAACGTGCATGCCCTTCTGCTCTCCGAAACAAAGTCCCAGATATATACCAAGATCAGATGTCAGAATGATCTATGGAGATTGTGATCCCGAAGGTTGTCATGCTCCACCCAACTCATTAGAGGAAGACACTCTGATGAAAGGAAACTTTGACTACGATTCTTATGATCCCCTAGATGATTTTCCTATCTGGAAGCCTTACATGGAAGACTTGGGGCAAAAGAGTCAGCCGGATAATGCCTACCTACTGAATGATCCTGAAAAGAATATGACTGTTCTCCCAGAATCATGGAATCCTTACCCAGAACATTCCGAAAATGTCCAACACCATGTTGATGAATTTTCAAAGATCATAGGACAATAATTTATCAACTTTGCATTTCCTGAAGTCAACATCATTGAGGAAGATGACTCATCTATCCCCTAAGAAACTTGGGATACCTTGGGGCAGCCAAGCGGTAAGTACGACTTTCTAGTCAAATACACTGCTCCCGAAAGCTCTCGCATAAGATATGAGGACACCTAACCAACTGGATGGGGATATTCTCTTGAGAATGAAAGTATCGTCGAAGATATGACAGAAGAATCCTCCTACGATAATTCTGCGTGGGAAGAAGACTCCAATGATCCCACTCTACCAGCAATCAGTGTCATTACTGAAGACAAACCGAGAAGGAAAATATTGGACTTTGTGATCCACAGAGGAGTTCGTCGCCATTGGGTTGCGGTCGATGTCCCGAATGTCGTACATAAATCGAAGTAATTGTCGTGTCTTTGTTTTAACCTTTCATTTTGCTCGGGTGAAAGAATGTTTTATAGGGTTTACTTTTCTATAAATGTCCCTCTTCACTTCGCCCAGAGCAATAGAGTTTTGTTTTATAGGGTTGTGTTTCAAGAATCGACAAATCATAAATAAATAATGTCATTCTGAATTCCTGCATTTATTGTTATTTTCAATTTTTGTTTTTTTTTTCTTTAGAAAATAGTAATCCTAAAAAACAAAACAAAATAAAAACAAGCGTTTTCAAAAAAATACACTGCACACACTTTTGCATTCTGTCTGTCTTTTCTAAAAAAGAATCATCACGTTGTGCATATGTCATACCCCAAATTTTGACCACTAAGATTTCCAATCATTATGCAAATCATCATCACAATATGGATGAACCATTAGTCTCCCCAAAGATGGGTGAGCATCCACTACAATCAAAATTAGGGTTTCAAGCCCTCTCAGAGCCTTAAACAAAGGATCAATCAAGGAATGACATGATCTTCAACTTGTCTAACCTCTTAAACATCCACAATGGATCAAGAGGACTCCCACATCAAGGATTAAGCACAAGCCTGCAACAGTCCTAGTGGATCAAGCCTCAAGATCGCCAGTGTCACCAAATTAGGGTTTTGGTCGACCAGGGCCTCCAGATGGAAAATTTCCTCTGGGCATGAGCCAATGCTTCAAAGCATAACCTAATATAGCCCATGGAACCTCGTGGACCCTATCATCAAGTCAATTTAGCCTCAGGGGATGCATTCACTAAAAATCAGGAATTAGGGTTTCTTGACCTAATTTACCCCTAAGTTGACTTTTGGGACAAAACATGAGCCAAGACCTCAAGAGAGGATTTGAGGGTCTCAAATACATTACATTGATCCATTTTCAAAAATGGATTGAGCCAAGAAGCTTGAGCAACAAGTTTCAATTTCATCTGAACCACAATTAGGGTTTCGTGGGAAAAGTCAACCGTGCCTTTGACTTTTGACCAGGACATGCTCCCAAACCCTAAGACATGATTCAATACACCCTATAACACCTATGGAATCAATCCATCAAGTTTGATTTAGGTCAAGGACTTGATTTCATAGAGGATCGCACAGTTTGGAATTCATCTGATAAAAAGTCAACTGTACACAAAAGTCAAACTTTGACTTTTTGAGATTTTTCACAATTATGGTTTTTAACCCTAAAATGATGTTAATGTGTGATTGGAATCATCATTCATCAAGAAAAATCAAGAAAAGTGGGATAACTTGTAAAAGGGGTAACCATAAAAACTTAGAAAATTTTCTAAGTTATGAAACAAACTGGCTAGGGTACCAACTTTGGAGGACCATAACTCCTAAACCACAAGGCCATTTTTTCCCATCCAAAGCTGGATTTGTAGCCCTCATGGCCCTATACAAAAGCTTCAACTACACCTCATTCCAATTCATCATGGATTTTGAGTTATGGAATGATCAAAATCAAGAAAAGTGAAAATGTCACTTTTTTCCAACACTTAGTGAAATTTTCACTAAGTCAGAATCTGCCTTCACTTTTTTCCAAATGTAGGGGGATTTTTCGCTTGGATCCAAAAAGTATCAAAACCAATTGTGATCAAACAATTATTGTATCATATGAGGGCTTTCCAAAATTGCCAAGAACTCCATCAAATTCCACTTGAGCCATGAGATGTGACAATGGCAATATGCCTTGTTGAAAAATGCCAAGGCTAGGCAGAATTTTGTACTTTTGCTCGATTTGGCAAAATCAGATAATTCCAAGCCTTGTCATCACTTTGGAAACATCTAAGGATCAAATCTAAAGGGAACAAACACTGATCCAAGCCTCCAAAGTCTTTGGAATAAGAAGTAGCATGCCAAACCTAGAAATCCCTAAAAGAGGGACAAGACTCCAATTTTGGATTGAAGCATTTAATGGATGCACCAAGGTGGCATGGACTGACACATTTGCAACTGAATTCAGTCAAGAATGATCCAACAACTAGGGAACCACAACTCTGTGCCCTAACCTCTAGTCAATGGATAGAGGAGACTTGAATTCTCATTGATCAACATTGGCCAAACCTCTGCTGCAGTTGCCATTCACTATTGATCCCAAAACAAACTTGCTCTACTATAAATAGAGTTCATTTGTGATCAGTTTGAGTACACCAAATCCATCAAACAAATGCTTTCCTCAAAATCACCTTCTCACTTCCAAATTTGCCTTCCAAAGCAAGTCACTATCGGGTTTTGAGTTTGAGAGCAATTCCAACCAAACCAATCACACACACATACCTCATAAACATCATATAGAAGTGATCCAAACACTCACATAACATATGGAACACCAAAATCACAAAATAACTAGCCAATTGCTCAAACCTTTGACAAATTTGCAGTTGGGGTGCCATCTCAAGTTCCAGATCATTTCAATCCATTCCAAACAGACTCCATGGCACCTAGGGAAGCTATCCAAATCATTGGAACCTAGCTGTAACACCCTAACCCAAAACACAATCACCAGCTGCAAGTGGTAAGCATGAGCTCTTCTAACTCTATGATCCATACAATTTTTGTTGCACAATGATTTGGCCATATGTTCATAATCATGCATAGAGTGTTTACCCTCAATCAATTGCTTTGTATGAATCGTGTATGGAATTTCTAAACCTTCATGCAGAATTTAGGGTTCTTGAGGTTTGTCTTTGATTTCTTATTCCATGCTTAAAATAAATGAAATTAAAGACCATAGACATGATTGTGAGGTGAAAACGAGCAAATTGATATGTAGATTGCATGATATAATCAAGTATTCAGTGAGATTGGATAGAAAACGCAAATCTGGGAAAAACAGAGCACGCGGGCAAGGCCAAGGTTTTCTTGGCGCCCTTTTTCAAATATTTGAATTTTTGAATTTTTGTGATTTTATTTAATTGATTCAAAAATTAATTTTACTCTGAGTTTTAATGATTTTGAGTTGATTCTTTTTTTAATAATTCACAAAAATGTTAAAATATTTTATTTTACCAAAAAATCCCAAAAATATTATTTATTTCATATAATTGATATTTTTGCCAAGAATTAATATTTTAATTATTTTTGACATTTAAAATATTTTTTCCTTCTTGATTTTGCAAATTTTACTGGTTTTCAATTATTTTGTGGATATAAACATGATTTTTGAAACATTAATCCAAGGTCACAATTTGTTTTCCATATGTTAAACAATTTTGATCATTTTAATTGAATTTTTTATTCAATTAAAATACATTTTGGAAACAAATTAGGGTTTTGATTAATTCAACCCTCATCAAACCTTTTAAAACCTATTTTGGGCCTCTAATAGAGTGTAAGACCCAATCCCTTTGTAAATAGACCACTTTTTGGGCCTCAGTCATTGTATAAGTCCCACTGTATTTTCAAAAACAACGGCGTGATCGTTGCCACTTTTAAAAATCATCTGGGCCTACCCTCGTGTTATAAGCCTCATTTCTTTTCTTTAAACTCTTTGGGCCTCTAATAGAGTGTAAGACCCAATCCTTTGTAAATACAAACCTATTTTGGGTCTCAGATGTTGTATAAGTCCCGTTGTATTTCAAAAGTTTGGCGCGATCATTGCCCGTTTAAAACAAACCATCTGGGTCTCTCCTCGAGCTATAAGACCCATTCAAAATCATTTTTTTGGGCCTCTATTAGAGTGTAAGACCCAACCCCTTTGAAAACCAAAACTTTTGGGCCTCAGTCATTGTATAAGACCCACGGTGTTTTCAAAACCTCGGCGCGATCGTCGTCCTTTTTCAAAAACAAATCATATGGGCCTACCCTCGTGTTATAAGCCCCGTTTCTTTTTCTTTCAATCATTTTTGGGCCTCTTGAGAGAGTGTAAGACCCATCCCTTTGTACATAAAACCTTTCTTGGGCCTCAGTCACTTGTATAAGTCCCTGTACAAAACGACAATGCGATCACTGATAAAATCCTGGGCCTCTCCTTGAGCTGTAAGCCCCAACAATCTTTTCAAAAGCACTTTCTCCTTTGATTTTGTAACATACTATTATTTTCAATTTCTTTGTTGAACAACTAACAATACAGTATAGAAGCTCTACAACCGAGTAAGTGTTTACCCGCTTTCATTTGCCGCTTTCATATGTATATAACTGTATTGTGGGGCTGTTTCACTGTAAGTCTTCTTTCATAAAGTCATATCAACTGTGTAATACTAGTATAGATATTTAGAGTTTCCCTGGCAACTACGTCTAGAACTAGACAAAACCTCGTCTACTTACATCCGACGCTCTCCCGGATGTTTCAAACATAACATAAACCATGAGAATTTTCTTTTACAACAATGTTAGATAACTAGATCTAAGAAATCTCCCCCTTGAACAGTTCATATACAGAAGGCCAATGTTCCAAGTGAAACCCCTTCTAGAATTGTTCATCAGCCTCCTCTTGGGCTTAGTGCAAGGACCCACAGGCTTCCTAAAAGCATCCCCACCTCCTCTTGGGCGTTGTACAAGGACCCGTCGGCTTCTTAGAAGTTTTCACAGCCTCCTCTTAGGCTTCGTATAATGATTCTTCCTCCGGGAAGATAGCCTCCTCTTGGGCTTCGTACAAATTGTCTCGTCGGCTTCTTAAAAATTTTTCTCGCCTCCTCTTGGGCTTCGTACAAATTGTCCCGACGACCTCTTAAAGGTATAGGAATAGAAATTAGTCATCTTAATAGAACAGTCTTTCAAAGAGTCTAGATCTTTCTACCGCAAACGCACTCTATCTTAACCATAGTACGAAAGATAAAACTCTAGACTTGGATAGTCTAACCTCCTTGTGTCTCGAAGACATTCTCAAGTTCCTTTCAAAAATAGGAAAAAACACCGTAAACTTGGGCAGTCTCAATACCCTTCGGATTCCCCGTTTCCTTAAAGAACAGGAAATAATCCTGGTCCTCAAATCAAATCCATAAGAACTGATTTTCTCATTTAACCAATACACTGGACCTGTCACTCAACTGAAACAGTAACCCTAGCCTTCTCTTGGGCTTTGTACAATGATTCTCCCCAACGGAACTAACCTTTTTAGCCTCTATCTCGGGCTTCGTACGAGATACCAAATCACTCTCTTGTTGAGTATAAAAGACTCTCTTATTGAGTCAAACATTTTAGCCTCTATCTCGGGCTTTGTACGAGATACAAAACACTCTCTTGTTGAGTATAAAAGACTCTCTTGTTGAGTCAATCACCTTTAGCCTCCACCTCGGGCTTCGTACGAGATACAAATCACTCTCTTGGTGAGTATAAAAGACTCTCTTGTTGAGTCAAACCCTTTTAGCATCCATCTCGGGCTTCGTACTAGACACATATAAAAACACTCTCTTGCTGAGTCAACCCTTCTAGCCTCTATCTCGGGCTTCATACGAGACACAAAAGCATCCTCTTGTTGGGTCAATAGCCTCCTCTTAGGCTTTGTATAAAGAAATCCCTGTTTGATTCAATCAACCTTTTAGCATCAAAAGTTGTGTCTCGTTCACAGTATACAAACATCAACAACTCCTTTTCCCCCCATCTAATTATTGTAAGCGGCAAGCCTCTGGATTATTTACATCCACGCCACTCTCCCTCTTTTAGCATGAGGAATTCCTAAGGAAAGATGGCATTACTCTAAACTGAGTTAAAGTCTTCTCCTTCACTTTGAAAATCCCCTATAAAGGAAATTATGGCATTGCTGGATTCGCATATCCCATTTAAAGTAACTCTCCTTTATAATTAGTCACCCAATAATTATGACAAACAAACCTCTTTAGAGATGACTAATTCTCTCTAAAGTCAAGACCCTTTTAGCTTCACATCTTGGGCTTCGTACAAGATACAAATAGACCCTTCAGCTTCACATCTTGGGCTTTGAACAAGATACAAACCACCTTTAGCTTCATGTCTTGAGCTTTGAACAAGACACCAAAACACTATTTCCTCCCATAGAATAGGGGGAACTACGATCGCTCTGATTTCCCTATCCCGGGAATACGTATGCATAAGATTGAAAAAGAATCTTAGCGAGCACACTAATCTAAAAACCCCAAAGTCCCCTACCTCCAGCCAATCTAGCACAGTATCCCAACAAATTCCCCATGAACCATCCCGGTATTTTGTTCTGAACAAAATAAGCAGAGAGAGACCCACGAACTAAAGCCGCATCTGTAAACCAACAATTTTGACTGTTTAACCTCAGTTTGCAAGCAGGGTTAATTGGAGACATCTATTTCCCTTCCTTCATCAGCTTCAATAGGATAAAAAATGAATTGAACTGTAGTACCAAAGCGATAGTGATTCGAATCCACAAAAACCGCGCTACAGAAAAATGGCGACCACAGTGGGAGCGACTTGGTAAGATCTTGTCATCCCCATTTTCCACAGAAAAATGGCGCCCACCGTGGGGCCAAACAAAGGAATCTTGTCTCTCTTATCTCTCTGGTTGAAACCTTCTCTTAGGACCAACCCTTGGGTTCACAAGGTATCACCGAATGACGGTTCCATCGGGGAATGCCATTATTGCTAGGATCGGCCCTCACTAGGATCTTAGGTCAAAAACCTTTAAGTTGGGAAGGTACCACAGAATGGCGATTCCGTCGGGGAGCCATTTTCTGTTAGGATCATAGGATTCATAGCTCTTAAAAAGTCTAGGACATTAGGACAAATATATATACTGCTTTTCCTAATTGATATCTGTGTTTATTTTTCTGCTAATGGAAATGCGTGTGATGCCGCATGTGGAAAAATTGAGTATACACCTAGGAAAAACCTCTTTCAGTAGTGCGGAAGCTATCGGAAATAGTTGTCACGCGATACTACCCTCTTCTGAGATTCTTCGAAATACATCACCTAGCACGGTTCCCGGCCCGCTGATGTTATCTCGAAAGAATCAATGATTTTGAGAGACAGATACAAAAATCACTAGTATAAACCTTTGGGATGGGTAGAGCCTTGACTTCATGACACCGACCCTTTGACCCCGTGCTTTTTCTATGTTTTTGTGCGCTGCATTCATGCATTCATCTAAAAAACATTAAGCAAAGAAAATTTTTCTCTTCTAGTCTCTCTTTTTCAAATTAAACTAAGTCAATGATTGCAAATGTCAGAGAGAAAAAGATTATGCTCATGGATTTCGGTAGAAGGAAAACTCATAAGTACACCTTCAAGGTTCCAAAGTTAGAGGATTTAAGAGATTTGGCGAGAATGATCACTAACCCTGACGCTTTCAGAGCCAAGTACGGAGGTCTGCTACCTCTGTTAAGGGTCCAGGTAATTGAAGGAATCCTAGAGGTACTCATTCAGTTTTACTATCCGGTCTATCACTATTTCACATTCCCGGATTACCAGCTCGCACCAACGCTGGAGGAGTATTCTCATCTGATTGATATACCCATTACTGATCAAGCTCCCTTTTCCGGACTGGAAGAAATTCCAAAGGATCAAATCATTGCAAGAGCAATCTATTTGGATGAGTCAGAAGTCAAGACTCACATGACCACCAAAGGAGGAATCCCAGGTTTACCAGCCAAGTTTCTGGTAAAGAAGGCTCTGTACTTTGCTAGTATAGGGAACATGACTGCTTTTGAAAGCATCTTTGTTTTACTCACCTACGGGTTATTTCTGTTTCCCAACATTGATAACTTCGTCGATATCAATGCCATTAAGGTTTTTCTCATTGGAAACGCCGTATCAACCTTGCTCGCAGATGCGTATCATTCTGTACACTTAAGGAATTTATATAGCGGAGGAATTATCACGTGCTGTGTACCCCTGCTATATAAATGGTTTATCTCCCATTTACCTAAATCTGCCATTTTTGGGATCATAAGAGTGCCTTACGTTGGTCGCAGAAAATCATGTCTCTTACCAACTCTGATATAGATTGGTACAATAGGATTTATGACGGGATCAGAATCATTGACCGTTGTGGAAACTTCCCCAACGTACCCCTCATAGAAACTAAGGGAGGAATCAATTACCATCCAGTTTTAGTTCATCGTCAATTTGGATACCCGATGAGGCATGTCCCGCGTAATGCTCATCTGGAGGGTCTTTTCTTCAAGGAAGGAGAAAATGACAGGGCACTAAAGATGGAAATAGTGCACGCTTGGAAACATGTTCATAAGAAAGGACGGGAGTCTCTAGGAAAACCGGACTGTGTCTCGGTGGAGCCTTATCTCCACTGGGTACAAACTAGAGCTCTCAAGCTAAAGATGCCTTATCCTCGTCACGGAGTTCTTCTGCCAAGGGAATCTGTCATGTACTACATAACTAAAATGGAAAACCTTCAGGTTATTCTCAACAAAGTTCAACAGGAGAGGAGGTCTTGGAAGAACAAGTACCGCATTCTCAATGTGGAGTGTACCAAAATACAGCAACTGCTAAAAGATAAGGATGCTCTAATTGAGATTTTGGAGCAACATGCTGTAGAAAATCAGGATGACCAAAGGAATTTGCTTGCTCCTTTCACTTGGCAAAGGAATGACAACCCGACAATGGCCCAAGAGCCCCGGTCCAAGAAAAGGAAAGTACCAGAATCAGCACCCGAGTTCTCCTCGGAGAGGACTCGGGACCCATTAGCTTAGGTTTCTGTTTTCGCACCTTGTAATTTACTGCATTTCCATTTCCGCAATCCTTTGAATTCAATAAAATGGGGGTTTCCCCACTGTTTGATATTTGCAATCTAATTGTCGAAGTTTATTTTGATTAAACAAAAAAAAATAATTAATATAATCATTGCATTCATCATTCTCACGTCACGTATTCTTCTTACCTACGAATCTCACGTTTGTGTCTCGGTTCTAGAGTCAAACTATCTCATTCGTACAATACTCGGGCCAATCTTCAGAAAAAGATGGATGATCTCGAGGAAGAGAACAGAGAGTTGAAAGAAGAGATCGATGCTTTGAGAGAGGATATGAGAAAGCTTCGTAGCGACATGCAAGCCATGGCAGAAGCTCAGCTACAAAGAACTGTGATCTCAGAGATCACCTCAACGCCCATAGTGGAGAAGTATGATCCTAGGTATCAAATGCCGAAAGATCGTCTCTGGGGCATGCCTGTTAACTATATCCCGGAAGGATATGTTCCGCCGATCACTGAAGATCAGGGAATCATAGCAGAAACCGCTGGGCCTGAAGGTTACAAACTTCGGGAAAGTGAGGATGCCAGAGGCATAATGAGGACTCCTGAAGGTTACAAACTTCGAGAAACGCCAAGATTCACTGCCGTAGTAACAATACCACCCCCTGTGGTGCACACTGTCCCGGAAGGACAGATTCCACATATACCTTCTGGTAGAAAGGAAAGTATGTTCGATAGAATGGATGAATTCCAGGAGCAGTTCCTGGAAATGCAGAAGGAACTGCAAGCTATTCGCGGTCAGGATTTATTTGGAAAAGACGCCGCAGACCTTTGTTTGGTCCCCAATGTGAAAGTCCCGCACAAATTCCAGGTGCCCGACTTTGAAAAATACAAGGGTAATTCTTGCCCTCAGAGTCATATGGTGATGTACGCTCGGCGAATGTCAGCTCAGACAAAGAACCAGGATCTACTGATTCACTACTTTCAAGATAGTTTAACTGGTGCCGCATTAAAATGGTACATGGGTTTAAACCGCACTACGATTAGCACGTTCAGAGATCTTGGCACTGCCTTCGTCCAACAATATAAATACAATTTGGACATGGCACCAGACAGAGATTAACTCAGATCAATGTCGCAAAAGGACAAGGAAACCTTTAAGGAATACGCTCAGAGATGGCGTGAGATTGCCGCTCAGATTTGTCCACCTCTGGAGGAAAAAGAGATGACAAAGATTTTCTTAAAGACCTTGAGCTCATTTTACTACGACGGAATGGTAGCCAGTGCGCACAGTGACTTCACCGAGATGGTAGGCATGGGAGTTCATCTCGAGGAGGCCGTCCGGGAAGGACGTTTAGGAAAAGACGTTGGATCATCAAGCGGTACTAAAAAATACGGTAGTGCTCTCCCCAAGAAAAAAGAGCAAGATATCGGGAATATCTCCCTCGGAAAGCAAAGGCGACGGTACCAACCCATAGCAGCTGTAACTCCTGCTATCAACCCCGCGCCTATTTCTACGTATCAACCTCAGGTTGCGCAGAGCCAACCGAATTCGCAGCAATTTTAGCAAAGGACACAATAGCCTCTTCAGCAGACTCGTCCTCAATACAACAACAACTGTACAACGCGGCCACCAGGATTTGATCCTATACCCGTATCGTACACAGAACTATTTCCATTACTGTTAGCCAAGGGGCATGTCCAGACTAAGTCTCCTCTTACAATACCGGAAAATCCGCCTTTTTGGTTTAAGGTGGATCAGACTTGCCCTTACCATCAAGGAGGACCAAGGCATAACATAGAAAGCTGTCTCAGTTTCAAATCCGACGTGCAAAAGCTTGTTAGGAGCAGGGTCTTATCTTTCAAAGATACGAATCCAAATGTTCTCACGAACCCAATGCCTCAACACGAGAAGGCTGCAGTTAATTTGATAGAGGGAGAGTCTAACAACATCTATCAAATTCATGATGTACTCTTGTTGAGGGCCAACTTGGTCAAGATGCATTGTAGACAGAGTGGATATGGCCACGTGCCACCTCATAATTATCACCAGTGTGATATCTGCTCTAAAAACAATCAAGGATGTTCTGTGGTGCAATTAGCTCTACAGGAACAGATGGATCTCAGATGGATCCAAGAGCACCGAGTTCGTGGAGTTAACATGGTTTATACGAATTCCAACATCATTCAAAACCACGATATCCGTGCGATGAATTTCAACCTGGTGGCAATGCACTCAAGGCAAAGCCAGTATCATAATCTGCCACGACACGATTACAATTCTTATCTGACTTGCTCGGTAAACAAACAGGGATGCTCTTTTGTACAAGAGGCCCTACAGCGTCAGATGGATATTGGATGGATCCAGGACTACCATGAAAGGAATCATTATCAAATCAACATGATTCAAATCTTCGATATTCGCTTGATGAATACCAGCCTGGTGGAGTTACATGCTAAACAGGTACGGCTCGGGTTCCGTGTATCACATGATTATCAGGGCTGTAAAGCGGGTTGCGAAGACGATCAGGGCTGTGCCCTTGTCCAGGAAACACTTCAGCACTTGTTGAACCACTGGTGGCTTCCAATCTATATGGATGAAGACACCCAGCAAATTAGTATCATTATATTCAAAGCGGATGTGGCCAGGTGCCACTACACAACTATGAGCGGTGCAGAGTTTGCTCAGTGGATAATCAAGGATGCTACCTCGTGCGAGTAGCCCTTCAAAGTCAGTTGGACCGCAAAGATATTCAACCATGGTCAAGTTCTGGATCAGTCAACTACTTCGCTGATCAAATCGAGGATGTTGTTGTAATCTCTGATCATCAGAGGGCTAGGGATGTTTGTACCATTATCCCTCTACTTGATGAATCGAGAGTTCCCAACCGGGAACAGATCGAAATTACTTACGATGGTCAGAAAAATCAGAAGGCTCGCATAGTCATCTATCTACCGGAACCGCTACCGTATGATTCAACTAAGGCTATCCCTTACAAATACGGTGCAACAACAATTGAGAATGGAAAAGAAATTCCGTTACCCTCCATCGTGAATATTGCAGACATCAGTCGAGTAACACGGAGTGGTAGAATCTTCAACAGAGGAGTTGGAGAACCCAACAAAGAAAAGGAACCTCAGACAGAAGTTCCCGATCCACCAGTCGGTCAATCCAGTAATCCCGACCTTTCGAAAAACAATGATGAGATGCTGAAGCTCATCCAAATGAGTGAATACAACATTGTTGATCAACTGTTACAAACTCCTTCAAAGATCTTTGTGCTATCACTTTTACTCAGTTTCGAAGCCCACAGAGAGGCTCTACAGAAAGTCTTGGAGCAAACCTTTGTAGAACAGGATATAACAATCAGACAGTTTGATAGCATTGTCTCTAACATCACTTCCTGCAATAACTTGGGATTTAGTGATGAGGAATTACCTGAAGAAGGTCGCCGTCATAACATGGCGCTCAACATTACAGTCAACTGCCAGGAAGATGCTTTAGCCAACGTACTGGTAGACACAGGGTCAGCCCTGAATGTTATGCCGAAGTCCACTTTGATGTAATTATCATTCAAAGGACCTCCGATGAAAACCAACGAAGTCGTCATCAAAGCATTTGACGGATCCAGAAAAACGGTTATCGGCAAAGTCGACCTTCCTATAACTATTGGTCCTCATACTTTCCAAGTCACTTTCCAGGTCATGGACATCCGGGCAACATACAGTTGTTTATTAGGAAGACCTTGGATACATCAGGCTGGGGCGGTCACTTCGACCCTCCACCAAAAGCTAAAGTTCGTCCAGAACGGCCAACTCGTCACAGTCTGTGGAGAACAAGCCTTGCTCGTGAGCAACTTGTCATTATCTACTTGTGTAGAACCCGAGGAGGTTGTTGGAACTCAGTGCCAAGCACTTTCGGTGAGAAATGAGAATCAATAGGAGAAAGGAACCTCGATTTGCTCATACAGAGATGCTCTCGAAGTGATCGAAAATAACAATGCAAAAGGATGGGGACAACTTGTCATTCCTACTGATAACAAAACAAAGAAGGGTCTTGGTTTTTCTGCAACCTGCACCCAAACAACTGCTAATGATGAAAGTCTTCGTCCCATTCAGGACTTCTTCCACAGTGGAGGTTTCCTTCATCCAGTGACTCAAGACGTGCATACCATCAATAAAGATGATTCCTCCGATACGGAGGAAGAATGGAAGTCCTATCTCAACGAGGACAATTATACGTCTCAGGGCGAAACGCAGACTCCCTTTTGCTATCCTGCACAGAGTCCGAGATTTATACCGAGGTCAGATGTCGAAATGATATACGGAGATTGTGATCCTGAAGGATGCCGGGCTCCGCCAAATTCATTATAGGAAAACACTCCGATGAAATACAACTTTGACCACGACTATTATGGCCCAATGGATGTCCTGCCTATTTGGCAGCCGTACCCAGGAAACTTGGGGCAAGAAAATCAGCCGAACAATGAAAATCAGCTGAGCATCATTAAAAATAATACCTGCATCCCCACCATGTCATGGGATTAACACTCAGGTCATTCAGAAAATATCTCGTACGACGATGAATTGGCAAAGCTTACCTGACTAGAATTTATCAACTATGCTTCTCCCGAGGTCAACGTCATCGAGGGAGATGACTCCTCCAGTTCCAAAGAAGTGTGGGACACCTTAGGACAACCAAGTGGAAAATTTGGCTTCATGGTCAAGTACACCGCTCCCGAAAGCTCTCGCTTCAAGCTCGAAGACATCCAGCCAACTAGATAGGGAGATACAGCCGAGAGTACAAATACTATGCAAAATACAACTGAGGAATCCTCTTACAACAACTCTGCCTGGGAGACAGATTCCGATGATCCTGCTCCGCCAGAAATTAGCGTCATTTCAGAAGAAAAATCAAGGAAGGTACCAGACTTTGTGATTCACCGAGGAGTTCGCCGCCAATGGCTCGCTGTCGATGTTCCGAAGATTGTTCATAAGTCTAAGTAATTGCCATCTGTACTTTACCCTTTCACCTTGCCCAGGTGAAACAGATGTTTTGATAGGGCTCACTTTCTGTAAATATCCCTCTTCGTTTTGCCCAAAGCGACAGAGTTTTGTTTTATAGGGATGTAGTTTCAAGAATCGACTTGTTCATTAATAAAATAACGTCGTTCTGTAATTTTCGCATTAATTGCTATTTTCTCTTTTCGTTTTTCAGAAAATGGTAATCCTAAAAAATAACTCAATAGTAAAAACAAGCAGTAAAAGAAATACACTGCACACACTTTTGCATTCTCTCTATCTCTTCTAAACACAAATCATCACGTCATGCAGATTGTTTGTTTTAAACCTCGTTGAAACATACGATCTGATGCCTTCTCCCGACTTTGAGTTCTCGGTATTTGGGGCTGAAGAAGAAGTTGACAATGAAATTCCAGAAGAGATCTCCCGACTACTCAGACAAGAGGAAAGGTCCATTGAGCCTCACAAAGATTTGCTGGAAACAGTCAACTTGGGCTCAGAAGAAGAGAGAAAAGAAGTCAAGATTGGGGCACTACTCAGTCCAACTGTCAAAGAAAGTTTGACGAAACTTCTCAAAGAGTTTCCCGATGTATTCGCTTGGTCCTATCAGGATATGCCACGGTTAGATACCAGCATCGTGGAACACCATCTACCGTTGAGATCAGAATGTCTGCCGGTAAAACAAAGGTTGAGATGGACTCATCCAGACATGGCTGTCAAAATCAAAGAGGAGGTACAGAAATAGATTAACGCGGGTTTCCTCGCCACGTCAGAGTATCCTCAATGGTTAGCCAACATCGTACATGTTCCAAAAAAGGACGGAAAAGTCAGAATGTGTGTGGATTATAGAGATCTAAACAAGGCTAGTCCAAAGGACGACTTTCCTTTACCACACATTGACATGCTGGTAGACAGTACAACAAAGTTCAAAGTTTTCTCCTTCATGGACGAATTCTCGGGCTATAATCAGGTCAAAATGGCGCTGAAAGACGTGGAGAAAACTTCGTTCATTACCCCATGAGGTACTTTTTATTACAAGGTAATGTCGTTCGACTTGAAGAACGCCGGGGCAACCTATCAAAAGGCTATGACTACTCTGTTTCACGACATGATGCACAAAGAAATCGAAGTGTATGTCAATGACATGATTGCCAAATCTAAAACAGAAGAGGAGCATGTGACCCACCTGTTAAAATAATTCGAGCGTTTGCAAAAGTACAAACTCCGCTTGAATCTCAATAAATGCACCTTCGGTGTCTGTTCAGGGAAACTCTTAGGGTTCATCGTCAGCCAGAAAGGAATTGAGGTTGATCCTGACAAGGTCAAGGCCATTCAAGAAATGCCTTCTCCAAAGACTGAAAAACAAGTCAGGGGATTCCTGGGACGTTTGAACTACATTTCCAGATTTATATTCCTCATGACCGCGACATGTACGCCGTTTTTCAAATTACTCAAAAAGAATCAGGACTGCGTTTGGACAGAAGACTGCCAAACTGCCTTCGACAGTATTAAGGAATATCTATTCAACCCACCGATTCTATCACCTCCAGTGGAGGGAAGACCACTAATCATATATTTAACAGTCTTGGAAGACTCAATGGGTTGTGTACTTGGCCAACAAGATGAAACAAAAAGAAAATAGTCTGCCATCTACTATTTGAGCAAGAAATTCACCGACTGTGAGACTCGGTACACTATGCTCGAGAAAACTTGTTGCGCTCTGGCTTGGGCAGCTAAACGTCTTCGCTAGTACATGATTCGTCACACCACTTGGTTAATCTCTGAAATGGATCCAATCAAGTATGTATTTGAAAAACCTGCTCTCACGGGAAGGATTGGCCGTTGGCAGATGTTGTTATCAGAATATGACATAGAGTACCATGCTCAGAAAGTCGTTAAGGGAAGTATTTTAGCAGATCATTTGGCTCATCAACCGATTGACAATCAGGAATCAATCGGGTTTGAATTCCCAGACGAAGATGTCATGTATCTAAAAATGAAAGATTGCGATGAACCGCTACCCAGTGAAGGGCCAGAACCAGATTCCCAATGGGGACTAATCTTTGACGGAGCTGTCAATCATTATGGAAACGGAATTGGGGCAATCATTATAACACCTCAGGGTACCCACATTCCTTTCACTGCCAGACTTACGTTCAAGTGTACCAATAATGAGGCCGAATGCGAAGCTTGTATCATGGGTCTCGAAGAAGTGATCGACTTAAGGATTAAGAACTTGGATGTATATGGCGACTCAGCCCTGGTTATCAATCAGATCAAAGGAGATTGGAACATATACCAATCAGGATTGATTCCGTACAAAGATTACGCAAGAAGGTTGTTACCCTTCTTCAACTGAGTCGAGTTTCATCATATCCCTCGTGAGGAGAATCACATGGCTGATGCATTAGCCACTCTTTCTTCCATGATTAGTGTAGGTCAATGGAACGACTTACCTAAGATTGACATAATGCATCTTGAAAGGCCCGCTTACATCTTCACGATTGAAGCAGTCATAGACGACAAACCTTGGTATCACGATATCAAATGCTGCCTTCAGAAACAAGAGTACCCACCTAGGGCTTCCAGGAAAGATAGAAAAACCCTCAGAAGGCTAGCAGGCAGTTTCTTCCTGAGCGGTGATACACTCTATAAGGGGAACTTTGACATGGTCTTGCTCCGATGCGTCGACAGACCAGAAGCAGACATCCTGATAAAATAAATTCACGAAGGATCCTTTGGCACTAATGCCAACGGACATACAATGGCGAGAAAAATTCTAAGAGCAGAGTACTATTGGTTGACAATGGAATCCGACTGCTACAAGTACATGAGGAGATGTCACAAGTGTCAAATATACTCCGACAAAATCCATGTACCGCCAACGCATCTCAAAGTTCTTTCTTCCCCATGGCCTTTTTCCATATGGGGAATCGACATGATTGGCATGATTGAACCCAAAGCTTCGAACGAACATCGGTTCATCCTGGTAGCCATTGACTATTTCACCAAATGGGTCGAAGCAGCGTCATACGCCAATGTAACCCGACAAGTGGTGGTCCGGTTTATCAAAAACAATCATCTGCCGTTATGGTGTTCTGAGCCAGATTATTACTGATAATGGATCTAACTTAAACAATAAGATGATGAAAGAGTTATGCACAAAGTTCAAGATCAAACACCGTAACTCATCTCCATACCGACCCAAGATGAACGGAGCGGTAGAGGCAGCTAACAAGAACATCAAGAAGATTGTTCAAAAGATGGTCGTAACCTACAAAGATTGGCACGAGATGCTACCCTTTGCTCTTCACGGTTATCGCACATCTGTCCGCACTTCAACAGGGGCTACCCCTTTCTCTCTAGTATATGGCATGGAAGCAGTACTCCCCATAGAAGTAGAGATCCCATCAATCCGTGTATTGATGGAAGCTAAGCTAATCGAAGCTGAATGGTGTCAAAATCGACACGACGAACTGAATCTAATCGAAGAAAAGGGAATAACGGTGTTATGCCATGGTCAGTTGAATCAACAAAGAATGAAGAAGGCGTTTGACAAAAAGGTCAGACCTCGCATCTTCAGGAAAGGAGACCTTGTGCTAAAAAAGATACAATCATTTCTCACTGATTCTCGGGGCAAGTGGACTCCGAATTATGACGGCCCCTATGTGGTTAAGAACGCTTTCTTAGGCGGCGCCTTGAGACTCACAACCATGGACGGAGAGGAATTTGCCTACCCCACGAATGTTGATGTAGTCAAGAAATACTTCGCCTAAATAAAAAAAACGTCTCGGTGGATTGAAAACTCGAAAGGGCGGTCCAGGAAAAAATTAGAGACATGATTAAAAATCATCCCGGTGGATTGAAAACATCAAAGTACAATCCAGGCAAAAATTAGGGATAATGGCAAGTAACTACGTTCGACAAAGGGGCAAGTCCCTCGGCAGCAGTTACATCATCCGTCAGGAAAACTCCAGTCAAGGTCATCTTTGACAGAAGCTTAGGATGCCCCGAAGTCAAAATTGGTAGAAGGATAGTGGTCGTTATGTTTCAATGTAGCCCTTTTTCCCTTAAATTACCATTTTCTAACTTTGTAAATACTCTATGGAATCACGCGTTTGGCTGATTTCCATCTTATCAATAAAATTTGAGCCCTTGTGCTTTTGTTTGCAATTCTTATTTGTTTTAGCTTTACAAAACGACGTTTTAATATGATTAACGATTCTTGAAATAAAACAAAAATGAATTTAATTGTTAAACTTTTTTCTGCTTTTAAAATAAAGATGGCAATTTCTTTTGACCGTTGAACATCGAAAGAACCTCGATCGCTTTGCCAAAAGTAATCGAGCTTCAAAGTGCAGAATCAAAGTACTCCTTCTAAGCCAGTGCGCCTGAATGAAGGATCAGCTGTATCAAATGCGACTTTCCCATCTGATACCCCCGGTGTTGCGGTGAGAATCGGATAACAAGCTATTAAATTAACTTGCATCGCAAAACTTTGAAATTCACCACCGAGCTTTGATTTATCCAAAGGAAAGGGTAAAGAACGAAAACCCTAAAAAGAGAATCTAGGTTCGGGGGTTGGTTATACTAAGGGAAGGTATTAGCACCCTAAGTATCCGTAGTACTCTATGGGAACCTCTTGTTAGTATTTGTGTTATGTTATGTTTGCTTGCTAAGAACACGAAATAGAATTAATCTCGTCCTAATCATGATTTATTCGAGGAATCGATAATCAATGATTCTTGACTTTCATCGACTAAAAAGTGAATGAAACTGAAATAAAGAGAAAGCGGTCTCATATTGGTCAAAGTTTTGTTGATTCAATGAAGTCAACCAAACCATGAAGTTTGTTATGTCATCGACCAAACCGGAATGAAAAAAAAATAAGGTTGGTCTCGTCTTAATCAAGATTTAAATCGATAAGTCGATAATCTTAGATTTTTGACTTTCATCGACCAATAAAAATAAGTAAAAAGTGGCCTCATATTTATCAAGACTTTATTGATTTGAAATAATCAAAGTCAAGATTTATGCAATGTCATCGGCCTAAAGTAAAGAAAATGGACTCGAAATGAAGAATAAAGTTAGTCTCATCTTGATCAAGATTTAATCGGAGGATCGATAATCTTTTGATATTCGACTTTCATTGACCAACAAAAATAAAGAAATGAGCCTCATACATATCAAGACTTTTTAGTCATTTTGCATAAATCAACTAAGTCATGATTTTGTGATATCATTGGCCCAAAAAATCGAAATAAAGATCGTAAGCGAAAAATGAAAATCAAAACAAAATTCGAAAGAAAAAGTTATGAATTCAAGAAATAACATGATAAATTGAAACTAAAAATTCAAAGTGCTCCTAAAATAAAAACTAGAGAAACAAAATTAAGAAATAAATGGAAAATAAAATAAGAATAGTATGAAATAATAAAAGGGTGGTGATGAAGCATGTTTTTTGTCTTTTTGAATTTTTATCTTATCTTTTAAACATCATTCATAATAAAACCAAACAAAAATTATAGGATATTACAATACTTTTTCTAGAAAAATATTAACATGCTAACGAACTTGATAACAACATAGATAAATGACCATGGTACTTTGAAAACGGAGAAATAAAAGTGGTGAATGTTACCTAGTGGAGACGGTCCACTGCCTCTTCAATGACACGAGTTATGGAAAAATGAAGACGAGCCTTCTCTTCAGAAAATTTGCAAGAATAATTGAGGGAGAAAATTAAGAGAGTATTTAGCCTTTGTGTGGGGTGAATCTGGTGTCCAAAATGAGAGAATGAGAGATCTTATTTATAGTGTGAATAAAGTGGGAGTGTTGATGTGGCAATCTATGTGACTTTATGAGAATGATTCTTGGTCATTGATGATTGAAGCGTAAGAATGCTTTTTGGCCATTGATAAATCCAAGTTGGCAATCCATGTGACTTTATGAGAATGATTCTTGGCCATTGATAAATCCAAGTTGGCAATCCATGTGACTTTGTTTGTATTGTAGTGGTCCCCACTTACCATGAAGATAAGCAAAATAAAAGTAATAATAATAACAATAATAAAGCTTAGTAATAATAAAACTAATAATAATAAAACTAATAATGATAATAAAACTAATAATAATAAAATTAATAATAATAATAATAATAATAATAAAATAATAATAATAATAAAACTAAAAATAATAAAAAAGATAATAATAATAATAAAAAAGAAATAATAATAAAAAAAAAGAAATAATAAAAAAGATAATTGAAAATAGTTAGTGAAAAAAGAAATAAAACAAATTAAATTCTTACAAAAATGCATGATTATTGATATGTTTACTAAAATGCGAAAACAGAGACCAATGAAATGGATATGCAAACGATCAGAATATCGGAGGGTAAAATTTGGGGTAAAACAGTTGCCCCTATTTAAATATCTTCACCGGATGACATGAGTGATGATAGTCTTCATGAAATCATGGTGGAAGGTATTTAAATATAGATAACCGAAAATTTTGCCCTCAGACGCACTGACATGCAATGCTATGGACAAAATGCTGACATGCAATGAACTCTAATATGATGAAAATGATGGAATGCTAAATGCAAAGGTGCAGACAAACAAATCACCAAGGATGAAGGGCAATCCACCGCAGGTGAGCTTACTGGGGAAGGATAAGGTTAGCATTCACGAGAAAGACTCACTGGGGATACAGACTGTCCAACGATAGACTCACTGGGGAGACTCTAAGGATGCACCGGGGATAGAAAAATAAAGAGGAAATCCTACAGGCCATCACTAGGGATGGGAGCCAGAGAGGGGCTCTCCACTAGGGAAAAGTCCAAGGAGATGGACGACAGGTTTATAGGTGACCGGACGACACTGGGGAAATGAAAGTACACTCCTTACTGGGCATGGAACCAGAAAGAAGACATGATCTCCCCTGGGGATCAATTTGGAATAAAAGGATAGACACCAACAAAATATTTTATGGGATTTTCTTATACTGAAGAGTTCAAACGGGATCTTCAAGAAAAACTAGAAAAGACAGAGAAAGACACATCCGGAAAAACATCAGATGGCAAAAAAAACCAGTTATCCAGTAATGGCTGTGAATGAAGGGTACAAATCATAATATCTAATAATGGCTTTAGATGAATGTGAACAGAGACTACATTCAAGAATGGCTTTGAATGCAAAGAAACCAGTCATCCAATAATGGCTTTGAACAAAAGGTATAAATCACAATATCTAATAACGGCTTTAGATAAAGTGAACAAAGCCTCTATCTGAAAAATATCAGAAAGAGAGACACATCCGGATAGGCATCAGATGGTAGAGAAACCGGACATCCAATAATGGCTTTGAATGAAAGGTATAAATCACAATATCTAATAATGACTTTAGATAAAAGTGAACAAAGACTCGATCTGAAAAAACATCAGAAAGAGAGACACATCCGGATAGGCATCAGATGGTAGAGAAACCGGACATCCAATAATGGCTTTGAATAAAAGGTATAAATCACAATATCTAATAACGGCTTTAGATAAAGTGAACAAGAACTCGATCTGAAAAAACATCAGAAGGAGAGACACATCCGGAAAGGCATCGGATGGTAGAGAAACCAGACATCCAATAATGGCTTTGAATGAAAGGTATAGATCACAATATCTAATAACGGCTTTAGATAAAGTGAAAAAATAAGACTATATGGCATTGAATAAAAGGACACCAGGCATTCAATAATGGCTCTGAATGGAAGGTACAAATCATGATAACTGAGAATGGCATCGAATTATAGCGAGAAAGACATCCAGGACTGGCACTGAATGCAAAGGAGAAAACTTATCCAGGAATGGAACTGAATGGACAAATAAGACTTTTAGGAATGACACTGAAAGATATCCAAGCAAATTTGACGAGGATTACAAAAGAGAGGCAAAACTTCCAGGAATAGCACTGGGAGAAACAAGAGGAACAAGATATCCAGGAATGGCACCGGAGATCACAAGAGACAGACATCCAGGAGTGGCACTGGAGTGAGAAGACCAACATCTATTCAGGAATGGCACTGAATGAAATGACAGGTAATGTTTTGGTAAGGTAAGACGTGAATAACAACACGACCTCAGGAGAAATGCAAATGAGGATGAAACACTCATGCTATGCATATGTATATGAATTATGCAGATGATATATGATCAAATGCAAATGCAGATGTCGACGACATGGCTCGACTCTCTGGGAAGACAAGATTGGAAGACTGATTCCTCTACACGGAGATCACTGCCGTTCTGCTTGGGACTAGAGGTGCTGATGCTGAACACATCATCTGCCACACTGGTAAACTGTATCCAAATTGATGATCCTTGTAGGAAGGATGAAGAGCTGCTTGGGGATTCTTCAGGTAAACTGCCCCAGATTAACTGACTGTTGTAGATGAACTAATCATTGCTTCAGTTTGATTGATTCTGGAAATGACCGTTTTATGGTGCTCTTAGAAAGCTTGCCCCAGTCTGAGTCTTGAAAGATGATTATTTTACTGTACACTGGGAAAGCTTGCCCCAGCCTGAGTCTTGAAAGATGATTATTTTACTATACACTGGGAAAGCTTGCCCCAGTATGAGTCTTGAAAGGTTTTCTGGATAAATCAAATCTGAGAAGTCGTCATTAAACCACAAATCTTGAACTGATTTTCAACAGGATATGGAAGGAACTTGCCCCTGATTGGATCACCGACCAAGTTTATCAAATGTTTGAAAATTCCTTAAGAAGAAAGCTAGTTTGCAAACAAAAGTATTTGTACAAACATGGTAAATACAAAGTTCATGCAACCTTTGAAATCAAAATCATTTTGAAAGAGGTGCAAAGTATACGGGATACTGGTCAGAACACGGTGGTTCAAGACATTAAAGTGAAAAGTTTAAGCAAAGGGTGTAATGCCCAAAATAGACGATCTGCAAAGATCTTTTGGAGTCAGTTTACGCAACCTTGCTGTAGTATGTTTTCAAAATAACCTCGCTTCAATTAGGTCTTTTGAGGGTTATAACGTGGTCTGGTTCACGGTTTAAGAGACAAAGGATAAAGGCTCAAAGTTTATTTGTGACCCACCCAATCTACGTGATGAACTTCAGTCCTATGCTCGGTTAACTCAGACTCTGTACTCAAATTTCCATAGGTTAGGAATTGCACTGATGGTAGTAATGATGATGGTCCAGAAGTTAAGAGACTTTGTATTGGCGGTCACTACTTCCTTACAAAATTGTTTGCCATTGAGGACTTCCAGGATAAAGGATTTAAAGATTTCCTCCTTTTGGTTGTCATACAAACTTTTCTTTCTTTCTTTTTTTTTTATATTTTTTTTAGTGACTGCCTGGTTTAAGGATTACAGTGAATCATCATTGGCGTTTGACTTGAAAGACATCTTCGACACTTGCTTGTTGTGTGCGAAGGAACATTTGTGAACTTTGTTGAAAGGTGTCTTGAATGAAACTCTTGTATTTGAATGTACAATCAAGTTAACTGAGAACTACCCTGCCCCAGGTTAAGATTGCGGGTTTTTATTTGTAAAGAAAAGAAACTCCTACTTCAAGGCTCAAAGGGGTTAAAGAGGGGTTATCTTCCTTATTACTCCAGTGTTTAGGGATTGAAACAATGCCTTACATCATCAGTAAAGTCTTGATCTGAAAGCATACTAACAACAATTATGGGTATAACATTTTCATCATCCTCCCTCCAATCTTTGCATAATTAAAAAGGAAATGGAAAAGAGATAAAGTATTTATTGAAAAAGAAAGCATGGAGATGTAAATAGCAAACACAAATGAATTGAATAAAAAAGTTGCAATGCTCATTTCATTAATTTTGAAAGTACAAACATAGTTGAAAGCAAATAGCTATTACAAAATAAAGAAAATGCAAACAACAAGAAACAAAGGCCTGGTGACTAATCAATACAAGGATGAGCTGTCCTGTCTGAAACACTAGCTTTTAGGAGGATAGCATGCTGAAGTCGACTGAAGCTTCACTTGGCGTGCCCTGGCAGAGGGTTGCTCTGCACATTGGGATTGTCCTTAAAGGAGAGGATTTTGTTCCTCATCAGCTATTGCACTCTAGCTTTCAATGCAAAGCAACTTTCCAAGTTATGGCCTGCACCACCTTGATGGTATTCACAATGAAGATCAACCCTATAGCCGGCTGGAAGAGGATTTGGAGGAGGGGCAGAGGCCTTGTGGTAATCAAACCTTGTTGAACCAAACCAGGATAAAGTTCAGTATAAGTCATGGGAATAGGATCAAATCGACCCCTATTACGATACTGGCTCTGTCCTGCAGCCGGACGTTGGAAAGCTTGAGTTGGTCGTGGTGCAGCAACCACAGGAGTAACAACAGCAACAACAGGGTGAACAACATATTGAGGTCGGGGACGAGGCCTTCTTGCTTCAACCATGACAGCATTAGTCTGATCTTCCTTCTTCTTCTGAAAGTTCCCGTAGGATTTCTTCATAGCATTAGAAGATTCAACAGCCTTGGATACTTTTCCTTTCTTAAGACCTTCCTCTAATCTTTGGCCAATAGTAACCAAATCAGTGAAATTGGAGGAAACACTTCCAACCATCTTCTCCCAATAGAATGGGGACAGGGTATCCATAAACATTCTGGTTAACTCTTTCTCAGCCAAAGGAGGTTCAACCTGGGAAGCCAACTCTCTCCAGCGCTGAGCATACTCCTTGAATGACTCTTTATCATTCTGAGACATGTTTTACAGTTGACGGCGATCAGGAGCCATGTCGAGGTTATACTTGTACTGCTTCATGAAGGCATTTGTGAGGTCTTGGAAGCTGTGGATAGAGTTTTGCTCAAGACCCATGTACCATTTGAGTGATGCTCCACTCAAGCTGTCTTGAAAACAGTGGATAAACAACTTCTGATTCTTGGCATGAGCAGTCATCCTGCGAAGATACATGACCAAATGAGCTCTTGGGCAAGAGTGACCCTTGTACTTCACAAAATCTGGAGTTATGAACTTAAGAGGTATAACAAGGTCTGATACTAAGCACTGGTTGTCTGCATCCACATTGAAGAAATCAGTGCCCTCAACAGCTTTGAGTCTCCTCTCTATGCTCTGAAACTGCTCTCGGACAACTTCAGGTTCAACAAAGTCCTCCCGATCTTCACCTTGAGCACTGGCAGCATTGTACTCATAAAGGGGATTCTCGAAAGAAGCTCGAACAGTCTGTGGAACAGCATGAACCACAGGTCTGGGCTGGGTGAAAACAGGAGCTTGAAAGACAGGCATAGCATTCTGACCAACCATAGCAGTAGATGCAATCGGTGGAGAGTAGTTGTGTGGCAAACCAAACTCTGGCCAAGTTGAAGGTGGCACTTGAACCGGTGGAGGATCAGCACTTGAAACTTCCTGGATGAATGTCCTTTGGGGAGGCTCTCCTCTAGCAAGCAAAACTTGAAGCATCTCAGTGAGTTTAGTCATACTTGATTTGAGGTCATCGATCTCCATTCGGACCTCAACATTGTGTATCTCTTGCTCTAACATCTTGCGTCTGTAATTAGCTCTAGTTCGGTATCAGTGTTGAGGAATCATCTTGACAACTGACAGACGACACTGGAAGGTAGATACAATTGGTAATGAGCAACTGGACAAATAGACGGACGCATGCAATGAATCATGCAAAGGATATGCAATGCGATGCAAACAGGATGCAAAACACACATAGCAGGATCAAGGGTTCGAGATCACAGCATGGAGTGTGTGTAAAGAACCAACCACGGGGTGTGTACTAGGGTTCATAAACTGTAGAACAGGGTTCTAAAAAGTTCCCAGAGTCGACAACCCATCTTTCGGATTTTAAGGATTTCCCAGATGACTTGGTAATCAATAAAATTCTCAAGAGGATCTCGTCTGAGTGTAGTATCGCGTGACAACCAATTCAAAAATAGACTCCATCATGGTAACCGCACTACATCCTAAGAGGCTTAGTGGGGTTTGGTAACTACGGTTCTCAATATCACGGGCTCCTAGGTCAAGAGTAGCACGTCTTCACGAACAGATTCGTTCAACATAACTAGACTCTCAAGAGGGCCTCAACTGAGTGATGGTGTTATCAATTCAACTTTTCAGGATTCGACTCCCTCAAAGCCTCCTTGAATACCATCGTCCTATCCTAAGTACACTCAAGTCCGGGTTAGGACTTATCTCACCACTCAAAAGTAGTACCCTGCACACAGAAGATCCCAAGCAAAAACAGGTATACAGATATATACAGATATAAATATACAAATGTACAAGCAAGCAAACATATAAATAACACAAATACAAACAAGATAGGCTTAAACCTCTTAGGGATAAGCTCCCCAGCAGAGTCGCCATTTCTGTTGCGGTGAGAATCGGATAACAAGCTATTAAATTAATTTGCATCGCAAAACTTTGAAATTCACCACCGAGCTTTGATTTATCCAAAGGAAAGGGTAAAGAACGAAAACCCTAAAAAGAGAATCTAGGTTCGGGGGTTGGTTATACTAAGGGAAGGTATTAGCACCCTAAGTATCCGTAGTACTCTACGGGAACCTCTTGTTAGTATTTGTGTTATGTTATGTTTGCTTGCTAAGAACACGAAATAGAATTAATCTCGTCCTAATCATGATTTATTCGAGGAATCGATAATCAATGATTCTTGACTTTCATCGACTAAAAAGTGAATGAAACTAAAATAAAGAGAAAGCGGTCTCATATTGGTCAAAGTTTTGTTGATTCAATGAAGTCAACCAAACCATGAAGTTTGTTATGTCATCGACCAAAATAAAGATAATGAAACCGGAATGAAAAAAAAATAAGGTTGGTCTCGTCTTAATCAAGATTTAAATCGATAAGTCGATAATCTTAGATTTTTGACTTTCATCGACCAATAAAAATAAGTAAAAAGTGGCCTCATATTTATCAAGACTTTATTGATTTGAAATAATCAAAGTCAAGATTTATGCAATGTCATCGGCCTAAAGTAAAGAAAATGGACTCGAAATGAAGAATAAAGTTAGTCTCATCTTGATCAAGATTTAATCGGAGGATCGATAATCTTTTGATATTCGACTTTCATTGACCAACAAAAATAAAGAAATGAGCCTCATACATATCAAGACTTTTTAGTCATTTTGCATAAATCAACTAAGTCATGATTTTGTGATATCATTGGCCCAAAAAATCGAAATAAAGATCGTAAGCGAAAAATGAAAATCAAAACAAAATTCAAAAGAAAAAGTTATGAATTCAAGAAATAACATGATAAATTGAAACTAAAAATTCAAAGTGCTCCTAAAATAAAAACTAGAGAAACAAAATTAAGAAATAAATGGAAAATAAAATAAGAATAGTATGAAATAATAAAAGGGTGGTGATGAAGCATGTTTTTTGTCTTTTTGAATTTTTATCTTATATTTTAAACATCATTCATAATAAAACCAAACAAAAATTATAGGATATTACAATACTTTTTCTAGAAAAATATTAACATGCTAACGAACTTGATAACAACATAGATAAATGACCATGGTACTTTGAAAACGGAGAAATAAAAGTGGTGAATGTTACCTAGTGGAGACGGTCCACTGCCTCTTCAATGACACGAGTTATGGAAAAATGAAGACGAGCCTTCTCTTCAGAAAATTTGCAAGAATAATTGAGGGAGAAAATTAAGAGAGTATTCAGCCTTTGTGTGAGGTGAATGTGGTGTCCAAAATGAGAGAATGAGAGATCTTATTTATAGTGTGAATAAAGTGGGAGTGTTGATGTGGCAATCCATGTGACTTTATGAGAATGATTCTTGGCCATTGATGATTGAAGCGTAAGAATGCTTTTTGGCCATTGATAAATCCAAGTTGGCAATCCATGTGACTTTATGAGAATGATTATTGGCCATTGATAAATCCAAGATGGCAATCCATGTGACTTTGTTTGTATTGTAGTGGTCCCCACTTACCATGAAGATAAACAAAATAAAAGTAATAATAATAACAATAATAAAGCTTAGTAATAATAAAACTAATAATAATAAAACTAATAATGATAATAAAACTAATAATAATAAAATTAATAATAAAAAAATAATAATAATAATAATAAAACTAAAAATAATAAAAAAGATAATAATAATAAAAAAAAAGAAATAATAATAATAAAAAAGGAAATAATAAAAAAGATAATTGAAAATAGTTAGTGAAAAAAGAAATAAAACAAATTAAATTCTAACAAAAATGCATGATTATTGATATGTTTACTAAAATGCGAAAACAGGGACCAATGAAAAGGATATGCAAACGATCAAAATATCGGAGGGTAAAATTTGGGGTACAACACCCGGCAGAGTTCTTATCTCCTAAGCCCGACCAACGTAGCTCCCCACGGGGACTATCTCTCCTAAGCAAGGCAGAGTTGCTATCGTGAACCAGTGGTACTTTTCATCTCCCATTGTGGCCGAGTATCCAGTCGTGTTCATCTACTAGTCTGTATGTCGCATCAGTTTTGTCAGCATATACACACATACATCATGCATTACTACTTCACATGCATAATCATATTGCATCACTATCACTCTCGTCGGTCTTATCCCCTAGTGATAAGAGTCATCTTAATTGAGTCGCCAGTTCCTTCCTCGTCAGGAAATGAATCATCTAAGCGATCTCTCCTCTAGTTTATTTCTGGATTGAAGGTGGTTCTTTGACCACTTTGATAACTTGAACCTCTGAAGAGCCAGAGAGCTTCCAAAAAACATCACTCTTCGCCATTGAAGATGATATCTTCGCTTTCCCGGATTAAGGAAAATCCCCAGAGAAAGCCTCTTAATCAGAGATTCGACAGTACAACAGTTTTTCTCCAAAAAATTCACTGACGAAAAGGTCATCGGCACCTCAAAATTGGACTACATCATATGGCATTTCTCCGAGAAGATCTACGAGAAAAGTATGATGCAATATCCCTAAGCAAGAAATAGTCTCTCGAAGAGGCTCGTTTTCCCCAATAGAGTCGACAAATGACATCTCCGAACAGAGAAGTTTGTACACCTCTACAATTCAGACAGATGGGTTCCCCAGCAAGTCTGACATCAAAAGTTTTTTCCATCAAATGGAATCTCCCCAGGAAAATTCGGCGAGAAGTTTGAGGAAAACCACTACACATAGCGTCCCTTGTCAATAAAGTTTATTGACAAAAGAAACTTAGACCAGTTCCTTGGTAGAAAACCAGGATCGAGGGGAAGTTTACAAAAGAAACTTAGACCAGTTCCTTGGTAGGAAACCAGGATCGAGGGGACGTTTATTCCAGAAACTAAGACCAGTTCCTTGGTGGGAAACCAGGATCGAGGGGAAGTTTAAATTAGAAACTGAGACCAGTTCCTTGGTAGGAAACCAGAATCGAGGGGAAGTTTAATTCAGAAACTGAGACCAGTTCCTTGGTAGGAAACCAGGATCAAGGGAAAGTTTTTACCTTTTCTAAGCATCATTGCTTAGCAAAAGAAGAAGGATGCGTGAACTACCATTCCTAACCACCATCAAAATTTCGGGTATTCCGATATTTAATCCTCTTGCACCCCGAATGCCCGAATACCTTCGCCATTCACACCTTCGTGTCCAAGAAGATTAAATAGGGGCATCTGTCATATCCCAAATTTTGACCACTAAGATTTCCAATCATTGTGCAAATCATCATCACAATATGGATGAACCATTAGTCTCCCCAAAGATGGATGAGCATCCACTACAATAAAAAATAGGGTTTCAAGCCCTCTCAGAGCCTTAGACAAAGGATCAATCAAGGAATGACATGATCTTCAACTTGTCTAACCTCTCAAACATCCACAATGGATCAAGAGGAGTCCCACATCAAGGATTAAGCACAAGGCTGTAACAGTCCCAGTGGATTAAGCCTCAAGATCGCCAGTGTCACCAAATTAGGGTTTTGGTCGACCAGGGCCTCCAGATGGAAATTTTCCTCTGGGCATGAGCCAATGCTTCAAAGCATAACCTAATATACCCCATGGAACCTCATGGACCCCCATCATCAAGTCAATTTAGCCTCAGGGGATGCATTCACTAAACATAAGGAATTAGGGTTTCTTGACCTAATTCACCCCTAAGTTGACTTTTGGGACAAAACATGAGCCAAGACCTCAAGAGGGGATTTGAGGGTCTCAAATACATCACATTGATCCATTTTCAACAATGGATTGAGCCAAGAAGCTTGGGCAACAAGTTTCAATTTCATCTGAACCACAATTAGGGTTTCGTGGGAAAAGTCAACTGTGCCTTTGACTTTTGACCAGGACATGCTCCCAAACCCTAAGACATGATTCAATACACCCTATAACACCTATGGAATCAATCCATCAAGTTTTATTTAGGTCAAGGACTTGATTTCATAGAGGATCGCACAGTTTGGAATTCATCTGATAAAAAGTCAACTTTGCACAAAAGTCAAACTTTGACTTTTTGAGATTTTTCACAATTATGGTTTTTTAACCCTAAAATGATGTTAATGTGTGATTGGAATCATCATTCATCAAGAAAAATCAAGAAAAGTGGGATAACTTGTAAAAGGGGTAACCATAAAAACTTAGAAAATTTTCTAAGTTATGAAACAAAGTGGCTAGGGTACCAACTTTGGAGGACCATAACTCCTAAACCACAAGGCCATTTTTCCCCATCCAAAGCTGGATTTGTAGCCCTCATGGCCCTCTACAAAAGCTTTAACTACACCTCATTCCAATTCATCATGGATTTTGAGTTATGGAATGATCAAAATCAAGAAAAGTGAAAATGTCACTTTTTTCCAACACAGTGAAATTTTCACTAAGTCAGAATCTGCCTTCACTTTTTTCCAAATGTAGGGGGATTTTTCACTTGAATCCAAAAAGTATCAAAACCAATTGTGATCAAACAATTATTGTATCATATGAGGGCTTTCAAAAATGGCCAAGAACTCCATCAAATTCCACTTGAGCCATGAGATGTGACAATGGCAATATGCCTTGCTGAAAACTGCCAAGGCTAGGCAGAATTTTGCACTTTTGCTCGATTTGGCAATATCAGATAATTCCAAGCCTTGTCATCACTTTGGACACATCTGAGGATTAAATCTAAAGGGAACAAACACTGATCCAAGCCTCCAAAGTCTTTGGAACAAGAAGTAGCATGCCAAACCTAGAAATCCCTAAAAGAGGGACAAGACTACAATTTTGGATTGGAGCATTTAATGGATGCACCAAGGTGGCATGGACTGACACATTTGCAACTGAATTCAGTCAAGAATGATCCAACAACTAGGGAACCACAACTCTGTGCCCTAACCACTAGTCAATGGCTAGAGGAGACTTGGATTCTCATTGATCAACATTGGCCAAACCTCTGCTGCAGTTGCCATTCACTATTGATCCCAAAAAAACTTGCTCTACTATAAATAGAGCTCATTTGTGATCAGTTTGAGTACACCAAAGCCATCAAACAAATGCTTTCCTCAAAATCGCCTTCTCACTTCCAACTTTGCCTTCTAAAGCAAGTCACTATCGGGTTTTGAGTTTGAGAGCAATTCCAACCAAACCAATCACAGACACACCTCATAAACGTCATATAGAAGTGATACAAACACTCACATAACATCTGGAACACCAAAATCACAAAATCACTAGACAATTGCTCAAGCCTTTGACAGATTTGCAGTTGGGGTGCCATCTCAAGTTCCAGATCATTTCAATCAATTCCAAGCATCCAGACACACTCCATGGCCCCTAGGGAAGCTATCCAGATCATTGGAACCTAGCTGTAACACCCCTAACCCAAAACACGATCACCAGCTGCAAGTGGTAAGCATGAGCTCTTCTAACTCTATGATCCATACAATTTTTGCTGCACAATAATTTGGCCATATGTTCATAATCATGCATATAGTGTTTACCCTTAATCAATTGCTTTGTATGAATCGTGTATGGAATTTCTGAACCTTCATGCAGAATTTAGGGTTCTTGAGGTTTCTCTTTGATTTCTTATTCCATGCTTAAAATAAATGAAATTAAAGACCATAGACATGATCGTGAGGTGAAAACGAGCAAATTGATATGTAGATTGCATGATATAATCAAGTATTCAGTGAGATTGGATAGAAAACGCAAATCTGGGAAAAACAGAGCACACGGGCAAGGCCAAGGTGTTCTTGGCGCCCTTTTTCAAATATTTGAATATTTGAATTTTTGTGATTTTATTTAATTGATTCAAAAATCAATTTCTCTCTGAGTTTTAATGATTTTGAGTTGATTCTTTTTTTAATAATTCACAAAAATGTTAAAATATTTTATTTTACCAAAAAATATTATTTATTTCATATAATTGATATTTTTTCCAAGAATTAATATTTTAATTGTTTTTGACATTTAAAATATTTTTTCCTTCTCACTCTCCTCAGTCAAGTTCTCTGATTAAAAAATAATTAAAATGACTGAGGAATGTGATTTCAGTCAAGGCATAGCTGATCTATTTGGAGCAGCTGTTACACCTAATGCAAGAGGCATTTATGCCCAACCAATCCCTTTGAAGGTGATCTGATCCAGCAGCCATTCACTATTCTTCCAAGACAAGAGTTGATCACCTATAAATAGAGGTTCCAATATTAATGGATCATTCAAGGTACACCAAAGCAAGTTATAGCACTGCTTTCTCTCAATCTCTCTTAAGTGCAAATTTTCTTTGTTTTTGAGCAACCACCATCGGGTTTTGAGTTGCAGCCCTAAGCAATCCATTCCAATTGTTCAAACACATCACATATGATGTATTTGAGGTGTCCAAACACTTAAACACCAACTGTAACACCCCTAGCTCAAAATCACCCTTCAACCAAGCCATTATGCCTCAATTATGCAGTTGGAGTTCTCCAACTTGATCCAGAAGTTTTCAGAGTGTTCCAAAGCTTACAACACACTCCACAACATCCATTAAAGCTGTAGGGATCATCAAATCGCATCTGGAACACCATCTGTACAGAGTTCCATTTCAGCTTGCATCAAGGTAAGCCTCAAAACTCCATCTTCATGATCCATGCATATTTCCTCGCATGATATTTTTGCCAATTGATTGCCATCATGTGTTGAGTGCTTCCCCTCAAGAAATTTGATCATAGCCCTCATAACCATGTATGCACGACTGCTTTTGCAAAATTAGGGTTCATATGGTCGTGATGATATAACTTGCTATATACTGAAAATAAATAAAATCAAGTATTCCCATCTTGTTCCTTGTTAAAAAACACACGAGTTTGATGTTTGAATCATGTCAAATGGTTGAGAGATGAGTGAGATAGGGGGCTTCATGCACGAGCTCGGAGAAGAAGATGGCCATGGCGTCATTCTTCAGGTTTTCCAACCAAGTTCTCTATATATTTTTCACTTGCCATATGTTTAATGAATTGGCATTGCGCCCCAGTGGTTGATCAGCTGGTTTATGAGTATTGGCAAGCGAGAGGTCTGGGGTTCGAATCCCCCTCACCCCAAACCTCTTTTTTACCACTTTTTCCTATTTTTTGTTATTTTTCATATTTATTTTAAATGATTTGAAAAATTAATAACTCACTCAATTTTAATTATTTTTGATTGGTTCTTTTTGCAAAAAATCACAAAAATGTTGAAATATTTTATTCCACAAAAAAAATAGATTTATATTATTTATTTAATATAATTAGTATTTTTGTGAATAAGTTCATTTTCATTGTTTTTTAAACATTTTAAAATAAATATTCATCTTGAAAAATCAAAACCAAATGAGCTTTAATTCATCTTGTGATTAAAATATAATTTTTCAAACCTTAACCAAAGATCATAAATTGTTTATTAAAACTTATTTGGTATTTGTATCATTTTAATTAATTTTCTTTGAATAATTACTTTAAAAATGATGAAATTAGGGTTTTGTTAATTTTCACCCTAACAAATCTTTTTCAAACACTCATGGGCCTCTAATAGAGTGTAAGACCCAACCCTTTTTAAACCAAAATTATTTGGGCCTCGGTCATCGTATAAGACCCACTGTGCTTTCAAAAACCTCGACACGATCGCCGTTTTGAAATACAAAACCTTTTGGGCCTCTCCTTGAGCTGTAAGCCCCATCACTGGTACAAAAACAATTTTTGGGCCTCTAGTAGAGTGTAAGACCCAACCCTATTTGAAAAACAAAACATTTTGGGCCTCAGTGTATTGTATAAGTCCTGTTGTATTTCAAAAAGTTCGGCGCGATCATCGCCCGTTTAAATAAAACCCTTGGGCCTACCCTCGTGTTATAAGCCCCATTTCTTTTCTTCAAACAATTTTTGGGCCTCTAATAGAGTGTAAGACCCAATCCTTTGTAAATATAGACCATTTCTGGGCCTCAAATGTTGTATAAGTCCCGTTGTATTTCAAAAGTCATGGCGCGATCGTCGTCTTTTTAAACAAAAACCATGGGCCTCTCCTTGAGCTGTAAGCCCCACCACTTGTATAAAAATAAACTTTTGGGCCTCTTGAGAGAGTATAAGACCCATCCCTTTGTACAAAAAACCTTTTTTGGGCCCCAGTCACTTGTATAAGTCCCTCTGTACAAATTCACAGTGCAATCACTGATAAAACCATGGGCCTCTCCTTGAGCTGTATGCCCCAACAATATTTTCAAAGCACTTTCTCCTTTGATTTTGCATATGATATTGTTATCAAAGTTTTCTTTGTTGAACAAACTAACAAAACAGCATGGAAGCTCTACAACCGAGTAAGTGTTTACCCGCTTTCATTTACCGCTTTCATATGTATATAATTGTATTGTGGGGCTGTTTTCACTGTAAGTCTTCTTTCCTAAACTCATGTCAACTGTGTAATAATAGTATAGATATTTAGAGTTTCCCCGACAACTACGTCTAGAACTAGACAAAACCTAGTCTCCTTACATCCGACGTTCTCCCGGATATTTCAACATAACCTAAACCATGAGAATCTTCTTTTACGATAATTTTAGATAACTAGATCTAAGAAATCTCCCCCTTGAACAGTCCATATACAGAAGGCCATTGTTCCAACTGAAACCCCTTTTGGAACTGTTCATCAGCCTCCTCTTGGGCTTAGTGCAAGGACCCAAAGGCTTTCTAAAAGCATCCCCGCCTCCTCTTGGACGTTGTACAAGGACCCGTCGGCTTCTTAGAAGTTTTTACAGCCTCCTCTTAGGCTTCGTATAATGATTCTTCCTCCGGGAAGATAGGCTCCTCTTGGGGTTCGTACAAATTGTCCCTCGACTTCTTAAAAGTTACTATCGCCTCCTCTTGGGCTTCGTACAAATTGTCCCGATGACCTCTTAAAGGTATAGGAACAGAAATTAGTCATCTTAATAGAACAGTCTTTCAAGGAGTCTAGATCTTTCTATCGCAAATGTGCTGTCTCTTAATTTCTCTTAAGCATAATAGAAAAGATAAAACCCTAGACTTGGACAGTCTAATTTCCTTGAGTCTCAAAGACATTCTCAAGCTCCTTTCAAAAATGGGAAGATAAAACCTGTAAGACTCAGACAGTCTAAAGCTCCTTTGGATTCCCCGTTTCCTTAGAGAACAGGAAATAATCCCGATCCTCAGATCAAATCCATGAGTACGACGTTACCCATATAAGAACTGATTTTCTCTTTTAGCCAACATACTGGACCTGTCACTCAATTTAAACAATAACCATAGCCTCCTCTTAGGCTTTTTATAATGATCCTTTGTATAATGATCCTTCTTCAGTGAAGTTAGCCTCCTCTTGGGCCTTGTACAATGATTCTCCCCAGCGGAGCTAACCTTTTCAGACTCTCTTGATGAGTCAGACCTTTTAGCCTCCATCTCGGGCTTTGTACGAGATACAAAAACACTCTCTTGTTGAGTATAAAAGACTCTCTTGTTGAGTCAAACCCCTTCTTAGCCTCCATCTCGGGCCTCGTACGAGATACAAGACACTCTCTTGTTGAGTATAAAAAGACTCTCTTGTTGAGTCAATCTTCCAATAGCCTTCATCTCGGGCTTCATACGATATACTAAATCACTATCTTGTTGAGTATAAAAGACTCTCTTGTTGAGTCAACTCCCTTTTAGCTTCCATCTGGGGCTTCGTACGAGACACACAAAAGCACCCTCTTGTTGGGCCAATAGCCTCCTCTTAGGCTTTGTATTAGGAAAACCCCGGTTGAATCAATCAACCTTTTAGCATCAAATCTGTGCCTCGTTCACAGTATACAAACATCAACAACTCCTTTTCCTTCATCTAATTGCTGTAAGCGGCAAGCCTTTGGATTATTTACATCCACGCCACTGTCCTTCTTTTAGCATGAGAAATTCCTAAGGAAAGATGGAATTGCTCTACACTGAGTTAAAGTCTTCTCCTTCAGGTTGAAAATCCCCTATAAAGGAAATTATGGCATTGCTGGATTCACATATCCCAGTTAAAGTAATTCTCCTTTATAACCAGTCACCCAACAGTCGTGACAGGCAGACCCTTCTTTAGAGATGACAAATTCTCTCAGAAGTCAAAACCCTTTAGCTTCACATCTTGGGCTTCAAACAAGATACAAATAGACCATTCAGCTTCACATCTTGGGCTTTGAACAAGATACAAACCACCTTTAGCTCCACGTCTTGGGCTTTGAACAAGACACCAAAACAACCTTTTTCCTCCCATAGAATAGGAGGAACTATTATCGCTCTGATTTCCCTATCCCGGGAATACGTAGGCATAAGATTGAAAAATCTTAGCGATCACACTAATCAAAAACCCAAAATCCCATACATCAACCGAATAGCATCGGTCCCCAACACCCTACCCTGACATTGTTTTCAACAAAATAACCCCAAAGGGCGAACCCCTATTTTGATAGCATCTGTAAATCAACAGTTTTGACTGTTTAACCTCAGTTTGCAAGCAGGGTTAATTGGAGACATCTATTTCCCATCCTTCATCAGCTTTAATATGATAAAAATGAATCGAACTGTAGTACCCAAGCGATAGTGCTTCGAAACCACAAAAATCGCGCTACAGAAGAGTGGCGACCACAGTGGGAGAGCTTCTTTCTTGTTTTCCCAAGGGATGAAAAATCATGAATTCAAGGTGTCACAGGCATAGTGATGTCACTGGGAACCAATATTATTGCTAGGATCGGCCCTCACTAGGATCTTAGGTCAAAAACCTTTAAATTGGGAAGGTACCACAGAATGGCGACTCCGCCGGGGAGCCATTTTCTGTCAGGGACATAGGATTCATAGCTCTTAAAAGTCTAGGACATTAGGGCAAATATATATATACTGCTTTTCCTAATTGATATCTATGTTTATTTTTCTGCTAATGGGAATGCGTCTAGGAAAAACCTCTTTCAGTAGTGCGGAAGCTATCGGAAATAGTTGTCACGTGATACTACCCTCTTCTGAGGTTCTTCGAAATAACATCACCTAGCACGGGTCCCGGCCCGCTGATGTTATCTCGACAAGAATCAATGATTTTGAGAGACAGGTACAAAAATCACTAGTATAAACCTTTGGGATGGGTAGAGCCTTGACTTCATGACACCGACCCTTTGACCCCATGTTTTATCTATGTTTTTGTGTGTTGCATTTATGCATTCATTTAAAAAACATTAAAACAAAGAAAATTTTCTCTTCTAGTCTCTCTTTTTCAAATTAAACTAAGACAATGATTGCAAATGTCAGAGAAAGGAGATTGCGCTAATGGATTTCGGTAGAAGGAAAACTCATAAGTATACCTTCAAGGTTCCAAAGTTAGAGGATTTGAGAGGTTTGGCGAGAATGATCACAAACCATGGGGCTTTCAGAGCCAAGTACGGAGGTCTGCTACCTCTGTTAAGGGTCCAGGTAATTGAAAGAATCATGGAGGCACTCATTCAATTTTACGATCCGGTCTATCACTGTTTCACATTCCCAGATTACCAGCTCGCACCAACGCTAGAGGAGTATTCTCACTTGACTGATTTACACATTACTGATCAAGCTCCCTTTTCTGGACTGGAAGAAATTCCAAAGGATCAGACCATTGCAAGAGCAATTTATTTGGATGAGTCATAAGCCAAGACTCACATGACCACTAAGGGTGGCATCCAAGGCTTGCCAGGCCAGTTCTTGACAAAGAAGGCTCTATACTTTTCTAGTATAGGGAACGTGGCCGCTTTCGAGAGCATCTTTGTTTTGCTAACATACGGGTTATTTTTGTTTCCCAACATCGATAACTTTGTAGATATCAACGCCATTAAGGTTTTTCTCATTGGAAACCCTGTACCGACTTTGCTCGCAGATGTGTATCATTCTGTAAACTTAAGGAATTTATACAGTGGAGGAATGATCACGTGCTGTGCACCCCTGCTATATAAATGGTTTCTCTCCCATTTGCCTAAGTCTGCCGCTTTTTGGGATCATAAGAGTGTCTTACGTTGGTCGCAGAAAATCATGTCTCTTACCAACTCTGACATAGATTGGTGCAATAGGATTCATGACGGGATCAGAATCATTGACCGTTGTGGAAACTTCCCCAACGTACCCCTTATAGGAACTAAGGGAGGAATCAATTACCATCCAGTTTTAGTTCGTCGTCAATTTGGATACCCGATGAGGCATGTCCCGCGTAATGCTCATCTGGAAGGTCATTTCTCCAAGGAAGGAGAAAATGACAGGGCATTAAAGATGGAAATAGTGCACGCTTGGAAACATGTTCATAAGAAAGGACGAGAGTCTCTAGGGAAACCGGACTGTGTCTCGGTGGAGCCTTATCTCCACTGGGTACAAACTAGAGCTCTCAAGCTAAAGATACCTTATCCTCGTCACGGAGTTATTCCGCCAAGGGAATCTGCCATGTACTTCATGACTGAGACGGAAAAACTTCAGGTTACTCTCAACAAAGTTCAACAGGAGAGAAGGTCTTGGAAGAACAAGTACCGCATTCTGAATGTGGAGTGTACCAAAATACAACTACTGTTAAAAGATAAGGATGCTCTGATTGAGATTTTAGAGCAACATGCTGTAGAAAATCAGGATGACCAAAGGAATTTGCTCGCTCCTTTCACTTGGCAAAGAAATGACAACCCGACAACGGCCCAAGAGCCCCGGTCAAAGAAAAGGAAAGTACCAGAATCAGCACCCGAGTTCTCCTCAGAGAGGACTCGGGACCCATTAGCTTAGGTTTCTGTTTCCGCACCTTGTAATTGACTGTATTTTCATTTCCATAATCCTTTGAATTCAATAAAATGGGGGTGTCCCCACTGTTTGATATTTGCAATATAATTGTCGAAGTTTACTTTGAATAAACAAAAATAATTAATATAATCATTGCATTCATCATTCTCACGTCACGTATTCTTCTTACCTATGAATCTTACGTTTGTGTCTCGATTCTAGAGTCAAACTGTCTCATTCATACAATACTCGGGCCAATCGTCAGAAAAGGATGGATGATCTCGAGGAAGAGAACATAGAGTTGAGAGAAGAGATCGACTCTCTGAAAGAGGGTCTGAGAAAGCTTCATAACGACATGAAAACTCTAGCAGAAGCTCAGATGCAGCAACAAAGGACTGTGATCTCAGAGATCACATCGACGCCCATAGTGGAGAAGTATGATCCTAGGTATCAAATACCGAAAGATCGTCCCTGGGGCATGCCTGTTAACTATATCCCGGAAGGATATGTTCCGCCGATCACTGAAGATCAAGGAATCATAGCAGAAGCCGCTGGGCCTGAAGGTTACAAACTTCGGGAAAGCGAAGATGCCAGAGGCATATTGAGGACTCCTGAAGGTTACAAACTTCGAGAAATGCCAAGATTCACTGCCGTAGTAACGGTACCACCCCCTGTGGTGCACACTGTCCCAGAAGGACAGATTCCATAGATACCTTCTGGTGGAAACGAAAGCATGTTCGAAAGAATGAATGAGTTCCAGGAACAGTTCCTGGAAATGCAGAAAGAACTGCAAGCCCTTCGCGGTCAGGATCTATTTGGAAAGGACACCGCAGATCTTTGCTTGGTCCCCAATGTGAAAGTTCCGCACAAGTTCCAAGTGCCCGATTTTGAAAAGTACAAGGGTAACTCTTGCCCTCAAAGCCATTTAGTGATGTACGCTCGGAGAATGTCAGCTCAGACAGAGAATCAGGATCTACTGATTCACTACTTTCAGGATAGTTTAACCGGTGCCGCATTAAAATGGTACATGGGTTTAAACCACGCTACGATCAGCACGTTCATAGATCTTGGCACTGCCTTCGTCCAACAATATAAATACAATTTGGACATGGCACCGGACAGAGATCAACTCAGATCAATGTCGCAAAAGGACAAGGAAACATTTAAGGAATACGCTCAGAGACGGCGTAAAATTGTCGCCCAAATTTGTCCACCTCTTGAGGAAAAAGAGATGACAAAGATTTTCTTAAAGACCTTGAGCTCATTTTACTACGACCGAATGGTTGCCAGTGCGCCCAGTGACTTCACCGAAATGGTCGGTATGGGGGTGCGTCTCGAGGAAGCCGTTCGAGAAGGATGTCTAGTCAAAGACACTGGATCATCAAGTAGTACAAAACGATACGGTAGTGCTCTCCCTAAGAAAAAAGAGCAAGATATTGGTAATATCTCTCTCAGAAAGCAAAGGCGACGTTATCAACCAGTAGCAGCTGTAACTCCTGCTATCAACCATACGCCTGTTTCTACGTATCAACCTCAGGTTGCGCATAACCAACCTAATCAACAACAACTTCAACAAAGGACACAACAACCTCTTCAACAGGCTCGTCCCCCATATAACAACAACCGTACAACACGACCATCAGGATTTGATCCTATACCCGTATCATACGCAGAACTATTTCCGTTACTACTGGCCAAGGGGCATGTCCAGACCAAGGCTCCTCTTACGGTACCGGAAAATCTGCCTTTTTGGTTTAAGGTGGATCAGACTTGCCCTTACCATCAAGGAGGACTAGGGCATAACATAGAGAACTGTCTCAATTTCAAATCCGATGTGCAAAAGCTTGTTAGAAGCGGGGTCTTATCTTTCAAAGATACGAATCCAAATGTTCTCACGAACCCGCTGCCTCAACACGAGAAAGCTGCAGTCAATCTAATAGAAGGAGAGTCTAACAACGTCTATCAAATTCACGATGTACTCTTGTTGAGGGCCAACTTGGTTAAGATGCATTGTAGATAGAGTGGATATGGCCATGTGCCACCTCACAATTATCACCAGTGTGATGTCTGCTCTAAAAGTAATCAAGGATGTTCTGTGGTGCAATCAGCTCTACAGGAACAGATGGATCTCGGATGGATCCAAGAGCACCGAGTTCGTGGAGTTAACATGGTTTATACGAATTCCAACATCGTTCAAAACCACGAAATTCATGCGATGAAGGTCAACTTAGTGGCAATGCACTCAAGGCAAAGCCAGTATCATAATCTGCCGCGGCACGATTACAATTCCTGTCTGACTTGCTCGGTAAACAAACAGGGATGCTCTTTCATACAAGAGCCTTCCAGCGTCAGATAGATCTTGGATGGATCCAAGACTACCATGATAGGAATCATTATCAAATCAACATGATCCAGATCTTTGATATTCGCTTGATGAATACCAGCCTGGTGGAGTTACATGCTAAACAGATCCGGCTCGGGTTCCTGGTATCACATGATTATCAGAGCTGTGAGGCGGGTTGCGAAAACGATCAAGGTTGTGCCCTTGTCTAGGAAACACTTCAGCACTTGTTGAACCACTGGTGGCTTCCAATCTATATGGATGAAAACACCCAGCAAATTAGTATCACTAACGGGAATCCTACTAGATATCAAAGTCAGGGTGTTCGGTCGATGGAAACAGACCTAGTAAGGTTACACTGTATTCAAAGCGGACGTGGCCAGGTGCCACTACACAATTATGAGCGGTGTGGAGTTTGCTCAGTGGATAATCAGGGATGCTACTTTGTGCGAGCAGCCCTTCAAAGTCTGTTGGACCGCAAAGAGATTCAACCATGCTCAAGTTCTAGATCAGTCAACTACATCGCTGATCCAATCGAGGACGTTGTCGCAATCTCTGATCATCAGAGGGCTAGGGATGTTTGTGCCATCATCCCTCTACTTAACGAATCGAGAGTTCCCAACTAGGAACAGATCGAAATTACGTACGATGGTCGGAAAAGTCAGAAGGCTCCCATAGTCATCTATCAACTGGGACCACTACCGTATGAATCAACTAAGGCTATCCCTTACAAATACGGTGCAACAACAATTGAGAGTGGAAAGGAAATTCCGTTACCCTCCGTCGTGAACATTGCAGACATCAGTCGAGTAACACAGAGTGGTAGAATCTTCAACAGAGGAGTTGGAGAACCCAACAGAGAAAACGAACCTCAGACAGAAGTTCCCGATCCACCAGTCGGTCAATCCAGTAATCCCGACCTTTCAAAAAACAATGATGAGATGCTGAAGCTCATCCAAAGGAGTGAATATAACATTGTTGATCAGCTGTTACAGACTCCTTCAAAGATCTCGGTATTGTAGCGAGCGATTTTGGACGCGGTTCTTAAGCGCTGGTCGCTCTCTGCGGTTGAGCTTAAACTACAGGTCGATTCATTTTTTATCCTATTGTGAGCTGATGAAGGAAGGGAAATAGATGTCTCCAATTAACCTGCTTTGCATACTGAGTTTAAATAACGGTCTGTTAGGTTACGAATGCTATCAATGTGGGGGGGCCTTTGTACTGGTTATTTGTATTTTCGCCAATACAGTTTCTTTCTTTTTATCTTGGCAGAGGGTTTCTGGCGGGGAACAAGGGTTAGGACGTTAGGACTGATGCTTTGAATTACTGCTTTTGATTGATGGAGATATGGGATTTTGGGTTTTTGTTTAGTGTGCTCGCTAAGATTTTTTCTTTCAATCTTATGCCTACGTATTCCCGTTTACCGAAACAGGGAAATCAGAGCGTTCGTAGTTCCTCCTATTCTATGGGAGGAAATTGGTTTTTGGTGTCTTGTTCAAAGCCCAAGACGTGAAGAGAAAGGTGATTTGTATCTTGTTCAAAGCCCAAGATGTGAAGCTGAAGGTCTATTTGTGTCTTGTTTAAAGCCCAAGACGTGAAGCTAAAGGGGTTTACTTTAGAGAGAATTTGTCATCTCTAAAGGGGTCTGTTTGTCACAACTGTTGGGTGACTGACTGTAAAGGAGGATTACTTTAACCGGGATACGCGGATCCTAGCAATGCCATAATTTCCTTTATAGGGGGTTTTAACCTGAAGGAGAAGACTTTAACTCAGTGTTGAGCAATGCCATCTTTCCTTAGGAATTTCTCATGCTAAAAGAAGGACAGTGGCATGAATGTAGATGATCCAGAGGCTTGCCGCTTACAGCGATTAGATGGAGGGGAATGAGTTGTTGATGTTTGTGTACTGTGAACGAGGCACAACTTTGATGCTAAAAGGTTAATTGGATCAACCAGTGGTTTTCTTATATAAAGCCTAAGAGGAGGCTAATATGTGTCTCATACAAAGCCCGAGAGAGAGGCTAAAAGGTTTTGACTCGACGATGGAGTCTTTTGGTATCTCGTATAAAGCCCGAGATGGAGGCTATTTGACTCAACAAGAGAGTTTTTTTTGTATCTCGTACGAAGCCCGAGATGGAGGCGAAAGGGGTGATTGACTCAACGAGGGAGTCTCTTATGTGTCTCGTACAAAGCCCGAGAGAGAGGCTAAACGTTGTTTGACTCCGCTGGGGAGGATCATTGTACAAAGCCCAAGAGGAGGCTATGGTGACTGTTTCAGTTGAGTGACAGGTCTAGCATGCTGATTTTGAAAGAGAAAATCAGTTCTTATATGAGCAACACTGTACTCATGGATTTGATTCAAGGATCCGGGTTATTCCTGTTCTTTAAGGAAGTGGGAAATCCGAAGGGTATTGAGACTGTCCGAGTCTACGGGTTTCCTTCCTATTTTACGAAGGGGTCACTTGAGAATGTCTTTGAGACTCAAGGAAATTAGACTGTCCAAGTCTAGAGTGTCATCTTTTGTACCATGCTTTGAGAAACAGTAGTAGACTCTATGAAAGGACTGTTCTATGAAGATGACTAAGTTCTGTTCCTATACCTTTAGGAGGTCGTCGGGACAATTTGTACGAAGCCCAAGAGGAGGCTGGAAACTTTTAAGAAGCCGAGAGGTCCTTGTACGAAGCCCAAGAGGAGGCCATCATTCCCGGAGGAAGAGATCATTATACGAAGCCTAAGAGGAGGCTGTGAACACTTCTAAGAAGCTGGTGGGTCCTTGTACTAAGCCCAAGAGGAGGCGGGATTACTTTTAGGAAGCCTGTGGGTCCTTGAACGATGCCCAAGAGGAGGCCGATGCTTTTAAGAAGCCCGTGGGTCCCCAAACTCCGAGAAATTCAAGGCAAGCTATTCACAAGGAATAGATCAGGTCAGGAAAGTTCGAGAATTTGGAAGAAACTCAAAGATACCATTCACGGAGAATACATTCATCTCTGGGAATAGAGTTTCTTGACAATTCCTAATGAGGACAGCCGAAGAGAAGACTGTATCTGGTGATCCTATTGGGGATCTAGTTGTCTATTTTTACAAATAAACGAAACGGCGTCACTTAGTTCTAGACGTAGTTAACGGAGAAACTCGAAATATCTATACTATTATTACACAGTTGATATGAGTTTATGAAAGAAGACTTACAGTGAAACAGCCCCACAATACAGTTATATGTATATGAAAGCAGTAAATGAAAGCAATAACCACTTACTCGGTTGTAGAGCTTCCATGCTGTTTGGTTAGTTGTTCAACAAAGAAAGATTGAAAACAACAGTATATTCAAAATCAAAGGAGAAAGTGCTTTGAAAAAGAAAGATTTGGGGCTTACAGCTCAAGGAGAAGCCCAGGGTTTTATCAGTGAGCGCACTATTTGAATTTGTACAGAGGGACTTATACAAGTGACTGAGGCCCAAAATATTTTTCTGTACAAAGGGATGGGTCTTACACTCTCTCAAGAGGCCCAAAAGGTTTAAAGAAAAAGAGTGGGGCTTATAACACGAGGGTAGGCCCAGTTGATTTTTCGTTAAAAATGGCGATCGTGCCGAGATTTTCTTTTAACGCAGAGGGACTTATACAATAAGTGAGGCCCAAATGATTTTGGTTAAAAGGGGGTTGGGTCTTACACTCTAATAGAGGCCCAAAGTGTTTTGAATGGGCCTTATAGCTCAAGGAGAGGCCCAAGGTTATTTTTCAAAAGGCGACGATCGCGCCGTTTGTTTTTGACGGTATCGGGACTTATACAATACACTGAGGCCCAAAATGTTTTGGTCAAAAAAAGGATTGGGTCTTACACTCTATTAGAGGCCCAAAAGTGTTTTGAAAATGATTTATGAGGGTTGAATTAATCCAAAAACCCTAATTTGTTTTCAAAAATGTATTTAATTGAATAAAAAATTCAATTAAAATGATCAAAATTGTTTAACATATGAAAAACAAATTGTGATCTTGGATTAATGCTTCAAAAATTAAGTATTGACCTACAAAATAATTAGAAAGCATTAAAAGTTGCAAAATCAATGTGGAAAAAATATTTAAAATGTCAAAAACAATTAAAATATTAATTCTTTGCAAAAATATCAATTATATGAAATAAATAATATTTTTGGGATTTTTTGGGAAAATAAAATATTTTAACATTTTTGTGAATTATTAAAAAAAATAATCAACTCAAAATCATTAAAACTCAGAGAGAAATTAATTTTTGAATCAATTAAAGAAAAATCACAAAATTCAAATATTTGAAAATTCAAAAAAGGCGCCAAGAACAGCTGAAGAACACGCGCGTGTTCTGGGTTTGGCTGATTTGCATTTTCTATCCAATCTCCCTGAATACTTGATTATAACATGCAATCCACATATCATTATGCTCGTCTCAACCTCACGATCATGTCTATGTCCATTAATTTCATTTAAATTAAACATATAACAAGAAATCATGAAAAATCCTCAAGAACCCTAATTTCTGCATGAAGGCTAGGATTTTTGATACACGATTCAAACAATGCAATTAATTGAGGGAAAACATTCCATGCATGATTATGAACATATGGCCAAATTATTGTGCGAGGAAATATGCATAGATTGAGAGATGACCAAGTGTATGCTTACCTCTAGGCCGTGACAGCAAGTGCAATGTGACTTTTGATTTGGAGGTGTTACAGATGAGTGGTGATGATCTGAACAGCTTCCTTACACCCTATGGAATGTGTTTGAATGCTTGGACTTGATTGAAAATGGCTGGAACGATTTGTGGTACCTCAGCTGCAACTTGATTGAAAGTTTGAGCAACCAGCTGGTGATTTTGTGAAATCTGTGTTCCAGATGTTATGTGAGTGTTTGGATCACTTCTATATGATGTATGTGAGGTGTGTGAGTGATTGGTTTGATTGGAAAAGCTCTCAAACTCAAAACCCGATAGCTACCTTGCTAAGAAAGGCATTTTTGCCAAGAGAAAGAGATTTTGAGGAAAGCATCTGTTAGATGGCTTTAGTGTACTCAAACTGATCACAATTGAGCTCTATTTATAGTAGAGCAAGTTTGTTTTGCAAGGAATAGTGAATGGCAACTGGTAAGTAGGTTTGGCCAATGTTGGCAAATGAAAATCCAAGTCTTCTCTAGCCATTAACTAGAGGTTAGGGCACAGAGCTTTGGTTCCCTTGGTCTTGGATAAGTCTTGACTGATTTCAGATGAGAATGGCTCAGTCCATGCCACCTTGATGCTTCCATTGAATGCTTCAATCCAAATTTGGAGTCTTGTCCCTATTTTGGCCATTCTAGGTTCAACATGCTATTTCATGTTCCATGGACTTTGAAGGCTTGGCTCAGTGATTGTCCCCTTTAGATTCAATCCTCTGAGGTGTCCAAGTGGATAGGAGCATTTGAATTTGGATGATTTTGGAAAATCGAGCAAAATTGCAAATTCTGCCTTGCCTTTGACAGATTTCAGCAAGGCAACTTGCCAATGTCATATCTCATGGTGTAAGTTGAATTTGGTAATGTTCTTGACCATTTTGGAAAGCCCTTACATGATACAACAATTGTTTGAACATGTTTGGTTTTGATCTCTTTTGAATCCAAGTGAAAAATCCCCCTACATTTGGAAAAAAGTGAAGGTAGATTCTGACTTAGTGAAAATTTCACTAAGTGTTGGAAAAAGTGACATTTTCACTTTTCAGCCATTTTGATCACTCCATAACTCAAAATCCATGAGGAATTGGAATTAGGTCTAGTTGAAGTTTTTGTAGAGGGTAATGAGAGCTACAAATCCATATTTGGATGAGAAAAAATGACTTTGTGGTTTAGGAGTTATGATCCTTCAAAGTTGGTGCCCTTGTCACTTTATTTTTAACTTAGAAAATTTTCTAAGTTTTTATGGTTACCCCTTTTACAAGTTATCCAACTTTTCTTGATTTTTCTTGATGAATGATGATTCAAATCATACATTAACATCATTTTAGGGTTAAAAAACCATTTTGGTGAAAAATCTCAAAAAGTCAAAGTTGACTTTTGTGCACAGTTGACTTTTTATCAGATGAATTCTAAACTGTGCAATTCTTCAGGAAATCATGTCCTTGACCTAAATCAAACTTGATGGACATGTTCCATGGGTGTCATAGGGCATATTGAATCATGTATTAGGGCTTGGGAGCATGTCCTGGTCAAAAGTCAAAGTTACAGTTGACTTTTCCCTTAAAACCCTAATTGTTGTGCAGATGAAATTAAGACTTGTTGCTCAAGCTTCTTGGATTAATACATTGTTCCAAATGGATCAATATAGTTCATTAGAGACCCTCAAACCCTCTCTTGAGGTCTTGGTTCATGATTTGTCCCAAAAGTCAACTTAGGGGTGAATTAGGTCAAGAAACCCTAATTCCTGATTTTTGAGGAATGCATCCCCTGAGGCAAAATTGACTTAATGATTAGGTCCATGAGGTTCCATGGAGTATATTAGGTTATGTTTTGGATTATTGGCTCATGCCTAGATGAAATTTTTCATCTGGAGGCCCTGGTCGACCAAAACCCTAATTTGGTGACACTGGCGATCTTGAAGCTTGATCCACCTAGAAGGGAGCATCCTTGTGCTTAATCCTTGAAGTGGGAGTCCTTTTGATCCATTATGGATATTTGAGAGGCTAGACAAGTTAAATATCATGTCATTCCTTGATTGATCCTTTGTCTAAGCACTCAGAGAGGGCTTGAAACCCTAATTTTGATTGTAGTGGATGCTCACCCATCTTTGGGGAGACTGATGAAGTATGATGGTTCCTCCATATTGTGATAATTATTTGCACAATGATGGGAAATCTTAGTGGTCAAAATTTGGGGTATGACAGGTATTATCACTGTTACTTAGTTCAGAAGCGCACAGGGAGGCTCTACAGAAAGTCTTGGAGCAGGCCTTTGTGGAACAGGATGTGTCAATACGACAGTTCGATAGCATTGTCTCTAACATCACTTCCTGCAATAACTTAGGATTTAGTGATGAGGAATTACCTGAAGAAGGTCTCCGTTATAACATGGCGCTCAATATTACAGTTAACTTCCAGGACGATGCTTTAGCCAGCCTACTGGTAGACATAGGGTCAACCCTGAATGTTATACCGAAGTCCACTTTGATGCGGTTATCATTCCAAGGCCCTCCGATGAGAACCAGCGAGGTCGTCGTCAAAGCGTTTGACGGATCTAGAAAAACGGTTATCGGCAAAGTCGACCTTCCCATAACTATCGATCCTCACACTTTCCAAGTCACTTTCGAGGTCATGGACATCCGGGAAACATTAAGTTGTTTATTAGGAAGACCTTGGATACATCAGGCTGGGGCGGTCACCTCGACACTCCACCAAAAGCTAAAGTTCGTCCAGAACGACCAACTCGTCACGGTTTGTGGGGAGCAGGCCTTGCTCATAAGCAATTTGTCGTCATCCACTTATGTAGAACCGGAAGGGATAATCAGAACCCAGTTCCAAATGCTTTCGCTACACAAAGACAATCAATCCAAAGGGGGGACTTTGATTTCCTCGTACAAAGATTCTATCAAAGCGGTCGAGAGTACCAACACAACACGATGGGGGCAGCTTGTCATTCCTACTGACAATAAAACAAAGAAGGGTCTTGGTTTTTCTGCAACCTGTACCCAAACAGCTGCTAACGGTGAAAGTCTTCATCCCATTCAGAATTTCTCCACAGTGGAGGTTTCCTTCACCCAGTAACTCAAGAAGCGCATACCATCAATAAAGATGATTCATTCGATACGGAGGAAGAATGGAAGTCCTATCTCAACAAGGACGGTTATACGTCTCAGGACGAAACGCAGACTCCCTTTTGCTTTCCTACACAGAGTCCGAGATTTATACCCAGGTTAGATGTCGAAATGATATATGGAGATTGCGATCCGGAAGGATGTTGTGCTCCACCAAACTCATTAGAGGATGACACTCTGATGAAAGACAACTTTGACCACGACTACTATGGCCCGATGGAGGGCCTGCCAATGTGGCAGTCGTACCCAGGAAACTTGGGGCAAGAAAATCAGACGAACAATGAAAATCAGCTGAGCATCATTGAAAAGAATACCTGCGTCCCCACCATGTCATGGGATCAACACTCAGGGTATCCAGAACCTATCCAACACGACGATGAATTCACAAAGTTCTCCGGACTAGAATTCATCAACTATGCTTTTCCTGAGGTCAACGTCATCGAAAGGGATGACTCCTCCAGTTCCACAGAAGTGTGGGACACCTTGGGACAACCGAGTGGAAAATACGACTACATAGTCAAGTACACCGCTCCTGAAAGCTCTCGTATCAGGCTCGAAGACATCCAGCCAACTGGATGGGGAGATTTGCCTGAGAGCACAAATACTATGCAAAATGCAACAGAGGAATCCTCCTACGACAACTCTGCTTGGGAGAGAGATTCCAATGATCCAGCTCCACCAGAAATCAGCGTTATTTCTGATGACAAACCAAGAAAGAAGGTGCCAGACTTTGTGATTCACCAAGGAGTTCGCCGCCAATGGGTTGTTGTTGATGTTCTGAAGATTGTTCATAAGTCAAAGTAATTGCCGTCCTTTAACCTTTCACCCTGCCCAGGTGAAATGGATGTTTTGATAGGGCTCACTTTCTGTAAATTTCCCTCTTCGCTTCGCCCAAAGCGACAGAGTTTTGTTTTATAGGGCTGTAGTTTCAAGAATCGACTTGTTCATAAATAAAATAACGTCGTTCTGTAATTTCCGCATTAATTGTTGTTTTCTCTTTTCGCTTTTTTCAGAAAATGGTAATCCTAAAAAGAAATTCAAAATAAACAAGCTGTTTTTCAAAAAAAATACACTACACACACTCTTGCATTTTCTCTATCTCTTCTAAAAACAATCATCATGTAATGCAGATTGCTTGCTTTAAACCCCGTTGAAACATGCGATCTAATGCTTTCTCCCAACTTTGAGTTCCTGGTATTTGGGGATGAAGAAGAAAATGACGACAAAATTCCAGAGGAGATCTCCTGATTACTTCGACAGGAGGAAAGGTCCATTGAACCTCACAAAGAGCCGTTGGAAACAATCAACGAGGGTTCAGAAAAAGAGAGAAAAGAAATCAGGATTGGGGCACTGCTCAGTCCAACTGCCAAAGAGAGTTTAACCAAGCTTCTCAAAGAGTTTCCTGATGTATTCGCTTGGTCCTATCAGGACATGCCAGGGTTGGATACCAGCATCGTGGAAGATCACTTACCGTTGAGATCGAAATGTCTGCCGGTAAAACAGAGGTTGAGACGGACTCACCCGGACATGGCCATCAAAATCAAAGAGGAGGTACAAAAGCAGATCGATGCGGGTTTCCTCTCCACATCAGAATATCCTCAATGGTTAGCCAACATCGTACCCGTTTCCAAAAAGGACGGAAAAGTCAGAATGTGTGTCGATTACAGAGATCTGAACAAGGCAAGTCCAAAGGACGACTTTCCCTTGCCACACATTGACATGCTGGTAGACAGTACAACAAAGTTCAAAGTCTTCTCCTTCATGGATGGATTCTCGAGCTATAATCAGATCAAAATGGCGCCGAAAGACATGGAGAAAACTTCGTTCATTACCCCACGGGGTACCTTTTGTTACAAGGTAATGTCGTTCGGTTTGAAGAACGTCGGGGCAACCTATCAAATGGCCATGACTACTCTGTTTCATGACATGATACACAAAGAGATAGAGGTATATGTCGATGATATGATTGCAAAATCTAAGATAGAGGAGGAGCATGTGACCCACCTGTCAAAACTATTCGAGCGTTTGAGAAAGTACAAACTCCGCTTGAATCCCAGTAAATGCACCTTCGGTGTCCGTTCAGGGAAACTCTTGGGGTTCATCGTCAGCCAGAAAGGAATTGAGGTTGATCCTGACAAAGTCAAGGCTATTCAAGAAATGCCTTCTCCAAAAACTGAAAAAACAAGTCAGGGGATTCCTGGGACGTTTGAACTACATCTCCAGATTCATATTCCTCATGAACGTGACCTGTGCGCCGGTCTTCAAATTACTAAAAAAGAATCAGGATTGTGTTTGGACAGAGGACTATCAAACCGCCTTCGACAGTATTAAGGAATATCTGTTGAACCCACCGATTCTATCACCTCCAGTGGAGGGAAGACCACTGATCATCTACCTCACAGCCCTAGCAGACTCAATGGGATGTGTACTTGGCCAACAAGACGAAACGAGAAGGAAAGAGTCTGCCATCTATTATTTGAGCAAGAAATTCACCGACTGCGAGACTCGGTACACTATGCTTGAGAAAACTTGCTGCGCTTTGGCTTAGGCAGCCAAACGTCTTCGTCAGTACATGATTCGTCACACTACTTGGTTAATCTCTGAAATGGATCCAATCAAGTACGTCTTCGAAAAGCCTGCTCTCACGGGAAGGATTGCCCATTGGCAGATGTTGCTATCAGAATACGACATCGAGTACCACGCTCAGAAAGCCATCAAAGGAGGTATTTTAGCAGATCATTTGGTTCATCAACTGATTGACGATCAAGAATCAATCGGATTTGACTTCCCAGACGAAGATGTCATGTATCTAAAAATGAAAGATTGCGATGAACCGCTACCCAGTGAAGGGCCAGAACCAGGTTCCTAATGGGGACTTATCTTTGACGGAGCTGTCAATCATTACAGAAACGGAATTGGGGCAATTATCATAACACCTTAGGGTACCCACATTCCTTTCACCGCCAGACTTACGTTCAAGTGCACAAACAACGAGGCCGAATACGAAGCTTGTATTATGGGTCTCGAAGAAGCGATCGACTTAAGGATCAACAACTTAGACGTATATGGTGACTCAGCTCTGGTCGTCAATCAGATCAAAGGAGATTGGAACACATACCAATCCAGATTGATTTCTTACAAAGACTATGCAAGAAGGTTGTTGCCTTTCTTCAACAGAATCGAGTTTCATCACATCCCTCGTGATGAGAATCACATGGCTGATGTATTAGCCACTCTCTCTTCCATGATTAGTGTAGGTCAATGGAACGACCTACCTAAGATTGACATAATGCGCCTTGAACGGCCCGCTTACATCTTCGAGATCGAAGCAGTCATAGACGACAAACCTTGGTATCACGATATCAAATGCTTCCTTCAGAAACAGGAATACCCACCCGGGGCATCCAGAAAAGACAGAAAGACCCTCAGAAGACTGTCTGGTAACTTCTTCCTGAGCGGTGATACACTCTATAAGCGGAACTTCGACATGGTCTTGCTCCGATGCGTAGACAGACCAGAAGCAGACATACTGATAAGGGAAATTCACGAAGGATCCTTTGGTACTCATGCCAACGGACACACGATGGCGAGGAAAATTCTAAGAGCAGGGTACTACTGGTTGACCATGGAATCTGACTGCTACAAGTACATGAAGAGGTGTCACAAGTGTCAGATATACTCCGGCAAAATCCATGGACCGCCAACGCATCTCAAAGTTATCTCTTCTCCATGACCTTTTTCTATATGGGGACTCAACATGATTGGTATGATTGAGCCCAAGGCTTCGAACGGACATCAGTTCATTCTAGTAGCCATTGATTACTTCACCAAGTGGGTCAAAGCACCGTCATACGCCAATGTAACTCGTCAAGTGGTGGTCCGCTTTATCAAAAACAATCTCATCTGCCGTTATGGTGTTCTAAGCCAGATCATTACTGATAATGGATCTAACTTGAACAATAAGATGATGAAAGAGTTGTGCACAGAGTTCAAGATCGAACACCATAACTCATCTCCCTACCGACCCAAGATGAACGGAGCGGTAGAAGCGGCTAACAAGAACATCAAGAGGATTGTTCAAAAAATGGTTGTAACCTACAAAGATTGGCACGAGATGCTACCCTTTGCTCTTCACGGTTATCGCACATCTGTCCGCACTTCAACAGGGGCGACCCCTTTCTCTCTAGTATATGGCATGGAAGCAGTGCTCCCCATCGAAGTAGAGATCCCATCAATCCGGGTATTAATGGAAGCTAAGCTTACAGAAGCTGAATGGTGTCAAACCCGACACGACGAACTGAATCTGATCGAAGAGAAGCGAGTCACGGCTCTATGCCACGGTCAGTTATATCAACAAAGAATGAAGAAGGCGTTTGACAAAAAGGTCCGACCTCGCGGCTTCAGGAAAGTAGACCTTGTGCTAAAAAAGATACAATCATTTCTCACTGACTATCGGGGCAAATGGACTCCGAGTTATGACGACCCCTATGTGGTCAAGAAAGCTTTCTCAGGCGGTGCCTTGAGACTTGCAACCATGGACGGAGAGGAATTTGCCTACCCCACAAATGTTGATGTAGTAAAGAAAAACTTCGCCTAAACTAAAAAAAAAACGTCTCGGTGGATTGAAAACCCGAAAGGGCGGTCCAAGCAAAAATTAGAGACATGATCAAAAATCATCCCGGTGGATTGGAAATCTCAAAGTACAATCCAGGAAAAAATTAGGGATAAGGGCAAGTAACTATGTTCAACAGGGGCAAATCCCTCAGCAGCAGTTACGTCATCCGTCAGGAAAACTCCAGTCAGGGTCATCTTCGACAGAAACTCAGGATGTCCAGAATTTCAAGTTGGTAGAAGGATAGTGGTCGTTATGTTTCGATGTAGCCCTTTTCCCCTAAATTACCATTTTATGACTTTGTATATACTCTATGGAATCACGTGATTGGCTGACTTCCATCCTATCAATAAAATTTGAGCCCTTGTGCTTTTGTTTGCAATTCTTATTTGTTTTAGCTTTACAGAACGACATTTTAACGTGATTAATGATTCTTGAAATAAAACAAAAAACGAATTTACTTGTTAAACTTTTCTGCTTTTAAAATAAAGGTGGCAATTTCTTTCGACTGTTAAACATCAGAAGAACATCGATCGCTTCTCCAGAAGTAAGCGAACCTCAAAGTACAGAATCAAAGTATTCCTTCTAAACCAATACGCCTGAACGAAGGATCAACTGTGTCGGAGACCTGGTTTCGTCTGACACACCTCGGCCGAGTTCTTACCTCCTAAGCCCGACCAACATAGTCCCCCGTGGGGACTATCCCACCTAAGCAAGGCAGAATTGCTATCTTGAACCAACGATACTTTTTATCTCCCATTGTGGCCGAGTATCCAGTCATGTTCATCTACTAGTTTGTATGTCGTGTCAGTTTTGTCAGCATATACATACATGCATCATGCATTATTGATTTACATTCATATTCATATTGCATCACTATCACTCTAGCCGGTCTTTTCCCCTAGTAATAAAAGTCTTCACGATCGAGTCGTCGGTTCTTTCCTCATCAGGAAATGTTGCGTCTGAACAATCTCTCTCCTCCAGCTTATCTCTGGATTAAAGTTGGTCTCTTGACCACTTTGATAACTTGAACCTCTGAGACCAAAGAAGAGCGTCGACGAACATCACTCTTCGCCATTGAAGATGATATTTTCGCTTTCCCGGATTAAGGAAAATCCCCAGAGAAGACCTCTTAATCAAAGATTCAGCAATGCAGCAGTCTTTCTCCGAAAAGTCCGCTGACGGAAAGGTCATCAGCACCTCAAAATTAGATCCCATCATATGGCATTTTTCCAAGAAGATCCCGATAAAAGTATGATGTAATACCCCAAGTGGAAATAGTCTCTCAAGAGACTCGTTTTCCCCGATAGAGTCGACAAATGGCATCTCCAACAGAGAAGTTTGTACACCTCTGCAGTTCAGACAGATGGGTTCCCTAGCAAGTCTGACATCAGAACTTTTTCCATCAAATGGCATCTCCCTAGGAAAATTCGGCGAGAAGTTTGAGGAAAACCGCTACGCATAGCGTCCCTTGACAAGAAAGTTTATTGACAAAAGAAACTAAGACCAGCTCCTTGGTAGGAAACCAGGATCGAGGGGAAGTTTATATCAGAAACTAAGACCAGTTCCTTGGTAGGAAACCAGGATCGAGGGGAAGTTTATACCAGAAACTAAGACCAGTTCCTTGGTAGGAAACCAGGATCGGGGGGAAGTTTATATCAGAAACTAAGACTAGTTCCTTGGCAGGAAACCAGGATCGAGGGGAAGTTTATTTTAGAAACTAAGACCAGTTCCTTGGCTGGAAACTAGGATTGAGGGGAAGTTTTTACCTTTTCCGAGCATCATTGCTTAGCAAAAGAAGAAGGATGCGTGAACTACCATTCTTAATCACCATCAAAATTTTGGGTATTCCGATATTTAATCCTCTTGCACCCCGAATGCCCGAATGCCTTCGTCATTCACACCTTCGGGTCCAAGAAGATTAAATAGGGGCATCTGTCATACCCCAAATTTTGACCATTAAGATTTCCCATCATTGTGCAAATCATCATCACAATATGGATGAACCATTAGTCTCCCCGAAGATGGGTGAGCATCCACTACAATCAAAATTAGGGTTTCAAGCTCTCTTTGAGCCTCAGCCAAAAGATCAAATCAAGGAATGATATGATCTTCAACTTGTCTAAACTTCTCAAACATCAACAAAGGATCAAGAGGACTCCCACTTCAAGGATTAAGCACAAGGCTGCTCCCTTCTAGGTGGATTAAGCCTCGAGATCGCCAGTGTTACCAAATAAGGGTTTTGGTCGACCAGGGCCTCCAGATGGAATCTTTCCTCTGGGCATGAGCCAATGCTTCAAAGCATAACCTAGTATGCTCCAAGGGACATCATAAACCCAATCATCAAGTCAATTTAACCTCAGGGGATGCATTCATCAAAAATCAGGAATTAGGGTTTCTTGACCTAATTCACCCCTAAGTTGACTTTTAGGACAAATCATGAGCCAAGACCTCAAGACATGGTTTGAGGGTCTCTAGCATACTACATTGATCCATTTACAACAATGGATTGATCCAAGAAGCTTGAGCAACAAGTTTCAATTTCACATGAACCACAGTTAGGGTTTCGCGAGAAAAGTCAACTGTAGCTTTGACTTTTGACCAGGACATGCTCCCTAACCCTAGGACATGATTCAATATACCCTATAATACCTATGAAATCAATCCATCAAGTTTGATTTAGGTCAAGGACTTGATTTCATAGAGGATCGCACAGTTTGGAATTCATCTAACAAAAAGTCAACTGTGCACAAAAGTCAAACTTTGACTTTTTGAGATTTTTCATAATTATGGTTCCTTAACCCTAAAATGATGTTAATATGTGGTTATAATCATCATTCATCAAGAAAAATCAAGAAAAGTGGGATAACTTGTAAAAGGGGTAACCATAAAAACTTAGAAATTTTTCGAAGTTATGGAACAAAGTGGCTAGGGTACCAACTTTAGAGGATCATAACTCCTAAACCACAAGGCCATTTTTCCCCATCCAAATCTGGATTTGTAGCTCTCATTACCCTCTACAAAAGATTCAACTACACCTCACTCCAATTCATTATGGATTCTGAGTTATGATTGGGCCAAAATGACTAAAACATGAAAATACATCATTTTCCAACACTTAGAAAAATTTTGACCAAGGCAGATTTTGTTGAAAACACCAAAACTTGTGAGATCTTTTCACATAGTTGCAAGATGAATCAAGTCCAAAGGTAAACATCAATGTTGTTGCATATGTTTCTAAGAATCCAAAGAGCCTCTCAGCATGAATTAATTCAACTTGAGCCAAGAGAAATCTATGCCCAAAGTCATGCTGCTGCAAGCTGTTTTGGAAAAATCAGTTTGCATGTTTCCTTGCCACACACGATTTCTGAATCAAAACCAAGGATCATTATGCCACATGTACTCAAACTAATCACAATACATCTGATCCAACCTACAAAGCTGAGTCACAAAGCCAAGGAATCTTCCAACTTGAAGTTCATGCATTTTGTCACATTTTACCTTGAATTCAAAGGGCATTAATATGGAATAGTGCATTGTCAAGATTCTCACTCTCCTCGGTCAAGTTCTCTGATTAAACAACAATTAAAATGACCGAGGAATGTGATTTCAGTTAAGGCATAGCGGATCTATTTGGAGTAGCTGTTACACCTAATGCAAGAGGCATTTATGCCCAACCAATCCCTTTGAAGGTGATCTGATCCAGCAGCCATTCACTATTCCTCCAAGAAAAGAGTTGATCGCCCATAAATAGAGGTTCCAATGGATCATTCAAGGCACACCAAAGCAAGTTATAGCACTGCTTTCTCTCAATCTCTCTTAAGTGCCAATTTTCTTTGTTTTTGAGCAACCACCATCGGGTTTTGAGTTGCAGCCCTAAGCAATTCATTCCAATTGTTTAAACACATCACATATGATGTATTTGAGGTGTCCAAACACTTAAACACCAACTGTAACACCCCTAGCTCAAAATCACCCTTCAACCAAACCATTATGCCTCAATTATGCAGTTGGAGTTCTCCAGCTTGATCCAGAAGTTTTCAGAGTGTTCCAAAGCTTGTAACACACTCCACAACATCCATTAAAGCTGTAGGGATCATCAAATTGCATCTGGAACACCATCTGTGCAGAGTTCCATTTCAGCTTGCATCAAGGTAAGCCTCAAAACTCCATCTTCATGATCCATGCATATTTCCTCGCATGATATGTTTGCCAATTGATTGCCATCATGTGTGGAGTGTTTCCCCTCAAGAAATTTGATCATAGCCCTCATAACCATGTTTGCACGACTGCTTTTGCAAAATTAGGGTTCATATGGTCGTGATGATATAACTTGCTATACACTGAAAATAAATAAAATCAAGTATTGCCATCTTGTTCCTTGTTAAAAAAACACACGAGTTTGGTGTTTGAATCATGTCAAATGGTTGAGAGATGAGTGAGATAGGGGGCTTCATGCACGAGCTCGGGGAAGAAGATGGCCATGGCGCCATTCTTCAGGTTTTCCAACCAAGTTCTCTATATATTTTTCACTTGCCATATGTTTAATGAATTGGCATTGCGCCCCAGTGGTTGATCAGCTGGTTTGTGAGTATTGGCAAGCGAGAGGTCTGGGGTTCGAATCCCCCTCGCCCCAGACCTCTTTTTTTACCACTTTTTCCTATTTTTTTGTTATTTTTCATATTTAATTTAAATGATTTGAAAAATTAATAACTCACTCAATTTTAATTATTTTTTATTGGTTCTTTTTGCAAAATATCACAAAAATGTTGAAATATTTTATTCCACAAAAATAATTAGATTTATATTATTTATTTAATATAATTAGTATTTTTGTGAATAAGTTCATTTTCATTATTTTTTAAACATTTTAAAATGAATATTCATCTTGAAAAATCAAAACCAAATGAGCTTTAATTCATCTTGTGATTAAAATATCATTTTTCAAACCTTAACCAAAGATCATAAGTTGTTTATTAAAACTTATTTGGTATTTGTATCATTTTAATTAATTTTCTTTGAATAATTACTTTAAAAATGATGAAATTAGGGTTTTGTTGATTTTCACCCTAACAAATCTTTTTCAAACACTCATGGGCCTCTAATAGAGTGTAAGACCCAAACCTTTTTAAACCAAAATAATTTGGGCCTCGGTCATCGTATAAGACCCACAGTGCTTTCAAAAACCTCGGCACGATCGCCGTTTTGAAATACAAAACCTTTTGGCTCTCTCCTTGAGCTGTAAGCCCCCTCACTGGTACAAAAACAATTTTTGGGCCTCTAGTAGAGTGTAAGACCCAACCGTTTTTGAAAAAAAAAACATTTTGGGCCTCAGTGTATTGTATAAGTCCCATTATATTTCAAAAAGTTCGTTTAAATAAAACCCTTGGGCCTACCCTCGTGATATAAGCCCCATTTCTTTTCTTCAAATAATTTTTGGGCCTCTAATAGAGTGTAAGACCCAATCCTTTGTAAATACAGACCATTTTTGGGCCTCAAATGTTGTATAAGTCCCATTGTATTTCAAAAGTCACAGCGCGATCGTCGCCTTTTTAAACAAAAACCATGGGCCTCTCCTTGAGCTGTAAGCCCCACCACTTGTATAAAAATAAACTTTTGGGCCTCTTGAGAGAGTATAAGACCCATCCCTTTGTACAGAAAACCTTTTTTGGGCCCCAGTCACTTGTATAAGTCCCTCTGTACATATTCACAGTGCAATCACTGATAAAACCTTGGGCCTCTCCTTGAGCTGTAAGCCCCAACAATCTTTTCAAAGCACTTTCTCCTTTGATTTTGCATATGATATTGTTATCAAAGTTTTCTTTGTTGAACAAACTAACAAAACAGCATGGAAGCTCTACAACCGAGTAAGTGTTTACCCGCTTTCATATGTATATAATTGTACTATGGGGTTGTTTTCACTGTAAGTCTTCTTTCGTAAACTCATGTCAACTGTGTAATAATAGTATAGATATTTAGAGTTTCCACGGCAACTACGTCTAGAACTAGACAGAACCTAGTCTCCTTACATCCGACGTTCTCCCGGATATTTCAACATAACCTAAACCATGAGAATCTTCTTTTACGAAAATTTTAGATAACTAGATCTAAGAAATCTCCCCCTTGAACAGTCCATATACAGAAGGCCATTGTTCCAAGTGAAACCCCTTATGGAACTGTTCATCAACCTCCTCTTGGGCTTAGTGCAAGGACCCAAAGGCTTCCTAAAAGCATCCCCGCCTCCTCTTGGGCGTTGTACAAGGACATGTCGGCTTCTTAGAAGTTTTCACAACCTCCTCTTAGGCTTCGTATAATGATTCTTCCTCCGGGAAGATAGCCTCCTCTTGGGCTTCGTACAAATTGTCCCTCGGCTTCTTAAAAGTTACTCTCGCCTCCTCTTGGGCATCGTACAAATTGTCCCGACGACCTCTTAAAGGTATAGGAACAGAAATTAGTCATCTTAATAGAACAATCTTTCAAGGATGTTGTCTCTTAATTTCTCTTAAGCATAGTACAAAAGATAAAACCCTAGACTTGGACAGTCTAATTTCCTTGAGTCTCAAAGACATTCTCAAGCTCTTTTCAAAAATGGGAAGATAAAACCCGTAAGACTCTGACAGTCTAAAGCTCCTTTAGATTCCCCGTTTCCTTAGAGAACAAGAAATAATTCCGATCCTCAGATCAAATCCATGAGTACGACGTTACCCATATAAGAACTGATTTTCTCTTTTAGCCAACATACTGGACCTGTCACTCAATTGAAACAATAACCATTGCCTCCTCTTAGGCTTTGTATAATGATCCTTTCCTCAGGAAAGATAGCCTCCTCTTAGGCTTTGTATAATGATCCTTCTTCAGTGAAGTTAGCCTCCTCTTGGGCCTTGTACAATGATTCTCCCCAGCGGAGCTAACCTTTTCAAACTCTCTTGATGAGTCAGACCTTTTAGCCTCCATCTTGGGCTTTGTACGAGATACAAAAACACTCTCTTGTTGAGTATAAAAGACTCTCTTGTTGAGTCAAACCCCTTTTTAGCCTCCATATCGGGCCTCGTACAAGATACAAGACACTCTCTTGTTGAGTATAAAAAGACTCTCTTGTTGAGTCAATCTTCCAATAGCCTCCATCTCGGGCTTCATACGATATACTAAATCACTCTCTTGTTGAGTATAAAAGACTCTCTTGTTGAGTCAACTCCCTTTTAGCTTCCATATCGGGCTTCGTACGAGATACCAAAGCACTCTCTTGTTGAGTCAACCCTTCCAGCCTCTCTCTCGGGCTTCGTACGAGACACACAAAAGCACCCTCTTGTTAGGCCAATAGCCTCCTCTTAGGCTTTGTATAAGGAAAACCCCGGTTGAATCAATCAACCTTTTAGTATCAAATATGTGCCTCGTTCACAGTATACAAACATCAATAACTCCTTTTCCTTCATCTAATTGCTGTAAGCGGCAAGCCTCTGGATTATTTACATCCACGCCACTGTCCTTCTTTTAGCATGAGAAATTCCTAAGGAAAGATGGCATTGCTCTACACTGAGTTAAAGTCTTCTCCTTCAGGTTGAAAATCCCCTATAAAGGAAATTATGGCATTGCTGGATTCACATATCTCAGTTAAAGTAATTCTCCTTTATAACCAGTCACCCAACAGTTGTGATAGACAGACCCTTCTTTAGAGATGACAAATTCTCTCTGAAGTCAAAACCCTTTAGCTTCACATCTTGGGCTTCAAACAAGATACAAATAGACCATTCAGCTTCACATCTTGGGCTTTGAACAAGATATAAATCACCTTTAGCTTCACGTCTTGGGCTTTGAACAAGACACCAAAACAACCTTTTTCCTCCCCTAGAATAGGAGGAACTACGATCGCTCTGATTTCACTATCCCGGGAATACATAGGCATAAGATTGAAAAATATTAGCAAGCACACTAATCAAAAACCCAAAATCCCATATATCAACCGAATAGCATCGGTCCGCAACACCCAACCCCGACACTGTTTTCAACAAAATAACCCCAAAAGGCGAACCCCCCTATTTTGATAGCATCTGTAAATCAACAGTTTTGACTGTTTAACCTCAGTTTGCAAGCAGGGTTAATTGGAGACATCTATTCCCCTTCCTTCATCAGCTTTAATAGGATAATAAATGAATCAAACTGTAGTACCCAAGCGATAGTGCTTTGAAACCACAAAAATTGCGCTACATCGTGTTATAAGCCCCATTTCTTTTCTTTAAACTCTTTGGGCCTCTAATAGAGTGTAAAACCCAATCCTTTGTAAATACAAACCTATTTTGGGCCTCAGATGTTGTATAAGTCCTGTTGTATTTCAAAAGTTCGGTGCGATCATCGCCCTTTTAAAACAAACCATCTGGGCCTCTCCTCGAGCTATAAGACCCATTCAAAATCATTTTTTTGGGCCTCTATTAGAGTGTAAGACCCAACCCCTTTGAAAACCAAAAATTTTGGGCCTCAGTCATTGTATAAGACCCACGGTGTTTTCAAAACCTCGGCGCGATCGTCGTCCTTTTTCAAAAACAAATCATATGGGCCTACCCTCATGTTATAAGCCCCATTTCTTTTTCTTTCAATCATTTTTGAGCCTCTTGAGAGAGTGTAAGATCCATCCCTTTGTATAGAAAACATTTCTTGGGTCTCAGTCACTTGTATAAGTCCCTGTACAAAATGACAATGCGATCACTGATAAAATCCTGGGCCTCTCCTTGAGCTGTAAGCCCCAACAATCTTTTCAAAAGCACATTCTCTTTTGATTTTGTAACATACTGTTATTTTCAATTTCTTTGTTGAACAACTAACAATACAGTATGGAAGCTCTACAACCGAGTAAGTGTTTATCCGCTTTCATTTACCGCTTTCATATGTATATAACTGTATTGTGGGGCTGTTTCACTGTAAGTCTTCTTTCATAAACTCATATCAACTGTGTAATACTAGTATAGATATTTAGAGTTTCCCTGGCAACTACATCTAGAACTAGACAAAACCTCGTCTACTTACATCTGACGTTCTCTCGGATATTTCAAACATAACATAAACTATGCGAATGTTCTTTTACAACAATGTTAGATAACTAGATCTAAGAAATCTCCCCCTTGAACAGTTCATATACAGAAGGCCAATGTTCCAAGTGAAACCCCTTCTGGAACTGTTCATCAGTCTCCTCTTGGGCTTAGTACAAGGACCCACAGGCTTCCTAAAAGCATCCCCGCCTCCTCTTGGGCGTTGTACAAGGACCCGTCGGCTTCTTAGAAGTTTTCACAGCCTTCTCTTAGGCTTCGTATAATGATTCTTCCTCCGGGAAGATAGCCTCCTCTTGGGCTTCGTACAAATTGTCCCGTCAGCTTCTTAAAAGTTTTTCTCGCCTCCTCTTGGGCTTCGTACAAATTGTCCCGACGACCTCTTAAAGGTATAGGAATAGAAATTAGTCATCTTAATAGAACAGTCTTTCAAAGAGTCTAGATCTTTCTACCGCGAACGTACTCTCTCTTAAGCATAATACGAAAGATAAAACTCTAGACTTGGACAGTTTAACCTCCTTGAGTCTCGAAGACATTCTCAAGTTCCTTTCAAAAATAGGAAAAAACACCGTAAACTTGGGCAGTCTCAATACCCTTCGGATTCCCCGTTTCCTTAAAGAACAGGAAATAATCCCGGTCCTCGGATCAAATCCATGAGTACAACATTACCCATATAAGAAATGATTTTCTCTTTTAACCAACACACTGGACCTGTCACTCAACTGAAACAGTAACTCTAGCCTTCTCTTGGGCTTTGTACAATGATTCTCCCCGGCGGAGCTAACCTTTTTAGCCTCTATCTCGTGCTTCGTACGAGATACCAAATCACTCTCTTGTTGAGTATAAAAGACTCTCTTGTTGAGTCAAACATTTTAGCCTCTATCTCGGGTTTTGTACGAGATACAAAACACTCTCTTGTTGAGTATAAAAGACTCTCTTGTTGAGTCAATCACCTTTAGCCTCCACCTCGGGCTTTGTACGAGATATAAATCACTCTCTTGGTGAGTATAAAAGACTCTCTTGTTGAGTCAAACCCTTTCAGCCTCCGTCTCGGGCTTCGTACAAGACACATATAAAAACACTCTCTTGCTGAGTCAACCCTTCTAGCCTCTATCTCGGGCTTCGTACGAGACACAAAAGCATCCTTTTGTTGGGTCAATAGCCTCCTCTTAGGCTTTGTATAAAGAAATCCCCGTTTGATTCAATCAACCTTTTACCATCAAAAGTTGTGCCTCGTTCACAGTATACAAACATCAACAACTCCTTTTCCCCCCATCTATTTGTTGTAAGCGGCAAGCCTCTGGATTATTTACATCCATGCCACTGTCCCTCTTTTAGCATGAGGAATTCCTAAGGAAAGATGGCATTACTCTAAACTGAGTTAAAGTCTTCTCCTTCAGGTTGAAAATCCCCTATAAAGGAAATTATGACATTGCTGGATTCGCATATCCCAGTTAAAGTAATTCTCCTTTATAATTAGTCACCCAACAATTATGACAAACAGACCTCTTTAGAGATGACAAATTCTCTCTAAAGTCAACACCCTTTTAGCTTCACATCTTGGGCTTCGAACAAGATACAAATAGACCCTTCAGCTTCACATCTTGGGCTTTGAACAAGATACAAACCACCTTTAGCTTCATGTCTTGAGCTTTGAACAAGACACCAAAACACCATTTCCTTCCATAGAATAGGGGGAACTATGATCGCTCTGATTTCCCTATCCCGGGAATACGTAGGCATAAGATTGAAAAAGAATCTTAGCGAGCACACTAATCAAAAAACCCCAAAGTCCCCTACCTCCAGCCAATCTAGCACAGTATCCCAACAAATTCCCCATGAACCATCCCGATATTTCGTTCTGAACAAAATAAGCAGAGAGAGACTGTAGCGAGCGATTTTGGACGCGGTTCTTAAGCGCTGGTCGCTCTCTGCGGTTGAGCTTACTACAGGTCGATTCATTTTTTATCCTATTAAAGCTGATGAAGGAAGGGAAATAGATGTCTCCAATTAACCCTGCTTTGCATACTGAGTTTAAACAGCGGCCTGTTAGGTTACGAATGCTATCAATGTGGGGGGGGCCCTTGTACTGGTTATTTGTATTTTCGCCAATACGATTTTCTTTTTCTCTTTCTAGGACTTTCTAGCGGGGAACAAGGATTTAGGATGTTAGGACTGATGCTTTTGATAGATACATGAGAGTATGGGATTTTGGGTTTTTGTTTAGTGTGCTCGCTAAGATTTTTCTTTCAATCTTATGTCTACGTATTCTCGTTTACCGAAACAGGGAAATCAGAGCGTTCGTATTTCCTCCTATTCTATGGGAGAGAATAGGAGGAAATGGGTGTTTTGGTGTCTTGTTCAAAGCCCAAGACGTGAAGCTAGAGGTAGTTTGTATCTTGTTCGAAGCCCAAGATGTGAAGCTAAAAGTCCTGACTTTAGAGATAATTTGTCATCTCTAAAGAGGGGTTTGTTTGTCACAACCGTTTATAAGGGAGAATTACTTTAACCGGGATATGTGAATCCGGCAATGCCATAATTTCCTTTATATGGGTTTTTTAACCTGAAGGAGAAGACTTTAACTCAGTGTAGAGCAATGCCATCTTTCCTTAGGAATTTCTCATACTAAGAGAGGGACATTGGCATGGATGTAGATGATCCAGAGGCTTTCCGCTTACATCAGTTAGATGGAGGGGAAGGAGTTGTTGATGTTTGTGTACTGTGAACGAGGCACAACTTTGATGCTAAAAGGTTGATTGGACCAACCAGTGGTTTTCTTATACAAAGCCTAAGAGGAGGCTATTATGTGTCTCGTACAAAGCCCGAGAGAAAGGCTAAAAGGTTTTTGACTCAACGAGGGAGTCTTTTGGTATCTCGTATAAAGCCCGAGATGGAGGCTATTTGACCCAACAAGAGAGTTTTTGTATCCCGTATAAAGCCCGAGATGGAGGCTAAAATTTGTGTGGCTCAGTAAGAACCTTTTTGTATCTCGTATGAAGCCCGAGATGGAGGCGAAAGGGGTGATTGACTCAACGAGGGAGTCTCTTATGTGTCTCGTACAAAGCCCGAGAGAGAGGCTAAACGTTGTTTGATTCCGTCGGGATAATTTGTACGAAGCCCAAGAGGAGGCTGGAAACTTTTAAGAAGCCGATCGGTCCTTGTATGAAGCCCAAGAGGAGGCTATCATTCCCGGAGGAAGAGATCATTATACGAAGCCTAAGAGGAGGTTGTGAATACTTCTAAGAAGCCGTAGGGTCCTTGCACTAAGCCCAAGAGGAGGCGGGGTTTCTTTTAGGAAGCCTGTGGGTCCTTGTATAATGCCCAAGAGGAGGCCGATTGCTTTTAAGAAGTCGATGGGTCCCCAAACCCCGAGAAATTCAAGGCAAGCTATTCATGAGGAATAGATCAAGTCAAGAAAGTTCGAGAATTTGGAAGAAACTCAAGAGATGCCATTCACGGAGAAAAGATCATCTGGGAATAGAGTTTCTTGACAAATGCTTTTAAGAAGCCTGTGGGTCACCAAACCCCGAGAAGTTCAAGACATGCCATTCACCGAGAATAGATCAAGCCAGGAAAGTCTGAGAATTTGGAAGAAACTCAAGAGATGCCATTCACGGAGAAAAGATCATCTCTGGGGAATAGAGTTTCTTGACAACTTCTATGAGTGACACTCTATGAAAGGGTTCACAGAGAATGCTGCCTTTCATATCTCCATATTGTTTAACCCCAAGAGGAGGGAAGACTGTGTCTGGTAATCCTATGGGGATCTAGTTTAGACTATTTCTAAGAGTGATCAACGGGCTTAATGCTAGACGTAGTTGCCGGGGAAACTCTAAATATCTATACTATTATTACACAGTTGATATGAGTTTATGAAAGAAGACTTACAGTGAAACAGCCCTACAATACAGTTATATGTATATGAAAGCGGCAAATGAAAGCAATAACCACTTACTCGGTTGTAGAGCTTCCATGCTGTTTGGTTAGTTGTTCAACAAAGAAAGATCGAAAACAACAGTATATTCAAAATCAAAGGAGAAAGCGCTTTGAAGAATAAAGATTTGGGGCTTACAGCTCAAGGAGATGCCCAGGGTTTTATCAGTGAGCTCACTGTTTGAATTTTGTACAGCGGGACTTATACAAGTGACTGTGGCCCAAAAAGTTTTCCTGTACAAGGGATAGGTCTTACACTCTCTTAAGAGGCCCAAAAAGTTTTAAAGAAAAAGAGTGGGGCTTATAACACGAGGGTAGGCCCGATTGATTTTTCTGTTTGAAATGGCGATCGAGCCGAGGTTTTCTTTTAACGCAGAGGGACTTATACAATAAGTGAGGCCCAAAGTGATTTTGGTTAAAAGGTGGTTGGGTCTTACACTCTATTAGAGGCCCAAAAGTTTTAAATGGGTCTTATAGCTCAAGGAGAGGCCCAGAAGGTTATTTTTAAAAAAAGGGCGACGATCGCGCCTTTTGTTTTTGACGATATCGGGACTTATACAATACACTGAGGCCCAAAAATGATTTGGTCAAAAAAGGATTGGGTCTTACACTCTATTAGAGGCCCAAAATGTTTTGAAAATGATTTATGAGGGTTGAATTAATCCAAAAACCGTAATTTGTTTTCAAAAATGTATTTAATTGAATAAAAATTCAATTAAAATGATCAAAATTGTTTAGCATAGGAAAAACAAATTGTGATCTTGGATTAATGCTTCAAAAATTAAGTATTGACCTACAAAATAATTAGAAAGCATTAAAAGTTACAAAATCAAGATGGAAAAAATATTTAAAATGTCAAAAACAATTAAAATATTAATTCTTTGCAAAAATATCAATTATATGAAATAAATAATATTTTTGGGATTTTTTGATAAAATAAAATATTTTAACATTTTTGTGAATTATTAAAAAAAGAATCAACTCAAAATCATTAAAACTCATAGAGAAATTAATTTTTGAATCAATTAAATAAAACCACAAAATTCAAATATTTGAATTTGAAAGAAATGGCGCCAAGAACAAGCTGAAGAACACGCGCGTGTTCTGAGATTCCCAGATTTGCATTTTCTCTCTAATCTCACTGAATACTTAATCATATCATGCAATCCACATATCATTATGCTCGTCTCAACCTCACGATCATGCCCATAACACTTAATTTCATTTAAATTAAACATAAAACATGAAATCACGAAGAAACCTCAAGAACCCTAATTTCTGCATGAAGGCCAGGATTTTTGATACACGATTCAAACAAAGCAATTAATTGAGGGAAAACATTCCATGCATGATTATGAACATATGGCCAAATTATTGTGCAGCAAAAATTGCATGGATCATAGAGTTAGAAGAGCTCATGCTTACCACTGGCAACTGGTGATCGTGATTTGTGTAGGAGGTGTTACAGTTGTGTTGTGATGACCTGAACAGCTTCCCTAGGTGCTATGGAGTGTGTTTGAATGCTTAGACTTGATGGAAATTGGCTGGATCACTTCATGGCATCTCAACTGCACTTTGGTTAAAACCTTGAGCAATTGACTGGTGATTCTGAGAAATCAATGTTCCAGTTGTTGTTTAAGTGTTTGATCAGCTCATATGTGATGTATATGAGGTGTGTGAGTGATTGGTTTGAGTGGAATTGCCCTCTAGCTCAAAACCCGATAGTTACCTTGCTAAGAAAGGCATTTTTGCCAAGAGAAAGAGATTTTGAGAAAGGCAAGTATTATAGGCCTTTGGTGTACTTAAACTGAACACAATTGAGCTCTATTTATAGTAGAGCAAGTTTGTTTTGCAAGGAATAGTGAATGGCAACTGCTAAGTAGGTTTGGCCAATGTTGGCAAATGAAAATCCAAGTCTCCTCTAGCCATTGACTAGAGGTTAGGGCACAGAGCTTTGGTTCCCTTGGTCTTGGATAAGTCTTGACTGATTTTAGATGAGAATGGCTCAGTCCATGCCACCTTGATGCTTCCATTGAATGCTTCAATCCAAATTTGGAGTCTTGTCCCTATTTTGGCCATTCTAGGTTCAACATGCTATTTCTTGTTCCATGGACTTTGGAGGCTTGGATCAGTGATTGTCCCCTTTAGATTCAATCCTCAGATGTTTCCAAGTGGATAGGAGCATTTGGATTTGGCTGATTTTGGTAAATCGAGCAAAAATGCAAATTCTGCCTTGCCTTGGAAGATTTCAGCAAGGCAACTTTCCAATGTCATATCTCATGACTCAAATTGAATTTGGTAATGTTCTTGGTCATTTTGGAAAGCCCTTACATGATACACCAACTGTTTGAACATGTTTGGTTTTGATCTCTTTTGAATCCAAGTGAAAAATCCCCCTACATTTGGCAAAAAGTAAGGCAAAATCTGACTTAGTGAAATTTTCACTAAGTGTTGGAACAAAGTGTTTTCTCTTGATTTTGATCACTCCATAACTCAAAATCCTTAATGAATTGGACTTAGGTCTAGTTGAAGTTTCTGTAGAGGGTAATGAGGGCTACAAATCCATCTTTGGATGAGGAAAAATGGCTTTGTGGTTTAGGAGTTATGATCCTCCAAAGTTGGTGCATTAGTGTCACTTTTTCCATAACTTAGAAAAATTTCTAAGTTTTATGGTTACCCCTTTTACAAGTTATCCAACTTTTCTTGATTTTTCTTGATGAATGATGATTCAAATCATACATTAACATCATTTTAGGGTTAAAAATCCATTTTGGTGAAAAATCTCAAAAAGTCAAAGTTGACTTTTGTGCACAGTTGACTTTTTATCAGATGAATTCCAAACTGTGCAATCCTTCTGGAAATCATGTCCTTGACCTAAATCAAACTTGATGGACATGTTCCATGGGTGTCATAGGGTATATTGAGGTATGTCCTAGGGTTTGGGAGCATGTCCTGGTCAAAAGTCAAAGTTACAGTTGACTTTTTCCTTAAAACCCTAACTGTGGTGCAGATGAAATTGAGACTTGTTGCTCAAGCTTCTTGGATTAATCCATTGTTCCAAATGGATCAATATAGTTCATTAGATACCCTCAAACCCTCTCTTGAGGTCTTGGCTCATGGTTTGTCCCAAAAGTCAACTTAGGGGTGAATTAGGTCAAGAAACCCTAATTCCTGATTTTTTATGAATGCATCCCCTGAGGCAAAATTGACTTGATGATTGGGTCCATGAGGTTCCATGGAGTATATTAGGTTATGTTTTGGATCATTGGCTTGTGCCCAGATGAAAATTTTCCATCTGGAGGCCCTGGTCTACCAAAACCCTAATTTGGTGACACTGTCGATCTTGAGACTTGATCCACCTAGAAGGGAGCATCCTTGTGCTTGATCCTTGAAGTGGGAGTCCTTTTGGTCCATTGTGGATGTTTGAGAGGTTAGAAAAATTGAAGATCATGTCATTCCTTGATTGATCCTTTGTCTAAGCACTCAGAGAGGGCTTGAAACCCTAATTTTGATTGTAGTGGATGCTCACCCATCTTTGGGGAGACTGATGAAGTATGATGGTTCCTCCATATTGTGATAATGATTTGCACAATGACGGGAAATCTTAGTGGTCAAAATTTGGGGTATGACAGAGACCCACGAACTAAAGCCGCATCTGTAAACGAACAATTTTGACTGTTTAACCTCAGGTTGCAAGCAGGGTTAATTGGTGACATCTATTTCCCTTCCTTCATCAACTTCAATAGGAAAAAAAATTAATCGAACTGTAGTACCAAAGCGATAGTGATTCGAAACCACAAAAACCGCACTACATCATATTACTTGTTTTAAACTCCATTGAAACATACGATCCAATGCCTTCTCCCAACTTTGAGTTCCCGATATTTGAAGCTGAAGAAGAAGAGGACAAAGAAATTCCCGAAGAGATCTCCCGAATACTTAGACAAGAGGAAAGGTCCATTGAACCTTACAAAGAACTGTTGGAAACGGTCAATTTAGGTTCATAAGAAGAAAGGAAAGAAGTTAAGATTGGAGCACTACTCAGTCTAACTGTCAGAGAAGGCTTGATTAAACTTCTCAAAGAATTTCCAAATGTGTTTGCTTGGTCCTGCCAAGACATGCCAGGGTTGGATACCAACATCGTGGAACATCACTTACCACTGAAACCAGAATGTCCTCTGGTTAAACAAAGAGTAAGACTAAGAAGGACTCATCCAGATATGGCCATCAAGATTAAGGAGGAAGTACAGAAGCAGATCGACGCAGGTTTCCTTGCCACCTCAGAGTATCCTCAATGGCTAGCCAACATAGTTCCAGTTCCAAAGAAGGATGGGAAAGTCAGAAGGTGTGTAGATTACAGGGATTTAAACAAAACAAGTCCAAAGGATGATTTCCCCTTACCACACATAGACATGCTAGTTGACAACACAACAAAATTCAAAGTATTCTCCTTCATGGGTGGATTCTTGGGCTATAATCAAATTAGAATGGCGCCAGAAGACATGTAGAAAACTTCATTCATCACCCCATGGGGCACCTTTTGTTACGAGGTAATGTGGTCCGGTCTGAAGAACGCAGGGGCAACTCATCAAAGGGCCATGACAACTCTGTTTCATGACATGATGCACAAAGAGTTTGAAGTGTACGTCGATGACATGATTGCCAAATCTAAAATAGAAGAAGAACACGTTGGACACTTATCAAAACTATTCGAGCGTCTGAGAAAGTATAAACTCCGTTTAAATCCCAACAAGTGCACATTCAGTGTATGCTCAGGAAAACTCTTGGGATTCATCGTCAACCAAAGGGGAATTGAGGTTGATCCCGACAAAGTTAAGACCATTCAAGAAATGCCTTCACTAAGACTGAAAAACAAGTAAGAGGATTTTTGGGACATCTGAATTACATCTCAAGATTCATATCCCTCATTACCGCGACATGCGCGCCAATCTTCAAACTACTCAGAAAGAATCAAAGTTGTATATGGACAGAAGACTACCAAAAGGCTTTTGACAGCATCAAAGAATATCTGCTGAATCCACCAATTCTGTCTCCTCTAGTGGAAGGAAGACCATTGAACATCTATTTAATAGTCTTGGAAGACTCCATGGGCTGTGTACTTAGCCAACAAGACGAAACAAAAAGAAAAGAGTCTGCCATTTATTACTTAAGCAAGAAGTTCACAAACTGTGAAACTCGATACACAATGCTCGAGAAAACTTGTTGTGCTCTGGCTTGGGCAGCTAAGCGTCTTCGCCAGTACATGATTTGTCACACTACTTGGTTAATCTCTGAAATGGACCCGATCAAGTACGTCTTTGAAAAGCCTGCCTTAACAGGAAGGATTGCCCGTTGACAAATGTTGTTATCAAAATACGACATCGAGTACCATGCTCAGAAAACCGTCAAAGGAAGTATTTTAGCCGATCATTTGGCTCATCAACCGATTGACGATCAGGAATCAGTCAAATTCGACTTCCCAGACGAAGATGTGATGTATGTTGAAAAGTATTTCGGGGGTGTTTTATCGTATCCACAGGGATTGAACGTATATTACCGCCGTTCGATAGTCAAAAGCGTTTCAAACTTTATAGTAACAAAGGGTTTGTTTTTTCGTATCGTTTGCATAAAATTTAGAAATCAACGGTAAAAAGATTGGTTTTAGGGTTCGGTAAAAACATGCTAAGACTAGTGTTCAATAATCTGTTCCGTACGTATAAACTCGATAAAGCGTGTGAACTCGTTAACAATAAATATAACCATATATCCTCTCAACAAGTTTCTCTCGAACACTTGTTGTGAGATTTATCATATTGATCCTTTGATGATCTCTCACTCAAACTACCAATATGATAACATTCAAGTTCAATATTTATGAACATCAACTTTCAAAACTATTTCTAGCCTTATGATTAATGATGGATTGAAACTTAGGTCAAGTTTAATACATTTCTCTCGAACATGAATTAAAACAAAATATAAACCATGTAAACGAAGTTTTTCTTCTATATTTATCATCAACAAAGTTCACAAACTTACAATCAAGATCAATACATACAAAATGACGGATTACCTACCACTAATCTTGACACAAGGATGTGTTTAGCTACACATATTCATGGTAGCTTGCTTCACAAGTTTCGTGAGGAGATGAAAAAGTATCCGCGTCGAAGAATCGAGATCGGATGCAAATCCAGCTTCTCTATGTGAAAAATCTCTCTTAGATGAAGAAAACTCAGAAAAATATGTTTTGGTGTGAAAAGGTGAAGTTATGATCCCAAGAAAATGTAAAAATCCATTTATAATACACTTGGAATCTGATGCATTCGCACTGCGAATGATCTATTCACCTAGCGAATGAAGAAAATGGCACCTGAAGTGCCTTCTGATAACTAAACCGCCCTTGTTTGTCTGCATAAGTTTGCAATGCGAACGTTTCATTCGCAAAGTGAATTTTGGGTCCTTTTGCCACTGCCTCAGCCAAGGGTTCTTTGCCAGGACCTTCATAAAGCAAGTGAAGCGGCGAATATTCGCTGGAGTTCGCAAAGCGAACTTTAGTCCCTTTTCCTACTGCCATATTCTGGGATCATTCACTAGAGACCTCGCTAGTTGTTTGCAAAGCGAACCTTCGCTAGCTAGTTCGCAAAGCGAACTTCTTGAAGTTTTCCTCTATTCTTTGGCAGCTTGCATCAATTCTTTGTGTCTTCTTTCTTTGATCAATTAGTGCACTTTCCTGCACAATAACACACACATTACAAGCACCAAAGGTATATATACAATGTTTGAAGAACAACAACAATTCACTACTAAAATCCACAATTCAAACATGAAAGTGTTGAAAAATGCCAAGTATCAAATACAAATATATAGCATGTTTGACATCTAACAAACTCTCCCCAACTAACTCTTTGTTTGTCCTCAAGCAAAGTATGCCTCTCATTGAAAACAAGAGGATTTTCTCGAGCATTTGATTCAACCAAGACAAGATAAACGGCTCAAATAAACAACAATAGTAACAAAGCAACGATTACACAATCCTAGAATCGACAATGCAACAGAACTTGATTCTTAAAAAAATCCCAGACAATGTTTCAAGAGACAACTAAACCATCATGCTCATGTCACTCTAACACTCCTCTTCGAAAAAGGATTGAAGGAAATTAACGCGTTTGCAACCGCGGGGTAATTTCGCTCAAATGACAAATGATACAAATACAAAGCAATTCATACAATATCTAATCGATCACATAAGAAATCATGGAAGCAAAAGATCCTAAGGGCTTTTAAGGTTGTAGCTTGGTCGGGTTAACAACAAAGGGATATTTCTAAAGGCCATTGAATCGAAGTTTCTGATGCAAAAGAACATTCACAATACAAGGTATTCACAGACATCTCAACTTCATTCACCAAATTTACACGTTTATCACAAACCTTCTCAAACTTCCTTATGCACAATTATTGGTTTCTATTTTTCTCATTCAAGCAAGCATCCTTTTCTATTTTTTTCACATTCATATTCACATTCTCTTTTTCTTTTCATGCTTGCTTGAAATTTTTCAAAAGTTTGAGCAATTTACCAATCTTCTTTTTCATTCTCCCCAACTTATTTTCAACTAAACCTTAAGTGAATGCTCCTTGCTTTTTAAGGCAAGGAAATCAATAAAACAAAGTTCCAAGGTTCAAGAAGAAAAAAAATTAGAAACTCTCAAAAATTCAATGATGAACTTGGTTTTCAAATTATTTACAACACAAAGTTCATCACTAAACAAGATTTAAACTATTTAGGCTCAAGGGGCCTAACGAATACTCGCTAATCACGGGTAAATCACTATTTGGAAATGGTTGTGCTCAATATCAACAAGTGCCTTGATCATTTCTAATGCTTCCACAATATCACACAAATCACAAGATAAAGCATGAATTAAAAGTATAAAGCAAAATTCATCATCAATCCAAAGCATATAGTATAACATTGAGGTTTCTCATTTTTGTGGATTTTGGACCTAAATGACACAAGCAATCAATAAAGTTGTAACAAGAAACACAATTTCATTTGTACAAAGACAAAAAGTTCTAACACATTCTAAATTCTAGAACTAGGTAACTATGTACCTTGCCAACAATACATGCTTAAAATTACTATCATAGCCATCCAACTTGGAAGAATCTTCTTGGATGCACAACAACACCAACCTATAAGTTTCTTCAAGTCAACACCAAAAGATGGAAATATTAAACTTCCACAAGCATACCAACATAAAGCGATAAAAAGCATACCAACAATTTAAGAGTTGAACATTCGTAAACTGAAGAATTCAACTCTTAACAACAATAATAATAATAACTAATATAAAAATGAAACTAAACAAATTTAACTGAAAATAACATAATACTCATAATATCATAATAATGTAATGGTGTGAAAACACCTACAAAGTCAAAAGTACCTCATACGGGTACAAGTACATCAAAATATCAAAATAATCCAACAAGTGGATAAAGTACAGTACTACAAACTGAAACAAAAAGCATAATACATAAAACATAAGAAAACTTCACTTTGACGCACAAAGGAAGTACAAAATCAGAACAGCAAAATCAGTCTTCCTCGGACTCTGAACCGGACACCTAAACCAACTCTTCATCCTCTGAACCAGAAACAGAACCAGACACCTCAACATCAGCACCATCACCCTCCTCCTCATCAGCATCATCAGGACCAGCCGCATCTGCCCCCTCCGAAAATTGGCTTGGCCTCAGGCCAACCAGCATGAGCAAGTAACTGCTCCCTCGTCATCAAAGTATGATCAGCGGCGGGTTCACGGATTTGCAACTGTAGTACCTGCTTGGAGTCATGTAAATCCATCACGGTGCGCTGAGAAGCTGCCATCCAATCCCAGTTATACTGGAAAATCTCCTACTAATAAGGATAGAAACCTTGAGACCTAGAACTAGAACCATCGCCACCCCTTGTGCCGGCATCAACACCAGCACCAGACGCATCACCCTTCTCCCCCTTAGGCTTACAAAAATTATCCACATATCGGTCATCGATCGCAAAATGGATAGTAACCTGACGGCGTGTGGGAGATTAACCCCAGTATTCGCACACAAAGTCATGATGAGGCAAGGAAAAGCAAGAGGGGCGTTCTTCCGAGAAGTGGAACCAAGACCACTCTCAACAATATCCCTTATCTCATCCGCGGTAATCCGGGCTACATCTATCTGTACATTGCTCATAATGTTGTGGACAAGGTGGGCAAGTGGAATAGGGATGGTCGATGTATGCGACTTCGGCTTAATGTTGGTTACCACCAAAAGCAAAATAAGTTGTGCCAAAGGTGGCATGTCTTCACGATGGTATTTAATGGTAACCCCAGATGGGTTGAGCTCAACAGTCTTACCCTCTCGTAAAAGATCTCTAGTCATTTCTGTAATGTTTCTGTGGAGGTGCAAGTCTCTATGGTAGTCATCTATCTGGCTAGCTCTCAAGGGCAAAGGATTTCCAAGAACGGTATTAATTGTTCCACGATCAAATCGCACCACTTTTTCCCCAACGAAAGTGGTCCACCCAAATTGGTCCCCATCATCAGGAAGGGCATTAGCATAAAACTCACGGACAATCTCAACATTTTAGCTATCCGCAGGAGTTATCATTCGTCCCCAATTTTTCTCTTCTAGGAGTGCAACCACCGACCGGTAACTCCCATGTTCACTCATGTTAAATCTCTTTTCAGGTAAAATTGTTCTCTTCTCCAAGGTTAGATACCTTCCTGCCTGCTTGGCTCCTCTAAATCGATCACTATCAAACTGAATCGGTACTTGTCGCGAAGTGCTGGCCATTCTTTTCTTAGTCGGATTAATCTTAGGAGCCATCTGCAAAAATCAACAAATAAACAACAACAAGCAGTAACACAGTCCATTAGAAATGGGAGCCAAAACAAAATTCCAACTGAGATAACAAAAAAAAAATTCAGAATTCTGATATGTTCACAGCAGAGTTCACAAAGCGAAGGCTGGCGAACATTCGCCCCAGATTCGTAAAGCGAATGTCTGGAGAATGCTCGCCCAGGTTCGCAAAGCGAACTGGACAGTGAACCTGCGATTTTTTTCAAAAATTCCAACATCCAAACTTTCAACATCAGAGTTCCATTTACAAAATCACCTCTATTCTAAAATTTACACAAAATTCAAGATGCAGCAGCATACAAATTTTAAAACAGAGGTGAAAACCTAGAATCCCAATTGTCTCTAATGTTTAATCCACAACCCTAACCACAAATTCTAATCATAAAGTAATAGAGAGAAAAAAATATTCAAACCTGAAAGTGAAAGAGGCAAAGTGAGAAATTGGTGAAATTTGAGATGAACATAGCACGTGAGAAAGTGTTCTTGGGAGCGTGTTTGTGAAAGTGAAAGAGTGAGAGTGTCCAAGGGAATATGGTTCCCTTCAAAATTTTAGAAAAGGGTGGGTCATGGGCCCAAATGTCTGGCCCACCCATAAAAATTCCCTTTTTAATGATGTGGTAGCAGAAAAATTTTCCCTGTCTCGCTGAGTTCGCAAAGCGAACAAGGCAGCGAATGCTCGCCCCAGGTTTGCAAAGCGAACGTGCCAGCGAACATGACAAGTTTTTGAAATTTTTTTCTGCATCTACTCCCACTTCCTAAACCAATTCTAAATAAATGAAATCATAAAAAACAGCAAATGAAAACATAAATACTTACAATGTTGGGGTGCCTCCCAACAAGCGCTTGTTTAACGTCAGATAAGCTCGACGATCCAAGATGATTCAAAGATCATCAAGAAACACACTGCAATTCTCTCGGTCAAATTCTCCTCCAAGATATAATTCAACCGTTGGCCATTTACTGTCCAACTTTCTTTCTTTTTCAAGTCCTCAATGACTATTGCACCATAGTGTTTGACATCCTTGACAAAAAATGGTCCAAACCATTTGGACTTTAATTTTCCCGAAAATAATTTCAGACAGGAATTGAATAAAAGCACCATCTGGCCAACCCGAAATTCCTTTTGCGAAACCTTTTTATCATGATATCTTTTCACTTTTCCTTATAGATCTTACTTGAGTGGTACGCGTTATTGCGTATTTCTTCCAATTCATGCAATGAACTTTCCTTTTTTCACCGACCAAAGTCGGATCAAAATTCAACATTTTCAAAGCCCAAAGAGCCTTATGCTCCAATTCAACGGGTAAATGGCACGCCTTGCCATAAACCATTTGAAAAGGAGTTAGACCGATTGGCGCTTTGTAAGCGGTGCGATACGCCCACAAAGCCTCATCTAATTTATGTGACCAATCTTTCCGTGAGATCGACACGGTTTTCTCTAAAATTCTTTTGACCTCTCTATTAGACACTTCTGCCTGACCATTTGTCTACGGGTGGTACGGAGTTGCAACTTTGTGCTTTACACCGTAATGCTCTAAGACCTTTTCGAGCGGTGCATTGCAAAAATGCGAACCTCCGTCACTGATTAACACACGAGGGGTGCCAAAACGGGAGAATATGTTTTTCTTTAAAAAATTTATCACCGTCTTGCCATCGGCCCTCAGTGATGAAATTGCTTCCACCCACTTGGAAACATAGTCAACCGCAACTAAAATATACTTGTTTGAAAAAGATGGTGGGAATGGTCCAACAAAATTAATACCCCAACAATCGAACACCTCGACTTCCAAAATTGTGTGCAAGGGCATTTCATTTATTTTTCCAATCCTGCCACTTCTTTGGCATGCATCACAACTTTTTGTATGGAGGTTGGCATCTTTAAACAATGTTGGCCAATAAAAGCCCGATTGGAGGACTTTAGTTGTCGTTCTTAAACCATTGTAATGCCCTCCATAAGGCGAGGTGTGACAATGCCAAAGGATACTTTTGGCTTCATCAAGAGTGACACACCTCCTTAACAAATTGTCACCTCCTAACTTAAACAAGTATGGCTCATCCCAAACATAGAAATTAGCATCCGAGTGGAATTTTTGTCTTTGATTCCAGGTCCTCCGGTATAAAACCAATTGCTTTGTGGTTAGAAAAATATGCAAACCACGGCCTAACTTGTACTCGCAAAAGTTTTTCATCCGGAAATTCTTCACGGACCTCATTCTCACGGTGAGTTACCTCTACATTGACCAACCTAGACAAATGATCTACTACCAAGTTTTCTGACCCTTTCTTGTCACGGATTTCCAAATCAAACTCTTGTAACAAAAGGATCCACCGGATTAACCTTTGTTTTGAGTCTGGCTTGGTAAGCAGATATTTAATTGTCGAGTGGTCAGTGTAGACTACCACCTTTGAACCAATCAGATAAGAACAAAATTTCTCCAATGCATACACTATCGCAAACAACTCTTTTTCGGTTGTTGCATAGTTTACTTGAGCTTCATTCAAGACTTTGCTCGCGTAGTGTATAGCATGAAAAATTTTTGTTCTCCGTTGACCCAATACCGTACCCACCGCATAATTGCTCGCGTCACACATGAGTTCAAAATCCATTTTCCAATTGGGCGCGATGATTATGGGTGTGGTAGTCAAACTTTTTTTTAAAGAATTAAAAGCGACCATGCAAGACTCATTGAAATCAAAGGACTTATCTTTGTTGAGCAAATTGCTCAAAGGCTTTGCTATCTTTGCGAAATCCTTGATGAACCTCCGATAAAATCCCGCATGTCCAAGGAAGCTCCTTATACCTTTTACATTCAACGGCGGTGGCAATTTCTCAATAACATCCACCTTGGCTTGATCGACTTCAAGGCCCTTCGAAGAAACTTTGTGACCGAGCACAATTCCTTTAGTCACCATGAAGTTACATTTTTCCCAATTGAGTACCAAGTTGGTTTCCACACACTGTTCCAAAACCGCTTCCAAGTTTTTCAAACAAATATCAAACGATTGCCCCAAAACCGAGAAGTCATCTATAAAAACCTCAATTGTCTTTTCGATCAAATCTGAGAATATTGCTTGCATACACCTTTGAAAAGTCGTCGGTGCATTACATAACCCAAATGGCATCCTCCTATACGCAAAGATTCCAAAAGAGCATGTAAAAGCAGTTTTTTCATGGTCCTCTGGGTTCACAATAATTCGATTGTAACCCGAATAACCATCCAAAAAATAGTAGAATTGTTGACCGAAAAGCCTCTCAAGCATTTAATCCATGAAAGGAAGAGGGAAATGATTTTTCCTCGTAGCTTTGTTTAGCCTACAGTAATCAATACACATTCTCCACCCGCTCACGGTTCTTATTGGGATTAACTCATTTTTCTCATTTCGGATAACCGTCAATCCGCCTTTTTTCGGCACCACTTGTACCAGACTAACCCATGGGCTATCAGAAATGGGGTAAATCATTCTGGCATCTAACATTTTTAGCACTTCCTTCCTAACCACCTCTTTCATGGTAGGATTTAAGTGGCGTTGGGGTTGAGCGACCGGCTTGAAATCTTCTTCCATTAAAATCGTGTGCATGCAATAAGCTTGACTTATTCCCTTTAGATCGAAAATAACCCAACCTATAGCTAATTTGATTCTTTTTCAAAACTTGAACCAAACGGTCCTCCTCGTTGTCGGTCAAGATGTTGCTAATGATAACTGGTTTGTTACAATCGTCATCAAGGAACACATATTTTAAATTAGAAGGCAACACCTTCAATTCAAGTTGAGACTTCTCATCACTCACCTCTTTCTTTAACATTTCCTCTTCACATTCCCATGGTTGTAACTCCTCCAAAGATTCAAGTTCCTTCAAACACTCTTCAAGTGTCCTTTCTTCTTCATCGGAAAATACTTCAAATGAATCATCAAGAGCTCTTTCCAAAGGAGATACTATATGAACTTGCTTTGAAACTTCCAAAATGGATTTTTCCGTTGCATCAACAATGAAACTATCACGTTTATCTTGAGAATGCTTCATTACTTCAAAGAGATTAAAACTCACTTCTTCATTTTGAACTCTTACTTTCATAAGACCGTCATCAACAGCAATCATCATACGGGCGGTCTTCATAAAAGGGCGTCCAAGAATTAATGGAACATCCTCGTCTTCCTCCATATTAATAACAACAAAGTCAACCGAAAAGAAAAACTTATCAACTTTAACCAAGACATCTTGAGCCATTCCATGAGGATGAGTTGTGGATTTGTCGGCCAATTGTAACGTCATCTGAATTGCCTTCATTTCAATGTTTCCAAACCTCTTCACAATGGACAATGGAATTAGATTAATGCTTGAGCCCAAATCGATTAAGCATTTGCCAACATAGACATCACCAATTGTTATCGGCAAAGTAACACGCCCCGGATCGACTTCTTTCCTTGGTAGAGTTCTTTGGATTATAGTACTATAACTTGCATCAAGGACAATTATTTCCGGCTCCTAATATCTTCTCTTCTTTGTAAGAATATCTTTCATGAACTTAGCATATTTTGGCATTTGTTCAAGCGCTTCGGCAAACGGAATGTTGATTTGCAATTGTTTGAAAATGTCCATGAAACGAGCGTAATGCCGTTCATTGTCTTTCTTTGTGTGCACATGAGGGTAAGGTAAGTTTTGGATTGGAATTGGATTCACTATCTCCTTCCCCTTTTTCACTCTTCTTTTCTTTTCTTCTATCTTTTCTTTTTCAAGGTTATCTTTTTCAACTAACTTCTCGTTTTCTTTTTCAACTTCTTCCTTATCATTATTTTCAACTACAACATCATCAACTTCTTCTTCCTCCACAACCTTCTCAATTATTACATCATCATTTTTCTCATTTGTTTCTCCTTCTCCCAACTCTCTCCCACTTCTAGTAACAATAGCTTTACAATGCTCCTTTGGGTTGTTTTGAGTATTGGCAGAAAAAGAAGGTCCCGCTTGTTGCTCGGCCACTTGTTTTGCAAGTTGCCCAACTTGACTCTCGAGATTTTTGATCGATGCTTCATTTGACTTTTGATTAGCCATGGACATTTAAATAAATTGGTTAAGAGTTTCTTCAAGCTTGGAACTCTCACCTTGAGGTTGATAAGGATTTTGTCGAGTTTATTGATATCCTTGTTGATTTTGATAATTTCCTCTTGGTTGTTGATTTTGATACCCTTGTTGATAAGGTTGTTGTTGCCTTTGATAACCTTGTTGTTGATTTGGATTGTTCATGTAATTCACTTCTTCTTCAACCGAAGGACAAGGAGGACAATAGCCGGTTGGATGATCGCCTTTACATAACTCACAAACCGCTACATGCACATTTTTGTTCGGCAACTCATGCATCTCTTTAATCTGTTAAGGTAACTTGGGCATTTGTTGCGTTAGTGTCACTCCCAAGGATTTACATCCATGGTACAAACGCGAAAGTGGGGTGGAAAACAGAGTCGCCAGCAATGTGTATTTATCCCAAGAGAGGGAAAGGAAAACACTGCGTAAACCTGAGGGAAGGGAAAGAGCATGGTCTCGCGACCAAGAGAAACGGGTAAGGGAGTCGGTTACGCGAGGGGAAGGTGTTAGTACCCCCACGCGTCCATCGTACTCGATGGGATCCACGCTTGTTGTCTCGATCAAAGGGTGTCGTCATATGGAGCTCCACTGCTACTGGAACGGGAACGGAACAGGTACGGGAAAGAACGAAGAAACGAAGATGAAAAGAAAAAGAAATGACTCGATAGGACATCGTCGTCCTACGCCTACGTATTCCCTCATGCAATGGGAAACTCAGAGTCAACGTAGTTCGGACACGAACTAAGGGGGGAGGTTTCTCGCCAAGACATCGTCGTCTCGTGCCTACGTATCCTCAATCGGACTAGAGAGAGGAAGTCAGAGCAGTCGTAGTTCAAACTAACAAGGTCGGTTAGTGTTTTTTATGAGCGACGTTAGATTCGTGTCCGGCAGTTAGGGTCGATGCCTGTTTGCGACAAGACGGAAGTAACGTGCCCTTTCCGAAATGATCTGAAATTAACGATCCCGAAGGATGAAAAAGTTTGAATTTTTTTTTGTGTTTTTTAGACAAAAGTGGATTGTAGTTAGTTCATAACTTGCATTGCACCGAAGTCTATGATATAGGAACGAATGCTTAACAAATCGTTCCAAAATGGAACGTCCACTAAACACCCTAGAAAAATGAGAGGAAACCCCTCATTCCTCACTTCCCACATGCGAGGCTCATGCGCAATACACGTTAACTTTATTGAGTGCTTTAGAAGTGTTAAGAGATGAGAAGAGAGGACTCAAGGAAAAAAGAAAACACTAAGGGGAATTTTATCCTAATCTTGTCATGCAAAAGGTGGCCCCAAGGTTGAGTTTGAAAGGGAAATTTCTATCTAAGTTAGCATGCAAAGGGAAGCCTAATGCTAATCCTACTCCCAGATTAATCAGAAATTAAGTTGGACTAGGTAGCTCTAAGGGAGTGAATCCATGACTTAAACAAGTCTTGAGATTCAAGGGAAGAAAAATAGTGAAAGAGACGAAGGAGGAAAAGAGGTGAATAAATAAAAACAGCAGCTACGACAGCGCTCCAGCACTTGCACAACAGTAAAAGGCAGTACACAAGCAAGATAGCTTTCAACAGCACACACATTCAGCACATAAAAGGGTGTAAAAGGCAGCAGCAGCACATACTACAGCACATATGCACATAGACAGCAATAGAAACAAGGCAGCATGCAATTCGCTTAAAAATAATTCAATCATGGCATAGCAAATGTGCATCAAGCATCACATATTCTCAATCAAACATGATTACAATCACACCACCAGCCAAGGTAAATAACTCTTGAAATCATCGTGAAAGCATGCATATAATGAGGAAGCGTATCATTAGGCATATGGACAAATCAAGTGAAGCATGCATCTCACAAAATTAGGTGAACAAACAAACACAAAGCAATTCCAGCAACATAAACATCAATCAACAATTATCATGCTCAAGGAGTATGTGCTATGTGTTCATGGCATCAAGAATGCAACAATGTAAACATGTTCATAAACGATGAAAAAAAACAAGAGCCACATGTCGGAAAATTGTGCACCTACGATGGTGTGAGGTGCAACAGCATCAAAACAGTCATTAAACATGTATCATATCAATCCATGAAGATTAGAAATGAAACGGGATCGAAACAGCTAAAAAATACACAAAAAACACACTCTGCATTAGTGTTAATCGATTAACCAATTGCAGTGCAATTGTGTTAATCAATTAATAGCTCTTATTACTCACATTTTGCACTGGTTAATCGATTAACCTAATTGCACTGCAATTGGTTAATCGATTAACACTGTAAAATCAGCATAAAATCAGTTTGAAAAATCACTTCCAGCAGCAAAAGCACTTATGCAATCATCTCCAATGATCATGTAATCAACAATGCATGAAAATTAAGTTCAGAAACAACATTCAAACATCATTTAAATTCAATAATCATCAACATCCACAATCAAGATCAACCAAATGAATCAAAACACCTCAAAATTCATGGATCTACATTGTATAAGTTGCAATTAAGCTAAAATAAGTATGGATCTGAAATTAACCAACCTACAAAGTTGAGATTTGCTTTGGTAAGTGTTGTAAACAGAAATGGATGAATTCAAGTAGAGAAATCCAAGATCCACAAGCTTCTTGCACTCAAAACTTGAAGATCCAAGCAATAAGCAATCAAAGCTCCAAAAGCACTTCCAAAAATCACTTCTGAAAATTCAGAACCAGATCCAAACGAAAATCCAAATTGAAAAGCTGAAATGTAGTGATGATGAGAGGTCTTAGCTCAAGAATTAACAAGTTCCAATGAAGAACTTGTTAATCTTTGAAGAAGAGCTTTGAGTGTGGTTGAAAATGGAGTTGGAGAATGAAGAGTGAGAGAGAATTAAGAGAATTCTGAAAATTGGGAGTGAAAATATGATCTAGGTTTTAGAGGTTTGGAATGAATTGGTTTAAATAACCCCTAGGTTAGGGGTTAAGTTTGGGTTGGGAGTGAGGTTAAGTGAGTGGAAATTGGGATGTAATGTGAATTAGGAAAGGAAATGTGGAATTGGAGTGGAAAGAATTTGAGTTTTTGAATGGAAAATCAACTCTCTAGATCCTTCTACTGATGTGTAGAATTAAAATGGGTGATTAAAAATTGGGTTAAAAAGAAACAGCTCTGAAAATGCAGCATTTGGGCAAAATTCACTATGGTTAATCGATTAACCTAATTGCACTACAATTGGTTAATCGATTAACACATTTAAATTTTGAATTTTTGCGCCAAAAGGAGGGAAACTTGGATATTCGTCTGGTTCTACCCGTTCTAAACCACGATAGACCTCTAAAACTTGCCATTTGATATTACCACTAGGATACACTTGAAATATGCTGTGAAATGTTTTTTCGCACTCGAATTAAACTGCTGATAACAACTGTCTGATGCTGAATAACTGATCAAAAATTGACTGCCGGAGTTTCTGATCATCCAGTCATTTAATGAGCAAAATAAATGCTCAAAAAGACTTGGAAAGCTATCTGCTTGGCCTTGAACCCTATTAAAAATCATACTGGAACTGATGACGCCGTGATCTGCTAGAGAATACCTTGATCCCATGCCCAAAATAAATATGCAAATGCAAAAACGACAATGCAAATGAAATGAAGCATAAGCCAAAAGGGTTAGAAACACCAGGGCAAATTTCGAGGTGCTACAGCTGCCCCTATTCAAACTTCTTGGATCCAAGGGTATGGGAGCAAAGGCTTCCAGACAATCGGGATACACGGAGATTGAATACCAAAATAACCTGGAAATTTGTAACCTGCGGGGGTAATGAAATAAGGCAAATATAAGGGCGGCCAAATGTAAACTCGAAAAGGAAAACCAGCCTAAGGAGGAATTTCCAACAAAGGTATACCGGCCAAAGGCAACCTACGCTGGGGAGGAAGACAAGACCGGCCGAAAGCGAGCTAATCAACCAAAGAATACAAGAACGGCCGAAGGCGAACCCAAAAATGAAAGTCTGGCCGAAGGTGGACTTTCAAACAAAGATACGAGGACGGCCGAAGGCGAACTCGAAAAGGAAGACCGGCCGAAGGGGGTCTAACCAACAAAGCACATCGAGAACGGCCGAAGAGGAACTCGAAAAGGAAGACCGGCCGAAGGGGGTCTAACCAACAAAAGAATACGAGAACGGCCGAAGGGGAACTCGAAAAGGAAGACCGGCCGAAGGGGGACTCCAACAAAACACATCGAGAATGGCCGAAGGGGAACTCGAAAAGGAAGACCGGCCGAAGGGGGTCTAGCCAACAAAAGAATACGAGAACGGCCGAAGCGGAACTCGAAAAGGAAAACCATCCTAAGGAGGAATTTCCAACAAAACACATCGAGAACGGCCGAAGGGGAACTCGAAAAAGAAGACCGGCCGAAGGGGGACTCCAATAAAACACATCGAGAATGGCCGAAGGGGAACTCGAAAAGGAAGACCGGCCGAAGGGGGACTCCAATAAAACACATCGAGAACGGCCGAAGGGGAACTCGAAAAGGAAGACCGGCCGAAGAGGGACTCCAATAAAACACACCGAGAATGGCCGAAGGGGGACTCCAACAAAAAAATACGAGAACGGCCGAAGGGGAACTCGTAGAGATTAGTAGAATCAACGGATCTACCAAGATGAATCCGTTGGGGAAAAGAGAAATCTAAACAGACAACTCCGTAGGGGAGAATAAGAAGGAGTAAGAAGGACGAATCCACTGGTTGCGGTGTAATGCCAAACAACAACTCCTGAGTTTATCACTTTCCGCTAGGGAAAGAAACTGGTAAAAGATATCAAACTTGGCTTATGCTTTGAATGCATATGTTTGAATTTTTATGGCGTAATGCTCCATACGAAATGGAAATGCTACGCGTTTGGGAGGATACCATGCAAGAATGCTTATGCAATGCAAAAGAGGCGTCTCAGCAAAATAAATGCCGAAGACGAAGGCAACTCCACCGGGATGACAAACTAAATTGGCTTCTGAAATGAGAGACCCTGCTGAGGAAGGTCCTGATCACGAACTCTGTTGGAGATGAAAACTCCGAGAGAAAATCCACTCTGTTGGGGGGATAAAACGAAAATGGGAAGTGGAACCCCAAAGAGAAACTCTCTCCGCTGGGGATTACCAATGACTTCCGCCGAAGATAGAATCCAAAACCTGGATCTGAAAAAATGCTAATAACAACTGGACTTTAAGACCTGCCGGGGGTATCAACCTCTGTTGAACAATCCACTGAGAAGATCACCACCAAGCTCTGCTTGGGGAAATAAATCGATAATTCCGAACCTGCTTGGGGATATTACTGGGCTTAACCTGCTGGTAGGAGTCATTTGTGTCTTCACCTGCTGGGGAGTACCTGCCATTACTAGCAATCTGCTTGGAAGACGGTAACTGACGGCATCGACTCTGCTAGAGGACAACATCTAACTTACTCATCTGTGGGGATTAAATCATACCATTGCTGATGAGAAAAATATCTCCTGACTGGCTGAGGAGAATGGGTGTTCAGAACCTGTGGGGAAAATAACATATTTGTCCCAAGAAGATATCCCATAAGTCTCCTGTTGGGGATGCAACAGCGTCAACCTCCGACTGTTTGCTGAGAAAGTGATAAATCAATCACGACAACAGCTGGGGAATTAATCTTTTGTACTCTGCTGAGGAAGATAATCCTCGACACTCTGGCTGGGGAAAATAACAACCTGCTGAGGAGGATGAATTTTTCAATGTCGAGGAGAGTAGCTCTACTGGAGAAGAACAAACTTGTTGCCTTGCAAACAAAATCAACAGAAAGTTCTATATGCAAAAAGGCTACTTCGATTACCATCACAACGACCGTTGCCTAAGCAATTTCCACTATTTTCTGATATGCTTCGCAAAGCTTAACATTTTCGCATGCAATGTTTTATCAAAATATCAGACGTTTTCACAAACAAAACAGCAAAAGTAAAAACACAAATGGAAAGCTTTTGAGTGAAATGAAAATTTTATTGAATAAATTGTCTTGTAAATAGGCATTTACATTCGGAAGCAATTCTTGAAAAGAGGTAATTGCACAAAAATAAAAGAAAATACACATGTCGGCAATGTGGGGAATAGACATCCACCATGATTCAATTCAGCTATGACCCAATATGCCTTGCTTATCCGCAGATGCTTTGGCCTTTGAAAAGACTGACTAGACTGATTCCTTTCCTTCGAAATTTCCATGTATCCAAAGTGCTCATAGATCGAGCGCCGATCGTAGGCGTTTGCTTTTAAATCCCTAACTTTTGCCTGGATCGCCCTTTTCGGGTTTTCAATCCACTGGGATACCCCTTTTTGCCAAAGTTGCCTTTTCAGGTTTTCAACCTTGCGGGTTTATTCTTTTCCTTTTATCCCTAATTTTTGCCCGAACCTTTTCTTTTTATGGTTCGCCGGGATGCCCCTTTTTGCCTGAACTTTCTTTTTGTGTCCAGCGGGTCTCTTTTATGCAAAGTATTTTTTGACTACGTCTGTGTTCACAGGGGACGTAAAATCTTCGCCATCCATAGTTGAGAGTAATAAGGCTCCACCAGAGAAAACATGTCTTACCACATATGGCCCTTCGTAGTTTGGAGTTCATTTGCCCCTGTGATTTGTTTGAGGAGGAAGGATCCTTTTCAAAACCAATTCACCAGCCTAAAAACACCGAGGATGCACTTTCTGATCAAAGGCTTTCTTCATCCTGCTCTGATACAACCGACCATGTGCAATGGCTGCCAATCTTTTCTCTTCAATAAGGTTCAGTTGATTCAGTCTGGATCGCACCCACTCAGCTTCATCAAGCTTCACGTCTGCCAGAATTCTTAAAGAAGGAATCTCAACCTCTAATGGTAGAACTGCTTCCATACCATATACCAGTGAGAAAGGAGTTGCCCCAATCGATGTGCGTACCAAAGTACGATAACCGTGTAAAGCATAGGGCAGCATCTCATGCTAGTCTTTATATGTTACAACCATCTTCTGCACAATCTTCTTGATATTCTTATTTGCCGCTTCATCAACCCCATTCATCTTCGGGCGATAGGGAGAAGAATTGTGATGTTCAATCTTAAAGCTCTGACATAGCTCCTTCATCATCTTGTTATTCAAATTTGAACCATTATCAGTAATGATTCTCTCCGGGACTCCATACCGGCAAATGATGTCCTTCTTGATAAATCTGGCTACCACTTGCCTGGTGACGTTGACAAATGAGGCTGCTTCCACCCACTTCGTGAAGTAATCGATGGCAACCAAAATGAAACGATGCCCATTGGAAGCAGTAGGTTCAATCTTTCCGATTATATCAATGCCCCACATAGCAAAGGGCCAAGGCGATGACAACACATTCAAAGGAGTGGGTGGTACGTGCACCTTATCTGCATAAATCTGGCATTTGTGACATCTCCGAGCGTATTTAAAATAATCGGACTCCATAGTCACCCAGTAATACCCCGCTCTCAACAGTTTTCTGGCCATAACATACCCATTGGCATGGGTGCCGAAAGATCCTTCATGAACTTCCTCCATTAACAGGTTTGCCTCGTGTTCATCAACACAACGTAGCAAGACCATGTCAAAGTTCCTCTTGTATAACACATCATCTTTATTCAAAAAGAAATTTCCTGCCAACCTCCTCAGAGTCTTCTTATCTTTGGCGGATGCACCCTCTAGATACTCCTAACTCTTCAGGAAAACCTTAATATCATGATACCAAGGTTTACCATCTGATACATCTTCAATTACAAACACAAAAGCTGGTCTATACAGGCGCATGATTCTGATCGAAGGAGTTTCATTCCAACGATTCACCTGATACATTGAAGATAACGTTGCCAACGCATCTGCCATCTGATTCTCCACCCGAGGTATATGATGGAAATCGATTATGTCAAAGAACGGTAACAACCTTCTGGCATAGTTGTTATAAGGCACCAAATTCGCTTGACGAGTTTCCCATTCACATGTAATCTGATTAACTACCAACGCGGAATCACCATAGACATCGAGATTCTTGATTCTCAAATCAATTGCTTCTTGTAACCCCATGATGCATGCTTCATACTCCGCCTCATTGTTGGTGCATATGAACGCTAATCGGGAAGTGAAGGGTATATGAGACCCTTGTGGAGTTGTAATGATCGCCCCGATTCTGTTACCGTATGAATTAACAGCCCCATCGAAGACCAGCTTCCACTGGGATCCAATTTTTGGTCCTTCATCATGCAAAGGCTCTTCACAATCTTTCATCTTCAGATACATAATGTGTTCGTCAGGGAATTCAAACTTCATCGATTGATAATCCTCAATTGGTTGTTCAGCGAGATATTCTGACAGAACACTTCCCTTAATGGCCTTTTGGGAAACATATTGAATATCATATTCCATCAGAACCATCTGCCAACGGGCTATTCTTCCAGAAAGCGCCTGCTTTTCAAACACATACTTGATCGGATCCATCTTTGAAATCAAGAGGGTTGTGTGATTTAACATATACTACCTCAAACGCTTAGCTGCCCAAGCGAGTGCACAACATGTTTTCTCCAGCATCGAGTACCTTGACTCACAATCAGTAAATTTCTTACTCAGGTAGTAGATGTCATGCTCTTTTCTACCTGACTCGTCATGTTGACCGAGCACACACCCCATTGAGTTCTCAAGAACCGTAAGATACATAATCAATGGCCTTCCTGGCACTGGCGGCATAAGGACCGGAGGTTCCTGCAAATACTCTTTTATTTTTTCAAACGCTTTTTGACAATTCTCATTCCACCTGACCTCTTGATCTTTTCTTAGTAACTTGAATATTGGTTCACACGCGGCTGTAAGATGAGAGATGAATCTAGCAATGTAGTTCAACCTCCCTAAGAAACCATGAACCTCTTTTTCTATTCTTGGTTCAGGCATTTCTTGTATAGCTTTTACTTTAGCAGGATCAACCTTGATACCTTTTTCGCTGACAATAAAACCCAGTAACTTCCCCGATCTCACCCCAAAGGTGCACTTGTTTGGATTCAACCTTAGTCTGAACTTTCTCAACCTCTCAAATAGTTTCTGAAGATTCACCAGATGCTCTTCCTCCATTTGTGACTTCGCAATTATGTCATCAACATAGACCTCGATCTCTTTGTGAATCATATCATGAAAGAGAGTCACCATCGCCCGCTGATATGTTGCCCCAACATTTTTCAATCCAAAGGGCATCACCTTGTAACAGAAAGTCCCCCACGGTGTTATAGACGTCGTCTTCTCCATGTCCTATGGGGCCATCTTGATTTGGTTATACCCATAGAAGCCATCCATGAAGGAAAAAACAGAATATTGAGCAGTGTTGTCCACTAACACGTCAATGTGAGGAAGCGGGAAATCGTCTTTAGGGCTTGCTCTATTCAGATCTCTGTAATCAACACACATCCTGACCTTTCCATCTTTCTTAGGTATAGTTACAATATTAGCAACCCACGGAGGATAATTTTTTACAGCAAGAAACCCAACATCTAACTATTTCTGAACCTCTTCTTTAATCTTTACAGCCATATATGGTTTCGTCCTTCTCAGCTTCTGCTTAACTGGAGCACATCCTTCTTTTAGCGGCAACCGGTGTACCATGATGTCAGTGTCGAGCCCAGGCATGTCTTGGTAAGACCAGGTGAAGATATCCACATACTCTCGGAGCATTTCAATCAATCTTCCCTTGACAGTGTCTTCCAAAGAGGACCCAATCCGTACCTCTTTCTTTGCGTTCGGTTCCCAAGTTAACAACCTCGATTTCCTCCTGATGAGGCAGAATGACCTTTTCCTCCTATTTTAACAGCCTGGCCAATTCCTCGGGTAATTCACAATCTTCATCAGTCCCCTTTTCAGCCTGATATATGGGATTATCGAAGTCATATCGAGCCATAGCTGAATCATGATGGGTGGAATCTGAATAAGAAAACCTGCATGATTGATGATTTATGTTTATTATGGATGAATCAAACAAAAACACATTGCCATTTTGTTGTGGTTCTAATGCAAAAATAAAAACAGAAAAACATGGATCAAAACAATTGAATGCGAAAACGTCCTTTATTAACGATAAAGAAAAAGCATACAAAAACATTCAAGCCCTACAAACAAGAATCACTACGTCTTGGGCAGAACGTAGGACTAACATAGATGACAAACAAGAGCAATTACTCTGGTCCAGTCACTTGAATGGCTCTCTCTGACGACCAGTTGTGAAGACTTTGACCTGGAACACAGGGGCGGATCCAAATATCCATATCACAATCACTATCCCCATCTTCATCAATAGCATTGATTCTGTCAAAGAACACACCGGCACTGGTGAAGCGAACTGGACCATAGAACTTGGGAGGCTCTTCAGGACGCCTGGGTGGCTTATAACCTAGTCCATGAGTATTCCGCTTTTCCTGGACATCAATAATCTAGCCCCACTTTTGTGAACCACCGGCTTCAACCACGGCCCGTGCATCCTTGAAGGAAGACATAGAAATCTCCGGCTGATGTACCACTATAGGTTGAACCACTTCAGATTGGCTACCTTCCTTGAGAGGCTCCTCAGTGATCTTCACTGCTTCGAAACCCTGACATAGAGTTTCATGCATTTCGCCATCTACCTCCACATACTTGAAAGTAGATAGCCAGCTTATCATGATATCCTCTTCTCCACAAACCGTCACCACATGTCCGTCTACCATATACTTTAACTTCTGATGCAATGTAGACGTCACAACCCCAACACTGTGAATCCATGGACGACCCAGTAGGCAGCTATAAGCAGGTTGGATGTCCATAATATAGAAGGTAGCATCGAAAACCTCTGGCCCAACCTTAATTGGTAGTACAATCTCTCCGAAAATAGATCTCTTTGAGCCGCCAAAAGCGCGCACCACTAAATCACTTGGTGTGCATATCAACCCACGAGTGTCCAGTTTCATCAAGGCTTTCTTAGGTAGAACATTCAAAGAGGATCCAGTATCCACAAGCACATGAGACATCAACGATCCACGACACTCAACAGAAATATGCAAGGCATTATTATGGTTTCTCCCAGCTGGAGTCAAGTCAACATCAGTAAAACCCAAACCATTGCCTGCATTAATAGGGGCCACTACCCCCTCCAACTGATTAACTGAGATCTCCTAGGGCACATAAGCAGCATTCAGTATTTTCAGCAGTGCGTTTTGGTGTGCCTCGGAACATAATAACAGGGACAAGATAGAAATCTTAGACGGAGTCTGATGCAATTGATCAACAATTTTATAATCACTTTTCCGAATCAGTCTCATAAACTCTTCTACATTCTCGGAGAAAGAATTATCAATCGGTTTTGCCGTGGAATCATTCACTACTGGCGCTTGCACATAATTATCTACAATCTACTTTCCTTTGTCTTGTCTAGAACTACCAGCTTGATCATCAGAAGGGATAAAGACCCTACCACTTCTCGTGATAGCCCCTGCCTCATTATTGTTTTCAACACAAGAGTTCACTACAGAAGTTCCCACCAGTTCTTGTTTCTGTCCATTAACGAATACTTCGGCTCCATAGTTCAAAGGAATGGCCTTGGTACTCTCATATAGAACGGGTCTGGGAGATGTAATAATAATCGGTGCTGGTCTTACCGGCCCTGAAATAGTGATTGTTTTGAAGGGGATAGTAATGGTAGCAACCTCATTTTTTCTGCTAACAACTTCTTTCTGTTGGTCCCACCGGTCAAACTGCAATTGACCTTCATCTATCAACTTTTGAATTCCTGACTTCAACAAACCACACCTATTCATTTGCGACATACAATCTGAATAATTCTGATCACATTCGGGGGACACCCCACCCCTCAATAACCTCTCCTTTACCACCATCAAAGGAGTCCTTAATTCATTAACATCCATAACCAAATTCAAAGATTCATTCCCTCTAACACAACATTAACCCTCGGCCCACCATGGTTTGGCATTCGATTTTGGATGACATTTGGCACATCATTTGAAAAGTTTATGGCCTTTGAATCCACCAAGTCTTGGACTTTATGCTTAAAAGCTTTGCAGTCCTCAATATAGTGTCTGGTGCCCCGGAATGAAAGTCACAGTGGGCGTTGGGATTGTAACCCGGAGGTGGGTCACCAACAACAGGAGCTAGAGTCCTCTTCTGAATTAACTGCAATTGCATCAAATGTTGAAACAACTGGGAATAAGGCAACGACGGAGTATCGAAGTGCCTATTCTGCTTAGGCCTTCTTTGATACTGAGGCGCTGCTTGAGATGGAAGTGCTGCATGGATAGTTACCGAGGCCACCTGCTAATTATAGTTCTGGCGTTGCTTCCCTTTACCTCGGTAAGACGACACAGAATTTGCTTCCTCCTTCTTCTTATAATTACCATAAGGTTTCTTCCCCTGACTAGAAGACGACCCATCCTTACCTGGTACTTTCCCAGCTTTGATTCCACCCTCTAACATCTCCCCAACCGTGATCAAATAAGCAAACTTGCCTAACATGCAAGGTAACAGTTTTTCATAATAATGTCCCGGAAAAGTATCCATAAATAGATTCAGCATCTCCTTCTCCAACATGGGCGGCTATACCCTTGCCGATAGCTCACGTCATCTCTGCGCGTATTCCTTAAAGCTTTCACTGCCCTTTTGAGACATATTCTGTAGCTGGGTCCAATTGGGAGCCATATCAGTGTTATATTGATAATGTTTGACAAACTCTTCCACCAGCTCCCTCCAATTACGGACGTGGCATCTCTCCAATTGCATATACCATTCTAAGGATGGCCCAGACAGGCTGTCCTGAAATAAATGCATCAGCAATTTCTCATCTTTAGAGTACGCGGCCATCTTCCTTGCGTATGCCTTGACATGCGTCTTGGGACATGTGGTACCATTGTATTTCTCAAAATTGGGCACCTGAAATTTATGCGTAATCAGGACACCGGGAACCAACCCCAAATCCTCCAGATCCATACCTACATAATTCTGATTCACCACACCCCTTAGTTGTTCTTCAATTAATCTGAACCTTTGATCATTGTCGGCCTGAGGACCAGCATCCCCGCCTGGCATGGAGAAAACGTCATCTTGCTGGTCTTCGAAACGACGACCATGAACAGCACAAACACTTCCTCCTACCACAACAGAAGGAATCACAAGCTGCTCTCCTCCGCCCGGAGGGATCACAACACCAGGAATAGGGATCTCTACGTCCGCAGGACCTCCCTGAATACCATTACCAGTGAATCCATTATGGGTTCCGCCATGAAGAACCCCGTCTTCATCCACTCTTTCCACTAAGGGTTGGACCATAGTCCTCAGTTGCTCTTGCCCTTGGGCAACACCTTGCATCAATTCCATGAATTGGGCCATGCGAGCCTGCATGGCGGCCATCTCTGCTTACATTTGCTCCATAATTCTCTTCTCATTTGATCTAGTAGAATATCGGTGAATTGGCTGGTTATCAATCCTGCCTGCAACCAAGTAAAGGTTAGAAAAACCCGGGACGAGTACCTGCTATGCAAAAAGGATTATGATTATGCAAATGCAAATGAACATGTTTGGATATTTGCAGGGCAATCCACCCCTTGATTCCAGTTTAAAGACAAGATGGAATAAAACTTCTGCTCATATATCAGAGAAAATCACTGTCAGAGATTACAATCCAACGTAATAAGTCTGAAATAATAGAAACAAAGATCCTAGCCAACAATTCTGGTGGTGATCCAAAATAAAAAGAAAGAATAAACTACATAGTATCACCCACTGCCTAAGCTAGAGCCTTCACCCCTAGGCCTCTTCACTTCAGCTCGTATCTTCAGCTCTTCTATGGTTGCTATGGCCTCGTTCAGTCGTTCCTCAACTGCGTGTCTTTGAAATGTCCCTGATAAGATCTCCTCGTCTTTCTTCTTGAGCTTCAACTTCAGATTTTTGATCTGCTCCAGATACTTATCTTCTTTCTGCTTGTTGGCTGCGATCGCTATATTCCGACAAGCATTGAACCTGTGAATTCTTAGTGAAGCTTTGGCCAAGTCTTCCTTCTTTGACTTTAGAACCCTGTTAACACCTTTTAAGGCTTGTCCTACCTTCTGTCTAATTGTGATTTCCTCAGCTAACTCCTTTTCTTTCTCAGCGAGAAGCTCTGTTTTCATCTTGGCAACATAGACAGCTTCACCTTGCTCATGCTTCACCTTGCCCACAACTTATTATACCTTTCTATCTCAACTGTAGTAGGTGGCTCAATCATCATAGGGTACAAAGGTGGCTCTCTTGAGAAAGGAAGGAGCTCCTCTTCTGTTCTCTTATGGATGCATTCCACATAGGGAGAAAAAGCCTTGTTGTTGCACTTCCCAAAGAAAGTCTTTCCTCTCTTAAAAACTTGCTTCCAAGCGTTCACGACTTTCCTTATCATCTCTTGGTCTGCAGTGCCATTGAAAACAATGATTCTTTGATATCTTGTTCCTTAGGGGGAGTCTTCAATGCATACCCAAATTACCTGATAGCCAGGGAAGGGTTGTAGTTAATTCCGCCCCTCCTCCCAACTAAAGGTACGTTCGGGAACTCTCCACGGTTAAAGATGAGCTCTATTCCCAGCAGACTATGATTAAACCAAACAATATTATCAGCGGTCAAGCCCATCAACCTCTCAGACCACTTCAAGGAATCCCTAGTGTCCACAAATGCCCCAGCTTTAGGGAGATGACTAAAAAACCATGTAGATAAGAGCGGCGCGCAACAACTTACAGTCCTTCCTCATCTCTTTTCGTTCTTGTAGTGGACTGAACGATACACGTCACCAAGAAGGGTAGGCACGGGGTTTCTTAAGATGAAAATCCGAATTGCATGCATGTCAACAAGCTCAGGGATGTTGGGGAATAAGACAATCCCATAAATGCAAAGAGATAGAATAGCATTGAAAGCTGACCAATTTCTCTCCTTAGCATACGAGTTGGCTAGGTCAAATAGAAACTTCAAAGGGAGCCCTTTAAATCCTTGCTTGTCAATAACATTGTCACTCAGAATGGATTCCCCAATGTGAATAGCAGCCGCCATCTCTTCCAGTCCTGGCTGTTCTTCAGAGAAGAAAGGTATCCTCGGCTCGACAGAGATTCCCAAAATAAATGAGAACTCCTCTAAGGTTGGAGCCAATACATAATCTAGAAAAGTGAAACAACGCAAAGGAAGGTCATAGAATTGAAGGAGCGTGTGAATGGCGTCGTGCTCTTCTTGTGAAATATTTCGTACAACCTTCAATATCTTCCCATATTCCTCTTTAAACTTGGCGCGGATCTCAGGATCAGTCATACTAATCATCTTGTGAATCAACTTCAGAGTCGGATCTGGGAACGTGTATGCTACATTCTTCTTCCTCCGAGCTTCCATGACGAGAACACCTCAACAACCGGAATCAAGGGTAAGATGCGAGCCCTGAAAATGTCAAACATGTTAGAATGCAAGAAATGATGCAAATGCAAACATGAGATCAAGGTATCACTGCTCTGGACATGCTGTGCTATTAACTGAACAAGAACCACAACCCAAAAAACCAGAGTTCCAGAACATCAGACCACTGAGATAACCAGAAAACCAGGTAAATAACTATACACTGTCGAGAAATCTAGCAAACAGGGTAGGTTGAAGGTTTCGGTTACCTGCAGACCTACAAACACCCATCCCCTCTCACATGTGGGTTCTAGAAAACCAAGGATCCTTAATATCACGGGCTCTCAGGTCGAGAAATGATGATACGTTCACCATTTCTGGTTTGGCATCATCATCAATCGAGAAGGCCTCAACTGATTCCCCTAAAAATAAGGTCATCCTATGCAAGTTCCCAGCATTGGGTCCTCGGATCGACAAGTGTAATGGGTTTGCCATTTCTTGTCTGCCATTATCACATGTTGGAAGGAGAGGCGTTGCTGAGTCCTCGGAAGAAACGGCCGCCAGAGTCGACAACTCTCTAGATCAACACCCTAAAATGTCCAAGACACGCACGTCAGAATATCTCCCAAGATAGCCTCGTCTGGATGTGAATTTCGTGAACACCAAACGCACCAAGACGGCGTGTAGGTCCCACTACTTTCCACACTAGTCCTAAGTGTATGCTCAAGCCTGTGTATTGGGCTTATCTCTCAAAGAATCCCCCAACCTTCCAAACAGAAAATCCAGTACAGCATAGCACAATCCAGTATAATAATGAAATGTAATGCAATAAATGCAGTAAAAATAGTAAAACAGTGATACATAACAAAAATAAAGCACAGCAGTAAACACCCAATGAAAACGAACAAACAAGCGCTAGGAGTGACTCGCAAGAGGGGATGGACCAGCAAGAGGTCAACCTGTCCCCAGCAGAGTCGCCAGCTGTCGCTCCCGAGGATTTGCATCCATGGTACAAACGCGAAAGTGGCGCGGAAAATAGAGTCGCCAGCAATGTGTATTTATCCCGAGAGAGAGAAAGGAAAACACTGCGTAAACCTGAGGGAAGGGAAAGAGCATGGTCTCGCGACCAAGAGAAACGGGTAAGGGAGTCGGTTACGCGAGGGGAAGGTGTTAGCACCCCCACGCGTCCATCGTACTCGATGGGATCCACGCTTGTTGTCTCGATCAAAGGGTGTCGTCATCTGGAGCTTCACTAATACCGTAACGGGAATGGAACAGGTACGGGAAAGAACGAAGAAACGAAGAAGAAAAGAAAAAGAAGTGACTCGATAGGACATCGTCGTCCTACGCCTACGTATTCCCTCATGCAATGGGAAAGTCAGAGTCAACGTAGTTCGGACACGAACTAAGGGGGGAGGTTTCTCGCCAAGACATCGCCATCTCGTGCCTACGTATCCTCAATCGGACTAGAGAGAGGAAGTCAGAGCAGTCGTAGTTCGACCTAACAAGGTCGATTAGTGTTTTTTATGAGCGACGTTAGATCCGCGTCCGGCAGTTAGGGTCGATGCCTGTTTGCGACGAGACGGAAGTAACGTGCCCTTTTCCGAAAATGATCTGAAATTAACGATCCCGAAGGATGAAAAAGATTGAATTTGTTTTTTGTGTTTTTTAGACAGAAGTGGATTGTAGTTAGTTCATAACTTGCATTGCACCGAAGTCTATGATATAGGAACGAATGCTTAGCAAATCGTTCCAAAATGGAACGTCCATTAAACACCCTAGAAAAATGAGAGGAAACCCCTCATTCCTCACTTCCCACATGCGAGGCTCATGCGCAATACACGTTAACTTTATTAAGTGCTTTAGAAGTGTTAATAGATGAGAAGAGAGGACTCAAGTAAAAAAGAAAACACTAAGGGAAATTCTATCCTAATGTTGTCATGCAAAAGGTGGCCCCAAGGTTGAGTTTGAAAGGGAAACTTCTACCTAAGTTAGCATGCAAAGGGAAGCCTAATGGTAATTCTACTCCAAGCTTAATCGGAAATTAAGTTGGACTAGGTAGCTCTAAGGGAGTGAATCCAAGACTTAAACAAATCTTGAGATTCAAGGGAAGAAAAATAGTGAAAGAGACGAAGAAGGAAAAGAGGTGAATAAACAAAAACAGTAGCTACGACAGCGCTCCAGCACCTGCACAACGGTAAAAGGCAGCACACAAGCAAGATAGCTTTCTACAACACACACATTCAGCACATAAAAGGGTGTAAAAGGCAGCAGTAGCACATACTGCATCACATATGCACATAGACAGCAATAGAAACAAGGCATCATGCAATTCACTTGAAAATAATTCAATCATGGCATAGCAAACGTGCATCAAGCATTACATATTCTTCAATCAAACATGATTACAATCACACCACCAACCAAGGTAAATAACTCTTGAAATCATCGTGAAAGCATGAATATCATGAGGAAGCGTATCATTAGGCATATGAACAAGTCAAGTGAAGCATGCATCTCACAAAATTAGGTGAGCAAACAAACACAAAGCAATTCCAGCAACATAAGCATCAAACAGCAATTATCATGCTCAAGGAGTATGTGCTATGTGTTCATGGCATCAAGAATGCAACAATGTAAACATGTTCATAAACGATGAAAAAAAACAAGAGCCGCATGTCGGAAAATTGTGCACATACAATGGTGTGAGGTGAAACAGCATCAAAACAGTCATTAAACATGTATCATATTAATCCATGAATATTAGAAATGAAACGGGATCGAAACATGCTCAAAAATACACAAAAAACACACTCTGCATCAGTGTTAATCGATTAACCAATTATAGTGCAATTGTGTTAATCGATTAACAGCTCTTATTACGCATATTTTGCACTGGTTAATCGATTAACCTAATTGCACTGCAATTGGTTAATCGATTAACAATGTAAAATCAGCATAAAATCAGTTTGAAAAATCACTTCCAGCAGCAAAAGCACTTATGCAATCATCTCCAATGATCATGTAATCAACAATGCACGAAAATTAAGTTTAGAAACAACATTCAAACATCATTTAAATTCAATAATCATCAACATCCACAATCAAGATCAACCAAATGAATCAAAACACCTCAAAATTCATGGATCTACATTGTATAAGTTGCAATTAAGCTAAAATGAGTATGGATCTGAAATTAACTGACCTACAAAGCTGAAATTTGCTTTGGTAAGTTTTGTAAACTGAAATGGATGAATTCAAGTAGAGAAATCTAAGATCCACAAGCTTCTTGCACTCAAAACTTGAAGATCCAAGCAATAAGCAACCCAAGCTCCAAAAGCACTTCCAAAAATCACTTCTGAAAATTCAGAACCAGATCCAAACGAAAATCCAAATTGAAAAGCTGAAATGTAGTGATGATGAGAGGTCTTAGCTCAAGAATTAACAAGTTCCAATGAAGAACTTGTTAATCTTTGAAGAAGAGCTTTGAGTGTGGTTGAAAATGGAGTTGGAGAATGAAAGAGTGAGAGAGAATTGAGAGAATTCTGAAAATTGGGAGTGAAAATATGATCTAGGTTTTAGAGGTTTGGAATGAATTGGTTTAAATAACCCTTAGGTTAGGAGTTAAGTTTGGGTTGGGAGTGAGGTTAAGTGAGTGGAAATTGGGATGAAATGTGAATTAGGAAAGGAAATGTGGAATTGGAGTGGAAAGAATTTGAGTTTTTGAATGGAAAATCAACTCTCTAGATCCTTCTACTGATGTGTAGAATTAAAATGGGTGATTAAAAATTGGGTTAAAAAGAAACAGCTCTGAAAATGCAGCATTTGGGCAAAATTCACTATGGTTAATCGATTAACCTAATTGCACTGCAATTGGTTAATCGATTAACACATTCAAATTTTGAATTTTTGGGCCAAAAGGAGGGAAACTTGTATATTCATCTGGTTCTACCCATTCTGAACCACGATAGACCTCTGAAACTTGCCATTTGATATTACCACTGGGATACACTTGAAATATGCTGTGAAATGTTTTTTCGCACTCGGATTAAACTGTTGATAACAACTGTCTGGTGTTGAATAACTGATCAAAAATTGACTGCCGAAGTTTCTGATCATCCAGTCATTTAATGAGCAAAATAAATGCTCAAAAAGACTTGGAAAGCTATCTGCTTGGCCTTGAACCCTATTAAAAATCATACTGGAACTGATGACGCCGTGAGCTGCTAGAGAATACCTTGATCCCATGCCCAAAAGAAATATGCAAATGCAAAAACGACAATGCAAATGAAATGAAGCATAAGCCTAAAGGGTTAGAAACACCAGGGCAAATTTTGAGGTGCTACAGCTAGCAACTCAACCTGTTGAGATAGCAATTTGTTTTGAGCAAGTATTGCATCATTTGTCCCCAACTCTAACACTCCCGCTTTCTTTTGAGAAAGGCCACGATTATGGTTCCCTTGATGGTCATTTAGAGCCATTCGGTCAATGATAGAAATAGCATCCTCGACGCTTTTAGCCATTAACGATCCACCTGCGGTGGCATCCAACAATGCTTTATGAACCAATTGAAGACCATTTCTAAAAATATGAATTTGAGTAAGCTCATCGAAACTGTGCCCTTTACACTTTCTTAGCATGGACTTGAATCTCTCCCAAGCTTCGTTGAGAGACTCATTTCTCACCCTGAGTGAAAACTGCAATTGCCATTTTAGCCTCCATGAAACGATTGTATGGAAAAAATCATTCCAAAAACTTGTCCTCTAGCAAGTTCCAGTCCGTCATGATAGCCGTAGATTGGTCAAGATACCATTCCTTAGCCTTCCCAATGAGGGAATGTGGGAATAGTCTCTTAAACAAGAACTCTTCTTCAGCTTCGGGTGCACCAGTCGCGCCCGCAATCTCATAGAACTTAGTAAGGTGAGTAAAGGGATCCTCGTGATCCATACCAGTGAATGGATTCTGATATAGAAGAGAGAGGATACCAGTTTTCATTTCTGAATGCCGACCATTCTGAGCATTACGTGCAAATTGTGTAGTATGTCTCGGACTATTAGTACAAGGAACTGAAGCAGGTGGTGGTGGTGGTGGAGTAACCATGGTTGGAAGTAACTGTGGTATTGGTGTCGAAGTTGAACTTTTGTCTCGTTCTTGTCTTTGCTTAGCAAGTTGCCTCCTCCGTCGTGTTCTGCTATTTAACATACGCGCAGTTCTTTCGATTTCAGGATCAAAAAGAAGTTGGTCTGCGGGTAACTTCCCTTGCATAAAACGGAGTCTTCACACTTAACCAAACAAATTAACAAGCACAAGAAAAATTTAAACAAGTTTAAAACTTAATAACTATTGCAATGCTCGCAATATAACAACAATCCCCGACAGCTGCGCCATTTTGTTGAAAAGTATTTCGGGGGTGTTTTATCGTATCCATAGGGATTGAACGTATATTACCGTCGTTCGATAGTGAAAAGCGTTTCAAACTTTATAGTAACAAAGGGTTTGGTTTTTCGTATCGTTTGCATAAAATTTAGAAATCAACGGTAAAAAGATTGGTTTTAGGGTTTGGTAAAAACATTCCAAGACTAGTGTTCAATAATCCGTTTCGTATGTATCAACTCGATAAAGCGTGTGAACTCGTTAATAATAAATATAACCACATATCCTCCCAACAAGTTTCTCTCGAACACTTGTTGTGAAATTTATCATATTGATCCTTTGATGATCTCTCACTCAAACTACCAATATGATAACATTCAAGTTCAATATTTATGAACATCAACTGTCAAAACTATCTCTAGCCTTATGATTATTGATGGATTGAAACTTAGGTAAAGTTTAATACATTTCTCTCGAACATGAATTAAAACAAAATATAAACCATGTAAACAAAGTTTTTCTTTTATATTTATCATCAACAAAGTTCACAAACTCACAATCAAGATCAATACATACAAAATGATGGATTACCTACCACTAATCTTGACACAAGGATGTACTTAGCTACACATATTCATGGTAGCTTGCTTCACAAGTTTCGTGAGGAGATGAAAAACCATCTGCGTCGAAGAATCGTGATCGGATGCAAATCCAGCTTCTCTATGTGAAAAATCTCTCTTAGATGAAGAAAACTAAAAAAAAATATGTTTTAGTGTGAAAAGGTGAAGTTATGATCCCAAGAAAATGTAAAAATTCATTTATAATACACTTGGAATCTGATGCATTCGCACTGCGAAGGATCCATTTGCCTAGCGAATGAAGAAAATGGCACCTGAAGTGCCTTTTGATAACTAAACCGCCCTTGTTTGTCTGCATAAGTTCGCAATGCGAACGTTTCATTCGCAAAGCGAACTATTCGCCAAAACATTCGCAAAGAGAATTTTGGGTCCTTTTGCCACTGCCTCAGCCAAGGGTTCTTCGCCAGGACCTTCGCAAAGTGAGTGAAGCAGCAAACATTCGCTGGAGTTCACAAAGCGAACTTTAGTCCCTTTTCCTACTGCCATATTCTGGGACCATTCGCTGGAGACCTCGCTAGTTGTTCACAAAGCGAACCTTCGCTAGCTAGTTCGCAAAGCGAACTTCTTGAAGTTTTCCTCTATTCTTTGGCAGCTTGCATCAATTCTTTGTGTCTTCTTTCTTTGATCAATTAGTGCACTTTCCTGCACAATAGCACACACATTACAAGCACCAAAGGTATATATATATAATGTTTGAAGAACAATAATAATTCACTACTAAAATCCACAATTCAAACATGAAAGTGTTGAAAAATTCCAAGTATCAAATACAAATATATAGCATGTTTGACATCTAACAATATACTTAAAGATGAAAGATTGCGATGAACCGCTACCAAGCGAAGGACCAGAACCAGGTTCCCAATGGGGACTAATATTTGACGGAGCTATCAACGCTTATGGAAATGGAATTGGGGCAATCATCGTAACACCTCAGGGTACCCATATTCCCTTCACTGCCAGATTGGCATTCAAATGTACAAACATTGAGGCCGAATATGAAGCTTGTATCATGGGTCTCGAAGAAGCTATTGACTTAAGGATAAAGAACTTGGATGTGTTTGGAGACTCAGCCCTGGTTATAAATAAGATTAAAGGAGAGTGGAATACATATCAACCGGAACTGATTCCTTACAAAGATTACGCAAGAAGGTTGTTTCCCTTCTTCAACAAAATTGAGTTTCATCACATTCCTCGTGAAGAAAACTACATGGCTGATGCACTAGCTACTCTATCCTCCATGATTACTGTGAGTCGATGGAACGACGTACCCAAGATCAACATAATGCGCCTTGATATGTCTGCTTACATCTTTGCAATTGAAGCAGTCATAGATGACAAACCATGGTATCACGATATCAAATGCTTCCTTCAAAGACAAGAATACCCGCCTGAGGCATCAAGAAAAGATAGGAAGACTCTTAGAAGACTGGCAGACAACTTCTTCCTGAACAATGATGTACTCTACAAAAGAAACTTCGACATGGTTTTGGTCAGATGCATAGACAGACACGAAGCAAACATGTTAATGAAAGAGATTCTCGAAGGATCCTTTGGCACTCATGCCAATGGGCATACATAGGCAAGAAAAATTCTGAGAGCAGGATATTATTGGCTGACAATGGAATCTGATTGTTACAAATACATGAGGAAGTGTCACAAGTGTCAGATATATGCCGACAAAATTCATGTGCCTCTGACGCATCTCAAAGTTCTTTCTTCTCCATGGCCTTTTTCTATATGGGGAATTGACATGATTGGCATGATTGAACCCAAAGCCTCAAACGGACATCGGTTCATTCTGGTAGCCATTGATTACTTCACTAAATGGGTTGAAGTAACATCATACACCAATGTGACCCGAAAAGTGGTGGTCTGATTTATTAAGAACAATCTCATCTGCCGATATGGTGTTCCAGGCCAGATCATTACTGATAATGGATCAAACTTGAATAACAAGATGATGAAAGAATTATATGTTGAGTTCAAAATTAAACACTATAACTCATCTCCCTACCGGCCTAAAATTAATGGAGCGGTAAAAGCAACCAACAAAAATATCAAGAAGATCATTCAGAAGATGATTGTAACCTATAAAGATTGGCATGAGATGCTACTATGTGCTCTTCACGGTTATCGCACATATGTCCGCACTTCAACAGGGGCAACCCCTTTCTCTCTAGTACACGACGTGAAGGCAGTACTCCCCATAGAAGTAGAGATCCCATCAATAAGAGTCTTGATGGAAGCCAAGCTAACGGAAGCTTAATGGTGTCAGAGCAGATACGATGAACTGAATCTAATCGAAGAGAAGAGAATGACGACTTTATGCCATGGTCAGTTATATCAGCAAAGAATGAAGAAAGCGTTCGACAAAAAGGTCTGACCCCGTGTCTTCAAAGAAGGAGACCTCGTGCTCAAGAAGATACAATCATTTCTCACTGATTCCAGGGGTAAATGGACTCTGAATTACGATGACCCATATATTGTTAAGAAAGCCTTCTCAGGCGGTGCCTTGAGACTCGCAACCATGGATGGAGAAGAGTTTACCTACCCCACAAATGTTGATGTAGTCAAGAAATACTTCGGCTAAATGAAAAAAAAAATGTCTCGTTGGATTGAAAACCCGAAAGGGCGGTCCAGGCAAAAATTAGAGACATAAACAATGACCATCCCGATGGATTGAAAACCTGAAAGGGCGATCTAGGCAAAAGTTAGGGATTCATGGCAAGTAACTGCATCTGACAAGATTGGCTCCTCAGAGGCAACGTCATCTGTTGGGAAAACCTCAGTCAAGATCATCTTTGACAGAAGCTCGAAAATACCCAGAATTCAAAGTTGGAGGAAGGATAGTGGTCATTGTGTTTCAATGTAACCTCTTTCCCTTTAAATTACCATTTTTCTAAACTTTGTAATGCTCTATGGGATCATGCGCTCGGTTGATTACCATTCTATCAATAAAAATTTGAGCCTTTGTGCCTTTTGTTTGTAATTCTCATTCATTGTGCTTTGCAAAATGACATGTTTATTTGATTAACATTCTTGAAACAAAAAATGAATTTACTTTTGCTTTCAAATTTACTTCTACTTTTGAAATAAAGATGACAATTTCCTTTCGATTACTGAACACAAAAAGGGAATATCGACGACTTCTCCATAAGTGATTAAACCTCAAAATACATAATCAAAATACTCTTTGTGATCTGTACACCTTGAACAAAGGATCATTTGTTTCAGACGGAATGTCCCATCTGTCGTCCCCGGTAGACTTGTTACCTCTAAGAACCAATGATTTGTCTTTCACCCAGTAGAATCTACCCTTGAAAAGCAAGAACGAATTTCTATCCCTAGCAGGTTTGTACCTCGGGAAATCAGAACAAACACAGGAATCCCCGTTCCCAAACAAAAGTACAACTTTCAAAATCCCCAGTGATACCCCCCATCTCCTAGAGTGGCCGAGTATCCAGTTGTGTTCATCACCAGTCCGTATGTCATGTCTGTCTTATCAACATTCCATACATACATCATGCATAATTGATTCATATTCATATTCATATTGCATTACTATCACTTTGGTCATACTCATCCCCAAGTGATAAGCGTCCTCTCTCCGATAGAGTTGCCAGTCTTTCTTACGATGTCAAGATAGGACAAAATTCTGACATAAGTTCTTTTCTCATTAGGAAATGTATCGTCTAAACAATCTCTCTTCAGTTTATTCTTGGATTGAAGTCGGTCCTCAAACCACTTTGATAACTTAAACCTCTGAAAGGCAAGAAGACATTTGGAGCATCACTCTTCACCATTGAAGATGATATTTTTCTTTCCCGGATTAAGGAAAAATCCCCACAGAAAGCCTCTCAACAGAAGACTCTTGGCAATCACTATGCCATAAAAGCCTTTAGACAGCGCTTTTTTTTGGCATTACACAGCGCTTAAAAGCGTTGTCTAAACAGGCGCTGCTAAAAGATTAGACAGCGCTTTGGTTAATGTCAAAAGCGCTGTCTAAAGGGGTACTTTGACTGAAAAAGTGTTGTCGAAGCACCGCTTTAGACAGCGCTTTTGCTTATATTTTAGACAACGCTTTTATTGTAAAAGCGCTGTCTAAATTATGCTTTAGACAACGCTTTTTGTTTTTTCAGACTAACATTAGACAGCGCTTTTTGCCTTTTTTTTAGACAGCGCTTTTTAGTCTAAGCGCTGTCTAAACCCCACTTTAACCAGCGCTTTTTGTGAAAGCGCTGTCTAAACCCCACCTTAGACAGCGCTTTTGGTGTAAAGCGCTGTCTAAGGTATACGAATTTTTTTATATAAATTACTAAAAAAAAGCGCTGTTTGTTTTATACAGTTTATATGCACCTGTTTTTAAACCACGATTTGCACCAGGTTTTCAACCACAATTTGCACCTGTTTTTCAACCACATTTTGCACCAAAATATCATAAATTGGAGCTTCAAACCAATATATACGCACCATTTTTGCCTATTTATATATACAATTTTCATCCAACAATTTATATATACAAAACAATTGATGATACAAATCATTTCATCTAACAAAACATTTTGCTTCAAATCTACATATTACTTATAGAAATGCTAAGCAAAAAGCAATGCACATCAATATAACTCTATCTTTAACTTTGCACATATAACCTGAAACAACACAAAAAGATTGTAATTCAATTAAAACAAGACATAAACAATGTCTATAGTTACAAAGTTATACATACTCAAAATTCTCATCAATTAAAGTAAGAGTATAATATACCTTATAAAACTCCGAGCTCAATAATGAATTGACATCAATCCTCTTTAATTTCATCCAAATGATCTTTTGAGTAATACGCACACTTGAATTCATCAAAGTACTACATAATAATATAACATAGTTTGATTTAGTTTCAACTATTTAATTATATGAGAAATATGTGTTAAATATTAAAATAACTCATAAGTTAGAAATACATACATCGGATGGAATCTCTATTCAATCCAAAAAAAGAGTTTCTCTCATAAACCTCAACATGAAATAACCGCAATCTATACCATTACGTTGCCGAGGACACAACACATGAAAAGAAAATATGGATAAATCCTAAGTTTTATCAAGTATCATCACTAATATAATAAAAAATGTGATAATTAATATACCTTCACTCCAATCCATGTAATGTTGTTGGCTCTCCTCTTTGGTACTTGGATATCTCTTTGTGCTCGAAAAGCTTGTATAATGCTAATAAAATATAAATGAATATTTAGAACAATTCACATAAATAAATAAATAAATATACACATGAATATTTAGAACAATCTAACTTACGTATCAATCATATTCTTCATATCCGGGTATGTTGTCCAATCATTTCCTAACGAATCTAGATAATACACAACTTCTCTGATAGGATTAATCGCGATCAACAACCAATGTCCATTGTAAGATTAAACAAATGTTAGATGGAAACTTTCTACACGACGTCAAAATACAAAAAATTATAATAGATGAATTTAGAATGAAAATCTAACCCAGTATTAAACGGTAAAAAGAACAACTTTTCTGTATCTTTGTCGGCCATAAAGCGGTTGAGTACATACACCATGACATCATCTGGTTTATTTATGATTAACCCTAAGTTGGTACACGCGGGACTTAAGAATGCGAATCTTTGCTCCAATCCACGTGGGCGCATCAATTTGTCATACAGAAACCTTAAATAAAAACATCATTAACATTAGACTATTCATTTGAAACATAAAGTAAATAAGTTGTTTAATTATTATAACAAATTAGATCGGATATATCTCACGTATGTATTGATAACACTGATGCCTAATTCTTCATGACGAAAAACTTGCTCAAATTCCTCATTACCAATTGATTCTTCATATTGAAAGTCATAAATACCTTCCTCTATAGGTACAAGACGAGTACCTCCGTTCGGAATATTTGTCATTTCTAGAAATATCTGAAGGCACGACCTATACTTGGAAGTAGGTTTTTTTTCTAGGCGCGGTCTTCTTAGCAACGACCTTTTTTTGTGTGGAAACGTTGCTAATCTCTTTACCATGAAGCTATATATCATATAATTAGTTAGATGAAGTATAAGATCACGAATTTAACATTTTCCATGCATAAATATCATATAATTGTGATGTACCTCTTTTTTTGAAACAACGGACTCGGTATGCTGCGGAATCCCCTTATTTGTTACTTTGGATTTTGTTGGAGTCTAATTAACATTACCATGTAAAAAATGTACGTAAAATGCGCGTAAAAACTTTGAATACTCAAAGTTTCATAATGGTTTTAAGCATACCTCATATCCTACGCTAATGAGGCCTGACGACCATGCAACAAACGAACCTATTGCATCTCCCACCAATGTTGCATCCGAAACATCATCAGGATATGGTAATAATGCATCCATCTCTAAAGCAATATCAACCGAGACTTTCAAACATCCAGTAGGGAGCGGTTTAGTGTGAAGTAATTCTCCTAAAGTGTTATACACTTTTCCCTTGCCAACCATCCGATAAGTTGGTGACGATAAGTAGAGGTGACAAGGGGAAATGCCCTAAAACCAATAATAAATATGACATTGTTAATGTGTATATATGTCAATTAAATAATTTAAGCTAATAATTTAATTTCATAAAAATATATATAATTACCTCTGGAATATTCTGTTGAAAGTTACAGTTGATACTATCTTTGTCCGAAGCATCTTTAAAACCTGAAGCGCTATCTCTTTCTTTTTCCTTTCTTAATTCACGAACTTCAGCTTGCAGTGCTTCCAATGTTTGCTGAAGTTCTTTATTACTAGGAGCCTTTTGTATTTTAATATTCAAGGATGTCGGAGTGATCCCAAATCCCTTACCCCTCACCCGACCAGAATACTCACGGACATCTAATGCCCGACTAAGTATGCTCCTGGAATCATTGGCTTCATCTGGAGGTAAAGACTGAGATAAAGTCTCCTGAAAATCAGATGAATATCGAATATTTGTCAAATATTTGTTAATAAAGTTTTGATTTAATTAAAGAAATAATGTTATACTTACACATTTCTCAAATACTTGTTGAACATCTTCTTTAACAACTCCATCCTTTCCCACACGGGCTTCCTTCCACAAAACATGTGCCGGAAGAGATGTTTCAGAACTATTCTCCTTTTGTAACTACACATTAAGCCAAATAATATGACCAAATATAACTCATGATGAACAAGTATATCATTTCAATTTATAGATACTTACTATAGACTGTTCCAAGCGACCATATCCAACACGTCCTTTTCTGTATGGATATGCGGGACTTGATGCTCTTTCCCGATTTGTTTCACTTACACTTTGAAATTCTGGGGTTTTTCGTTTGGCTTTAAACGTGTCCCATTCTTTTTGAGAAATCAAACATCCATATTTAGATGGAAGCTCTGCATCAACAAAATTACCTTCTGCATCCCTAAGAAACTTGGTTGATAAAAATGTTCTAAACCCTCTTAGTAGTTTTCCGGCCAATTTGAGACAAAAAGGTCTTCTATCATCATCAATGTTGAAACACCTCTAAGAAAAACATACACATTGTGCGTTAGTACAAGTAATTTAAAAGACATAATTAGTTGGCATAATTAAAGACATAATTATGGTACCTTTATCTCACTCCAAATTTTTCCTTTAGCTTTGTTCAACTGTTTATTTCTCCAATCATCACAAGTAATTGGAACCTCATTCCTTACAAGTGCACCAATAAAACTTGTCAACGTATAACCGTTAGGCTCAATAAGAAGGCCTTGTGGGCTCCAATGCACATCTAATATGATGCCTCGATCTCTATCACGAATCACTTTCTTCATAACTGTTATTCCTCTTTTAATTTCCTCTTCCGCATTAGCTACGTTATTACCTCCATCATGAATAGAATCATCATGTGGGTGATCCTCGTTAGTAGCCATCTAACCTGTAATAAAGAAAACAAGGATATCAAATATAAATTATGATGAAAGTACTTGTCTAAGCTATAAATTACCAAATGATATATAAAATGAAAAATAAAGAAGAGCATATAAATTTATTGAAAATTTATTGAAAAATAAAGAAGAATAAAATACCTTTCTCGTAGTAGCACCTGGTTCAAAACAAATTCTCCTCAAACAACAATCTGAAAAGAACAATCACAATTGAAAGCAATCAATATCAACTTCAAAACTAAAACCATGAAGATGTTAGTAACACAAGAGAGATTAAAGCAGGAATAAGCCATTGAAGAATTCCAAAATTGAATCACTTATAATTGTATAGTTTTGAATTTAATAGCATAAAACCAAGATATTAATATCCATAAGAGAACAACAAAACACTTAGTACCTAACAAATCCATGGAAGAAGCCATTCCAGAAATGTTCATATCAGAAAATGGACCTTACAAATCCATGGAACAGTTGTTGGATGACTGAGAAAAAACTTGTAATGATTAAAGTAATGGAGTCTTGTTATGACCCTAACCATCTATCCCAAAGTCAGTACCAAGCTACATTCATGGAACCACTATTTATCATCTCTAACGTTAACCTTAACAGAAAAGAAGAAATCTTACCGAAACGGTGGAGAATGGTGGAGTACGGTGGAGTACGGTGGAGGACAATGGAGGAAGGACGACGGTGAGACTGTAACCGAGACGGTGGAGGACAGTGGACGATGGTGGCGAGAGCTGTTCTTCGTTCATTCTCATCGTTCGCAACAGAGAGGGAAAGAATAGAGATATGAAAAATAGAATACTGATACTATGCAATTTTTTATTTTAATTAATAAGACCGTAGACAGCGCTTTTCAAAAAGCGCTGGCTAATGTGGACCTTTACCAGCGCTTTTAAAAAAGCGCTGTCTAAGGTAGGCCTTTTACCAGCGCTTTTAAAAAAGCGTTGTCTAAGGTAGGCCTTTTACCAACACTTTAAAAAAGCGATGTCTAAGGTAGGGCTTTTAGCAGCGCTTTTACTTTTTTCCGTATACAGTTTCCGTGTTTTATTTTTTATTTAACTTATAGCAGCGCTTTTGCATAAAAGCGTTGTCTAAGGTGCGCTAGTAAAAGTCATTTTTGGTGTAGTGAATACGGTAGTTTCTCTCTAAATTTTTTTTTCAATGAAATCATCATCACCTCAAAATTAGATTACATCACATGGCATCTCTCCGAAAAGAGGAAGTATGGTGTAATTTCCCCAGCAAATGGCATCTCCCATAAGAGAAGTTTGCACACCTCTACAATTCAAACAAATGGTTACCCCCAGCAAGTCTGACATCAAATCTTTTTCCATCAAATGGCATCTCCCCAATAAATTTCTGCGAGAAGTTTATTTCAAAAAAAATTGAGACCAGTTCTGTGCCTGAAGACCAGGAACGAGGGTACGTGTTTACCCTTTTCTAAGTAGCATTACTTAGTAAAAGGAGATGGACAAGCAAATCAGCTAACATACACAACCACAATCAAAATTTTGGGTATTCCGATATTTAATCCTCTTTTACCTTGAATGTTCGAACGTCTTTGCCATTCACACCTTCAGGTCCAAGAAGATTAAATAGGGGCATCTGTCAAACCCTGAATTTTGACCACAAGATTTCACATCATTGTGCAAATCATCACCACAATATGGATGTATCTTTATACCTCATCAATCCTCTTAAAGATTGTTGAGCATTCACCTTAATCAAGATTTATGGTTTTGAGCCCTCTCAGAGCATCCGGGCAAAGGATCAATCAAGAATTGACATGATATTTAACTTTTCTAACCTATCAAAACATCCATGAAGGATCAAGAGGTCTCCCACATCAAGAATCAAGCATAAGAATGCAACATTCCAAGCTGATCAAGCCTCAAGATCACCAGTGTCACCAAATTAGGGTTTTGGTCGACCAAGGCCTCCAGAGGGAAATTTTCTTCTGGGCATGAGCCAATACTTCAAAACATGGTTCAAGAAGCTCAAAGGAACCTCATGGGTCCAATCATGAGTTCAAAATAGCCTCAGGGGATGCATTCATAAAATCTAGAATTAGGGTTTCTTGACCTAATTCACCCCTAAGTTGACTTTTGGAGCAAGGAATGAGCCAAAACCTCAAGAATTGTTTTGAAGACCTCAAAAATCTTGTATTGATCCTCTCACAAGTTTAAATTGACACCAAGAACTTGATTCATGAGCAATATAAAGATTCAAGTTCATCTGGACCACAAACTAGGATTTTGGAGAAAAAGTCAACCGTACCTTTGACTTTTGACCAAGACATGGTCTCAAACCTTGGGAAATGATTCAAGACACTCTAAAACACCCATGGAATCCATCCATTAGGTTTGATTTAGCCTAAGAACTTGATTTCATAAAAGATCACAAAGTTTGAAATTCATCTGATAAAAAGTCAACTGTGCCCAAAACCAACATTGACTTTTGAGATTTTTTGACAAACATGACTTCTTTAAGTAAAAAAGAATGTTAACTCATGGGTTGGATCATCATCCATCAATAAACATCAATAAAAGTGAGGTTACTAGCAAAAAGGGCAACCTTGAGAAACTTGGAATTTCACTAAGTTATGGAAAAAAGTGATTTTTACCCAACTTTATAAGACCATAACTTGTGATCCAAGCAACCTTTTTCTTCCATCCAAAGCTCAAATGAAATCTCTCATTACATACTACAAGATTGTCAACTACACCATATTCCAAATCTTCGTGGATTTTGAGTAGTGGATTGATCAAAATCACAAAAATTAAGAAATAGACATTTTCTAAACACTTAGAAAAATTTGAGGCAGAACCTGTCTCATGTTTTGCCCAAATTTGGAGGAATTTTCCATCATGATCCAAGATGAATCAAGACCAAAGTTAAACATCAAAGTTGAAGTATGATATATGGGCTTTCCAAAAAGTACAAGAACTCATCCTAATTCAATTTGAGCAAGAAGTTACAAGCCTTGAAACATGGCATAAAATTCTGGTTTTTCAAGACAACATGGATGCATGACTTGTGCCACACGATTTCCTCCTTCAAATTTTGTCACTTTTCCAACTTTGTCATCTTCCAAAAACACAAAACATCAGATGACTCATTTGTTACTTGATCAAAGAGGCAAGAATTCCACTTAAGCATGCGCAAATCCATCATGACATGAACTTTGAAATTCAATTTTCGCAAGGTTACATTAATGCAATGCATTGAGGTGTCATGAACCAAGCCATATCAATCCAAACCAGTCAAGATTCAGTCCAATGCTCTGAGTGTTCAAACCTGCAGAAATTGAATTGAGTCAAGCTAGAGGAGACTTGGCACTTTGAAACATCCAAGTCAACGGCTACATAGCTACACATAGTGATCAGCCTCCATTCACTATTCCTTGCAAAATAAACTTCCTCTACTATAAATAGAGGTCATTTGTGATTGACTAACATACACCAAAACATCTCCACTCATGTTTTCCTCCAATTCACTCTTCAAAACCAGAAAATGCTTCTTTAGAAAGTAACCTGCGAATGTTTCAATAGATAGACATTCCACTACAACCAATGATCCTAACACCGCACATATATCATATAGAAGTTATCCAAACACTTCTCCATCATCTGTAGCACCAGGATCAACAACCTCAAAATCCAACTTGGACCAAATTGCAGTTGGGGTGCCATAACAAGATCCAGGTGTTTTAAATCCATTTCAAGCTTCTCAACACATTACATAAGGTCCATTGAAGTTGTTCAGATCATCACACAACATTTGTAACACCTCTACATCAAAATTCGAATTCCTCTTGCACAAGTAAGCCTGAAGCTTTCAAACTCTATACTCCATGCATCATAAATTTATTTTCAAGTTATCAACATGTTTCTGGTAGTTCATAAAGTGATCCTTAATCAATTGCATGTTATCTTTCGTGTATAAGATTTCACTATGGTTTTTGCAAAAACTAGGGTTTCTGTGTTCATACGAAATATCTCAATCCACACTTAAAATAAATGAAATAAAATGGTACCACCGTGTTCCTTGTTCAAAATCGAGCAGGTTTGATGCTTATTTCGTTTGATTTCATTGCGTTTTGAGTGAGATTGAGAGGGTTTTGCAAATCTGGAAAAAACAGAGTGGCACGAGCAAGAACAAGTGTTCTTGGCGCCTTTTTTCAAATTTTTGAATTTCTAAATATTTTTAATATTTTCAATTAATTTCAAAAATCCATATCTCTCTTATTTTTAATCTTTTTCAAATGATTTTTTAAACATAAATCATTTATACATTTTAACATTTAATTCCAGAAAAAATTAAAAAAAATTATATTTAATATATTTTTGAATTTTTCAAAGAATTTATTTTTTTAATTGTTTTAAACATTTTAAATAAATTCTTTTTCTTGATTTTTCAAAATCAATTAAGTTCAAATCATCTTGTGGATTAAAACGTCTATTTTCAAACATTTTTCAGAGTTTACAACGTGTTTTTGAATATATTTGATAATTTATATCATTTTTATTTAATTTTTCTTTTAAAAAATGTATTTTTAATTAAAATTAGGGTTTTTCATTGATTTTTAATTTTTCAAACTTCATTTGAAACACTTTTGGGCCTCTAATAGAGTGTAAGACCCAACCCCTTTTCTAAATAAATAATTCCTGGGCCTCTGTCATAGTATAAGTCCCGGTGCAATTTTCAAAACAACGGCGCGTTCATTATTTTTCATTTGGGCCTCTCCTTGAGTATTAGCCCCATTTTTCTTCCTTTCAAATAATTTTGGGCCTCTAATAGAGTGTAAGACCCAAACCCCTTTGTACATAAATAAATTTTGGGCCTCTGCTATAGTATAAGTCACACAACGTCTTTCGGTATCGCAGTGCGATCCCTGTTTTCAAAACAAGTCATCTGGGCCTCTCCTTTAGTATAATCCCCAATCTTTTGTACAAAAACTGTGTTTAAACAATAAACAACCCCCATGGGCCTCTCCTTGAGTTGTAAGCCTCATACCTCTGTTTTCAAAACCATTTGTCTGTTTTAACTGATACTAAGAGGAGCACTATTCCTGGTGAAACTGCTCTTAGACCACTTGGGCCTCTCTTTGAGTTATAAGCCCCAAACATTCTTTTCAAATAACAAAACATGTCTCACTTAATTTAAATTCAAGTTCAAAGTTTTCTCAAAAATTTCTTCAATTTATCAAAACCCTAATCATACAACTAATCACAATACACTTGGGCCTCTTTTCAGAGTGTAAGACCCAACATCTTTTTAAATCAATGCATACTTGTTTATATATTTGTTAATACAGTTGTCTGTATATACTTGTGCATATCTGTCTAGAGTTTCCCCAGTAGTTAGGTCTACACTTAGGTCAAACCATAGGTTACTTCTAACTTAGTCAAAACTAGTTCCCTCATAGGAAACTTCCCTCAATACAGTCTGCCTCCTCTTGGGCTTTATTCAATATGGAATAGAGAAAGGCATTATTCCCGGTGAAACTTTTCTCAAAGACTGTAAAAACTTAGAAACATATACAAGAAATTCATTTCCCCATAGAGGATTAATTCCCGATGAAACCTCTTTTGAATTTCTTCAAACCTTAGAACTGTTCAACAAAGAAAGGATTATTCTCGGTGAAACCTTTCTTGAGATTTTCCTTGGCTTGGACCCACAGGCTTCCTAGAAGCATCCCCAGCCTCCACTTGGGCTTAGTACAAGGACCATCAGACTTCTTAAAAGTTCCCTAGCCTCCTCTTGGGATTAGTACAAGGACCCAAAGGCTTCCTAAAAGCATAGGATAGGAATTCAGTCATCTCTGCTAGTTCAATCCTCAGGAAAGTCAAAACTCCAGAATACCCAATCATTCCAGGGTTGATCTTCATCCCTTAAACCAACAGCCTCCTCTTGGGCATCATACAAAGATCTCTCTCCATTCAGAATCTACCTTATGAGACTTAAATAGTCTCAGCCTCCTCTTGGGCTTTATACAAGTAGACTTGGAAAGTCTCATTGTCATATTCTCCTCTTGGGCTTAGCACAAGGACCCACAGACTTCCTAAAAGCATAGGATAGACCCTGATCATTTTACTAATACATTAATTCCCAGGAGAGTTGAAACCTCCAAGGTCTTCAAACTCGCCTCTAAACTCTTCTGACCCCCAACAAAGATTAACTTTCACCTTGAAAATCCCAGCCTGGGTCAATTTACCATCAACAAATCCCTAACAGAATCAGAGCCTCATGGCATATGGTACTTAAACTCTTCCCTGATTCCCCAGCAAGATTTAGTTTCCCTTTGGATTCCCCAAACACAGTTTAGACCTTCTCCTGGATTTCAATAATCCTCGGCAAGAGTTAGCCCCCTCTTAGGCTTTATATAATGATTTTCCCAGACAGCCTCAATCTTGACAAATATAACACTCCCCAGAGGAGTAATTTTCTTTCAGCTTCAACCTTGGGCTTTGAACAAGGCACACAAAAAAAACAACATCCCCTCAGATGAGACCATGAGTCCTCTTTGTAGGAAGATACCTCTTCTATACAATCACATGTAAAAACAAATAATCAAAACCTTTTTCCAGGATAAATTGTTGTAAGTGGCACACTTGTTGATTCAAAACCCAAGCTGGAGTCCCTCCGTTATCATGGTTAAAATTCCTCTTTCATCTAACAGCTATAAGTGGCAAGCCTCTGGATTCAACACATCCAAGCCAATGTCCCTCTCTTAGCATGAAAGACTCATAAGGAAAAAGTGGCATTGCTCTACACTGAGTCAAATCTTTTTCCTTTATGACATCTCTCTTATAAAGGAAATTATGGAATTGATGGATTCCACACATCCTAGTTAAAATAATTTCCCTTATGACCAATTACCTAACATTTTGTGATGAATAGGTGAGATATCGCCCTTTAGAGATGAGGAATTCTCTCCCCCAGTCAAACTTTAGCTTCAATCTTGGGCTTTGAACAAGACACAAATACCCTGATAGCTTCAATCTTAGGCTTCAAACAAGACACCAAATATTCTTTCCTCCCATAGAAATAGGAGGAACTATGATTGCTCTGATTTCCCAAATCTCTTTACGGGAATACGTAGGCATAATATTGAGAAATCTTAGCGAGCACACAAATCAAAATTCTAGGTCCAGTACCTTCCCAAAAATAATAGAAAACCCGAAAACAGCAAAAACATTCTCTTAACTCTCCCAAAGGATAAACTTTCCCAATCACACAACAGATAAACACAAGAAAGCATTTCAAACAGTAGAAATGCATGCAAACAAAGGTTCCTATAGATTACTATAGATACTCCGGGTGTTAATAGCTTCCCTTTGTATAACCAGACCCCGATCCCGATCTCTTAGCATTTGTTAAAGAAAACACTTGCGTGCAGGGTTAGTTTAAGCTATCTTCCCCTTCCTTTCAAGCTTCATAGGATAAATACAAAAATCAGAAAGTATCACCAAAATGCGGTAGGTGGTCGCGTCACCAAAAAAACCGACACTACACTCACGACGAGCAGCACGTGACACTTAGCGAAATTAAGCAAACTAAAAACATGCGTGCACAAACATCGAGAACAAATCATACGTGAGCGACCACCACGACCGAAAATAAATATTATAAGATAAAATGGCCACGAGGATTGTGATTGTAATGATTACATAAAAAAGGGGCCAAGCCCCATCCAAAAAGGAAAGATTACAATGTTTGGCACGCAGACTGGAAGTTCAAAAAAGGAAAATTAATCAACCATGGGCTGAGGCTCCTCGTGGGTGTCATACCCCAAATTTTGACCACTAAGATTTCCCATCATTGTGCAAATCATCACCACAATATGGAAGTATCATCACGCCTCATCAATCTCCTCATAGATGTTTAAGCATTCAACACAAACAAGAATTAGGGTTCCAAGCTCTCTCTGAGCACTTAGACAAAGGATCAATCAATAAATGACATGATCTTCAACTTGTCTAACCTCTCAAACACCCCTAAAGGATCAAGAGGACTACCACATCAAGAATCAAGCACAAGGTTGCAACATTCCAAGTGGATCAAGCCTCAAGATCGCCACTCTCACCAACTTAGGGTTTTGGTCGATCAAGGCCTCCAGGTGGAAATTTTCATCTGGGCATGAGCCAATGCTTCAAAACACAACTTAGGATACTACAAGGGACCTCATGAACCCAATCATCAAGTCAATTTAACCTCAGGGGATGCATTCACCAAAAATCAGGAATTAGGGTTTCTTGACCTAATTCACCCCTAAGTTGACTTTTGGGACAAAACATGAGCCAAGACCTCAAGACATGATTTGAGGGCCTCAAATACACTAAATTGATCCATTTATAACAATGGATTGATCCAAGAAGCTTGATTCACAAGTTTCAATTTCATCTGGACCACAACTAGGGTTTTGGGGAAAAAGTCAACTGTATCTTTGACTTTTGACCAAGACATGCTCCCAAACCTTGGGACCTAATTCAATACACCCTACATCACCCATGGAATCCTTATATTAAGTTTGATTTAGGTCAAGTACTTGATTTCATAGAGGATCACACAGTTTGGAATTCATCTGATAAAAAGTCAACTGTGCACAAAAGTCAAAGTTTGACTTTTTGAGATTTTTTACAATTATGGTTCCTTAACCCTAAAATGATGTTAATGTGTGATTGGAATCATCATTCATCAAGAAAAATAAAAGAAAGTGGGATAACTTGTAAAAGGGGGTAACCATAAAAACTTAGAATTTTTTCTAAGTTATGGAACAAAGTGGCTAGGGTACCAACTTCCAAGGATCATAACTTGAGATCCAAGTAACCATTTTGAATGATCCAAAGATGGATTTGTAGCTCTCATGGCATACTTTAAAAGTGTAAATTACACCTCATTCCAATTCCTCATGGATTTTTAGTTATGGAGTGACCAAAATGACAAAAACATGAAAATGCCACTTTTTCCAACACTTAGTGAAATTTCATGAAATTTTCACTAAGTCAGAATCTGTTTTACTTTTTTCAAAATGTAGGGGAATTTTTCACTTGGATCCAAAAAGTGTCAAGACAAACTATGATCACACATATGTTGTATCATATGAGAGCTTTCCAAAATGGCTAAGAACTCCATCAAATTCCATTTGAGCTAAGAATTACGACAGATGCAACATGTCTTGCTGAACTGTCATGACAAGGCAGATTTGTGTACATTGGCTCGATTTGATCAATTTGTGCAAATGACAAACAAGTTTATCCATCTGCACACCTCAAGGGGAGACCAAGGAGGAACAAACACTGATCCATAAGCCTCCCAAGTCTTTGGAACTACATATAGGTTTGGCACCCCTAAAAGCTAAAGATGCTTCAAGACTCCAATTTTGTTTTGGAGCATTCAATGGATGCTTAGAGGTGGCATGTATCAGAGGAAAAATGAACACTTCAGTCAAGCCTTATCCTTGAATCAAAGAACCATAAGCCTTATCCTTAAAATTTCCATTTGATCACCATTGGCCAACAGCCTGCTGCAGCCACCATTCACTATTGCTTGCAAAACAAACTTGCTCTACTATAAATAGAGCTCATTTGTGCTCAGTTTAAGTACACCAAAGCAACCAAACTGATGCTTTCCTCAAAATCACCTTCTCACTTCCAAAATTGCCTTCTAAAGCAAGTCACTATCAGGTTTTGAGTTTGAGAGTAATTCCAACCAAACCAATCACACACACACACACCTCATAAACATCATATAGAAGTGATCCAAACACTTAAACAACATCTAGAACACCAATTTCACAAAATCACCAGCCAATTGCTCAAGTTTTCAACCAGTTTGCAGTTGAGATGCCATAACCTGTTCCAGTCCATTTCCAACCACTCCAAGCATTCAAACACATTCCATATGGTGTAGGGAAGCTGTTCAGATCATCACAACTCATCTGTAACACCTCCAACTCAAAAATCAAATTGTTCTTGCTGCCACGACCTTCAAGTAAGCCTAAACTTGGTCATCTCTTAATCTATGCATATTTCCTCGCACAATACTTTTGCCAAATGTTCATAATCATGCATAGAATATTTCCCCTCAATTAATTGCTTTGTATGAATCATGTATCAAAATTCCCAGCCTTCATACAGAATTTAGGGTTCTTGAGGTTTTGTCTTGATTTCTTATTCCATGCTTAAAATAAATGAAATTAAAGACCATAGACATGATCGTGAGGTAAAAACAAGTAGATTGATGTGTGGATTGTGTGATTTCATCAAGTATTCAGTGAGATTGAGGGGAAAACGCAAATCTGAGGAAACAGAGGACACGAGCAAGAACTTGGTGTTCTTGGCGCCCTTTTTTGAATTTTTAAATGTTTGAATTTTGTGATTTTATTTAATTAATTCAAAAATTAATTTCTCTCTGAATTTTAATGATTTTGAGTTGGTTCTTCTTTTAATAATTCACAAAAATTTTCAAATATTTTATTTTACCAAAATTTCCCAAAAATATTATTTATTTCATATATTTGATATTTTTACAAAGCATTAATTTTTATTTGTTTTTTGACATTTAAAATATTTTTTCTTTCTTGATTTTCCAAACTTAATTGATTTCCAATCATTTTGTGGATAAAAACATGATTTTTCAAACATTAATCCAAGATCACAACTTGTTTTTCACACATGTTTGATAATTTTGATCATTTTAATCAAATTTTTATTTAATTAAAATACATTTTGAAAGTAATTTAGGGTTTTGATCTTAATCACCCTAAACAAATATTTTTCACACTCATGGGCCTCTAATAGAGTGTAAGACCCAACCCCTTTTGAAAAATAAAATGATTTGGGCCTCGGTCATCGTATAAAACCCACTGTGTTTTCAAACCTCGGCGCGATCACCATTTTTCAAACAAATAATCATCCGGGCCTCTCCTTGAGCTATAAGTCCCATTCCTTTTCTTAAATATTTTTGGGCCTCTAATAGAGTGTAAGACCCAACCCCTTTGTAAATAATACCTTTTGGGCCTCACACATTGTATGTCCCTCTGTATATTTTAAAACGTTCGGCGAGATCGTCACCTTTTTAACAAAATCAACCGGGCTTCTCCTTGAGCTATAAGACCCATGTTTATTCATTTTCAAACTCTCTGGGCCTCTAAAAGAGTGTAAGACCCAATCCCCTTTTGACCAAAACTTTTTGGGCCTCAGTCGTTGTATAAGTCCCGATACGATCTTCAAAACAACAGTGCCATCACTGTTAAGATTTGGGCCTCTCACTGAGCTGTAAGCCCCGATCTCTGTTCAAAATACTTTCTCCGTTGATTTTGAATCCAAATGTATAGTTGCTATCAAAACTTTTTTTAATTTCTTTGTTGAACTACTAACAAAACAACATGGAAGCTCTACAACGGGTAAGTGTTTATCCGCTTTCTTTTATATGCTTTCATATACATAACTGTATTGTGGGAAGCTGCGCATGGTTAGTATTCTTTCATACTCCTTTAAATACTTGTCATATATCAACTATATATATACTCGTATAGTTATTTAGAGTTTTTCCTGACAACTCTCCCCAGATACAATCTTCCCTTCTCTTGGGGTTAATCAATATGGAACAAAGAGAAAGGCAGTATTCTCGGTGAACCATTTCTCAGACTGTCACCCTTAGAAATTGTCAAAGAAATTCTACTCCCCAGAGTTGATCTATTCTCCGTGAATAGCATCTCTTGAGTTTCTTCCAAATACTCAAACTTTCCTAGAATGGTCTCTTCTCTGTGAATTGCATTTCTTGAACTTCTCTTGGTTTAGGGACCCACAGGCTTCCTAAAAGCATCCCCGCCTCCTCTGGGGCTTTGTACAAGGACCCTTCGGCTTCTTAGAAGTTCTCATGCCTTCTCTTGGGCTTAATACAAGGACCCTAATGACCTCTTAATGGTATAAGACAGAATTTAGTCATCCTTTGCTAGAGCAGTCTATCCAGTGTCAAACCTCAAGCAACTTTAGGGTTGATTCACATCCCTTAAAGCCCTTGCCCTCTTTTGGGCATCCTACAAAGGATAAAAATCTTCAACACCAGTAGACTTGGACAGTCTAAACCCCCTTTGAGTCTCAAAGACATTCTCAAGTTCCTTTCATACATAGGAAAAAACACTGATCACTCTGGATAAATCTCCAGCAGAAACCCGGTCTCTCTCATGAGAGTTCCCCATCCTTGGGCCTGCCTATAGATCTTTCCTCAACACAGTCAGCCTCCTCTTGGGCTTTGTACAATGACCCTCCCCCAGCGGAGTTAACCTTTTCAGACTCTCTTGTTGAGTCAATCACTTTTCAGACTCTCTTGTTGAGTCAATCACTTCTCAGACTCTCTTGTTGAGTCCATCATTTTCCAAGACTCTCTTGTTGGGTCAATCTCCTTTTAGCCTCAATCTCGGGCTTCGTACAAGACAGTAAATCACTCTCTTTTTGAGTATAAAAGACTCTCTTGTCGAGTCAATTCCTTTAGCCTCCGTCTTGGGCTTTGTACAAGACATATAAAAGCACTCTATTATTGAGACGAACTCATTTCAACCTCCATCTTGGGCTTTGTACAAGACACATATAAACCTCCCCAATGGAGTCAAAAAAACCCTTTTTAGCCTCAATCTTGGACTTTGTACAAGACAGAAAGAGCGTTTTCCCCGGAAAAGTCAAACTGTTAGCCTCCTCTTAGGCTTTATATAATGATATCCCCAAAGAGTCAGTCTCTTTTAGCCTACGTCTTGGGCTTTGTTCAAGACACCAATATATCCACTCTCTTGTTGAGTTAGTCTCATACAGCCTCCTCTTAGGCTTTGTATAAGGACTTCCCTAGTGGAGTCAATCAACCTCTTAGCTTCAACCTTGGGCTTTGATCAAGGCACATAAAAATCAACAATCCCTCTTTAGAGATGACAAATTCTCTTTCAGTCAACCTTTTAGCTTCAATCTTGGGCTTTGAACAAGACACAAATACTCCTTTTAGCCTCAATCTTGGGCTCTGAACAAGACACCAAAATATATTTTCCTCCCATAGAAGGAACTACGATTGCTCTGATTTCCCTGTTTTGTTTAAACGGGGATACGTAGGCATAAGATTATGAAATCTTAGCGAGCATACTAATCAAAAACTCTAGGTCCAGTACCTTCATACCAATCAAAAAATTTAGGTCCAGTACCTTACCAAAAACATCAACAAAAAACTCAATCCCACTCTATCATATTTCCCAAGAAACTTTCCCAACCCATTAACGGATAAACACTATCAATTACAAAGCGAAACCTAAAGCTAATATCTTGTGGATAACCACATATAGGATGGGTAATTGACAACTACCCATTGTATAACCTTACCCCTGACCCCCCAATCTCTTTAAGCGTTTGTTCAGTTAAACATTCGCGTGCAAGGTTAATTTTAGATACCTTCCCTTTCCCTTCTAGCTTCATGGGATAAATAAGAAATCAGAAAGTAGCACCCCCTCCTACCATTGCGGTCAGGAAAACCCAGCGATAAGGTAGTCGGGTCACCGACAAAAATCGCTCGCTACAGGAAAATGGCGACTCTGCTGGGGAGTCATTGACTGTTAGGATCATAGGACTAGAAGTCTAGGATGTTAGGACAAATATATATATACTGCTTTTCCTAATTGATATCCGTGTTTATTTTTCTGCTAATGGGAATGCATGTGATGCCGCATCTGGAAAGATTGAGTATACACCTAAGATAGGTGATGGCACGAGACGGGTAATCTCACGGGGAGTGAATCCCAGATAAGAGGTCCTGGTAGACCATCGAATCAGTGGAGATGCCCTTTGCGGATTCAATGCCTATACGACTTCAGTTGTTGAAAGCAGATTGTTCGATTGGGTTATCTAAGAAGCTGAGGATTTTAGTAGGCTGAAACCATGTTACTATTTTGTAGTGCGGAAGCTATCGGAAATAGTTATCACGCGATACTACCCTCATTTGAGATTACTCTAAGATACATCAGCTCGCTCGGGTGATTCCAGTCTGCTGTTGTTATCCCAAGAGGGGTCAGTGATTTTGAGGACAGGTACAAAAAATCACCAGTAAAACCTTTGGGGATGGGTAGAGCCTTGACTTCATGACACCGAACCTTTGACCCCATGTTTTTTCTATGTTTTTGTGTGCTGCATTCATGCATTCATTTCATTAAAAAATATTTAAACAAAGAAAACTTTCTCTTCTAGTCTCTCTTTTTCAAATTAAACTGAGACAATGATTGTAAATGTCAGAGAAAAAGATTGCGTTATAGATTTCGGTAGAAGAAAGACTCACAAGTACACCTTCAAGGTTCCAAAACTAGAGGATTTAAAAGGATTTGCGAGGATGATCACTAACCCTGATGCTTTTAGAGCTAAGTATGAAGGACTGCTGTCTCTGTTAAGGGTTCATGTAATTGAAGGAATCATGTCCACACTCATTCAGTTCTACGATCCGGTTTATCATTGTTTCACATTCCCAGATTATCAACTAGCACCAACACTGGAGGAGTACTCTCACCTGACTGACTTACCTATCACTAACCAAGCTCCCTTTCCTGGACTGGAAGAAATTCCAAAAGATCAAACCATTGCAAGAGCAATTTATTTGGACGAGTCAGAAGTCAGGACTCACATGACCACTAAGGGTGGAATCCAAGGTTTGCCAGCCCAGTTTTTGATAAAGAAAGCCCTGTACTTTGCTAGTATAGGGAATGTGCCTGCTTTCGAAAGCATCTTTGCTTTGCTCTCCTACGGGTTATTGTTGTTTCCTAACATCGATATCTTCGTAAATATCAATGCCATTAAGATTTTTCTAATTGGAAACCCCGTACCAACCTTGCTCGCAGATGCTTATCATTCTGTACACTTAAGGAATTTGTACAGCAGAGGAATGATCACATGCTGTGTACCCCTGCTATACAAATGGTTCACTTCCCATTTACCCAAGTCTGCTGCATTTTGGGACCAAAAGAGTACTTTACGTTGGTCGCAGAGAATCATGTCTCTTACCAACTCTGACATCGATTGGTACAATCGAATCTATGACGGGATCAGGATCATTGACCGTTGTGGAAACTTCCCTAATGTACCCCTCATAGGAACTAAAGAAGGAATCAACTATCATCCAATTTTAGTTCGTCGTCAACTCGGATACCCGATGAGGCATGTCCCGCGTAATGCTCATCTGGAAGGTTTTTTCTTCAAGGAAGGAGAAAACGACAGGGCACTAAAGACAGAAATAGTGCATGCCTGGAAACATGTTCACAGGAAAGGAAGAGAGCCTCTAGGAAAACCGGAATGTATCTCTGTAGAGCCTTATCTCCGCTGGGTACAAACTAGAGCTCTCAAGTTGAGTATGCCTTACCCTCGTCAAGAAGTTCTTCCGTTAAATGAATCTGTCCTTTATTTTATGTCTGATACGGAAAAACTTTAGGTTACTCTCGCCAAAGTTCAACTAGAGAAGAGGTCTTGGAAGAACAAGTATCGTATTCTCACTGTGAAGTGTAACAAAATACAGCAACTGTTAAAAGATAAAGATGCTCTGATTGAGATTTTAGAGCAACATGTTGTAGAGAATCAAGATGACCAAAGGAATTTGCTCGCTCCTTTCACTTGGCAAAGGAACGACAACCTGACAACGGCTCAAGAGCCCCGGTCAAAGAAAAGGAAGATACCAGAACCAGCACCTGAGCTCTCCTCAGAGAGGACTCAGGATCCATTAGTTTAGACATTTCCTTTTACAACACTTTATAAATTACTGTATTTCCATTTCCGCAATTTTTGAATTCAATAAAACGGGGTTTCCCCACTGTTTAATATTTTCAATCCAATTGTCGAAGTTTCTTTTGATTAAATAACAAAAATTTAATTAATATAATCATTGCATATCATTCATCATTCGTCCATAACGCATTCTTCTTCCCTGTGAATCTCACGTTTGTGTCTCGATCCTAGAGTCAAACTGTCTCATTCGTACAATACTCGGGCCAAACAACAAAAGAAAATAGATGATCTCGAGGAAGAGAACAAAGAGTTGAGAGAAGAAATTGACACTCTGAAAGAAGATTTGAGGAAACTTCACAATGACATGCAATCTCTGGCAGCAGCCCAGATGCAACAACAAAGGACTGTGATCTCAGAGATCACATCGACGCCCATAGTGGAAAAGTATGATCCTCGGTATAACATGCCAAAAGATCATCCCTGGGGCATGCCACTCAACTATATCCCGGAAGGATATATTCTGCCGATCACGGAAGATCCGAAAACTGCAGCAGGAGTCGCTGGGCCTGAAGGTTACAAACTTCGGGAAAGCGAAGATGCCAGGGGCATGACAGCAACTCCTAAAGGTTACAAACTTCGGGAAGCACCAAGAGTCATAGCCGTAATGATTGTACCACTACCCGTGGTACACACTGTCCCGGAAGGACAGATTCCACAGATACCTTCTGGTGGAAATGAAAGTATGAACGATAAAATGAAGGAATTCCAGGAACAATTCCTGGAGATGCAGAAAGAACTACAAGCTATTCGCGATCAGGATCTATTTGGAAAGGATGCCGCAGACCTTTGTTTGGTCCCTAATGTGAAAGTTCCGCATAAGTTTAAGGTGCCCGAGTTTGAAAAATACAAGGGTAACTCTTGCCCTCAAAGTCACTTGGTGATGTACGCTCGGCGGGTGTCAATACAGACAAAAAATCACCAGCTGTTGATCCACTATTTCCAGGATAGTTTAACTGGTGCTGCACTCAAATGGTACATGGGTTTAAACCGCACTAAGATCGTCACTTTCAGAGATCTTAGCGCTGCCTTTGTTCAACAATATAAATATAATCTGGACATGGCACCGGACAGAGATCAACTCAGAGCCATGTCGCAGAAGGATAAGGAAACTTTCAAGGAATATGCTCAGAGATGGCGTGAAATTGCCGCTCAGATTTGTCCACCTCTTGAGGAAAAAGAGATGACAAAGATCTTCTTGAAAACCTTAAGTTCATTTTACTATGACAGAATGGTCGCCAGTGCGCCCAGTGACTTCACCGAGATGGTGGGCATGGGAGTTCGTCTTGAAGAAGCGGTCCGAGAAGGACGTTTAGTTAAAGATGCTGGACAATCAAGCAGTACCAAAAGATACGGTAGTGCTTTACCTAAGAAAAAAGAGCAAGATATTGGCAATATCTCTCTCAGAAAGCAACGACAACGGTACTAACCAGTAGCAGCTGTAACTCCTACTATTAACCCATGCGTCTGTTCCGATGTATCAATATCAGGTTGCTCAAAGCCAACCGAATCAACAACAATATCAGCAAAGGACACAACAACCTCTTCAGCAGGCTCGTCCTCAGTATAGCAACAACCGTACAACGCGACCACCAGGGTTTGACCCTATAGTAATGTTGTACGCAGAACTGTTTCCACTATTACTGGTCAAGGGGCATGTCCAAACCAGGTCTCCTCTTACAGTACCGGAAAATCCGCCTTTTTGGTTCAAAGTGGATCAGACTTGTCCTTACCATCAAGGAGGACCAGGGCATAACATATAAAACTGTCTCAGTTTTAAATCTGATGTGCAAAAGCTTGTCAAGAGCGGGGTCTTATCCTTCAAGGATACAAATCCGAATGTTCAGACGAACCCGTTGCCTCAACACGAGAAAGCTGCAGTCAATTTGATAGAGGGAGAGTCTAACCACAGCTATCAAATTCATGATGTACTCTTATTAAGGGCTAACTTGGTCAAGATGCATCGGAGACATAGCGGATATGGGCATATACCACCTCATAACTATCACCAGTGTGATATATTCTCGAAAGACAATCAAGGATGTTCTGTGATGCAATCAGCTCTACAGGAACAGTTGGATCTCGGTTGGATCCAAGATCACCGAATTCGTGGGGTCAACATGACTTATACGAATTCTGACATCATTCAAAACCACGACATTCGTGTGATGAATGTCAGCTTGGTAGCAATGCACTCAAGGCAAAGCCAACATCATAATCTACCACAACACGATTATGATTCCTGTCTAATTTGCTTGGTAAACAATCAGGGATGCTCTTTTGTACAAGAGGCCCTCTAGCGTCAAATGGATCTTGGATGGATCCAAGATTATTGAGATAAGAATCCCTGTCAGGTCAACATGATTCAAATTTTTGATATTTGCTTGATGAATACCAGCTTAGTGGAGTTACATGCTAAGCAAGTCTAGCTTGGTTTTCTAACTTCGCACAACTATCACAACTGTAAAGTGTGTCGGGAGAGTGACCAAGGATGTGCACTCGTTCAAAGAACACTGCAACACTTATTAAACCACTGGTGGCTTTTGATCCATCTAGATGAAGACACACAACAAGTCAGTATGATTAATTGGAACCCTATTAGGCATCAAAGTCAGGATGTTCGATCAATGGGAACCGATCTGGTGAAGTTACACTGCATACAAAGCGGACGTGGTCGGGTGCCACCACACAACTATGAACGCTGTAGAGTCTGCTCAGAAAATAACCAAGGATGCTACCTCGTGTGAGCAGCCCTTCAAAGTCAGTTGGACCATAAGGAAATTCAACCATGGTCAAGCTCTGATTCAATGTCAAACTATCATCCTGATCAAAGCAAGGATGTTATCTTGATCCCTAAGTGAGAAGTGGCCAAGGATATGTGTGCCATAATCCCTTTACTCTGTGAATCAAGAGTCCCTCTTGATGGTGGAAAGATTCTCAATCTCGAACCGATTGAGGCCAGCTATGATGGTCGAAAAGATCAAAAGGATCCTGTAATTATTTACCTACCAGGACCAGTACCGTACAAATCTGATAAGGCAATCCTTTACAAATACGGTGTAAAAACCATTGAAAATGGAAAGGAAACTCCATTACCCTCTGTCGTGAATATTGCAGACATCAGTCGAGTAACATGGAGCGATCGAATCTTCAACCGAGGAGTTGGAGAACCTAACAGAGAAAAGGAACTTCGAACAGAAGTTCCCGATCAACCGGTCGGTCAGTCCAGTGGTCCCGACCTTTCAACAAATAACGATGAGATGCTGAAGCTCATCCAGAAGAGTGAATACAACATTGTTGATCAACTGTTGCAAACTCCTTAAAAAATCTCTGTGTTATCTCTATTACTCAGTTCCGAAGCTCACATGGAGGCTCTACATAAATTCTTAGAGCAGGCCTTTGTGGAACAAGATGTAACAATAAGACAATTCGATAGCATCATTTCCAACATCACTTCCTGCAACAATTTGGGGTTTAGTGACGAGGAACTGCCAGAAGAAGGAAAAGGTCATAACATGGCGCTCAAAATTACAGTCAACTGCCAGGACGATGCTTTAGCCAGCGTACTGGTAGACACAGGGTCGGCTCTGAATGTTATGCCGAAGTCCACTTTAATGCGACTATCATTCAAAGGATCCCCGATGAGGAGCAGTGAAGTTATCGTCAAAGCATTTGACAGATCCCAGAAAGCAGTTATCGGTGAAGTCGATCTTCCCATAACTATCAGTCCTCACACTTTCCAAGTCACTTTCCAGGTCATGGACGTCCGGGCAGCGTACAGCTGTTTATTAGGAAGACCTTGGATATACCAGGCTGGGGCAGTCACTTCAACACTGCACTAGAAACTGAAGTTCGTCAAGAACGGCCAACTAGTCACAGTCTGCGGATAGCAAGCCTTGATCGTGAGTAACTTATCATCGTCTACTTGTGTAGAACCGGAAGAGGTTGTTAGAACTCAGTTCCAAGCACTGTCGGTGAGCAATAAGAATTAATCAGAAAAAGGAACATCGATTTCCTCGTACAAATATGCTCTCGAAGTGATCAAAAGTAACAATGCAAAAGGATGGGGGCAACTTGTCATTCCTACTGATAACAAAACAAAGAAGGGTCTTAGTTTTTCTTCAACCTGTACCCAGACTGCTACTAACAATGAAAGTCTTCATCCCATTCAGGATTTCTTCCACAGTGGAGGTTTCCTTCACCTGATGCCTCAAGAAGTGCATACCATCAATGAGGGTGACTCCTCCGATACAGATGAAGAGTGGAAGTCCTATCTTAACGAGTACGGTTATATGTCTCAGGAAGAGGTGTCTACGCCATTTTGCTATCCCGCACAGAGTCCGAGATTTATACCAAGGTCAGACGTCAAAATGATATACGGAGATTGTGATCTTGAGGGATGTCGTGCTCCGCAAACTCATTAGAGGAAGACACTCTGATGAAAGACAAATTTGATCACGACTATTATGGCCCAATGGGTGGCCTGCCTATCTGGCAGCCGTATCCAGGAGACTTGGGGCAAAAGAGTCAAGCCAACAACGCTTATCAACTGAGCATCATTGAAAAGAATACCTGCGTCCCCACCATGTCATGGGATCAACACTCAGGGTATTCAGAACCTATCCAGCACGACGATGAATTTGCAAAGCTTGCAGGACTAGAATTCATCATTTATGCTTTTCCTGAGGTTAACGTCATCAAAAGAGATGACTCCTCCAGTTCCAAAGAAGTGTGGGACACCCTGGGACAACCAAGTGGCAAATTCGACTACTCTGCCTAGGAAACAGATTCCAACGATCCTGCTCCACCAGAAATCAACGTTATTTCTGAAGACAAGTTAAGAAAGAAAGTACCAGACTTTGTGATTCACCGAGGAGTTCGCCGCCAATTGGTTGTTGTCGACGTTACGAAAGTCGTTCATAAGTCTAAGTAATTGTCGTCTTTATTTTAACCTTTCACCCTGCCCAGGTGAAATGGCTGTTTTGATAGGGCTCACTTTCTGTAAATATACCTCTTCGCTTCGCCCAAAGCGACAGAATTTTGTTTTATAGGGCTATAGTTTCAAGAATCGACAAGATCATAAATAAAATAACATCGTTCTATAATTTTCGCATTTATTGTTGTTTTCTCTTTTCGCTTTTTCAGAAAATGGTAATCCTAAAAAACAACTCAAATAATAAAAACAAGCAGTTTTCCAAAGAAAATACACTGCACACACTCTTGCATTCTCTCTATCTCTTCTAAAAACAATCATAACGTCCTGCAGATTGCTTGTTTTAAACCCCATTGAAACATACGATCTAATGCCTTCTCCTAACTTTGAATTCCCGGTATTTGAGGCTGAAGAAGAAATTGACGACGAAATTTCAGAAGAGATCTCCTGATTACTCAGACAAGAGGAAAGGTCCATTGAACCTCACAAAGAGCCGTTGGAAGCGGTCAACTTAGGTTCGGAGGAAGATAGAAAGGAAATCAAGATTAGAGCCCTGCTCAGTTCAACTGTCAAAGAAAGTTTGATAAAGCTTCTCAAAGAATTCCCCGATGTATTTGCTTGGTCCTATCAGGACATGCCAGGGTTGGATACCAGCATCGTGGAACATCATTTACCTTTGAGGTTGGAATATCCGCCAGTAAAACAAAGGTTGAGACGGACTTGCCCAGACATGGCCATCAAAATCAAAGAGGAAGTACAGAAACAAATTGAAGCGGGTTTCCTCGCCACATCAGAATATCCTCAATGGTTAGCCAACATCGTACCAGTTCCAAAAAGGATGAAAAAGTCAGAATGTGTGTTGATTACAGGGATCTGAACAAGGCCAGTCCAAAGGACGACTTTCCTTTACCACACATTGACATGCTGGTAGACCGTACAGCAACGTTCAAAGTTTTTTCCTTCATGGATGGATTCTCGGGCTATAATCAGATAAAAATGGCGCCGAAAGATATGGAGAAAACTTCGTTCATTACCCCATAGGGTACTTTTTGTTACAAGGTAATGTCGTTCGGTTTGAAAAACGCTGGGGAAACCTATCAAAGGGCCATGACTACACTGTTTCACGACATGATACACAAAGAAATCGAGGTATATGTCGACGATATGATTGCCAAATCTAAGACAAAAGAGGAGCATGTGATCCACCTGTCAAAACTATTCGAGCAGTTGAGAAATTACAAACTTCGCTTGAATCCCAACAAATGCACGTTCGGTGTCCGGTCATGGAAACTTTTAGGGTTCATCGTCAGCCAGAAGGGAATTGAGGTTAATCCTGACAAGGTCAAGGCCATTCAAGAAATGCCTACTCCAAAGACTGAAAAACAAGTCAGGGGATTCCTGGGGCGTCTGGATTAAATTTCCAGATTTATATTCCTTATGACCGCGACATGCGCGCCGATCTTCAAATTACTCAAAAAGAATCAGGACTGCGTTTGGACAGAAGACTGCCAAACCGCCTTCGACAGTATTAAGGAATACCTGTTGAACCCACCGATTCTATCACCTCCAGTAGAAGGAAGACCACTGATCATCTACCTAACAGTCTTGGAAGACTCCATGGGCTGTGTACTCGGCCAACAGGACGAAACAAAAAGGAAGGAGTCTGTCATTTGCTATTTGAGCAAGAAATTCACCGACTGTGAGACTCGGTACACTATGCTTGAGAAAACTTGTTGTGCTCTGGCTTGGGCAGCCAAACGTCTTCGCCAGTATATGATTCATCACACTACTTGGTTAATCTCCGAAATGGATCAAATCAAGTATGTCTTTGAAAAGCCTGCTCTCACGGGAAGGATTGCCCGTTGGCAGATGTTGTTATCAGAATATAACATAGAGTAACATGCTTAGAAAGCCGTTAAAGGAAGTGTTTTAGCCGATCATTTGGCTCATCAACCAATTAACGATCAGGAATCAATCGGGTTTGACTTCCTAGACAAAGATGTCATGTATTTAAAAATAAAATATTGCGATAAATCACTACCCAGTGAAGGGCCAGAACCAGGTTCCCAATGGGGACTAAACTTTGACGGAACTGTAAATCATTATGGAAACAGAATTGTGGCAACCATCATAACACCTCAGGGTACCCATATTCCTTTCACCGCCCGACTAACACTCAAGTGTACAAATAACGAGGTCGAATACGAAGCTTGTATTATGGGTCTCGAGGAATCGATCGACTTAAGGGTCAAAAACTTGGATGTATATGGCGACTCAGCCCTGGTTATCAATCAGATCAAAGGAGATTGGAACACATATCAATCAGGACTGATTCCTTACAAATATTACGCGAGAAGGTTGTTACCATTCTTCAACAGAATCGAGTTTCATCATATCCCTCATGAAGAGAATCACATGGAAGATGCATTAGCCACACTCTCTTCCATGATTAGTGTAGGTCAATGGAATGACATACCTAAGATCGGTATAACGCGCCTTGAACGGCCCGCTTACATCTTCACGATTGAAGCAGTCATAGACGACAAACCTTGGTATCATAATATCAAGTGCTTCTTTCAAAAACAAGAATACCCACTTGGGGCACAAAGGAAAGATAGAAAGACCCTCAGAAGGCTGGCTGGCAGTTTATTTCTGAGCGGTGATACACTCTATAAGAGGAACTTTGACATGGTCTTGCTCCGATGTGTAGACAGACCAGAAGTAAACATGCTGATAAAGGAAATTCATGAAGGATCCTTTGGCACTCATGCCAATGCACACACAATGACGAGAAAAATTTTGAGAGCAGGGTACTACTGGTTGACCATGGAATCCGACTGCTACAAGTACATGAGAAGGTGTCCCAAGTGTCAGATATACGCAGACTAAATCCATGTACCGCCAACGCATCTCAAAGTTCTCTCTTCCCCATGGCCTTTTTCTATATGGGGAATTGACATGATTGGCATGATCGAACCCATGGCTTCTAACGGACATCGGTTCATCCTGGTAGCCATTGACTACTTCACCAAGTGGGTCGAAGCAGTGCCATACGCCAATGTAACCTGACAAGTGGTGGCCTGATTCATCAAAAACAATATCATATGTCGTTATGGTGTTCCTAGCCAGATCATTACGGATAATGGATCCAACTTGAATAATAAGATGATGAAAGAGTTGTGCGTTGAATTCAAGATCGAACACCATAACTCATCCCCCTACCGACCCAAGATGAACGGAGCGGTAGAAGCGGCTAACAAAAACATCAAGAAGATCGTTCAAAAGATGGTTGTAACCTACAAAGACTGGCACGAGATGCTACCCTTTGCTCTTCACGGTTATTGCACATCTGTCCGCACTTCAACAGGGGCAACCCCTTTCTCTCTAGTGTATGGCATGGAGGCAGTACTCCCGATATAAGTAAAGATCCCATCAATCCGGGTATTGATGGAAGCTAAGCTAACAGAGGCTGAATGGTGTCAAAGTCGACACGACGAACTGAATCTAATCGAAGAAAAGCGAATCACGGCTCTATGCTGTCATACCCCAAATTTTGACCACTAAGATTTCCCATCATTTTTCAAATCATCATCACAATATAGATGAACCATCATACTTCATCAGTCTCCCCAAAGATGGGTGAGCATTCACTACTATCAAAATTAGGGTTTCAAGCCCTCTCAGAGTTCTTAGACAAAGGATCAATCAAGGAATGACATGATCTTCAACTTATCTAACCTCTCAAACATCCACAATGGATCAAGAGGACTCCCACTTCATGGATTAGGCACAAGGTTGCTCCCTTCTAGGTGGATCAAGCTTTAAGATCACCAGTGTCACCAAATTAGGGTTTTGATCGACCAGGGCCTCCAGATGGAAATTTTCATTTGGGCATGAGCCAATGATTCAAAACATAACCTAATATACTCCATGGAACCTCATGGACCCAATCATCAAGTCAATTTGACCTCAGGGGATGCATACATACAAAAATCAAGAATTAGGGTTTCTTGACCTAATTCACCCCTAAGTTGACTTTTGGGATAAATCATGAACCAAGACCTCAAGACATGATTTGAGGGTCTCTAATATACCATATTGATCCATTTGGAACAATGTAATGATCCTAGAAGCTTGAGCAGCAAGTCTCAATTTCATCAGTACCACAGTTAGGGTTTCGCGAGAAAAGTCAACTGTAGCTTTGACTTTTGACCAGGACATGCTCCCAAACCCTAAGACGTGATTCAATATACCCTATAACACCCATGGAACATCTCCATCAAGTTTGATTTAGGTCAAGGACATGATTTCCTAAAGGATTGCACAGTTTGGAATTCATCTGATAAAAAGTTGACTGTGCACAAAAGTCAACTTTGACTTTTTGAGATTTTTCACAAAAATGGATTTTTAACCCTAAAATGATGTTAATGTATTATTTGAATCATCATTCATCAATAAAAATCAAAGAAAGTGGGATAACTTGTAAAAGGGGTAACCATAAAAACTTAGAAAAATTTCTAAGTTATGAAATAAAGTGACAAAGGTACCAACTTTGGAGGATCATAACTCCTAAACCACAAAGTCATTATTCCCCATCCAAAGCTTGATTTGTAGATCTCATTGCCCTCTACAAAAGCTTCATACTGACCTATGTCCAAATTCCTCATGGATTTTGAGTTATGGGGTGATCAAAATCAAGAAAAGTCACTTTGTTCCAACACTTAATGAAAATTTCACTAAGTCAGAATCTGCCTTACTTTTTTCCAAATGTAGGGGGATTTTTCACTTGGATCCCAAAGGTTTCAAAACCAAATATGATCAAACAGTTATTGTATCATATAAGGGCTTTCCAAAATGGCCAAGAACATCACCAAATTCAATTTGGGCCATGAGATATGACATTGGCAAGTTGCCTTGTTGAAATCTGCCAAGGCAAGACAGAATTTTGCACTTTTGCTCGATTTGCCAAAATCAGCCAATTTCAAGCCTTGTCATCACTTTGGACACATCTGAGAATTGAATCTAAAGGGGATAATCACTGAGCCAAGCCTCCAAAGTCCTTGGAACAAGAAATAGCATGCTAAACCTAGAATTGCCCAAAATAGGGACAAGACTCCAATTTTGGATTGGAGCATTCAATGGAAGCACCAAGGTGGCATGGACTGAGCCATTAGCAACTGAATTCAGTCAACACTTATCCAAGACCAAGGGGACCAGCAGCCTGTGTCCTAACCGCTAGTCAATGGCTAGAGGAGACTTGGATTTTCATTTGCCAACATTGGCCAACCCTACTCAGCAGTTACCATTCACTATTCCTTGCAAAACAAACTTGCTCTACTATAAATAGAGCTCAATTGTGATCAGTTTGAGTACACCAAAGCCATCAAACAGATGCTTTCCTCAAAATCTCTTCTTTCACTCCAATTTTACCTTCTAAGGCAAATCACTATCTGGTTTTGAGTTTGAGAGCTTTTCCAACCAAACTAATCACACACACCTCACATACATCATATGTGAGCTGATCAAACACTTAAACAACACCTGGAACACTGATTTCTCAGAATCACCAATCAATTGCTCAAGGTTTTAACCAAGTTGCAGTTGAGATGCCATGAAGTGATCCAGCCAATTTCCATCAAGTCCAAGCATTCAAACACACTCCATAGGGTGTAGGGAAGCTGTTCAGATCATCACAACTCATCTGTAACACCTTCTACTCAGAAAACATTTTGAACTTGCTGTCACGACCTAGAGGTAAGCCTAAACTTGGTCATCTCTCAATCTATGCATATTTCCTCGCACAATACTTTTGCCAAATGTTCATAATCATGCATGGAATGTTTCCCCTCAATTAATTGCTTTGTTTGAATCGTGTATCAAAAATCCCAGCCTTCATGCAGAAATTAGGGTTCTTGAAGATTTGTCGTGATTTCTTGTTTTATGCTTAATTTAAATGAAATTAATTGTCATAAACATGATCGTGAGGTTGAGACGAGCATATTGATATGTGGATTGCATGATATAATCAAGTATTCAGTGAGATTGGATAGAAAATACAAATCTGGGCAAAACCCAGAACACGCGCGTGTTCTTGGGTGTTCTTGGCGCCCTTTTTGAAAATTCAAATATTTGAATTTTGTGATTTTATTTAATTGATTCAAAAATTAATTTCTCTCTGAGTTTTAATGATTTTGAGTTGATTCTTTTTTTAATAATTCACAAAAATGTTAAAATATTTTATTTTCCCAAAAAATCCCAAAAATATTATTTATTTCATATAATTTATATTTTTGCAAAGAATTAATGTTTTAATTGTTTTTGACATTTAAAGTATTTTTTCCTTATTGATTTTGCAAATTTTAATGGTTTCTAATCATTTTGTAGGGCAAAACTTGATTTATGAAGCATTAATCCAAGATCACAATTTGTTTTCCACATGTTAAACAATTTTGATCATTTTAATTGAATATTTTATTCAATTAAAACACATTTTGAAAACAAATTAGGGTTTTTGATTAATTCAACCCTCATAAATCATTTTCAAAACACTCATGGGCCTCTAATAGAGTGTAAGACCCAATCCTTTTTTGTAAAATAACCATTGTGGGCCTCACTTATTGTATAAGTCCCTCCGGGTATTTTCAAAAACCTCGGCGTAATCGTCGTTTTGTAGGCAAATAATTCTGGGCCTACCCTCAAGTAGTAAGACCCATTCTTCTTTTTTAAACTTTTTTTGGGCCTCTTAATAGAGTGTAAGACCCAAACCCCCTTGTACAAACCACTTTGGGCCTCACTTATTGTATAAGTCCCTCTGTACAAGTAAACAGCGCGATCGTCGCCTTTTAAAAATCAATTGGGCCTCTCCTTGAGCTATAAGACCCATTCAAAACTTTTGGGCCTCTAATAGAGTGTAAGACCCAATCCCCCTTTAACCAAAAAAACTTTGGGCCTCAGATATTGTATAAGCCCCTTTGCGTTAAAAGAAAATCTCGGCGCGACCGCCATTTTAAACGAAAAATCATCTGGGCCTACCCTCGTGTTATAAGCCTCACCCTTTTTCTTTAAACTTTTTTGGGCCTCTTAATAGAGTGTAAGACCCAAACCCATTTATACAGCAAACCATTTTTGGGCCTCAGTCACTTGTATAAGTCCCTCTGTATAAATTCCACAGTACGCTCACTGATAAAACCCTGGGCCTCTCCTTGAGCTGTAAGCCCCAAATCTTTCTTTTTCATAGCACTTTCTCCTTTGATTTTGAAATATACTGTTGTTTTCAATCTTTCTTTGTTGAACAACTAACCAAACAGCATGGAAGCTCTACAACCAGGTAAGTGTTTATCCGCTTTCATATACATATAACTGTATTGTGGGGCTGCTCATTGTAAGTCTTCTTTCATAAACTCATATCAACTGTGTAATAATAGTATAGATATTTAGAGTTTCCCCGGCAACTACGTCTAGCATTAAGCTCGTTGGTCACTCTTAAATAGTCAAAACTAGATCCCCATAAGATTACCAGACACAGTCTTCCCTCCTCTTGGGGTTAAACAATATGGAGATGTGAAAGGCAGATTCTTTTTGAACCCTTTCTCAGACTGTCACTCGTAGAAGTTGTCAAAGAAACTCTATTCCCCAGAGATGATCTCTTCTCCGTGAATTGCATCTCTTGAGTTTCTTCCAAATTCTCGAACTTTCCTGGCTTGATCTGTTCTCTGTGAATAGCCTGTCTTGAACTTCTCGGGATTTGGGGACCCACGGGCTTCCTAAAAGCATCCCCGCCTCCTCTTGGGCGTTGTACAAGGACCCGTCGGCTTCTTAGAAGTATTCACAGCCTCCTCTTTGGCTTCGTATAAATGATTTCTTCCTCCGAGAATGATAGCCTCCTCTTGGGCTTAGTACAAATTGTCCCTCGGCTTCTTAAAAGTTTCCAGCCTCCTCTTGGGCTTCGTACAAATTGTCCCGACGACCTCCTAAAGGTATAGGAACATAAATTAATCATCTTAATAGAACAGTCTTTCCAAGAGTCTACTACTGTTTCTCAAAGCATAGTACAAAAGATGAAACTCTAGACTGGGACAGTCTAATTTCCTTGAGTCTCAAAGACATTCTCAAGCACCCTTCAAGAATAGGAAGGAACCCCGTAGACTCGGACAGTCTCAATACCCTTTGGGTTTCCCATTTCCTTAAAGAACAGGAAATAACCCCGATCCTTGGAACAAATCCATGAGTACAACATTACTCATATAAGAACTGATTTTCTCTTTGAACCCATATACTGGACCTGTCACTCAACTGAAACATCACCATAGCCTCTCTCTTGGGCTTTGTACAATGATTCTCCCCAGTGGAGCTAACCTTTCAAGACTCTCTTGTTGAGTCAACCTTTAGCCTCTATCTCGGGCTTCGTACGAGATACAAAAACACTCTCTTGTTGAGTATAAAAGACTCTCTTGTTGAGTCCAACCTTTAGCCTCCATCTCGGGCTTCGTATGAGATACAAAAACACTTTCTTGTTGAGTATAAAAGACTCTCTTGTTGAGTCCAACCTTTAGCCTCCGTCTTGGGCTTCTTACAAGACACATATAAAAGATTCTCCTGTAGAGTCAACCCTTTTAGCCTCCGTCTTGGGCTTTGTACAAGACACAAATCACTCCCTTGTTGAGTATAAAACAACATTTTAGCCTCTTTCTCGGGCTTCGTACGAGACACATAAAAAACACCCTCTTGTTGGGCCACTAGCCTCCTCTTAGGCTTTGTATAAGAAAACCACTGGTTGATCCAATCAACCTTTTAGCATCAAAGCTGTGCCTCGATCACAGTACACAAACATCAACAACTCCTTCCCCTTCATCTAATCGCTGTAAGCGGCAAGCCTCTGGATCATCTACATCCATGCCACTGTCCCTCTTTTAGCATGAGAGAAATTCCTAAGGAAAGATAGCATTGCTCTACACTGAGTTAAAGTCTTCTCCTTCAGGTTGGAAATCCCCTATAAAGGAAATTATGGCATTGCCGAATTCACACATCCTGGTTAAAGTAATTCTCCTTAATAAACAGTTGTGACAGACAAACCCCTCTTTAGAGATGACAAATTCTCTCTAAAGACAAACCCTTTAGTTTCACATCTTGGGCTTTGAAAAAGGTACAAACTACCTTTCGCTTCACGTCTTGGGCTTTGAACTACGAACGCTCTGATTTCTCTGTTTCGGAAAAACGGGAATACGTAGGCATAAGATTGAAAGAAAAAATCTTAGCGAGCACACTAATCCAAAACCCAAAATCCCATACCTTCATGTAATACCCCAAATTTTAACCACTTAGATTTCCCATCATTGTGAAAATCATCATCACAATATGGATGAACCATCATGCTTCATTAGTCTCCCCAAAGATGGGTGAGCATCCAATACAATCAAAATTAGGGTTTCAAGCCCTCTCTGAGCTTTAGACAAAGGATCAATCAAGTAATGACTTGATCTTCAACTTGTCTAACCTCTCAAACATACACAAAGGATCAAAAGGACTCCCACTTCAAGGATTAAGCACAAGGTTGCTCCCTTCTAGGTGGATTAAGTCTCAAGATCGACAATGTCACCAAATTAGGGTTTTGGTCAACCAGGGCCTCCAGATGGAAATTTTCATCTGGGCACAAGGCAATGATCCAAAACATGACCTAATATACTTCATGGAACCTCATGGACCCATGCATCAAGTCAATTTGGCCTTAGGGGATGCATTCATCAAAAATCAGGAATTAGGGTTTCTTGACCTAATTCACCCCTAAGTTGACTTTTGGGACAAACCATGAGCCAAGACCTCAAGACATGATTTGAGGGTCTCTAATACACCATATTTATCCATTTGGAACAATGGATTGATCCAAGAAGCTTGAGCAACAAGTTTCATTTTCATCTGCACCACAATTAGGGTTTTAAGGGAAAAGTCAACTGTAACTTTGACTTTTGACCAAGACATGCTCCCAAACCCTAATACATGATTGAATATACCCTATGACACCCATGGAACATGTCCATCAAGTTTGATTTAGGTCAAGGACATGATTTCCTGAAGAATTGCACAGTTTGGAATTCATCTGATAAAAAGTCAACTGTGCACAAAAGTCAACTTTGACTTTTTGAGATTTTTCACCAAAATGGATTTTTAACCCTAAAATGATGTTAATGTATGATTTGAATCATCATTCATCAAGAAAAATCAAGAAAAGTGAGATAACTTGTAAAAGGGGTAACCATAAAACTTAGAAATTTTTCTAAGTTAAAAATAAAGTGGCAAAGGTACCAACTTTGGAGGACCATAACTCCTAAACTACAAGGCCATTTTTTCTCATCCAAAGATGGATTTGTAACCCTCATTATCACCTACAAAAACTTCAACTACAAGTCATTCCAATTCATTAAGGATTTTGAGTTATGGAGTGATCAAAGTGGCTGAAAAGTGAAAATGTCACTTCCAACACTTAGTGAAATTTTCACTAAGTCGGAATTCTGCTTCACTTTTTGCCAAATGTAGGGGGATTTTTCACTTGGAATCAAAAGAGATCAAAACCAAACTTGTTCAAACAGTTGTTGTATCATGTAAGAGCTTTCCAAAATGGCCAAGAACATTGCCAAATTCAACCTACATCATGAGATACAACATTGGCAAGTTGCCTTGCTGAAATCTGTCAAAGCAAGGCAGAATTTGCATTTTGGCTCGATTTGCCAAAATCAGCCAATTGCAATTGCTCCAATCCACTTGGACACCTCAGAGGATTGAATCCAAAGGGGACAATCACTGAGCCAAGCCTCCAAGGTCCAAGGAACAAAGAATAGCATGTTGAACCTAGAATGGCCAAAATAGGGACAAGACTTCAAATTTGGAATAAGGCATTCAATGGAACCATCAAGGTGGCATGGACTGAGCCATTCTCATCTGAAATCAGTCAAGACTTATCCAAGACCAAGGGGACCAAAGCTCTGTGCCCTAACCTCTAGTCAATGGCTAGAGGAGACTTTCATTTCCATTGGCCAACATTGAGCAAACCTACTTACCAGCTGCCATGCACTATTCCTTGCAAAACAAACTTGCTCTACTATAAATAGAGCTCAATTGTGGTCAGTTTAAGTACACCAAAGCCATCTAACAGATGCTTTCCTCAAAATCTCTTTCTCTTGGCAAAAATGCCTTTCTTAGCAAGGTAGCTATCGGGTTTTGAGTTTGAGAGCAATTCTGCACAAACCAATCACTCACACACCTCACATACATCACATATGAGCTGATCAAACACTCACATAACTTCTGAAACATCAAAATCTCAAAATCACTTGCCATCCACACAAGTTTGAAGTGAAGTTGCAGCTGAGGTGCCATAAACTGATCCAGTCCATTTCAATTCAATCCAAGTGTTCAAACACAATCCATATGGTGTAGGGAAGCTGTTCAGATCATCACAACTTGTCTGTAACACCTCCAACTCAAAATCACGTCTGCTCTTGCTGTCACGACTTGGAGGTAAGCCTAAACTTGGGCATCTCTCAATCTATGCATATTTCCTCGCACAATAATTTGGCCATATGTTCATAATCATGCATGGAATGTTTTCCCTCAATTAATTGCATTGTTTGAATCGTGTATCAAAAATCCTAGCCTTCATGCAGAAATTAGGGTTCTTGAGGTTTCTTCGTGATTTCTTGTTGTATGTTTAATTTAAATGAAATTAAAGTACATAGACATGATCGTGAGGTTGAGACGAGCATAATGATATGTGGATTGCATGATATGGTTACGTATTCATGGAGATTGGATAGAAAATGCAAATCTGGGCAAACTGAAAAACGCGCGTGTTCTTGGTGTTGTTCTTGGCGCCATTTTCATAAATTTGAATATTTGAATTTTGTGATTTTGTTTAATTGATTCAAAAATTAATTTCTCTCTGAGTTTTAATGATTTTGAGTTGATTCTTTTTTTAATAATTCACAAAAATGTTAAAATATTTTATTTTATCAAAAAATCCCAAAAATATTATTTATTTCATATAATTGATATTTTTGTAAAGAATTAATATTTTGATTGTTTTTGGCATTTTAAATATTTTTTCTACATTGATTTTGCAACTTTTAATGCTTTCTAATTATTTTGTAGGTCAATACTTAATTTTTGAAGCATTAATCCAAGATCACAATTTGTTTTCCATGTGTTAAACAATTTTTGATCATTTTAATTGAATTTTTATTCAATTAAATACATTTTTGAAAACAAATTAGGGTTTTGGATTAATTCAACCCTCCTAAATCATTTTCAAAACACTTTGGGCCTCTAATAGAGTGTAAGACCCAATCCTTTTTTTGACCAAATCATTTTTGGGCCTCAGTGTATTGTATAAGTCCCGATACCGTCAAAAACAAACGGCGCGATCGTCGCCTTTTGAAAAATAACCTTTTGGGCCTCTCCTTGAGCTATAAGACCCATTCAAAACTTTTGGGCCTCTATTAGAGTGTAAGACCCAATCTCCCTTTTAACCAAAACATTTTTGGGCCTCACTTATTGTATAAGTCCCTCCGCGTTAAAAGAAAATCTCGGCGCGATCGCCATTTTTAAACGAAAAGTCATTTGGGCCTACCCTCGTGTTATAAGCCCCATTCTTTTTCTTTAAACATTTTTGGGCCTCTTGAGAGAGTGTAAGACCCATCCCTTTGTACAGAAAACCTTTTTGGGCCCCAGTCACTTGTATAAGTCCCGCTGTACAAAGTCAAACAGTGTGCTCACTGATAAAACCCTGGGCCTCTCCTTGAGCTGTAATCCCCAAATCTTTCTTTTTCAAAGCACTTTCTCCTTTGATTTTGAATATACTGTTATTTTCAATCTTTCTTTGTTGAACAACTAACCAAACAGCATGGAAGCACTACAACCGAGTAAGTGGTTATCGCTTTCATTTACTGCTTTCATATTATAAACTGTATTGTGGGGCTGCTCACTGTAAGTCTCCTTTCATAAACTCATATCTACTGTGTAATAATAGTATAGATATTTCGAGTTTCCCCGGCAACTACGTCTAGAACTAAGTGACGCCGTTTCATTTATTCATAGAAATAGACGCCTAGATCCCCAATAGAAGCACCAGATACAGTCTTCTCTTCGGCTGTCCTCCTTAGGAATCGTCAAGAAATTCTATCCCCCAGAGATGAATTATTCTCGGTGAAACTTCTCTTGAATTTCTTCAAACCGCCGAACGGTTCGGACTCTCTCTAAAAGTTAAAGTCACTGGATAGTAAACCTCGCACGTTTACCAGTGGTTTTAACTCTAAAAGAGTTTTCCTGAACTTTTCTTTGGTTTGGGACCCACGGGCTTCTTAAAAGCATCGGCCTCCTCTTGGGCATCATACAAGGACCCACAGGCTTCCTAAAAGCAACCCCGCCTCCTCTTGGGCATTATTCAAGGACCCTACGGCTTCTTAGAAGTATTCACAGCCTCCTCTTAGGCTTCGTATAATGATCTCTTCCTCCGGGAATGATAGCCTCCTCTTGGGCTTCATACAAGGACCCGTCGGCTTCTTAAAAGATTCCAGCCTCCTCTTGGGCTTCGTACAAATTGTCCCGACGACCTCCTAGAGGTATAGGAACAGAACTTAGTCATCCTCATAGAACAGTCCTTTCATAGAGTCTACTACTGTTTCTCGAAGCATAGTACAAAAGATAAAACTCTAGACTTGGACAGTCTAACTTCCTTGAGTCTCAAAGACATTCTCAAGCACCCTTCGTTAAATAGGAAGGAAACCCGCAGACTCGGATAGTCTCAATACCTTTTGGATTTCCCGTTTCCTCAAAGAAAAGGAAATATCCCTGATCCTCAAATCAAATCCCTGAGTACAGTGTTGCTCATATAAGAACTTATTTTCTCTTTTAAATCAGTATATTGGATCTGTCACTCAACTGAAACAGTTACAATAGCCTCCATCTCGGGCTTCATACGAGATACCAAAATTCTCCCCAGTGGAGTCAAAATAACCTTTTAGCCTCTCTCTCAGGCTTTGTATGAGACACAAAAGATTCCCTCGTTGAGTCAATCACCCCTTTTTGCCTCCATCTCGGGCCTCGTACGAGATACAAATTCCTTAAGCAAGGGTCGAACTCTTTGCTAGCCTCCTCTTAGGCTTTGTATAACGATATGCCCCACTGGGTCAAAAACCTTTAGCCTCTCTCTCGGGCTTTGTACGAGACACAAAATAGCCTCCTCTTAGGCTTTGTATAATGATTTTCCTAGCGGAAATTAGCCTCCTCTTAGGCTTTGTATAAGAAAACCACTGGTTGATCCAATCAACCTTTTAGCATCAAAGATGTGCCTCGTTCACAGTACACAAACATCAACAACTCCTTTCCCTTCATCTAATCGCTGTAAGCGGCAAGCCTCTGGATCATCTATATCCATGCCACTGTCCCTCTTTTAGCATGAGAAATTCCTAAGGAAAGATGGCATTGCTCTACACTGAGTTAAAGTCTTCTCCTTCAGGTTAAAACCCTTTCTTCGGAAATTATGGCATTGCTCGGATCCACGTATCCCAGTTAAAGTAATTCTCCTTCTCCCCTCTTTAGAGATGACAAATTCTCTCTAAAGTCGAGGTCTTTTAGCTTCACATCTTGGGCTTTGAACAAGATACAAATCACCTTTTGCTTCATGTCTTGGGCTTTGAACAAGACACCAAAAACCAATTTCCTCCCATAGAATAGGAGGAACTACGAACGCTCTGATTTCCCTGTTTCGGTAAACGGGAATACGTAGGCATAAGATCGAAAGAAAAGATCTTAGCGAGCGCAATCAACAAAAAACCCAAATCCCATATCTCCATCAATTAAAAGCAGTAATTCAAAAGCATCAGTCCTAACATCCTAATCCTTATTCCCCGCTAGAAACCCTTTGCCTAGGAAAAAAAAAGAAAGAACCTGTATTGGCGAAATACGAATAACCAGTACAAAGGCCCCCCACATTGATAGCATCCGTAACCTAACAGACCGCTGTTTAAACTCAGTATGCAAGCAGGGTTAATTGGAGACATCTATTTCCCTTCCTTATTCAGCTCACAATAGGATAAAAAATGAATCGACCTGTAGTTTTAAGCTCAACCACAGAGAGCAACCAGCGCTTAAGAACCGCGTCCAAAATCGCTCGCTACAGAAAAGTGGCGCCCACCGTGGGGCCGATTCCTTTCTTTCTACTTCTCTTGTGTGAAAAATTACACAAATGGCGACTCTGCTGGGGAGTCTCCTTTTCTGCCTTAGGGCATCATCCCCGTTTTCTACGGAAAATGGGAACTCTACCGAAGAGAAAGATTGACCTATGCTGGTCCATCTCTTAGGCAGGGAACCACAGATTGGGGCTTCCGCCGGGGAACCCATTTCTGTCAGGAACTTAAGATTCATAGCTTTATAAGTCTAGGATGATTAGGACAAATATATATACTGCTTTTCCTAATTGCTATACGTGTTTATTTTTCTGCTAATGGGAATGCGGGTGATGCCGTATGTGGTGAGATTGAGTATACACCTAGAAAAGCCAACCCTTTCGTAGTGCGGAAGCTATCGGAAATAGCTGTTACGCGATACTACCCTCATTTGAGGCTGGTGATCTATTCTCGGTGAATGGCACTTACTCTAAGATTGCACACAACTCGCTGGCGATCCGCTTGTTGTTTTGCTTTCCTAGGAGGAGCTGATGATAATGAGTACAGGTACAAAAATCACCCTAGTATAAACCTTTGGGGATGGGTAGAGCCTTGACTTCATGACAACGACCCTTTGACCCCATGTTTTTTTCTATGTTTTTGTGTGCTGCATTCATGCATTCATTTAATAAAACATTAAAACATTCAAAAAAAAAAACTTTCTCTTCTAGTCTCTCTGTTTTTCAAATTAAACTAAGACTGTGATTGCAAATATCAGAGAAAAAGATTACGCTAATGGATTTCGATAGAAGGAGAACTCACCAGTATACATTCAAGGTTCCAAAATTAGGGGATTTGAGAAAGTTAGCAAGGATGATCGTTAACCCAGAGGCTTTCAGAGCCAAGCACGGTGGTTTGCTACCACTGTTAAGAGTCCATGTGATTAAGGGGATCATGGACGCGCTCATTCAGTTCTATGATCCGGTTTATCATTGTTTCACATTCCCGGATTACCAGATGGCACCAACGCTGGAGGAGTATTCTCATCTGACTGATTTACATATCACAGATCGAGCTCCATTTTCTGGACTGGAAGAAATTCCAAAGAATCAGACTATTGCAAGAGCAATTCATTTGGACGAGTCTGAGGTCAGGACTCACATGACTACTATGGGTGGCATCCAAGGTTTGCCAGCCCAGTTCTTAACCAAGAAAGCTCTGTACTTCGCTAGTATAGGGAACGGGATTGCTTTTGAAAGCATCTTTGTCTTGCTCACCCACGGGTTATTTTTGTTTCCCAACATCAATAACTTCGTCGATATCAACGCTATTAAGGTTTTTCTCATTGGAAACCTTGTGCCGACTTTGCTCGCAGATGCGTATCATTCTGTACACTTAGGAAATTTGTACAGCGGAGGGGAGATCACATGCTGTGTACCTTTGCTTTACAAATGGTTTATCTCGCACTTGCCCAAGTCTGCTGCTTTTTGGGATTGCAAGAGTGTTTTACGTTGGTCGCAGAAGATCATGTCCCTCACCAATTCCGATATAGATTGGTGTAATAGGATTTACGAGGGAATCAGAATCATTGACCGTTGTGGAAACTTCCCCAGCGTACCCCTCATACGAACTAAAGGAGGAATCAACTATCATCCGATATTAGTTCTTCGTCAATTTGGATACCCGATGCGACACATCCCACTGGGTGTTCATCTGGAAGGTCTTTTCTTCAAAGAAGGAGAAAACGACAGAGCACTAAAGATGGAAATAGTGCAAGCTTGGAAACATGTTCATAAGAAAGGACGAGAGTCTCTGGGAAAACCGGACTGTGTCTCGGTGGAACCTTATCTCCATTGGGTACAAACCAGAGCTCTCAAGCTAAAAATGCCTTATCCTCGTTACGGAATTCTTCTGCCGAGGGAAATTATCATGTACTTCATGACGGAAACTGAAAGGCTTCAGGTTACTCTCAACAAGGTTCAAAAGGAAAGAAGGTCTTGGAAGAACAAGTACCGCACCCTCGACGTAGAGTGTATCCAAATACAGCAATTACTAAAAGAGAAAGATGCTCTGATTGAAATTTTGGAGCAGCATGCTGTAGAGAATCAAGATGACCAAAGGAATTTGCTCACTCCTTTCACCTGGCAAAGGAATGACAACCCGACAACGGCCCAAGAGCCCCGGTCAAAGAAAAGGAAAGTACCAGAATCAGCACCCGGTTTCTCCTCAGAGAGGACTCGGGACCCATTAGTTTAGGTTTCTGTTTCTGCACTTTGTAATCTACTGTATTTCCATTTCTGTAATCCTTTGAATTTCAATAAAAAGGGGTTTCCCCACTGTTTGATATTTGCAATCTAATTGTCGAAGTTTATTTTGATTAAACCAAAAAACAACAATTAATATAATCATTGCATTCATCATTCTCACATCGCGTATTCTTCTTCCCTACGAATCTCACATTTGTGTCTCGATTCTAGATTCAAACTGTCTCATTCGTATAATACTCGGGCCAATCGTCAGAAAAAGATGGATGATCTTGAGGAAGAAAACAGAGAATTGAAAGAAGAGATCGACACTCTGAGAGAGGATATGAGAAAGCTTCGTAACGACATGCAAGCCATGGCAGAAGCTCAGCTACAAAGAACTTGATCTCATAAATCACCTCAACGCCCATCATAGAAAAGTATGATCCTAGGTATCAGATACCGAAAGATCATCCTTGGGGCATGCCTGTTAACTATATCCCGAAAGGATATGTTCCGCCGATCACTGAAGATCAGGGAATCGCAACAGAAGCCGCTGGGCCTGAAGGTTACAAACTTCGGGAAAGCGAAGATGCCAGGGGCATACTCAAGACTCCTGAAGGTTACAAACTTCGGGAGGCGCCAAGACTTACTACCATAGTCACGGTCCCACCCCCTGTGGTGCACACTGTCCCGGAAGGACAGATTCCACCAACACCTTCTGGTAAGAAGGAAACTATGTTCGATAGAATGGATGAATTCCAGGAGCAATTCTTGGAAATGCAGAAAGAGCTGCAAGCCATTCGCGGTCAGGATCTATTTGGAAAGGACGCCGCAGACCTCTGCTTGGTCCCAAATGTGAAAGTCCCGCACAAATTTCAAGTGCCCGACTTTGAAAAATAAAAGGGTAACTCTTGCCCTCAGAGCCATCTGGTGATGTACGCTCGGCGGATGTCAGCTCAGACGGAGAATCAGGACCTGCTGATTCACTACTTCCAGGATAGTTTGACCGGTGCCGCACTCAAATGGTACATGGGTTTAAACCGTGCCACGATCAGTACTTTCAGAGATCTTGGCACTGCCTTCGTCCAACAATACAAATACAATTTGGACATGGCACCCGACAGAGATCAACTCAGATCAATGTCACAAAAGGAAAAGGAAACCTTTAAGGAGTATGCTCAAAGGTGGCGTGAAATTGCCGCTCAAATTTGTCCACCTCTTGAGGAAAAAGAGATGACCAAAATCTTCTTAAAGACCTTAAGCTCATTTTACTATGACCGAATGGTCGCCAGTGCACCCAGTGATTTCACCGAAATGGTCGGCATGGGTGTACGTCTTGAGGAAGCCGTCCGAGAAGGACGTTTGGTAAAAGACACTGGATCAACGAGCGGTACTAAAAAATACGATAGTGCTCTCCCTAAGAAAAAAGAGCAAGATATTGGGAATATCTCTCTCGGAAAGCAAAGGCGACGTTATCAGCCAGTAGCAGCTGTTACTCCTGCTATCGGCCCCGTGCCTGTTCCTATGTATCAACCTCAGATTGCGCAGAGCCAACCTGACCAACAAAGGACACAACAGCCTCTTCAGCAGGCTCGTCCTCCATATAACAACAACCGTACAACACGGCCACCAGGATTTGATCCTATACCTGTAACGTACGCAGAGCTGTTTCCGTTACTGCTGGCTAAGGGGCACATCCAGACTAAGTCTCCCCTTTCAGTTCTGGAAAATCCGCCTTTCTGGTTTAAAGTGGATCAAACATGCCCTTATCATCAAGGAGGTTCAGGGCATAGCATTGAGACTTGCCTCAATTTCAAATCTGACGTGCAAAAGCTTGTTAGGAGCGGGCTCCTATCTTTCAAAGATACGAATCCCAATGTTCTTATGAACCCGCTGCCTCAACACGAGAAGGCTGCAGTCAATCTGATTGAGAAAGAGACTAACAATGTCTATCAAATTCACGATGTACTCTTATTGGGGACCAATCTGGTCAAGATGCATTGTAGACAGAGTGGATATGGCCATGTGCCACCTCATAACTATCACTAGTGTGATATCTGCTCTAAAGATAACCAAGGGTGTTCTGTGGTGCAAGCAGCTCTACAGGAACAAATGGATCTTGGATGGATCCAAGAGCACCGAGTTCGTGGAGTTAACATGGTCTCTACGAATTCTAACGTCATTCAAAACCACGACATCCGTGAAAGGAATGTCAACTTGGTGGCAATGCATTCAAGGCAAAGCCAGTATCATAATTTACCGCGGCACGATTACAGTTCCTGTCTGATTTGCTTGGTAAACAAATAGGGATGCTCTTTCATACAAGAGGCCCTCCAGCGTCAGATGGATCTTGGATGGATCCAAGACTACCATGATAGGAATCCCTATCAAATCAATATGGTTCAGATCTTTGACATTCGCGTGATGAATACCAACCTGGTAGAGTTACATGCTGAGCAGGTCCGACTCGGATTCTTTATATCACATGATTATCAAAATTGTAAAGCAGGTTGCGAAAACGATTGAGGTTGTACCCTTGTCCAGGAGGCACTTCAGTACTTGTTAAATCACTGGTGGATGCCAATCTATATGGATGAAGATACTCAGCAGATTAGTATCAATAACAGGAATCCTACTCGTCGTCAAAGTCAGGATGTCTGATCAATGGAAGATAACCTAGTGAGGTTGCATTGCATTCAAAGTGGGTGTGGCCAGGTGCCACTACACAACTATGACAGTTGTAGCGTCTGTTCGGAAAGTAACCAAGGGTGTTACCTTGTGAGAGCAGCTCTTCAGGATCAGGTCGATCATGGAGAAATTCGTCCATATCCAGGTTCAGGACCCATCATTTGGTCGCCGAACTACCTTGCCAATTAGGTTAAGGATGTTGTCACGATCTCTGGTCATCACCAGATCAGGGATGTTTTTGCCATCGTCCCTCTACTTGACGAATCTAGAATTCCCAACCGGGAACGGATCGAGGTTACTTATGATGGTCCGAAAAATCAGAAGGTTCCCATAGTCATCTATCTACCGGGGCCACTACCGTATGAATCAGCTAAGGCAATCCCTTACAAATACGGTGCAACAATAATCGAGAATGGAAAGTAAATTCCATTACCCTCCGTCGTGAACATTGCAGACATCAGTCGTGTAACACGGAGCGGTCGAATCTTCAACCGAGGGGTTGGAGAATCCAACAAAGAAAAGGAACTTCAGGTAGAAATTCCTGATCCACCAGTCGGTCAATCTGGTAATCCCGACTGTTCAAAAGAAAAATATGAGATGCTAAAGCTCATCCAAAGGATTGAATATAACATTGTCGATCAACTGTTACAGACTCCTTCAAAGATCTCTGTATTATCACTGTTACTCAGTTCAGAAGCACATAGGGAGGCTCTACAGAAAGTCTTGGAGCAAGCCTTTGTGGAACAGGATGTAACAATCAGACAATTCGATAGCATTGTCTCTAACATCACTTCCTGCAATAATTTGGGATTTAGTGATGAGGAATTACCTGAAGAGGGTCGCCGTCATAACATGGCGCTCAACATTACAATTAACTGCCAAGGCGATGCTTTAGCCAGCGTACTGGTAGACACAGGGTCAGCCCTGAATGTTATGCCGAAGTCCACTTTGATGCAATTATCATTCAAGGGCCCTCCGATGAGAGTTAGCGAGGTCGTCGTCAAAGCATTCGACAGATCCAGAAAAACAGTTATCGGCGAAGTTGATCTTCCCATAACTATTGGTCCTCACACTTTCCAAATCACTTTCCAAGTCATGGACATCCGAGCAACATACAGTTGTTTATTAGGGAGACCTTGGATACATCAGGCTGGAGCGGTCACTTCGACCCTCCACCAAAAGCTAAAGTTCGTCAAGAACGATCAACTTGTCACGGTTTGTGGGGAACAAGCCTTGCTTGTGAGTAACCTATCATCATCTGCTTGTGTAGAACCCGAGGAGGTTATTGGAACTCAGTTCCAAGCACTATCAGTGAGCAAGAACGATCAATCCGGAGAAGGAACTTCAATTTCTTCATACAAAGATGCTATCAAAGCGGTCGAGAGTACCGATACAATCGGATGGGGACGACTTGTCATTCCTATTGACAATAAAACAAAGAAGGGTCTTGGTTTTTCTGCAACCTGTACCCAGACAGCTTTCAACGATGAAAGTCTTCATCCCCTTCAAAACTTCTTCCACAGTGGAGGTTTTCTTCACCCAGTGTCTCAGGCAGTACATGTTATCAATGAGGAAGATCCCTCTGACACAGATGAAGAATGGAAGTCCTACCTTAACAAGGACGGCTATATGTCTCAGGAAGAGGTGCATATGCCTTTTTGCTTTCCTACAGAAAGTCCGAGATTTATACCAAGATCAGATGTTGAAATGATCTACGGAGATTGTGATCCGGAAGGATGTCGTGCTCCGCCAAATTCATTAGAGGAAGACACTATGATGAAAGAAAACTTTGATCGCAATTACTATGGCCCGATGGATGGTCTGCCAATGTGGCAGCCTTACCCAGGAAACTTGGGGCAAGAAAGTCAACCGAGTAATGAAACTCAGCTGAGCGTCATTGAACAGAATACCTGTGTCCCCACCATGTCATGGGATCAACATTCAGGTCATTCGGAAATTACTCAACATGACGATGAATTTGCAACGTTTGCAGGACTAGAATTCATCAACTATGCTTTTCCCGAGGTCAACGTCATCGAGAGAGATGACTCCTCCAGTTCCAAAGAAGTTTGGGACACTCTGGGACAACCAAGTGGAAAATACGACTATATGGTCAAGTACACTGCTCCCGAAAGCTCTCGTATCAGGCTCGAAGATATCCAGTCAACTGGATGGGGAGATACAGCTGAGAGCACCAATGTTATGCAAAATGCAACAGAGGAATCCTCCTACGAAAATTCTGCTTGGGAGACAGATTCCAATGATCCTACTCCACCAGAAATCAGTGTCATTTCTGAAGACAAATCAAGGAAGGTGCCAGACTTTGTGATTCACCGAGGAGTTCGCCGCCAATGGGTTGCTGTCGAGGTTCCGAAGGTCGTTCATCAGTCAAAGTAATTGCCATCTTTAACCTTTCACCCTGCCCAGGTGAAACGGATGTTTTGATAGGGCTCGCTTTCAGTAAATTTCCCTCTTCGCTTTGCCCGAAGCGAGTGAGTTTTGTTTTATAGGGCTGTAGTTTCAAGATTCGACTTGTTCATTAATAAAATAACGTCGTTCTGTAATTTCCGCATTAATTGTTGTTTTCTCTTTTTGCTTTTTCAGAAAATGGTAATCTTAAAAAACATTCAATAATAAAAACAAGCAGTAAAATCAAAACACTGCACACACTTACATTTTCTCTATCTCTTCTAAACACGAATCATCACGTCATGCAGATTGCTTGTTTTAAACCCAGTTGAAACATACGATCCGATGCCTTCTCCTAACTTTGAGTTCCCGGTATTCGAGGCTGAAGAAGAAAATGACAACGAAATTCCAGAAGAGATCTCCCGGCTACTCAGACAAGAGGAAAGGTCCATTGAACCTCACAAAGAGCCATTGGAAACGGTAAACTTGGGTTCAGAAAAAGAGAGAAAAGAAATCAGGATTGGAGCACTGCTCAGTCCAACTGTCAAAGAAAGTTTGATAAAGCTTCTCAAAGAATTCCCCGACGTGTTCGCTTGGTCCTATCAGGATATGCCAGGGTTGGATACCAGCATCGTGGAACATCACTTACCGCTAAGATCGGAATGTCCGCCAGTAAAGCAAAGGTTGAGATGGACTCACCCGGACATGGCCATCAAAATCAAAGAGGAGGTACAGAAACAGATCGACGCGGGTTTCCTCGCTACATCTGAATATCCTCAATGGTTAGCCAACATCGTACCCGTTCCCAAAAAGGACGGAAAGGTCAGAATGTGTGTTGATTACAGAGATCTGAACAAGGCAAGTCCAAAGGACGACTTTCCTTTACCACACATTGACATGCTGGTAGACAGCACAACAATGTTCAAAGTATTCTCCTTCATGGATGGATTCTCGGGCTATAATCAGATCAAAATGGCGCCAAAAGACATGGAGAAAACTTCGTTCATTACCCTATGGGGTACCTTTTGTTACAAGGTAATGCCGTTCGGTTTGAAGAACGCCGGGGCAACCTATCAAAGGGCCATGACTACTCTGTTTCATGACATGATACACAAAGAAATCGAGGTATATGTCGATGATTTGATTGCAAAATCAAGAACAGAGGATGAGCACGTTGAACATCTATCAAAATTGTTCGAACGTCTAAGAAAATTCAAGCTCCGCTTGAATCCCAACAAGTGCACCTTCGGTGTCCGTTCGGGGAAACTACTAGGGTTCATCGTCAGCCAGAAAGGAATTGAGGTTGATCCTGACAAGGTCAAGGCCATTCAAGAAATGCCTTCTCCGAAAACTGAAAAACAAGTCAGAGGATTCCTGGGACGTTTGAACTACATCTCCAGATTCATATTCCTTATGACCGCCACTTGTGCGCCGATTTTCAAATTACTCAAAAAGAACCAGGATTGCGTTTGGTCAGAAGATTGCCAAACCGCCTTCGACAGTATCAAGGAATATCTGTTGAATCCTCCGATTCTATCACCTCCAGTGGAAGGAAGACCACCGATCATTTACCTCACAGTCCTAGAGGACTCAATGGGATGTGTACTTGGCCAACAAGACGAAACTAAAAGGAAAAAGTCTGCCATTTACTATCTGAGCAAGAAATTCACCGACTGTGAAACTCGGTACACGGTGCTTGAGAAAACTTGCTGTGCTTTGGCTTGGGCAGCCAAACGTCTTCGCCAGTACATGATTCGTCATACTACTTGGTTGGTCTCCAAAATGGATCCAATCAAGTACGTTTTCGAAAAACCTGCTCTCACGGGAAGGATTGCCCGTTGGCAGATGTTGTTATCAGAATATGACATAGAGTACCACGCTCAGAAAGCCGTTAAAGGAAGTATTTTAGCCGATCATTTGGCTCATCAACCGATTGACGATCAAGAATCAATCGGGTTTGACTTCCCAGAAGAAGATGTCATGTATCTAAAGATGAAAGATTGCGATGAACCGCTACCCAGTGAAGGGCCAGAACCAGGTTCCCAGTGGGGACTTATCTTTGACGGAGCAGTCAATCATTATGGAAACAGAATTGGGGCAATCATTGTTACCCCTCAGGGTATCCATATTCCTTTCACTGCCAGACTTACGTTCAAATGTACGAACAACGAGGCCGAATACGAAGCATGTATCATGGGTCTCGAAGAAGCGATTGATTTAAGGATCAAAAACTTGGACGTATACGGCGATTCAGCTCTGGTTATTAACCAGATAAAAGGAGATTGGAACACATACCAATCAGGATTGATTCCTTACAAAGACTATGCAAGAAGGTTGTTACCCTTCTTCAACAGAGTCGACTTTCATCACATCCCTCGTGATGAGAATCACATGGCTGATGCATTAGCCACTCTCTCTTCCATGATTAGTGTAGGTCGATGGAATGACATACCTAAGATCGACATCATGCGCCTTGAACGGCCCGCTTACATCTTCATGATTGAAGCAGTCATAGACGACAGACCTTGGTATCACGATATCAAATGCTTCCTTCAGAAACAAGAGTACCCACCTGGGACACTAGAAGGATAGAAAAACCCTCAGAAGATTGGCTGGAAACTTCTTCCTGAGCGGTGACACTCTCTATAAGAGAAATTTTGATATGGTCTTGCTCTGATGCGTCGACAGACCAGAAGCAGACATGCTCATGAAAGAAATTTATGAAGGATCTTTTGGCACTCATGCCAATGGACACACAATGGCGAGAAAAATTCTCAGAGCCGGGTGCTATTGGTTGACCATGGAATCTGACTGCTACAAGTACATGAGGAGGTGTCACAAGTGTCAGATATACTCCGACAAAATTCATGTACCGCCATCACATCTCAAAGTTCTTTCTTCCCCGTGGCCATTTTCCATATGGGGAATCGATATGATTGGTATGATTGAGCCCAAGGCTTCAAACGGACATCGGTTCATCCTGGTAGCCATTGACTATTTCACCAAGTGGGTCGAAGCAGCGTCATTCGCCAATGTAACCCGACAAGTGGTGGTCCGATTTATCAAAAACAATATCATCTGCCGTTATGGTGTTCCAATCGAGATCATTACTGATAATGGATCTAACCTGAACAATAAGATGATGAAAGAGTTGTGTGCAGAGTTCAAGATTGAACACCATAACTCATCTCCCTACCGACCCAAGATGAACGGAGCGGTAGAAGCGGCTAACAAGAACATCAAGAAGATCGTTCAAAAAATGGTTGTAACCTATAAAGATTGGCACGAGATGTTACCTTTTGCTCTTCATGGTTATCGCACATCTGTCCATACTTCAACAGGGGCTACCCCTTTCTCTCTAGTATATGGCATGGAGGCAGTGCTTCCCATAGAAGTAGAGATCCCGTCCATCAGGGTATTGATGGAAGCTCAGCTCACCGAAGCTGAATGGTGTCAAAGTCGACACGACGAACTGAACCTGATCGAAGAAAAGAGAATAACGGCACTATGCCACGGTCAGTTGTATCAACAGAGAATGAAGAGGGCGTTCGACAAAAAGGTCCGACCTCGTGTCTTCAGGAAAGGAGACCTCGTGCTCAAGAAGATACAATCATTTCTCACTGACTCTCGGGGCAAATGGACCCCGAATTATGATGATCCCTATGTGGTCAAGAAAGCTTTCTCAGGCGGCACCTTGAGACTTGCAACCACGGACGGAGAGGAATTTGCCTACCCCACGAATGTTGATGTAGTCAAGAAATACTTCGCCTAAAACTAAAAAAAACGTCTCGGTGGATTGAAAACCCGAAAGGGCGGTCCAGGCAAAAGTTAGAGACATGAAAAAAAATCATCCCGATGGATTGGAAATCTCATAGTACAATCCAGGCAAAAATTAGGGATAATGGCAAGTAACTATGTTCAACAGAGGCAAGTCCCTCAGCAGCAGTTACAGCATCATCTATCGGAGGAAATCTCCAGTCAAAGGTCATCTTCGACAGAAGCTCAGGATGTCCCGAATTCAAAGTTGGTAGGAGGATAGTGGTCGTTATGTTTCAACGTAGCCCTTTTCCCTGTAAATTACCATTTTCTAACTTTGTATATACTCTTTGGAATCACGCGTTTGGCTGATCTCCATCTTATCAATAAAATTTGAGCCTTTGTGTTTTTGTTTGTAATTCTTAACTTGTTTTAGCTTTACAGAACGACGTTGTTTAAACTTAATCAGCGATTCTTGAAATAAAACAAAAATGAATTTACTTGTTAACACTTTTTCTGCTTTTAAATTAAAGATGGCATTTCTTTTGACTGTTGAACATCAGAAGAACATCGATTGCTTCTCCCGAAGTAAGCGAATTTCAAAGTACAGAATCAAAGTACTCCTTCTAAGCCAGTATGCCTGAATGAAGGGATCAACTGTGTCAGAGACCTTGTTTCGTCTGACACGCCTCGGCCGAGTTCTCATCTCCTAAGCCCGATCAACATAGCTCCCAACGGGATTATGTCTCCTAAGCAAGGTGGAATTGCTATTTTTAATCAACGGTACTTCTTCGCCCCGCGATGGCCGAGTATCCAATTGTGTTCATCCATTAGTCTGTATGTCGCGTCTGTTTTGTCAGCATATACATACATACTTCATGCATTTTATTTGCGTTCGCATTTCGTATTGCATCACTATCACTTGAGTCGGTCTTGTCCCCTAGTGATAAACAGTTTTCTCAATCGAGTTTGTCAGTTCTTTCCTCGTCAGGAAATGTTGCGTCTGCACAATCTCGCCACCAGTGTATCTTTAGATCAGAGTCGGCACTTGGCCACTTTGATAACTTGAACCTCTAAAAAGCCAGAGAAAACTCTCAATAAACATCATTCTTCGCCATTGAAGATGATATCCTTGCTTTCTCGGATTAAGGAAAATCCACAGAGAAAGCCTCGTGATCAGGGATTCGGCAGCATGCCAGTTTTGCTCCGAAAGGACCGCTGATGAAAAGGTCATCGGCCCCACAAAATTGGACCCCATCATATGGCGTTTCTCCGGGAAGATCCCGAGAAAAGTATGATGAAAGATCCCAAACGAAAACAGTCTCTCAAGAGGCTCGCTTTCCCCAGTAGAATCGACAGATGGTGTCTCCAATAGAGAAGTTTGTACAACTCTACGACTCAGACGACTGGGTTCCCCAGCAAGTCTGACATCAAAACTTTTTCCACTTAAATGGCATCTCCCCAGGAAAATTCGGCGAGAAGTTTGAGGAAAACCGCTACACATAGCGTCCCTTGTCAATAAAGTTTATTGACAAAAGAAACTAAGACCAGTTCCTTGGTAGGAAACCAGGATCGAGGGGAAGTTTAAATCAGAAACTAAGACCAGTTCCTTGGTAGGAAACCAGGATCGAGGGGAAGTTTAAATCAGAAACTAAGACCAGTTCCTTGGTAGGAAACCAGGATCGAGGGGAAGTTTAAATCAGAAACTAAGACCAGTTCCTTGGTAGGAAACCAGGATCGAGGGGAAGTTTAAATCAGAAACTAAGACCAGTTCCTTGGTAGGAAACCAGGATCGAGGGGAAGTTTAAATCAGAAACTAAGACCAGTTCCTTGGTAGGAAACCAGGATCGAGGGGAAGTTTAAATCAGAAACTAAGACCAGTTCCTTGGTAGGAAACCAGGATCGAGGGGAAGTTTAAATCAGAAACTAAGACCAGTTCCTTGGTAGGAAACCAAGAACGAGGGGAGGTTTATTTCAAAAGAAAACTGAGACCAGTTCCTTGGCTGAAGAACAGGATCGAGGGGAAGTTTACCTTTTCTAAGCATTATTGCTTAGCTAAAGAAGATGAATGCGTAAGCTACCATTCATAACCACCATCAAAATTTCGGATATTTCGATATTTAATCCTCTTGCACCCCGAATGCCCGAATCCCTTCGTCATTCATACCTTCGGGTCCAAGAAGATTAAATAGGGGCATCTGTAATACCCCAAATTTTGACCACTTAGATTTCCCATCATTGTGAAAATCATCATCACAATATGGATGAACCATCATGCTTCATTAGTCTCCCCAAAGATGGGTGAGCATCCAATACAATCAAAATTAGGGTTTCAATCCAATACAATCAAAATCATCATCAAAATTAACCTCTCAAACATACACAAAGGATCAAAAGGACTCCCACTTCAAGGATTAAGCACAAGGTTGCTCCCTTCTAGGTGGATCAAGTCTCAAGATCGACAGTGTCACCAAATTAGGGTTTTGGTCAACCAGGGCCTCCAGATGGAAATTTTCATCTGGGCACAAGGCAATGATCCAAAACATGACCTAATATACTACATGGAACCTCATGGACCCATGCATCAAGTCAATTTTGCCTCAGGGGATGCATTCATCAAAAATCAGGAATTAGGGTTTCTTGACCTAATTCACCCCTAAGTTGACTTTTGGGACAAACCATGAGCCAAGACCTCAAGACATGATTTGAGGGTCTCTAATACACCATATTGATCCATTTGGAACAATGGATTGATCCAAGAAGCTTGAGCAACAAGTTTCATTTTCATCTGCACCACAATTAGGGTTTTAAGGGAAAAGTCAACTGTAACTTTGACTTTTGACCAAGACATGCTCCCAAACCCTAATACATGATTGAATATACCCTATGACACCCATGGAACATGTCCATCAAGTTTGATTTAGGTCAAGGACATGATTTCCTGAAGAATTGCACAGTTTGGAATTCATCTGATAAAAAGTCAACTGTGCACAAAAGTCAACTTTGACTTTTTGAGATTTTTCACCAAAATGGATTTTTAACCCTAAAATGATGTTAATGTATGATTTGAATCATCATTCATCAAGAAAAATCAAGAAAAGTGAGATAACTTGTAAAAGGGGTAACCATAAAACTTAGAAATTTTTCTAAGTTAAAAATAAAGTGGCAAAGGTACCAACTTTGGAGGACCATAACTCCTAAACCACAAGGCCATTTTTTCTCATCCAAAGATGGATTTGTATCCCTCATTATCACCTACAAAAACTTCAACTACAAGTCATTCCAATTCATTAAGGATTTTGAGTTATGGAGTGATCAAAGTGGCTGAAAAGTGAAAATGTCACTTTTTCCAACACTTAGTGAAATTTTCACTAAGTCGGGATTCTGCTTCACTTTTTGCCAAATGTAGGGGGATTTTTCACTTGGAATTAAAAGAGATCAAAACCAAACTTGTTTAAATAGTTGTTGTATCATGTAAGAGCTTTCCAAAATGGCCAAGAACATTGCCAAATTCAACCTACATCATGAGATACAACATTGGCAAGTTGCCTTGCTGAAATCTGTCAAAGCAAGGCAGAATTTGCATTTTGGCTCGATTTGCCAAAATCATCCAATTGCAATTGCTCCAATCCACTTGGACACCTCAGAGGATTGAATCCAAAGGGGACAATCACTGAGCCAAGCCTCCAAGGTCCAAGGAACAAAGAATAGCATGTTGAACCTAGAATGGCCAAAATAGGGACAAGACTTCAAATTTGGAATAAGGCATTCAATGGAACCATCAAGGTGGCATGGACTGAGCCATTCTCATCTGAAATCAGTCAAGACTTATCCAAGACCAAGGGGACCAAAGCTCTGTGCCCTAACCTCTAGTCAATGGCTAGAGGAGACTTTCATTTCCATTGGCCAACATTGAGCAAACCTACTTACCAGCTGCCATGCACTATTCCTTGCAAAAAAAACTTGCTCTACTATAAATAGAGATCAATTGTGGTCAGTTTAAGTACACCAAAGCCATCTAACAGATGCTTTCCTCAAAATCTCTTTCTCTTGGCAAAAATGCCTTTCTTAGCAAGGTAGCTATCGGGTTTTGAGTTTGAGAGCAATTCTGCACAAACCAATCACTCACACACCTCACATACATCACATATGAGCTGATCAAACACTCACATAACTTCTGAAACATCAAAATCTCAAAATCACTTGCCATCCACACAAGTTTGAAGTGAAGTTGCAGCTGAGGTGCCATAAACTGATCCAGTCCATTTCAATTCAATCCAAGTGTTCAAACACAATCCATATGGTGTAGGGAAGCTGTTCAGATCATCACAACTTGTCTGTAACACCTCCAACTCAAAATCACGTCTGCTCTTTCTGTCACGACTTGGAGGTAAGCCTAAACTTGGGCATCTCTCAATCTATGCATATTTCCTCGCACAATAATTTGGCCATATGTTCATAATCATGCATGGAATGTTTTCCCTCAATTAATTGCATTGTTTGAATCGTGTATCAAAAATCCTAGCCTTCATGCAGAAATTAGGGTTCTTGAGGTTTCTTCGTGATTTCTTGTTGTATGTTTAATTTAAATGAAATTAAAGTACATAGACATGATCGTGAGGTTGAGACGAGCATAATGATATGTGGATTGCATGATATGGTTACGTATTCATGGAGATTGGATAGAAAATGCAAATCTGGGCAAACTGAAAAACGCGCGTGTTCTTGGTGTTGTTCTTGGCACCATTTTCATAAATTTGAATATTTGAATTTTGTGATTTTGTTTAATTGATTCAAAAATTAATTTCTCTCTGAGTTTTAATGATTTTGAGTTGATTCTTTTTTTAATAATTCACAAAAATGTTAAAATATTTTATTTTATCAAAAAATCCCAAAAATATTATTTATTTCATATAATTGATATTTTTGTAAAGAATTAATATTTTGATTGTTTTTGGCATTTTAAATATTTTTTCTACATTGATTTTGCAACTTTTAATGCTTTCTAATTATTTTGTAGGTCAATACTTAATTTTTGAAGCATTAATCCAAGATCACAATTTGTTTTCCATGTGTTAAACAATTTTTGATCATTTTAATTGAATTTTTATTCAATTAAATACATTTTTGAAAACAAATTAGGGTTTTGGATTAATTCAACCCTCCTAAATCATTTTCAAAACACTTTGGGCCTCTAATAGAGTGTAAGACCCAATCCTTTTTTTGACCAAATCATTTTTGGGCCTCAGTGTATTGTATAAGTCCCGATACCGTCAAAAACAAACGGCGCGATCGTCGCCTTTTGAAAAATAACCTTTTGGGCCTCTCCTTGAGCTATAAGACCCATTCAAAACTTTTGGGCCTCTATTAGAGTGTAAGACCCAATCTCCCTTTTAACCAAAACATTTTTGGGCCTCACTTAGTGTATAAGTCCCTCCGCGTTAAAAGAAAATCTCGGCGCGATCGCCATTTTTAAACGAAAAGTCATTTGGGCCTACCCTCGTGTTATAAGCCCCACTCTTTTTCTTTAAACATTTTTGGGCCTCTTGAGAGAGTGTAAGACCCATCCCTTTGTACAGAAAACCTTTTTGGGCCCCAGTCACTTGTATAAGTCCCGCTGTACAAAGTCAAACAGTGTGCTCACTGATAAAACCCTGGGCCTCTCCTTGAGCTGTAATCCCCAAATCTTTCTTTTTCAAAGCACTTTCTCCTTTGATTTTGAATATACTGTTATTTTCAATCTTTCTTTGTTGAACAACTAACCAAACAGCATGGAAGCACTACAACCGAGTAAGTGGTTATCGCTTTCATTTACTGCTTTCATATTATAAACTGTATTGTGGGGCTGCTCACTGTAAGTCTCCTTTCATAAACTAATATCTACTGTGTAATAATAGTATAGATATTTCGAGTTTCCCCGGCAACTACGTCTAGAACTAAGTGACGCCGTTTCATTTATTCATAGAAATAGACGCCTAGATCCCCAATAGAAGCACCAGATACAGTCTTCTCTTCGGCTGTCCTCCTTAGGAATCGTCAAGAAATTCTATCCCCCAGAGATGAATTATTCTCGGTGAAACTTCTCTTGAATTTCTTCAAACCGCCGAACGGTTCGGACTCTCTCTAAAAGTTAAAGTCACTGGATAGTAAACCTCGCACGTTTACCAGTGGTTTTAACTCTAAAAGAGTTTTCCTGAACTTTTCTTTGGTTTGGGACCCACGGGCTTCTTAAAAGCATCGGCCTCCTCTTGGGCATCATACAAGGACCCACAGGCTTCCTAAAAGCAACCCCGCCTCCTCTTGGGCATTATTCAAGGACCCTACGGCTTCTTAGAAGTATTCACAACATCCTCTTAGGCTTCGTATAATGATCTCTTCCTCCGGGAATGATAGCCTCCTCTTAGGCTTCATACAAGGACCCGTCGGCTTCTTAAAAGATTCCAGCCTCCTCTTAGACTTCGTACAAATTGTCCCGACGACCTCCTAGAGGTATAGGAACATAACTTAGTCATCCTCATAGAACAGTCCTTTCATAGAGTCTACTACTGTTTCTCGAAGCATAGTACAAAAGATAAAACTCTAGACTTGGACAGTCTAACTTCCTTGAGTCTCAAAGACATTCTCAAGCACCCTTCGTTAAATAGGAAGGAAACCCGCAGACTCGGATAGTCTCAATACCCTTTGGATTTCCCGTTTCCTCAAAGAAAAGGAAATATCCCTGATCCTCAAATCAAATCCCTGAGTACAGTGTTGCTCATATAAGAACTGATATTCTCTTTTAAATCAGTATATTGGATCTGTCACTCAACTGAAACAGTTACAATAGCCTCCATCTCGGGCTTCATACGAGATACCAAAATTCTCCCCAGTGGAGTCAAAATAACCTTTTAGCCTCTCTCTCAGGCTTTGTATGAGACACAAAAGATTCCCTCGTTGAGTCAATCACCCCTTTTTGCCTCCATCTCGGGCCTCGTACGAGATACAAATTCCTTAAGCAAGGGTCGAACTCTTTGCTAGCCTCCTCTTAGGCTTTGTATAACGATATGCCCCACTGGGTCAAAAACCTTTAGCCTCTCTCTCGGGCTTTGTACGAGACACAAAATAGCCTCCTCTTAGGCTTTGTATAATGATTTTCCTAGCGGAAATTAGCCTCCTCTTAGGCTTTGTATAAGAAAACCACTGGTTGATCCAATCAACCTTTTAGCATCAAAGTTGTGCCTCGTTCACAGTACACAAACATCAACAACTCCTTTCCCTTCATCTAATCGCTGTAAGCGGCAAGCCTCTGGATCATCTATATCCATGCCACTGTCCCTCTTTTAGCATGAGAAATTCCTAAGGAAAGATGGCATTGCTCTACACTGAGTTAAAGTCTTCTCCTTCAGGTTAAAACCCTTTCTTCGGAAATTATGGCATTGTTCGGATCCACGTATCCCAGTTAAAGTAATTCTCCTTCTCCCCTCTTTAGAGATGACAAATTCTCTCTAAAGTCGAGGTCTTTTAGCTTCACATCTTGGGCTTTGAACAAGATACAAATCACCTTTTGCTTCATGTCTTGGGCTTTGAACAAGACACCAAAAACCAATTTCCTCCTATTCTACGAACGCTCTGATTTCCCTGTTTCGGTAAACGGGAATACGTAGGCATAAGATCGAAAGAAAAGATCTTAGCGAGCGCAATCAACAAAAAACCCAAATCCCATATCTCCATCAATTAAAAGCAGTAATTCAAAAGCATCAGTCCTAACATCCTAATCCTTATTCCCCGCTAGAAACCCTTTGCCTAGGAAAAAGAAAGAAAGAACCTGTATTGGCGAAATACGAATAACCAGTACAAAGGCCCCCCTACATTTATAGCATCCGTAACCTAACAGACCGCTGTTTAAACTCAGTATGCAAGCAGGGTTAATTGGAGACATCTATTTCCCTTCCTTATTCAGCTCACAATAGGATAAAAAATTAATCGACCTGTAGTTTTAAGCTCAACCACAGAGAGCGACCAGCGCTTAAGAACCGCGTCCAAAATAGCTCGCTACACTTCACATCTCAATCGAAAAGCATCAGTCTTAATCTCCCACCAATCGACTGGATACTTTTTTTTACAAAATAAACCTAAAAGAGACCCACAATCTTTGTAGCATCTGTAAACCAATAGTCATCTGTTCAAACTCAGTTTGCAAGCAGGGTTAATTGGAGACATCTATTTCCCTTCCTTCATTAGCTTTAATGGGATAAAAAATGAATCGAACTGTAGATACCAGAGCGGTAGTGCTTTGCAACCACGTCCAAAATCGCTCACTACAGAAAAATGGCGACTCTGCTGGGGAGTGCCATTGGGATCTGTCTTACCTTAGTCATCATTCGTCACCATTTTCCACAGAAAAATGGCAACTCTGCTGGGGACGACGAGATCTTGTTCTCTTCCCATCTATTAGGTGGAAACCTAAAAAAGGTGGCGCCCGCCGTGGGGCCGGTCTTTCTTTCTTTCTTTTCTGGGATAGGACTTTTTGTTGACTTCACTAGGATCTTAGGTCAAAACCCTTTAAGTGGGGAAGATACCACATAATGGCGTCTCCGCCGGGGAGCCATTTTCTATCAGGAACATAAGATTCGTAGCTTTTAAAAAGTCTAGGACATTAGGACAAATATATATACTGCTTTTCCTAATTGATATCTGTGTTTATTTTTCTGCTAATGGGAATGCGTGTGATGCCGCATGTGGAAAGATTGAGTATACACTTAAGATAAGTGATGGCGACGAGGTCGACCATCAACCTCAGTGGAGGCTTCCCAATGCAACCCATTCCCTCTCATAGGCAATGGGCCGATTGTGACGTCTGAGAAGCTGAGGAGCCAACCCTTTTGTAGTGCGGAGACTATCGAAAATAGTTGTCACGCGATACTACCCTCATTTGAGGCTGATGATCTATTCTCAGTGAATAGCATTTACTCTAAGATTTCATACAGCTCGCTGGCGATCCGCTTGCTGTTTGTTATCCTGGGAGGAGCTGATGATTTTGAGTACAGGTACAAAAAATCACCCTAGTATAAACCTTTGGGGATGGGTAGAGCCTTGACTCCATGACAACGACCCTTTGACCCCATGTTTTTTCTATATTTTTGTGTGCTGCATTCATGCATTCATTTAAAAAAAACATTAAAACATTCAAAAAAATTCTCTTCTAGTCTCTCTGTCTTTTCAAATTAAACTAAGACTGTGATTGCAAATATTAGATAAAAGGATTGCGCTAATGGATTTCGGTAGAAGGAGAACTCATAAGTACGCCTTCAGGATTCCAAAACTAGAGGATTTAAGAGGTTTGGCGAGGATGGTCACAAACCAAGAGGCTTTTAGAGCCAAGTACGGAGGTTTGCTATCTCTGCTAAGAGTACATGTGATTGAGGGAATCATGGATGCGCTGGTTCAGTTCTACGATCCGGTCTATCATTGTTTCACATTCCCGGATTACCAGCTAGCACCAACGCTGGAGGAATATTCTCATCTGATTGATCTACACATTACAGATCAAGCTCCATTTTCTGGACTGGAAGAAATTCCAAAGAATCAGACCATTGCGAAAGCAATTCATTTGGACGAGTCTGAGGTCAGGACTCACATGACCACTAAGGGTGGCATACAAGGTTTGCCAGCCCAGTTATTTGCAAAGAAAGCCTTGTACTTCGCCAGTATCGTGAACGTGACTGCTTTTAAAAGCATCTTTGTTTTACTCACCTACGGGTTATTTTTGTTGGCCAACATTAATAACTTCGTCGATATCAACTCCATTAAGGTTTTTCTCATTGGAAACCCTGTGCCAACTTTTCTCACAGATGCGTATCATTCTGTACACTTGGGAAATTTGTACAGTGAAGGGGAGATCACATGCTGCATACCTCTGCTTTATAAATGGTTTATCTCTCATTTGCCTAAGTCTGCTGCTTTTTGGAATCACAAGAGTGCCTTACGTTGGTCGCAGAAAATCATGTCCCTCACCAACTCTGACATTGATTGGTGTAATAGGATTTATGATGGGATCGGGATCATTAACCATTGTGGAAACTTCCTCAACGTACCCCTTATACGAACTAAGGGAGGAATCAATTACCATCCAGTTCTTGTTCGTCGTCAATTTGGATACCCGATGAGGCACGTCCCACGGAGTGCTCGTCTGGAAGGTCTTTTCTTCAAGGAAGGAGAAAATGACAGAGCACTAAAGACAGAAATAGTGCATGCTTGGAAACATGTTCATAAGAAAGGACGGGAGTCTCTAGGAAAACCAGAATGTGTCTCGATAGAGCCTTATCTCCACTGGGTACAAACTAGAGCTCTCAAGCTGAAGATGCCTTATCCTCGTCACGGAGTTCTTCCACCGAGGGAGTCTGTCATGTACTTCATGACTGAGACTGAAAAGCTTCAGGTTACTCTCAACAAAGTTCAATGGGAGAGGAGGTCTTGGAAGAACAAGTACCGCACCCTCAACGTGGAGTGCATCAAAATACAGCAACTACTGAAAGATAAGGATGCTCTGATTGAGATTTTGGAGCAACATGTTGTAGAGAATCAAGATGACCAGAGGAATTTGGTCACTCCTTTCACCTGGAAAAGGAATGACAAGCCGACAACGGCCCAAGAGCCCCAGTCAAAGAAAAGGAAAGTACCAGAGTCAGCACTCGATTTCTCTTCAGAGAGGACTCGGGACCCATTAGCTTAGGTTTCTGTTTCTGCACCTTGTAATCTACTGTATTTCCATTTCTGTAATCCTTTGAATTCAATAAAAAGGGGTTTCCCCACTGTTTGATATTTGCAATCTAATTGTCGAAGTTTATTTTGATTAAACCAAAAAACAATTAATATAATCATTGCATTCATCATTCTCACACCGCGTATTCTTCTTACCTACGAATCTCACCTTTGTGTCTCGGTTCTAGAGTCAAACTGTCTTATTCATACAATACTCGGGCCAATCTTCAGAAAAAGATGGATGATCTTGAGGAAGAAAACAGAGAGTTGAAGGAAGAGATCGACGCTCTGAGAGAGGATATGAGAAAGCTTTGTAACGACATGCAAGCCATGGCAGAAGCTCAGCTACAAAGGATTGTGATCTCAGAGATCACCTCAACGCCCATAGTGGAGAAGTATGATCTTAGGTATCAAATGTCTAAAGATCGTCCCTGGGGCATGCCTGTTAACTATATCCCAGAAGGATATGTTCCGCCGATCACTGAAGATCAGGGAATCATAAAAGAAGCCGTTGGGCCTGAAGGTTACAAACTTCGGGAAAGCGAAGATGTCAGGGGCACACTGAAGATTCCTGAAGGTTACAAACTTCGGGAAATGCCAAGATTCACTGCCGTAGTCACGGTACCACCCCCTGTGGTGCACACTATCTCGGAAGGACAAATTCCGCCGATACCTTCTGGTAAGAAGGAAACTATGTTCGATAGAATGGATGAATTCCAGGAACAGTTCCTGGAAATGCAGAAGGAACTGCAAGCCATTCGCGGTCAGGATTTATTTGGAAAGGACGCCGCAGATCTTTGTCTGGTCCCCAATATGAAAGTTCCGCATAAATTTCAAGTGCCCGACTTTGAAAAATACAAGGGTAACTCTTTCCCTCAGAGCCATATGGTGATGTATGCTTGGCGAATGTCAGCTCAGACGGAGAATTAGGACCTACTAATTCACTACTTTCAGGATAGTTTAACCGGTGCCGCACTCAAATGGTACATGGGTTTAAACCGTGCTACGATCAGCACTTTCAGAGATCTTGGTATTGCCTTCGTCCAGCAATACAAATACAATTTGGACATGGCACCCGACAGAGATCAACTCAGATCAATGTCACAAAAGGACAAGGATACCTTTAAGGAGTACGCTCAGAGGTGGCGTGAAATTGCCGCTCAGATTTGTCTACCTCTTGAGGAAAAAGAGATGACAAAGATCTTCTTAAAGACCTTAAGCTCATTTTACTACGACAGAATGGTCGCCAGCACGCCCAGTGACTTCACCGAGATGGTGGGCATGGGAGTTCGTCTTGAGGAAGCAGTCCGAGAAGGACGCCTGGTCAAAGGTACAAAATCATCAAGTAGTACAAAATGATACGGTAGTGTTCTCCCTAAGAAAAAAGAGCAAGATATTGGGAATATCTCTCTCAGAAAGCAAAGGCGACGTTATCAACCGCTAGCAGCTGTAACTCCTGCTATCAGCCCTGCGCCTATTCCTACGTATCAACCCCAGGTTGCGTAAAGCCAACCTAATCAGCAAAGGACACAACGGCCTCTTCAGCAGGCTCGTCCTCCATACAATAACAACCGTACAATGCGGCCACCAGGGTTTGATCCTATACCCATGTTGTACGCAGAACTATTTCCGTTACTACTGGCTAAGGGGCACATCCAGAATAAGTATCCTCTTACAGTACCGGAAAATCCGCCTTTTTGGTTTAAGGTGGATCAGACATGCCCTTATCATCAAGGAGGTCCAGGGCATAACATAAAGAACTGTCTCAATTTCAAATCTGACGTGCAAAAGCTTGTTAGGAGCGGGCTCTTATCTTTCAAAGATACGAATCCCAATGTTCTCACAAACCCGCTGCCTCAACATGAGAAAGCTGCAGTCAACCTGACCGAGAAAGAACTTAACAATGTCTATCAAATTCACGATGTACTCTTGTTGAGGACCAATCTGGTCAAGATGCATTGTAGACAGAGTTGATATGGCCATGTGCCACCTCATAATTATCATCAGTGTGATGTTTGCTCTAAAAGTAATCAAGGATGTTCTGTGGTGCAAGCAGCTCTACAGGAACAGAAGGATCTCGGATGGATCCAAGAGCACCGAGTTCGTGGAGTTAACATGGTCTATACGAATTCCAACGTTATTCAGAACCACGACATCCATGCAATGAATGTCAACCTGGTGGTAATGCACTCAAGGCAAAGCCAGTATCATAATCTGCCGCGGCATGATTACAGTTCTTGTCTGACTTGCTCGGTAAACAAACAGGGATGCTCTTTTGTACAAGAGGCCCTCTAGCGTCAGATGGATCTTGGATGGATCCAGGACTACCCTGATAGGAATCCCTATCAGATCAATATGGTTCAGATCTTCGATATTCGCTTGATGAATACCAACTTGGTAGAGCTGCATGCTGACCAGGTCTGACTCAGATTCCTGATATCACATAATTATCACAGCTGTAAAGCGGGTTGCGAAAACGATCAGGGATGCGCCCTTGTCCAGGAAGCACTTCAGCACTTGTTAAATCATTGGTGGATGCCAATCTACATGGATGAAGATACTCAGCAAATTAGTATCAATAACAGAAACCCCACTCGGCGTCAAAGTCAGGATGTCCGATCCGTGGAAGCTAACCTAGTGAGGTTACATTGTATTCAAAGTGGGCGTGGCCAGGTGCCACCACACAATTATGAACATTGTGGAGTCTGTTCGGAAAGTAACCAAGGGTGCTACCTTATGCGAGCAGCTCTCCAGGGGCAGGTGGATCGTGGAGAGATTCGCCCATATCCAGGTTCCGGACCCATCAATTGGTCGCCGAACTACCTTGCCAATCAAATTGAGGACGTTGTCGTCATCTCTGATCATCAGAGGACCAGGAATGTTTTTGCCATTATCCCTCTGCTTGACAAATCAAGAATTCCTAACCGGGAACGGATTGAGATTACATACGATGGTCAGAAAAACCAGAAGGTTCCCATAGTCATCTATCTGCCAGGACCACTACCGTATGAATCAGCTAAGGCAATCCCTTACAAATACGGTGCAACGATAATTGAAAATGGAAAGGAAATTCCATTACCCTCCGTCGTGAATATTGCAGACATCAGTCGTGTAACACGGAGTGGTAGAATCTTCAACAGAGGAGTTGGAGAGTCCAACAAAGAAAAGGAACTTCAGACAGAAGCTCCTGATCCATCAGTCGGTCAATCCAGTAATCCCAAACTTTTGAAAAACAATGATGAGATGCTGAAGCTCATCCAAAGGAGTGAATATAACATAGTTGATCAACTATTACAGACTCCCTCAAAGATCTCGGTATTATCACTATTACTCAGTTCAGAAGCGCACAGGGAGGCTCTACAGAAAGTCTTGGAGCAAGCCTTTATGGAACAGGATGTAACAATCAGACAGTTCGATAGTATTGTCTCTAACATCACTTCTTGCAATAATTTGGGGTTTAGTGATGAGGAATTACCTGAAGAGGGTCGCCGTCATAACATGGCGCTCAATATCACAGTCAACTGCCAGGACGATGCTTTAGCCAGCGTACTGGTAGACACAGGGTCAGCCCTGAATGTTATGCCAAAGTCCACTTTGATGCAATTATCATTCAAAGGCCCTCCGATGAGAACCAGCGAGGTCGTCGTCAAAGCGTTCGACGGATCCAGAAAAACGGTTATCGGCGAAGTTGACCTTCCCATAACTATTGGTCCTCACACTTTCCAAGTCATTTTCCAGGTCATGGACATCCGGGCAACATACAGTTGTTTATTAGGAAGACCTTGGATACATCAGGCTGGAGCGGTTACCTCGACCCTCCACCAAAAGCTAAAGTTCGTCCAGAACGGCCAAATTGTCACAGTCTGTGGAGAACAGGCCTTGCTCGTAAGCAACTTATCGTCATCTGCTTATGTAGAACCGGAAGGGATAATCGGAACCCAGTTCTAAGCGCTTTCGCTACACAAGGACGAACAATCCGGAGGAGGAACTTCGATTTCCTCATACAAAGATGCTATTAAAGCAGTCGAGAGTACCGATACAACAGGATGGGGATAACTTGTCATTCCTACTAGCAATACGACAAAGAAGGGTCTTGGTTTTTCTGCAACCTGTACCCAGACAGCTGCTAACGATGAAAGTCTTCATCCCATTCAAAATTTCTTCCACAGTGGAGGTTTCCTTCAACCAGTAACTCAGGAAGTGCATACCATCAATAAAGATGATTCCTCTGACACAGATGAAGAATGGAAGTCCTATCTTAACGAGGACGGTTATATGTCTCAGGAAGAGGTGCCAACGCCATTTTTCTATCCCGCACAGAGTCCGAGATTTATACCACGGTCAGATGTCGAAATGATATATGGAGGTTGTGATCCGGAAGGATGTCATGCTCCGCCAAATTCATTAGAGGAGGACACTCTGATGAAAGACAAACTTGACCACAATTACTATGGCCCGAAGGGCGGTCTGCCAATGTGGCAGCCTTACCCAAGAAACTTGGGGCAAGAAAGTTAGCCGAGTAATGAAACTCAGCTGAGCATCATTGAACAGAATACTTGTGTCCCCACCATGTCATGGGATCAACACTCAGGTCATTCAAAAATTACTCAGTACGACGATGAATTGGAAAAGCTTGCCGAACTAGAATTCATCAACTATGCTTTTCCCGAGGTCAACGTCATCGAGAGGGATGACTCCTCCAGTTCCAAAGAAGTGTGGGACACCTTGGGACAACCGAGTGGAAAGTACGACTTCATGGTCAAGTACACCGCTCCCGAAAGCTCTCGTATCAGGCTCGAAGATATCAAGCCAACTGGATGGGGAGATACAACTGAGAGCATAAATGCTATGCAAAATGCAACAGAGGAATCCTCCTACGACAACTCTGCTTGGGAGACAGATTCCAATGATCCTGCTCCACCAGAAATCAGCGTCATTTCTGAAGAAAAATCAAGGAAGGTGTCAGACTTTGTGATTCACCGAGGAGTTCACCGCCAATGGGTTGCTGTCGATGTTCCGACGGTTATTCGCCAGTCAAAGTAATTGCCATCTTTAACCTTTCACCCTGCCCAGGTGAAACGGATGTTTTGATAGGGCTCGCTTTCTGTAAATTTTCCCTCTTCGCTTTGCCCAAAGCGACAGAGTTTTGTTTTATAGGGCTGTAGTTTCAGGAATCGACTTGTTCATTAATAAAATAATGTCGTTATGTAATTTCCGCATTAATTGTTGTTTTCTCTTTTTGCTTTTTCTCAGAAAATGGTAATCCTAAAAAATAATTCACTAATAAAAACAAGCAGTAATAAAAAAAATACACTGCACACACTTTTGCATTCTCTCTATCTCTTCTAAACACGAATCATCACGTCATGCAGATTGCTTGTTTTAAACCCCGTTGAAACATACGATCCGATGCCTTTTCCCAACTTTGAGTTCCCGGTATTTGGGGCTGAAGAAGAAGTTGACAACAAAATTCCAGAAGAGATCTCCCGATTACTCAAACAAGAGGAAAGGTCCATTGAACCTCACAAAGAGCCGTTGGAAACGGAAAACTTGGGTTCGGAAAAAGAGTGAAAAGAAATCAGGATTGGGGCACTGCTCAGTCCAACTGCCAAAGAGAGTTTGATAAGCTTCTCAAAGAATTCCCCGATGTATTCGCTTGGTCCTATCAGGATATGCCAGGGTTGGATACCAGCATCATGGAACATCACTTACCGTTGAGATCGGAATGTCCGCTAGTAAAGCAGAGGTTGAGACGCACTCACCCGGACATGGCCATCAAAATCAAAGAGGAGGTACAGAAACAGATTGACGCGGGTTTCCTCGCCACATCAGAATATCCTCAATGGTTAGCCAACATCGTACCCGTTCTGAAAAAGGACGGAAAGGTCAGAATGTGTGTTGATTACAGGGATTTAAACAAGGCTAGTCCAAAGGACGACTTTCCTTTACCACATATTGACATGCTAGTTGACAGTACAGTAAAGTTCAAAGTTTTCTCCTTCATGGATGGATTCTCGGGCTATAATCAGATTAAAATGGTGCCGGAAGACATGGAGAAAACTTCGTTCATTACCCCATGGGGTACCTTTTGTTACAAGGTAATGTCGTTCGGTTTGAAGAACGCCGGGGAAACCTATCAAAGGGGCATGACTACTCTGTTTCATGACATGATCCACAAAGAAATCGAGGTATATGTCGATGATATGATTGCAAAATCCAAGACAGAAGAGGAGCATGTGACCCACCTGTCAAAACTATTCGAGCATCTGAGAAAATACAAACTCCGCTTGAATCCTAACAAATGCACCTTCGGTGTCCGTTCAGGGAAACTCTTAGGGTTCATCGTCAGCCAGAAAGGAATTGAGGTTGATCCTGACAAGGTCAAGGCCATTCAAGAAATGCCTTCTTCGAAAACTGAAAAACAAGTCAGAGGATTCCTGGGACGTTTGAACTACATCTCCAGATTCATATTCCTCATGACCGCGACATGTGCGCCGATTTTCAAATTACTCAAAAAGAACCAGGATTGCATTTGGATAGATGATTGCCAAACCGCCTTCGACAGTATTAAGAAATACCTGTTGAATCCTCCGATTCTATCACCTCCAGTGGAAGGAAGACCACTGATCATCTACCTCACAGTCTTGGAAGACTCAATGGGGTGTGTACTTGGCCAATAGGACGAAACCAAACGAAAAGAGTCTTCCATTTAGTATCTAAGCAAGAAGTTCACCGACTGTGAAACTCGGTACACGATGCTCAAGAAAACTTGATGTGCTTTGGCTTGGGCAGCCAAACGTCTTCGCCAGTACATGATTTGTCACACTACTTGGTTGATCTCAGAAATGGATCCAATTAAGTATGTATTTGAAAAAACTGCTCTCACGGGAAGGATTGCCCGTTGACAGATGTTGCTATCAGAATATGACATAGAGTACCACGCTCAGAAAGTCGTTAAAGGGAGTATTTTAGCCGATCATTTGGCTCATCAGCCGATTAACGATCAGGAACCAATCGGGTTCGACTTCCCAGATGAAGATGTCATGTATTTGAAAATGAAAGACTGCGACGAACCGCTACCCAGTGAAGGTCCAGCTCCAATGCCTTATCAAATGCCATACTTCCAGTATCTATATGTTGCTACTGCGCAATACGCTCCAATGCCTTATCAGCCAACTATTCAAGCTGTTCAAACTCCAACGCCTCAGCAACAGATTCCTCAGCAACAATCGTACAACCAGCAGGGGTATCAGTATCCTCCTCAACATCAACAACAGAGAGCTGCTCAACAACGTCAGCCTAATCAACAGAGGACAAAGAGGTCTGATAGAGACTTTGATCATCTGCCGATGACCTATGCTCAGATCTTTGCTCAATTGATGGAGAAGAGGGCAATCACTCCCAGGGACCTAGCTCCTCCAACTGTCATCCCCCCAGATTATGATGCTAATGCTCATTGTGAGTTTCATAAGGGTGCTCCAGGGCATACGATCGAGGACTGTAGAGCTTTCAAACACAAGGTTCAAGACATGATCAACTCAAAGTATCTCGTGTTCAATGGGAAGGCTCCAAACTTCATCAACAACCCTATGCCGCCGCCACGCTAGTGCCAGCATCTAGTCAAGTCAAGTTTATTCCCCGAAGAAGGCAGTCGTGTTGCCATCCCATCATTTGCATTCTTGTATTTTGTCTTTATTTGTTTCAGTATTGTATGCTTTGAACATTGCCGTTTATATTTGGTTTTCTTAATGTAGTGACTATGCATGTTTTGAATCAGTTATGTCGTATTCACTCATTTCTTCCATTTATTGCAAATCACCGACACATTTATCCACTTCACTCTCTATATCAAACTGTTGTTAGCAATGATTGGAGGGAGGATGATGACAACGAAATACCCATAATTGCAAAATGTGTGCTTTCGGATAGAATCCCGCCAATGATGTACAGGCATTGTTTCAACCCCCAAACATTGGAGAGACAAGGAGTTAATCCATAGTAAACCACTTCGAGCCTAGAAGTAGTAGTTTCCTTCGGATATTCAAACCCTTACACTCAACCTGGGGCAGGGTAGTGTTCAGTTAATCCTAATTACGCACTCAAACCATAAAGAAAATTCCAAAAGACATGTCGGTTGTTCATCAATACCCATGACTTGGCAGTCACAATCATCCAACAAAACAAAAAAACAAAAATCAAAAGCGTGCTAAGTCAAGCACTTCAAAAGGAGACTTAGGCAAAAATTAAGGCAACCCTGATGGACTCGACAAGCAAAATTAGTCCATGCAAAAGATAGGGATCAAAAACAAAATCAAAAGAGGCCCTCAAATCCTCACCAAAAACAAAATAAGACTCATTGACCACCAAATCAAAACCAAAGGGCCACTGACATCCATCAAAAACAAAATAAGGTGACTTCCATTTCGAGCAAACCTTGAATCATCACGCTTACACTGTCAACCCTTTTGGAATACAAACATGTGCAGAATTAACTGAACGTAGGATTGGAGGTCATCACGAAGAAGGGGTGGGTACAAATTATACTTTGAGCCTTATATCCTTTGTTTCCTAAACCGTAAACCAGACCACGTTACAACCCTCGAAAGACCTAATTGAGGTGAGGTTTATTCTGAAAGCATACTATTGCAAGGTTGCGTAAACTGACTCCCCATATTTGCTAATCTTCAGCATTGGTGCCATTCTCCTTGCTATATATTTCACACCATCAAAATCAGCACACGTTTGGGCTAATGATCCATTCGTCTCACTATCACGACACTCCAATAAATGACTCTTTTTCAAAGCTTGCACGAGCATTGCATTAAGATTACCATTTGTGAATGTGCAATTTTAGCTGCAAATCAGTGTTGGACATTAAGACAATTCCAACAAGGGGCAATCAAATAGGAACTTGAACTTTCAGTGGTGCCGACCCGAAGCAAGACTCCCTTAAAACCCACAGTCTGGGGAAAATCTTTCAGCAACTCAATCAGGGGCAAGTCATATCAAATCACATCAAAGCTCAACATCTAAAGATCAGACCACTGCAGAACTGGTTAATCAGGGGCAGACCATTACCATGTTTAGACTGGGGCAAGCCTTGTTGCAGAAGGTCATCCTAACCGACAAGCACAAAAATAAGTCATCAAACTTGAGGCTTCAAGAGCATCTTCTTCTTCAATCACGATGTCTTCAACTGAGTGTCGAGGAAATCAAATCCCTCCCACCGCCAAAAGTCCAATCCGCATTGGTAACTACCAAAGTCCATCACGTTGGCACCTCTCTAAACATATCCAATCACCCGTCTGCAATCATATGCATCATACGCATCGCATTCGTCATCATAAGCATCATTTGCATACAAAAACCAAATCATATTTCCCCAACACTTTCATCTCCGCGCGTCAGCATTTGCATTGCACATCATTACAAAATCAAGCATTCATACATGTGTGAGATCCAGGATCAATCTCAAGACTGCAAGCAATCTCCAGCCCAGTCAGGGGCATCTTCTTCAAGTTCATGGGCGTCCCCCATGAAGTCTTCAACCTTCTGTTGATGAAGTTGTGATCTCCAAGCAAGTTAGTGTGCATTCCTCATTGGGTTGTGTTCCTCAACCTTTTGTTGATGAGGTCGTCATCCTCATCCCAACCAATAAACATTCCTCCGAGTCAGTGCGCGTTCCTCATTGAATATTTTCTTCAAGTCGAACTACGACTGCCCTGATTATTTATTCTCGTCCGAGTAAAGATACGTAGGCACAAGATCGCGTAGATCTTGACGGGTTACCTTCTCCATTTTTCACTGTTTCCCTTTCCTTTTCGTGGGCTCTCCTCATTGATTTCTTTACTTCAACCTCTGTGTTGTGTGCCCGATTATCTCGTTGGTAATGGCAGGCGGTGTTGTGTGCCCTATTATCTCGTCAATATTAGCAAGTTGTGTTGTGCGCCCTATTATCTCGTCGATAGTAGCAGGCTGTATTGTGTGCCCTATTATCTCGTCAATAATAGCAAGCTGTGTTGTGTGCCCTATTATCTTGTCGATAGTAGCAGGCTGTGTTGTGTGCCCTATTATCTCGTCGATAATAGCAGGCTGTGTTGTGTGCCCTATTATCTCGTCGATAGTAGCAGGCTGTGTTGTGTGCCCTATAATCTCGTCGATAGTAGCAGGCTGTGTTGTGTGCCCTATTATCTTGTCGGTAATAACAGGTTGTGTTGTGTGCCCTATTATCTCGTCGATAATAGCAGGCTGTGTTGTGTGCCCTATTATCTCATCGATAATAGCAGGCTGTGTTGTGTGCCCTATTATCTCGTCGATAATAGCAGGCTGTGTTGTGTGCCCTATTATCTCGTCGATAGTAGCAGACTGTGTTGTGTGCCCTATTATCTCGTCGATAATAGCAGGCTGTGTTGTGTGCCCTATTATCTCGTCGGTAATAGCAGGCTGTGTTGTGTGCCCTATTATCTCGTCGATAATGGTAGGCTGCGTTGTGTGCCCTATTATCTCGTCGATAATAGCAAGCTGTGTTGTGTGCCCTATTATCTTGTCGATAGTAGCAGGCTGTGTTGTGTGCCCTATTATCTCGTCGATAATAGCAGGCTGTGTTGTGTGCCCTATTATCTCGTCGATAGTAGCAGGCTGTGTTGTGTGCCCTATAATCTCGTCGATAGTAGCAGGCTGTGTTGTGTGCCCTATTATCTTGTCGGTAATAACAGGCTGTGTTGTGTGCCCTATTATCTCGTCGATAATAGCAGGCTGTGTTGTGTGCCCTATTATCTCATCGATAATAGCAGGCTGTGTTGTGTGCCCTATTATCTCGTCGATAATAGCAGGCTGTGTTGTGTGCCCTATTATCTCGTCGATAGTAGCAGACTGTGTTGTGTGCCCTATTATCTCGTCGATAATAGCAGGCTGTGTTGTGTGCCCTATTATCTCGTCGGTAATAGCAGGCTGTGTTGTGTGCCCTATTATCTCGTCGGTAATAACAGGCTGTGTTGTGTGCCCTATTATCTCGTCGGTAATAGTAGGCTGTGTTGTATGCCCTATTATCTCGTCGATAATGGTAGGCTGCGTTGTGTGCCCTATTATCTCGTCGATAATAGCAGGTTGTGTTGTGTGCCCTATTATCTCGTCGATAGTAGCAGGCTATGTTGTGTGCCCTATTATCTCGTCGATAATAGCAGGCTGTGTTGTGTGCCCTATTATCTCGTTGATAATAGCAAGATGTGTTGTGTGCCCTATTATCTCGTCGATAATAGCAGGCTGTGTTGTGTGCCCTATTATCTCGTCGATAATAGCAGGTTGTGTTGTGTGCCATATTATCTCGTCGGTAATAGCAGGTTGTGCGTGTGTGCCCTATTATCTCGTCGGTAATAGCAAGTTTCGACCTCATTTTCATCTTTTGGGTGGAAGGGTCTGTGTGTGTGTGTGTTTACTATCATCCTTTCGATGATAGGTCTGTCATCCTTTTGGTGTCGGATTTCTTGTATTTCAACTTCCCAATCCCTTTTCTTTCTTTCAGACAAATTCGTGGTCTTCCTTATATCTAATCGTCTTCTACCTCGAAAGATGAACGCCATATCAGTTCATCTAACTCGGTTCAAGCCAATTCGATAGGGGCATCTGTCATACCCCAAATTTGTCCTACCTGTATATATCTTCATCTGAACATCCATCCACTAACAATTATTCAGAAAAACCCAAAAAATATGTCACTTCCATATCCATTTCTATTTTTCATATTTTATCCATCTTTTATAAGATATCCATCTTTAAACCAATATACATATTCAATTTCTACCAAAAACCATTTTATCCATATTTTATCCATTTTTACCTTTTCTAATCCATTTTATTTTTTAGTATCCATCAATTTCTATAACCATTTCTTTTCTTTTTCATTCCAATTATCCATATCCATTTGTCCAAATCCATTTCAACATCCATTTTCTTTGTCATATCCATTTGTTCACAACCATATTTTATATTCCCTTTTTTTTTAGTCTATTTCTTAATGTCTACTTTTTTAATAGTCCATTTTTATCCACATTTCATATCTGACCATCATTTTTTTTAATATCCATTGATTTATATTTGTATCCCATATTCCATTTTTTTTTCCACTTGTTTTATGGAGCCCATTGCTTCTTTTTACAAAGCCCATTACAAAATTCCAAGAAAATTCTACAAAAAAAAAAGAAAGAAACAAAAGGTCATAAAAACAACAAAAGAGGCCACATGAAATTAGGCAGGGTACAAAGCAAATATCACAAAACCATACCACACAACATACAGCTCATGTAACTGCCTAATTTCCAGCCACAAACCAGTTCACAAACCATCTTCGTCCCTCATACACAAACCGTAAACCGCACTCACTACAATTCTTCACCACACAAACCAGGAAGTTTCAAAACCTTGGACAAACCAATTGACCCCACACAATCACAAAATCGTACCATCAACAGCACCAACACAATGACACATCTGCCACAAGACTCCAAAGTTGTACCAGCCTGCATTTGAAAACAAATACTCCGCCTCAAAATCGTATTATGTTGCAAACATTCCAAGCCTCCAACCGGCAACTTGTACGAAATAAGCACCAACCATTATTCAAAACCTGCTTCAATAAAACCAAAGCAAACACCTCTTCTATCACAACAAAACTGCAAATTTAAAAACAACACAAAATTGTGCCAAAACGACATCAAACCTCAAATGAAATTCCTCAAACACCCTCACAATTCTTCTATATAATGAACCTAATTCTTCACTCTCAAAAAACCTAGCCGCCAATACCCTTCTTCAGTCAACCACCATTCATCGTCCTCACCCCACCGAAACCGAATCAAAACCCAACAAAACTCCCTTCAACCCTTCAATCAGATCAAAACCAACCTCCCTCAACCTTATTTTGCCGCCTTCGCCATAAACAGAACCTCAAACGTGTTCCTCCATATAATCATAAAATCCAAAAAAATCTCTTCTCATAACAATCCCCATAACCCATTCTAATCTTCTAAACTTTCATCCTCCCAAACCCAACCAGAAACAGATCTCAAGCCAACCCATATCAGAAAAGAAGAAGTTGAGTCGAAACCAGAACCAATCGATTTCAACACAAAAATTGAAGATAAAGAAGAGAGAGAGAAAAACGGAAGTGAAATCGACGCAGATCCTAATCAGAGATGGAGATGAAGAGTGAATGAGATCCAAACCTGTTTTCGAAACCTAAACATAACCAGATCGTGATAGTGAGGGAGCTTCGAAATCGAAGCGAGACGGAGAGAGTGAGACCGGCACGGAGGAGGTTGGACGAAGAAGCCATTGTCTTCCATTAAACCATTGCATCTTGTTTTTCTTTCTTTTTATGTTTTTCTGCTTTTAATGATATTGATGATGTTTAGCTGCTGCGGTTGTTTTAAAAAAGAGATTATGAAAAGTTTTTCTGATGCTTTTGTCTTGACCGAGTGATGGGCATTCTGTTTTTTATTTTATTTATTTTTTGTTTTGAAAATAGATGATGCTGGCTTTTTATTTTATTTATTTTTTGTTTTGAAAATAGATGATGCTGGAAGCCATGTGTTAGGCTGAGGGGCTTCATAGCCCGCGTGCACCTCCAATCCACCCTTGTACTTATCCGCATAATCATGTGGTGGATGATGGGCTTGTAGCCCAAATGATTCCACGCGCATCACCCAAATTCAGCGTGCACCCCCTCCCTCATTTCTTATTTTTGTTGTTTTCATTTTATATTGTCATTAGATCTCTATTTCCATTAATATTTTTGCTTTCATTTCAATTCTCTTTTGGGCCAATGATATAACGTCATTCATAATTTAATCAAGCTGATTAAGTTTTGACATATTTGAGGCCTATTATTTATTTATTTGATTTATTCACTATTATTTATTCATTTTATGGGTCAATGAGAACCATGCATCAACGATTTCTCGATTTCTCGATTGAATCTTGATAAAGGTGAGACCTTTGTTCTATTTACTTTTTATTTCAATTTATTTCATTACATTATTTTTATTCATTTATTTTGGGTCAATGAAAACCAAACATCGACGATTTGTCGATTTCTCGACTTAATCTAGATAAAGGTGAGACCTTTATTCTTTTTCCTATACATTTTCGATTTTATTTCATTTCCATTGTTTTTACATTATTCTTATTCGATTTTGGGTCAATGAAAACCAAACATCGACGATTTGTCGATTTCTCGACTTAATCTCGATAAAGGTGAGACCTTTATTGTTTTTCTTATCATTTTCGATTTTACTTCATTTTGTTATTTTTATTCATTTTAGGTCGATGAAAACCAAATATCGATCGATTTATCGATTTCTCGATTAAATCTCGATAAAGGTGAGACCTTTATGCTTTGTACTCACATTTTCGATTTAATTTCTTATTGTTACTTTATATTTCTTTTATTTTCATCTTTTGGTCAATGAAAGTCAAAAGTCGTCGATTATCAATTTATCGATTAAATTCCGATTAAGACGAGACCAACTTTTTTTATGTCAATACTATCTCTTGTCCATTATTATCTTGATTATATTATCGTTCAGTTTTATTCATATCCATATCATATACCATCATGCTTATCTAACCATTTTCATTTGTTCAAACGCTTAATTCCCGATTAAAACCCTCAACACATATTCAAACTTTTTTTTAATTAAATCGCGAAAGAATTGAGCTCTTGAGGTCTAGCACTTCTTGAGTTCTTGAGTGACCGCTATTGAGGCGCACGCCTTGGGTGGTGTGTCACTCGACCTTTCGTTCCTAAAACACTCGTCTTAACTATTTGGACAAAGGAATGCCATTGGAGTCTAGCATTCCACGTGGTACTTTCGTTGTTTATCAAACAATATTTCGTAAATCAATCGAATGAAAAAGATGTCATTGGGATCTAGCATCCCAATAATGCCCCGATTAATTGGTTACGAGGTCGACGTCTCGTTTATCGAATAATCGTCATTCTCCCTAAAACACTTAACAAATCAAACCATTTCCAAACCAATTCTCGATTCGTCGTCGAGCTACTCTTCAAAACATTCTCGTATGTGGAGTGCCTTTTGCCTCGTCGTCAAATGCACACTCGCACACTTCGTAGGTTTCGTTACTAGGAGCACCCCTAGGGACTAGTATCAATCCTCACCTCTTTTCTCAACCAACCCGACTCAATCTTTTTCAAACGTTTTTCTTAATCAACTTACGAAAGGAGGAGATCCTTGGAATCTAGCATTCCTCGAATTTTCGAATGAATGGCTCTCGAGGCACGCCCTTGGGTTGTTGTTCACTCACCCTTTCGTCTTAAAACACTTAACCATTATCAAACATTTTCGCAATCAACTCACGAAAGAACTGAGTTCTTGGAGTCTAGCATTCCTTGGATTCTTGAGTGGATGCTCTCGAGGCACTCCCCTTGGGTTGTACGTCATTCAATCTTTCGTCTCCTAAAATTCAAACCCTAACCCCTCTTTTAGTGGGCGTACCACGAACTACGACTGCTCTGATTCTTTATTCTCGTCCGAATAAAGATACGTAGGCACAAGATTGCGATAATCTTGGCGAGCTACCTTTTTCTTTTTCCCCCCGTTTGTGTCTACCTTTTTCTTTTTCCCCCCGTTTGTGTCTACCTTTTTTTCTTTTTCCCCCGTTTGTGTCACACTTTTCTTTTTCCCCGTTTGTGTCCACACTTTTTCTTTTTCCACCATTTACGTCTACCTTCCCTCCATCTTCCGTCTTCCCTCTATCCTTTCCCGTAGTCGAACTACGATTGCTCTGATTTCTCATTCTCGTCCGAATGAGCATACGTAGGCCCCAGGTCGCGATGATCTTGCCGAGCACCCTATCCTAAAACTACCCATTTCCCCCTTAGCATCGAACCTTTTACTTTACCTTTTCGCGTTTACCATTGAGAAGAAAACAAACAAGCTTAGATAACACTCCTCACAAATCGAACTAAGAGGTTCCCGTCAAGTACAACGGACGTGAGGGGGTGCGCGTACCTTCCTCTCACGTAACCGACTCCCGAACCCAGAATGTGGTTGCGAAGACCATGTTCTTATCCACTCCTTAAAGGTTTTCTCAATATATTCCTTTCCCTCTTTTGGGATAAATAAAGTTCGGTGGCGACTCTGTCGAACCGTTTTCCGCGCCTTTCGCGCGAGGGTCGTATTTTCTCGATGAATTTTCGAGGTGCGACAGATGGCGACTCTGCTGGGGATATTTGCTCCATGCAAGAGAGATTCAAGCCTATCTTAGAATGATTTGTGAGGAGCGTTATCTTTGTTTGCATGTTTTTCCTTGTTTACGTATTTGTTCTCTTATTACTTTTTCCTATTGTTCTTATCTGTTGGATCTTGGGATAATATCATGAGTAAAGCTCTACACCCGAGCTTTGGTAAAAGCAGAGAGAACACATAGTTTAGAATTGGATGTCGAGTAGTGTTAGTCCCCAAGGACTCGCTCCTTGTGTGCCTAGCATGAAAGTTCCCCTAGAGTAGACCTTTTCGTAGATCCTATTGTAACACAGCTAGCCTATCGCACGGCTTGATTCATGAAGGATCCGTGACTCTATGAAACACTCTTAGAACCAAGTTCTATATTGTTGGTTGTGTAGTGTTAGTCTCCAAGGACTCGCTCCTTGTGCGCCTAGCATGAAAACCCCGCTCAGGGGAGACCTTGTCATCATTATCGTCGTAATGCAGCTAGCTTGTTGCGTGACATTGATGTGATTTGTGTCCGTAATCCTGGGAACCTTATCCGTCAACATAGAAACCATCCCATGAGTGGGTTTATGGGTAAAGAACCTAGAACTTTCCTCATAGAGTCTACCTATAGGGTTTCTTTGATCAGAGACTTTGGCCATCTACCCGTGATCGGCTAACCTCAGAAATGTTTGAACCTGTGATCTGCGATCCTGGATCTTGCATCTTGCATTGCATCTCATGTCATTGCATTGCATTGCATCAGTTATGCATCTTGCATTGCATTTTCAACCTCAGAATCTCACCTCAACTTCCTTCCTTCTCCAGTAAATCAAGTTGATTCCTTGACACCAGTACGCAACTCGAGCCAACACAAGAAGAACGATGGAGCAGATGCAGCAAGAGCAAGCCGCCTTTAGAGAAGAGTTGGACTCTATGAAGGGAAAGATTGATCAAATTCTTCAAGCCATCATGATGGCCAGAAGAGAAGAAGAACTACGTGAAGCCGCTGCCGCCAACAATAATGCACAGGTTCAAGGGTCACCCTCAAGGCTCTCAGCTCCTGTTCCCAACCCCATCACTTATGGGATACCAATGAACTTCACTCCTGCCGCTGAAGGAGCCACCACTCAACCACTTCCAATCCCTGGAGTTATTGTTGGAGCTATTCCGCAAGCCCAACCTGTTGTCACTCAGATTCTTATTCCTCATGCCGAAGAAAATCTGGTTGATCAGTATGATGAGGTACAAAACTACCATGCTGCTATCCCAATTGTCAATCCTACCTCTGCTCAGGATTCTGAAGCCATGAAGATGTGCCGTGATCTAGCTGAGAAACTCCGAGTCATGGAGGGGCGTAACTCAAAATCTCTGAATGCTTTGGAAATGTGCTTGGTGCCAGATGTTGTCATTCCTCCCAAATTTAAAGTGCAAGAATTTCCTAAGTACAAAGGCCTCAGTTGTCCCCACATGCATCTAAGGATGTACTGCCGCAAGATGGCTACCCATGCCAAAGATGAAAAGCTGATGATCCATTGCTTCCAAGACAGTCTGTCAGGAGCATCTCTTGAGTGGTATATGCAGCTGGAGCGTAGCAATGTACGCACTTGGGATGATCTAGCTGATGCATTTGTCAAGCAATACAAATACAACACTGATCTTGCTCCGAATCGTACTCAACTTCAGAGTATGGCTCAGAAGGACAACGATTACTTTAAAGAGTACGCGCAACGTTGGAGAGAGCTTGCTGCAAGGGTGCATCCACCTCTTGTTGATCGTGAACTGATTGACATCTTCATGGGTACCTTGCAAGGCCAATACTATGAGAAGTTGATTGGTAATTTTTCTGCCGGATTCTCTGATTTGGTGATTGTCGGTGACAGAATCGAAGAGGGTCTGAAGAGCGGAAAAATCCAAGGAGGTTCTAGCAGCCAGTCTCAAGCCAAGAAACCTTTCCACAACGGATTCAAAAAGAAAGAGGGCAAAACAAATGCTGTCTATGCTCAGAAAGGGCCAGCTCAACAAGCTCCAGCTCCAATGCCTTATCAAATACCATACTTCCAGTATCCATATGTTGCTGCTGCGCAATACGCTCCAATGCCTTATCATCCAACTGTTCAAGTTGTTCAAACTCCAACGCCTCAGCAACAGATTCCTCAGCAACAATCGTACAACCAGCAAAGGTATCAGTATCCTCCTCAACATCAAAAACAGAGAGCTGCTCAACAACGTCAACCTAATCAACAGAGGACAAGGAGGTCTGATAGAGACTTTGATCGTCTGCCGATGACCTATGCTCAGATCTTTGCTTAATTGATGGAGAAGAGGGCAATCACTCCCAGGGACCTAGCTCCTCCAACTGTCATCCCCCCAGATTATGATGTTAATGCTCATTGTGAGTTTCATAAGGGTGCTCCAGGGCATACGATCAAGGACTGCAGAGCTTTCAAACACAAGGTTCAAGACATGATCGACTCAAAGTATCTCGTGTTCAATGGGAAGGCTCCAAACGTCATCAACAACCCTATGCTGCCGCCACGCTAGTGCCAGCATCTAGTCAAGTCAAATCAAGTCAAGTTTATTCCCCGAAGAAGGCAGTCGTGTTGCCATCCCATCATTTGCATTCTTGTATTTTGTCTTTATTTGTTTCAGTACTGTATGCTTTGAACATTGCCGTTTGTATTTGGTTTTCTTAATGTAGTGACTATGCATGTTTTGAATCAGTTATGTCGTATTCACTCATTTCTTCCATTTATTGCAAATCACCGACACATTTATCCACTTCACTCTCTATATCAAACTGTTGTTAGCAATGATTAGAGGGAGGAAGATGACAACGAAATACCCATAATTGCAAAATGTGTGCTTTCAGATAGAATCCCGCCAATGATGTACAAGCATTGTTTCAACCCCCAAACACTGGAGAGACAAGGAGTTAATCCATAGTAAACCACTTCGAGCCTAGAAGTAGTAGTTTCCTTCGGATATTCAAACCCTTACACTCAACCTGGGGCAGGGTAGTGTTCAGTTAATCCTAATTACGCACTCAAACCACAAAGAAAATTCCAAAAGACAGGTCGGTTGTTCATCAATACCCATGACTTGGCAGTCACAATCATCCAACAAAACAAAAAAACAAAAATCAAAAGCCTGCTAAGTCAAGCACTTCAAAAGGAGACTTAGGCAAAAATCAAGGCAACCCTGATGGACTCGACAAGCAAAATTAGTCCATGCAAAAGATAGGGATCAAAAACAAAATCAAAAGAGGCCCTCAAATCCTCACCAAAAACAAAATAAGACTCAGTGACCACCAAATCAAAACCAAAGGGCCACTGACATCCATCAAAAACAAAATAACGTGACTGCCATTTCGAACAAACCTTGAATCATCACGCTTACACCGTCAACCCTTTTGGAATACAAACATGTGCAGAATTAACTGAACGTAGGATTGGAGGTCATCACGAAGAAGGGGTGGGTACAAATTATACTTTGAGCCTTATATCCTTTGTTTCCTAAACTGTAAACCAGACCACGTTACAACCCTCGAAAGACCTAATTGAGGCGAGGTTTATTCTGAAAGCATACTATTGCAAGTTTGCGTAAATTGACTCCCCATATTTGCTAATCTTCAGCATTGGTGCCATTCTCCTTACTATATCTTTCACACCATCAAAATCAGCACAAGTTTGGGCTAATGATCCATTCGTATCACTATCACGACACTCCAATAAACGACTCTTTTTCAAAGCTTGCACGAGCATTGCATTAAGGTTACCATTTGTGAATGTGCAATTTTAGCTGCAAATCAGTGTTGGACATTAAGACAATTCCAACAAGGGGCAATCAAAGAGGAACTTGAACTTTCAGTGGTGCCGACCCGAAGCAAGACTCCCTTAAAACCCACAGTCTGGGGCAAATCTTTCAGCAACTCAATCAGGGGCAAGTCATATCAAATCACATCAAAGCTCAACATCCAAAGATCAGATCACTGCAGAACTGGTTAATCAGGGTCAGACCATTACCATGTTCAGACTGGGGCAAGCCTTGTTGCAGAAGGTCATCCTAACCGACAAGCACAAAAACAAGTCATCAAACTTGAAGCTTCAAGAGCATCTTCTTCTTCAATCACGACGTCTTCAACTGAGTGTCGAGGAAATCAAATCCCTCCCACCGCCAAAAGTCCAATCCACATTGGCAACTACCAAAGTCCATCACGCTGGCACCTCTCTAAACATATCCAATCACCCGTCTGCAATCATATGCATCATACACATCGCATTCGTCATCATAAACATCATTTGCATAAAAAAACCAAATCATACTTCCCCATCACTTTCATCTCCACGCGTCAGTATTTGCATTGCACATCATTACAAAATCAAGCATTCATACATGTGTGAGATCCAGGATCAATCTCAAGACTGCAAGCAATCTCCAGCCCAGTCAGGGGCATGTTCTTCAAGTTCATGGGTGTCCCCCATGAAGTCTTCAACCTTCTGTTGATGAAGCTGTGATCTCCAAGAAAGTTAGTGTGCATTCCTCATTGGGTTGTGTTCCTCAACCTTTTGTTGATGAGGTTGTCATCCTCATCCCAACTAATAAACATTCCTCTGAGTCAGTGCGTGTTCCTCATTGAATCTTTTCTTCAAGTCGAACTATGACTACCCTGATTCTTTATTCTCGTCCGAGTAAAGATACGTAGGAACAAGATCGCGTAGATCTTGACGGGTTACCTTCTCCATTTTTCACTGTTTCCCTTTCCTTTTCGTGGGCTCTCCTCATTGATTTCTTTACTTCAACCTCTGTGTTGTGTGCCCGATTATCTCGTTGGTAATGGCAGGCGGTGTTGTGTGCCCTATTATCTCGTTGATAGTAGCAGGCTGTGTTGTGTGCCCTATTATCTCGTCGATAGTAGCAGGCTGTGTTGTGTACCCTATTATCTCGTCGATAGTAGCAAGCTGTGTTGTGTGCCCTATTATCTCGTCGATAATAGCAGGCTGTGTTGTGTGCCCTATTATCTCGTTGATAGTAGCAGGCTGTGTTGTGTGCCCTATTATCTCGTCGGTAATAACAGGCTGTGTTATGTGCCCTATTATCTCGTCGATAATAGCAGGTTGTGTTGTGTGCCCTATTATCTCGTCGATAGTAGCAGGATGTGTTGTGTGCCCTATTATCTCGTCGATAGTAGCAGGCTGTGTTGTGTGCCCTATTATCTCGTCGGTAATAGCAGGCTATGTTGTGTGCCCTATTATCTCGTCGATAATAGCAGGCTGTGTTTTGTGCCCTATTATCTCGTCGATAATAGCAGGGTGTGTTGTGTGCCCTATTATCTCGTCGATAGTAGCAGGCTGTGTTGTGTGCCCTATTATCTCGTCGATAGTAGCAGGCTGTGTTGTGTGCCCTATTATCTGGTCGGTAATAGCTGGTTGTGTTGTGTGCCCTATTATCTCGTCGGTAATAGCAAGTTGTGTTGTGTGCCCTATTATCTCGTCCGTAATAGCAGGCTGTGTTGTGTACCCTATTATCTCGTCGATAATGCCAGGCTGTGTTGTGTGCCCTATTATCTCGTCGATAATGGCAAGCTGTGTTGTGTACCCAATTATCTCGTCGATAATAGCAGGTTGTGTTGTGTGCCCTATTATCTCGTCGATAGTAGCAGGCTGTGTTGTGTGCCCTATTATCTCGTCGATAGTAGCAGGCTGGTATGTGTGCCCTATTATCTCGTCGATAATAGCAGGCTGTGTTGTGTGCCCTATTATCTCGTCGATAATAGCAGGCTGTGTTGTGTGCCCTATTATCTCGTCGATAATAGCAGGATGTGTTGTGTGCCCTATTATCTCGTCAATAATAGTAGGTTGTGTTGTGTGCCATATTATCTCGTCGGTAATAGTAGGTTGTGCGTGTGTGCCCTATTATCTCGTCGGTAATAGCAAGTTTCGACCTCATTTTCATCTTTTTGGTGGAAGGGTTTGTGTGTGTGTGTTTACTATCATCCTTTCGATGATAGGTTTGTCATCCTTTTGGTGTCGGATTTCTTGTATTTCAACTTCCCAATCCCTTTTCTTTCTTTCAGATAAATTCGTGGTCTTCCTTATATCTAATCGTCTTCTACCTCGAAAGATGAACGCCATATCAGTTCATCTAACTCGGTTCAAGCCAATTCGATAGGGACATCTGTCATACCCCAAATTTGTCCTACCTGTATATATCTTCATCTGAACATCCATCCACTAACAATTATTCAGAAAAACCCAAAAAATATGTCACTTCCATATCCATTTCTATTTTTCATATTTTATCCATCTTTTATAAGATATCCATCTTTAAACCAATATACATATTCAATTTCTACCAAAAACCATTTTATCCATATTTTATCCATTTTTACCTTTTCTAATCCATTTTATTTTTTAGTATCCATCAATTTCTATAACCATTTCTTTTCCTTTTCATTCCAATTATCCATATCCATTTGTCCAAATCTATTTCAACATCCATTTTCTTTGTCATATCCATTTGTTCACAACCATATTTTATATTCCCTTTTTTTTAGTCTATTTCTTAATGTCTACTTTTTTAATAATCCATTTTTATCCACATTTCATATCCGACCATCATTTTTTTTAATATCCATTCATTTATATTTGTATCCCATATTCCATTTATTTCCACTTGTTTTATGGAGCCCATTGCTTCTTTTTACAAAGCCCATTACAAAATTCCAAGAAAATTCTACAAAAAAAAAAAGGTCATAAAAACAACAAAAGAGGCCACATGAAATTAGGCAGGGTACAAAGCAAATATCACAAAACCATACCACACAACATACAACTCATGTAACTGCATAATTTCCAGCCACAAACCAGTTCACAAACCATCTTTGCCCCTCATACACAAACCGTAAACCGCACTCACTACAATTCTTCACCACACAAACCAGGAAGTTTCAAAACCTTGGACAAACCAATTGACCCCACACAATCACAAAATCGTACCATCAACAACACCAACACAATGACACATCTGCCACAAGACTCCAAAGTTGTACCAGCCTGCATTTGAAAACAAACACTCCGCCTCAAAATCGTATTATGTTGCAAACATTCCAAGCCTCCAACCGGCAACTTGTACGAAATAAGCACCAACCATTATTCAAAACCTGCTTCAATAAAACCAAAGCAAACACCTCTTCTATCACAACAAAACTGCAAATTTAAAAACAACACAAAATTGTGCCAAAACGACATCAAACCTCAAACGAAATTCCTCAAACACCCTCACAATTCTTCTATATAATGAACCTAATTCTTCACTCTCAAAAAACCTAGCCGCCAATACCCTTCTTCAGTCAACCACCATTCATCGTCCTCACCCCACCGAAACCGAATCAAAACCCAACAAAACTCCCTTCAACCCTTCAATCAGACCAAAACCAACCTCCCTCAAGCTTATTTTACCGCCGTAGCCATAAACAGAACCTCAAACGTGTTCCTCCATATAATCATAAAATCCAAAAAAATCTCTTCTCATAACAATCCCCATAACCCATTCTAATCTTCTAAACTTCCATCCTCCCAAACCCAACCAGAAACAGATCTCAAGCCAACCCATATCAGAAAAGAAGAAGTTGAGTCGAAACCAGAACCAATCGATTTCAACACAAAAATTGAATATAAAGAAGAGAGAGAGAGAGAAAAAAAACGGAAGTGAAATCGACGCAGATCCTAATCAGAGATGGAGATGAAGGGTGAATGCGATCCAAACCTGTTTTCGAAACCTAAACATAACCAGATCGTGATAGTGAGGGAGCTTCGAAATCGAAGCGAGACGGAGAGAGTGAGACCGGCACGGAGGAGGTTGGACGAAGAAGCCATTGTCTTCCATTAAACCATTGCATCTTGTTTTTCTTTCTTTTTATGTTTTTCTACTTTTAATGATATTGATGATGTTTAGCTGCTGCGGTTGTTTTAAAAAAGAGATTATGAAAAGTTTTTCTGATGCTTTTGTCATGGCCGAGTGATGGACATTCTGTTTTTTATTTTATTTATTTTTTGTTTTGAAAATAGATGATGCTGGAAGCCATGTGTTAGGCTAAGGGGCTTCATAGCCCGCGTGCACCTCCAATCCACCCTTGTACTTATCCGCATAATCATGTGGTGGATGATGGGCTTGTAGCCCAAATGATTCCACGCGCATCACCCAAATTCAGCGTGCACCCCCTCCCTTATTTCTTATTTTTGTTGTTTTCATTTTATATTGTCATTAGATCTCTATTTCCATTAATATTTTTGCTTTCATTTCAATTCTCTTTTGGGCCAATGATATAACGTCATTCATAATTTAATCAAGCTGATTAAGTTTTGACATATTTGAGGCCTATTATTTATTTATTTGATTTATTCACTATTATTTATTCATTTTATGGGTCAATGAGAACCATGCATCAACGATTTCTCGATTTCTCGATTGAATCTTGATAAAGGTGAGACCTTTGTTCTATTTACTTTTTATTTCAATTTATTTCATTACATTATTTTTATTCATTTATTTTGGGTCAATGAAAACCAAACATCGACGATTTGTCGATTTCTCGACTTAATCTAGATAAAGGTGAGACCTTTATTCTTTTTCCTATACATTTTCGATTTTATTTCATTTCCATTGTTTTTACATTATTCTTATTCGATTTTGGGTCAATGAAAACCAAACATCGACGATTTGTCGATTTCTCGACTTAATCTCGATAAAGGTGAGACCTTTATTGTTTTTCTTATCATTTTCGATTTTACTTCATTTTGTTATTTTTATTCATTTTAGGTCGATGAAAACCAAATATCGATCGATTTATCGATTTCTCGATTAAATCTCGATAAAGGTGAGACCTTTATGCTTTGTACTCACATTTTCGATTTAATTTCTTATTGTTACTTTATATTTCTTTTATTTTCATCTTTTGGTCAATGAAAGTCAAAAGTCGTCGATTATCAATTTATCGATTAAATTCCGATTAAGACGAGACCAACTTTTTTTATGTCAATACTATCTCTTGTCCATTATTATCTTGATTATATTATCGTTCAGTTTTATTCATATCCATATCATATACCATCATGCTTATCTAACCATTTTCATTTGTTCAAACGCTTAATTCCCGATTAAAACCCTCAACACATATTCAAACTTTTTTTTAATTAAATCGCGAAAGAATTGAGCTCTTGAGGTCTAGCACTTCTTGAGTTCTTGAGTGACCGCTATTGAGGCGCACGCCTTGGGTGGTGTGTCACTCGACCTTTCGTTCCTAAAACACTCGTCTTAACTATTTGGACAAAGGAATGCCATTGGAGTCTAGCATTCCACGTGGTACTTTCGTTGTTTATCAAACAATATTTCGTAAATCAATCGAATGAAAAAGATGTCATTGGGATCTAGCATCCCAATAATGCCCCGATTAATTGGTTACGAGGCCGACGTCTCGTTTATCGAATAATCGTCATTCTCCCTAAAACACTTAACAAATCAAACCATTTCCAAACCAATTCTCGATTCGTCGTCGAGCCACTCTTCAAAACATTCTCGTATGTGGAGTGCCTTTTGCCTCGTCGTCAAATGCACACTCGCACACTTCGTAGGTTTCGTTACTAGGAGCACCCCTAGGGACTAGTATCAATCCTCACCTCTTTTCTCAACCAACCCGACTCAATCTTTTTCAAACGTTTTTCTTAATCAACTTACGATAGGAGGAGATCCTTGGAATCTAGCATTCCTCGGATTTTCGAATGAATGGCTCTCGAGGCACGCCCTTGGGTTGTTGTTCACTCACCCTTTTGTCTTAAAACACTTAACCATTATCAAACATTTTCGCAATCAACTCACGAAAGAACTGAGTTCTTGGAGTCTAGCATTCCTTGGATTCTTGAGTGGATGCTCTCGAGGCACGCCCCTTGGGTTGTACGTCATTCAATCTTTCGTCTCCTAAAATTCAAACCCTAACCCCTCTTTTCGTGGGCGTACCACGAACTACGACTGCTCTGATTCTTTATTCTTGTCCGAATAAAGATACGTTGGCACAGGATTGCGATAATCTTGGCGAGCTACCTTTTTCTTTTTCCCCCCGTTTGTGTCTACCTTTTTCTTTTTCCCCCCGTTTGTGTCTACCTTTTTTTCTTTTTCCCCCGTTTGTGTCACACTTTTCTTTTTCCCCGTTTGTGTCCACACTTTTTCTTTTTCCACCATTTGCGTCTACCTTCCCTCCATCTTCCGTCTTCCCTCTATCCCTTCCCGTAGTCGAACTACGATTGCTCTGATTTCTCATTCTCGTCCGAATGAGCATACGTAGGCCCGAGGTCGCGATGATCTTGCCGAGAACCCTATCCTAAAACCACCAATTTCCCCCTTAGCAGCGAACCTTTTACTTTACCTTTTCGCGTTTACCATTGAGAAGAAAACAAACAAGCTTAGATAACATTCCTCACAAATCAAACTAAGAGGTTCCCGTTGAGTACAACGGACGTGAGGGGGTGCGCGTACCTTCCGCTCACGTAACCGACTCCCGAACCCAGAATGTGGTTGCAAAGACCATGTTCTTATCCACTCCTTAAAGGTTTTCTCGATATTTTCCTTTCCCTCTTTTGGGATAAATAAAGTTCGGTGGCGACTCTGTCGAACCGTTTTCCGTGCCTTTCGCGCGAGGGTCGTATTTTCTCGATGAATTTTCGAGGTGCGACACATGGCTGATGCATTAGCCACTCTCTCTTCCATGATTAGTGTAGGTCAATGGAATGACATACCTAAGATCGACATCATGCGCCTTGAACGGCCCGCATACGTCTTCACGATTGAAGCAGTCATAGACGACAAACCTTGGTATCACGATATCAAATGCTTCCTTCAGAAACAAAAGTATCCACCTGGGGCATCCATAAAAGACAGAAAAACCCTCAGAAGGCTAGCAGGTAGCTTCTTCCTGAGCGGTGGTACACTTTATAAGAGAAATTTTGACATGGTCTCGCTTGGATGTGTGGACAGACCAGAAGCAAACATGCTGATAAAAGAAATTCACGAAGGGTCATTTGGCACTCATGCCAACGGACACACAATGGCGAGAAAAATTCTAAGGGCAAGGTACTACTGGTTGACCATGGAATCCGACTGCTACAAGTACATGAGGAGGTGTCACAAGTGTCAGACATACTCCGACAAAATTTATGTACCGTCAGTGCATCTCAAAGTTCTTTCTTCCCCATGGCCTTTTTTCATATGGGGAATCGACATGATTGGCTTGATTGAGCCCAAAGCTACAAACGGACATCGGTTCATCATGGTAGCCATTGATTACTTCACCAAATGGGTCGAAGCAGCATCGTACGCCAATGTAACCCGACAAGTGGTGGTCCGATTTATCAAAAACAATATCATCTGCCGTTATGGTGTTTCGAGCCATATCATTACTGATAATGGATCTAAATTGAACAATAAGATGATGAAAGAGTTGTGCGCAGAGTTTAATATCGAACACCATAACTCATCTCCCTACCGACCCAGGATGAACGGAGCGGTAGAAGCGGCTAACAAGAACATCAAGAAGATTGTTCAAAAGATGGTTGTAACCTACAAAGATTGGCACGAGATGCTACCCTTTGCTCTTCACGGTTATCGTACATTTGTCCGCACTTCAATAGGGGCTACCCCTTTCTCTCTAGTATATGGCATGGAGGCAGTGCTCCCCATCGAAGTAGAGATCCCATCAATCAGGGTATTGATGGAAGCTAAGCTCACCGAAGCTGAGAGGTGTCAAAGTCGACACGACGAACTGAATCTGATTAAAGAAAAGAGAATCACAGCATTATGCCACGGTCAGTTGTATTAACAGAGAGTGAAGAGGGCATTTGACAAAAAGGTCCGACCTCGCGTCTTCAGGAAAGGAGACCTTGTGCTCAAGAAGATACAATCATTTCTCACTGATTCTCGGGGCAAATGGACTCCGAATTATGATGGCCCCTATATGGTCAAGAAAGCTTTCTCAGGCGGCGCCTTGAGACTTGCAACCATGGACGGAGAGGAATTTGCATACCCCACAAACGTTGATGTAGTCAAGAAATACTTCGTCTAAAAAATCAAAACAAAAACGTCTCGGTGGATTAAAAACCCGAAAGGGCAGTCCAGGCAAAAGTTAGAGACAAGATAAAAAAAATCATCCCGGTGGATTGGAAACATCACAGTACAATCCAGGTAAAAGTTAGGGATAATGGCAAGTAACTATGTTCAACAGAGGCAAGTCCCTTAGCAGCAGTTACACCATCCATCGGAGGAAAACTCCAGTCAAAGTCATCCTCGAAAGAAGCCCAGGATGTCCTGAATTCAAAGTTGGTAGAAGGATAGTGGTCGTTATGTTTCAAAGTATCCCTTTTCCCTATAAATTACCATTTTCTAACTTTGTAAATACTCTTTGGAATCACGCGCTTGGTTGATTTCCATCCTATCAATAAAATTTGAGCCCTTGTGCTTTTGTTTGTAATTCTCATTTGTTTTAGCTTTACAGAACGACATTTTAAATATGATTAACGATTCTTGAAATAAAACAAAAATGAATTTAGTTGTAAAACTTTTTCTGCTTTAAAATAAAGATGGCAATTTCTTTTGACTGTTAAACATCAAAAGAACATCAACCGCTTCTCCAGAAGTAAGCGAACTTCAAAGTGCAAAATCAAAGTATTCATTGTAACCCAATACGCCTGAATGAAGGGATCAACTGTGTCAGAGACCTTGTTTCGTCTGACACGCCTCGGCCGAGTTCTCATCTCCTAAGCCCGACCAACTTAGTTCCCCGCGAGGACTACTTCTCCTAGGCAAGGTAGAATTGCTACTTATTGGACCAACGATACTTCTTCGCCCCGCGATGGCCGAGTATCCAGTCATGTTCATCTTTTAGTTTGTATGTCGCGTCAGTTTTGGCAGCATATACATACATACATCATGCATTATTGATTTGCATTCACATTTCATATTGCATCGCTATCACTCTGGTCGGTCTTCTCCCCTAGTGATAACAGTTTTCTCAATCGAGTTGTCAATTTTTTCCTCGTCAGGAAATGCTGCGTCTGAACAATCTCTCTCCTCCAGTTTTTTTCTGGAATGAAGTTTGCTCCTCTACCACTTTGATAACTTGAACCTCTGAAAAACCAGAGAGCCCTCAGTCAACATCACTCTTCGCCATTAAAGATGATATCCTTGCTTTCCCGGATTAAGGAAAATCCCGAGAGAAAGCCTCCTAATCAGAGATTCGGTGGTACAACAGTTTTTCTCCGAAAAAACCACTGATGAAAAGGTCATCGGCACCTCAAATTGGATCCCATCATATGGCATTTATCCGGGAAGATCTCAAGAAAAGTATGATGTAAGACCCTAAACGAAGGCAGTCTTTCAGGAGACTCGTCTTCCCCGGTAGAAATAAATGGTGTCTCCAACAGAGAAGTTTGTGCACCTCTACAATTCAGAAGCAAGTCTGACATCAAAACTTTTTTCGTCAAATGGCATCTCCACAGGAAAATTCGGTGAGAAGTTTGAAGGAAAACCGCTACGAATAGCATCTCTTGTCAATAAAGTTTATTGACAAAAGAAACTGAGACCGGTTCCTTGGTAGGAAATCAGGAACGAGGGGAAGTTTAAAAAATAAAACTAAGACCAGTTCCTTGGTAAGAAACCAGGATCGAGGGGAAGTTCATCTCAAAAGAAAACTGAGACCAGTTCCTTGGCTGAAGACCAGGATCGAGGGGAAATTTACCTTTTCTAAGCATTATTGCTTAGCAAAAGAAGATGAATGTGATCTTCCATTCATAATCACCATCAAAATTTCGGATATTCCGATATTTAATCCTCTTGTACCCCGAATGCCCGAATACCTTCGTCATTCACACCTTCGTGTCCAAGAAGATTAAATAGGGGCATCTGTCATACCCCAAATTTTGACCACTAAGATTTCCCATCATTGTGCAAATCATCATCACAATATGGATGAACCATCATACTTCATCAGTCTCCCCAAAGATGGGTGAGCATTCACTACTATCAAAATTAGGGTTTCAAGCCCTCTTAGAGTTCTTAGACAAAGGATCAATCAAGGAATGACATGATCTTCAACTTTTATAACCTCTCAAACATCCACAATGGATCAAGAGGACTCCCTCTTCAAGGATTAAGCACAAGGTTGCTCCCTTCTAGGTGGATCAAGCTTCAAGATCGCCAGTGTCACCAAATTAGGGTTTTGATCGACCAGGGCCTCCAGATGGAAATTTTCATCTGGGCATGTGCCAATGATTCAAAACATAACCTAATATACTCCATGGAACCTCATGGACCCAATCATCAAGTCAATTTGACCTTAGGGGATGCATACATAAAAAATCAGGAATTAGGGTTTCTTGACCTAATTCACCCCTAAGTTGACTTTTGGGATAAATCATGAACCAAGACCTCAAGACATGATTTGAGGGTCTCTAATATACCATATTTATCCATTTGGAACAATGGATTGATCCAAGAAGCTTGAGCAGCAAGTCTCAATTTCATCAGTACCACTGTTAGGGTTTCGCGAGAAAAGTCAACTGTAGCTTTGACTTTTGACCAGGACATGCTCCCAAACCCTAAGCCATGATTCAATATACCCTATAACACCCATGGAACATGTCCATCAAGTTTGATTTAGGTCAAGGACATGATTTCCTAAAGGATTGCACAGTTTGGAATTCATCTGATAAAAAGTCAACTGTGCACAAAAGTCAACTTTAACTTTTTGAGATTTTTCACAAAAATGGATTTTTAACCCTAAAATGATGTTAATGTATGATTTGAATCATCATTCAACAAGAAAATTCAAAGAAAGTGGGATAACTTGTAAAAGGGGTAACCATAAAAACTTAGAAAATTTTCTAAGTTATGAAATAAAGTGACAAAGATACCAACTTTGGAGGATCATAACTCCTAAACCACAAAGCCATTCTTCCCCATCCAAAGCATGATTTGTAGATCTCATTGCCCTCTACAAAAGCTTCATACTGACCTATGTCTAAATTCCTCATGGATTTTGAGTTATGGGGTGATCAAAATCAAGAAAAGTCACTTTGTTCCAACACTTAGTGAAAATTTCACTAAGTCAGAATCTGCCTTACTTTTTTCCAAATGTAGGGGGATTTTTCACTTGGATCCCAAAGGTTTCAAAACCAAATATGATCAAACAGTTGTTGTATCATATAAGGGCTTTCCAAAATGGCCAAGAACATCACCAAATTCAATTTGGGCTATGAGATATGACATTGGCAAGTTGCCTTGTTGAAATCTTCCAAGGCAAGACAGAATTTTGAAATTTTGCTCGATTTGCCAAAATCAGGCAATTTCAACCTTGTCATCACTTTGGACACATCTGAGGATTGAATCTAAAGGGGACAATCACTGAGCCAAGCCTCCAAAGTCCTTGGAACAAGAAATAGCATGTTAAACCTAGAATTGCCCAAAATAGGGACAAGACTCCAATTTTGGATTGGAGCATTCAATGGAAGCACCAAGGTGGCATGGACTGAGCCATTAGCAACTAAATTCAGTCAAGACTTATCCAAGACCAAGGGGACCAGCAGCCTGTGTCCTAACCTCTAGTCAATGGCTAGATGAGACTTGGATTTTCATTTGCCAACATTGGCCAACCCTACTCAGCAGTTACCATTCACTATTCCTTGTAAAACAAACTTGCTCTACTATAAATAGAGCTTAATTGTGATCAGTTTGAGTACACCAAAGCCATCAAACAGATGCTTTCCTCAAAATCTCTTCTTTCACTCTAATTTTTCCTTCTAAGGCAAGTGACTATCGGGTTTTGAGTTTGAGAGCTTTTCCAACCAAACCAATCACACACACACCTCACATACATCATATGTGAGCTGATCAAACACTTAAACAACACCTGGAACACTGATTTCTCAGAATCACCAATCAATTGCTCAAGGTTTTAACTAAGTTGCAGTTGAGATGCCATGAAGTGATCCAGCCAATTTCCATCAAGTCTAAGCATTCAAACACACTCCATAGGGTGTAGGGAAGCTGTTCAGATCATCACAACTCATCTGTAACACCTCCTACTCAGAAATCATTTTGAACTTGCTGTCACGACCTAGAGGTAAGCCTAAACTTGGTCATCTTTCAATCTATGCATATTTCCTCGCACAATACTTTTGCCAAATGTTCATAATCATGCATGGAATGTTTCCCCTCAATTAATTGCTTTGTTTGAATCGTGTATCAAAAATCCCAGCCTTCATGCAGAAATTAGGGTTCTTGAGGATTTGTCGTGATTTCTTGTTTTATGCTTAATTTAAATGAAATTAATTGTCATAAACATGATCGTGAGGTTGAGACGAGCATATTGATATGTGGATTGCATGATATAATCAAGTATTCAGTGAGATTGGATAGAAAATGCAAATCTGGGCAAAACCCAGAACACGCGCGTGTTCTTGGGTGTTCTTGGCGCCCTTTTTGAAAATTCAAATATTTGAATTTTGTGATTTTATTTTATTGATTCAAAAATTAATTTCTCTCTAAGTTTTAATGATTTTGAGTTGATTCTTTTTTTAATAATTCACAAAAATGTTAAAATATTTTATTTTCCCAAAAAAGCCCAAAAATATTATTTATTTCATATAATTGATATTTTTGAAAAGAATTAATGTTTTAATTGTTTTTTACATTTAAAGTATTTTTTTCCTTATTGATTTTGCAAATTTTAATGGTTTCTAATCATTTTGTAGGGCAAAACTTGATTTATGAAGCATTAATCCAAGATCACAATTTGTTTTCCACTTGTTAAACAATTTTGATCATTTTAATTGAATATTTTATTCAATTAAAACACATTTTGAAAACAAATTAGGGTTTTTGATTAATTCAACCCTCATAAATCATTTTCAAAACACTCATGGGCCTCTAATAGAGTGTAAGACCCAATCCTTTTTTGTAAAATAACCATTGTGGGCCTCACTTATTGTATAAGTCCCTCCGGGTATTTTCAAAAACCTCGGCGTAATCGTCATTTTGTACGCAAATAATTCTTGGCCTACCCTCGAGTAGTAAGACCCATTCTTATTTTTTAAACTTTTTTTGGGCCTCTTAATAGAGTGTAAGACCCAAACCCCCTTGTACAAACCACTTTGGGCCTCACTTATTGTATAAGTCCCTCTGTACAAGTAAACGGCGCGATCGTCACCTTTTAAAAATCAATTGGGCCTCTCCTTGAGCTATAAGACCCATTCAAAACTTTTGGGCCTCTAATAGAGTGAAAGACCCAATCCTCTTTTAACCAAAAAAACTTTGGGCCTCAGATATTGTATAAGCCCCTTTGCGTTAAAAGAAAATCTCGGCGCGACCGCCATTTTAAACGAAAAATCATCTGGGCCTACCCTCGTGCTATAAGCCCCACTCTTTTTCTTTAAACTTTTTTGGGCCTCTTAATAGAGCGTAAGACCCAAACCCCTTTGTACAGCAAACCATTTTTGGGCCTCAGTCACTTGTATAAGTCCCTCTGTATAAATTCAACAGTGCGCTTACTGATAAAACCCTGGGGCTCTCCTTGAGCTGTAAGCCCCAAATCTTTCTTTTTCAAAGCACTTTCTCCTTTGATTTTGAAATATACTGTTGTTTTCAATCTTTCTTTGTTGAACAACTAACCAAACAACATGGAAGCTCTACAACCGGGTAAGTGTTTATTCGCTTTCATTTACCGCTTTCATATACATATAACTGTATTGTGGGGCTGCTCACTGTAAGTCTTCTTTCATAAACTCATATCAACTGTGTAATAATAGTATAGATATTTAGAGTTTCCCCGACAACTACGTCTAGCATTAAGCCCGTTGGTCACTCTTAAATAGTCAAAACTAGATCCCCATAAGATTACCAGACACAGTCTTCCCTCCTCTTGGGGTTAAACAATATGGAGATGTGAAAGGCAGATTCTTTTTGAACCCTTTCTCAGACTGTCACTCGTAGAAGTTGTCAAAGAAACTCTATTACCCAGAGATGATCTCTTCTCCGTGAATTGCATCTCTTAAGTTTCTTCCAAATTCTCGAACTTTCCTGGCTTGATCTATTCTCTGTGAATAGCCTGTCTTGAACTTCTCGGGATTTGGGGACCCACAGGCTTCCTAAAAGCATCCCCGCGTCCTCTTGGGCATTGTACAAGGACCCGTCGGCTTCTTAGAAGTATTCACAGCCTCCTCTTAGGCTTCGTATAAATGATTTCTTCTTCCGGGAATGATAGCCTCCTCTTGGGCTTAGTACAAATTGTCCCTCGGCTTCTTAAAAGTTTCCAGCCTCCTCTTGGGCTTCGTACAAATTGTCCCGACGACCTCCTAAAGGTATAGGAACATAAATTAATCATCTTAATAGAACAGTCTTTCCAAGAGTCTACTACTGTTTCTCAAAGCATGGTACAAAAGATGAAACTCTAGACTGGGACAGTCTAATTTCCTTGAGTCTCAAAGACATTCTCAAGCACCCTTCAAGAATAGGAAGGAACCCCGTAGACTCAGACAGTCTCAATACCCTTTGGGTTTCCCATTTCCTTAAAGAACAGGAAATAACCCCGATCCTTGGAACAAATCCATGAGTACAACATTACTCATATAAGAACTGATTTTCTCTTTGAACCCATATACTGGACCTGTCACTCAACTGAAACAGCACCATAGCCTCTCTCTTGGGCTTTGTACAATGATTCTCCCCAGTGGAGCTAACCTTTCAAGACTCTCTTGTTGAATCAACCTTTAGCCTCCATCTCGGGCTTCGTACGAGATACAAAAACACTCTCTTGTTGAGTATAAAACACTCTCTTGTTGAGTCCAACCTTTAGCCTACATCCCAGGCTTCGTACGAGATACAAAAACACTCTCTTGTTGAGCATAAAAGACTCTCTTGTTGAGTCCAACCTTTAGCCTCCGTCTTGGGCTTCTTACAAGACACATATAAAAGATTCTCCTGTAGAGTCAACCCTTTTAGCCTCCGTCTTGGGCTTTGTACAAGACACAAATCACTCCCTTGTTGAGTATAAAACAAAATTTTAGCCTCTTTCTCGGGCTTCGTACGAGACACATAAAAAACACCCTCTTGTTGGGCCACTAGCCTCCTCTTAGGCTTTGTATAAGAAAACCACTGGTTGATCCAATCAACCTTTTAGCATCAAAGTTATGCCTCGATCACAGTACACAAACATCAACAACTTCTTCCCCTTCATCTAATCGCTATAAGTGGAAAGCCTCTGGATCATCTACATCCATGCCACTGTCCCTCTTTTAGCATGAGAGAAATTCCTAAGGAAAGATAGCATTGCTCTACACTGAGTTAAAGTCTTCTCCTTCAGGTTGGAAATCCTCTATAAAGGAAATTATGGCATTGCCGGATTCACACATCCTGGTTAAAGTAATTCTCCTTTATAAACAGTTGTGACAGACAAACCCCTCTTTAGAGATGACAAATTCTCTCTAAAGACAAACCCTTTAGCTTCACATATTGGGCTTTGAACAAGGTACAAACTACCTTTCGCTTCACGTCTTGGGCTTTGAACAAGACACCAAAACACCACTTCCTCCCATAGAATAGGAGGAACTACGAACGCTCTGATTTCTCTGTTTCGAAAAAACGGGAATACGTAGGCATAAGATTGAAAGAAAAAATCTTAGCGAGCACACTAATCCAAAACCCAAAATCCCATACCTTCACATCTCAATCGAAAAGCATCAGTCTTAATCTCCCACCAATCGACCAGACACTTTTTTTTACAAAATAAACTTAAAAGAGACCCACAATCTTTATAGCATCTGTAAACCAACAGTCATCTGTTCAAACTCAGTTTGCAAGCAGGGTTAATTGGAGACATCTATTTCCCTTCCTTCATCAGCTTTAATAGGATAAAAAATGAATCGAACTGTAGATACCAGAGCGGTAGTGCTTCGCAACCACGTCCAAAATCGCTCGCTATATATGTCACTGTCAGTTGTATCAGCAAAGAATAAAGAAGGTGTTTGACAAAAAGGTCCGACCTCGCGTCTTCAGGAAAGGAGACCTTGTGCTCAAAAAGATACAATCATTTCTCACTGACTCTCGGGGAAAGTGGACTCCGAATTATGATGGCCTCTATGTGGTCAAGAAAGCTTTCTCAGGCGGTGCCTTGAGACTCGCAACCATGGATGGAGAAGAATTTGCCTACCCCACAAATGTTGATGTAGTCAAGAAATACTTCGCCTAAATTAAGAAAAAAAGAAAAAAAACATCTCGATGGATTGAAAACCTGAAAGGGCGGTCTAGGAAAATATTAGAGACTTAATCAAAAATCATCCCGGTGGATTGGAAATCTCAAAGTATAGTCCAAGCAAAAATTAGGGATTAATGGCAAGTAACTACGTCCAACAGGGGCAAATTCCCCAGTAGCAGTCATGCCGTCCATCAGAAAACTCTAGTCAAGGTCATCTTCGACAGAAGCTCAGGATGCCCGGAATTTAAGGTTGGTAGAAGGATAATGGTCGTCATGTTTCTAAACTTTGTAAATACTCTATGGAATCACGCGTTTGGCTGATTTCCATCCTATCAATAAAATTTGAGCCCTTGTGCTTTTGTTTGCAATTCTTATTTGTTTTAGCTTTACAGAACGCCATTTTAATATGATTGGCGATTCTTGAAATAAAACAAAAATGAATTTACTTGCCAAAATTTTTCTGCTTTAAAATAAAGATGGCAATTCTTTTGACTGTTGAACATCGAAAGAATATCGATTGCTTCTCCAAAGGTGGTTGAGCTTCAAAGTGCAGAATCAAAGTACTCCTTCTAAACCAGTATGCCTGAACGAGGGATCAACTGTATCAGATGTGATTTTCCTATCTGATATCCCCGACAGAGTCCTTATCTCCTAAGCCCGACCAAGGTTGTTCCCCATAGGGACTATCTCTCCTAAGCAAGGCAGAATTGCTCTCATGAACCAGTGATACTTCTTCGTCCCCCGCAGTGGCCGAGTATCCAGTCGTGTTCATCCGTTAGTCTGTATATCGCGTCAGTTTTGTCACCATAAATATACATACATCATGCATTATCGATTTACATTCATATTCATATTGCATTACTATCACTCTAGTCGGTCTTATCCCCTAGTGATAGAAGTCCTCTCAATCGAGTTGTCAGTTCTTTCCTCGTCAGGAAATGTTGCGTCTGAACGATCTCTCTCCTCCAGTTTATTTCTGGGATGAAGTTTGTCCTCAACCACTTTGATAACTTGAATCTCTGAAAGGAAAGAAAACCTTCGACAAATGTCACTCTTCGCCATTGAAGATGATATTTTCGCTTTCCCGGATTAAGGAAAATCCCCAGAGAAAGCCACGCAACCAAAGGCTCTCAGCAACACATTGATTTGTCTCTCCAAGAGAGTCAATGTTAATGAAGTCATTAGCACCTCAAAATTGGGATACATTGTATGGCATTTCTCCGAGAAGATCTCGAAGAAAAGTATGATGTAATACCCCAGGCTGAAAACAGTCTCTCAAGAGACTCGTTTTCCCCAGTAGAGTCAACAAATGGTGTCTCCAATAGGGAAGTTTGTGCACCTCTACAGCTCAGACAGAGGGGTTCCCCAGCAAGTCTGACATCAAATTTTTTTTCCATCAAATGGCATCTCCCCAGGAAAATTCGGCGAGAAGTTTGAGGAAAACCGCTACGAATAGCGTCCCTTGTCAAGAAAGTTTATTGACAAAAGAAACTTAGACCAGCGCATAACAAACTAAATCAAAACATCTAAATCAAACATCCTCTGAATCTCTGATCAAATGAATTATGACTTTCTGAACCCACACCTCATACAAACCACTGCTTGATAACTTGACCTCCAGCGCATAACAAACTGACCCTTGATGCGCACTTCCTGAGAAATAAACCAATAACACAGATAACTTGCACTAGAAGCAAAACTCCTGATGATTTGACCAAGATGAAGTCAAACTTCCACCGGATCATACCTGAATGAGCACTTGACCTGGAACCAATTCTCTTGAGATATTAAGAAGGATCCAAACCCTTATTCACACCAATGAAACCCTGACTCAATACTTTCAATGATTCCTCGGGATAAGAAAACCTCAGAACTTGATGCACCTCTGAATAAGAGAAACACCAATAGCAAGAAAACTCTTCGATCCCATGTCTTAAAAGACCAATGCAAATGAAAAATGCAGTTATGACCTAGAAAATGCAAAATGAAAAAAGAAACATAAGCCAGAAAAAAGGTAGGGCAAATTTTGGGGTGCTACAGCAGCCAATTGGGTGGGACCCTATCGCGTCCGGGCAAAAACGGAAAATAGAGCCTACTACCTAGAACAACTCACTGGGGAAGAACTCGCTCGACCATGGAACGCTGAGAAGCTAAAACAATACTACAGCTAAATCCTCGGTTCGACTCGTCGCAACGACAAACGTCAGCTACCGACCACTATGCGCGTCTAAGTACAAGCGTCGCATACGACTAAAGCATAGCCCCGCTCAATAACGAGCCCGGTAAGTGCTCGACAGCGGTCCTCGATCGAGCATCGCCGCTGTCAGAGTACCACGATTGGCAGAACCCCAGCTCGCGATGGGACGTTCACGCCGCGAACTCAGGCCTCAAACGCGACCTGAGCTCCGCTCCCCGCCAGGATATTCCCCGGCAGTTCGACCAGTTCCCCACACTGGCGAACACATCTATTACGAGCAATCCCCCCAAAAATAGTCACTCAAGTCAAGTACCCCCTACTACGGGCGGACATACATTCACAGCGAGCATGCATACAACACTTAGCAAAAATAAAAGCAAGTAAAGTCATGCAAACAACATAACTAAATATGCGATAATTTAACAAGTGGCCGCAAGGACCACAATTGTACATTGTTACATAAAACGGGGGCCATGCCCCCCAAAAATAAATTAAAACGGCACGCAGGCCGGACAAATTACAACAAAATAACAAATTCCTCATTCATTAGCATGCTCGGTTGACTCTGGCTCGGGCCCCTGCTCCTTTGCGAGCTGATCCTCGGGGGTAACGGCGAAGAGACCTTCGGGCAAGACGATGCGACCATCATCAACGCGTGCAAGATAGTGAGTACCCTCGGCAGAGATATCAAGCCCAGGGTTCACCACGCGCAGCTGAGCCACAGCATTTCTGAAGGATTCCTCCACAACGGCAATGCCATCATCTTCGGCCAGCAATATACGAGCGACCAGCTCGGATCTAGTCTTCAAATTCCTCATATCGTCTGGCTCGTCAGCACCCGGGGCATTGGCCACCCTCAGCTCCCTGATCAGCTCCTCGACAGCTTTCTTCTCCGCCGACAACCTAGAGTTCTCCTCTTTTAGCTTGGCCGCTTCCTCTTCCGCCTTCTTCCGAGCCTCACCGACACCCTTGACTTCTTCCTTGAGGGATGCCACGGAGGCACGAGCAGCGTTGAGTTCAGACTCAGTTGCAGAGTCCCATTCAGCATAAACTACCGCCATCTCCAGCATCCGGACCAAGGCCGAAGTATCTTGGGCCACCAGCGCCCTCTTGCTCGGGCGGTCCATGCCTTCCAAGCGAAGAGATTCCGCCCGAGGAACAACCAAAGAGTTGCCTTCGAAGAACCTCCTATCGAGGATGCAGGGAGGAAGCTCAAACTTCCCTTTCTCCGCTACCCGAGTAAGGTCCACGGCATCAGTAATCCTTGGCCGCTTCGGTCGCCCGGCCAAAGGCAGAGGAGATCCCCGGGGAGCAGGAGTCGGAGAAGTGGAGGTCCCTGCGGCAGCTTGAACGGGAGGAGGAGCGCGGGCACCAGCGAACCGAGATTTCGGAGGAGCCGTCCCAACCTTGTTCCTCGCCATAGCATTCCTCACAACCCGATCATGAGCATGAGGCATCTCACCTGCACAAACAAAACACGAGCATGTTAGATACGAAGAAAAGAAATAACATGAACAAAATTAAACAACTAAAGACTACCGAGCAATTTCTCAGCATCCGCAGGAGTCTTGCACTCCAGCAGTGCCTTAACGTTGATAAACCGACGCTCGACCCTCTGACTCCCATCTTCCTCGAAGATCGGGCTGCCCTTGCTAGTCCAACACGCAGCGAGATTGAAGGAGTTGACCCACTTCACCAACGCCTCGTAAGCCACGGCGTCCTGCCCGCGCAGGTCGCCCGGTTGAAAAATGTAATCACTGGGCTCTTTGCTGAAGTGTTCGGGTGACCAATGAATGGGGAACCTGTAAAGCCTCCGCCCGATGTACTTCCCCTCCTCGTTAAGCAGCTCGTTTTTGTCATCATCAACCTCTATCTCCCAGACGTATGTGCTGTCCTGGGCGACCTCAGACATGGGTTCGACAACGAAGTACCGCTGCTTGAATGTCCGGACTGACTCCAAACACGGTTTAAACAGCTTGCGAGGCTGCTTCAGAGAAACCCAGCCATACTTCTTCCCCGTCAGCTGCCTTTGTAGATAAAAAAAGCGAAGAATAGAGGGAGAGTGGCCCCCAAAGAAAGATGCTCGCACACCAGTTCGAAAGCCCGGATGAAGGCCAGCGAATTAGGGTGCAGTTGGGTAAGGGCTAATTTCAGATGCTCGAGCACCGACCGCTGGAAATCTGTAAAAGGCAGCCTCAGTCCCAGCTCCTTGAAGGCATACTCGTACATTGTAAAGCGGTCCCCGAAGTCTGTGCAGACCCGCTCGTTCGCAGTAGGGAAATGCACCTTCCATTCCCCTTCCAGTCCCACCTCCGTAAAGACGTCCGCCAAAGACTTTGCGAACGTAGAAATATGCTCGGAAGGCTCGGCCACCTCCCACTCCTCCTCGAAAACCCTTCGGCGTCTTCCTCCATAACGTTCAACTCTTCTTCCTCCCCGGCATTGCTGGAGGAACTTGAGGCCACTGAGCTCGAAGCCGTCGAGCTACTATCTTCCTCGAAGCCAGTTTCCTCCTCGGACGTATCTAGAATAACTTCTCTGTCTGGCCCCGTCGCCATTACGATCACCTGAAAAGCAGAGAAAGACAGTGAATTCGACAGCAAATCAAATCCACCCTTCCACTGCTAAATCAAGTGAATGGGCGCGCAAAGGGCTGAGGACAACGTCCCCGGCCTAAGCCCTAACATCAAAGGGAAAGCAAAAACCTCTCCGCGAGGATATGCTCGGAACTCTCAACCCAGATCGAGGAGCTTCCCCGCGCTCGCGCCTAGTTTCCAGTTGAAGCTTCGCCGGAAATCGCAAAGCTTCACCGAAATCTGGGAACGATCTACCAGAAAACTCATCGCTCCACCAGAAGATGAACGAACGAGGTGGTTACACATGCAACCTCGCCGTGAACCACCTTGCCCACCAAACGCTCTAACAGGTCCGACGACATGTTGGGAGCATAGAAATGGTACAACCACCGTGCGCCACCAACAATCGCCGGAAAATCGCACGTTTCGTCCTCTAAACTAGCCCTAACCGCATGCAAATCTACCAGCAACAATGAAAAAGAGTAAAACAAGTCTTAAATCAGAAAACTTACTTGATTTGAGTAGAAGAAAAAGGTTTCTCAAAGCTTGACGTGGTGGCCGGAAGCACTGAAGACGGCGACGAACAAGAGCTTAGAAGAGACGAAGAGGAATCAGAAAGGAAAAAGTTTCAAATGAAACGGTTTCCCCCCTTTTTATACAAAGGGGTACGTGCAACCACGCGCCCGTAGGCCATTATGGCCTTCCGCTAGCCATCATTACCTATTAACTGCTACACGGAGCTCTAGGTACACGTGGCGCCCCAGCGTTTCAAATCCTGTCTAACCATTAGTCTCCCCGTACATCGGGCAACATGGTCGCGACCACGAATCTCACGAACACCTGGGGTCACGAGCACTTTGAGACAACCTTCCTCGCCTACAAACGACGACTCTATGCTAGCTCCCCGGAGCAACAAGCAGTCCTTAAGTCATCACTCTCATGCTCAGGAGCAACGACTTGGGGGGCTCCTGTTCTAGACTGGACCAACGGCTAGAATTGGCCCAATCCGCCTCTGCTCCAGAGCGGCCCAAATTGCCTAAGTCCAATCGACAGAAGGGCAAAAGTGACCTTTCTGCCCCTCCAACCGGGCAAGGAACGCAACGTTCATCCCCGGCGTTGATGCCCATTACGCACGGCTTCCTCACTGCCTGAACGGCAAAGGACAGGTGCCCGAAACTGCGTTTATGCCCGACATAACGGCTAGTTTCGAGCACCCTGCCCGGCCTAACGGCTAGTTTGGGCAGTTACCTATTCTTTGAGGGAAACGGTTATTTCGCCCCGAAAATAGAACCGTTGGCCACGCGCTGGGGGCTCTATATGAACCCTCTCGCTTGAGAGGGTCAGGTATCCAATATTCACCCTAAGAATTCATACTTGTACTTGTCCTTTTTCTCTAACCCTTTCTCACTTGAGCGTCGGAGTGTCTTGTAGGTACACCCCCCTCATCTCCATACGACCAGCATCCCTGACGCACTTGGCGCCTGATTCTACAGGATCTGATCCAGCCTTCACGATCAAATATATAATATATAATGAAGAGATTTAAGTTTTTTTATTAGACTATATTACTTATATATATCCTACATGAAATATAAAACAATTGAATTGCATATAAATTTTAATTATATTATTATAAAAAGTTAAAACTTAATTATTTGTTGATAACTTTTATAAAATATTTTTTAAAGACAAAACAAATAAAGTAAACCATTCTCATAAAATTAAAATCTAAACAAATAGAATATCTGAAAAATTATGTATTTAATTTTGATTTGAAATAGATATAAATTTTTCACAAATCGTTTTTATTTAAATTTTATTTTTAATGAGCATTAGTTAATTGTTCACTTTATAGCATATTAAATATACTGCAATAACAAATTAAGTACTATTATTTAGACCTTTTAATTTATTTTAAAATCGCTTACATATTCATATGATCCCTTCTTTCATTCCCCTTTTTCTCTCTCATAGTTAACAACAACAACACAACATAAATTATTTGTTTTAAGAAATTAGTGAAATAAAATTGAATAATAAAATATGATATCTGCTTATATAATTTTAGTTATATTAATAATAAAAAATATCCGAACACGATATCAATTTAGTTATATAATTTTAGTTATAATTTTGTACTAGCTATATTATTTTAATCTATTAAAATATTTATTTATAATTTAACACAAATTAAATAATCATCTTGATCATTAAAAATATTAAATAGCCCATTTAATTGCTTATACAAAAATAGTCAACTTAAATTTCTATGGATGAAAAAATGCCATTTAAATACTCATCTCTCAATGTAAATACCAAAAAAATAGTCAATTTAAATTTCTATAAATGAAAAAGTGTCATTTAAATACAAACAAAAAAAAATACTCATCTCTCAATGTAAATGTTATTAAATGTGTGAAAATGATAAAATAGATATGTTATTGAATTTTAACTTTGTAAAATTACACATACTGTAACACCTTAAAACACAATAAATTATACTAAATATTGAATATTAACGGAAAAATAGAGGTACTGATCAAAATATTGAATATTAACGGGAACATGAAGTTACTAATCAAAATATTAAATATTAACGGGAAATTAAAGTTAGTGATAGAAAATTTGAATATTAACGGGAACACGAAGATACTGATCAAAATATTGAATATTAACGGAAATTTAAAGTTATTGATAGAAAATTTGAATATTAACGGGAACATGAAGTTACTGATCAAAATATTAAAAATGAACGGGAACATTAAGTTTCTGATCAAAATATTGAATATTAACGGAAACATGAACTCACTGATCAAAATATTGAAAATTAACGAAAACATGAAGTATTTGATCAAAATTCTTAATTGTGAAAAATGAAAATAAAGTTGCTGATCAAAATTTTAAACACGATTGTTTTTTATTGGGTGTTATGATTTTAATATTTTTTTTAATTTACAACAAAATTTTTATATTTTCGGTTTTTTTTATATTTCATAACATAACTAATGACGTATCCGCAGTCCATACCGGAACCCGGGCGGACACACGGGTTTCCCACTAGTTGTCTAAAATAAGAATCTCCTGTTGGTTTTTCCTTGATTCCCTTCGGAAATCTAAACTTTCTCTTGCCTTGTATTACCAGACAGACGTTTTGGGCACATTTGATATAAGTTTTTCCAGTTAGTCATTGAACATTGACCTAAAGAGAGTTTGAGAGTGCCTCGTGGTCATTAAGACCGGTGCTGAGGTTGCTGTCATAACCACCTTTGAAGCACTGTAATGGGCCATCTCCAGTGACACCTCCTCTGCCTCTTCCAGTACCGTGTCCCACACTGATTCCGGCGCCACATTTGTCGCCACCTACACCCCTCATGCACAGGCTCCAGTCACTGGCGTCATCACTGGTACTGTCATGGGAAGAGCAAGTGAGGTTGCCTGCAAGTATTTTGGCTATCCGTAGAGGAGTAAGAAAAAACAAATGAATAAAAAAGAAAATAGTGAGGGAAATGATGTTATACTTTATTCATCAGTCAAAGATTGTTTACATATAGATTACAATCAATTCCAATCCTAGAATCAAGAAGGGATTTTAGGAAACTTTACAAAAGAAAATCTACACTAAATAAAAAAGAAAAGAATCAACTATTCAACAGTGTTCATAAGAAAAGGATCCACCCTAATGCACTTCACCGTTAGAGACAAATAGAACAAAACAATTAACTGTCTTTTTCTTTCTTTTGATGCTAAACAACTGTCTATCTCACTTGTGGTGCAGAGCTTCTAAAACAAAAAACCACGAACTATTAAGTCAAAATGTCATTACTGATTACTCTAACAATGTACGGTTGCAACAAAGGGACACATCTTTTTCCCCTTCCCCTTCATTATCTGAGCTTCAACTCTCTAAACCTTGCCAATCATGAATTGCTGTGATTAAAAACCAAAAATTGGACACGGCTTGAGTAATTCACTTTGAGCTATGAATAATGCAAAGCCTTCATAGAAAGCTCATTTTTCATGAACGAGGGGGCAATACTCAGGGTACCACATATTTCCTCTTACATAATCCAAAGTATCCTCCTGCAATGAAGCCAAAGCAAACAACCACAAGGTTAGCAGCAGCAGAATGAGTAAAACAAGGTTAGCATTGATATGAAATACAAATTATGCAATGTATGATCAGTGACTAATATGAAAGAATACAAATTCTTGGTTGCTTCACTCTCCACTGATAGAATACAAATTATACCAGAATACAAATTATACCAGTCGACCCAACCAGAATATGCAATGTATGATCAGTGACTAATATAAAAGTTTCCATACTTTTGACATATGTTCAAGTTCTTTGGACCCAACACCACCATGTCCATCAGCTAGCCCTTCAGCAACAGCGGCACGTAGAACAGCAGCCCCAACATCTGCTGTAACATTTCGTATACTGCCAGTACAAAAGTAGAACTAATTTATTAGCTCCCACACACAACTATATACATCCATATCATTGTTTCTTTTAAAAATTTGGGTACACGTTTTCTTAACCATATAAAAAAATAGTTTTGTTTCCAAACACTATATTGTTACATGGTACCAAACTTGGATCAAGATCTTAATACAAGTGTGTCTAAACAAATTGATTTTTATTTCTTTGAAGTAGTTCAGAAACAGTGCTGTGGAAGAAGAGAGCCATGAGAAAACAAAAATCAGATGATAACAAGGAAAAAAATGGAGCAATACCAATCAATGGATGGATACAAGATTCCTTTTTTGATGTCTTCCTCTGTCATGTATGAAGCAAGGCTGTGAGGATGACAGAATGTTAATCTCAAAAAAAAAAAAATAATATGTACTTCATCATATATTTTTAGAAGAAATGTGCTGAAGGTATTAGTGTAGACTAGTAGAGCCTGTTGCAAAAGAGAGGGATATATATATATATATATATATATATATAGGGTTATGCTAATGCACACCCATGTAGGTGTGCATTAGCAACATACACCTTAGTGTATTTTTGTGTGGGGCCCATCAATTTTGGGTGGGACCCACATTAAAAAAATGAAAAAAAAAATAGAAAGAAAATAGATGTAGTGTATTTTTGTGTGGGGCCCACCCATTTTGGGTGTATGTTAGCATTTCCTATAAATATATTACATTTCAAAAATAAAATCCCCAACCGACAAGCATTGCTTGGCTAGAAACATCAAACAAGATAATTAACTAAACTTCCACTGGAGTGGGATTATACCATTCAGATGCCGCCTGCAACATTCCATCTGTTATAAGACGAGCACCAGACAGAAGTGAACCCAAGCCAATCCTGAAATGGAAGGTTACAATAAAAATTACCCCGACATTTTCATTCAGAGCATGATTCATGAAAATTTATAAGCCCACACCCTACCCTGGAAACAAGTACATGTTGTTGGCTTGATTTACATGGCCAACTCTTCCATTTCCTGTACAAAAATTAATTTGGAGGTAATGATAATACATGATAATGAACAAATCAACCAAACTTTGTACCAAGAAGATGCATATCCTATATAGCCTCCATGTCTAAGAAATATATGAAAATGACAAGATATTTCAAAGCCAAAAGATCATATTAAGAGGTAATTACCAAGATCTACATTATCAAAAGGGCTTCCACTGGCAAACACTATGTTTTCTCCAGCATGATTAAATGCATCAATAGCAGTGCACTCAGCTGTACCAATAACAACAAAAAAATATCAAAATGAAAAACATGTACATAATCAAGCAATTTTGAGTGCTGAATAAACTTTGTACAAACAAACCATTCATAGTGGGATTAGACATGGCAAAGATAGCTGGTTTTGTTGAAACAGATTCTCTCATTGCCTTAAGAACCTGAGTTGAATCCCAACAATTAAAATAAAGAAACCCAATTACTGTGAAATGAATGGTGTAAAATCCAAATATGTCTAAGCATGTCATTTTCAAAAATATCAATTGCTTTTAATTGTTTAATGCACTTCACCGAGGAAGAAGACAATGTCAGAAAAGTATTATAAAAGGTAATTACCTGCTCATTAAAAATACCACCAACCCCAGACAATCCAAGCAGCGCATGTGGCCTAACCTTCTTAACCTAAAGATAATTGGCATCAATAATTACAGCATGCACATGAACAAGTATGCATGTCTTTAAATTAGCATTATTAAAGTACTGTACTTCTTATATAAACATGTTTTTTAATGCTAACAAATTTTTTTGTCCGTAAGTATAAGACTAAAGCCAATGGAGTTTTCCTTGAGCAATATCAGTATCATTACCACATCAATAATACTGGCACCCTCTGCAAGCCCTTCTAGGTCTCTTGGATTTTTAGCAAATGGAACTGCAGCTGGATCTATATTACTCCTTTCTGTTGTGATAAGACCCTGAATTCAGGCATTATGTCATTACAGACAGACTTAAATGATGTATCATATCAACAACTTTAATCAGATACATAAAGTTAAGTAACAGAATCCAAAATCAGGGATGCCAAATAATAAATTAAGACAATATGACGAATGAGAGCATTTGGATTAAAAATGTTTGGTCAATATTCATGAAGTAACAACATTATACAATGATTATGGGGGTGCTACAACTTGAAGCTCTAATAATGCAACTGTACAACGAGAGAGAGTGAAAGCATACATCTTTATCAAGTAAAAAAAAATGACTTTTTGCTTCGCTTTCACTGCACCCTGACATCCTTGAAACTGCCTGGACAGCCATGTTAAGAACCCCAAGCCCTGCGCTGCAAGTTAGACAAAAAAAATATATCATGTAAGGCAGGATCGAGCAGTATTTTGGCAGCCATGTTAGGCAGAAAGTAGCGATAACGAGGAGTGTGATAGAACAATAAAACAAACTGAACACAAATAATGATTACATCACAATTAGTTTTGCAAGTACCTTCCAGCTCCAACGATAACTATCTTTTGTTTCACAAAATCAGACAATGGTCGGCCTTGGGCTCTTACAGTTCCCAGTAATCCAGCAAGTGCAACACCAGCTGTGCCCTATTGGACAAGGAAAATGATGGCAAATCAAAGTTTCAGTTGTTACTTAAGGACACAGCCCATTACTTAACTGCTTGAACACGTATATCACATACTCACCTGTATATCATCATTAAACATGCAAACCTTTTGGCGATATCGTTTGAGGGTTTCAAAAGCCCACTTCATTTGGAAATCCTCAAACTGGAAAAATTATTCATTGTCAACCAGTTACTAATTTAAACCTCAAGAGCATGTTCTAAAAGAAATACAAACCTGAACAATAGCCTTCGGCCATCGTGCATGAACAGCTTCCATGAATTCATCCATAATCGACAGATACTCTTCACCTTCCAACCTAGGTTGTCGAACACCTAAATCTGTCACGTGAAAATCATGTCAATACACACACTGTAAAATGCGAGGAAATAGCATGTTTGCTTTCTTCTTTCTCAAGAGACCAACAAAAGTGGCAGAGCCATTATAAAACCACGTAATCTAGGATGCTGAAAAAGACGAAACCTCCCTCAGTTTATAAAGCAAGTATGTCCCTAGAAAATGAAAGATGAAACAATACGACCAAGAAATAAGCAAACAAAATATCTAACAGACTGAATTTTACTTACAAAGGCGATCATCAAGTAGCTTTTGATTGTTTGTTCCGACATCCAGCATGATTGGAAGTATCTGCCATAGTTGGGAAAAAAAGCATACAGCATAAGTTAAAGAGAGATACTGGCCTTAACAGGTTTCAGTTAAAAACGAAAACATAATTTAAATAAAATTATAATCTAAAACCAATAATTTAAATTTGTAATATATAAATTAAAATACATTCGGAATGCACAAGTTGGGGGGAAATTATAGGACAAAGAAACACATACTCTTTGTGGGTTGATACCGGCAGCTGCAACATACATATCAAGTTTTCCTATAGGTATTCCAATGCCCTGAACTCCAAGGTCACCTAACCCAAGAATACGACTACCATCTGTCAAGACAATCATGTCTACCTGCAAAGGGAAACATGATGATTAAGACCAACACTAATAAATGAACAACACAATCCAGGAACAAGAATATAATTTAATGAACCCGAAATCTCATAAATTGCAACAAGGCATATAGTCACATAACACTGCATCCACTAAGTGAGACATTTACATTGCAGTCACATAATGTCATTCAAAGGTAAATACCTAAATCATTTCTATAAATTTGAAAATAAGTACCAATTTTATGTATGGCAGTTGCTTAGAAAGTACAAAAGAACATATTTTAATGAAGAAAGAAGAATAAAATAAACTAACCTCCTCTATATTTTCCTATTTTCAGCTACGCCCCCTCTGTTTTATAAACCCAATACTTACACGCACCTTACTCTCGTTTGGTATATTTGCGAAAATTAAAAAGAATAAGCATATAAAACGAAAGTATAGCAAGAAACATGTCCAACAGAAGTCCTCATTGCCACTAATAAAATAGAAAATATTTGGTGAAACTAAATGGATCCATGATAAAAAAAATGCAAGATCCTGCTCATTTGAACTTCATTTCATCTATCAAGAAGTTAAAATTTTACTAAGTTCATTGACATAATTTGTTATGTTCTGTGAGAGATGTGATTAGAAGCTTCTTCTAGCTTCGACTGCCACCTCAGCATAACTAACCCAGAGTTAGTTATGTCTAAGTATATATGCTGGAAGATTCCTATAGAAGCTTCTCTTAGCTTCCATTGTCACCTCAGCATAACTAACTTAGAGCTAGTTATAACTAGGTGTAGGTTAAATCACTTTGTTGTGTATGATTAGGATGTCTATATAAGTCCTAATCTACTATGTAACAAACCCAGAAAATCAACAACAAAACTTCAAAAGCAAATGAATCAATTTTCTCTCTCCTTTCTCTTATCTTTCATGTTCCAACTCTCACAAACTTGAAAAACACTATGTAGATGTTCCAACCCTTAGAAGGTAGGAGTGAAAAGATAAAGGTCACTTCCATTTCAATTATGAACGAAAAGAAAAGGGATACAGATCAATTCAATACCTGAGGAGCTGGCCAGTTATAGATCATTGACATCATCTCTCCTTTATCTTTAGCACTAAAATACATTCCACGCGGGCGTCTAAATAACCCGCAATAATTTTGACACACTAACCCAACTGTAGGAGTATAGATTATAGGAGCAAATTCTTTGATGTTGTCAATAAGAGCCTAAACAGAACCAAAGTTGAAAGCTTAAAAATCATTTAAAAATAAATATTAGCACATTTTCACACAATAACAACCCAATTTCATCATCAAACTCACTCTATAGTACAGAGTCTCATTCCTGTCATGCAGTCTATTTAAGATCCTCCATTTGGATAAGGAAACAACATCAGCCGATTGGCCATGGGTATTCTTCTCCAACGATCTATACGAGCTCACTGAAAAATCAACATAACAATAAGTTATAGCTATCAAACATTCAAAATTAAAAATAAACATGAACATAATCACATTAACACTATACATAATACAATTTTATGATAGCCAACAATTACAGAGATTGAAGAACATATGGTATCAGAAGATTATGCATAAAACTTACTAAAACGATCATATTGCTCCTGAAATGAAATGATACGAGGCGGAAGAAGGCCTCGAAGCCCTAATCGATCCCTCTCGGTTAAAGGAAATCCAGTATCCTACATTTGGAATTGAAAAACATAGAGTTTTAGGATTGAAAACACTAATTAAAATATTTAAAAAAATGAAAACATAAACAGAGAAACAGATTAAGAGCGTTCTGAAAAGTAGTACAAAATGGAAAATGAAGTGAAAGAGGAAGATAATGAACCTTGTTGAACCAAGGATCATGAAGAATATCAGCACCGCGCTTATGAACCATACACGGAGCAGGAATCGCCGTCGAGAACAACCGTAATCTTGACGCGGAGAATCGCGTGAGCTTCCACATTCTTCGAATTCTTCAAAAAGATTTCAAAATCAAAATTGTAAACGAAATTCAAATCAACTGCACCAAAATCAAAATGAAGTTAAAATTCAATGTTATTTCATTTCTTTAAGAAAATTCTCAGTCGTGAGAAGTAGCACCTTTTTCAGGAGAAAATTTTTGTAGGTGAGAATGGAGGTAGGGTTATTGGAGAGAGAGCGCGAGAATTTATAGTGTGAGAAGCTTTCTCTCTCTAACTTTCTCTCTCTTTATTTGTTTGTTTCCTGTTTCTTGTTGAGATAGGTGAAAGAAACAGTTTGAATCAGTTGTTGCAGGTGTTACCCGATTTAGATTCGGGCAGCGTGGAAATATGGAAAATGAGCGTAAGAGGAAACTGCCCGATGAGATCCGGGCAGAGGATAGTAGGGTCAATGTAATTCGATGGTGACTAACCAAATATAATGATTTAATAATGCCTACCTTCCTTTTTCTTTCTCGTCATTAATATTTAATATTAATATCCATGTTTAAATATATTGTCAAACATTTTTTTAATTTTTTTAAAAATGTCAAATCTATAACTTATGGTAGTATATTTCCTCAAAAAAGAAACTTATGGAATTGAGTTGAATTGACCTATAGTACTAGAGAAATTTTTTTCTATTAAATTTAATAAAAAAAATTTTGTATTTTTCATCACTTTAGAATATAATTACAAAAAGTGCAATATTGTATTTGTGAAACATTATTTTGGGAGAGTCGGCTTGTGTTTATGGTGAATTTTTTTACGTAAATACCCCTAATTTTGGAAAAAAATTCCCTAAATAACCCATGTTTCAAAAATATTTCCAAAATGCCCCCATTAGGGTTTTAGTTTGAACTATGTCGCAAATGGAATTGGCGACTCCCTTGTAGAGGTTGAACCATGTCGCCAATTCAACTGGAGACACCCTTCCAAGTCGCCAGTGCAATTGGCGACACAGTGTAAAGCTTGAACCAAGTCGCCAATCCAAGTGGAGACACCCTTCAAACTGAAATTTTTCACTATAAATAGGGGTGTTAAGCTTGGTTTGTTCCACATCTCTTCTCACAACTTTGTTTTACTCATAAAATGTATCGTCGTCGTTGGGGTAAAGTTATTTTTTCGCGAGACAAGCCACCGATCGACATGATGTTTTGGAACATACAAGGTATCAATCAACTTATTGTTGTATGTTGTTTAAATTATTATAACAAAGAGAAATGCATTAATGAAAACATTTGGTTACAACAAACGAAAAGATAAGATAAATTATGATGCAGATGTTCCTCCAACATTGGGACAATGTTTTTTGTTGTGGCCGGGCTGACGACAGATACTGCATAGTCGTATCATTTTATCAGCGATATCCATTTCGGTTCTTATACGCTTGCTGTTTGGGCGCCCTTTTTTCTTTCTTCTCATTTCATCGTTGTGCCAAACTATTTCACCTTGGTATGTAGGCCAATAATCCTCCATTGGTAGCACTGCGAAGCCTTTGCTGTATACATTCATAATATTAACCACCTTGTAAACATCAGATAGATAGCCATAAGCATCTTGACGAGCATGTGCGCATGCTGCAATGGCATGTGAGCAAGGTACACGGAGGGCCTGGAACTTGCCACAATCACACCAACCTCTGTTTAGCCTGACAGCATACGATAAATTGGGCCTCTCCTCATTAAAATCCATTGTTTCTTGTACACTGAATGATTGTCTATGTCGGTCAAAGATTGTAACTGCATGTGTGCTGGCTTTGATAACATCCTCCTTCATCAATTTCATAATGCTCTCACTGTATAATTGACCAGATGCTAACACTGCACTCCATCTTTCGCCTCTTGTTGCGAAAAGTGATGCCAACCTATAATAGGTTGAACTCACCAAAGCAGTGATTGGAAGGTTTCTTATTCCTTTGAATACCCCATTCATGGACTCCACAAGGTTTGTTGTCATGTGACCCCATCGACAGCCACCATCAAAAGATCTTGTCCACTTTTCTAGTGGAATGTTATCCAACCAGCTTCCGACATCTGCATTTGACATCCTTATTTCGTTAAGGTAGTATTGAAATGTTGGTCGAGTTAGCGCATAACCAGCATTCATAACCTGTTTGCTAAGGTACTTGTCTTTGATTGCACGCATGAAGTTTTGTTGAATATGTCTAATGCAATATACATGAGTAGAAGGAGGATTATGCCACCCGTTATCATTAATGCATTTCTCTTTGTTATAACAATTTAAACAACATACAACAATAAGTTGATTGATACCTTGTATGTTCCAAAACATCATGTCGATCGGTGGCTTGTTTCGCGAAAAAATAACTTTACCCCAACGACGACGATACATTTTATGAGCAAACAAAGTTGTGAGAAGAGATGTAGAACAAACCAAGCTTAACATCCCTATTTATAGTGAAAAATTTCAGTTTGAAGGGTGTCTCCACTTGGATTGGCGACTTGGTTCAAGCTTTACACTGTGTCGCCAATTGCACTGGCGACTTGGAAGGGTGTCTCCAGTTGAATTACCGACATGGTTCAACCTCTACAAGGGAGTCGCCAATTCCATTGGCGACATAGTTCAAACCAAAACCCTAATGGGGGCATTTTGGGAATATTTTTGAAACATGGGTTATTTAGGGAATTTTTTCCAAAATTAGGGGTATTTACGTAAAAAATTCGTTTATGGTTGCAAAAGGCAGAAACTATAAATATGGATGCAATGCCTAAAAAGGGGAAGACCTCCTCTGCTTTTGATGATGACAAGGCTTAGTCCCTCTAGGACGAGAATTTTGATGCCAAGAGTTTTGTACAAACGCATCTGGACTTCCCTAATGATCAAATGACAGTCTATATAGGAGACAAGAACATGTCGAATGCGCTAAAGACCTATATGTTAAATGGGTTTTAATTAGAATGCATGGTTTTTAAGCCTACTATCAATCAAACAAGATGGTTTTTGGCCTGAAAAATCAAGCTGAACACTCAGCGGAAGGCAACAACGGAGGCTCGGGATTCTCTAAAGAATGTGAATGGCTAAAGGAGAACGATATAGATAAAAACGAGGTGAATACGAAGCTTAGCGAAGAGCTCGGTCGAGTGAATGTTGAGTTGGCAGCACAGAAGGAATCTACTAAGGCATAGGTTCTTCTTAAGAACAAACTTGAGTTTGTAACTTTATCTAATCAACTCGCAGATATTTTTATTAAACCTCTTCCAAAGGAAAAAAAATTATAAGATCAGAACTAGAAATCTTAAATCAATCATGCATGGATTAATATATTAAATTGTCTCTTCTCCTTCTTCTTCCTCCATTTCTTTTAATGATCTATGTGCATTATTTGTTTTCTCGCATTTTTTTATTATGCCAAATGGGGAGAAGTATACTCTTAGAAGGAGTAAAGTATATTTTTTACTCATGTAAGGAGGAGTTTAACCACTCCAAACTTTATTTTTGTGTTTTCTCTTTTACCATCTCCCTAAGAGATGCATTGCATCATAAAAAATGAGGAGAACATGGATCTTTATGCTTGCAGGTATGAAGCTGATGATCTTAACATTGGTGACCTTCTTGGAGTTTTAATTACGACAGGGTTTATGCTTGTTGAAGTCGATGATGAAATCCTTCAAATTTTTTGATGATGGTGATTAACTTGAAGACATCTCAAGCCTCATCGTGTATGAGATTCAAGATTCCAGTGAAGTGCTTATATGATCGGTGAATCTGGAAAAGGAACTTGAAACCCTTAGAGTTGTGAAAGAGAAGAAGTGTGAAAGCTCGTATGGTCGTGTTTGCCTAAGTGATCAGAGTCTTATAAAGGTATGTGAGTAACTTCTAAGATACTAAGGCAACTCACACACACATCTAAAATGTTTTAAGGCCTTTCTTTACTTGTCAAAATCACCTAAAAATGTTTTTATGGCCTATCCAGTTGATTAGAGGAGTGTCTAATTGATTGGAAGACGTTTTCTAACTAAATAATTGATAAGACAATTGACATAAACGATTAGGACTTGCTTAATTGAGTCTATAGTCAATTGGGACAGTCTCTTGATGATTGATAATTCTCAAATATCAAAACTTTCCATTTGGGCCTTAATAATCGATTATTTGGGTTGTCTAATCAATTAGCCAAATCGATCATCTCATTTAATGGTCTTATGAATAGTTTCCTTTTTTATCCAAAGTTTTTCCTATATAAAGGAGGTTTTTCCTCACTTCATCACACATAAGAATTTTGAGCTTCTCTAATTCTTAATATTTTATAACTTCTTTTTTCTTCAGTATTTTTCTTTCACCAAAGTTGCATTAGTGCCTTGTGAGTTAAAACTACTTGTGAGAAAAGCATTGTAATAATATCATGTCATTTTTATATTTTCAAGAGTGCGATAATCTTGAAGAATCGAGTTTGGTTCTTGAGATTAGACATTGAAAATATGTGATTGATTATAGAAATCATCATGTAGAAGTTATGTTTGGTTATTGAGATTAGCTAGTAAAATCTATACTTGGTTTGTGAGTTCATGCAGGTGAAAAGCTCTCTTTTTTAGGGGGATAAGCTAGTGTGATGTCGAAGGTTCATGGGCATAACATATTAAATAACAAAGTTATGGTGTAACTTTCAAGAAGATCTCCTGGGGACAAAATTAGGTCAACATTCAACCGAACATGGTATAAATCTCGGTGTCATCTCCCTAACCCTATCTATTTAATTTCTTTCAATTACTTTACTACTTTATTTTCTTTCCCTTGAATTTCTCTCTAAATTTTCTCACCAATAACACAATTTGTTGTTTTAAGTCAAATAATTTTTTAAATTAATCACAAAATTTAAATACCGCAATTCCCCCATACCTCTCCCTTGTGCTGGAGTCACTTGACCAACACATACTTCCTATACCAATTTTTACACTACACAACTTATCTAGTAGATCCTGAAAGGAAAGTAAGTAGACATATCCAGGGTTATATCTAACAAGATATGGGAAATCATTTGTTATCCACATAAACATGTCCTTAGATTTACAGGCTTAACCATGGGATTATGAAAACAATCCAATGTGGACATTCAAGACCATTATCATTTATGTTTGATGTCAAAGCTGGATAATACATTTTCCTTTCGCTAGTGCTTTGAACGGAGAAGAAGAAAACTACAACCACTACCATAACCTCCTATTTCAAAATCTAAGCAACAATTTAGAATGATAAACTTTGCTAACATGGATCCAAATCTGAAAGCTTGCTTCACTTACAATTGAGATGTCACTTATGCATATCATTGTTGTATGCTTTTCATTAATGAATCCATGAACATGTTGTAATTTAGGATGCACGATCCACAAGCTCTGCATGAGTTAATTCCTGCTCATGAGGCATTTATTAGCTATCTTCAATGGCCTATAAATAGGCCATTCTACTCGGATTTTGGAGGTGGTGATATTAGCGGTAACAGAGCAAAAAATGAGCATAATGAAGATGCCAATGAAAGAGAAATAAGAAAGAAGAGGAAGAAGAAACTGAAGAGGAATACAATGAAGAAGAAGATGATGAGGAAGGAGAAGACGATGAGGAATAAGAAGAAGGAAGTGAAAAGATAGTTAGCGAGGGCGATAACTAGACTAATGATACATGTTATTCCCCATAAATGTGAAGATATTTTTGTTGTTTTAATTTAGTTACTTCTTGAACAATCTATGTTTTCTTTATGTATTTTTCAATGCATATATGCACAATGGGCTTGGGTATGTTGGAATTGTGTACTAAGTACATGAGCATGCCTAAGCTCTAAAAACACTTGATTATCCTTTTGACCAAAATGTTTGTGTGATCTACATATATGTGGTGTGTTTTAAGATGAAATTTGAAAAAGTACAGTAGGTAGTGTGACATTTTTCAGGAATCCCACTAAGCAAGCCATGTGAAAGCTCTTAATGTTTGACAAAATTTTGGTAAAACCTAACATTAAAGAAATAACTGCAGAAGTCAAAGATGTCGAAGAAGATGTCCTGACATCCTGATTATTACTTCAGCAGGTTTAATTCAGTAACAAATCTTTCCAAGATTTGTTTTGCTCATAAAGACTGGATCAAAGACAGAGATAGAAAGCCTAAGAAAGAAGACTATATATATGAACACTACACCAAAAATTACTTTTACTAGCGCACCTTAGACAGCGTTTTTATGCAAAAGCGCTGCTATAAGTTAAATAAAAAATAAAACACGGAAACTGTATACGACAAAAAGTAAAAGCGCTGTTAAAAGGCCTACCTTAGACAGCGCTTTTCCAAAAGCGCTGGTAAAAGGCCTACCTTAGACATCGCTTTTTTAAAAGCGCTGGTAAAGGACCACATTAGCCAGCGCTTTTTGAAAAGCGCTGTCTAAGGTCTTATTAATTAAAATAAAAAATTGCATAGTATCAGTATTCTATTTTTCATATCTCTATTCTTTCCCTCTCTGCTGCGAACTGCGAACGACGAGAACGAACGAAGAACAGCTCTCGCCACCGTCCTCCACCGTCTTGGTTACAGTCTCGCCGTCATCCTTCCTCCATTGTCCTCCACCGTACTCCACTGTTCTCCACCGTTTCGGTAAGATTTCTTCTTTTCTGTTAAGGTTAACGTTAGAGATGATAAATAGTGGTTCTACTCATGAATGTAGCTTGGTACTGACTTTGGGATAGATGGTTAGGGTCATAACAAGACTCCATTACTTTAATCATTACAAGTTTTTTCTCAGTCATCCAACAACTGTTCCATGGATTTGTAAGGTCCATTTTCTGATATGAACATTTCTGGAATGGCTTATTCCATGGATTTGTTAGGTACTAAGTGTTTTGTTGTTCTCTTATGGATATTAATATCTTGGTTTTATGCTATTAAATTCAAAACTATACAATTATAAACGATTCAATTTTGGAATTCTTCAATGGCTTATTCCTGCTTTAATCTCTCTTGTGTTACTAACATCTTCATGGTTTTAGTTTTGAAGTTGATATTGATTGCTTTCAATTATGATTGTTCTTTTCAGATTGTTGTTTGAGGAGAATTTGTTTTGAACCAAGTGCTACTACGAGAAAGGTATTTTATTCTTCTTTATTTTTCAATAAATTTTCAATAAATTTATATGCTCTTCTTTATTTTTCATTTTATATATCATTTGGTAATTTATAGCTTAGACAAGTACTTTCATCATAATTTATATTTGATATCCTTGTTTTCTTTATTACAGGTTAGATGGCTACTAACGAGGATCACCCACATGATGATTCTATTCATGATGGAGGTAATAATGTAGCTAATGCGGAAGAGGAAATTAAAAGAGGAATAACAGTTATGAAGAAAGTGATTCGTGATAGAGATCGAGGCATCATATTAGATGTGTATTGGAGCCCACAAGGCCTTCTTATTGAGCCTAACGGTTATACGTTGACAAGTTTTATTGGTGCACTTGTAAGGAATGAGGTTCCAATTACTTGTGATGATTGGAGAAATAAACAGTTGAACGAAGCTAAAGGAAAAATTTGGAGTGAGATAAAGGTACCATAATTATGTCTTTAATTATGCCAACTAATTATGTCTTTTAAATTACTTGTACTAACGCACAATGTGTATGTTTTTCTTAGAGGTGTTTTAACATTGATGATGATAGAAGACCTTTTTGTCTCAAATTGGCCGGAAAACTACTAAGAGGGTTTAGAACATTTTTATCAACCAAGTTTCTTAGGGATGCAGAAGGTAATTTTGTTGATGCAGAGCTTCCATCTAAATATGGATGTTTGATTTCACAAAAAGAATGGGACACGTTTAAAGCCAAACGAAAAACCCCAGAATTTCAAAGTGTAAGTGAAACAAATCAGGAAAGAGAATCAAGTCCCGCGTATCCATACAGAAAAGGACGTGTTGGATATGGACGCTTAGAACAGTCTATAGTAAGTATGTATAAATTGCAATGATATACTTGCTCATCATGAGTTATATTTGATCATATTATTTGGCTTAATGTGTAGTTACAAAAGGAGAATAGTTCTGAAACATCTCTTCCGGCACATGTTTTGTGGAAGGAAGCCCATGTGGGCAAGGATGGAGTTGTTAAAGAAGATGTTCAACAAGTATTTGAGAAATGTGTAAGTATAACATTATTTCTTTAATTAAATCAAAACTTTATTAACAAATATTTGACAAATATTCGATATTCATCTGATTTTCAGGAGACTCTATCTCAGTCTTTATCTCCAGATGAAGCCAATGATTCCAGGAGCATACTTAGTCGGGCATTAGGTGTCCGTGAGTATTCTGGTCGGGTGAGGGGTAAAGGATTTGGGATCACTCTGACATCCTTGAATATTAAAAAACAAAAGGCTCCTAGTAATAAAGAACTTCAGCAAACATTGGAAGCACTGCAAGCTGAAGTTCGTGAATTAAGAAAGGAAAAAGAAAGAGATAGCGCTTCAGGTTTTAAAGATGCTTCGGACAAAGATAGTATCAACTGTAACTTTTAACCGAATATTCCAGAGGTAATTATATATATTTTTATGAAATTAAATTATTAGCTTAAATTATTTAATTGACATATATACACATTAACAATGTCATATTTATTATTGGTTTTAGGGCATTTCCCCTTGTCACCTCTACTTATCGTCACCAACTTATCGGATGGTTGGCAAGGGAAAAGTGTATAACACTTTGGGAGAATTACTTCACACTAAACCGCTCCCTACTGGATGTTTGAAAGTCTCGGTTGATATTGCTTTAGAGATGGATGCATTATTACCATATCCTGACGATGTTTCGGATGCAACATTGGTGGGAGATGCAATAGGTTCGTTTGTTGCATGGTCGTCAGGCCTCATTAGCGTAGGATATGAGGTATGCTTAAAACCATTATGAACCTTTGAGTATTCAAAGTTTTTACGCGCATTTTACGTACATTTTTTACATGGTAATGTTAATTAGACTCCAACAAAATCCAAAGCAACAGATAAGGGGATTCCGCAGCATACCGAGTCCGTTGTTTCAAAAAAAGAGGTACATCACAATTATATGATATTTATGCATGGAAAATGTTAAATTCGTGATCTTATACTTCATCTAACTAATTATATGATATATAGCTTCATGGTAAAGAGATTAGCAACGTTTCCACACAAAAAAAGGTTGTTGCTAAGAAGACCGCGCCTAGAAAAAAACCTACTTCCAAGTATAGGTCGTGCCTTCAGACATTTCTAGAAATGACAAATATTCCGAACAGAGGTACTCGTCTTGTACCTATGGAGGAAGGTATTTATGGCTTTCAATATGAAGAAACAATTGGTAATGAGGAATTTGAGCAAGTTTTTCGTCATGAAGAATTAGGCATCAGTGTTATCAATACATACGTGAGGTATATCCGATCTACTTTGTTATATTAATTGAACAACTTATTTACTTTATGTTTCAAATGAATAGTCTAATGTTAATGATGTTTTTATTTAAGGTTTCTGTATGACAAATTGATGCGCCCACGTGGATTGGAGCAAAGATTCGCATTCTTAAGTCCCGCGTGTACCAACTTAGGGTTAATCATAAATAAACCAGATGATGTCATGGTGTATGTACTCAACCGCTTTATGGCCGACAAAGATACAGAAAAGTTGTTCTTTTTACCATTTAATACTGGGTTAGATTTTCATTCTAAATTCATCTATTATAATTTTTTTGTATTTTGACGTCGTGTAGAAAGTTTCCATCTAACATTTGTTTAATCTTACAGTGGACATTGGTTGTTGATCGTGATTAATCCTATCAGAGAAGTTGTGTATTATCTGGATTCATTAGGAAATGATTGGACAACATACTCGGATATGAAGAATATGATTGATACGTAAGTTAGATTGTTCTAAATATTCATGTGTATATTTATTTATTTATTTATGTGAATTGTTCTAAATATTCATTTATATTTTATTAGCATTATACAAGCTTTTCGAGCACAAAGAGATATCCAAGTACCAAAGAGGAGAGCCAACAACATTACATGGATTGGAGTGAAGGTATATTAATTATCACATTTTTTATTATATTAGTGATGATACTTGATAAAACTTATGATTTATCCATATTTTCTTTTCATGTGTAGTGTCTTCGGCAACGTAATGGTATAGATTGCGGTTATTTCATGTTGAGGTTTATGAGAGAAACTCTTTTTTTGGATCGAATAGAGATTCCATCCGATGTATGTATTTCTAACTTATGAGTTATTTTAATATTTAACACATATTTCTCATATAATTAAATAGTTGAAACTAAATCAAACTATGTTATATTATTATGTAGTACTTTGATGAATTCAAGTGTGCGTATTACTCAAGAGATCATTTGGATGACATTAAAGAGGATTGGTGTCAATTCATTATTGAGCTCGGAGTTTTATAAGGTATATTGTACTCTTACTTTAATTGATGAGAATTTTGAGTATGTATAACTTTGTAACTATAGACATTGTTTATGTCTTGTTTTAATTGAATTACAATCTTTTTGTGTTGTTTCAGGTTATATGTGCAAAGTTGAAGATAGAGTTATATTGATGTGCATTGCTTTTTGCTTAGCATTTCTATAAGTAATATGTAGATTTGAAGCAAAATGTTTTGTTAGATGAAATGATTTGTATCATCAATTGTTTTGTATATATAAATTGTTGGATGAAAATTGTATATATAAATAGGCAAAATTGGTGCGTATATATTGGTTTGAAGCTCCAATTTATGATATTTTGGTGCAAAATGTGGTTGAAAAACAGGTGCAAATTGTGGTTGAAAACCTGGTGCAAATTGTGGTTTAAAAATAGGTGCATATAAACTGTATAAAACAAACAGCGCTTTTTTTAAGTAATTTATATAAAAAATTTCGTATACCTCAGACAGCGCTTTACACCAAAAGCGATGTCTAAGGTGGGGTTTAGATAGCGCTTTCACAAAAAGCGCTGGTTAAAGTGGGGTTTAGACAGCGCTTTGACTAAAAAGCGTTGTCTAAAAAAAGGCAAAAAACGCTGTCTAATGTTAGTCTGAAAAAAACAAAAAGCACTGTCTAAAGCACCATTTAGACAACGCTTTTACAATAAAAGCGCTGTCTAAAATATAAGCAAAAGCGCTGTCTATTGTAAAAGCACTGTCTAAAGCGGTGCTTCGACAGCACTTTTTCAGTCAAACCACCCCTTTAGACAGCGCTTTTGACATTAACCAAAGCGCTGTCTAATCTTTTAGCAGCGCCAGTTTAGACAGCGCTTTTAAGCGCTGTGTAATGCCAAAAAAAGCGTTGTCTAAAGGATTTTATGGCATAGTGGAAGACTTAGACCTAGGGTAAAAAAAAGAGACTGTACCTTTTGTATGGCTTGTAACTTTGTAACCTAGTTCCTTTGTGTTGAATAAGGGCTTAGGGTTTGAGAGTCGTTGGCTCTCTTAGGAGTTGTAAGTCTCCACTCTGTATTATGGGATGCAGGGTGGAAGGCATAGGTACAGGGACACAACCAGAAACCTGTAGGTAATGGTTGTTGTATTGTTCTTGGACGAAGCTTTGAAGCAAGTTCAAGATAACTTGAAGGTCAAGAAACCGCGACAGCTCTGAATTGGCAGAAGACATAAATATCACAGGTTGTGATTAGGATGTGAGTGGTGTATCTCATATCAAGGTTGTAAACCATGGAGTTTAGCCTTGGTAAAGATGTTCATGGGGTAGATGTTAGGTATAAAGTTGTAAACTGGGGAGTTTAGCTTTGTAACAGTTCTACAGATAGTGAAGTCTTCATCCTGGATTGGTATCCCCCAGATGTAGGTGAATTGCACCGAACTGGGTTAACAATTACTATCTTATTTAACATTCTCCAATTTACAGTTTTGTTAATGTTCTTGACTGACATGTTGGATCAGATATCGTGACATCAGAGGGCGTGCAGTTCTGATATTCAAGGTATCAGTCTGCAGTTGCGCCTCCAAGTTTAAAAGATTATGCAGCACAATATCTTGACATCTGCTAGGACATCTGCTGTCTGCATAGGCCAGAATTTTACCATGTTGTACGCTTAGCGCACTTTGCTACATTATGGTGGCTATGTGAGATTTATTGTGGCTAAGTGAGGTTCTCTGCAACATCGTCCCTATTATAATAACTTGAGGACATATCGAACACTTTTGCAAGGGGTCAAATGCAAGGAAGATCAAAGTTGAATCCTACACAAAATCTATGATATTTAAAAGTTTTTATGATTAAGTATTTGTTTGAAAAATTTTGAAAAAAATTCAAAATTTTCTATTTTAACTATTTTTTTTTGCAGATAGTTCAATTGACCTAAAATGTCAAATACATAGGAATCACAAAGATTAGGTTGATGACAAATATTTTTTTAAATGCTTCATTCATGGTTTAAGTTTGGTTTTTCGTGAAGTATAGCATGATCATGAACTAATTGCAGACAAAAAGTTTAATTTACTACTGTCTGGTAAAAAGATGTCAATAATAATATAAGTCTAACCAAGTGAGATGTGTGCAATCTCACATTTTACATAAATAATGAAAGCTGACATGCATGCCAACTATGTGGATTTTACATCATTCTTGTTATTACTTGGTATATTTGAATTCATGGATATGATCAAGGCATTATTTGTTCTTGAGTGAAAAACCACTTGATCAAAAAAATGTCTACCTTGTGAGGATGTGATCCTTTGACGACCCCCTTTGAGCCTAAAAAGTGAAAATTTTGTGCTTTCAACTTTACAACCCTTAACTAATTCTTAAAGAAAAACAATGTTCACCAGGTATTCCAAACAATAAAGTTAGGGAGAAAAGGAAAAGTTTTGAAAAATCAAGTAGTAAATGTGTTGTACACCAAAATTTGCCCTATAGTTTTTCTAACCTTAAGTGGCTTATGCTTTGCATACATTTTCATTTTCATTAGATCATAACAATCATTTATACATTGCATTGGTTCTAAGACATGGGATCAAGGTATCTTGCGATTGTTGCTTTTCACCAATCAAAGAGAAAGAGATGATAAGAGAGGAGATATCCTCAACATCATGGTATTCTTAAACTACTAGGGCTTCATACCCTCCAAAGTGTCTCAACAAGTTCACATGTTCATCTGGTGATTAGGGTTTCAAAGAAATTGAAGATTGATCATGGCTCCTATCTTGTGGCTCTGAGTTAGGGTTGTTGGGCAAAAACAACTTATGGTGGATTTCTTGGGCAAGACATGTTTCCATGGTTCAATATACATTCGAAGGCACCTATGTGTTCATCATTGGTTATCTCAAGGCATTTCACAAGACTTAGTGGATAGAAGGACAATTTAAATTCATCTGATCAAGAAAAGTTAACTGATGCCCTAAAACATCAAAGCTTGATTTTTGAGTATTAAGGTCATATATGGATGTTTCAAGTCATCTTTCATGTTATCTTAAGGGTTGATAAAGGGAAATTAAGAGAAATCGGAAAATCAAGAAAAGTTGCTAAATTAGGGGTTTTCTTGAAATTTTTCTAAGTGTTGAAATCCTTATGAGTGCATGACTTCCAAGACAAATTTCTTGATGATCCAAGCTTCAATTCAGTTTGTTTCCAACATGAAAGTTGTTGTGCTTCCTTCAAGCTTTCTTTTGGTACTAAGAACTCCTCATTTGGCTTAGTACATCTCAAGTTATGTTGCTTTAAAGTCAAGACATTCAAATGGTGGAATTTGGTTTTAACTTAGATTTTTTCTAAGTTCTTTGAGTCAGTTTTGAGGATATAGATTCAAAGCCATTTTTATTGATCTTCCAATCCTTATTTCAAGAAGCAATAAACATGAGAATTGTTCCTTGTTACAACATCTTTCATATGATACCAAGATTGTAGGTTATGGGCCATTGTACACCAATATACTATCATTCAAAGTGGCTTCCATGGAAGGCATAATACTCTTGTAATACATGTTCAAATCGTGCAAAACCATACCAAACTTGTAGTGTACCTTAGCAGTTGTACTGGCCTCATTCCATATGATAAGAATTACCCCAAGTGCCTTAAAAATTTACCAATTTGAGCTAAACACACAACCTGCCATAAAGAAAGAGAATTTTCCAAGAATAGTCAAAAGTAGAAAGTCCAAATTGGATTCAAATGTGGTCACCAAGCCCTTAGTTCATGTTAGCCCATTAATACACACATGAATACTCTTTCCAAGCCTCAAACCAAAGCTAGAGAGAAGCCAAAACAAACTTGCCCGAGCCAACATCTCACATTTTGGATTTTTCTCATTTTGTTTTTCAAAACCACAATAACTAACTCCTAACCATTTGGCTTCGTTTCCTGGCCATACTCAAACCTTAAACACCTCATATTTAAGCCTCTCAACTCCAAACCTGAGGGATTCATGCACATTTTCCAGATCTGAGTTCCATTTTTCTCTCAAATTTCTCTTCTTCGATTTGTTTTTCCCTTGAGATTTTTCTTTCATTTCTTACTTGATTCAGCTTCAAGCAAGTGTTTTCTCCCTTCTGTACGCATTCATTTGCATCTAGGAGCACCATAGTGACTGAACCAGTTCCATCATCTTCATCATCCATTCAAATTTGGTTTGAGAGTTTGAAGAAGAATCAGAGTAAGTAAAGCCTCGATCTACACTTCTTAAGCTTATAGGAAGCATTCTACATACTTTGTTGATCTTTTTGCTAGCTGAAAAGAGGAAACGGACCTTCTCCGTTAAGTACAACTTGAGCTATCTTTTATCTCTCTTTCACGCATCATTTTAGGTCATATTTGTTGCTATAATCATGCTGGGAATAACATGAGCTAAAGTCCTATGAAGATAGGCTATGAATATGCATTGTATGTGTGCTTGCAGTTTTTTAGGGCTTACGTATTTGCTCCGATTCAATGCCTTAGAGTGATCATAAATGAATTCTGATGTTGGATTTGAAACCTACTGATAAGTGCAAATTGTACCTATTTTTGTATATAAGTTTTGTTGCACTTATCTATACTTTTTGTTAAATATCGGTCGAATAAACCCCACTTTGTGTATAAATACATTAGTTAGGATATATTTGTGTTTTTTATTCATTTATGTAAAGATTAATGGTTTTCCATTCATTTTGTAGGTGATAAAACATTGTTGAAGCAATGAGCAAATAAAGGCTCCAAGATGTGTCATTAGAGGCAATAAAAGGGAGCTAAAGTAGTGCAGAGTTCAGCTTGTTCTCTTTGCGAAGGAGCCAGCGAACATTCGCTTTGCGAATGGCTGGCGAGTTCCCCAGCGAATGGTCCCAGAATGAGGCAGAGCCAAAAGGAACCAAAGTTCGCTTTGCGAACTGAGCAGCGAGCATTCGCTTTGCGAATGATTCGTTCGCACTGCAAACTCACGAAGAAAAGTTGAGGCGGTTTGACAATCAGAGGCACTTTAAGTGCCATTTTTTGAGCCATTCGCTTTGCGAATGAAGTGTTCACTGTGCGAATAGTACATAATTGAAATTGTATATAGTTTATTTCAGTCACTTTTTAGAGGATGGTTTTGGGGATTCTTGCTCCAACTCCATCAAACTTCATTCTTTGGTAGATTAGCTTAGAAAACAACTATGGAGCTTACGGATGAACCGGGGTGGATTGATCGTCGACCGGCTCTGGCAAACCGCGAGATATTTGGTTCATTTCTCTTTTTCTTTGTGTTTTTCTTTATGGTTGGGTTGTGTATATGTATTTGTTCTGAACTCATGTATATTTGTCGCCCATGGCATTGTATAAAACTTGCTTTACAAATCTTTATCGGTGATTGTCTCTGATTTTTGCTTTATGCACGGGGTTTGGGTTGCGTTAGACATAACCCTCACGAACTTCGATTAGGGATGGTTATTTGTTAGTTTCTGGACTCTAGAGATAGATTTAGGAGCTAACAATCTTCAATAGGCGTCGAATCTTAATGCCTCCGTGCCTTGAGCTAGCATGCGAGAGTATTGACGATGGTAACACGGTTGTTTTCTCAACTTTGCGTTAGACATAACCTTTGTTGTGAGCGATTTTGGGTGATATTGAGGAGTATTGTAGGTTGAGTATAATTGGTCGGTAAGTTTAAGTTTGTGAGGAGTCGATTATGTGCATTGTCGGACGAGTTTTTCTCTCTGAAGAATGATTTCTTTTTGTTTTAATGTTTACTTTTCTGTTTTCTTATTTTAAACCGTTTTAATCCAAACTCATAAATGCGAGAGACTGTCAAACGACATTCTTTCCCTCGAACCGATCTCTGTGGATACGACATAAATCCCGGAGGGAATTCTTTTCGAAAATAAATATTTTTGCTTGCTTGCCGCTATTCCGCATCCAACAAAATGGCGTCGTTGCCAGGGATTGGTTTTGATATTGAATCGCATTGCGATAGTTTCTTTGTTTTTGAGTTTTGTAGATATCGTATATATTGTATATTTTCACTTGTTATACTGATACTTGTAGATTAACGTTTGTTTAAGTGTTTGGTTAGGACGCTTGTTTTTGGTTGCACGGTGAGACATCACCATGGCATGAAGAGAGGAAGTTTCTAGCTAAGCATCGTTACGACGTAAAACAAGCATGTTTTATAGTTTTTCTTTTCTAAAGTTTTGTTTGTTGTTTGGTTGCAAGTCTTGGTTGACTTATTTGAGGATGCTTGTGTGATTTTCCAAGTTGGTTCGTTTCAACTTGCGGATGTTTAGTAATGATCTTGTTAAGTTTTGTACACGTCTGAGGTATGTATTTATCGCTTTCTATACTTTAGCATATTCATGATACTTAGGCATTTTACAAACTTCCATACCATCCATTCTTTTATATACTTGTTCTATTGTGAATCACTTTAGTTCTCAACCTTTATGTGAGGTGGCTTTCCATTGTTCATATATGCGCGGAGAACCAACATTCTTGTTCTACTGGATTTTATTATGTTGAATCTTTTGTATGTGTTGATTATATGAATGCATGAAAAGGATCAAGGCAATTGTTTCATTTTGAGCACAACCACCCTAGCCAAATAGTCAATTCACCTTGTGAGTGTGTGAGAATTTGTAACCCCTTTGAGCTTTTTGATCCATGTTTTTATTTGAACTTAATGCTTATCTATGAGTATTTAGTTCATTTATTTTTGAATGGATTTTGTTTTTTCTTGGACCTCAATTTTGTGTTGTTGTATGGATTTTTCCTTGCCTTAGAAAGTAGGGAGTATTCACATGATGGTGCGGTTGAATTCAAGTTGGGGAGAGAATGATTGTTTACTCATTGGTTGAATTCTATGAGGATTGAAAAAGAAAAGAAAAAAGAGAAAAAGAAAGAAATAGAAAATCCTTGAAAAAGGAAACAAAAAGAGTTTCAATAATTGTGCTAAATAAGTATTGTGTGTTGTGTAGCACTTGGGATTTTGGAAGAAGTTGGTTGAAATTTTGGTGTGTGAATCTTTGTGAATTGATCACTCCCTTAGGTTTAGGCAAGTTTTTGTTTCAATTACCTTTAGAAATTGCCCTTGTTTGTTTACCCGACCACGTTACAACCTTGAAAGTCCTTGTGATTCTTGCCTTTGTATGTTCAATATGAATTTGTGGATGTATGCATAATTTAGTCTTTTGTTTGCATGAATGTTGTGTGAGTGTAAAGTACCTTATTGTGTGTTTTTCATCTACCGATGATTGTTTTTACTAGGTGTGATTCACTTTGGAACTTGTGTTGTTTTAGAATTTTTGGCATGATTTTTGTATTTTGCATTTGTTTCGTGACTATGTTGTCGTCGTAGTTTAGTGGTAAGTATTTACTTTGTGTGTACCGTTTATCATTTGAACCATTCATTCGTTTCCGTTTTTCAAAACCTGTTGATTCGTCTTTCTTTGGATATTTCTTGTGTTTTTGAAGTGTGTTTGATTCTTGTTTCTGGACAAACAATTAGGTAAGTTGGGGAGAGTTTGATAAGTGCAAATTGTACCTATTTTTGTTTATAAGTTTTGTTGCACTTATCTATACTTTTTGTTAAATATCGGTCGAATAAACCCTACTTTGTGTATAAATACGTTAGTTAGGATATATTTGTGTTTTTGATTCATTTATGTAAAGATTAATGGTTTTCCATTCATTTTGTAGGTGATAAAGCATTGTTGGAGCAATGAGCAAATAAAGGCTCCAAGATGTGTCATTAGAGGCAATAAAAGAGAGCTGAAGTAGTGCAAAGCTCAGCTTGTTCGCTTTGTGAAGGAGCCAGCGAACATTCGCTTTGCGAATGGATGGCGAGTTCCCCAGCAAATGGTCCCAGAATGAGGCAGAGCCAAAAGGAACCAAAGTTCGCTTTGCGAACTGAGCAGCGAGCATTCGCTTTGCGAATGATTCGTTCGCACTGCGAGCTCAAGAAGAAAAGCTGAGGCGGTTTGACAATCAGAGGCACTTTAAGTACCATTTTTTGAGCCATTCGCTTTGCGATTGAAGTGTTCGCTATGTGAACAGTACAGAATTGAAATTGTATATAGTTTATTTCAGTCACTTTTTAGAGGATGGTTTTAGGGATTCTTGCTCCAAATCCATCAAACTTCATTCTTTGGTAGATTAGCTTAGAAAATAACTATGGAGCTTGCATACAGATGAACCGGGGTAGATTGATCGTCGACCGGCTCTGACAAACCGCGAGATGTTTGGTTCAATTCTCTTTTTCTTTGTGTTTTTCTTTATGGTTGGGTTATGTATATGTATTTGTTCTGAACTCATGTATATTTGTCGCCCATGGCGTTGTATAAAACTTGCTTTACAAATCTTTATTGGTGATTGTCTCTGATTTTTGCTTTATGCGCGGGGTTTGGGTTGCGTTAGACATAACCCTCACGAACTTCGATTAGGGATGGTTATCTGTTAGTTTCTGGACTCTAGAGATAGATTTAGGAGCTAACAATCTTCAATAGGCGTCGAATCTTAATGCCTCCGTGCCTTGAGCTAGCATGCGAGAGTATCGACGATGGTAACACGATTGTTTTCTCAACTTTGCGTTAGACATAACCTTTGTTGTGAGCGATTCTGGGTGATATTGAGGAGTATTGTAGGTTGAGTATAATTGGTCGGTAAGTTTAAGTTTGTGAGGAGTCGATTATGTGCATTGTCGGACGAGTTTTTCTCTCTGAAGAATGATTTCTTTTTGTTTTAATGTTTACTTTTCTGTTTTCTTGTTTTAAACCATTTTAATCCAAACTCATAAACGCGAGAGACTGTCGAACGACATTCTTTCCCTCGAACCGATCTCTGTGGACACGACATAAATCTCGGAGGGAATTCTTTCCGAAAATTAATATTTTCGCTTGCTTACCGCTATTCCGCATCCAACACCTACGTGAAATTTCAAGTGGGGTGATGTCCTTGTTTTTCATTTATGGACTTCGTTGTGTTGCTTCGGTGGCCTACTGGCCGGAGAATACGACTAGATCTAGGGCTTCGGCGTCTCTTAGGTTGATGGTGATGTCGTGGCATTAGCGCCCTTTTTTAAATTCAAATGAAATGAGTTGTGTGTGTGTGATTGGATCGTGCATTCTGACTATTTTAATAAAGGTGATGTGGACATGGTGATGTGGATCTGATATTGTGTTTTGGTTTGGGCTTGGTTTGTTTTACTATTTGCACCCTTGCTATTCTGGCCCAATGCGTGTTTGTTCATGTTTCAGCTCATTTGATTTTTCATTATTGCACCTCCTTTGTTTATTTGTTTTATTTTATTTTTTTCATTTCCAATTTTATTTTTGATCTTCCTCTATTATAAAAAATCATTAAAAATATGTTTATGATGTTTTAGTGTCTTTAGAATTTTGTCATATTTTTTATTTTTTATTTTTTATTTTTTATTTGGAAGTTAATAGTAAAGGTGTTTTTGATCGTTTATCTTTGAATTAGGGTTTGTATTTGACGCACTTTGAGACACTTCTTGAGTCAATTTTTTCACCATGCCTAGGCACATATATGCTTAGGGTTTGAGTGGTATTATGATGTGTTTATGCTCCATATTTGATCATTTTCCATTTAGTTTTGATGAGCCCCGATGCATGCTTAATTGATGAAGTATTCTTGTGATTGAATAATTGTTTTGATGATGCACTTGTGCAATTCTTTTAGGGGATCTTTTCTCACATGTTCTTGATTATTTTGTCATGAGGTAGAGCCTTAATTTCATATTTTTTTAGTCGTTGAGATGCCTTGAAGTGATGCTTCTTTTTGGTGTTGTTTTGACATAAAACTTGCTTATGTTGTGACCTAATTCTTGAACTTGTTTCTTGTGTGAATTTTCTTGAGGTCTATGATCCTTGTATGACTTGAACTTCTTGTCTAATTTCCTGCCCTCTCATGTTTCAATGTTCAATTTTCTTGATCATTTGCTTCTTTTACCTCTCATGGATAGATGTTTATTTTGAAGATGGTTTTGATTGATGCCTGCCTAATTGTTTGTGCATGCTTTGAATACGATACTTGATGAATCTTCTTGCCACCTTGAACTTTGTTTTGAATTGATATTCATACTTGTGATACTGCCTCATCATGATTCTATACCCTAATCTCATATGCTTGATCATTTGTGGTTTATCTTTCATGAACTAGTTGTTGACAATTGTTTGGCTATGGATGTAGCTCATGTGTGATCCATTTGTGTTCCTTTCTCAATCTTTGAAGTGTGTTGAACATGTTATGATGTAGCTACTGACTTGTTTTGATTCTCATTTTACTTGATTTAATTTACCTTTATGTGCTAAGTGGTGATGCTTATGTTAGGTGTGCACTAGTTGGTTTGTCTTTGCTTAAGTTCCTAAACCCTAATGTGTGAATCCTTTAAGCATGACCCATAATGTTTGAAATGTGTGCATAAGTGTTTACTTTCATAAACCATTTTTTCTTTGATTCAAGTTTGAAGCATGTATTGACTTAGCATTGATGTTTGTCACTTGTGGATTGATTATTGAATCTCTTTGCATTATTTGTTGTCTAAGTTGAATACTTAATGGTGTGAGCTTCTATCTTTCAGTTTAATCTTGTTTTTGAATCTTTACTTGAGTCTTATTTTTGTACTTGATGTTGCTTAATGATTGAGTTGTGTAATGTTTACTTGTGTTGTGCTCACGTGTCCCTTTAGGCCTTCCTAGTCCAACTTAATTTTTGATTAAGTTTTTAGTAGGATAGACATTAGGCTCTCAATCCTTTGCATGATAACATTAGGGTAATTCCCTTTCAATCCCAACCATAGGACCATCTTTTTTATGATAAAAATTAGGTAGAATTCCCTTTCTCATCTCAACTATAGGACCATTTGGCATGACAACATCTAGGTGTGAGATCCCTTAGTTTTTCTTTGCCCCTTTGAGTCTCTCTCTTCTCTCCCTTAAATCAAATCAAATTACGTAATAAATACGATGAGTATAGTACTTCACGAGCCTTAAGTACATTAGAAATGATAAGCGGGAGTCTGTCCTTACCTTGTCTAGAGTGTTTTGTATACGTCCCGTCTTGGGCCGATCTTGCAAAATATTCGCTCCTATGTCATAGACTTTAGTAAGATGCGCATCTCAAACAAAGTCAATTCACTTCTTTAAAACACTTCAACAAACTCAAACCATTTTGTCCTTCGAGATTCTTTCTCTCCGTTCTTTTTTCAGAAGAGGACATGTTATTTCTGTTCTACCGCAAACAGGTAACACGTAAGGCTCCAGACAACTAGCGGAAAACACCTAAACTGCTAGAACGCGAACGTTAACATCGCTCATAAAAAACACCTAAGAAACCCGTGGTCCCATGAACTACGAACGCTCTGATTTCTTCATTCTCGTCTGAATGAAGATACGTAGGCACAAGACGATGAAGTCTTGGCGAGCACCATCCCCCCTTTCACCCGTAATCCTCCAAACTACGTTGACTTTGACTTTCCCATTGCACGAGGGAATACGTAGGCATAGGACGACGAGGTCCTATCGAGTCCCCTTTTGTTTTTCCCTTTTTCGTTTCTATTTTCCCTTAGCAAGTAGGTCTTTAGATATACACACCCTTTGATTAGAACAACAAGAGTGAAGCCCGTTGAGTACAACGGACGCGGGGGGTGCTAATACCTTCCTCTCGCGTAATCGACTTCTGAACCCGGGTTTTGGTTGCGAGACCATGTTCTTTCCCTTTTTGAGGTTTTCTCGATGTTTTCCTTTCCCCGCCGGGATAAATAAAGTTCGATGGCGACTATGTGTCTTCGCCGGTGGTTTTTCGCGGCAGCGACAAAATGGTGAAAAGAAAGAAACGAACATTATTTGACAAAACAAAAAGAAAAAGAAATCAAATGTTAAATCATACAAATACAAGAAAGTCACCAAAAAGAAAATTTTTAAAGTGAAAAAGAAGAAAGAGACTCTTTAAAAAAAGTGATATACCAAAAAGATTTTTCTCTCTTATCATTAGACTTTTTGAATCCAAAAAAAAAAAATTTGTTGTCCATCCATGTTACAACCAAAAGAAAGACCTTAGTGATCCATGACTGGTGATGTATCTTGTGATATTGATTATATGAAATGTAAAATGTTTCTATAATTTATGCATTATCCAACAATGAGGAAAAATTAACCTTTATGAGAGATAATCAGTGAGAATATGATGTTCGAACTGTTCATAACCTTATGATTTCTATCAATATAGAAATAAATAACAAAATTCTAAACTAATCCCTATGAGTCAAATATGCCATCGACTCACATCCCTTAAACCCATACCATAATTTAATCAGAGAATGAAAGCGGAAGCATATCGAGTTTGCCATTGAAATTGTTAAAGGTTTGCGGGTAATGTGATGTTTTGATTTGAAGAGTTCCTCAGGGTTCTTTGAATCTCTTCTGACGAGGATGAAGAGAGAATCATGATAAACTGTGTATTTAGATCGCTCTACAAATGGGGATCATAACCCATATATAGGGCAGGAAATGAGTCGATCTGAGTCAAACTCGCCTTAGCTCGACTTGATTCGTTAAGAATTGGTTCAGCTCAAATTTCAATTCGAGTTCGACACGATTTTTTTTAAGCTCAAACTTGACTCGTTAAAAGCTCACAAATTATTTGGTTCATCTCGTTAGGTTCATCTTGTTAGGTTCAGGTCACTTACTTCACGAACTTAAAAGCCATTTTTTTAAGTCTATTTTATTTTTATATATTTTACATTTTAAATTAATATTTTTCTAAAAAAAATATTGAAATAAAATAAAAGTTATGAGTATGAAATTTAACTTTATTTCAAAAATCTACTAATTCAAAAACTACACAACTTTCAAGAGACACATTTGAAAGTCTAATTCAAAAAACACTTAATTGAAGTTTAAATTTATCTAAAAATTTTATAACTTCATCAAATATTTAGGAAACTTACAAATTTAATGAAATAGTACACAAAAAATACTAGAAATTGATACATTTTCATCACAGAATAATTACACCACTTGCAACCTTCATTACACATGTTATTTTAGCCAATACCATAATGTCTCTAACATGAATGACTCTAAATGCAATTGTCAGCTTTATTTCCATAACTAGTACATAAGGGACAATATAAGGTTAAAATTTGGAGTAAATCTTTAAACATACTCTTAAAGATAATATAATCATTCTCATATATAATGGATTTGACTCATGAACCTAACGAGTCGAGCTATGTATAGTTCAAGTTCGGCTCATTTAGTTCACGAACATAGTTTTTCGCTCATATTCAGCTCATTTGGTTCATGAACCTAGTTCAACGATTTAATTGTCGAATCGAGTTTTGAACTATTTTCGAGTTGGTTCGGTTCATTGTCAGCCATACCCATATAAATAACCTTAGGGTCATTTCTTGGTTTTCAATATTCTAATTTGGTCTCTCATTAAATTAGATATTAACTTATGGTATTTACACAATAATCTTACCTTTCTTGACATTTATGCTTTTAGCCATAGACTTAATATTAATTAGACCACTATAGTTTGGGCCAGTTAAATAATGGCCCTAACACTTGTAATATTACATTTGTGATCCAAAATTCTAACAATCTTCCACTAATCATATATGTAACTTTACACACGTGTTATACTTTATGAGCTCAAAATTTTCCATTATATTCTTTAAGCATATTGTTCGCACGGGATTTTCGGCGAACAACCGCTAGCCTCTTATTGAAGTTTACGTGTAGGATCGGCTACAAGAATCCTAGACTATGTGTTAAATGTATGTTGACATTTCCATTTTTAGATTTGAACGAAAAGTAGATGAACATTTGCGTTAAAGGCAATGACAAGGAAAGTACAACAAAAGGGAAAAAACAACAACAAAGGAAAAGAAAACATGTAAAGTAAATTGCTTAATGAAGAAAATACAAGTGGACGCATGCATACATTCTGCAGAGTTTTGACTCATTTCTCTAACACTGGTACTTTGAGTATATTCTCCTAATGCAACCAAATGCGACCCCTAAAACTGAAAATGACACTTCATTAAATAGGCAAAAAATGACAGTTATTCTTCTGCTTCACAATCCCTGCGCTGCCACGTGTCCCCCACGTTCGTTCACTACCTTGGTAACTCCCCAAACTTTTATTTGCTTCAAGCCTGTTCGTGCGCCTGAAGCCCTTGGGATTCCTTCGACTTTGACCGAGGTCCTTCTCCATCGAGTTTACTTCAACACCCTCTCTGACGGGCCTGCTGTCGAGTTTGCTCCGACATGACCTTTCCTACAACTCTCTGTCCACCATACTTCTTGTATCCTTGGTCGAAAATTGCCAGCTAACACATATCCAAATTATCTTGTCCATTAGTCATGCCAGTATACAAAATCAAAGTGATTTTGGTTATATCAATCATAACTAAACCCATCAATGATCACTAATAGTGACATAATTAAATGGTATAGATTCATCATGAAATATGTAGCATGAAAATCACATGAAGTTGGTTTGTACATGTCGATTTTCAACGGCTCCTACTTTACTTTAGTGAGATAATTCAATAACTTTATTGTACAAAGAGTAAGTAGCTGAATATCAAACTTTATTAATTGAAAATTATCCAAAATCGTAGTATACATACATAACAGCAAACAGAGAACACAAAATTCATAAATGACTAACTCCCACTAAACTAAAGATTCCTCTAACCGTAAAACATACATGTTAATGGTGTACTCATGAAAGACCTTGGGTGGAAGACCTTTTGTAAAAGGATATGCTATCATGAAGTCTGTATCTAAGTGTTATATGGAAATCTGTCTACTTTGTACCCTTTCCTTAACAACTAGAAACCTGACATCAATATGTTTTTACTTGTTCAAGCTCCTATTATTGATGGAATATATGACGAATAATTTATTTTCACAGTATAACTTAAGTGGTCTTTCAATTCCTTCCACAATTCCCAGCTCAGTGACAAGGTTCCTCAACGAAATCCCATATGGTTGATGCCTCATTACATGCTATATATTTTGTTTCCTTAAGTGGATCTTTTACTATCTGGGTATCCAGTAAAATCTGAGTCAGAGTATCTAGTGATCTCTAACTTGTCTGACCTCCTATATGTGCGCATATAATCTTTTATTCTCTTTAAATACCTCATAACATTTTTGGCTTCTTTCCAATGATTCATTCCTGGATTGCTCAAATATCTGCTTAACAACCCAACTATGAACGCAATATCCTGACGCGTACAGACTTAGGCATGCGTCAAACTCCCTATAGCTAAATAGTAAGTAATATTTTGCATTTCTTGAATTTCTAAGTTTCCTTTTGGGCACTGACTGAGACTAAATTTGTCTCCCTTAAAAATTGAGTATCCTCTGATTTATATTCCTGCATGCCAAACCTTTTAAGTACCTTTTCAATAAATCTCCTTTGTGATAATCCTAGAATACCTTGAGATCGGTATTGGTGTATCTAAATTCCTAATACAAAGGATGCGTCACCAAGATCTTTCATTTCAAATTTTCTTGATAGAAATTTCTTGGTTTTGTGCATCATGCTTATATCATTGGTGGTAAGCCGTATGTCATCAAAATACACGATCAAGAACATGTACTTGCTCCCACTGAATCTATGATACACACAATCTTTAACAACATTCACCTTAACACCAAATGAGAGAATTACTTCATGAAACTTGTGGTACCACTGACAAGATGCCTGTCTTAGTCATAAATGGATTCTGTTTATTTGCAAACTATATTCTTTGAGTATCCTAAAACAAAGTTTTCTGGTTGCACCATATAGATCGTTTCATCAAAGTTGCCATTGTGGAATCCCGTCTTGACATTTATTTGATGGAGTTCCAATTTATAACGTGCAACAATCACTACTACAAAATACACCTTCGGTAACATAATATTACTACGGTTATGTCTTCCGCCGTTGTAATATCGTAAACTAGAAGCACCTAATGCTTATTTATTTTTTTGAAAATTATTTAATCACACTTTATATAAACAACTATGGTGATAAAGTGAGTGGTACAAGACTCAAATCCTGACAGCTACATTTTTTCCATTTTTCCTATAACAAAAAGCGTGTGTCATTTAATTTCATAAATAAATAAATTATTGAAAATTATTTAATCATAATTTTAATATTCAACTGTTGTAATACGATGTGTACAAACTTTTCTCTTCCCAAAAGAGAGAAACAACTATAATGATGATTGAAATTTTTTGTCATTTCTCAAGACGATCACAAACCATTCAAGAATATCAAATATTAAAAGTAATCATTGCAATGATTAAATCATCAAATGTTTCATCTTCAACCTCTTCTATAAATGCACAGTTTCATATAATGAATTTCCACTTCTTCAAACTATTCTTCTTAACTGTCTATAGCAACATGAGTTCTTAATCTGAGAATGCTAACAGAAATATGTTAACTGAAGTCACCACAGTCCAACAACATCAGTAGTAAAATGAGAAGGTCCAGCCATCTGGATCGACTGCTGTCAGGAATACACTGAGGGTGAGGAAGGCCAAGAAGAAGAAGAAGCTGAAGAAGAAAAAAAAAGGTGCCGAGGAAGATTTTTTTACTATGATTCTGATGAGGGTAGTGAGGAGCGAGTCATAGATTATGAAGATTTCTTTAGTGCTATGGGATATTGTTCCGATCTTGACAAAATTATGTAATAAAAAAATTATGTTTTATATACTCTTCCCTTTTGGGCCTCTTAATGAATTTATTTATTAGTATTATTTTATACACTTCTGCTTTTATATACTCTTTTCTCTTTACAAAAAAATAGTACAAGCCAACAAAAATAACAACAACAATAACAATAATTAATGACGCTCTCACCATTGCGTTTATAAATCAATAAAAAATTGAAAGTTATTTAACCACGGTTTTACAATACAACCGTTGTAAAATTTGAAAAGTGCATCACGGTTTTTCTTTCTAACCGTGATGAAAAGTGATATTTTTTAGTATATAAGCGAAAGTATCTATCGTTCAGTACATAACAGTCATTTCTCTCAAAAGAAAACCCTAACATATTTCACTATTCTCTCTCATAACATAACCTTAACATCTATGTCACTCTTTAAACATACTTCAACCTTCAGATTCGTTTTCACCAATCGCTAACTTGAGGTTCATTCATTAAACTTATGCTTCAATTTTGTTTACGTTTTTTGTTAAAAATGGGTTCTCATTTTTTCATTTAGTGAATGTTCTCATTTTTTTCAGATTCGTCTTCACCACCTTAACAAAGCGCATACTTTGGCTATGATACATATGGTTTATATAGCTATGAAGAAAAATACAAGAAGTATGAAGTTATTGTGTAAACTTCATTCACCTTGTACTTCTTCTTCATAGCTTCATAAACTAGATGAAGTTCATAATTTGTTCCAGATCCACGATTAGTTTAAATAAGGTGCGTTCTTGAAACATTACATAATATCTTGGGTTGTTGTACGCTGTTGTATGTTGTTGTTGATTAATGTTCTCAGAACTTAATAATTTATTGTTGTTTTTGTTTATTATATCTTGCGTTCTCGACCCTTCAGACACATCGGGGAAATGGTCAATCGTTCTCTGAGGAAAAGACATTCCTAGTAGTGATGAAATTTTTGATATTCATTCTACTCCTAACACAACAAAAGTGCCTACCACTTATGATGAAGTTGATAGAGATGATGTGCATGTTATTCGTATCGATCATAATGAAAGAATATGTGAAAATTAACAAGTAATTAGTATTTTATTCTTTATTCATAATTTAATTAATGTAAGTCATTATTTCTAAGTATATTTACTAACAAGTATGATTATTTGAAATTGTAGGTATTTAAAGTCAATACACCAAGAGACAAAGAAACCAAAACACTATAAGATACAATTATGTGATTTTATAAAATGTTTATAGGTTGTTTTGTGCCATTTTTCTTTTGATGTAATATATATACAATGTTTGGTTCTTAATTCAATGTATGGATTTGATGTAATACAATACAATTCTTCATTATGATACAATTGTTGTTTCTGTTTTGATATGGTTCAAAAAAATGCAGGTTAAAAAATGGGAAAATTTCAAAATGCAGAAAAATTATTTTATAAAAAGCATATAATTTAACAACGGTTGTAATATATAACCGTGGTTGTATAGTGAACATTGTCCAGAATACTATATTACACCAAAAGACGCGCTGCTGAGAATCGAACCTGGGACCTTTAATATATTACAACGGTCAGTTATAGCAATTGTGACCATATATAGCATGCTTTTAGGTTTTCTAAAACGGTCATAAGACTGTGATTATAAGTAGAGCATATACAACCACACCCTACGTAACAACCTCAAGTCACGCGTGATGTTATTCCTGTTCCAACCGCGGTTATATATGTTTTCCGTAGTAGTGAAGAACCATGATTGTCCTAAAAGTGTTTTTCGATGAAACCAGAGAGAATGACTCTTTAAAGTCAATCATTTCATTTTGAGTATAACCCTTACCCATAAGAAGAGCCTTATACCTCTCCACATTACCATTAGAATCCGACTTATTCTTAAAAGTCTATTTGCAACCAATGGGTTTCACACCTTCTGGTAACATGACAAGTTTCCAAACTTTATTGTATTGCATGGACTTATACTCCTCCTTCATTGCTTCAATCCACTTTTTTGAGTTGGAATACTGCATGGCTTGGAGGAAGTTGGTTGGATCATCTTCCATCATACCATTATTTTCCTCATGTTCTTGGAGAAAGACTATATAACCATCTGGAATATCATTTCTCCTTTCTCTAGTGGATCTCCACAAAGGTATTGGTTCTTGTAACACTTATTCTTGAGGATTTTAAGTTTGTTCTTCATGAATTACCAAATTATCTTGAGTAGGAGGAAATTCAACAATGTCTTCTGGAGGTTCCATACTTGCTTGCACTACTACAAAAAACTCATATAACAACGGTTGCGAAAGATCTATAATAACAGTTAAATAATCGTTGTTAGGTAGGGTGTGATTGTAAGTGGGTTATTTACAATCATGGTCTATTGCCAGTGGTAGTAAACTGGATAACGCGCTACATACAACCACGGTTGTATTAAACAACCGTTGTTGTATGTCTTTTAATAAAAAAATGCAGCAGTAGAACAACAACAGCAACAAGAACAACAATAACAACAACAAGAACAACAAAAACAAGAAGAAGAAGAAGAAGAAGAAGAAGAAGAAGAAGAAAAAGAAAAACAACAACAACAACAACAACAAAAACAACAACAACAACAACAATAACAATAACATAAAAAAAACAAGAACAACCATAATAACAAGAAGAACAGCAAAAATAACAACAACAATAACAAACAAACGAAAAAAGAACAACAACAACTAACATTGCTAACATTTTTTTGATCAACTAACACTGCTAACTTGAATCCATACTTTCTTTGTCTCATTCAAGTTGGAGAAGAGATGATGGAGTTCTGAAATTTGTTAATGAAAGAAATGATGTTTTGGAGTTTTGTTTATTAAAGAAATGATATTTTCGAGCTTAGTTTAGTGGAGAAATAGAGTGTCGTAAATGAAAGATGATGTTTGGAGGTAGAAAATAAAGTTCGTATAAGTTGGAAGTTCGTCTAAGTTTTAGGTTTCACGCGGATCACTAATGGTAGTCTTTTGAGCATTGATAATCACTAAATAGACGACAAAGATTTGTTTATGGACGAAAAAGATTTATATTAAATAACGTGCAATGTTATTACAACTTGGAAAAACAAAACTGTGAACAACACGTTACATACAACAACGATTGTATTAAATAACCGTTGTTGTATGTCTTTTAGTAAAATATTAGTACAGGTTGGAAAAACAAAGCAGTGAACAATGCGCTACATACAACAACGATTGTATTAAATAACCGCTATTGTATGTCTTTTAATAAAATGAAATAAAATGTTAGTACAGGTTGGAAAAACAAAACTGTGAATAATGCACTACAAACAACAACGATTGTATTAAATAACCGTCGTTGTATGTATTTTAATAAAATAAAATAAAATGCAGTATAAAACAACAACAACAACAACAAGAAGATTCAAACTCATGATCATGCACCACTTTTCAGCACGGTTGGAAGTTCCAACCGTGGTAAAAAGTGGCTTAAAAATAAATAAAAAACAAAACTCTATGTGCTAGGATTCGAACTCATGACCAGACGCCACTTTTCACCACGGTTAGAAGTTTCAACCGTGGTGAAAAGTGACCTTAAAAATCAAAATAAAAGGAAAACACCTAATTGAATAGATTCTACAACGGTAAATCCTTTGGTTCTGGTGAAATAAAATTCGATGGCGTTACGAAAGGTAATTTTTATAGTAGTGTTGATTAAAAGCAACTTATGAATCAATTATGGAATTCCCCGAAAACAAAGTCTCTAACCTTATTCCCCCCCCCCCCCCCCCCCCCAAAAAAAAACTCAATATCCTCAAATAATGTGGTTGTTCCCATCTCAAAAATTGAGTTTAATTTGGGATCATAAAATTTGTAGCCCCTAAATCTTTCAGAATAACCAATAAAGTAGTTTCTCACTATTCGGGAGTCCAATTTCTTTTCATTTGACATATAAGGCCTTGCCTCAGGTGGACATCCCCATGAATGAAAATGTTTCAGACTACGATTTCATCCAATCTAAAGCTCATGAGGTGTTTTGGCAGCTGCCTTTGTTGATACTTTATTTAAAATGTAAGTGTCAGTCTTTAGTGTCTCTCCCCATAGTGACTCTGGCAAGGTAGAACAACAAGTCATACTCATTACCATCTCCTTAAGAGTCTGATTTCGTCTTTTAGCCACACCATTCATGCTAGGTGACCCTGACATGGTGTACTGTGGGACAACTCTATATTCCTCTAGGTATTTGACAAAAGACCCATATGTTGTTCACCTAAACTGTCATATCTACCATAATATCAACTTCAGCCTTAAATAATTTGAACACGTCCAATGATTGAGACTTTTCATGTATAAGAAATATGTTTGCATATCTAGAATAATCGTCTATGAATGATACAAAATATTATTGACCATTCTAAGAAGGTGTGGAAAATGGCCCATGAATGTTCATATGTATCAATTCTAAGACATAAGTATCTCTATATGTACCAAATTTCTTTGTTTTGGTTTGTTTACCTTTAACGCACTGAACACATACATCAAAGTTTGTGAAGTCAATGGAATCTAAAATTCCATCTGACACTAGTTGCTCAACTCTATTTTTAGAGATGTAACTTAGGCGCTTGTGCCACAATATTACTGAATCGTTATTATCAATTTTACGCTTAGTACCACGCGATTCCACATTTAAGGATTCACTATAGATAGATATCGTGTCAAGAAAATATAGATTATTATGACCCATAAGTGAACCAGTTACAACAATATCTAAATTAAAAGATAACTTGAACATATTGTTTCCAAATGAACATAAATAACCTGATTTTTCTAAATAAGAAACTGAAATTAAATTCCATCTAAATGGTGGTACCACAAAAGTGTCTTTCAAATCCAAATAAAATCCAATACACAATAATAATCTAAAGTCCCATATGCTTTCACCTATGTCGAATTGCCATCTCCGACACAGATGTATCTTTCAACATCATTTGGATTTCAGTAGTTCAAGCAATCCTGCATTGAGACCTTGATGTTAGTAGTTCCACCAGAGTCTAACCACCAAGAATGTCGTGCTTAATGAACATGAGACTCATGCGATTGGAGCAGTCAAAATTTTTAGAATCTTTCCTCTGTTTAGCGGTACTAGATTCCATAAAATAAGTCGGTTGCTTCATCCTCAATATAAGGTCAAGACCCATGCGGTCAAGAATAATTTTCGTGTTCTCTTTCCAGTCCTTGAAAATTTCTCCATTAAGGACCGGAGTCAAATTCAGATTAGCAGATATTGATGCAGTTGTAGTTGAAAATAAAACAAAATTAAACACTTTAAATATACTCATATAAAACATAAATTGAATAATCAATTTGTTCAAATAATGACATAATTCATCTCAAGATACCCAGTGCACCATCAATATCGAGTCTTTTGACACTAATATTAACTGTTAGTGGTACTCTTGTTGTAATGATCAAACATTGGTAATAAAAACAAGTCAAATAGTAAACCTCTCTTTAGATTGATTTATCACTCACATGTGAAACCTTATAATTATCACATGTTTACCATTACAGGTATGTATGAAATTTGGCCAAACATCAATTGTCTTTTGGGTCAGTTGACACTCGCATAGATAAACACACACAAAATAAATAAAAAATTATTTAACATTTTTTATGAGTAATATCCATAAAAGAGGTCACTTTAGTGACTTTCTATTTTAATTTACTCATTTAAAATATTAAACTATTATATAAAATACAAACCGTAGCCAAAATTAGAACATAAATATACCAAAATTAATGAATAAATTAACTTAGAGACACTACCATACAAATCAGTACAATCTGACTGTATTCTAATCCGCGTATGCATCTATCATATAAGAAAATACTATGTTCTGGAAAAACCAAAAGTGCCCTTCTGTTCCCACAACATGCCACGTGGCTTCCTCTCTACCATTTCTTCCATTCTCTTTGGCCATATGCTTTGGAAATTCAAAAAACACTTTTATTTCTCTCCCGTCCTTTTTCTCTCTATCTTTTCTTCTTCCTTTTGCATCTTCTTCTTCCCCGTCTTCTTCTTTCTCCCTTTTCCTTCTTCATCTTCTTCGTATAACTCGCTAACGAATCCCTAACCGAAGCCAATAAAACTATCGAACTAAATCCTACAAATGCGATTTCGTATCTTCTCATTGCTACAGATGATCTTGTCTTGTCGTTTCGTATCTGACTTTTTGTTGTTGATCTTTCAGGAAGTATGGAACCGAGATTCGACGGGTAAGCTAATGTTATTGTTACTTCAACCATTGAATGTGCTGAAACCCAATCTTCTTAAGCAAACCCTAAAACCTAATGTGCTGAAACCTAATGTGCGGTTTCGGCCTTTGAAGTAAGTGTTTTGTTTTCGGAGTAGTCCATTATAATTGTTGTGTCTGTTGTGTTGTGTTGTGTTATGGCTGTTGAAGTTAATTTGATTGAGATCTGGTTTTGAGTACGGAAGGGCTCCGACGAAATTGAAGTGGAGATTATTTAAAGTTGAAGATTATTGAGGTGGAGTTTTGCATTTTTTTCTGTAAAATTAGATTTGATTATTGAGGTAGAGTTTTGAAGTGTACACATTCTCTTTCATTTTCTTTATGTTGATTGTCTTTCTTGCAGCTCCAAGGAGAAAGTCATTCTCGGGTATGACTTTTCATATTCAATTCCTAACTAAATTGATTGTTTTCATAATATTTTATAGTGTTATGGTATTTGAATTTGAAGAAACCGTTATTGTTCCGTGTGTTTTTCTTTTTTATGTTATACTCTTAATCTGTTCTGATGTTCTTATTTTGTTGTTTTTCTTAATCATCAGTGGTTGTGATGAGAATTTAGAACTGTTTTGTGGTTGTGTATGTGAATGTGCATCTTAAATTGTCCTGTGATTGTTGAATGTGAACTCTTTTTTATTTGGTATTGATGGAGAAGGAGGGGATTGATGTTAATTAGGATTAGATGGTTGCTTTATGTTTAGCTTTAGATGATCTTAGTATTAGTAGTGTTATAAAGCTGTTAGGCTTTGATTTTCATATGCTATCAAGGGGTTCTCTCATTATATCTCTTGTGTTTCTGTTTTTATGTTTTCATTTGTTTTAATATGGATTAGCAATTGACATCGTGTGAAGGATAACATGTATTTCTAAACATAAATCATGTCATTGTTACCGGTGATGATTGGTATGCTATAGATTTTATTCTTTTTACTCATGTAGTTTGTTTGGGTTCATAGCTTTAGGGTAAGATACAAATTGTTGTCATTTGTTTCGTAAATAATAGCTTCGATTTTGATTTGAACTGTATATTTAATATTTTATTGATTGTTGTCTTACACATTAAGGTGATATAATTTGTACCTCAAATTCATATGTATATTTATAAGTCCATTTCCTTCTTTCTTGTGCTATACTTGCAGATCTACCGTCTTTTTTCATTGTAGGCATGTCATGTATACTGGCGCTTAAAAGGGAGGAGGTTTATGGACCTGAAGCTACAATAACTGCCATAAAATATCGGCTAACATCTTGCGGGCAAAAATATTCTGGAGTTAGAATATCGGCTAACAGCTTGCGGCTTATTTCAATTTCAAGTAGGTCTTACAAGGATGATTTTTATGGTACTGATTTTAGTTGTCCATTTGATGTGGATTATGATGATATGAAGGGTCCAAGAAGCAGGTAATTCTGACGAAAACTCACTGGCATTTAAGCCTCATATAAGATTAGTACATGTGTATAAACATTAGCTTATAAGTAAATATATATGCACAAACAACCATGGTTGGCCCTAGCATGATAACATTTGTATATTCTTTTGTATGTTTTCTATTCAAGTTTCATGCTTTTATACAAATTTAAATTGAATGATGATTTGCATGGTTTTTCAGTTGCATCATGAGTTTATTTTGATTTGGTAACTCTGTGAATCAGGTTGTAAGTTATGATTTCAATTCCTTATCCTAATGGAAACTTTGTTCAGATATTGCGGACCATGTGTGAAATTGCGGATCTTATCTTAAAGCAATGGTAAGTCCTATACATGTACGAAATTTCAAGTAAAACAATTTAGTTTCTTGCCTCTTGATAACTTTACCGATTGACCGATAACTAATACATAATACTCTATTTACTTATTCATGACTGATGTTTTACTCAAGCTTCTAAAATGGAGGTATCCCACATCCAATGACTTTGGATCCGAAATGATTATGTCATCAGTGAAACTGAAGAGGTAGGTTGAAGAATCAAGATATTGAGTAATTACAAATATCTACCAATCATGAAGCTAACAATATTTGTAATATAAGCTACTCTTGCATAGCCCAATGTTTAAGTTTTATGATCCAAAGACACTTATTTTCACTTCTTCAGGATTCTTACCACCAATGAATGTGTTAATGCGTGCAAGAGTGACTACAGTGAATTTGTTCACTGCATATGCATGCATCAGTAACCAGAGAGAATCTGCATCCGATTAAAACTTACTTCATAACCCATGTCTCTGCTGGTTGGAGCCACTCAGGTTTTGTTTCTGGTTTGAATGGATCTTTGGCTCTCATATATGTTTCTGCAATGGATAATTGAGGTTGGTTTTCTGTTGGAAGTTGATTACTTATTTATTCTGGTGTGTTTGGTGTTTATGTATACAATATCTTTGTTTGTGTCAACATCATAGGTTTACATATGAATGTTTTATTTTTGTTCTCAAATATAACTTTTTTTTTTTTGCAGTTAAGCCTCAATCAGTTAATGCTACTGCTCAACGCATTACTGCAAGGAAGCCTTGAAATTGATGAGGAAGTCAGGCATTTGCATAACAAGACATGCAAGTCTGTATGATACAACACCAGCGTATGTTACTGACCAACCTCGCTTTCTTAACTCTGCAGTTAGAGCTGTTACAAAACTCGGGCCACATGAATTATTGTCTGCACTCAAACGAATCGAGAAGGACATGGGCCGTACTGACGGTATACGGTATGAATTTTCGTATGTTTTTTGTGTCTTGAATTAGATATCATGATATATTTGATAACAAACTATTGCAATTCTCAAAACTATGCATAATGTGCACATCTGCTTTTTCAAGTTTAGACATAATATGTTAGGATCATCAATTGCTCAATCTATATCAGTACTTATGTTTATGTATCCTCTCTAATTCAATAATTTGTCAGGTTTAAAGGAAATGTGTTATGGTTGTTCAAACAATAGATTTGGAGGCTGTGGATCAATACTGTCAACAATGAACACATTAGAAGCATTAGGCCTTGAGATTCACCAATGTGTTGTAAGCATTTTCAATGATTTTTCACTCCAAGGATCTTGCTCAGAGGTTAGTGAATTATTTTAATGCATGTGAACATGTTATTGGGCTATCATTGACATATCAATTAATGAAAACGATGATGATCATGGATTAACTGAGTTGCAATTGGAGCATGATTTAGTGATGCTTACAATCTTTCTTGGGAAAGAAATGACAAAGAACGAATGAGAGAAACTCATATACGAGGCTGGTTTCAACAGCTACAAAACTACTCCAATATGTGGTCTTAAACCCAAACATTATCATTTATAAACTAGATTTTGTTTCGGCAATGTTTCCAAATGAAAGACATAATCAATCTAGAAGAAATTTTATTAGTCTTCATCAATTTTGGCATATTATTGAGTCGTAGTCTTTTTTTGTCTTTGATTCCTAACTTGATCGTCTAAACTCCGACATACCTGTTATGTTATCAATGGCTGTTGTGATTGGATATCTCTATCAGGGCCACACTGTCATGACTGAGAAGTTAAAAGGTATTCATTTAACAGACATTTATCTATATGTGAACTCCTGATATGGTGTGTTATGTTTTGTATTCTTATTCCTAGGTTATTGCAGAGAGGCTGTCCGAGGAAGAAACTGGTGGTTTGAAAGAGTTATTTAGGATGCTTGATGCTGACAGTAGTGGAACCATAACATTGGATGAGCTAAAAGAAGCCTTAAAGCGAGTATGATTTGAACTTATGGAATCTGAAATCAAGTATCTTATGGATGCAGTAAGATAAATCATGAGTTCATAATTTGTGATGTGTTTCCCTAATTCTAAACTTAATAATCTGGTAAGTATTGTAATTTTGCATGTGACAAGCAAATATTGATAATAACAGCACACTCGACTATGGTGAATTCATTGTTGCTACTGTCCAATTAAACAAGCTAGAGAGAGAGGAAAATCTCTTGTCAACATTCTCATACCTTGACAAAGATGGAAGTGGTTACATAACCATTGACGATATTCAAGTAGCTTGTACGGAGTTCGGTTTGGATGATATCCATATTGATGAAACGATCAAGGAAATTGATCAAGATAATGTAAGTTTTCTTCTTCTAAGTCTTTCAAGATTATACAGTACACCAAAATTAGCATTGTTTTATCTTTCATTCAAGAACTACAAGTCCATCAGTTGGCAACTTGGTTGTTGAGTTTTATGAAATTTTTGTACTACAAGATAGACAAATAGATTATGGAGAATTTGCGGCCATGATGAGAAAGGGCAATGGCGGGATGGGAAGGCGAACCATGACAAGCCGACTCAAACTATTTGTTTTTCAATTTTTGTTTTCTGCCAATTTAAAATGTATGGTAGTTTGCCAAATGGTCTGTTATATTAAACTAAGACTATAATTGTTAAATTCTTATGATGTGTTAACCATGAGCATCCTTATTATTATGGTGGTGGTAAATGAATTATTATTTCATTTGTTATAGTTTAGTGAAACAATTCTTTCTTTTTCATATATACGAGAAATATCTTACATAAATCTATTAAAATTTATTTTATCAGATGAACACTTCTATTATATTGTAGTTAATTATACGAAGAAAAAAACTAAGACATGCATTATTTATTATCCATTCTTTTTATTACAGTATTAATTTTAAAATATTAATTAAAAAATAATATGCGTAACAGATGGAACTTTTTGTCTTTATAAAACCATGCATAGATTATGATATGCTAACCAATTTTTGTTACAAATATAAAACACTATTATGTTTTATTTAATGTTCAATATTTATACACGGGAAAATGATTGTTCTATTTAATTATGGTCTTTATAGGTATCTCACAAAAGAGATATTTTTAATAATATTTACATAAATTAGAAGATTGTAAGAGAAAATAAATAACTATAGAAAAATTGAAATACTGAAACGGGTAAATGAAATCATTGATAATATAGTAAAACATATGAGACAAAAAAATTTAAATATTTTAGATTGAACTTTATTTTTATATATGAAAAAAAAAAAGTGCATGGATGATCCAAATAATTTTATTCTTGAGAACAAGTTTTTTATTCATCAAAATATTTTTATAAATAATATCATGAAAAAAATGTATGGATGATCCAAATACTATTATTTGATATTTTTATAAAACTACATTATTACAAAAGTATTTTTAGAAAAAATACCAACCGGTGTCCGGGGATATTTATTCTACTTTTTTAAATATAAATTATATTTTTTATATTTATTAATTTTTATTAATTCCATTTTTTTTTCAAATTTTAAATATAATCAAATGCGCGTCACCGACGGGTACCCGTGCGAAGGCACGGGTATCCCGCTAGTTGTTATGAAAAGCACAACAATACACCGCAATTTCAAATTATACAAAAAGTCAAAAGAAAACATTAAAAAAAAAAAAAAAAAAACTAACATTAAATCACATACATTCTTATGTTAAGCAGTTTAGATTCTCAATAGATAACACAAATTATGTAAATTAATTCTCAATTGATTTTCATATACTGTTTATTAGAATTTTTCAAATAACAATTAATAGTGTGAATGAAAAATATAAACACATTCTGTTTATTTGGATTGTTCACTATAAGTGTGTAATCAAATTTCTAATGTAATCTAAGAAAAAAAATTACCTTCGGAATCACATATATAACAGTGCATGTCTGCGTTGTTATTTCAATGGCTTATTTTCTAATGTAATCAAAATTGTAATATTTTGATTATTTATTATTATTGAAAGCACATCATCCCAATTTTGGATCTTTAATATCAAAACAAAAAAAATCTCAAATTCAAATTGAATCAAGTATAGATGACTCTGATACTGCTTGTTAGAATTGTTTATAACCTTTAAATTTCTATTGATATAGAAATCAAAAACATCTAAACTAATCCCTATGAGTCAAATATGTCAACGATCACATCCCTTAAACTTATATCAAAATTCAATCAGAGAATAAAAGCGAAAGCGTACCTGAGTTTGTCACTGAAATTGTGGAAGGTTTGGAGATATATTATCTCCCGATTTATACAATACCTTAAATATCTTCTGATGGGGATGAAGAGAAAATCCTGATAAACTGTATATTTTGATCTCTCTACAAATGGAGACCATAACCTCTATAAATAATCTTAGAATTATTTCTTAGTTTTCAATATTCTAATTTGACCCTTCTTCATATAGATATTAACTTATGGTATTTACACAATAATCTTACCTTTAATGACATTTATGCTTTAGCCACAGATTTAATATTAATTAGACCACTATAATTTTGGCTAATTAAATAATGATTCTAACACATGTAATATTACATCTGTGACCCAAAATTCTAACTTATGATTCTAATGGATAATTAACCGTTGATCTAGACATGTTTTGAAATGTAAAATTGGTAAAACAAAATTTTCATCCCCATGTTATGACTTAATGATAATTATAATGTTAATTATGAACATGGATTATAAAGAAAATCTTGTCATAAAATGATGGTTTTTCAAAAGCTTCTGATCAAGTCATTTGACTTCTTATGAAACATGCATTTTCATTTTTTTCTGAACCATTTGAATTAATTTTGTTTAAGGACAAACAAAATGATAATTTGGGGAGAGTTGATAAGTTCCAAAAATACATTAAATACATACACAATTATTAACTTATTTTATAAGTAATCAATGAAAAAACCTTTTATAAATCAATGAAAAATGATAAAATGCTTCTTTGGACAAAAACACTTTCCCAGCAAATCAAGGCTCAATAGACCAAGAACATAGACGTGTTTATCGATCAAAGGTGGCAACCTTACTAAGCCAAGAACACATGCATGCTTAGCACGAACATGAGAGAATTTGAGAGAAAGATTGAGACTTGAAGCACTACTGAGGAATTATCGCAGATGTTATTTAACTTCTTTCTTTTATGGCTTAATTGTAAAGCTATAATGAGTAAACGTAACTAATTTTATCTTTTGTTGGGGATAGATGTAGTTGTCCTAGTACTCATATTTTGACTCCGACCATGGCGTTCTATGTAATTCTTCTTAAGTTTTAATATAGAAGGATTATTTGTTCTTAATGCTCATTTTGAATTAGCTACCTAAAACATATTTTCATAGTATAACTTGCTATTCAAATAGTACAAGTCATTACTAAATCCAAGTCTTTCATCTATTGGATATGCTAAATTCTATACATAGGTTTAGGTTCAGTATCTGTTTTACCTATTGAAACTTAATGATAATGTATTGGATAATAAGCTGAGAGATCGTATATTAGATAATGCAGTTGATCTCACGTCATTGTCTGGGACATGAGCTATGAGAAGAGCTTAGGGAGATAATATTAATGATTGATTAGAATTTCATATTACTGGTCAAGAATGTTACATGAGAATAGGCCAATGAAATTTGTAGTGATATATTTATAAAGGGGCTACAAGGGAGGGGGATTGTAGCCCTTAAAGGGGACGATGACCATATGCCACCCTCCAATAGGAATTGCATCACCCTAAACGCCTCTCACTCGCCCAATTATGGGAAATATGGGAAAAGACAATTCTTGGTCAGAGAGAAGTTAAGGTCAGTAACTGATCCACGTCTTCTTGGGAAATAGGGATTCAAAGGTCAACAAATGATTGGTTAAGAGATTATCATTTCCCAAGGAAACCCTAGGCTTTAAAGTCTCTATAAATACCTAAACCCTAAGGTTGAGGAGATAGGTCATAATTTAGCCAGCAAAATGCTTATACATAAGAGCTTCTTACTTTAAGTGAGTTGGCCCTCTCATATCACTGTAAACTCCACAAACACCACCAACATGGTCTCTTGCCACCGTGAGCAACCCTTAACCACCCTCATTTTCTAAGACTTATGAGTATCTCATATCTAAGTAGGGTATGCATGGCAACGAGGCGGGGCGATGGCAGGTTTAAGCATTAAAAGCCCCGGTGCCTCCATGTACCAGCCCCAGCCCAAGCCAAGGGTAACAGTCGGCCACCCATCCCCGCCCCCAACGGGGAACAGGTTTCCCCGCCCTTCCACCGCACCCACCTGCAGAAATTGTATTTTCTTTAAAATTCATATTTTTCATTATAACAAAAATCAATAATTAAAACTAAATATTTGATCATTTTAATAATAATAATAATAATAATAATAATTATTATTATTATTATTATTATTATTATTATTATTAGGTTTAATACTCTTTTTAGTCCTGTATCTTAACCTAAAGGTTCATTTTGCTCCCTTAACTTTAAAAAGGTCCATATAGGTCTCTTAACTCTTCAAAATATTCTATATTAGTCCTTTTTGTCTAATTAGAGACGAATTTAACGACTTATTTTTGAATTTTTTCGTCGCTAATAGGACAAAAAAGACTAATGTGGAACTTTTTGAAGAGTTAAAGGACCAATATGGACCATTTTTAAGTTAAGGGACCAAAATGAACCCTGAGATTAAGATACGGAGCCAAAAAGGATATTAAGCCTTATTATTATTATTATTATTATTATTATTATTATTATTATTATTATTATTATTATCATTTTTATTTAATCTATATTTAAAAAAAAATTAATAATGATTTTAATAAATTTTCTATCTTAATATTAAGAAAAGTAAATTGTTAGAAAAATTATTTAAAATAAAGATAATAAAATAAATTTAATTGGCCGAGGCGGGGGCGGTTACGAGGCAGGAGCTAGCATCCCCCGCCCCATAATTATGAATTGGGTTTTCCCCGGCCCGGCCCCGTCCCCGCCCCAATTAAATTGACTTTTCCCTACTATATTCGAGGCGGGGCGGTTGGGTCCAGCTGGGGCCAAATTTTTAACCATGCCTAGCGTAAGGATACCACACAGACCTATACTTTTTGACAAATACAATTGTGAAGACAAGCTTCCAATATGTTTTGATGAAGACAAGCTCTACAATATGATCAAAGAAGGAAAAATAAATATTGCCTAAGACTTGAATCCACTTGGATGTTTAGGTATATGAAATTCTTGTCTAAAATAAATCTTAGTGCTCAAGTTTTATGATCTTGTATTAAAAAGTCATTCTTTGATTTAAAACCTTGATAAAACATTTTTTCAAAGTTCATCTAAAGTCTTGGTCATTTTTTTAGATGATATATGGTTTTGAATCATTTGCATTAAAAAAATTGCAATTTTTACACTGATGCAATCGATTGTCATCCTGATGCAATTGATTGCACTAGGCTAAAATTCAAATTTTTTTGCACGTTACACTTGGTGCAACCGATTGTCATCCTGATGCAATCGATTGCACATGAAGCTTTTCTGAAAAATACTTTGTTTGAAAGCACCTTTTCATGATACTTCTTGCATGCATCTTTTCCATTCATTGTATAATAATTTTCAGAAATTCTTTCAAGCATTGCCTTGATTATTGAATGGTTGCATGCACACTATATATTGAATTTGTAACGCCCCGGTTTTTGTTAGATTTATTTAATCGAGTCAATTTAATTATTTTTGGTCTTTATATTATTTTATTCTTGGTTATTATGTTTTATCGCGTTTTGGGAACATTTGCAAGAAAATTGAGTGTAGGGGTATTTTGGTCTTTTTGGCTTGGTTAGATATTGTTTTTCATTAAAAATAGAAACTTAGAGAGAAAAATAGAAAGAAAAGAAGAGAAGAGAAAAGGAGAGTGAGAAGAAGAAAAAGAGGAAAACTTGGAGTGTAAGAAACCGATTCAACCGACACTTCGAAGCGCGATTAATCGGGTAAGGGTGCAAAACTCGATTATTCTATGCTTGTGTATTTGGATGTTCTCTTGCCTTTCCTAGTTTTTCCATTTTAGGTTGAAATGAGGAAAAATGAATCGAAATCGATGTTTTCACGGTCGAAAATCGATATAAACTGTGTTGAATGATCGTATTATATGTATGAACATTGTTGATATTTGTTTTGGTTGGTTGGAAATGTCTTGGGTTGAGAAAGATGAATTTTTGGGGTTTGGAGCTATGTAAAACGCAGCAGAATTTTTCTGTTTCTAGTGTAGACCGTCGGGCGATGCTTTGAGCGTCGGGCGACGCTTTGGTTGCGTCGCTGCTCCGTCGGGCGATGCCTAAGAGGCGCAGCTTGTCACGCTCTGACTCTTTTAAGTTTTGGTTGGGGTTTTACGCCGCTGCTTCGCCGGGCGATGCAGAGGCGAAGGGAGCACCGCCGGGCGAAAATAGGTACCGTCGGGCGCTCCTGGGGATTTTCAATACTTTTATTTTCTTTGAAAATGCATAACTTTTGATCCGTACTTCGGATCGGGACGTTCCTAGTATCGTTGGGAAGCTAATGAGATGTTATTTCTTATAAAAAGGGTCTGGAGATTGGTGGCCGATTTAATTGTGTCGGGAATTTGAAAATGTGTCGTTTTGTCGACTTTTATCGTCGTAATTGTGTGCGATTGATGTGTTATCATGCGATATGCTTTTGATATATAACGTATAGCTTGTGTGCTGTTATATGATGTGAAGGTATGTGATGAAATGTTGTGATGATGGTTTGTGGCCTTAGGGCAAATAAATGCATTGTGTTATGTTTGATTGTATATGCATGATTATAGATGTTGAAATGATTCACATGGTTGTATATGTGTATGCATTTGATTGTTATGAGTCATTGTATGCCAAGCATCATGATATACATTCTTGTGCTGTCATGTGCCCTAGTGGGTGTGAGCGACGAAATGATTCCCGAGGGAATCTGCTATAACGGTCGTGAGCCTTATACAAAAAGGACCGAAAGCGACATTATAGACGATCGTGAGCCTTATACAAAGAGGACCGAAAGCGATCGGATCGTGAGCCTTATACAAAGAGGACTGAAAGCGATCCATAAACATCGTGAGCCTTATACCAAGAGGACCGAAAGCGATGGGGAACATCGTTTTCCCGACGGGGAGTTACACTAAGTAACAAGCAATGATTCCAATAATTCCTGAGTTAATTAATGATGAGAATGACGGATGGAACGGTACCGCATTGCATTTGCATAGAGTCGTTGTGTCGGTCTCTTTGCATTTCCATAAGTCATGAATGGATTGATTATGTGGGAGAATTGTGAATGGAATTGATGAGTTGATATATATATGTTGGTGATAAATGTATTGAGCATGATTGTTATGCCTTTGTGAAGGATGTATGAGATATGAGTTGTGTTGTTTTGTATTTGAATTATGGGGTAAGTTGCGGTGAGAATGTTTTACATTGTGTATTTTGTGTTGTTACATAATTGTATGCAACTATACTATAATTGTGTTTCTCACCCTTCTGCTGTTTTGAATGCTCTATGAGCCATTGCAGAGTAGATGTTGAAGGTCTTTTTGTGAAGCTTATGTCTTCATTCTTTTGTCGGTCGGCTCTGATATGTAGTACCGGGTAGTCGGGGAGATCGTTATGTGACTTTATGTACATATCTTTTTGGATTTTACATGTATGACTCGGTGTATGATAGACAAACTTCTATGTATATATATATATATATATATATATATATATATATATATATATATGAGATTTCAGTTGCAGATTTTCCGCTTTTATTCTGTATCTGAATTGTGGGTGTTAGGAACTGAGTTCCTCTATTTATGTTGCTACCTGATTGTTGCATATCTTTATGAGCTGGTTATTATATTTCATCACCGTGATGTGACGCTCCGTCTATGCCATGAATGTTTTAATTCTACTCTGATTATTTTTTATCGCTTTAATTGCGCGGGGTATAGATTGGGGGTGTTACAGAATTCAAAGTTTCATTTGTCTTTCACCTCTTTCAAAAATTCTCTACAATCTCTAAGCATATTTTTCCATAACAGAAATTTTATACAAGATACTTTTTGAATACCATTTTCATATTACATTCATAAAAGTATCATTTGAGCACTTAGAGAGTTTTTGATATTGAAATTTCATATTTGAAAGAGAAGAAGTCCTTCATAAGATTTATATACTACAAACTTGTTTCAAAAACTCTTGTTGTACCATATCTTATTTTTCCAGGATTGTTGGAGATAAGATTGTTTAGTTGTAAACCTTATTATCCGGATTGTGGATACAAGAGGTCCATTGTGAGAGGATTGTTCTCAATTGGACTTAGTTGGAAAAATCCAAGAGGTTTTTTTTGGTGGTTCATTGTTAGTGACTTGTATAGAAAGACTAGGAAGAGTCTTGTTTTGTCCAAACAATAGTGAAATCTCTTTTATATTGAAAGGGGACTGGAGTACTCTCGGACTGTGAGGGGAACCAGGATATATCGCAGTGTCATTTACTTTCCGCATTTATCGCTTTCATCACATAGTAATCACTTAGGAAAGTAAAACTTGAAACCGTCAAAAATCCGGAGAAAATTCTAAGTACCTAATTCACCCCCTCTTAGGTACATTCCTACTTACAATTGGTATCAGAGCTTTATAAATCATTTGAAAGCACTCGGTAAAACTTTTACTAACGATGAATTAAATCTTAAATTTCTTAGATCTTTAAACAGGGAATGACAACCAAAAGTGATGGTGATATCAGAAAAGAAGAGTCTTTCTACCATGACATCCGCTTCCTTGTTCAGAAAACTTCAAGAGCATGAATTAGAACTTGAAAGATTGGAGAACCATAAAATACAAGTAAAAGATTCAAAAGACGTTGCCTTAAAGACAAAAGTAAAAAATTATGACAGCAATCAAGAGGATGAGTCCAATAGTGATGAAAATGATGATCTTATCAAGAAGTTTGAAAAGTTTCTAAGAAAAGAAAGAAAAAGGGAGACCATTAAAGGGATAGCACCAACAAAGAAGATTAAATGCTTTGAATGTGGAGAAAGAGGACATGTTAGAAGTGAATGCCCTACACTTCAAAAGAAGAATAAATTCAAGAAAAAGAATCATAAAAAGGAAAAGAAAGCATATGCATCATGGAATGACAATGAAATATGTTCATCTTCAGATGAAGAACATGTAAATCTTGCATTGATAGCAACACACCATTTCGATGAAGAATAAGAAGAGGTTAGTAATGAAATATCTTCTTGTGATAATGATGCTTTAGGTGCTATTGAAGAACTCTTAAATGAATGCAAAGTATTGTATAAAACAATATCTTCACAAAAGAAACAAATTACATCATTAGAAGAAAAAGTTGATATTATGGAAAAAGAAGCAAAAGATGATAAACAAAAGAAAATTAGTGAAGAAAAATAAGAGTTGGTATGTAAAAATTGTGAATCACTTTCTTTCCAAATTGTTCAATTAAAAAGAGTCCTTGAAAGATATGAGAAAGGACAAATTGGATTAGAAGCGGTCCTTAGTCAACAAAGATATTCAAATGATAAAAGTGGACTTGGTTATTCAAAGTTTTCCAAACCAAGTTCTAGTAAAACTATTTTTGTTAAGGCTAGTGACCAATCTTCCAAAGAGAAAGTGAACAAACCTAGGAATGTGCATCCTTATCCTAGATAGAAAATATTTGTGAAAAAGAAATCTTATGTTCCTAGATATAAGAGCAATTTTGTTCCTACTTGTTTTTATTGTGGTATTATTGGCCATACACCTAATGCTTGCTATGTTAGAAACTTTAGTGTTGCAAGTGGATATTATGTGTGGATTAAGAAAGGAACTAATTATGAAGGACCCAAGGCACACTGGGTACCAAATAAAACTTAATTTATTTTGTAGGTTTGCTTAAAGACCACTTTAATTTTTTGCTTTGTCAATACGTGGTTGTTCTAAGCTTTTGATGGGAGGCATAAACTAACTTTCAAATCTAGTTCTATAGTCCAAGGGTTATTTCAATTGGGGAATACCTTAAAGGAAAAATTATTGGCATTGGCAAAGTTGGAGCACTAACTTTCACATTCATTGAAGATGTACTTTATGTTAAAGGACTAAAGCAATATCTTCTAAACAAAAGCCAACTTTGTGAAAAAGGCTTCAAGATCATGTTCGCCAAGGATGAATGTTTGATGAAGTCAATCATGAGGTAAATCTCATAGATAAAAATTGTCTTTATTTTTCATAATTTCTTTATATACTTCAAGTATTTTCCCATCCTTTTTGTTAATGACAAAGGGGGAGAAGAATTGTGTATTATTGCTTGGTTTCCCTAACAAAATGTGCAGATTTCAAAACTCTCTAAAATCATGGATTAAGGGGGAGCAACCTTTGGTTAGAGAAACAAGATTGGATCGAATTTTCAAGAATTGGGTTGTCATCATCAAAAAGAGGGAGAATGTGAAGACATAGCTTCTCAATGGTTTTGATGAAGACAACAATGTTCATTCAAGGTTTTATGTACAAAAGGAAATGGATCAAAGACTTCATTATCATGGTCATGCTTCAACAATTTGTATTTCTCAAGACTTCAAAACTTGCATGGTTGTCATCATCAAAAAGGGAGAGAATGTGAAGACAAGCTTCTAATATGTTTTGATGAAGACAAGCTCTACAATATGATCAAAGAAGGAAAAAGAAATATTGCCTAAGACTTGAATTCACTTGGATGTTTAGGTATATTAAATTCTTGTCTAAAATAAATCTTAGTGCTCAAGTTTTATGATCTTGTATTAAAAAGTCATTCTTTGATTTAAAACCTTGATAAAACATTTTTTCAAAGTTCATCTAAAGTGTTGGTCATTTTTTTAGATGATATATGGTTTTGAATCATTTGCATTAAAAATTTTTCAATTTTTACACTGATGCAATCGATTGTCATCCTGATGCAATCGATTGCACTAGGCTAAAATTCAAATTTTTTTTGCACGTTACACTTGGTGCAATCGATTGTCATCCCGATGCAATCGATTGCACCTGAAGCTTTTCTGAAAATTACTTTGTTTGAAAGCACCTTTTCATGATACCTCTTGCATGCATCTTTTCCATTCATTGTATAATAATTTTCAGAAATTCTTTCAAGCATTGCCTTGATTATTGAATGGTTTCATGCACACTATATATTGAATTCAAAGTTTCATTTGTCTTTCACCTCTTTCAAAAATTCTCTACAATCTCTAAGCATATTTTTCCATAACTGAAATTTTATACAAGATACTTTTTTAATACCATTTTCATATTACATTCATAAAAGTATCATTTGAGCACTTAGAGAGTTTATGATATTGAAATTTCATATTTGGAAGAGAAGAAGTCCTTCATAGGATTTATATACTACAAACTTGTTTCAAAAACTCTTGTTGTACCATATCTTATTTTTCCAGGATTGTTGGATATAAGATTGTTTGGTTGTAAACCTTGTTATCCGGATTGTGGATACAAGAGGTCCATTGTGAGAGGATTGTTCTCAATTGGACTTAGTTGGAAAAACCCAAGAGGTTGTTCTTGGTGGTTCATTGTTAGTGACTTGTATAGAAAGACTAGGAAGAGTCTTGTCTTGTCCAAACAATAGTGAAATCTCTTTCATGTTAAAAGGGGACTGGAGTACTCTCGGACTGTGAGGGGAACCAGTATACTTCTTTGTGTTCTTTACTTTCCGCAATTTACCGCTTTTCATTACATAGTAACCTTTAGGAAAGTAAAAAATAAAATAGTCAAAAAATCAGAAAAATTGTTAAGTGCCTAATTCAACCCCCCCCCCCCCCCCCCTCTTAGGCATACTTTATACTTACAACAATGACGCCCCCGATAAAACTAACATGGGTTACACCTCTTTCATTATCATCATTTCCATCTTCCTTCGAAGATGGCTTATAAAACTCTACATTCCATAGTCAACACCATAGAGGGAGGTTTCTCTGGCGGAGAAAATTCTAACTCCTCCTAGATGAAATACGCCAGATAGGTGCTTGTGAAACCTTATTTTGGAGGTTATCTCTAGATGATACACCTTTAATAAAGATAACCATTTTTTATGATGACAACTAGTGCTTAATCATGTCAACTGGTCTTTAATGACAACAACTATAAGTCAAGCATAAAGCGCTTAACGTGGTTAAAGATGCAAACTAAAGTATTATGGTTTGATGGAATTGATTCTTCGATGATGGGAACTAAATGGAATATTACTCAAGCCTCATCTCAAAGTAAACTTAAGCAAGTGTCTATAAGAATGAAGCATCTGACAAGTCTTGAAGTATATGAAAGTCTGCCTCGACACGTCTGAGTGAACATATTGTAAAAGCATAAGGGTTTTCTCATAAAAGCGCACGGCTAAGTCACATACACACACATAAACAATTTTTAAACTTATTTTTATCAAGAAAACATTTTCAAAAATACCTCGGTACTCACCAAAGTCAACAAAGGAGCATGCGGCAATCAAATTGACAGAAAGGTTCTCGCCCATAAATTACTTAGGGGGGATATTTTTGGCCTACCCTAATGAAAGATAACATCGTTTTTGTCAAGTAGTGTAACTAATTTCAGAGACACGCTGACCTTTATCGTGCCTCGACTAAACTTCTTCATTCAATGGCGCCTCCCTGGCCTTTCTACCACTGGGGAGTGGACATCGTAGGCTCATTCCCCCTGGTGTCAGGCCAACTAAAATTCTTGGTTGCGAGAGTTAATTACTTCACAAAGTGGATATACGCAAAAGTTGTCGCCAAAATCACAGCTAAAAATCGTCTCGGACAATGGAACCTAGTTCGTCAACATTATAGTCATCGCCTTTTGTCATGAATTAAGGGTGAAAACAAATTTTGTATGCATTGTTCATCCGTAAGCCAATAGACAACCTAAATTGGTGAACAAGGTGATTCTAAAAGAGCTCAAGCAGAAGCTCGATGGTACCAAAGGCTTATGGGCATAACTCATCCATAAAATATTATGGTCATATCATACCACCCCTCACTCTAATATTAAGGAGACTCTGTTCACCATGGTATAAAGAGAAAATACTATGATGCCTATAGAGATAGACACACCTTCATGGCGATGCTCCTAGTTTAACCAGAAGATGAACCAAGAGGGATTAAAATGTGCTACATATTTGATTAGCGAACTAAGGGAAGTCTCCCATGTCCAAGAAATTTCCGCAAATCAGAGAGCTGCAAGAAGGTACAATTTCAAAGTCATGCCTAGGGAAATGTGAGAGGGAGAAGTGGTAATAAAGGAAGTGGTTCTACCTGCACAATAGGGAAAGCTACAACCCAATTAGGATAGACCATATCGCATATTCCAGAAGCTCCCTTACAAGGCATACAAGCTTCAAGAATTAGACGAACGACTGCTACCCAGAACTTGGAATGCTCTCTGTATTAAATATTATTAAAGCTAGATTTTTGTAATTCCTTAGAGGACATAATCATTTACCTATGTACAATCTCTTGAATGTTTATGAGCAACAAGAACATTTTCTTATATTATGTATATTGGACTTCTTGGCAAAGATCCATACCGTGTTTTAAGGAAATATTATTTATGCGGGACTTCTTGGAAAAGATCCTTGCCTCCTCTTAAGGCAATATTTTTTATGTTGAATTTCCTGGAGAAACTACTTGCCCCTCTTAAGGTAATAGTTTGAAAGTTAGATCTCTGCACTAAGATCCTTGCCTCCCTTTGAGGCGATACAGATAAGTTTAACTAAACTACTCACCTGAGATACTTGGAGTTTCCTTGGGATGGATCCAACATATAAATATCTCCTAGGAGGCGCGATTGGAATCTCTAAGAGACTTAACTAAAAGTCTTGTCTGAGGGCTTGATAGAAGTATCACCCGAGAGGTCAACTCCTCGCCCGAGGGACTTGGAGTCTAATCAACTAGGCTCAATATACCTTCTCCTGAGGAACTAAGAGTTCAAATCAAACAGGCTAACTAAACTCCCCTCCTGAAAGACTTACAGTTTCCTCGGGCGGGATCCAACATATAAATCTCGCCCAAGAGACACGACTGAAGTCTAGCCTAAGATACTTAACCAAATGTCGTGTCTGTGAGTTTGATAAAAGTCTCGCCCATGAGGTCCAACACCTAGCATGAGTGTTTGGGAGTCACATCAACCAAGCTCAATATACCTTTGCTTGAGGGACTAAGAGTTCCCATCAAACTGGCTTACTAAACTCCCCGTCTAAGAGACTTGAAGGTTCCTCCGGCGCGATCGAACATGTAAATCATGACTGGGAGGCACAATGGAAGTCTAGCCTAAGAGACTTAACCAAATTCTTGTCTAAGGGCTTGATAGAAATCCCGCCCGAGAGGTCCAACACCTCGCCCAAGAGACTTAGAGTCTCCTCAACCAGACTCAATATACCTTATCCTGAGGTACTAAGAGTTTCCATCAAACAGGTTAACTAAAACCTCCTCCTGAGAGACTTTGAGTCTCCTCGAGCAGGATACAACATATAAATCTCGCCAAGGAGACGCGACTAAAGTCTAGCCTACGAGACTTAACCAAAATTCATGTATGAGGGCTTGATAGAAGTCCCGCTCGAGAGGTCTAACTCCTCTCCTGAGGTGCTTTAAGTCTCACCATCCGGGTTCAACATACCTTCTCCTGAGGGACTAAGTTCCTATTAAACAAGATGACTAAACTCCCCGCCTTAGATATTTAGAGTTTCCTCGGGCGGGATCCAACATATAAATCTCACCCAGGAGGAATGACTGAAGTTTAGCCTAAGAGACTTAACCAAAAGTTTCGTCTGAGGGTCTTATAGAAGTCTCGCCTAAGAGGTATAATTCCTCGCTTGAGAAACTTGGAGTTTTATTAGCCAAACTTAATATACCTTAGCCTGAGGGATTAAGAGTTCCCATTAAACAAGCTAACTAAACTCCCCGCCTGAGAGACTTCGAGTTTTCTCGGGCAGGATCCAACATATAAATCTTGCCTAGGAGGTGCGACAAAAGTTTATACTTAGAGACTTAACCGAAAGTATTGCTTGAGGGCTTTATAGAAGTCCCTCTTGAGAGGTCCAACGCCTCTCCTAAGGAACTTTAAATCTCATCATCCAGGCTCAATATACCTTCTCCTGAGGGACTAAGAGTTCCTATCAAACATGATGACTAAACTCCTATCTTGAGATGCTTGGAGTTTCCTCATGTGTGATATAACATATGAATCTCACCCAAGAGGAGCAATTTAAGTCTAGGCTAAGAAACTTGACCAAAAGTTTTATACGAGGGCTTGATAAAAGTCTCACCTAAGAGGTCCAATGCGTCGCTTGATGGATTTGGAGTCTCATAAGTCAAGATCAATATACCTTCTCCTGATGAACTAAGAATTCCAATCAAACATGCTAACTAAACCTGCCACCTAAGAGACTTGGAGTTTCCTCATGCAGGATCCAACACATGAATCTTTCCTAGGAGGTGCTACTAAAGTTTAGCCTAAGAGACTTAACTTAAAGTCTTATTTGAGGGCTTGATATAAGTCTCGCTCGAGAGGTCCAATGCCTCATTTGAGGGACTTTGAGTTTCATCATCTAGGCTTAACATACATTTTCCTCAGGTACAAAGAGTTCCCATCAAACAAGCTAACAAAACTCCTCACCTAAAAGACTCAAAGCCTAGTCTTCCTTTTTCAACACGCTACATCATTGAGAAACTTTGGGTCTCGGGATATCCCAATGATCGTTAGTTTAAAAGCATTTTGCTCTTTATAAAAGCCATTATGATTGAGGGACTGTGTAGTGATATATTTATAAAGGACCTATGAAGGCAGAAGCATTGTAGCCCTTAGAGGGGGCGATAACCATATGTTTCCCTCCAATAGGAGCTGTCTTATCCTAAATGCCTCTCACTCTTCCAATTATGGGAAACATGAGAAATATGTTTCTCGGTTAGAGAGAAGTTAGGGTAAATAGTTGATTCATGCCTTCTTGGTAAATAGGGATTCAAAGGTTCGCTATTGACTGGATGGGCGGTTATTATTTCCCAAGGAAACCCTAAACCTTAAAGCCTCTATAAATACATCAAACTTAGGGTTGAGGAGACAAATCATAATTTACCATCATAGCGCTTATACATAGAGCCTTTCACCTCACGTGAGTTGGCTCTCTCATACTACTGTAAACTCCATAAACACCACCAACAAGGCCTTTTGTCGCCGCAGGAAAGCCCTAAATATTGAAAGTTTAATTTTATTTTCTTCTATTTTACATTTTACTATTTCCAAAACAATCAACCATATGATAATCCAAGCTTAAAGTAATAGAAATTATTGAACGCTCTTTAAAACATAACCAATCCCTGTGAATACTATAAAAATGCACTTACTTTTGTACTTGCAACAGTTACAACACATGGATGTAAAAGTTTCTTTTTTGAATGAGAATTTAGAGGAATATTTTTATATAAATTAACCAATGAGGTTTTTTGAAAAAGAAAATGAACGTGTGATGTGCAAGTTTCTTGCCAATGGTATCTCAAGTTCAATGATACTATTATGTCCTTCGATTTAAGGAAATAAATTGTTGATCGATGTATATATCCAAAGGTAAGTGGGATCAAGCTTATTATTCTATTTTATATGTTGATGATATTGTGTTTGCAATTAACGATCTTGGTTTATTACACGAGACTAATAAGTTTCTCTCTAAGAAATTTGAAATGAAAGATATGGGTGAAGAAAGTTATGTGATTATAATAAGAATATTATAAATCACAAGGATTGTTAGACTTGTCTGAGAAAACATATATAAATAAAGTTTTATGGAGATTTAGAATGGATAAATGTTCAGCGTCTCTTGTTCCAATACAGAAATGAGTCAAAATTATTCTCATGCAATGTCTAAAGAAAGAATTGGAACAAAAACAAATGAAAAATATTCCTTATGCATATATTGTTTGGAGTTTGATGTATGCTCAAATATGTACAAGACCAATTATTAGTTTTGTAATTGGTATGGTAAGTAGATACTAGACTAATTCAGGGATGGATCATTGGAAAAAATCAAGGAAGTATTGAGATATTTGTAGGAGACGAAGGATTACATGCTTACTTATAAAAGGCCTGGTCATCTTGAGGTGATTAGATATTCAAATTCAGATTTTTCCAGTTGTGTAGATACAATAAAGTCAAAATTTAATTATGTATATCTTTTGGCTTGATGATTCATATCATGGAAAAGTGTGAAATAAATTGTCATTGATGCATCCACTGTGAAGGATAAATTTGTGGCATGCTTTGAGGCCACACTCTATGCTAATTTTCTACAAAACTATATTTTAGGACTTGGATTTGTCGACAATATTTCTAGGCTGTTAAAAATCTATTGTGATAATTCGATAACAATTTTCTTTTCTAAAAATGACAAGTATTATAAAGGTGTTAAGCATTTTTTCAAAAACATAGAGTGTCAATTGATCATATTAGCATAAATCTTATGATTGTTAACCCTTTGATGAAAGGGTTACCACCTAAAAAATTTGGTGCTGTTTAGAAAACACAACATTATAGTTTTTAATGAAATTATGATGTTTTATTGATGTATGTGTCGCTCTAAGCTCATTTATGTAATGTTTATGGTTTATTTCGTTTTCTACTTATGCATTCATGAAATTAATGATAATGAGATCAAATTATGTTATTGATAATGACATTATTTTTGAACTCATTAAGCATTTCTAGTTTAGGATTATATTGAGGAGAAAGACCAATATAGTAGTATACTAAAGGAAATATGTCGATTAAATGATACATAACTGTCATGAATCTTATTGTTTTATACTCTTAATTATGATAAATTATAGAAGCAATGCATATAAGGCAATGATAAGTGCAAATCTTGACTATTTTTGTACATAAAATCTTGGCATTTTTCGACGCTATTTTGCGATTTCAATGATTAATTTCCCCGAGTTTTATTATAATGTCATATAAATTGCAATCGGCTTTGGTATCCTTGATATGTGTCCTATGTGTGCAGGAAATGTGCAAGAAATCGGAGAAAAATACACAAAGCAATGAAGTGGGAACAAATCCGAGAAGGGGAAAATCTGTCATGTTCGCCAGGTAAACTGAAGGTGAGCGGTACTAGACGAGCTGAAGGCGAGGCTATTCACTGTAGAGGCAGTGGCTATTTTGCATCATGGTCGCTGGGCGAGCTCTCCAGGCGAGGTCTTGCGAGATCAGATATTTTCCAAAGGCGTTTCGATGCATTTTTGACTGATTGATGGCCAATAAAGTGAATTTCTCCGGGCGAGATGTAGCTCGCCGTGTGAGACAGGAAAACTTTAGTTTGTATATATTCATTTCTTCATAGATTTTTTAGTTATCTCTTGGGGAATTTTATACCCGTTTGATCAAATATGATTCTGTAGAGTTAGAAGCTTAGGAAATAACAAGGGAAGTGCATCTTGAAGATTCAGAATTGGATTCGCTGAAATCGTGGGGACAGCGCGAGGGAAGCTTGTTTTTCTTCCTTCTTCTCTTTGTAATCTCTCTCTTGTTAGGGATTGTATGTAAGTTTACTTGTAAAAAGTATGTATTTTTATTGATCATGGTGTTGTATGCGATCTATTTCATGAATCTATATCGATGTCATCTTCGTTTACTTGTTTTATATTCTAATTTTAACCGTTATAGACATATACTCTTCAGATCTAGATCTAGGATGAACATCTGCTAGACGCTAAACTCTAGACATAGATTTAGATTTAACATTCACTTGGGTATCGAATCTTAATGCTCTGTGTTATTTGATAGACTGAGAGATCGTCGATTAGACAATACAGTAAAAATATTTTCGGTGTTGTAGACATGCACTCTGATGTGAGCGATACGTGATGATACTGATAAGTGTTTTAGATTGTGTACAACTAATTAGTAGATTTACGTATTTGAGCGATGGACGAAATTCAATCCTGATGAGTTCTCTTGTCTCTCAGATGATACTTTAGTTTATTTATTCCTTTGTATACTTTACTTTTTATCAACCCTTAAACAATCAAACTTAAGAATGTAGAAACCATTGAGTGACATTTTATCCCTCGCACTGATCCCTGTGGAGGCGATAAAACCCAGAGGGAATTCTTCCAAATCGTTTGCTTCTTGCCGCTACACTGCAGCTCGAACAGGTAAGGATCGTTTATGTGCATCATTATTAATGCACTACTACAAATAATACAAGTCATGATGACGATTTCACCTCACGTATTGAAAAATCGAGGTCAAATACCTGAACGCACCTTTTTTTTATAAAAAATAATATATACAATATAATATGTCGATTATTTGGGAAATCGAGGGGTAAACTTATTCAGTGTACATGCTTCGAATCTCAGCAGCCTCAGTTTATGTTTTTATCTCGTTAAAAGTGGCGCCTTCTTGAATATTTTATTTTTAATCTAAAAATATCACTACTACAGAAAACATATACAACAACGATTGGAAAAGGAATACCATTATGCGTGAGGCAGTTGTTATGTAGCGTGTGGTTGTATATGTGCTACTTACAATCACAGTCGTATGACCGTGATTGAAAACCTGAAAGCGCATGACATATTATCACAATTGCTTTAAGTAACTATTGTAATATATTAAAGGTCCCATGTTCTATTCTCAACAACGCATTTTTGGTATATATATTATTCTGGGCAGCGTTCACTATACAACCACGGTCATATTTAACAACTGTCGTTAAATTATCTACTTTTTTAAAAAATATATTTCTACTTTTTGAAATTTTTCCATTTTTTAACCTGTATTTTTGTGGACCGTATCATAACAGAAACATCAATTATATTATGTAACAAAAAAATTATTTACTTCCTCAATTTCAAAAAATATTATTTACGTCATCAAACTTAAATGTATATCAAACATATATATATATATATATATATATATATATATATATATATATATGTTTGGAAATTAAACTCATGTTTGAGGACCCTTAAGCACATTGAAGATATACGCCCATCATTTACGAATGTCTACAAAGTCTTCGCAGATGAATGATGTATCGTCGTTAAAATCTACATAAAAAAGTGCGAAAATGTGAATATCATACATAAATGATAATCATAGTCAACTTAAACAATAATATGTTATTGTAAACAATTCATTACATATATAATATATACCTGATCTTATGAATCAACAATATCGCCGAAGACAATGTTTAACATGTGTTTCATTACATAATACCCACACTCGTATCCCTTTGGTTGTTTCCTCGTCTACAAAAAAAAACATTAATTTCATGAATGTTATAACCACACATGCATGTAACAATATATATAAATGAATGTCACAAGTAATATGGCCACTTACATTAGGCAAGATAAATGTTGGCTTTTTTTACTATTGTTAAAGATACAGTGTCGATGCACAACACCGTACATTGAAAATGATTTAAATATATTATGTGTTAAACCAATTACAAATTCAAACAAAATATTACTAAAGAGTTTCATATAAACATAAATTTACCTATTTATCGCTTTAATAGCTTGGGGGTATAGATTGGGGGTGTTACATTAAGTGGTATCAGAGCCAGTCCGTGTCAGTTTGTGTCAGTCCTTGTCGGTCTTGGTGTTGGGTTGAGCTGTTTGTTTAACCATAGTTGTTGTTATTGGAAACAAACAGAATATGGCTGGTAGGAATGACGCTGCTTTAGCTGCTGCTATGCAAGCTATGGCTCGGGTTGTTCAGGGTGCACCTAATACTGCAGGTAATGATGAGTTCAGGAAGAACAAACCGCCTGTCTTCAAAGGAAGATATGATCCTGATGGTGCACAGATTTGGCTGAAAGAGATTGAAAGGATTTTCTGAGTGATGGATTGTGCTGAGGATCAGAATGTGAGACTGGGTACTCACATGTTACTGGAAGAAGCTGATGATTGGTGGGTTAGTACACGTCATGTGTTGGAAGCTGCAGAGGAAGAGATCACTTGGGCTGTGTTTAGCATTGAGTTTCTGAGGAAGTATTTTCCCGAAGATGTACGAGGAAAGAAGGAAATTGAGTTCTTGGAATTAAAACAAGGTAATATGTCTGTTGTTGATTATACTGCTAAGTTTGTGGAGCTTGTGCAGTTTTATCCACATTATGCTGAAGCGACTGCGGAATTTTCTAAGTGCGTGAAGTTTGAGAACGGATTGCGCCCGGAGATAAAACAGGCAATCGGTTACCAAAGGATTAGAAGGTTTTCTGATTTGGTAGATTGCTGTAGGATTTTTGAAGAAGATAGCAAAGCTCGTTCTACTCACTATAAGAGTGTGAGCGAGAGGAAAGGGAAGCAACAGTTTCGGGGTGGTCCTTATGTGACACCAGCTGATAAGGGTAAACAAAGGGGTAATTATGAGAGAAGGCCAAGTGGAGGAGGTATGTCTAATTCTTTGAAATGTTACAAATGTGGTGAAGTGGGGCATCGTCAGTTCGAATGTAGGAAGGATTTGAGGAAGTGTTCTAACTGTGGCAGTTTTGGACATATTGCTGCTGATTGTGCTAGGAAGAATGTGGTGAAATGTTACAATTATGGGGAACCTGGTCATATTAGTACAAAGTGCCAGAAACCGAAGCAAGCTCCAGCTGGTGGGAAAGTTTTTGCATTGGCAGGAACTCAGACTTCAAGTGCAGATCGTCTGATCAGAGGTACTTGTTTTATTAATAATACGCCTTTAGTTGCTATTATTGATACTGGAGCGACTCATTCGTTTATTTCGTCTGAGTGCGCAAAGCGTTTGAATCTTGTGTTGTCTTCGATGGGTGGTGCAATGGTTATTGATACTCCAGCAATGGGGTCAGTAACTACTTCTTTGGTTTGTTTAAGTTGTCCTTTGACCATTTATGGTAAAGACTTTGAGATGGACTTGGTGTGTTTGCCGTTGGAGGGTTTAGATGTGGTTCTGGGAATGAATTGGTTGCAGTTCAATAGGGTTCATATTGATTGTTATCATAAGCTGGTAAGGTTTCCTTCTCTTGAGGAAGACGAAGACTCGAGTTTCTTATCTACCAAAGAGTTGAAGAAACTTTTGGTGGATGAAGCTTTGTTGTTTGGATTGTTTGTATCATTGACTGTGGATAGTCAAGTTTCACTTGATGTGTTTCCTATTGTGTGTGATTTTCTGGAAGTGTTTCCTGAGGATATTTCAGACTTGCCGCCAGAGAGAGAGGTGGAGTTTTCTATAGATCTAGTTCCTGGTACTAGACCTGTTTCTATGGCACCTTATCGTATGTCGGCATCTGAGTTGGTTGAGTTAAAGAAGCAGTTGAATGAATTGTTGGAAAAGAGGTTCGTGAGACCAAGCGTTTCTCCTTGGGGTGCTCCAGTTTTATTGGTGAAAAAGAAGTATGGAAGTATGTGATTGTGTATTGATTATCGCCAGTTGAATAAGGTGATGATTAAGAATAAGTATCCTCTTCCGAGAATTGATTATTTGATGGACCAGTTGGTAGGTGCTTGTGTGTTTAGTAAGATTGATTTGAGATCAGGGTATCATCAGATTAGAGTGAAAGAGGAAGATATTCAGAAGACGGCTTTTAGGACACGATACGGTCATTATGAATATTCTGTGATGCCGTTCAGGGTTTCTAACGCGCCAGGTGTGTTTATGGAGTACATGAATCATATTTTCCATGAGCATTTGGATCATTTTGTGGTTGTGTTTATTGATGATATCTTAATTTATTCTAAGTCTCGGGAGGAGCACGCGGAGCATTTGCGTATTGTTTTGCAGGTTTTGAAAGAAAGAAAGCTTTTTGCCAAGTTGTCCAAGTGTGAGTTCTGGTTGTCGGAGGTGAGTTTTCTTGGGCACGTGATTTCAGGTAATGGTATTTCTGTGGATCCATCTAAAGTAGAAGCAGTTCTACAATGGGAGGCTCCGAGATCCGTTACTGAAATTCAAAGCTTTTTGGGTTTAGCCGGATATTATCGAAGGTTCATTGAAGGTTTCTCTAAGCTAGCACTTCCTTTGACCCAGTTGACTTGTAAAGGGCAAGCGTTCATTTGGGATATTCGGTGCGAGGAAAGTTTTAATGAGCTGAAGAGAAGATTGATGACAACTCCGATTTTGATTTTACCGGATCCTAATGAACCGTTTGTGGTGTATTGTGATGCATCTTTGATTGGTCTAGGTGGTGTTCTGATGCAAGAAGGTAAAGTTGTGGCTTATGCTTCAAGGCAGTTGAGAGTGCATGAGAAAAATTATCCTACTCATGATCTTGAATTAGCAGTTTTGGTTTTTGTGTTGAAGATTTGGAGGCATTATCTCTATGGTGCAAGATTCGAAGTCTTTAGTGATCATAAAAGTTTGAAATATTTGTTTGATCAGAAAGAGTTAAATATGAGGCAGCGGAGATGGTTGGAATTTTTGAAGGACTACGACTTTGGCTTGAATTACCATCCTGGTAAAGCTAATGTGGTAGCCAATGCGTTGAGTCGAAAATCGTTACATATGTCCGCTTTAATGGTTAAGGAGTGGGAACTTTTGGAATCGTTTAGAGATTTGAGTTTGGTATGTGAAGTGACGTCCGGTAGCGTGAGGCTTGGAATGTTGAAGGTTACTAATGATTTTCTGAAGACTGTTAGTGAGAAACAGAAGATGGATGTGAAATTTGTGGATTTGATGACGGTTGGAGAGAAAAGTGAAAATGAGGACTTTAAAGTGGATGTTAATGGTGTTTTGAGATTCCGAGGTAGAATTTGTATTCCGGATGATGCGGAGTTGAAAAGGATGATTTTGGAGGAAGGACACCGGAGTAATTTGAGTATACAACCGGGAGCGAATAAAATGTACCAAGATTTGAAGAAGATTTTCTGGTGGTCTGGATTGAAAAGAGATGTGGCTCAGTTTGTTTATGCATGTTTGACTTGTCAGAAATCAAAGGTAGAACATCTGAGGCCTAGTGGTTTGTTGCAACCGTTGGATATTCCTGAGTGGAAATGGGACAGCATTTCTATGGATTTTGTGACAGGGTTGTCGAATACTCAGCGAGGGCATAATGCTATTTGGGTGGTTGTGGATAGACTGACTAAATCGGCGCATTTCATTCCGATTAACATCAGTTTTACTTTGGAGAGGTTGGCGGAGATTTACATCAGTGTGATTGTGAAGTTGCATGGGGTTCCGTTGAGCATTGTTTCGGATCGAGATCTGAGGTTTACTTCGAGATTTTGGGAAAGTTTGCAAAAGGCTTTAGGATCTAAATTGAGATTGAGTTCGGCTTATCATCCGCAGACAGATGGACAGACCGAGAGAACGATTCAGTCGTTGGAAGATTTGTTGAGGGCTTGTGTTCTTGAACAAGGTGGTGCGTGGGATAGTTATCTTGCATTGATTGAATTCACGTATAATAACAGTTTCCATTCTAGTATTGGAATGGCACCTTTTGAAGCGCTGTATGGACGAAGATGTCGAACGCCGTTGTGTTGGCACGAATCTGGTGAGAGTTCGGTAGTTGGACCAGAGTTGGTGCACCAGACTACGGAAAAAGTGAAGCTTATTCGTGAGAAAATGAAGGCTTCTCAGAGTAGGCAAAAGAGTTATCATGATCGGAGAATAAAAGATCTTGAGTTCCAAGAGGGCGATCATGTATTTTTGAGAGTTACACCGGTAACGGGTGTGGGTCATGCGTTGAAGTCGAAGAAACTTACTTCTCAGTTTATTGGTCCTTACCAGATATCCGCGAGAGTGGGTTTTATGGCTTATAGGGTGGCGTTGTCGCCGAATCTGTCGAATTTACACAATGTGTTCCATGTTTCACAACTTCGGAAGTATGTTCCGGATCCGTCGCATGTGATTCCGATGGATGAGGTTGAGGTAAGGGAGAACCTTACGGTTGAGGCATTACCCGTTAGGATTTTGGATCGCGAGGTGAAGCGGTTGAGGGGCAAGGATATTGCACTTGTGAAGGTAGCGTGGGGAGGCGCTGCTGAGGGCAATTTGACTTAGGAGTTGGAGAGTCGGATGCGGGAGTCGTATCCAGAGTTGTTCGTCTCAGGTATATTTTCGAGGACGAAAATTTCTAAGTGGGGGAGAGTTGTAACGCCCCAGTTTTAGTATTTTTATTTAATCGAGTCGGTTTGATTATTTTATTATTATATTATTTTATTTTCGAATTTTATTTGGAAATATGTTATTTTTCAATGTTGTGATATTTTATCGCGTTTTGGGAACGTTTGCGAGATATTTGAGTGTAGGGGTATTTTGGGCATTTCACTTTATTTTTCTTAAGTTAAGAAAATAGAAAATAGAAAGAGAGAAAAATAGAGAGAAAGAAAAAGAGAAGAAGGAAAAGGAGAAGAAAAGAGAAAGAAAGGAGAAAGAGAGAAAATCTTGGAAAATCTAGAAATCGAAACAACCGACTTTCCAAACACGATTAAATCGGGTAAGGGTGCGAAACTTGATTATTATATACTTGTGTATGATTATGTATGTATGTTTTCGATTGCTATTGGATTGAAATGGAAATATAGAGTAAAACCCATAAATGTTGAAAGTGTTAGAAATTGATCCAAATGTGTCTGAAATCATGTTTTATTGTTCCTTATTGTTGATACATGATAGATACATGTTATTAGGCCTTGTATTGGTAATTTTTCTGGTGTTTAGGTGAAAATTGGGTTGAATTTGGTTTGAAAACGCAGAACAGAATTATGCAGAAAATTCTGGTTTTTCCACTGCCCATACGCGTATCGCTCAAGGCAATACGCGTATTGGTCAAGGCAATACGCGTATGGCATTGAAGGATTGTGGTCAATGCACGTATGGAGTTTCATTTTCTCGGCCATCTGCCCATTTGCGTAATGGTACGCGTAAGACTTTAGGGAAATACGCGTATGATGTAGGGCACTACGCGTATTGGATTTTTAATGGGAATTTTGGGAAAAATGGGTCTCTGCCCATACGCGTATGACCTTGGGCAATACGCGTATGGAATGGGCGAGGGAGCAGGGCAATACGCGTATGGCTCAGGGCAATACGCGTATGGCCAGGAACATTGCAAAATGTGGTTTTTTCGCGATGTCTTTTCTTGTTTAGTCCGTAACTTGTGTTCCGGTTATCCGTTTTTAACATTCTTGGTATCGCTGGATAGCTATTGAACTGAACTTTCTTATGATGATGGTTTTAAAATTGTTGGCCGATTTAATTATGTTGGGAATTTGGAATAGTGTCGTTTTTCCGACTTTTGTCGTTATAATTGCGTGTGATTTATGTGTATCGTGCAGTGTGCTGATGTATGGTGTAAATGCATGTGTTTAGTTGGTGTGATGATGGTTTGTGGCCGTATGGCAAATAAATGCATTGTTTTGGGCTTGAATTGCAAAGCATGATTTTGTTGAGTGAGATGATTGCATATATGTGTGCATTTGAAGGTCATGAGTCATTGTATGCCAAGCATCATGATATGCATTCTTGTAATGTCGTGTGCCCATGTGGGGTGTGAGCGAAGGTTTGGTTCCAGAGGGAATCCGCTATAACGTCGTGTGCCCGTGTGGGGTGTGAGCGATGATTATAGACGATCGTGTGCCCGTGTGGGGTGTGAGCGACGGGGGACATCGTATGCCCGACGGGGAGTTACAGTGATGTAACGAGCGATGATTCCAGCAGAGTTCCTGAGTGAACTAGTGATGAGATTCATGGATGAATGGTACCACATATGCATTGCATAGAGTCGTTGTGTCGGTCTCTGTGCATTTGCATAAATCATGAATATGATTGACTATGTGTGAGAATTGTGAATGAATTGATATATGTTGGTGATAATTGTATTGTGTTATGTTGTATTTGGATTCTGTTGTGCGTTGTGGTGAGAATATTTTACGTGTGTAATGTTGTGTTATTATATAATTATATACAATTATATTATGATTGTGTTCCTCACCCTTCTGTTGTTTTATAATGCTCTATGAGGCATTGCAGATTAGATTGTTGGAGGTCTTTTTGTGAAGCTTAGGTCTTCATCCTTTTGTCGGTCGGCTCTGATATGTGGCACCGGATAGTTAGGGAGATCGTTGGTGATTTATGTGTATATGTATATGTTTCTTTTGGGATTGTATATGTATGATTGTATGTGGCAGACAAACTTTTCATGATATATATATATATATATATATATATGAGATTTCAGTACAAATTTTCCGCTTTTATTCTGTACCTGAATTGTGGGTAGTAGGACTAAGTTCCTCTGTTAATTGCTACCTGATTGTTGCATATCTTTATGGGCAGGTTTATGTGTATTTTGTTTCAATTTGATGTGACCCCTCGATCTATGCCGTGAATGTTTTAAATATACTCTGATGAAATTTTGTATTTTATTTATCGCTTTAATAGCTTGGGGGTATAGATTGAGGGTGTTACAAAACCCAACTTAAATAAACCATTGTTATTTTCTGATTGCATTCGTCTCATCGTGCATTTCACGCTCTTTTACATATATATTGTGGTTTATTGGTCTGACTCCTTCGATATAACGCTATCTTCGATTATAGTTAAATTTCCATAAGAACAAGACATTGGATAATCTGCCTCATCATCATCACTTATCATCATAATTTTTATAATCGTAATTTTTACGATTATAAGTGTTGAAGGTGAGGCAGATTAACTAATAAATTGTTGTTAATGAAATTTAACTATAATGAAAGATAGCGATGCATCTAAGGAGCCAGATCATTATACCATAATCTATATATAAAAGAACGTGAGATGAACGATGAGAGGCATGCAATTCAGAAACATTGATTCATATAAGTTGGTTTTCAAATACAACTTAATTTGCAGATTATAAATATCTATGTCAAATTAAATGAATGCATTTTAAGTGAGGGTTAGTGAAACAAATAATCTACATAGAATGTAATAAACTCAAACAACATCATTTACCAGAACCAGATATTATAAACTCATACAATACACTTGCTATCACCAGCATCATCACCATGTATCATCCCCTTAACCTGTAAGGAAACACATCAAACTTCAACAATGAGCATCCTCTGTTAAAACCAAACCCTAAAACCATAATCCAGTGAAGAGTAAAGAGAAATCGAAAGAGATATATTATAAATTTCCAGGACGCACCTTTTAATGAAACTAATCACGGAACAAGAAGCAATTATGATGTTCATCTAGTTTGGAAAGCAATGAAAAAGAAATATAAGGAGGAAGAAGCTTACACAAAAGCTTCATACTTCTTATATTTCTTTTCATTGTTTCTAAAACTAGATGAAGTTTGCTGCCACTGTTGTTTCTTCATTTACTAACATCTTGTTTGATTGTCTCACAACGGTTTGGTTCTGTAACCGATGTTATATACAAATAATTTTTAATCAAAAAACAAAATAAATATGATAGCGACTTAGTTAAGATATGTCACCACGGTGTAGGGAAAAACCGTGGTGACCATAGCGTTGTTGAATGCGTATATTGTAGTAGTGGTAGTGATGAATTGTTAAATCACATGAAACATGTGAAAGAATATAAGAGTATTTAATAATTAAATAAATAAAATAAAATGTGTTATTAAAATAACATAAAGTTGTATTATTCAAATAAAATATATTAAAAAAATATTTATCTACCAAATAATATACACATTTTAATATCTTTATGAACGTAAGAATGAGATATTTTTAAGATTTATAGTATGTTTGAAAGTATGGTCAACAAATTAAAGAACCTGTTGCATTATAGAAACCCTTTGCAAAAACAGAATTTTTGGAATTCCTTGTCAGGCCTGGAATTTTAAATTTTTTGAACTCTTAGCAAAGATGGTTGGAAAATACATCTGTGTTGATGACAATACCTTGAAGGGAAATTGTATGGATGTAGCTCGCATATTGGTAAGGACAAGCTGTGCGGTGGTTTTAAACGAATCTTTCACGGTGAATATTGACAGGGAGACTTTTGGCATCAAGATGGTGGAGGACACTTATGGTCCTCTTCGCATTTCAGCGGAACCAGCAAACTCTATCAAGGTTAATCAAGATTATTCCTCTGATTCACATGATGGATGGAGCTTTATTGACAAGTTTGATGAAGCGACTTCCATGGGCGAAGAATTGCAGGGGGAGTTTGTAGAAGGAGATGTAGGCTTTAGTCCATCGGTTTTCAAAACAGATCAAGTGATAGGGGAGGAAAGCGAAGGGAATAGGGTAGGTTATAGCGATAGGGCTGCTGAAATAGCAGACTCTATTCTGAAGGTTTCAGACGAGATGTTGGACTTTGACGAGGCATTGGTTGCATGCAAAAGGGATAGGAAACGTGTGTCAGGAAAAAGTATAAAGCAATCTTTTGTTTCTTCAGGAGATCGAGGTAAGAAGATTATTGTGGGGACGGAACAATTGATTAAATTCAATAGGAACCTTTTGGCGAATGGCGACAAAATCACGTGTCATAGAAAGGCGAAACTGAAGAAACTTGGAATTTTTTATGGGCCGATGGGCAAACTTAAGCCCAATAATCCAAAGGTGGGTAGACTTCTGCAGTCTGTCAGCCCAGAGGAAAAAATTATTGGGGAAGGTTTTCTTGATTCAATCGCGGGTCAAAATATTGGGGATATTCAGAAGGAAAACCCTAAAAGCTTGGATCCCCTTAATTCAGCTTCATCCTTTACATCACAAGAGTCGGAAAATTTTTCAGGAGGGGAGGTTCTTTGCTGCGAATTAACGTCAGACTCTGATGTTAGGAATTGCAACAATAGATTTTGGAATCAAAGGTGGGAGAAAAGATTTGGGAGGCGGCTTTGAAATTGGGTTTAACTCCGAAGGGGGAAGATAAGGATTTCAAGCGGCATATAGAAGAAATGGAAATCAGAGACAAACCTAAAAAAGGTGGCAAGAAGGTGACGTTCAAGGTTCCAAAATGATTATAGGTTCACTAAATATAAGAGGGGGAGGAATCCTGTCTAAAAGGAGAAGGATCAATAAAATCATCTCAACAAGTAAGGCTGATGTTTTCTTCATTCAAGAATCAAAATTGTCGATGGTGGACCGAGGTATTATTAAGAATTTCTGGAACATAGAGGGAGTGGGGTGGTCTTTCAACGGTTCTTAGGGTCAGTCAGGGGGCTTGATTACATTGTGGAAGGAAGAAACTTTAAATGCTTTGTGGTCTTTCAAAGGAGCTGGTTTCTTGGGTCTAAATGTGGAGTGGAAAAGTGAGTTCTATTATCTCCTTAATGTCTATTCCAGTTGTTTTTTTCCTGCTAAGAAACAATTGTGGAGGGAGATCATGTCTTTAAGAAACAAATGGAAGGATGGAGAGTGGATATTAGGAGGCGATTTCAATACAGTGCTGAGAAATTCTGAAAGGAAAGGCAGGAGTGTGTGGAAGAAAACAGTTGAACAGTTGGCTTTTAGGAATTTTATTGAGAAGTCTAATTTGGTGGATCTCCCTGTAATCGGTAATAAATACACATGGTTCAGTGGAGATGGGTTATCGATGAGCAGGATTGACAGGTTTCTGGTGGATAGAGCTATCATTTTCAAATGGGGTATGGTGAGTCAACTGATAGGGAAACGTGATGTTTCAGATCATTGTCCGATCTGGATCCATCTCAAGTATACCAACTGTGGTCCAAAACTGTTCAAGTCGAATAATAACTGGTTCGATAACTCTGAATTTTATGGTTTTGTGGAAAAGGCTTGGAAGGATATAAAGGTTACTGGTAGAAGCGATTTTGTAATTAAGGAGAAATTTAAACAGCTGAAGGTCTTAATCAGAACATGGAGTCTTGAGCGTTTTGGTTGGTATGATTTGAAGGTGGAAGAAGGCATTAAAGAAATGAATATTATGGATTTGAAGCTCTCTGTGTGTAATGTTCAGGAGGTCGAGGGTTTGGTGAAGAAGAGAGCGGAGGCTTGTCGGCAGATGTGGAAGAATCTCAAGATCAAAGACAACATGATTATTCAGAAGTCGAGGAGAAGATGGAATTATGAAGGCGATGAAAATTCGAGACTTTTTCATAGCTACATCAATGGCAGACACAGGAGGAAATTTATTGGTGCGATTGATTCAGAAGAGGGTAGAGTGGAAGGGGTGGAGGAAGTGAAGGAGGCTGTTTTTCAATTCTTTAAGAATCATTATTCAGAACCGGTAGAGGATAGACCAGGATTGGAAGGTGTAAGCTTCAGCAAATTGTCTGAGGCAGATTCTGCTTTTCTGGAGACAGAGTTTTTGGATTCTGAGATTAAGGCAGCGGTTTGGGATTGTGATGACTCAAAGAGCCCGGGACCCGACGGCTTCAACTTCTTTTTCATAAAGAAATGTTGGTGTAATACCCCAAAATTTGCTCTCCCTCTTTGTCATCATAGCATGGCATTATCATTTATCATATCATATCCACCTCATTAACATTACATTGCATTTAACATAGAAAAATGAAGCATAGCATCCTTCTTACCATCAGGGCATGGATCAGGTGGAAGGTGGTCAATCAAGGGATCATTCAAAGCACAAAAAGGTCAATCAAGTTTCCTCAAGGCAAGCCAAGAGGCCTTTCATGTCTCATACTATCTCAATGGAACATCCACAACCTCAAGAATGAGAGATTCAATGGGAGATTGAAGCACTATATCTTTCACTATGCAAGAGGTTCAAAAACTGAAGGAAAACCCTCAAAAGAGATAGCTCATTGATCCAAAATCATCCTCAAATGGTATATCTCATCATCCTTTAAGAGGACACACAACATACTCTGAGGAATTTGAAATTGAAGACTGCACATTTTTCTCCTAGGAGGTGGGCACCTAAACTAGGGTTTCCAATTAAATCAGGATATCTTTGATTTTTTGGACAAAACTTGATGTCATGGTGTCCTATATGTTCTTAAGTGTATGTGTATGGAAAATTACCTCTCAATTGGTTTTAGAAGTGGTTCAATTGGAAGAAATATCAAAAATCAGGAAATTTGGGGGCAAGTCAAATAATCAGAGGAAAAAGTCAACTCTTGACTTTTTGAGGCCAAATTCATAAAATTCATGCTATATGTGTCCAATGTACAAAATTTGATCAAGAAACTCCAAAGGAATCATGAAAAAATCAAGAGGTGGAAAGTTGCCATTTTTGAAAGAAGAAGGGTTACTAAAAATAGCAAGTTTTGGCCATTTTGCATCAGAGTTTGAACCAAGGCCATTTAAAATTGAAGCACCAAATGAAAATTCCACTCAGCCACAACAAAATATCTTGTTTTAAGCTTCACATCCATATGTGGAACATCTCTATTGGATAAAAATTGAGTGAGATATGATTGATCAAAGTTTGAGCAAAGTAGGTTCAAAACTAGGTCATGACCAAGATTTTCAGGGCACGCGCGCAGTCATTTTAACAAACATGTGGTGGGCCAAATGTCCACTCATTTTTCTCATGGTTAAAGGCCTCAAATGAAAAATCTTTCAACATGAAAGTTGTTCCTCTATGTGAGATCTTTAAGATTGGTGTTCATGTTTTTTTCATTTGATCAAAGGTCAAGAAGTTATGTTGAGTCCAAGTTGTGATGATCTTGCTGAAAATCCATGCCAGGTACACCTTGCCAACCAACCTCATTTCCTCGTCCATAACTAGCTTCCAAACCTTTGTGTTTCAGGTCATGTTTCAACCTTTCCCAAGCATTATGTCAACTCATTTTTCATACCAAAGTTGTTCTATTATGTTCCCTCTTTTCATTGATTCCAAAACCATACAGTTTCATGCCATGAACATAGAGAACTCCATTCTCAAACACCCACTGTTACAATGATGACTTGCTGCATAATTTTGGTTCAAGCACACATCAAATACATGACAGAAGTTGTATGTTTGCTTCCTTATTGAGACCAACACATGCCTGCACTCTTTACACACTTGCTCGAGTCATACATGAAAAGGGAAAGGTTGGAAGCTTGCTATAGAAGTTTAGCAGCAAGAACATGGTAACACATTATGAACCAGCCACACCATATCATGGCTCTCCCTAACTAACTTGACTCAGTTAGTTAGGGATGACTCACTTAACTCCACATAACTCAGTTAACTCACTCATTAAACCATGGTTAGAGTTTACTATAAAACCAAACCTCACTCTCTAATTTCATTTTCAGCTTCATTCTTCCACATTCTCTCCAAAAACTCCCTCTGCTCTACTCTCAACATCACCATTGCAAGGAATCTTCGAGTTCACATTGTTCATCCTCCTACTAAATCTTCTATGATTCTCTCTCAACTTCACCAAAGAGCAACTGATTTTTGAGCTTGGATCTCATTTCTTCTCCCCTGAATCATCATCTTCATCAAAGCCTTTATTTGGCCAAGTGAAGCTTAAGGAAGAAGCAAGCATTTCCTCTGGTTTTCTCAGACTCTACAAGAACTACAAGACCAGGTTCCGGAGCTTACAAATTCTTCTCTCACGTTTACTTGTTTATTTTGTTGTTTTCATGATGATATGAGCTCACTAGGAGCATTTGAACTCTGGCTAGTTGATAGAGCTTCTTAGAAGCTTAGATCCAAAAACTTAGGGCAATATGTTCGTGCTTGTTTCTTGCTATATGTGAATGGTTTGATGATTTCATTGATGGATTTGGAATGTACGTGACTTCCTGAACATTTTGATGTGCATTGCATAAATTTCTGGAATGTTTGGTTGATTGCAGCGCCGGAGAAGGTGACCGGAGGTCCCTCTCCGGCCGGTGAGTTGATGTTAGGGTTTAGCATGTTCTAATCTTGTGCGTCCATTTTGGCATGATCGTGTGGTGATAATGGTGACAGCGCATTAAAAAACTCGTGCAAGTCATGTGCACATTTCTGATGGACTTAGCCAAATTGATATTCACACCCCCATGCCTTAAGCCCAAACCATTTTTGAACTCATTTTTACTAGGCATGCACCCCCATTCATTTTTGCATTACATTTTATTTTCTATTTTTACTACACGTTTTCTTTTTAATTTTTAAAAATATCAAACATTATCATAAAATTCCACAAAAATTCATGAGCATCATTAAAACATTTATAAAATTTTTCATGATTTTATTTTCTGATTTTATGACATTTTTACCTCTACTCCATAATTTTCTTTGAATTTCTTTGGTGTGCATTCTTAATGTGGTACATGATCTTGTTTAATTTTGTTCTTGATCATAAAAAATTGTTCTGATGCTCTTCTTTTTGCATTGAGTCATTATCATCTTGAGGTATGTTAAGTGATTTTTATTTGATTTTTTTAGGTCAGTTTATGGCATGTTTGGTGGTCATTTTGTGCTACCTTGTATGATAGGTCCACTTGACCTAAATGCATTGTTTGACATCATTTTACCTTGGTTACTTGCATGCTACTTTGATATGTGATTCATCTCTGATTAGTGAAATTCAATACCATGTTTTCATAATTTTCATGAGGCCATTTGATTTTTGTTTGATGCATTTCATTTAAAGCATTATAACATGTCACATCATTGTAATTTTTGTGCATGTTTACATGATTTCTTTTGGACATACTTGCATGATCATTTGCCTATTTTGTGAACTACACTCTTGACATTATAGGTCATTGATACATATCATATGTCATCTTTGCATGTTGGTTATCATTTGAACCTTGTGCACCTTTAACATGTTGTGTTTGCACTTTCCTTTGTTTGGAACTTCCATTTCAATTCTACTTCTTCTATCACTTCTTAAATGTTTTGATGTGTCATGCATGAATAATTGTGAGATGTTTGTGAAATAATTTTTCATTTCATTTCAATTCTGATCCATGGATTACATGTTCCATTTATGCACATTTCTTCTTTTTCCTTTCATCTTTCATTCTCCCTTTTCTTATGGTGGCATGTTCTAATGCCATGGATGATGTTTGTTGCCTATCCACTAGGACTTGTATGATAATGATCATTTGTTTACCATGTGATGTACATTCTGGTTGTGACCTTAGAATTTGGTTTCTCATCTAATTCTTTTGAGCTTTATGGTGCATAAATGTTCTTTTACTCCCTATATTTCTTACACATGTTTACTAACCATGTAGGGGCTTTGGTAAGTTTCAATTGAGTGTGGATAAGGAATCCACATTCAAACTTCTATCCCTTCATCTTTTACAATTCCATTTTGTGTTGTGTTAAGCACTTATGTGCTTTCTTTTAATAACTCATCACTTTCCCTTTGTGAATTACAATTCATCTTCTTCTTTAGAAGTGAATTGTTTAATTCCTTCTTTCTTTAGACTTTAGGTTGAAACCTCACAAACCATTAGAATCACTCCCTTAACTAATCAATTAGGATTGAGTCTTAGTCCACATAGATTTTACCTTTCTTCTCTCTTGAGTCTCTCTTCTCATCTCTTAAAGGAAACTCAAAACATTTAATAAAGGTAGGCATTTATTGCATTTAGGCCTCTCACATAAAGAAAAGATTATAAGGGGTATTCTCTTATAATCTTAAAATGTATAGCATATAACCCATCTTGGGTCAATGTGTTAAACATTTGATCTTGTGTGAGGGACTTAAATGCAATACTTGTTGGAAGATACAAATAAAAAACACTTCTTCATTTCTTAATCAACAAAAACACTTAATAAACACAAATACGCTAGTGTGTTTGAACCTTGACGATTGGAACTAAGTGTGGGGGTCTTCTTCACTCTTAGCGTGCTTTCTTACCCATTCCATCTTGGAATGTGAGAATGCACACATTCCAATGACTAAGATTCAGATACACTATCATATGCAAACAAATAAAAAACTCTTAAAAGACAAAAAACAAACAATAACGTCTTTCCTTCGGGAATTCTTTTCTCACCTCACTCAATCTCAGCGTACGAACGTGCTTCTACTCGTTCTCTTGCAAGATGGTAACGCACTCGGACCAGCGAGCCTGCAACACCTGAGCTAGAACGTAAGTCGTTCTCTAAAAAACACAAACAACTTTCCCTAGTGAGGGGAACTACGTCGCTCTCATTCTCATGCTCCCGGTGAGATACGTAGGCAGTGGGGTAGGGCTCATTCGAGCACTTCTTTTATTTTCCCTACATTTGTTTCTCTTTCTCTTTCCATTCCTTTTCCAGTTCCTTTTTCCAGTATCTTTTCTATCACCCTTTGATCGAGACAAGCAAGCGTGGATCCCATCGGGTACGATGGACGCGTGGGGGTGCTAATACCTTTCCTTCGCGTAACCGACTCCCGAACCCAGTTCTCTTGGTCGCAAGACCATGCTCTATCCTTTCCTTCAGGTTTATGCGGTGTTTCCTTTCCCTCTCATGGGATAAATACACATTGCTGGCGACTCTGTTTGGTGCCACTTTCGCGTTTGTACTAGGATGAAAATCCCGGGAGCGACAGGTGGCGACTCTGCTGGGGATCGAACCCAGAATCTCTGGTTTCCTTAGCGAGTCAATCCTAGCGCTTGTTTGCTTTTCTTTCATTGGGTGTATTTTGTTTGCGGTATTTACTGTTGTATGGTATTATTATTTACCGTTTTGCTGCTTTACTGTACTTTACTGTATTTATCGCATTTACTGCATTACATATCATTATTGTGCTGGACTGTGCTGTTGTTTTCTGTTTGGCGGGCGGGATGTTCTGAGAGATAAGCCCACTACCAAGGCTTGAGTACACACATAGGTATTAGAGTGGATAGTTGTGACGCTTGCGTGGTGGTGACCACGTATTGTTGTTCATGAGACCCACAACCAGACGAGGTTCTATCAGGAGCTTTCTGCTACTGCATGTTATACAGGCCAGTGGTTATTCTCTTGAGGAACTGTCGACTCTGGTGACCATTCCCGAGGACTCAGTTGCGGCACTCCTCCCGAGTTGTGACAGTGGCAGACCACATTCCGTGGCAAACCCATTGCACATTCTCGATCCGAGGACCCAATGCTGAGAACTTGCTATAGGACATCCCTTTTTGAAAGAGAATCAGCGGAGGCACTCCTCGATTGGCGATAGTACTGTACCCTGAGGGATGAATGTACTATTGCTTCTCGACCTCAGTGCCAGAAGCTGAGGACCTTTTTGTTTTGGAGAATCAGTTGAGGCCTCCTCGATTGATGATGATGCCAAACCAGAAATGGTGAACGTATCATCATTTCTTGACCTGAGAGCCCGGGATACTGAACATCCTAGTACCCACATGTGAGGAGGGCGGGTTGTTTACAGGTTTGCAGGTAAACATGACCTCCTACATACCCGATTTTCTATCATCATTGCACAAAAAGGAAGTTTCATCCTATTGTATTCAGATGGTTCTTATCTATGGTTCTATATTAGTCTCAGAGCTACACTGACACCGTTCACAGTTCAGTACAGACACCTGATTACCTGATCACATTGCCCTTTGCATTGCATTATCATATCCTAACATACATGTTTATTCATTTCCAGGTGCATATATTACCCTTGATTCCAGTCATCAGGTCCCTGCAAAGATGAACGCTAAAGAGAGGAAGAATATCATCAGCTATAAGTTCCTTACGCCTACTTTAGGCCCTATTGTTATGCTGAAGGGAATGGCGAGCCCTGCAGTACGAGAAGCTTTTGAAGAGAAATATGGGTGGATTTTATCTATGGTCCGTAATGTCAGTGATTATGAAGCCAGAGGTCTCCATACGTTGATGCAGTTCTATGATCCGCCCCTGAGGTGTTTTGTATTTCCAGACTACGTGTTGATTCCTACCTTGGAGGAGTATTCCAATATGTTGGGGATTGCTATCAAGGAGGAGCCCCCTTTCTTTGGATCGGTGGGGGATCTTGACTTTGGAAAGGTGGCTGGTGCTCTTTATTTGAGCAAATCAGAGTTAGGCGCCAATGTCTCCAACAAAGGAAAGATTCGTGGTTACAAGCTGGAATATCTGATTAAGAAGGCCCAGGAAGCAGCTAAAGGCGAGAATTGGCTTGTTTTTAATGCCTTGCTAGCCCTTTGTATATATGGCATAGTGTTGTTTCCCAACGAGCCGGATTTCATTGATACGAACGCTATACGAATATTCCTGATGAAGAACCCGGTGCCAACGCTACTGGGAGATCTTCACTACTCGTTGTACAACCGAAACGAAAAAAAAAGAGGAGGGATAATTCGTTGTTGTGCACCCTTGTTCTATAAGTGGTTTGCAGGCCGTTTACCACAATCAGGGGCTTTTGTGGATTCCAAAGATTCTCTAGAGTGGAAACAGCGTTTAATGGGATTGGTGGCCAAGGACATCGTATGGGTAGATCACGGGCTGATTGGCAAGAATATTATCCACAGCTGTGGTAAATTCCCTAACGTTCCACTGATAGGAAGACTGGGTGGGATTAACTACAATCCTTCTTTGGCCATTCAGCAATTTGGGTATGCCCTGATAGGTCCGCCTATTAAGAGAGATGTGGAGGAGTCCCTCTATTTTCACACATCAGATGGTTGGGAAGCAGCACAGAAAGCTTCTGAAAGCTGGGGTAGCGTACTGAAAAAGGGGAAAGTTACTCTAGGCAAGCCTAACAACCGGGTTTATCCAGCATATGAAGAGTGGGTGAAGAAAAGAGTTGAAGATTTTCTCTTGCCTTTTGGTAAGGCACCCCTTTTGTATCCGGAGAATGAGAAAGCAAGAAGCACTGCTACTGTGGAAGAAGTTGACAAGTTGCAAGCCTTGGTGAAAAAGCTCCAAGGAGAGAATTCCGAGTTGAGTAGCCGTCTTCAGAATGCTCTACATGCCAACAAAGAGCTGGAGTGGAAAGCCCAAGATGCTGAACAAATCCTAACTGCAAAAGAAAAAGACTTTACTGGAAGAGCCCAACATTTCCGGAAGATTAGTAAAGGTGCTGATGATGCTACTCAAGCCCACAAGCAAACCAAACAGGCGTTAGCACAGACCAAAGAAAAGTTAACAAAGTTTCAGCACGCTTGGGACGAAGTTAGGATAGAGAATGCTGAATTACAGGAACAGTTGCAGATTAAGGACGAAGAGCTTGAAAAGGCGCATGAGCAGAGGAGAAAGTATCGGGAAAGCCTCGGTAAGAGTCAAGAACAGCTAGAAGAAGCTAGAGGTGAGCTGAGGAATACCAAGAAAGAGCTTGAAGAAGTCATGATAGAAAGGGAGATACTCAAGACGCAAGCTGGCATAAAGAGACACAAAGGAGTGTGTGATGACGAGGCTCTGATGCTGCATATGGGTTCTTTAAATGAAGCTCTTGAGAAAAGGGATGTCTTGATCAAAGAAATGATTGAAAAGCCGAATCACCAGTGTACCCGTATACTTTTTGAGGAGATCAAATACTCAAGTGATAAGCTGAAGGATGTGGAATTGTCAGACTGATGTTCTTTTCCTTATATTTTGTTATTAATGGTTACCATCAGGCTTGTTGATGGATCCATTTTTCCTTGTATTGCATTTGCGGTTGAACCTTTCTTAAATGTACTTGAATACTTCGTTAAATGAGTATGAGTAGTTTTATTCAGAATTATTCCTTATCAGATAGCTGCACACAAGCACATGACCACGACACGTCTCTTTATATCACGATTTCTGGTCTTCAGATTTCTGTGGTTGGATTGGAATCAGGGTATAAAGCACCTCGGAAATGACAAACATGGCATTGCATATCATTTTGCATTTTTGTTACTTGCTTTTCAGGTACTCGTTGCAGGGTCTCTAACCTTTATTTGGTTTCAGGCAGTATAGCTGAGAATCATATTCACCGATATTCGATGCGAAGAAATCAAGTAAGAATCATGGATCAAGTGCAAAGTGATTTGGCTGAAATGAGGGCGCGTATGGACCAGTTCATGACCCTCATGACTGGCATGGCGCAAAATCAGGAGAGATTGAGGCTTCTGGTCGAGCGTCCAGACAATGGGCCCGAAGGTGATCAGCATGACAATTCACAGGGACATGGCATTCCTCCTCCCGGTGGCAACCCTCCTCCTGGTGGTAACAATCGAGGTAATGGAAATGGTAGGCATGCTGGTGTTACTCTTGAAGATCCTCTGGAAGACCAATTTACTCTGCTGGATGCTGATGTGGGTAATCAAGGTGATCGAAGGTATGATGAGTTAGCAGAAAAGATCAGGGCCATAGAATGCAAGAACTCTATGGGCATTGATGTTACTAGCTTGGGGCTAGTCCCAGGAGTCAGAATTCCCCCCAAATTCAAACCTCCTACTTTTGATAAGTATCACGGCAATGCGTGTCCCCAAACGCATCTTCAAGCTTACTTTGGGAAGATTTCAGCCCATACGGATGACGAGAAGCTATGGATGCACTATTTTCAGGACAGTCTGGCTGGGGCATCCTTGACCTGGTATATGAAGTTGAATAGAGCTGCTGTGAAGAGTTGAAAAGATTTGGCAGAAGCATTCCTGAAGCAATACCAGTACAATATTGACATGGCGCCCAACCGCACTCAATTGCAGGGGTTGTCACAAAATGCCAAGGAGAGTTTCAAAGAATATGCACAGAGGTGGAGGGAAATGGCTGCCCAGGTTCAACCTCCCTTGTCAGACAGAGAAATGGCGGATATGTTTATGGGCACCTTGCAAGGGGCCTATCTTGATAGATTAGCTGCTTGTCCGTCAACTGGATTTGCTGATATTGTGATTGCGGGAGAAAGAATAGAAAGTCTGTTAAAGCTTGGAAAGATCCAAGATGTGAGTGGGGCTGGCTCTTCGGGGACGAAGAAACCGTTTGCTAGTAGCCAGAAAAGAAGAGAAGGTGATACGAATGTTGTGTTTAGAGGACGAGGCAGAGGGCGTTCTCAAGCTTATTATCAGGTAGATGCTGTAACAATCCCCACACCGTCTGTTCAGAAACAACAACCCCAACAACAAGTTCAACAGCAACAACCTTTTTTCCAGCAAAGGTCTAGGCAGAGGGATCGTAAGATGGATCCTCTCCCTATGACTTATGCCGCGCTGTTGCCCCGGCTACTCGAGTTAAAGTTGGTAGAACTCCGTACTATGAAAGCTCCGGTTGCTGGAAACCTGCCACCTAACTTCGATGCTAATGCTCGTTGTGAGTTCCACTCAGGTGCTCAGGGGCACTCCATTGAAAAATGTTGGGCTTTCCATCATAAAGTACAAGATTTGATTGATGCTAAAGCCATCAATTTCTCTCCCGCTCCTAATATTACTCAGCATCCCATGCCTGATCATAGTGCAGCAAATGTGTACGCTATTGAAGATGGGAGGAGATTGAATTTGGTGTTAGACGTTCATCAAGTGAAAACTTCTTTGTTGGTTGTAAAAGATCGTTTATTGAAGGGACAGGTGTTCCCGGGTTGTAATCAAGATTGTTCCGAGTGTATGAATCAGGAGAATGGCTGTAATAAGTTGAAGGTGGGTTTACAGAATCTGATCGATGAAGGATGTCTACAGTTCGACAGAGTCGTGAAAGACACTGATGAGATATCAACCGTGACCATCTATTACACTCCCGCTGAGATTCAAATGCCGGTCAATGCAGTTCCCGTGGCGAGTGTTGCGCAAGAAAGGCCCAGTCCTGTCACTATCACGGTGCCAGGACCAATTCCGTTCACATCTACGAAGGCTATCCCATGGCACTATGGGGCAGATGTATATTACGAAGGTAAAAAGCAGGAAGTTGAGTCGTCAGTAAGCCCAAATATTGATAATGTAGGGGGTGTAGGGGGCTTTACAAGGAGTGAAAGGTTGTTCGCTCCCCAAACCTTGAGAAGTGATAAAGAGGCAGAAGCTGCAGCAAACGCTAAAGGTAAACAGGTGGTTGAAAATGCGCCTACACCTGAAGCAGAGACAAAGATTACTCTTGATAAGGAAATGGAAGAATTTATGAAGATAATCAAGAAAAGCGATTATAAGATTGTGGACCAACTGAATCAGACCCCTTCAAAGATTTCAATCTTGTCACTATTGATGTGCTCTGATGCGCATCGGCAGGCGTTGTTGAAAGTATTGAAGAGTGCATACGTGCCACAAGAAATTACTGTTAATCAGCTCGAGGGCGTAATCTCCAATGTTAATGTTAGCCATGGCTTGGGCTTTACAAGTAGAGATTTGACTGTTGAAGGAAGAAACCACAATAAGGCTTTGCATATCACGATGGAGTGTAAGGGCGCAGTGTTATCTCATGTACTGGTAGACACTGGTTCATCACTCAATGTCTTGCCCAAGAAGGCGTTAATGAAGCTGGAGGTTGATGGTTTGATCTTAAGGCCTAGTGAATTGGTGGTCAGAGCATTCGATGGGACCAGACGATCTGTGTTTGGTGAGGTGGAATTGCCCGTACAAATTGGACCACAGGTATTCAAATCCACGTTCCATGTAATGGACATACAACCTGCATATAGCTGCCTATTGGGACGCCCTTGGATTCACGGAGCCGGGGCTGTTACTTCCACTTTACACCAAAAGTTGAAGTATGAGTTTGAAGGGCAGGTTGTGACGGTGTGCGGGGAAGAAGACATCTTTGTCAGTCACTTATCCACGTTCAAGTACGTTGAAATGGATGGAGAAATTCATGAGATGCTGTGCCAATCATTTGAAGCGGTCAATATTGACGATGCACCTGAGTCTTCTTCTGTACCAGTTGGGGCCGGTACCTCCATTTCATCTTACAAACAAGCTGTCGAAGTCGTCAGGGCAGGCAACGCCCAAGGTTGGGGCAGGTTGATAGAGACCCCAATGAAGGAAGACAAATTTGGTATTGGTTATCACCCCTCTACAACTTCAGATGCGGGGAGCAGGGGGCCCATTACTTTCAATAGTGGGGGAATTATCTACACGGACCAGTCTTGTGCAGCCACAGAGGATAGTGTTGACAGTGATTGTGACCTGGACGACTGGGTACGCCCTCATGCTCCGGGACAACAAGTACAGAACTGGTTCGTTGAAGAAGTTATCCGGGTTACTCTTCAGACAGAGTAATTTTTCTTTGTTTTTTCTAACCATAATGCATGTCTAAATCTTACGCTCTGCCCAAGGCGTATAGATTCATGTGTAGGGCCACCCTGGTTGCATTTGCAATTTTTAATCATTAATGAAGGACGTTTTGCAATCAAATTTTGTTCTCTGTCTTTCAGTTTTTATTTTTGCACAAAAATAATAAAATGGCAATGTTTCATTTTCTTTTGTTTTGCTTAAAAATAAATTCTAAAATAAGGCATGAACCCGTTCATGCAGACTTGATCCTCCGGATACCACTGATAACGATTTTGATATGGCTATGTATGACTTTGACAATCCGATTTATCAAGCCGAAGAAGGGGATGAGAAAGATTGTGAACTCCCTGAAGAACTGGCCAGATTGTTGAAACAAGAGGAAAGGGTCATCCGGCCTCACCAGGAGACTGTAGAAATCATCAATATTGGTTCCAAGGATGCCAAGAAAGAGATCAGGATTGGTGCCAGCTTGCAAGCAGATGTGAAGAAAACTTTGACTGAAATGTTGCGTGAGTATGTTGACATCTTCGCCTGGTCGTATCAAGACATGCCGGGGTTGGATACGGATATTGTCGTGCACAGGCTGCCATTAAGAGAAGAATGCCCGCCAGTCAAGCAGAAACTTCGTCGGACTTACCCCGACATGGCTTTAAAGATTAAGGAGGAAGTCCAGAAGCAGTGGGATGCTGGTTTTCTTGCTGTGACAAAATATCCTCCGTGGGTAGCCAACATCGTGCCAGTACCGAAGAAAGATGGAAAAGTGAGAATGTGTGTGGATTATCGAGATCTTAATAAAGCTAGCCCAAAAGATGATTTTCCACTACCTCATATTGATGTGCTGGTCGATAATACAGCTCAGTTTTCAGTGTTCTCCTTTATGGACGGGTTCTCCGGGTACAACCAGATCAAGATGGCACCTGAAGATATGGAGAAGACCACGTTCATTACTCCGTGGGGTACATATTGTTATAAGGTAATGCCTTTTGGGTTGAAAAACGCAGGGGCAACGTACCAGCGGGAGATGGTGACATTGTTTCATGACTTGATTCATAAGGAGATCGAATGTTATGTAGATGATATGATTGCCAAGTCGAGAACAGAAGAGGAACATCTGATTAACCTGAAAAAGCTGTTTGAAAGGTTGAGAAAGTTCCGTCTGAGATTAAACCCAAACAAGTGCACGTTTGGGGTGCGTTCTGGAAAGTTGTTGGGTTTCATTGTGAGCGAAAGAGGAATTGAGGTTGATCCTGCCAAGGTGAAAGCAATACAAGAAATGCCTGAACCGAGAACAGAAAAAGAGGTTCGTGGTTTCTTGGGTAGGTTGAACTACATTGCAAGGTTCATATCTCACCTAACAGCCACGTGTGAACCAATATTTAAACTGCTAAGAAAATATCAAACGGTCAGGTGGAATGACGATTGCCAATTAGCATCGATAAGATAAAAGAATACTTGCAGGAACCTCCAATTCTAATGCCTCCAGTTGAAGGGAGACCGCTGATAATGTATCTGACAGTACTTGAAGGTTCCATGGGTTGTGTTCTCGGTCAACATGACGAGACAGGTAGGAAGGAGCATGCTATCTACTACCTGAGCAAAAAGTTCAATGATTGTGAGTCCCGGTACTCAATGCTTGAAAAGACATACTGTGCACTTGCATGGGTCGCTAAGCGATTGAGGCAATATATGGTCAGGCACACAACCTTGTTGATTTCAAAAATGGATCCTATCAAGTACATTTTCGATAAACCAGCACTGACAGGCAGAGTTGCACAGTGGCAAATGGTCTTGACAGAGTATGACATTCAGTACACTTCCCAAAAGGCCATCAAAGGAAGTATCTTGTCCGACTATCTTGCGCAATAGCCGATTGATGATTACCAACCCATGAAATTTGACTTCCCTGATGAGGACGTCATGTTTCTCAAAGCTAAAGACTGCGAGGAACCACTCCCGGAGGAGGGGCCAGACCCTGAATCCAAATGGAGTCTGATGTTTGATGTGGCTGTCAATATGAATGGGTGCGGAGTTGGAGCAGTTCTTATCACGCCGGAAGGTGTTCATATGCCTTTCACTGCCCGAATAACTTTCGGATGAACCAACAATGAAGCAGAGTACGAAGCTTGTATAATGGGGATCGAGGAGGCGATTAATCTACGGATTAAGACCCTTGATATATTTGGTGATTCAGCTTTGGTAATCAATCAAGTGAAGGGGAGTTGGTACACGCACCAAGCAAATCTAGTGCCGTATAGAGATTATACAAGGAGATTGCTGACATTTTTCACAACAGTGAAACTGTACCATATTCCTCGAGATGAGAATAGGTTCGCTGATGCCTTGGCCACTTTGTCTTCCATGATCAAAGTGCAAGGATGGAACCATGTACCTAAGATTGAAGTATCCCGCCTTGACAGACCTGCATTTGTGTTTGCGGTCGACGCAGCGTCTGATGACAAGCCATGGTTTCATGACATTAAGTGTTTCTTAAAAAGTCAAGAGTACCCGCCAGGGGCATCCGCTAAAGACAAGAAGACGTTGAGAAGGTTGTCGGGTGGTTTCTTCCTGAATCAGGATGATGTGTTGTACAAGCGGAATTTTGACATGGTCCTGCTTAGATGTGTGGATAGACACGAAGCAGACCTATTGATGATTGAAGTGCACGAAGGCTCTTTCGGTACCCATGCCGGAGGACATGCAATGGCTAAAAAGTTGTTAAGATCGGGATATTATTGGTTGACTATGGAGTCAGATTGTTACAAATATGCCCGCAAATGCCATAAATGCCAAATCTATGCAGATAAAGTGCATGTGCCTCCAAATCCGTTGAGTATCATGTCGTCGCCCTGGCCGTTTGCCATGTGGGGCATTGATATGATCGGGAAGATTGAGCCTACAGCTTCTAACGGTCATCGTTTCATCTTGGTGGCAATTGATTATTTCACCAAATGGGTTGAAGCTGCATCCTATGCCAATGTTACAAAATAAGTGGTCGCTCGTTTCTTAAAACGGGATATCATTTGCCGATATGGAGTTCCCGAAAGAATCATTACTGATAATGGTTCTAATTTGAATAATAAGATGATGGCTGAGTTATGCCGTGACTTCAAAATCGAACATCACAATTCTTCTCCGTACCGCCCAAAGATGAATGGCGCGGTCGAAGCGGCCAACAAAAATATCAAGAAGATTGTGCAGAAGATGGTTGTCACGTACAAAGATTGGCATGAGATGTTACCATTTGCTTTGCATGGGTATCGAACGTCGGTACGCACGTCCACTGGGGCAACCCCATTCTCACTTGTATATGGTATGGAGGCAGTGTTACTGGTTGAAGTAGAGATTCCGTCCCTCAGAGTCATGATTGATGTTAAGCTAGATGAGGCTGAATGGGTACGCGCCAGATTTGATCAACTGAGCCTTATTGAGGAAAAGCGATTGGCGGCTGTATGTCATGGGCAATTATACCAGCGCAGAATGAAGCAGGCATTTGACCAAAAGGTGCGTCCTCGGGTTTACAAAGTCGGAGATGTAGTGCTCAAAAGGATCCTTCCTCCCAATACAGATCACAGGGGCAAATGGACTCCTAACTATGAAGGTCCATTCGTGGTTAAAAAGGTCTTTTCAGGCGGAGCCTTATTGCTTACAACCATGGATGGCGAAGACTTTTCATCCCCTGTCAACTCGGACGTAGTCAAAAAATACTTCGCATGAATAGACCCGCTGGATAATAAAATAAAAAAAATCCAGGCAAAAAAGGGCATCCCGGCGAACCAAAAACAGAATAAGGTTCGGGCAAAAATTAGGGATATAATTGAAAAAATTGTACACCCGGTAAGTTGAAAACCCGAAAGGGCAACTTAGGCAAAAAAGGGTATCCTGGTGGATCGAAAACCTGAAAGGGCAGTCCACGCAAAAGAGGGATTTAAGCGAATGACTACGGTCTGAGTTATCTGTACCCAATTACCGTTTGAACAACTGACGTTCGGAAAGATAGGAATCGGTCTGATCATTCCTCAGAAGGCAAGGTCGGGGAGTTTTGAAGACATACTGGTCATAACAGAATGGAAACTCAGTGGAATTCCGTTTTCACATTGCCATTAGGATAGTTTCTTTTCTCAATTTTCAGCGATCACCTCTTTCCAGGGATTGCTTCCTGATGTAATTGCCTATTCTGGGCTCTCAGTCAATAAATTGAATTTCAATAAAAAGCTTTCTATTTTTGTTTTATTGCTTTGTTTGCAAAACGTCCTAATTTTTGATAAAACATTGCATTTGAAAACATGGCGGCCTTGCAATAACATGCGCGGAAAAAACATTTGAAATTACTTTGAATGTTGAATATTCCCGGATGGTGGATTCTAGCCACGCAATATTCGGGGCATGTGTGCATATTCTTTTGTTGCAGGTAGCAGGTGCAGATGATTTTAAGCACAAGACTAGTAATCAATTACCCCACGCAAAAGACTGGGGCAATTACGGGTAAGGAGGTCGGCGTTCCTCGCTCGGTCGACGGTCGTTCATAACGGTTTGATATCATTGAATTAAGTTCAACTGGGTACCGTTGTATCTTATTAAGTCGATTCTCTCATACAGTACTTCCAACAGCTACAAGCTTTTCTGTGTCGATAACGGTCACAAGTTCCCCAAAAGAGTGGTCTCGTCGACACCGAAACTGATGGTCATTATCCCCAGCGAAGTCGCAGGAGTTTGAAGAGGCTAAATCTTCTGTAAAATCCTCTTATGACATCTTCTTCGGGGACAAATTGTTGGTTTGTCCAAGCATGGGGCATGTTTGTTTCCCCAGCATGAAATGTTGATCATCCCTAGTAGAGTTTGACGACAGTTGGTCTTCTGTAAAATCCTCTCAAAAGGCATTCCCCAGCACGAGACGTTTTAAAGCAGTTTCCTCCAGTAGAGTTTGTTATAAACTTGTCATCCCTAACGGAATTGTCTAAAGGGAAGCTCGCCTAACATGGTGCATTGTGGTACTTGTCCTAAGCTCGACAGCCATATTCTTCAGCAGACTACTGTGGATTTGCTTTGGGTTTCCCCAACAGATCTCTAAGGACTCCTTACTAGCAAGTTGCAGTGGAATGTTCTAACCAAGATTTGCATATCCCTGGCAGAGTAGCCCTGATCCCCAGCAAGATTGTGTCTCTGGTAATGATCCCCCACAGAGGTCAGCATCGAGTCTTGTCAGCAATACTCCCCAGCTGAGTTGGTGTTCTCCCCGCAGAGGTTTATAGGATCGGCAGAATCTATTCCTCAACAAGGATGGTACAGTCTTTCCCCAGCCGGGTCAGAAGGTGGATAACCCCTAAAAAGGGTCTTGGATTGGATAGATCCCCAAGCAGAGTTTTTTTATGACTTTTCTTCCTTAGCAAGATGCCATGCAAAGAAATTCTCATCCACAGCGGAGTCGCTGTGACCAGAATTCATTCCCCCAGCAGATGAAGTGATTACTGGCAGATTTATTATTCTTCAAGTCCAATTTATTTTTGGCAAACTTGACAATTCGAAGCAGACGGATTGTTCATTCATTCTCCAGCAGAGATACTATCCTCTCAGGAACCTCTAAAGTCAAGTCATTGATCATTGTTCCTCAGCAAAGTCGGCAGAGATGTCTGACACGGATGCAGAGTGTAATCCAGTATTGGAATTTTGCGAAAGTCCACCCGTAGTGTGGCAAGCCAGTAGTCGTCTGGCATTGTTAAAAGCAGCCAAAAGTCCAACAGTGGATTGGCAAAAGGTCCATCTAAGGGTGGCAAATTCCAAAAGTCCAACAGTGGATTGGCAAAAGTCCGTCTTCGGGTGGCACAAGTCCAACAGTGGATTGGCAAAAGTCCGTCTTCGGGTGGCAAAAGTCCAACAGTGGATTGGCAAAAGTCCGTCTTCGGGTGGCAAAAGTCCAACAGTGGATTGGCGAAAGGTCCATCTAAGGGTGGCGAATTCTTAAAGTCCAACAGTGGATTGGCAAAAGTCCATCTTCGGGTGGCAGAGCAGCTAAAAGTCCAACAGTGGATTGGCAAAAGTCCGTCTTCGGGTGGCAAAAGTCCAACAGTGGATTGGCAAAAGTCCGTCTTCGGGTGGCAAAAGTCCAACAGTGGATTGGCGAAAGGTCCATCTAAGGGTGGCGAATTCTAAAAGTCCAACAGTGGATTGGCAAAAGTCCGTCTTCGGGTGGCACGAAGCTGCAAAGTCCACCAGTAGCGTGGCAGGCCAGTAGTCGTCTGGAGTTGCATAAAAGACATTATTAAAGTCCACCAGCAGCGTGGCAAGCCAGTAGTCGTCTGGCGTCGTTCAAAAAGACGTTATCAAAGTCCACCAGTAGCGTGGCAGGCCAGTAGTCGTATGGAATTGCATAAAAGACATTGTTAAAGTTTACCAGTAATGCGGCAGGCCAGTAGGCGTCTGGTGTCGTTCAAAAGACAGATTTCTCCGACAATGTTTCATTGAAGATTCAATCCAGCAATGTCGGGGGAGTTTCCTCCTCATCGTCCAGAGCAAATTTTTGGTTATATTTGGTATTCAATCACTATATACCTTGAAAGTCCGAAAGCAATGGCTTTCAGGCATTCAGGTCTACAGCGCTTGAATATGGGCAGCTGTAATACCCCAAAATTTGCTCTCCCTCTTTGTCATCATAGCATGGCATTATCATTTATCATATTATATCCACCTCATTAACATTACATTGCATTTAACATAGAAAAATGAAGCATAGCATCCTTCTTACCATCAGGGCATGGATCAGGTGGAAGGTGGTCAATCAAGGGATCATTCAAAGCACAAAAAGGTCAATCAAGTTTCCTCAAGGCAAGCCAAGAGGCCTTTCATGTCTCATACTATCTCAATCGAACATCCACAACCTCAAGAATGAGAGATTCAATGGGAGATTGAAGCACTATATCTTTCACTATGCAAGAGGTTCAAAAACTGAAGGAAAACCCTCAAAAGAGATAGCTCATTGATCCAAAATCATCCTCAAATGGTATATCTCATCATCCTTTAAGAGGACACACAACATACTCTGAGGAATTTGAAATTGAAGCCTGCACATTTTTCTCCTAGGAGGTGGGCACCTAAACTAGGGTTTCCAATTAAATCAGGATATCTTTGATTTTTTGGACAAAACTTGATGTCATGGTGTCCTATATGTTCTTAAGTGTATGTGTATGGAAAATTACCTCTCAATTGGTTTTAGAAGTGGTTCAATTGGAAGAAATATCAAAAATCAGGAAATTTGGGGGCAAGTCAAATAATCAGAGGAAAAAGTCAACTCTTGACTTTTTGAGGCCAAATTCATAAAATTCATGCTATATGTGTCCAATGTGCAAAATTTGATCAAGAAACTCCAAAGGAATCATGAAAAAATCAAGAGGTGGAAAGTTGCCATTTTTGGAAGAAGAAGGGTTACTAAAAATAGCAAGTTTTGGCCATTTTGCATCAGAGTTTGAACCAAGGCCATTTAAAATTGAAGCACCAAATGAAAATTCCACTCGGCCACAACAAAAGATCTTGTTTTAAGCTTCACATCCATATGTGGAACATCTCTATTGGATAAAAATTGAGTGAGATATGATTGATCAAAGTTTGAGCAAAGTAGGTTCAAAACTAGGTCATGACCAAGATTTTCAGGGCACGCGCGCAGTCATTTTAACAAACATGTGGTGGGCCAAATGTCCACTCATTTTTCTCATGGTTAAAGGCCTCAAATGAAAAATCTTTCAACATGAAAGTTGTTCCTCTATGTGAGATCTTTAAGATTGGTGTTCATGTTTTTTTCATTTGATCAAAGGTCAAGAAGTTATGTTGAGTCCAAGTTGTGATGATCTTGCTGAAAATCCATGCCAGGTACACCTTGCCAACCAACCTCATTTCCTCGTCCATAACTAGCTTCCAAACCTTTGTGTTTCAGGTCATGTTTCAACCTTTCCCAAGCATTATGTCAACTCATTTTTCATACCAAAGTTGTTCTATTATGTTCCCTCTTTTCATTGATTCCAAAACCATACAGTTTCATGCCATGAACATAGAGAATTCCATTCTCAAACACCCACTGTTACAATGATGACTTGCTGCATAATTTTGGTTCAAGCACACATCAAATACATGACAGAAGTTGTATGTTTGCTTCCTTATTGAGACCAACACATGCCTGCACTCTTTACACACTTGCTCGAGTCATACATGAAAAGGGAAAGGTTGGAAGCTTGCTATAGAAGTTTAGCAGCAAGAACATGGTAACACATTATGAACCAGCCACACCATATCATGGCTCTCCCTAACTAACTTGACTCAGTTAGTTAGGGATGACTCACTTAACTCCACATAACTCAGTTAACTCACTCATTAAACCATGGTTAGAGTTTACTATAAAACCAAACCTCACTCTCTAATTTCATTTTCAGCTTCATTCTTCCACATTCTCTCCAAAAACTCCCTCTGCTCTACTCTCAACATCACCATTGCAAGGAATCTTCGAGTTCACATTGTTCATCCTCCTACTAAATCTTCTATGATTCTCTCTCAACTTCACCAAAGAGCAACTGATTTTTGAGCTTGGATCTCATTTCTTCTCCCCTGAATCATCATCTTCATCAAAGCCTTTATTTGGCCAAGTGAAGCTTAAGGAAGAAGCAAGCATTTCCCCTGGTTTTCTCAGACTCTACAAGAACTGCAAGATCAGGTTCCGGAGCTTACAAATTCTTCTCTCACGTTTACTTGTTTATTTTGTTGTTTTCATGATGATATGAGCTCACTAGGAGCATTTGAACTCTGGCTAGTTGATAGAGCTTCTTAGAAGCTTAGATCCAAAAACTTAGGGCAATATGTTCGTGCTTGTTTCTTGCTATATGTGAATGGTTTGATGATTTCATTGATGGATTTGGAATGTACGTGACTTCCTGAACATTTTGATGTGCATTGCATAAATTTCTGGAATGTTTGGTTGATTGCAGCGCCAGAGAGTGGCCGGAGAAGGTGACCGGAGGTCCCTCTCCGGCCGGTGAGTTGATGTTAGGGTTTAGCATGTTCTAATCTTGTGCGTCCATTTTGGCATGATCGTGTGGTGATAATGGTGACAGCGCATTAAAAAACTCGTGCAAGTCATGTGCACATTTCTGATGGACTTAGCCAAATTGATATTCACACCCCCATGCCTTAAGCCCAAACCATTTTTGAACTCATTTTTACTAGGCATGCACCCCCATTCATTTTTGCATTACATTTTATTTTCTATTTTTACTACACGTTTTCTTTTTAATTTTTAAAAATATCAAACATTATCATAAAATTCCACAAAAATTCATGAGCATTATTAAAACATTTAGAAAATTTTTCATGATTTTATTTTCGGATTTTATGACCTTTTTACCCCTGTTCCATAATTTTCTTTGAATTTCTTTGGTGTGCATTCTTAATGTGGTACATGATCTTGTTTAATTTTGTTCTTGATCATAAAAAATGTTCTGATGCTCTTCTTTTTGCATTGAGTCATTATCATCTTGAGGTATGTTAAGTGATTTTTATTTGATTTTTTTAGGTCAGTTTATGGCATGTTTGGTGGTCATTTTGTGCTACCTTGTATGATAGGTCTACTTGACCTAAATGCATTGTTTGACATCATTTTGCCTTGGTTCCTTGCATGCTACTTTGATATGTTATTCATCTCTGATTAGTGAACTTCAATACCATGTTTTCATAATTTTCATGAGGCCATTTGATTTTTTTTTTATGCATTTCATTTAAAGCATTATAACATGTCACATCATTGTAATTTTTGTGCATGTTTACATGATTTCTTTTGGACATACTTGCATGATCATTTGCCTATTTTGTGAACTACACTCTTGAAATTATAGGTCATTGATACATATCATATGTCATCTTTGCATGTTGGTTATCATTTGAACCTTGTGCACCTTTAACATGTTGTGTTTGCACTTTCCTTTGTTTGGAACTTCCATTTCAATTCTACTTCTTCTATCACTTCTTAAATGTTTTGATGTGTCATGCATGAATACTTGTGAGATGTTTGTGAAATCATTTTTCATTTCATTTCAATTCTGATCTATGGATTACATGTTCCATTTATGCACATTTCTTCTTTTTCCTTTCATCTTTCATTCTCCCTTTTCTTATGGTGGCATGTTCTAATGCCATGGATGATGTTTGTTGCCTATCCACTTGGACTTGCATGATAATGATCATTTGTTTACCATGTGATGTACATTCTGGTTGTGACCTTAGAATTTGGTTTCTCATCTAATTCTTTTGAGCTTTATGGTGCATAAATGTTCTTTTACTCCCTATATTTCTTACACATGTTTACTAACCATGTAGGGGCTTTGGTAAGTTTCAATTGAGTGTGGATAAGGAATCCACATTCAAACTTCTATCCCTTCATCTTTTACAATTCCATTTTGTGTTGTGTTAAGCACTTATGTGCTTTCTTTTAATAACTCATCACTTTCCCTTTGTGAATTACAATTCATCTTCTTCTTTAGAAGTGAATTGTTTAATTCCTTCTTTCTTTAGACTTTAGGTTGAAACCTCACAAACCATTAGAATCACTCCCTTAACTAATCAATTAGGATTGAGTCTTAGTCCACATAGATTTTACCTTTCTTCTCTCTTGAGTCTCTCTTCTCATCTCTTAAAGGAAACTCAAAACATTTAATAAAGGTAGGCATTTATTGCATTTAGGCCTCTCACATAAAGAAAAGATTATAAGGGGTCTTCTCTTATAATCTTAAAATGTATAGCATATAACCCATCTTGGGTCAATGTGTTAAACATTTGATCTTGTGTGAGGGACTTAAATGCAATACTTGTTGGAAGATACAAATAAAAAACACTTCTTCATTTCTTAATCAACAAAAACACTTAATAAACACAAATACGCTAGTGTGTTTGAACCTTGACGATTGGAACTAAGTGTGGGGGTCTTCTTCACTCTTAGCGTGCTTTCTTACCCATTCCATCTTGGAATGTGAGAATGCACACATTCCAATGACTAAGATTCAGATACACTATCATATGCAAACAAATAAAAAACTCTTAAAAGACAAAAAACAAACAATAACGTCTTTCCTTCGGGAATTCTTTTCTCACCTCACTCAATCTCAGCGTACGAACGTGCTTCTACTCGTTCTCTTGCAAGATGGTAACACACTCGGACCAGCGAGCCTGCAACACCTGAGCTAGAACGTAAGTCGTTCTCTAAAAAACACAAACAACTTTCCCTAGTGAGGGGAACTACGTCGCTCTGATTCTCATGCTCCCGGTGAGATACGTAGGCAGTGGGGTAGGGCCCATTCGAGCACTTCTTTTATTTTCCCTACATTTGTTTCTCTTTCTCTTTCCATTCCTTTTCCAGTTCCTTTTTCCAGTATCTTTTCTATTACCCTTTGATCGAGACAAGCAAGCGTGGATCCCATCGGGTACGATGGACGCGTGGGGGTGCTAATACCTTCCCTTCGCGTAACCGACTCCCGAACCCAGTTCTCTTGGTCGCAAGACCATGCTCTATCCTTTCCTTCAGGTTTATGCGGTGTTTCCTTTCCCTCTCATGGGATAAATACACATTGCTGGCGACTCTGTTTGGTGCCACTTTCGCGTTTGTACTAGGATGAAAATCCCGGAAGCGACAGCTGGCCATTCTTGAAGGAGGATACTATCAAGTTTATAAAGGATTTTCACTTGTATTCTTTTCTGCCGAAAGCTGTAAAATCTTCTTTTTTTACTCTAATACCTAAAGTGGATAATCCGTTGAATTTAGGGGAGTTCAGGCCAATTTGTCTGGTCGGTAGTTTGTACAAGATATTGGCGAAGTTGTTGGCGAATAGGATTGAAAAAGGTGATCGGAAGTCTTGTTTCGCAGAATCAGTCGGCGTTTGTTCCAGGAAGGCAAATGTTAGAAGGGGTCTTAGTGGCTAACGAAATCATCGACATGGCAACCAGAGAGAATAAAGAGTGTCTTTTATTTAAGGTGGATTTCGAGAAGGCGTATGATAGTGTTAACTGGAATTTTCTCAGTTTTTTGTTGGAAACCATGGGCTTTGGGAAGAAATGGAGAAAGTGGATGGAGGCATGTGTATTTGATTGTCACTTTTCTGTTTTGGTGAATGGGAGTCCGACGAAAGAGTTTGTTGCGAAACGCGGTCTTCGCCAAGGTGATCCTTTGTCACCTTTATTATTTGTTTTAATTACTGAAGGGCTTACGCAATTAGTGAAGAAGGCAAGTTCTGGAGGTGTTTTTTCAGGTTTTGATGTAGGTAAGAACCTGAAGGTGGATTTAGTTCAATTTGCTGATGATACCTTGCTGATAGGCAAGGGTAGCTGGAACAATCTTTGGAGCATTAAAGCGGTACTTAGAGGTTTCGAACTCATATCGGGACTTAGCGTCAATTTTTCCAAAAGCAGAATTATGGGAATCAACTTAAGCTCTCACTTTTTGGAGGCGGCATCCAACTTCCTTTCATGCAGAATTGATAAAGTGTCATTTAAGTTTTTGGGTATCCAAGTTGGGTGTAATCCAAGGAGACTCTCATCTTGGACCTTTTTGGTCGACATGTTTGCTAGAAAACTTTCGAAATGGCGTGGTAAATTGATCTCTTTGGCAGGTCGTATAACTCTGATAAATTCTGTTCTTTCTAGTCTGCCCATCTTCTGGTTTAGTTTCTATAAAGCCCCTGTAGGAGTGATTAAACGTTTAGACGAGATTAGAAAGCGGTTTCTCTAGAGTGGTGGTGATACTAGGGCTAAAGTTCATTGGATTAATTGGGAGGTGGTGTGCAGCCCTAAGGTTGAAGGAGGTCTGGGAGTGGTAAGGTTGAAGGACTTTAACGAAGCCCTATTGACTAAGTGGAAGTGGAAGATTTTGGAGGATAATGAACCGTTATGGAAATTAGTTTTGAGGAATAGATACAGTCCTATCGAAGATCAGGTGTTGAAGATGAAAGCGATTCTGAATAGATCTGCCTCCTTTTGGTGGAAAGATCTGTTCAGAATTGGGAAAGGTTTTACTAACGAAAACTCTTTTTTTGCAGGTTCTGTCAAATACAAGTTAGGCGAAGGAAATTCGATTCCTTTTTGGAGAGCTCGTTGGCTGGATGACGGTTCTTTAGAAGACCAATTTCCCAGCTTATTTTCTCTAAGCAACAATAGAACGGCGTATGTTCGGGATATGGGGAGTTTTGAAAACGGCGAGTGGCAATGGAAGGATTTTTCATTCAGCAGAGTTCTAAATTTAGTAGAGAACCAGAGCCTTTTGAAGCTTAAGGAGATTTTATCAACTAGTCAGCCAAGTAGGAATGTCAGGGATACAGTAAATTGGAGTGTGGATTCTTCGATCGGTTATTCTTCGAGAGCTGGATATATAGCACTTTAGGAAGGCAGACAGCAGGATTTTCTGGACCAATATCAGTCTAGAACCTTTAAACAGGTGTGGAATTTGAAGATTCCGGCAAGATTCAAAGCTTTTGGTTGGCGTATTATGTGGAATCGTCTAGCTACGAAGGACCAATTAATTAAACGAGGAGTTCATCTCGAGGAAAACAGGTGTGTTTTATGTAGCTTAGATGAAGAAAATTTTCTGCATTTATTCTTTGAATGCCCGGTAGCGATTGGTATTTGGAGGACAATTGCATCTTGGAGTGGTAATGCAGCGGTGTACGAAGGAAACAGTTGAAAATTTTTTTATGATTGGCTTTATGGAGGTTTCTCTAAACTCTCTAATTCTGTGATGGGTTCTATTTGGATTTCTTCTTGTTGGAATATATGGAGGGAGAGAAATAGGATTATGTTCTGGACCGGGCAAGGCTACTTGCCCTTAAGGACCAGGCCCAATCCATCATATTTGGCGAACAGGCCCAATAGGCACAATATAGCCGTTGGGCACAATATAGCCGTTGGGCACGTCCTCTCCACGAGCAGGATGGTCCACGCGATCAACTACCTCCCCGGATATAGCGGAAACGGTTAGAAAGGCCACGCGCTTGACCTTCCATCTGGCAACACCTCATTGGTCGATCAGGTCCCTTTTGTTCGCCAACAATCTCCCTATAAAAACCCCTCACTTGAGAGGGGCAGGTAACACAACTCATATACTTGACTTCTCTTACTTACTCTCCCCTTTTCTTTTGACCAAATACTTACTTTGGCATCGGAGTACCTTGCAGGTACATCCACCCCTTTTTCTCCTCTCCTACGAGCATCAGCATTTGTCCTACATGAAGGCCGCGACGATCTCCTTCTGATCCTCTCCGATCAATGGCGCCGTCTGTGGGAAACTTCGCTTCCCCGTCTTTTCGAATCAAGATCCCTCATCTTTTCACCCAAAAGACCAAAGCTTTCATCTCTCTTCAAAATCCCAGATCATCATGGCTTTCGTTAAGAGTGATACCCACCAAGAACCTGTGGCCGCCGCCGCCAATGTCGACAAGAACGCTTTCGTCGGGAACATCCCATCCGAAAACGCCCAGCGCAACGATGGACCGGCTTCCCCGAAGCCCGACGAACAAAGGCCACGAGCACAAGCTGTGGAACTGTCCTTCGAACCCATTTTGGTTCCTCAAGGCACTGATCCGACCACCGCGGCACTCATCGCCTCTTTGAACAATTCCAACCGTTTCATCATCCAGCAGGGAGAAAAGATCAGCGCCCTCGAACACGCTCTCCAAGAGCATCACACTTCGGAGACGCTGAACCTCTCCCCGCCTCCGCGAGTTCACTCAAAGCGGAGACGTGATAGTCCCTCACCGGTCAAGGAACGCTCAAGGTCAGGGAGTCCAACACCCGACCGTGCTCGCCGGCATCGTCGTCCTCCTAGGATAACTAGGCACTCTCCTGTTTCCAAAAGACATCGACACTCGGACAAGTATGAGCGCAGGCATACCCGCAGACACTCTCCTCGCCGCAGTCAAAGCCCCGACCACAGTCTTTCTCCATCATTCTCTCACAGCTCTAGCAGTGATGACGAAGCTCAAGGCCCGTTCACGAGGAACATCGTGAACACCCGGATTCCCCGCGGGTTAGAGAAACCTCCCACACTAGCGATGTACGATGGCACGTCGGACCCTCACGAGCACCTGGAGAACATCGAAGCTATGCTCCAGTACCACGGTGTCTCCGGAGCCATTCGGTGCAAAATATTCCCCATCACCCTGAGGAAAGGTGCGATGACGTGGTTCAAAAGGCTCCCCCGAGGATCAATCTCCTCCTGGCGCGACCTCAAAGACCAATTCACCCGCCATTTCACAGCCTCCCGACGACATCCGAAGACAGAGGCAACTTTAGAAGCCATCATACAGGGCAGCGAAGAACCCCTGCGAGAGTACATCAAGAGATTTAATAAGGAGGTAGTGGAAGTCAGAACTTCCGATCACATGAAGAAATACCTCCTCGAGAAAGGGCTCCGACCAAAAAGCGACTTCCGTAAGGCTGTCGGGATCAAACCTCCTCGAACGCGGACAGAGCTTCTCCACATGGCCAAAGATTACATTCGCTACGAGGAGAAAGAAGCTGCGTATCGCACCCGAGACGCAAGAGATCGGGAAGCACCCCGAGCATCCAAAAAGGAGGAGCCATAGCCATCTCGTAAAGGCAAGGAGAAGCGATGGGAGGAACGTCCACATGAAGGCAAAGGGCCAGCTGGCCGATTCAATGAATACACTGTGCTCACTACCTCACGTGAACGTATTCTCACCGACTGCATCAATACCGAATTCAAACAGGGTGGTGTCCGGTTCCCTAAACCAACCGCGTCTAAAGGGAACGTAGACAAAAGTAAATACTGTCGTTTTTTGGAAGCACCCCGAGCATCCAAAAAGGAGGAGCCATAGCCATCTCATAAAGGCAAGGAGAAGCGATGGGAGGAACGTCCACATGAAGGCAAAGGGCCAACTGGCCGATTCAATGAATACACTGTGCTCACTACCTCACGTGAACGTATTCTCACCGACTGCATCAATACCGAATTCAAACAGGGTGGTGTCCGGTTCCCTAAACCAACCGCGTCTAAAGGGAACGTAGACAAAAGTAAATACTGTCGTTTCCACCGTAGCCACGGGCACGTCACGGAAGACTGCGTGCACCTCAAGGACGCCATAGAAATCCTCATCAAAGAGGGCCATCTGAACCAATATGTTAAGAAGGGAGAATCCTCCCGACGAGACACGTCTGATCCTAAGAAGGAAGCTTAATCAACCCCCTCCAGTCCTCCCCCGCAGGTCGCAATGTCCATCAGCCGACCAAAGGACTTCCTCGTACCTGAACACTTTTACCCGACTTCCCAGGCATCCATACACAGCACCTGGGAGGCCTTTCCTATGGCCATGGTTATCTCATGTGGGGGGGTACCATGAGCTCACGATAGGGTCCATCAAACGTAAGTTTGAGCAGCTAATCGACAGCAGCCCCGACCAGTTGTACGCGGTCGGCAAGGGTAAAGGACGATCACAGCCGATCACGTTCTACAGAGAAGAACTCCCCGGAGGATCGCCGAACTCCCACATTCCTCTGCTGATTCGGGCCAAGTTATCGTCGACCGACGTGCGGAGAATCCTGGTCGACCAGGGCAGCTCCGTAGACATCATGTACTCCAGTCTGTTCCGCGCACTGAAGCTGAACAAATCTAATCTCTCCCCATACGTAGGATCTGATCTTCAAGGGTTCAACGGAACAACGGCCAGACCATGGGGTTACGTGGAGATACCTGTCACGTTCGGCGAAGAAGAGGCGTCACGGACAATCAAAACACAATTCTTAGTCATTGATTGTCCATCGCTCTATCAGTGCATCCTCGGCAGACCAGCTCTTTCCGAACTCGTTGTTGTCCCCTCAACGGTCCACCTCAAGCTCAAGTACTACACTAAGAAGGGACACGTCGCCACTCTGCACGGTGACATCGAGGCTGCTCGCAGATGCTTCGAGGCCGCGACGAAGGGGCAAAACCAGATCGCGGCAACAACAACATTGGCAAAGCGCACCAGAGAAGTTGAGGGTCCGACCGAAGATGGCCAGCCAGGAAAAAAACCCACGCTCCCTGTACACACCGTTGATCTCGACAGCAGGATCGCTGAAGATGTGAGCAAAGATCGGGACGAGGACAAAAAATCAGGAGTAACAAGCTCCCACGCTCCCACACTTCTGCGACCAGTTCCGGACGGAGAGTTCGAGATCATCACCTTCGGCAACAATCCCAACAGGGGGGTGAGGATAGGTGCTGGTCTCCCCGACGAGGTAAAGAAGGAGTTGAAGACATGCCTCGACGACAATGCGGACCTCTTCGCCTGGAGTGCAGCAGACATGCCAGGCCTCGATCCAGAAACTGCCTGCCACCACTTGACCATCAATCCAGCTGCCCGCGCCATTGCCCAACGACGAAGGAAACAGTCCGAGGAAAAGGCACAGGCTGCCGAAAAACTTGTACAAGACCTCTTAGAGGCGAAATTTATTTCCGAGGCCAGATATACGACCTGGCTATCAAATATTGTACTTGTAAAGAAAAATAATGGAAAGTGGCGCATGTGCATTGACTACACTGATCTCAATCGGGCTTGCCCAAAAGACGCTTACCCACTACCGAGCATAGATAAACTCATAGACAATTCCGCAGGATTCAAGCTCTTGTCCTTCATGGACGCCTATTCGGGATATAACCAAATTCCGATGGCCGACGAGGACAAGAGATACACGGCGTTCATGACTTCCTCGGGGAATTATTACTATAACGTAATGCCCTTTGGACTGAAGAATGTTGGGGCCACATACCAACGCATGATGAACAAAGTATTCCGATCAAAAATCGGCGATATGCTCGAAGTGTACATGGACGATATGATCGTGAAATCCCAAGAGGAATCCGATCATACCACCCACTTGCGCAAAGTGTTCGACCAAGCTCGAAAATGTAAAATGAGTTTTAATCCAGAAAAATGCACCTTCGGCGTGCGAGCAGGAAAGTTCCTCGGGTTTTATCTCACCGAACAAGGAATAGAAGCAAACCCGGATAAATGCCGAGCACTCGTGGAATTCCCCACGCCTCAGTCGAAGAAGTCAATACAATCCCTCAACGGGATGCTCGCGTCCCTTGCTCGCTTCGTAAGCAAGTCCGCCCAGCACGCTCTGCCCTTTTTCAAACTACTCAGGAAGGAGGCAAATTTCGAGTGGACGGACGAGTGCGAGCAGGCCCTCGCCCATTTCAAGCAAGCTCTTTCTGAACCACCTGTATTGTCCCGACCAAACCGCGAGGAAACAATATACCTATATCTCTCCGTGGCCAACGAAGCAGTAAGTGCAGCACTTATTCGAGAGACTACTGACGGGCAGAAACCCATCTATTTTACCAGCAAAGCCCTACAAGGACCCGAAGTCAGGTACACGCAAATAGAACGAGTAGCCCTTGCTCTCATAATTGCCGCGAGGAGGCTCAGATACTACTTCCTGGCACACATTATCGTCGTCAGGACCGACCAGCCAATCAGGCAGCTGTTAAACCGACCAGATATGACGGGCAGGATGCTAAGGTGGTCCCTTGAACTGGCTGAATTCGACATTCACTACAAAGGGAGAAAATCCCTCAAGGCACAAGTTCTGGCCGACTTTGTGGCGGAAATGACTCCGGATTCGTCCTCTCCGGGACAGACACAGGAATGGATCATTTACGTGGACGGCGCGTCAAGCCCCGCGGGCAGCGGAGCGGGAATTATTCTCGAAAACGAGAAAGGGACCCTGATCGAAGTATCCCTGATCCTTTCTTTCAAAACATCCAACAATCAAGCCGAGTATGAGGCATTCCTCGCAGGACTACGACTAGCCAAAGACGTCGGTGCGAGGAAAATAAAAATCCGCACTGATTCCCAACTCGTGGCATCTCAAGTACGAGGAGAGTTCCAAGCAAAAAACGACCAACTCACCGAATACTTGGCCATGGTGAAAGACAAAATGACAGAGTTCGAAGCATGGGAGGTTCAACACATCCCACGCGAACAGAACATTCGGGCAAACATCCTCTCTAAACTAGCCAGCACCAGGAAAAAAGGCGGAAACAAATCCATCATTCAAGAGATACTGGCTAGCCCGAGCATCACAAAGCCCGACCTGCCTGATGTTAACGTCATCGGAGAACCCCATTGTTGGATGACCCCAGTATACAATTATCTCGCCAAAGGGGAACTTCCCGAAGACAATAAGGAGGCCGGAGTGACTAAGCGACGAGCCTGCTCGTACGTGCTGGTCGAGAACAAGTTATATCGACGAGGATTCTCTATCCCCCTGTTGAAATGTGTCGATGAAGCTCAGGTCCCCGAAATCTTACAAGAAATCCATGAGGGCATCAACGCACAGCACCTAGGGGGAAATCCCTAGCTCGAAAAGCTCTGCGCGCGGGATACTACTGGCCGAACATGCAGCAGAACGCCAAAGAACATGTACAGAAGTGTGATCGTTGCCAGCACCACGGGGACATGCATTTGGCACCACCCAACGAGTTGAAGACCCTCTCCTCACCGTGGCCCTTCACCTGGTGGGGTATGGACATCCTAGGCCCCTTCACAATGGGATCGTATCAAAATAAGTTCCTAATCGTGGCCGTCGACTACTTCACAAAATGGATTGAAGCCGAAGCGCTCGCCAAGATCACAACCTTCAACATATTGCATTTCTACAAAAGAAACGTCCTCGCCAGATTCGGGATACCCCAGGCCCTCGTGACCGACAACGGAACCCAATTCACAGACAGAAAGTTCCAATACTTCGTCGCCAAACTGGGAACGAAACAACACTTTACTTCGGTCGAGCATCCCCAAACCAACGGGCAAGCAGAGGCCGCGAACAGAGTAATCTTACGCGGATTGAAGCGAAGGTTAGGCGAGGCCAAGAAAAGGTGGGTCGAGGATCTCCACAGCGTCCTTTGGGCGTACAGGACGACACCCCATTCCACCACCGGGGAAACCCCTTTCCGACTAGCATACGGAACAGAGGCGGTAATACCGGTGGAGATAAGGGAGCCCTCCAGAAGGACAGAAGCTCCGCTCGACGAAGAGATGAACGACGAGGCTCTACGCGAGGAACTCGATCTGGTCGAAGAAATAAGATCAGGGGCTGCCCTCCACGAGGCCACATTGAAGCAACAAATAACGCTGCGACATGACGCCAGAGTCATAAAGCGCGACTTCCCCCTAGGCAGTTTGGTCCTGCACAGAAACCAAAAGGATTCCCGCGAAGGGAAACTGGCGGCAAACTAGGAAGGACCCTATAGGGTCAAGTCCAAAACGGGCACGGGAGCATATTACTTGGAAACACTGGATGAAAAACAACTTGCTCGACCATGGAATGCTGAAAAACTCAAGCAGTACTATAGTTAAGTCCTTGACCACGAGGATAGATAAGTCGTCGACAGTCACCCAAAAACGGGGAGAACTGAGCGACCATCGTATCGTGCCCTGGTGAAGCACGACACACATTACAACGCCGGCCAGCTTCTGCTCTTTGCGCGAGCAGATCCTGCGCACAACGGGGATACCTCAACCAAGCTCCGTCGTTGCCGCACCAATCAGGCAGGACACTCAGCTCGCGATGGGAATAGTCCAAGCCTATGGGACTAGTACCTCAAACGAGGTCCTAGCCTCATCGTGGGCGGAACCACTCCACCCTCCTCGGTAGGTTTTACACCTAGCCGGGGATTCACGCACGCACACAAACAAAAAGAGCAAAGTCCAAAATAAAACGTCCACAAAAACTAAGTATATTAAAGAACCGGCCACAACCGGACAATGTCATTAATACAAAGAGGGGCAACACCCATACAAAACGATAAACACAAATTGCTAAGGGCACGCAGGCCCACAAAACAGGGTACAAACAAGTCCTATCATACGACCTCACTTTCCTCCTCAGCAGGGACAACGTGACCATCCACCACTCTGTTGAACAAACCCATGCCATCAGTCTGAAGCTACACGTCGGGGTTGAGAGCCACCATCTGCTCTTTAGCTGCATTAAAGCCAAACTCAGCTGCTTTTAAGTTATCCTCTCAAGAACTCTGATCCTCCCGACCAAGTCAGTACGAGACTTAAGAGACTGCTCATCATCGTTTTCATCCTAGGCAGCTGAAGTTAAGCCTTCTAACTCAGCAATCCTATCCTGCAGTCTCTTCCTCTCCTCGTCAGCCTTGAGCGCAGCTAACTTCAGCTGGGTCACCACCGTCTGAAGCAGCACCTTGGCCTCCTCGTGACCTTCAAACTATTTCAAATCGTTGAACAGCTTATTGTTTTCGGCCTCCAGCTTGGCTATTCTATTTTGGTAGGTCACGAGGCTCGCCCGAGTAGCGGCTTCGTCGTCGGCGAGGACAAGGGCAGCTTCAAGGACCCTGAACATGCCTGCCGCATCCTGGCACAACTGTTTCCTCCTCACCCTGGACTTGGCATTCAAAATAGTCGAGGCTTCAGAATCATGGAATTCTATCGAATCCTCTTCAACGAACAAGTCCCGGCGCGTGTAGCAGGCGGGCAGGACGAAATGACCAGCCCCGGACCCCCCAGGACCGGCGGCCACAGGAGTCTCCGCAGCATCTCTCTTCCTCTTAAGAGAACCCTCCGGGGTCAGCGGCGTCGAGGCTCTCTCCGGGACGGGGGTAGATCCAGCAGCAAAACTCTCCATCACTGTCTGCTTAGGCGCCCCGGCCTTGGCACCGGTGGTCGCCTTCTTTTAAACCTTCGCAACCTGCGACCTCATCAGATGCTCTCGCATGTCAGCCATCATACCTGTGAACACACACATCAAGTCAGAATCAAAAGAATGCAAGAAACAAAACTAAACAGTGAAGCATACCAAGCAAAGTCATAGCGTCGTCGTCGCTATCACACTCAAGGAGAGCTTTGACATTAATATATCTAGCTGCTCGGACAGGCCCATCCTCCCGACCAGCTGATTCCCATCCCGGTCGACGACGTAGGCCGGAGAAAAGCTCTCCACGTAAGCATGAAGGATCCTGTACGACTCCTTATCAGCCGGGCAAAGCTGCTCATGCTTCACCAGGAACTGATCTGTTCGGCGTTTAAAATGGGTGTAGACCCATTCCAGCGGGAAAATGGAGACCACACTATCCCTTTCCCGACCATCCACCATCACCCTCTCAATGGTCGAAATGCTTCTCTTCGCCTCCTCGGTCATAGGCCTCACGACCAGAAACCTGTCCTTGAAGTTGCGTATCGAATCAGAATACGGCCAGAACAGCCTATTCTGTTGCTTAAACGATACCCAAATCTGTTTCGACCCCGCCGTGCTCCGCTGAATCTGGAAGAGGCAGAAGAAGAGGTCCGTGGTCGCCCCGATATTGAGATAACGACACACCAACTCAAAGGCCCTTATAAAAGCCAAGGCGTTCGGGTGAAGCTGGGACGGACACAAAGCCAAATGGGTGAACAAGGAGGATTGGAAGTCAGTGAAGGGGAGACGCATCTTGGCCTCCGTGAACGCAAATTCGTACATAGGAAAGCAAAGTCCCGGGTACGAGGAACATATTCTATCGTGCTCCCCGGGAAGAAAAGCTTTCCAGGCCCGTGGAGCATCCTCGTCGCGCTTCTCCAGTAGGTCGAAGTCCCGTATCTCCTCCTCGGAGAAGGTTGATCGAAAAGACAATGGCTCGTGTCCAAGCCAGTCAAGGTCCCCTCCCGCGACCTTGATATTCGAGTAATCGGCGAACACACTGGGCCCCTCTGGTACTTCCTGTACGTCGGGCATAACTTCATCGCGGGGTTCAGCCATTTTCACCTGAAAAGCAGAGGAAGAGAAGTGAATTCGACGGCCATGATCAAATCCACCCTTCCACCACTAATCAAGTGAAAGGGCGTTAACGAATCCGAGAACAACCACGTGCTCGCATCAATTATCTACTAATAGCTAAGAGAGGTCCCCGCGACCAGGGCTCATAGAGGCACATACGAGGACGCTTGTCCGTCCCGCACTCACACCAAGATCCCGAACAGGCCTAGTGCCCGACTACAAACTAAATTCTACACCTAACCAGATTCTACAAAGATCTACGCTAACAATTTCTACAAAATTCTAGAAATTCATAAAGTTCATCATGTTCTTCATAAAATTTCATGGAATTCATGTGTTCATCAAAGAACACATGAAGTTCAACCGGAAAATATGAACATCTACCGGAAAACTTATAAAAATATACAGAAAGGAGGAGAGAACTTACAAGTAGAAGAAGAAGTTGACGGTGGCGAAGAGAAGCTCCGGCGAAGACTAATTGCAGAGCAAACGAGAGCAAAGAGTGAAAAACTTGTGAAATTATGAAAATGAAACCTTCCCCCACCTTTTTATAACCGTTTGATCGTGGGAAACCGTGAAGGTCATCATAGCCTATACGCCCCTAGGACTGACAAAGGCCATAAATGCACACCACGTGTCACAAAGACTCTTCGCCTGGTTCAGCGCAGAAAATACACTAACACTTGGCACATGCGAGCAAGCCTCTTCATCAAAGTGAACACATCCGGGCAGAAATGCTCTCCAAAAAACTCTCGTTTCTCCGAGGACGCTGCAAATCCTGGTCGACGTTTCGCGCTAATGGCTGACGACCATGTTTGGTCGGGTACAAAATGAACATTCCAAGCGAGCATCCACCTCCCCGACAGTACGGTCGAAATCGCAGCTGCCTAAGTCATTACTCTCCAACAGAGCAACGACTTGGGGGGCTCCTGTTCTGGACCGGGCAAGGCTACTTGCCCTTAAGGACCAGGCCCAATCCATCATATTTGGCGAACAGGCCCAATAGGCACAATATAGCCGTTGGGCACAATATAGTCGTTGGGCACGTCCTCTCCACGCGCAGGATGGTCCACGCGACCAACTACCTCCCCGGATATAGCGGAAACGGTTAGAAAGGCCACGCGCTTGACCTTCCATCTGGCAACACCCCATTGGTCGATCAGGCCCCCTTTGTTCGCCAACAATCTCCCTATAAAAACCCCTCACTTGAGAGGGGCAGGTAACACAACTCATATACTTGACTTCTCTTACTTACTCTCCCCTTTTCTTTTGACCAAATACTTACTTTGGCATCGGAGTACCTCCACCCCTTACATCCACCCCTTTTTCTCCTCTCCTACGAGCATCAGCATTTGTCCTACACGAAGGCCGCGACGATCTCCTTCTGATCCTCTCCGATCAGATTATTTTTGAAAATGGGAGGATAAATGTAAATGATTTATGTTGGGATATAAAGATATTGGTTGGGAAGTGGGTAGTTTGTTTTGATATTTCTAAGCCCAACTCCAACTTTTTAGCTTTTTGTTCCAACCCTTTAGGGGTGAGCTAGGACTGAGTTGGTTAGAAATATCAGGTTTTTTCTTTTCTTTTGTTGGAGGTGGTCTTTTTGTGTAAGGGTGAATACCCCTTGTATTCATATTCAATTCCAATTGTTTTAAGAAAAAAAAAACTTATAAACCACAGACAAGTGAGGGACTCCAATATACTTTCTGTCGGAACACGTTCCATACACCTAAATGTGATTTCAAAGTGTAAAGAATTTATTCTTAGAATAAAGAATAAGACACCAAACTACTCTTTTTTCTTATCTTAATAAAGAGAATGATAAAAGACATATATGGATGGGGTTAATACGAATTTGGTTGAAAATCATAGAATTTGATTCCATCAAAATGCAATGGATGGTGATAGATTTTTAACCTTTCTAAGACTATATATGCAAATATGTGCACATTCTCATTCCATAATAATAATAATAATAATGTAACAACTGTTAGCTCATTGTTTCAGAGTTGGCAACTGGTTATTACCACTGGTTTAATTTTAAGTATATATTCTTTTTTTCTCATTTCTCATATGTTAATAACTTAATATAATCAAACAAATTGAACAAGCATATATTTTTCAGGAAAAAAAAAAGAGAGAGAAAAATATGCTTACTTTATAAACAGTGCTGGCAAAATTATGGACTCTTTCCCTACCTACGTACTATATGAGATCGTGAGGTAGAATTTTTTAAGAAATTCAATTGAATTTTTTTGAATAAAAAAAAGACATACATATATTTATATATTTTGATTCCTCTAATACTATTTTTGCACCACTAATCTAAAATATTGACATTTTTTTCACACGTGATTCAGAGTCATATGTTACTTTATGGGATAATATAATTTATTTTTTGGGGAGAGGAGTTAAATATAGTTTCGGGAATTTTTCAATTTATCTATCTATATGATCAAAACTACTAGAATGCATTATTGACAAAAATTATTTTTTACTAAAATATATTCTTAAAAAATCTTTTGATGAATCTAAAACAATTTAGAGAGAGAGGGCCCGACCTCCTGTCTGGTTGCTGAGAACTTTTGCTGGCTTTTTCGTTTTTCTCAGATTTCTGCTTTGGTCTCTTTAGCTTCAAGCATTTGCATGGCTTGGACGAAGGTCACTCATAGGAAGGAGCAACATGGTTATGGAAAATGGGATATTTTCCCTTTTGGAGGCGGAGTGAACCGTGAGAAGGATTCCGAAATGCAATCCTTTTTTTCTCTGAGTTCCCCGATTGTATCAGAGCTCGGGATATCTTTGTTTTGTTCGGTTGTGAAGGCAATGTGGTGGAAGTGGTTGTCTCACCAAAGCGAAATAGGATGGGTAAACGCTTCGGTTTTGCTCGCTTCAAGGAAGTCGAAGATACGAGGTTGTTAGGAATCAAGCTTGACAATGTGACGATTAACGGTAAGAAAATTCACGCTAACCCTCCTAGATTCGAAAAGGGGATCGATTAGCAGGAAGGTGGAAGACCATGGAAATGGAAAGGGGAAGGTTTGTGGTGGTACAGGGAAGAAGAAGGCAGAGGTAAGGGGAGTAAAACGTTCAGTTCCACCGTTTGGGTCGTGTTCCTTTGCAGAAGTGCTGCTGAACAAGAAGGACAAACCGGCTGGAACGACTATTATGTATTCATCCAACAAGGAGGACTTAGAGAGATTAAACAAAGCTTTCATAGGGATAACGATTTTTCCGGGTATGGCGTACAATATGCAAAGACAGTTTAATATGGAAGGTGTGTTCACAGTCAAGATAACTCCAATGGGTTCTAAATTATGTCTGCTAGAGGACTTGGAAGAAGGTGTTGTGGAAGATTTGATTGCGGAAGGTTCTACATGGTGGAAGCATGGGTTCTCTGTGATTAGGAGGTGGGAGGAGAGGGATGTGGATGATGAAAGAGTTGCTTGGATTAGAGCATTCGGGATTCCTTGTTAAGGATGGAGTTTGGACTTTTTTGAAAAGTTGGCTAATTCGTTTGGCACTTATATCTGTTCAGATGATATTTCTTTGAAATGTACTCATATGGATGTTGCTAGATTCATGGTGAGGGTTCCTTCCAGTTTTTCGCTACCGGAGTGGATTAACGTGGAGATAGATGGTGTTCCGTTTCGCATTGGCCTCCGGGAAGATTCATACGGTCCGGTGCGTATATCTTCTAATAACATTGTGGAGGCAGACCCAGTTTCGTCCAGTACAGGTGAAGATTGGGAAGAGGAGGACAATGTGTTTTGGGAGGAGGACTTTTTCCCAGATGTTGATCATTTAGAGGTGAACGAAGTTGCCGAGAAAGGCGGTTCCGGTGATCTTGGGAGGAGGACTTTTTCCCAGATGTTGATCATTTAGAGGTGAACGAAGTTGCCGGGAAAGGCGGGTTCCGGTGATCTTGGGAGGTTTAACGGTGATAGGGTACACGAAAGGACGATGGAGACTGGTGATAATGCTTTTTCTGAAAACGTCAGAGTAGTAGGGTCAGGTTGTGATAAAGGGGAGGTAGGGTCAGGGTGTAGTCAAAGTTATGATAAAATAGTGGGGTCTTTGCATCACGGTGAGGAAGGCGCTTTTGATATAGCTTTAAGAAGATTTAAGGAAGGGAGGGCTATTGATGTTGACAAGAATGTGAAGCCTTGCATATCTTCAGCGGCTGCAAATTCTGATGAAACTTGGGTAGCGTGTTCTCTTGGGACGGGAAAGGATGGAGCGAGTTCCAAGGGTGGGACCAGCAGAAAAGTTATAGGGAAATTTTAAAAAATAAAGTACAAAAGGCTCTGCCATGAAAGGTATAAAGTAAAGGGGAACAACAGATTCACCAGAAATAATAAAAATAGCAAAAGGAAGGTCATTGGTAAGAAAGTAGAAACGGAAGGGATTCAAAAATCTGTGTCGTTTTTGTCCAGTGATAAAGGGGTGGAGGGTGAAGTTTCTTCCTCTGATTTTTACTTTAATAATCCGGCCGACTCCGACATAGTCAGAAGCAATATTCGGCTGTGGGAAAATTTAGAAAGCAATATGGGAGGTAAGTTATGGGAGGCCATTTCTAATTTGGGGGTAGTGGCAGGTGGTTTGAAGAAGGATTATATGAGGAGGTTGGAGGAGTTAGAAAGAGTGGATAAGAACAGAAAGTTGGAAGGGAAGGTGACAACAAAAGTGCGAAAATGATTTTAGGGACTTTTAATATCAGAGGGGGTGGTAGGCTAATCAAGAGGAAAAGAATCAGTAATATCATCAGTAAAGGCAAAGCAGATATGTTTTTGATTCAAGAGACAAAATTGACATCAATGACGGATAGCGTTGCTAGGAGTTTTTGGGCTAAGGAGGAGGTGGGGTGGACTTTTTCGAGTGCTTCGGGATTGTCGGGAGGCCTTATTATTTTGTGGAAAGTGGGGAGTGTGAAGGTAGTTTCCAATTTCAAGGGAGACGGTTATGTTGGGGTTAGAGTTATATGGCGGGAGAAAATATATTACGTTGTCAATGTTTATTCTTCTTGTTTGTTGGAGAAGAAAATAAGTTTGTGGAGGAAGTTACTTGAATTGAAGGCTGGATTCTCGGATGGCGAGTGGTGTATCGGAGGGGATTTCAATGCGACCACTAACTTAAACGAAAGGAAAAGGGGATCGTTGGGTAGTCGTAACGTGGACATGAGGGAGTTTGCGGAATTCATTGTGGATAGCGAGTTGGTAGATGTGTCGTGCAAAGGGAGGAAGTTTTCTTGGTTTAGTGGAGATGGGGCCTCCATGAGTAGAATTGGCCGGTTCCTTATTTCGGAAGGAGGTATAGCTAATTGGGGAGTTGTCGGTCAAAGTATCGGGCCAAGAGACATTTCCGACCATTGCCCGGTGTGGTTGATGTTGGACTCCGAGGATTGGGGTCCGAAACCCTTTAGAGTTAACAACGATTGGTTTAACGATGTGAATTTTATTATTTTCGTGGAGAAGGAGTGGAATAAAATTCAAGTGGAGGGGAGAGGTGACTATGTTCTTAAGGAGAAGTTTAGATTACTTAAAGGTAGTCTTAGGAGGTGGAACACGGAGGTTTTCGGTAAATTCGACTTGGAGGCGGATGAGAGTGTTAAGGAGATCAATGAAGGGGATGATATCGCTTTTTTGGCTAATGGTGAGTTGTCGGTGGAGGAATTAGACACTCGCAAAAAAGCTACAAGTAGGTTTTAGTTGAATTTGAGGATTAAGGAGAACATGTTATTACAAAAATCCCGGTTAAAGTGGTTGAACGACGGGGAGAACAATAGTCGTTATTTTCATAGTATTATGAAGGAGAGAAGGAGACGTAATTATATTGGATCCATAAATTCTAGTAGAGGTATGTTAGTATCGGTTAAAGATGTCAAAGAAGAGGTTTGGAACCATTTCCATAATAAGTTTGTGGAAACGGATCTTGAGAGACCTATTTTGGAGGGGACGTCGATCAAGAGGATTAGTAGAGATGAAAATTGTATTCTTGAGGGGTCGTTCACGGAGGAGGAGATTAAAGAGGCGGTTTGGAGTTGCGAGGGGTCTAAAAGCCCGGGACCCGACGGTTACTCTTTTCTATTTATTAGGAAATGTTGGTCTTTTATTAAAGCGGATTTTATGCGCTTTTTTAATGACTTCCATAGAGGGGCGATTTTATCCAAGTCCATAGTATCTTCCTTCTTGACATTAATACTTAAGGGGGACAATTCGTTGGGTTTGGACGATTTTAGACCTATTTGTCTTGTTGGTTGTATGTACAAGGCCTTGGCCAAGCTTTTGGTGGCTAGACTTAAGAAGGTTTTACACTCCATTGTTTCTAGTTGTCAAAGTGCTTTTGTACCGGGAAGACAACTTCTCGACGGAGTTTTGGTTGCAAATGAGTTGGTTGATTACGCTTCGAAGGAAGACAAGGTGGTTTCTCTTTTCAAAGTGGATTTCGAGAAAGCCTATGATAAGTTAGTTGGAACTTTCTTAGGTTTATGTTGAGACGGATGGGGTTCGGGAATCTTTGGATGAGTTGGATGGAAGCTATGATTTTCTCTAGCAAGATGTTTGTCTTGGTTAACGGAAGCCCGACTAAAGAGTTTATAGTTGAGAGAGGTCTTAGACAAGGTGATCCTCTCTCACCTTTTCTCTTTGTTTTGGTGGCGGAAGGATTAACTAGTTTGGTTAGAAGATCGGTTGCTTTAGGAGATTTCTCGGGATTCAACGTGAACAATTCATGTTTTATTGATATCCTTCAATTTGCGGACGACACTCTTTTGATTGGGGATGGGAGTTGGAAACATATGTGGGCCATCAAAGTGGTTCTTAGGGGCTTTGAACTAATTTCGGGTCTTGGCATAAATTTCCACAAAAGCAAGTTGATAGGAATTAACACTACCCCCTCTTTTTTAGAAGCGGCGGCGTTATTTTTGACTTGTCGGACGGAGAAAAAGGAATTCCACTTTCTTGGTATTCCTATAGGGTTTAATCCTAGAAGTTTATCAACTTGGGTTCCTCTATTATCAAAGTTAGAGAAGCGTCTTTCTTGTTGGCATGGGCGATTTTTGAGTTTAGGAGGGAGAATCACTCTCCTTAAATCCTTGTTGGGAAGCCTCCCTATTTTTCAATTCTCTTTTTACAAGGCTCCAGTGGGAGTTTGGAAGGAGATTAATAAGATTCAAAGCGGGTTCCTTTGGGGTTGTTCGAGGGAGAAGAGGCGCATACATTGGATTAAGTGGGATTCTTTATGCTTACCGATTGAGAAATGAGGTTTAAATCTTAAAAGAATCGACGATTTCAATGTGGCTCTTCTTCAAAAGTGGAGGTGGAGGATTTTTAGAGGGATGGAGGAATCGTGGTATAACATTTTGAAGGCGCGGTATGGTAATATCTCCATGCACGTTTTAGGAGCCAAAGATGGGAGTTTTAGCGGGTGCTCATATTCGACTTGGTGGATGGACTTACTCGCAACCACGACTAGATACCACGAAGACGTTTTTGCTAACAATTGTTTTTTTGATATAGGTAATGGTTACAAAATTCCGTTTTGGTTCGTTAATTGGACAGGTGGAGGTATTTTTAAGGACGTGTTCCCGGTGTTGTTTGCTAGATCTCGGTTGAAGGAGGTTTCGGTGGCTGGGTTGGGAGGTTAGATAGAAGGGAGGTGGCATTGGGGGTATTTTGGCATCCCAAATGTTGGGTCTAAAGGGCGGGACAGTCATTATCCAGGGGTTGAAGTGATAGGTGCAGTTCATGACAGTCGGATTGTCCAAAATTCCTCGCAAGCAGAAGTCTACGCTGATGGCGTTTCTCGAGTTACCTCGTCGGCCACTGCCAGATTAGATGGCATAACAAAACTTGATGGGAGGGCTACTCGGTCTGCCGCTGGAGGTGACGATGTAGGAAGTGGCCATCAGAATCTGGTTGAAGCAGATGTCCCGGACGCTGTCTGTTCTTCTGGTTTGGTTGATTCGCAGCAGGTAGCGTATGATTTGGAGAAAATGAGGGGTTTGATTGAGTTGGTTCACCCTGATGTGAATAAGAGGGATAATGTGAGGTGGGCCTTGGAGGATTCATCTATTTTTTCTGTCTGTTCTATGTACAGGAAGTTGTCGGTGTTTAGTCTTCCGCTTGGACCGCCCAACAGAGATGACATAGATTTTAATCTGATTTGGAAGGTGGATGTACCCTCTAAAATCTGGGCTTTTGGTTGGCGGTGTCTTTTAAATAAGATCCCAACTAAGGATCAATTAATTTCTAGGGGGATTATTCCTTTTTCTAGTGGCTCTAACTGTGTTTTTTGCAACTCTCATGTCGAATCTCTTAATCATCTGTTAGTTGATTGTCTGGCAGCTAAATTGGTTTGGTCGGATATTTCCGATTGGATTGGTTTCCTTGATTCCGGTGAAGGAGGTATTAAAGGGAGTTTAATGTCTTGGTTCTATTTTTGTAAATCTAAGCGGGTAAAGCCGGGAAGGGAAGGGAGTATATGGTTGGCGGTGATTTGGACCATTTGTTTGAGTAGGAATGAGATTATATTTAGGCATTCGATTTGGAACGTCGTCGATATGGTGTGGAAGGCGAAATTTTTGATTTGGAAGTGGACTTTTATTGGAGATATTACCTATCCCAATTGCAATTTATACGAATTCGATAAAGACCCTCTATTGTATTTGTCATAGATTTTATTTGGTTGGTAATTTCTCCGATCTTTTTGTCGAGCTTGGTCTCGTTTTTCCTTTGTAAACAGGATTGAGTACCCTTTGTACTCCGTTAATATATCTTGATTACAAAAACAAAAAATATTTTGATGAATCTGTCATATTTATATGGTGTGAGAAAGTTGAGAAAGTTTTTAGCGGCGAATTTAATATTGTACAATAAACATTATCTCAAAGATATAATTTTAACGTATAAATTTGTCATTAAAAATTGATAACAAAATCAATAATTAATACTGATTGTGAAGGTTGGATCAGATCCTGTAGAATTGGGCCGCCAAGTGCGTCAGGGATGCTGGTCGTATGGAGAGGAGGGGGGTGTACCTGCAAGGTACTCCGACGCTCAAGTAAAAAAGGGTCAGAGAAAAAGGGCAAGTACAAAGTATAAATTCTTGGGGTGAATATTGGATACTTGACCCTCTCAAGCGAGTGGGTTTATATAGAGCCCCCAGCGCGTGACCAACGGTTCCATTTTCGGGGCGAAATAACTGTTTTCCCCAAAGAATAGGTAACTACCCAAACTAGTCGTTATGTCGGGCAGGGTGCCCAAAACTAGTCGTTATGTCGGGCACAAGCATAGTTTCAGGCACCTGCCCAAAGCTGTTCGGGGAGCAATGAAGTCGTGCGTGACGGGCAGTAATTCTAGGGAGGAACGTTGTATTTCTTGCCCGGTTGGAGGGGCAAAAAGGTAACTTTTTGCCCCTCTATGGATTGGACTTAGGCAGTTTGGGCCGCTCTGGAGCAGAAGCGGATTGGGCCATCTCTAGCCATTGGTCCAGTCTAGAACAAGAGCCCCCTAAGTTGTTGCTCCCGAGCATGGGAGTGATGACTTAAGGACAGTTCGTTGCTCCGGGGAGCTAGCATGGAGTCGTCGTTTGAAGATGAGGAGGATTGTCTTAATGCGCCCGTGACCCCTGGTGTTCGTGAAATCCGTGGTCGTGACCTTGTTGCCCGGTGTTCGGGGAGAGTAACGGCCAAACAGAATTGGAAACGATGGGACGCCACGTGTGCCTAGAGCTCCGTGTAGCAGTTAATAGGAAATGATGGCTAGTGTATAGCCATCATGGCCTACGAGCGCGTGTTCGCGCGTGTCCCTTTGTATAAAAGGGGAAAATCGTTCCATTTGGAACTTTTTGCTCTGATTTCTCTCCGTTTCCTTCAGTATTCTTGCCCGTAACCGCCGTCTGCCTACTCTGACCACCGCTTCAAGCTTCGAGCAGCTACTTTTGTCTACTTAAATCAAGTAAGTTTTCTGATCCTTTGCTTGTTTTACTCCTTTTTATTGTCAATGGTAGGTTGCATGTGGTTAGGGTTAGGTTTAGAGGACGAAATGAGCGAGTTTCCGGCGATTGTTGGTGGTGGACGGTGGCTGCGCCATTTTTTTACCTCTGACATGTCGCCGGAATTAGTGGTGCGTTTCAACGAGGAGGGTGGTTCGCGGCGCTGTTGCGGCAGCTATGCCTGTGTGACCGCCGTGTCTGTTCATCCTCTGAGTGGGTGATGAGTTTTCCGGCAAAACATTCCTAGATCCCGGTGAAGCTTTGCAATTTCCGGCGAAGCTTCAAATGGAAACTGGGTGTGCGTGCGGGGAAGCTCCTTGCTCGGGGATGATTAGTTTCGATCGTCTCCTCGCGGGGAGGTTTCAGCTTTTCCTTTGACGTTAGGGCTTAGGCCGGGGACGTTGTCCTCAGCCCTTTGCGCGCCCTTTCACTTGACTTAGCGGTGGAAGGGTGGATTTGATTTGTTGTTGAATTCACTTTCTTCTCTGCTTTTTAGGTGATTGTAATGGCGACGGGGCCAGATAGGGAGGTTATTATAGATACGTCCGAGGAAGAAACGGGCTCCGAAGATAATAGCAGCTCGACGGCTTCGAGTTCGAAGACTTCGAGCTCTTCCAGCAATGTCGGGGAGGAGGAAGAGTTAGACGACATGGACGAGGACTTTGACGGGTTCTCCGCGGAGGAGTGGGAGGTGTCCGAACTTGTCGAGCATGTGTCCACTTTCGCAAAGTCCTTGGTGGACATTTTCACGGAGGTTGGACCGGAGGGAGAGTGGAAGGTGCACTTCCCTTCCTTGGACGATCATGTTTGTACGCACTTCGGGGACCGTTTTACCATGTATGAATACGCTATCAAGGAACTGGGGTTGAGGTTGTCGTTCACTGATTTTCAACAGTCAGTGTTCGTGCATTTAAAATTGGTCCCCACGCAACTGTATCCTAACTCGTTGACCTTCATCCAGGCATTCGAGCTGGTATGTGAGCATCTCTCCATAGGGGCTACTCTTCCTTTGTTCTTCACTGTCTTTCATCTCCAACGGCAGCTGTCGGGGAAGAAGTACGGGTGGTTTTCTCTGAAGCAACCCCGCAAGTTGTTCAAACCATTTTCAGAGTCGATACGGACATTTAAGGAACGGTATTACGTCGTCGAGCCCCTGTCCGAAGCTGCCCAGGACAGTACATACGTTTGGGAGATCGAGGTTGACGAGGATGGGAACGATCTGCACGACGAGGATAGGAAGTTTATTGGGCGAAGAATCTACAAGTTTCCCATCCATTGGGCGCCTGACCACTTTGCCAAGAAGCCCAGTGACTATGTCTTCCAACCGAGCGAGCTACGCAGGCAGGACGTCGTGGCGTACGAAGTGCTGGTGAAGTGGGTCAACTCCTTCTGACTTGCTGAGTGCTGGAGGAGCAAGGGTAGTCCGATCTTCGAGGAGGACGGGAGCCAGAGGGTTGAGCGTCGATTTATCAATATTAAGGCACTGCTGGAGTGTAAGACTCCCGTGGATGCCGAGAAGCTGCTTGGTAGTCTTAGTTATTTAGATTTTGTTCGTGTCATTTCTTTTCCTAGTATCTAACATGCTCGTATTTTGTTTGTGCATGTGAGATGCCTCAGGCCCACGACAGAGTTGTGAGGAATGCTCTTGCAAGGGACAAGGCCGGGGAAGCCCCTCCAAAGTCTCGGTTTGCTGGTGCCCATGTTCCTCCTCCCGTGCAGTCTCCTGCGGGGACCTCTTCTTCTCCTGCTCCTGCTCCCTGGGGGTCTCCTCTTTCTTTGACCGGTCGATCCAAGCGACAAAGGTTTAATGACGCGGTGGACCTCACTCGGTCGCCGGAGAAGGGGAAGGTCGAGCTTCCTCCTTACATCCATGATTAAGAGAGCGTTGTGCCTCGGGCGGAGTCTCTTCGCTTGGAAAGTATGGATCGCCCGAGCAAGAGGGCGTTGGTGGCTCAGGACGCTTCTGCCTTGGTCAGGATGTTGGAGATGACAGCTGTTTACGCCGAAGGGGACTCGGCAACTGAGGCCGAACTTACTGCTGCCCATGCTACCATGGCGTCCCTCAAGGAAGAAGCTAAGGGTGCCGGCGATGCTCGGAAGAAAGCTGAGGAGGAGGTAGCTCAGTTGAAGGAGGAGAACTCGACGCTGGCGGCGGAGAAGAAGTCTGCCGAGGAGTTGATTCAGCGGCTGAAGGCGGCCAATGCCCCAGGTGACGATGAGCTGGAAGACGTGAAGGAATTGAAGACAAGATCCGAGCTGGTTGCCCGTTTGCTGAAGGTCGAGGATGATGGTATTGTCGTCGCGGAGGAGGCTTTCAAAAACGTCGTGGCTCAACTGCGGGTGGTGAATCCCGAGCTTGACTTTTCCGACAATGGTACCCACTATCTGGCGCACGTTGAGGATTATCAGATCGTTATGCCCGATGCTCTCCTTACCGAGGATCAACCCGCGGAAGACCAGGGGCCCCAGTCCGAGCCTGCCGAGCACGCGGAAGAGTGAGGAGTTTGTGTTTTTAATGTTGTAATTTGTCTGGCCTGCGTGCCGTGTAACCGTTGTAATTTAATTTTTGGGGGGCGTGGCCCCCGTTTCATGTAACTTAGTACAATCGTGGCCCTTGCGGTCATTTATTATGTTAAATTATTACATGTTTGATTCTGCCATCTGCATGATTTTACTTGCTTTTATTTTTCGCTAAGTGTTGTACTCATGCTCGTTGTGAATGTATGTCCGTCCGTGATTAGGAGTATTTGACTTGCACAAATATTTTAGGGGGATTGCTCGTTGTAGATGTGTTCGGAAGTGAGGGGAGCTGGTCGAACGGCCGGGGAATATCCTGGCGGGGGTCAGAGCTCAGGTCGCGTTTGAGGCCTGAGTTCACGGCGTGAACGTCCCATCGCGAGCTGGGGTTCTGCCGGTCATGGTACTTTGACAACAGCGACGCTCGATCGAGGACCGCTGTCGAGCAGTTACCCGGCTCGTTACTGAGCGAGGTTATGCTTTATTCGTATGCGACGCATGTACCTAGACGTGCATAGTGGTCGGTAGCTGACGTTCGTCGTTGCGACGGGTCGAACCGAGAATCTAGCTGTAGTATTGTTTTAGCTTTTCAGCGTTCCATGGTCGAGCGAGTTCTTCCCCGGTGAGATGTTCTAGGTAGTAGGCCCCATTTTCCGTTTTTGCTCGGACGCGATAGGGTCCTTCAAAGTTGGCTGCTAGTTTGCCTTCGCGAGAGTCTTTGTGGTTTCTTCTTAGAACAAGGCTTCCCACGCCGAACTCTCGTCGTATCACCTTGGCGTTGTGCCTGATGGTAATTTTTTGTTTTAGTGAGGCTTCGCGGAGGGCTGCCCCGGTTCGGATTTCCTCGACGAGGTTGAGTTCTTCTCGCAGTGACTCGTCGTTCATCTCCTCGTCTAGGGGCGACTCTGTCTGCCTGGAGGGCACGTGAACTTCGACGGGAATTACAGCCTCTGTCCCGTATGCTATACGGAAAGGTGTTTCCCTGGTTGTTGAGTGTGGAGTTGTGCGGTATGCCCATAGTACGTTGTGCAGTTCCTCGACCCATGCCTTCTTTGTTTCGTCCAGCCTTCGCTTGAGGCCTCAAAGGATGACTCGGCTGGCTGCTTCAGCCTGCCTGTTTGTTTGAGGATACTCGACGGATGCGAAGTGCTGCTTCGTGCCTAGTTGGGCGACGAAGTCTTGGAACTTCCTGTCCGTGAATTGCGTCTCGTTGTCCGTTACTATCGCTTGGGGGATACCGAAACGTGCAAGGATGTTTCGTTTGTAGAAACGCAAGATATTGAGGGCAGTTATTTTGGCTAGAGCTTCCGCTTCTATCCATTTTGTGAAATAGTCTACGCCCACTATTGGGTACTAATTCTGGCTTGATCTTACCACGAAGGGTCCTAGGATGTCTAGGCCCCACCAGGCGAATGGCCACGGGGAGGACATAGCCTTGAGCTCGTTAGGCGGAGCTAGGTGCATGTCCCCGTGTTGTTGGCATTTATCGCATTTCTTCACGTGTTCTTTCGCGTCGTGCTGCATGGTCGGTCAATAGTACCCTGCTCGAAGGGCCTTTCGGGCAAGCGACATTTCGCCTAGATGTTGGGCGTTGATTCCTTCGTGGATTTCGCGCAGGATGTGCGCGACCATTTCTTCCTCGACACACTTGAGCTGCGGAATAGAGAATCCCCGCCTGTAGAGTTTATCTTCGACCAAGACGTAAGAGCAGGCTCTTCGCCTGACTGTGCTGGCCTCCTTTGGGTCGGACGAAAGTTCGCCTTTGGCGAGATAGTTGTAGACAGGGGTCATCCAACAGCTGTTGTCACCGATCACCTGTACGTCGAGTGTCGGGGAGGCCTTCTCGATGCTGGGTCGAGGAAGTACTTCATGTATGATGGATTTGTTTCCGCCTTTCTTCTTTGTGCTGGCTAGTTTGGATAGCACGTCTGCTCGCACGTTATGTTCGCGGGGGACATGTTTCACTTCCACTGTTCTGAACTTCGCCATCTCCTTCTTGACCAGGGCCAAGTATTCGGCCAGGTTGTCATTTTTGGCCTGATATTCTCCTCGGACCTAGAGGGCCACGAGTTGTGAGTCTGTGCAGATGACGACTTCCTCTGCACCCAGGTCCTCGGCCAGGCGTAGCCCAGTGAGGAAGGCTTCGTATTCAGCCTGGTTGTTGGAGGTTGGGAAGGACAGGGTGAGTGATACTTCAACGATAATGCCTTCGTTGCTTTCCAGTATGATGCCCGCACCGCTTCCTGCCGAGCTGGAGGCACCGTCCACAAAAATGGTCCATTTGCGTGCTTCGCTCGCGGGGGAGTCTGCGAATGTCATTTCTGCGACGAAGTCGGCCAGAGCCTGGGCTTTGAGAGGTTTCCTGATTTTGTATTGGATGTCGAATTCGTACAGTTCCAACGACCATTTGAGCATCCGACCGGCCATGTCTGGTCGTCCGAGCAACTGCTTTATGGGTTGATCTGTTTGAATCACGATCGTGTGAGCCAGGAAATAGTGTCTTAATCTCCTGGCTGCGTTGATGAGGGCCAGCGCCACCTTCTCTATCTATTGGTATCTTAACTCTGGTCCTTGCAGTGCTTTGCTCATGAAATAAATGGGCTTCTGCCCGTCAGGTGTCTCGCGGATGAGAGCGGCGCTCATTGCTTCGGTTACCACGGCGAGGTACAGGTACAACGTTTCGCCATTGTCTGGGCGAGAGAGGACCGGTGGCTCTGAAAGTGCTCATTTCAGATGGATAAGGGCCTTGCCACACTCCTCGGTCCATTCAAATGCCACCTCCTTGCGGAGGAGTTTGAAGAATGGTAGGGCGTGCTGGGCGGATTTAGCCACGAAACGGGATAGTGATGCGAGCATCCCGTTGAGGGACTGGATGGATTTTTTGGACTTGGGCGTAGGAAACTCAGAGAATGCTCGGCATTTATCGGAATTGGCCTCAATTCCTCGTTCCGTTAAGTAGAAGCCGAGGAATTTGCCTGCCCGGACACCGAACGTGCACTTCTCCGGATTAAAATGCATTTTGTATTTCCTGGCCTGTTCAAAGACCTTTCTCAAATGGGCAGTATGATCGGTTTCCTCATGGGACTTTACGATCATGTCGTCCATGTAGACTTCGAGCATGTCTCCTATCTCTCCCCGAAATACCTTGTTCATCATTCATTGGTACGTTGCTCCGGCGTTCTTCATGCCGAAGGGCATTACATTGTAGTAATAGTTGCCCGATTCGGTCATGAAGGCTGTATATTTTTTGTCGGACATTGCCATCGGAATTTGATTATAGCCTGAGTAGGCATCCATGAACGATAAAAGTTTGAAACCAGCGGAATTATCAATAAGTTTATCAATATTGGGGAGGGGGTAGGCATCCTTCGGGCATGCCTTATTGAGATCGGTGTAATCAATGCACATGTGCCATTTTCCATTAGATTTTTTAACTAATACAACGTTGGATAACCAAGCGGTGTACTTGGCTTCCGAAATAAATTTGGCCTCGAGGAGGTCCTTTACAGCTTTTTCAGCAGCCTCCGTTTTCTCCGGAGACTGCTTTCTCCTACGTTGTGCTACGACCTTGATGGCCGGGTCAATTGTCAGCTGGTGGCAGGCGACGGACGGATCCAGTGCGGGCATTTCGGCGGTGCTCCATGTGAATAGGTCGGCATTCTCACAGAGGCATGCTTAAAGATGCTTCCTCGCGATGTCGGGCAGGTCTTCTCCAATCTTCACTCCCCGCTGAGGGTCGTCGCCGAACAGAATGATCTCGAAGTTGCCATCCGGGATCGGGCGCATCGGATGGGATTTACTGTTGTCGGTCTTCTTCTTGGAAGCGACTGTCGAGGTCGATAGAGTTAACCTGGGGAAGAGGCTTGGCTTCCTCGAAACTGCTTGGCAATGTTGGCTTGCCCGATGCTTTTGGCTTGGATGCAATGGCGTTGAGCCCCTTTGTAGCTGCCTCGAAACACCTACGTGCAGCTTCGATGTCGCCATGGAGGGTGGCGACCATCCCTTTTGAAGTGTAATACTTCATCTTCAGGTGGACTGTTGAGGGTACCGCTACCAACTCGGCCAGAGTTGGCCTTCCGAAAATGCACTGGTATAGCGACGGGCAGTCGATCACCAGGAATTGCACCTTGATGGATCTGGCCGTCTTAGCTGATTCGAAGGTCACGATCAGTTCGACGTAGCCCCACGGCTTGGTCACTGATCCGTTGAATCCTTGTAAATCGGACCCTACATAGGGGGTAAGGTGTGATTCGTCCAGCTGAAGCATTGAGAACAGCTGGGAGTACATGATGCCGACTGAGCTGCCCTGGTCGACTAGGATTCTGCGAACGTTGAAGTTCGCCATTCGGGCTCTGACGAGCAAAGGTATACTCGAGTTCGGGGATCCACTGAGGAGTTCTTCCCAGTAGAAAGAGATGGGTACGGAGCCTTTCTGGGCCTGATCGAGCGTGGTCACTTTATTGGAGCTCGTGTTTATCAGATGCTCGAACTTGCGTTTCACGGAGCCCACAGTGACTTTGTTGAAGCCCCCGCCAGAGATGACCATGGAAGAGGGAAAAGTCTCCCACGGGCTGTGGGCGGCGAAATAAGCAGGGGGGCTGAGCCCGTTCGGGACGTCGAAGTCCTCCGGTCGCGAGATGGACATAGCGGCCTGTATGTTGGCGTCTTCCGAGGAGGGTACTTCCTCCTCTATCTTCTTGGACTCCTGGGCGTCCTGCCGAGGAGTGTCCTTCTTCTTCGCGAACTGTTTCAGGTGCCCGTCCCTGATCAGTATCTCAATGGCATCCTTCAGATGGATGCATTCCTCCGTAATGTGGCCGTGACTCTTGTGGAAATGGCAGTATTTTGATTTGTCTACGTTTGGTCTGTTCGGTAGTGCTTGGGGAAGCGGACCTCTGCCTGCTTATACTCCGAATTGGCACATTCGGACTAGATCTTTTCCTTGGAGACGGTCAGGAGAGTGTAGTCATGGAACCGCCCGGAGGGCCCCTTGTTGTCACAGGAGTCACGAGGACGATCCTCGCGCCTCCATTCGCCCCGACGAGATGTCGAGGCTTCCTCTCCTCTGGATGATCGAGCATTCTCCTGATGGCGTGATGCTCGGACGTTGCTGGCTGCAACCTTCTCTTCGTACTGAATGTGTGATTGGGCTTTGAGGATGAGGGCGTCTAAGTTCCTCGGTGGTGCGAGGCCAATGGCTTTAGAAAACTCGGAGCCTGGGCGGGGCCCTTGCTCGAGCAGAAACTTCTTCATTTCGTCCGTTATAGGGACTTGTACAGCTTCCTTGTTGAACCTCTTGATATAGGCGCGGAGAGGTTCATCTTTTCCTTGGATTATGGCTCCAAGGGAGGCCTCAGTTTTGGGGGTGGCGGCGAGATGTTGTGAAGTGCCACGAGAACATCCTGCCCAGCTGTCTCCACGAGGTAAAGGACTCCTCGGGCAGTCGCTTGTACCATGTCATTCCTCCCTTTCGGAGCGTGGCCGGGAACAGCCGGCATTTGATGGCGCGCCGTATGCCGCGGTAGTCTAACAGCGCATCGATGTTCTCGATGTGCTTGTCAGGGTCAGTGGTCCCGTCGTACGTGCCAAGTGACGGGGGTTTCTCCAAGCCTTTTGGGAGACAGGTAGCCAAGATCTCCTGGGACAACGGGCCGCGAGGCTCATCGTCGCTGCTAGAACTGGTGTATGATGGGGACCGGACGGGATGCTCATGGCGGCGGTTCCTCCGGGAAGAATGGGAGCGGTTCCTTCGTGGAGAAGGTGAGCGGTTCCTTCGAGGAGAAGGCGATCGGTTCCTTCGAGGGGAAGGGGAGCGATTCCTTCGAGGAGAAGGTGAGCGGTCCCGTCCTTTAGACTTGACCGGTGGAGATTGCTCGTTCCTTCGAGTCCTCTTGCAGTCGTGAGCGGGCTGGTCACGCGGGGAGATTTGGTCGCGCTTCCGGGCTGCGCGAGGATCCAGCTCTTGGCACAGTCTTTGGTCGATGTCTCTCCGGGGATGCGGGCTCCTTGATCGTCTTAGGTTCCTCCGCGTGGGAGGGGATCTTGGACGGTTGGACTCTTCTAACGCCCCGATCCTCTCGTTTTGCTGCAGGATCAGGGTGTTGGTTTTGTTGATCGCCTCCAAGAGGGCTGCTACGGCCGGGTCGGCGTTGGGCGGAACAGGAACGGGCTAGACGTCAAGTGAAGGTTGATCGTTGTTGCGATCAGCAGGGGTAGGGGAAGGAGAAGCAGTGGCTCCGTCCTTGAGGAAACGGGTATCTCGGAGGAGAGATGACTGGCCGTCAACGTCAGATTTATTGACGGGGAGGATGGTGGTTTGGAGAGCATCCTTGGTGCGATCTTGGGAGGCCATGATCGTGATGATGTTTGAGAATTGTTTTGATCTTTGGTTTTTGAGGAAAGAAAGATGGGGAGAACAATGATTCCCACAGATGGTGCTACTGATCGTGAAGGCTGAATCAGATCCTGTAGAATTGGGCCGCCAAGTGCGTCAGGGATGCTGGTCGTATGGAGAGGAGGGGGTGTACCTGCAAGGTACTCCGACGCTCAAGTAAGAAAGGGTCAGAGAAAAGGGGCAAGTACAAAGTATGAATTCTTAGGGTGAATATTGGATACCTGACCCTCTCAAGCGAGAGGGTTTATATAGAGCCCCCAGCGCATGGCCAACGGTCCTATTTTCGGGGCGAAATAACCGTTTTCCCCAAAGAATAGGTAACTACCCAAACTAGCCGTTATGTCGGGCAGGGTGCCCAAAACTAGCTGTTATGTCGGGCATAGGCATAGTTCCGGGCACCTGCCCATAGCTGTTTAGGGAGCAATGAAGTCGTACGTGACGGGCAGTAATTACGGGGAGGAACGTTGTATTCCTTTCCCGGTTGGAGGGGCAGAAAGGTAACTTTTGCCCCTCTGTGGATTGGACTTAGGCAGTTTGGGCCGCTATGGAGCAGAAGCGGATTGGGCCATCTTTAGCCATTGGTCTAGTCCAGAACAGGAGCCCCCCAAGTCGTTGCTCCCGAGCATGGGAGTGATGACTTAAGGAATTATCAACAAGTTTATCAATATTGGGGAGGGGGTAGGCATCCTTCGGGCATGCCTTATTGAGATCGGTGTAATCAATGCACATGCGCCATTTTCCATTAGATTTTTTAACTAATACAACATTGGACAGCCAAGTGGTGTACTTGGCTTCCAAAATAAATTTGGCCTCGAGGAGGTCCTTTACAACTTTTTCAGCAGCCTCCGTTTTCTCCTGAGACTACTTTCTCCTACGTTGTACTACGGCCTTGATGGTCGGTTCAATTGTATGTTGGTGGCAGGCGACAGACGGATCCAGTTCGGGCATTTCGGCGGCGCTCCATGCGAATAGGTCGGCATTCTCACGGAGGCATGCTTTGAGCAGCTTCCTCGCGATGTCGGGCAGGTCTGCTCCAATCTTCACTCCCCGCTGAGGGTCGTCGCCGAACAGAACGATCTCGAAGTTGCCATCCGGGATCGGGCGCATCGGATGGGATTTGCTGCTGGACGAAGCGGACGGGTCGGCTGAAGCTGCTCGTTCCTCATGTCGGTCTTCTTCTTGGAAGCGACTGTCGAGGTCGATAGAGTCGACCTGGGGAAGTGGCTTGGCTTCCTCGGCAATGCTGGCTTGCCCGATGCTTTTGGCTTGGACGCAATGGCGTTGAGCCCCTTTGTAGCTGCCTCGAAACACCTACGTGCAGCTTCAATGTCGCCGTGGAGGGTGGCGACCATCCCTTTTGAAGTGTAATAATTCATCTTTAGGTGGACTGTTGAGGGTACCGCTACCAACTCGGCCAGAGTTGGCCTTCCGAAAATGCACTGGTATAGCGACGGGCAGTCGATCACCGGGAATTGCACCTTGATGGATCTGGCCATCTCAGCTAATCTGAAGGTCACGATCAGTTCGACGTAGCCCCGCGGCTTGGTCACTGATCCGTTGAATCCATGTAAATCGGACCCTATATAGGGGGTAAGTTGCGATTCGTCCAGCTGAAGCGTTGAGAACGGCTGGGAGTACATGATGTCGACCGAGCTGCCCTGGTCGACTAGGATTCTGCGAACGTCGAAGTTCGCCATTCGGGCTCTGACGAGCAAAGGTATGCTCGAGTTCGGGGATCCGCCGAGGAGTTCTTCCCGGTAGAAGGAGATGGGTACGGAGCCTTTCTTGGCCTGATCGAGCGTGGTCACTTTATTGGAGCTCGTGTTGATCAGATGCTCGAACTTGCCCAACAGTGACTTTGTTGAAGCCCCCGCCAGAGATGACCATGGCGGAGGGAAAAGTCTCCCACGGGATGTGGGCCACGAAATAAGCAGGGACGTTGAGCCCGTCCGGGACGTAGAAGTCCTCCGGTCGCGAGATGGACATAGCGACCTGTATGTTGGCGTCTTCCGAGGAGGGTACTTCCTCCTCTATCTTCTTGGACTCCTAGGCGTCCTGCCGAGGAGTGTCCTTCTTCTTCGCGAACTGTTTCAGGTGCTCGTCCCTGATCAGTATCTCAATGGCATCCTTCAGATGGATGCAGTCCTCCGTAGTGTGGCCGTGACTCTTATGGAAACGGCAGTATTTTGATTTGTCTATGTTTGGTCTGTTCGGCAGTTGCTTGGGGAAGCGGACCCCTGCCTGCTTAAACTCCGAATTGGCACATTTGGACAAGATCTTTTCCCTAGAGACGGTCAGGGGAGTGTAGTCATGGAACCGCCCGGAGGACTCCTTGTTGTCACCGGAGTCACGAGGACGATCCCCGCGCCTCCGTTCGCCCCGACGAGATGTCGAGGCTTCCTCTCCTCTGGATGCTCGAGCATTCTCCTGATGGCGTGATGCTCGGACGTTGCTGGCCTCAACCTTCTCTTCGTATTGAATGTGTGATTGGGCTTCGAGGAGGAGGGCGTCTAAGTTCCTCGGTGGTGCGAGGCCAATGGCTTTAGAAAACTCGGAGCCTGGGCGGAGCCCTTGCTCGAGCAGAAACTTCTTCATTTCGTCCGTTGTAGGGACTTGTACAGCTTCCCTGTTGAACCTCTCGATATAGGCGCGGAGAGGTTCATCTTTTCCTTGGATTATGGCTCCAAGGGAGGCCTCAGTTTTGGGGTGGCGGCGAGATGCTGTGAAGTGCCGCGAGAACATCCTGCCCAGCTGTCTCCACGAGGTAATGGACTCCTCGGGCAGTTGCTTGTACCATGTCATTGCTCCCTTTCGGAGCGTGGTCGGGAACAGTCGGCATTTGATGGCGCCCCGTACGCCGTGGTAGTCTAACAGCGCATCGATGTTCTCGATGTGCTCGTCGGGGTCAGTGGTCTCGTTGTACGTGCCAAGTGACGGGGGTTTCTCCAAGCCTTTTGGGAGACGGGTAGCCAAGATCTCCTGGGACAACGGGCCGCGAGGCTCGTCATCGCTGCTAGAACTGGTGTATGATGGGGACCGGAAGGGGTGCTCGCAGCGGCGATTCCTCCGGAAAGAAGGGGAGTGGTTCCTTCGCGGAGAAGGTGAGCGGTTCCTTCGAGGAGAAGGCGATCGGTTCCTTCGAGGGGAAGGGGAGCGATTCCTTAGAGGAGAAGGTGAGCGGGCCCGTCCTTTAGACTTGACCGGCGGAGATTGCTTGTTCCTTCGAGTCCTCTTGCAGTCGTGAGCGGGTTGGTCACGCAGGGAGATTTGGTCGCGCTTTCGGGCTGCGCGAGGATCAGGCTCTTGGCGCAGTCTTCGGTCGATGTCTCTCTGGGGATGCGGGCTCCTTGATCGTCTTTGGTTCCTCCGCGTGGGAGGGGCTCTTGGACGGTTGGACTCTTCTAACGCCCCGATCCTCTCGTTTTGCTGCAGGATCAGGGTGTTGGTTTTATTGATCGCCTCCAGGAGGGCTGCCACGGTCGGGTCGGCGTTGGGCGGAACAGGAATGGGCTGGACGTCAAGTGAAGGTTGATCGTTGTTGCGATCAGCAGGGGTGGGGGAAGGAGAAGCAGTGGCTCCGTCCCTGAGGAAACGGGTATCTCGGAGGAGAGATGACTGGCCGTCAACGTCAGATTTGTTGACGGGGAGGATGGTGGTTTGGAGAGCATCCTTGGTGCGATCTTGGGAGGCCATGATCGTGATGATGTTTGAGAATTGTTTTGATCTTCGGTTTCTGAGGAAAGAAAGATAGGGAGAACAATGATTCCCACAGACGGCGCCACTGATCGTGAAGGCTGGATCAGATCCTGTAGAATTGGGCCGCCAAGTGCGTCAGGGATGCTGGTCGTATGGAGATGAGGGGGGTGTACCTGCAAGGTACTCCGACGCTCAAGTAAGAAAGGGTCAGAGAAAAGGGGCAAGTACAAAGTATGAATTCTTAGGGTGAATATTGGATATCTGACCCTCTCAAGCGAGAGGGTTTATATAGAGCCCCCAGCGCGTGGCCAACGATCCTATTTTCGGGGCGAAATAACTGTTTTCCTCAAAGAATAGGTAACTACCCAAACTAGCCGTTATGTCGGGCAGGGTGCCCAAAACTAGCCGTTATGTCGGGCATATGCATAGTTCCGGGCACCTGCCCATAGCTGTTCGGGGAGTAATGAAGCCGTGCGTGACGGACAGTAATTCCGGGGAGGAACGTTGTATTCTTTACCTGGTTGGAGGGGCAGAAAGGTAATTTTTACCCCTCTGTGGATTGGACTTAGGCAGTTTGGGTCGCTCTGGAGCAGAAGCGGATTGGGCCGTCTCTAACCATTGGTCCAGTCCAGAACAATTTTTAATATGGTTTTAACCAAATCCATAATTTGGCAATCCATATCCAAAATAAAAACAAAATTAGTCAATTTATTTTTTATAAAAGAAAAACTTTGAAATTTTTTTTTTTAATTATTTTTTGTAAATAACTTTTTTTTTAAATTTGTTTTTTTTGAAAAAAATATTTCTAAAAAAAAATAATTCTTTTGAAAAAAAATATATTATTTTGAAAAAGTTTATATTTTAAATTTTTTTCGGTAAATAATTTTGTTTTCAAAAAATTTTAAAAAATGATTTTTTAAAATAAAAAAATATATTTTTTCCAAAAATTAAATAAAATATATTTTTTATTTTTGAACATAAATATTTTTTCTTAAAAATATATTATTTTTTTGAAAAAAAAAATTCTTGAAAAATTTGATTTTAAAATAAAATTAAATCAAAGCTAATTATAAAATTAATTATGGATATAACCGGTTAATAACCGGTTTATAACCATTTTAAAAAATGAAAACCGGTTATGACAATTGATTTTAATAAGCGGTTATAACATATAGATTATTTATGGTTATGGATTGGTTATGCAAATTAACCGTCCATGAGCATCCCTAGGTCCATTCGAGGCAAGGGCATGAAATCAAGAGTGGTTAAAGTTCTGTTGGCTGAGACAATCTACCATGTTTGGACTCCTAGGAATAAATGCTAATTCCAAAATGGGGATAGGCACGCATTGAAAAGCGTCAAAATCAAAAATATGGTGATGAGTAGGGCGGAGAAATATGAAAAAGTATTTGTAAGTATAAAAAAATAAATGTTTATAGTAAGTATAAAACAATTCATAATTTTGTTTATAAATGTTTTAAATAAAAATTTTGTTTGAATAATTATTCTTAAAATGTTATTTTAAATATTTTATTATTTTATTAAATTTTTTTTAGATATCAAAATTTTAAAAAAAATTCATTTAATTTTGAAACTATTTTAAATAGTTTTCCATAAAAACCATTTTTAAAATACAATTTTTGAAAATATTGTGATTTCAACTATGTTTTGATCTTCAATAATGTATGTTTATGTTATAGGATGTCAAAATTAATCTTTTAATTTAAAAGAAAAAAATATAAAAAAAAAACTTATAATATTTTAAAAAATAATTTTATAAAATCTATTTTTTTTAGTCAAAACAAACAGAAACATAATAATGCAACATAACTCATTAATCTTCTATTTAACACAATTCCAAATGAGAATAAGTTAAACTAATTAATAAGGGTCTACCGCTTATTCTACACAGTTATAAACCAGTATTTTAAGGATCATGCCAACGAGTGCCCTTGTTAGCATTTTTCTTTTTTTAAATAGAAAAGTTATAACTTATTTTATAAATCTATTTAGTTAAAAAGACTAGATCACGAGTCATAAAAAAGTTTTTTCAACATATCAATTAAGTCTATTCAAATAAATATGAATAATTTTATTATTATTATATTGTTGTAATATCCTGTATTTCATTAAAGACTCAAATTTATATCATTTGAGATCAACTGAGTTACTATGTGCTTTGAAAGTTATCAATTGGGATAATTAGAGTAACTAATGAGTTCAAATTGACTTATTTAATATTATTTGAGACTCACCTTTTATTAATTGGTATAAAATGAGACATTTTGATAACATTAATAATGGGTCAAATACTCTAGTAGAACAAATATTAAGTGTGGTAGCCACTTGGGATATTTGTTACTACTCTTGTCACTTTCTATCCACTCATTTTCTTGACCACTTCATGTCCACATATTCTACTACTTATCCTTACCAACTTTTGTACCAATCCATTTTGCAATGCATCACTAAAATAAAAACATTGGAAAGGAAAGGAAAGGAAGAAAGAAGAAAGCTTGTGGGAAAAAAAAAGAAGAAGAAAAGCTTGGAATCACCATACATCTTCATCATCTTTTCATCTCATATTTTCTCAACAACTTCTTCATCTCTTTAGCAAGGTGGGTTCTAGGTAGAAAGAAGCTTTATGTTTGTAGAAATTAGGGTTGTAGAAACATAGAGTAGAAATTGATGATTCTTAACATGTTGTTATGCTTTCTTCCATCATTCTTGAGAAATTGCTATGATTGTTGTGTTTCTATATGAGTGTATGTTGTTGTTGTTAGAATGTTGGATATTGGTGTATTATACCATGAAAATCTTGTGTCTTATGATTGGCTGATGTTAGGGATGTTTGGGTATGACTATGAATGGATAGAAACATGTTTCAGCATGTATTTTTGACAAAATACAATGACAATCAATTGTCACTGTCTTACAATTGATTATTCCCTCACAAAAAAATGAAAAATTATAAATCAGGGCAGTGTAATCGATTGCACTGTTATTACAATCGATTGTTCTTAAGAAAAACAGAAACGAAAGCTCTGGGCATTGATGCAATCGATTGTGGTCCTTGTGAAATCAATTATATCCTTTGGTTTTTGCAAAATTCATGTTTTCTATGGTTCCTAAGCTATCCTAAAATGGCATGTAACTTGTTGTATGATGTGTGAGCATGGAATTATCATTGATTCAACTATACTTCTTCTATGATAGTATGATGAATATGTTATGACTTAGTTGATGTATGAATGTGATAATATGTTTGGAAATTTATAAGGATTGGTGAGGAAACTCTAGTAGCAAACTAATTGAATGAATTAGTAAGATAATTAGGGTGTGATGAATGATTTAGACGACAATGCTTGTGCAAGTGATGCCTAGGTGTGTGTCATGGACAAGTAGTTGTTTAGCTAAGAATATAAGGCATTGTGTAGAACATGTGATGTTGTTGTGAATGTTAAGGTGAATGTGATCGCCTTGTGGTTGTCGAATACAATCACGTTGTGTTTTATTTAATCACGTAGTCGGAAATAACCCCTTGATTGTGTTGTCCCAAGTTGAGATGCTTATATAGAGTAAGAATTGGGATGTACGCACCGATACTTGAATGACCTGGGTTGAGTCCCAAAAGCGGTGAATCTCATGGCGGGTTAGAATCTCATTTGGGTAAAAGGCTTGAAATGGGCTTGGAGTCCCATAGGAAGCGACAATTCTTGAAGTGGATGTTATCACTTAGAATCCGAAGTCCATGCGTATGTCAAAGTATGATACAAGGATCTGTGACCCGTGTCGAGAATCCTAGACATAGGGTTGACCGGAGAAAGATGCCTTGATATGATTTTCGATTATTGATAGTTTGAGTTGATGAACTCAAGCGACATGTTTCCATACATTGCAAGTTTTGTGAACTCAAGTCTTTTACCCCTTTGTGACTTAAGTTAGGATGTTGATTAGAACCTTATTGAGCCTAGTGGACCTATAAGATAATGAATCCACTGGAATTATTATCTCACCCCATATTTGTTGATTATTTTCAGGTAGTTCTGAGCAGTTGAAGGGTAAGGACAAGATAGCTTGATGTCCTTAGTTGTTTAATGTTTTGGATGGCAGTTTCCGCTGTGTAGATATCTCTTTTGAGATCATTCTATGATGAACTAGTTCCTAGTTTTATTTTGGGCACCCTTGTATATATTGTGTCAATGTTGTAGTTTCTTATGGGCATGTAATATGTACAATGTTGCCACTAGGCACCTATGTATTTCAGTACCAACATTATAGCTATGTATAATATGTATTTCTAGACATGTATTATATATCGGTGTTACAATTGTACTTGTAATTTAAGTCAAAATACAAAAATAAAACTTAATTATCTTGAACAACTTTTAAAAATAAGATTAAAAGACTTTATGAACAATGCCATAATTCATTTATATAAATTTTCTCAATTGTCTGGAGATTGGTGAGTTCAAATATTAGTGATAAGTTCTACGTCGATTGCAAACAAGTAAAATGTTATATTTAAAAAATAGATGACTCAAATATTTATTGTGTTAAAACTTTGGGTAAAGATGTGATGCATCTTTCCATTGGAGTCTCGACATCAATTTCCTTCTTGCTCTCACCTCCCCTAAACTTCCCAATATATGTGTATCTAAATAGTAAGTTCAAATCCAACAACTTCCCAATATATTTGTCTCTAAATAAAAAGTTCAATTCCAACATTCAACTCTGAACATGCAACAATGTTAAATCTGTTAAGAGTGAATTTTACCGTCTACTGTGATTTTTTCCGATTTAAAGACTACTCTATATTGTTATGTGTAGAAATACCCAATTTATAAATAAATAAAAAATCTTACACGAGAGAAATGCTTTGTTGCAAATCAATAATTAATTTAATATTTTAATTGATATCTTTATAAAAATGGGAATAACCTAGATTCCATTGGTAACAAGTCAATACCCACGACGAGTACATTCGGTTTTAACTTTTTTAACAGTATATTGTCACAATCATTTTTTAAATATGCCGCAACCTTGTTCAAATCTCTCAAGCACTCCTTTGGCATCAACCAAAGATAGGGATTACTATCCTCTCGGAGTAGTAATCTCTCATGGACTATAGTGATTACTATCCTCTATAGTTTTTGGCTTTGTGTGTGGGATTATTGGTCATTCTTTTCAACCAAAGAAAAAATATAAGTTATTGGCTATTCTATGGTGAATTTCAAGCTTCACATTCAGGATGGTTATTCATATATGGAAATTGGATTTATTATTAAAAAATTTAGAATGTAGAGGGTTTGGCTGAGTTCCACTGATACACATTTTGAAGTAAAATTCATTGAGGTTCTAACAAAGCTCAAGTTAAGGTCCATACTGCATAAGCTGCGTGAGCAAATGCCATGTAAAGAGCAATAGGACATGCATTTTAAAAAGTTTGACAATCCCTTTTGAAATCAGTTAAACTATAGCATTCATTTAAATATTAAATCATTTTTCTATTCATAACTAAAATGGGGATATGACATGCAATAAGTTGTAATAAAAATCCTCTAAAAACAAGTTTTGTAATAAAAATGAAGGCCACATAAACCAAAAGGTTATATAAACAAAATCGATAAAAGCATCAATTACTATATAGCAAACAGGAATGCCAGTTCGAACAAGCTCTCCACAGAATCCCGGCATGAGCAGCTTATTTAAAATTTCTTCAGTTTTCAAATGAAAGCAAATGTAGCCAAAAAAGAAAAGGATTTCTATTACAATGATCCTAGACCCAAGTTTTGCATAACATTAACAACAACTCTTTAATGCTGTTCATAACAAGGAAATTTTGTTTGGCGAGATTAAAACACCCACACCAGTGATATAATTGATAGTCTCTGATTATTCATATTCTTTGTAGTCTTTGGTTCCGAAGTTCTTGCACCACATTTGGGAAGGGATTGGACGAACTGGGTGATGTGGTCGTTGCTGAAAAAATGGTTAAAAAGTTACTGTTAGTCATTATGACTTATACTAGTTATGGCAAAATGGTACTGGTAAACATCATAAAATTATACTGTTAGAGTAATTACAAAAAAATTCTGGCACTTAAAAAGTATGAACAGAATAGCAGCAACTAGGAAAAGTAGAACTAGATTCTTCCAAAAGGAAATTCAACTCATCCATCCATTTCCAAATTAAATCATGAGTAAATTTTCTGGTTGTTACAAAGCCAAATAAATATTATACTTTATGTGCAGAGTATTCGACAATTCATAGAGCATAAGATCCATATGAAAAAAATATGCCTCATGATAAGTAGCTATTAAGTATTACTGAAATATCCCCAATGATTTAACCAATATAATTAGTCAAGAGATTACTATACAAGTCTAATGCTTTCTAGGCAAAATAAAAGTATTTAATTTAATGTCGAGACATTAAAGGGGAAAAACGTAGGGACAATATAGTATGCACACAGACATCTGCCGATTAAATATAAAGCTACCATAGTCACTTGCAATTCATGTATATACAGCTTCATTCCACTCATAATTGTAGGTTTGGGGTAAGACAAAAGAAATCTAAGTTTTCAGACAACAAATTAGCAATAATTTTGGGGGACGGCAGGAAAATCCCAAGAAACTGAAGAAAAAAGATGTCGCTCACTAGTCCCATTTTGGAATAAACCTGACCTAACTTGGTAGATTTAACAAACACCACCTATTGAAATGATGCAAAAAAAAATTAACAGCAGAAAATAAGGTGATATTTTTTGTAGTTAAAATTTAAAGCAAGTGAAACACCAATATAAATAGTTTACTCAGAAATTTGTTTCTTTCCCTGGCAAAAACAAAAACAATGAAATGTAGTGCAGCTGATTGTTGTTATTTTCAACTGTAAAGATGAAACACAACTGCCCATATTTCCCAACTTTATGTTGCAGGGAACTCTTTCGGAAGAGTGCAATAATTTCCGCACAACATCAATACACACAATCCCTGCCTAGAACAAGGTTGATTGTTGTTATTTTCAACTGTAAAGATGAAACACAATTGCCCATATTTCCCAACTTTATGTTGCAGGGAACTCTTTCAGAAGAGTGCAATAATTGCCGCACGACACCAATACACACAATCCCTGCCTAGAACAAGGCTTTATTCTGCTGTTTTGACCTACACTATTTGGAATAAATTTACACTCTGTAGCTACACAGAAGATTGGGGATACAGGGTAGACAATACTGGTCTGTTTTGACCTATCTTTTTTGTGAGAGGAAAAGAATTCTAACTTTCACTATGTATGCATTCCTTCACTATAAAATTGGAAATTTTCTATTCTGGTCTTTACTCAAATTTTATTTGTTTTTAAACCCTACAGTTACACATAATAATATGTTTTAGTCCCTTGCCAAGGACTAAAGAGCTTATTTACAAATTTAAATAACAACCATTTGCAGAAAACAGTTTACAATTCACACCGTTTGAAATAAATGAATCCACCATTTATCATAGGTTTGTACTTGTGTGCTTAGCTCGTCTGTAAAAATCCTCAATTTCAAAGGATGGTATAAAACCTCACCACATAACAACAACAACTAAAGCCTTTCACACTAGGTGAGAACAGCTACATGGATCAAACAAAACCATAATGCCATATCATGAATCTTGCCTTTCACTTAAATTCTCTTAATGGTATGGCATAACTTTTTTGTGATCTATCCCGGCGTCCAACTATTGAACTATCCTCCATGACTCCGACTATTTCTATGGTTCTTTTCCAGTCCACAATGACAAAATTACCAAAAACAAGACTCTCATCTTTTGTTCAATGGGAGAAACCTCAATTTTCTGTATAATAATTTGATTTCTATACCTATCTTGTTTTTTGTGCTCAGTACCGACTCATTTGCAACATTGAGCTTACTTTCTAGCTGTCTCTTTATCGCTCAGTATTCAATTCCATATAACATACGACTGTCCGGTAAAATTTTCCTATAAGTGTTGTTTCTATCACAAATTACAGCTTGGGTAGCTTGGGTACCTTGATCTCCTGTCCCTACTCTCTATCATACTGTATAATGCAACCAAAATAATTAAACCATGGAACTGTAGAAATGTTATACTCTACAATTTTCGCATATAAGCTATAATTTGTGTACTTCTCGCTAAACTTTACATTTCACAAACTCAGATGTACCTCTACTAAAACCCCAGCCTTAAAAAAAATTCAAATTCCATGATAAAATCAATGTCCTAGTACAGCAGTATTGCACAGAAAGATTGCACAAAACAAAAGCTATAATGACAGGACACGAAAGCAGTCCCTATAAAAGCTATAAAAAAGCATACACTCCATTCAACCCTTCTTTAACATCCAAGCAGAGTAACTTAAAAGTCCATTTTCCACTCAGAATTCCAGGAATAATATTGAACTAATAAAAAGAATTTAAGCAGACAGGTATAAATTAAAGAATAATAAAAAAGAACAGATATAAAGAAAGATAAGAAAAATAGATAGGAAAAATTCCAATCTCGTATTGTCCCCCTCCTAATGCCAACCCTTAAGCAACATCAATTTTAAGAACCAAAAGATGTCTACAACACAATGAACTTATATTATGGTACCTATGCATCAGTGCAAATCTCACTCCTCCTTTCATTTACATATGCATAAAACGAAACCGCCGCCACATAACAATTCAGAACCATATTTTCTAAACACACAATCAACAATAAATAATACATAACACTCCAGAAACCTAACCAACATTGAAAGGTTAAGATTTTAACATCTCAAAGTAAACATTGCTGAGATCTAGAAATGTTCAGATCATCATAAACATTCTTAATTTCTTCTAATAATAACAGTAAAATCTGATCAATTCCATTCCGAATGACACAATAACACTAAAATTTTCCGAAATTTTTCATAATTTGCGAAATAAAAGAAAAATAGCGAAATAAAGATTGTAAAGAACATAATTGGATTGAGAAAGAGAGAATGAATAGATACCTCGAGTTTAGCGGAAAGTTTGAAGATTGGGATGCAGACAAGGAAGACGCCGAACATGGCGATGGCGGTGTTGCGTTTCCAATGTTTAGGGCGACAGTGAGGGCCACCGGTCATACTCCAAACCTTGTACCTGAAATCTCCATTGCCGCCATTCCCGTGATCTGCTGCACCACCTCCCATTTCTAAGGCTGCTGTTCCAGAATACCGAAATCGAAACCCTAATTGGATTGATAGATGAATCGCCTTTAATTTTACACACTTGGGTTGGGATTGGGAGGAAGTGAAGAAAGAGAACGAGGAAGTCCTATATCTGAGCTGAGGTCCAGTGTGTGACTGACCACAGCATTATCATGTGGCTAATTTCTAACTACCTTATTGGCTATTGGTTGGTTCGTTGGATTTTTTTTTTTTTTTTTGGGTTCATTCGTTGGAGCTATAAATGTATTGTTAAATTATGGGAAAACAAAAATAAAGCTCGCAAAATGTTTTGGTAGTATTTTTTTCTTTATTAAAAATTTGAATTTTAGATTTTTAATTTATATTTGTTGAATTATACACAAGAGCACTTGGATGAAATAGTAAAAATCTCTTTCAATTTAATTTGAGATTTTGGGTTGGCATCCAATAGACATGCAACTTTGTTAAATATCTTGAATGATAATTTTATTGTATATTATGGTTTTTTCCAATTTGAGGGATTAAATTTTGCAGTTACACGTAGAGGATACTTAATCTCTATAAAAAAAATTAGTTGAGCTATTCAATCTATTTTGTAGATAATTAAGAGGTTGTTTATTATATCTTAATTCAAGAGATTTCTTCTAAATTCTATGAATATTTAAAACTACACAGTTTATCTCATACTGATAATATAATTTGGAAGCACCTTTAATATATGATGCATTAGAATGTGCACCAAAATACATCAATCAAATAAAAGGATAAAATGAGTGAGTGTGGATAGTGTTATTCGAACATACAATCTTGTTAGTATTATTCGAACGCACCTTTAATATATTTCAAACATTCTTCCCATCAGGTTGCCGGACATTCTTCTCATCGGGTTACAACATTTGAAGAATATTTGGTAGCTATAATCGCTTCATATTCATTCTTTTTAATTGATTGATGCATTTTGGTGTGCATTTAGCGTGTGTTTTATTAAAGGTACGTCCAGATAACATATTCGGATGGCATGTCTGGAGAACACTATCCAGACACATTCATTTGATTGATGCGTTTAGGTGTACATTTTATTGGAATAATATAAGAAAGTGTGAGTAAGTGGGGAAATAGTCTCACATTGGATAGGAATGTGGTGACTTGAGCATTTATAAGTGGGAGAACTCATTCACCTATCACCTTAAGGTTTTAGGTGGACAAGTGGTGTGTCTCTCACAAAGGTGTCTAGTCCTACACTATGTATCAATGCTCCCTAGTTAACTCTCCCCAACAAATGGTATCAGAGCCTGGTTCGAGAAAGGGACCGGCTTACTTGTATCGAAATGCCCAGGAAGTGGTGTTCCGTTGAAATCGACGCCCGGGAAGAGGTGTATCGAAATGCCCTTGAAAGGCCCTTGAAAAAAGTGTCAACGGCGGTACAAGTATAAAAAAGGGGGAACATTGTGGACTCACACTTGAGAGGGAGTATTGGAATAATATAAGCAAGTGTGAGTAAGTGGGGAAATAGTCTGACATTGGATAAGAATGTGGTGACTTGAGCATTTATAAATGAGAGAACCCACTCACCTATCACCTTAAGGTTTTAGGTGGACAAATGGTGTGCCTCTCACAAAGGTGCCTAGTACTACACTATGTATCAATGTTCCCTAGTGTAAACTCCCCCCAACACATTTTAGTGTGTGTTATATTAAGGGTCCATCTGAGTTATATTATTTGGACGAGCCAAAAGGGGTAATTTTAGAAGTTCAAATGATTTAGAAGAAACCTATAAGATCTAATGAACAACCCTTATTGAAAATTGCAAAATGGACTACTCGACACAGATCGTGTTAGCCCATTGTAGAATCAAGATTTTTTAGATGAGCTGAAAAGCTCGAGTGATAAACAAACAAGGCAAAATAGTCATTTTCATCTCATATCTTTATGGTGTGGTTTATTTTGGTGCCTCAATTTTAAAATCGACCATTTTGGTCTCTTAAATATATTAATTGTTCCAGGTTTATCTTTTTTTAGTTATTTTCGTTAAACTTTGTTAAGTATTTTAACATTTATGTCCATGTCAGCCCCATGTGGGATCTTCTTTGTTACCAGCTCCATTTTGTTACCTTGTAAAACCAAAAAGAAAAAACCCCAGAAAAGGCAACAATAACAGCATGAAGATATCATTATCTTGTAAATTAATACATCACTTTTCTTTTTAGATTTTAGATATGAAAATTAGAAAGTTTATTGGTAGCATACCAACATTATGGGTAGCACATCAGGAATAACGTTTTGGCATCAAATCATCCTATTTAAATAGAAGATTCACAACAGTCAAATCAATGTTTGAGTTCTCAAATATGAAATTCTGGTACCAGACGTGTGATGTTAAGGTGCGATGTCACAACAACACACTCTGCAATAATGGACAGAATAAGCAACAGGAAAACACAAGGAATTGTTCACCCAGTTCGGTCTAACTACCTACGTCTGGGGGCTACCAAGCCAGGGATGAAATTCACTACTTGTAGATATAATTTACAGACTCAACACACCAGTTGACAATCTCCTAAACTTATACTCTACTAGTGACTTTCTACCTAAGAAACCACTTAGATATGAGAACACTACTCAATCCCCTAAAACACTCAAAGAACACCCTCTTTGAGTTTCCTTGATCTTGCTTCCTAGCTTCGATCAAACACCTACTCTCTATTGCTTCACAGCTTCTAGAGAGGACAGAAAATACAACACCTATTCAAACCCTAGAATAGTGTAAATACAAGCACTCTAAACAAACTCTAGACACTAAGCCTCCAGCTCTTGATCTTCAATCTGTTTTCTGTACCTTCTTCCTTGGTCTTGTGCGCTTTATATAGCTCCTTGAATTTGGATTGGATTTGTCACAATATTTGATCAGATTTGTTAATTAAAAATTGAATCTTTTAAAACAGATTTTATCCCCAAAATCTTTTTAAATCTTCCACCTTTTAATTCTCCAATAAACCTGCAATCAAATCTCCCATGTAACAGAAAATATCTAGCCCAAGATATTCTCATCCAACGAGTCAACACTCTCCACAATTCCAGCTAATACGCGACCCTAATAACAACAAGCCCATGCTGTCATTAGCTTCAGTTCTGCAGGTCTGATGTTACAACATCACCTATGTGACATCAGACATCCACTTCAGCAACTAGCAACCTTAACACAGCCCAGTGTTAAGTGCAATGTTATGACATCAAGCCCATGACATCAAACATAGTTAACCTTCACAACTTAGTACAGCCCAGTACTAAGACTCAATGCTGCAACATCAACACCATGACATCAGCATTAAACACCTTGTTGTTTTACCAAAATTCCAGCTAATCCAGGAACTTACAATCTCCCCCTTTGGCTAATTTTGGCTAAAACAATCTCTGCATCTTCAGAGACTTCAGCAGCGGAATATCTTCAATATTTTGAAACTTTTATCAGCAGCAATTTGACAATCTTCAGTCTTCATCACTTGATCTGCTGCAGCACCATCTTCATTATTGACAACAGCCAATTGGTGCTCCCCCTCAAAAACATGAACCAGCATCACAGCTGTTCAGTAGCTCACAATGTGCAGCTCATCTCCCCCTTGATGTCTGCTTTGCTGCACTCTCCAATTGCTATGAAATTATCTTCACTGTCTACACTCCCCCTTAAAAACTGCATCAGCACTTTTCAACTAAACACCTTATTCTTTTAGCAGCATCAATCTCTTCTCTTTATGGCATTTATTAACTCTCACCCTTTTTAGCCATAATTAGACAAATTATGCCAATTCATATGACCTACACTTCATCACATGCGACACAATCATCCACAAAATCTGAAGCACATACACAATGCCTTCCACTGAACTTTAAGTCAACTCCTCACACTTAGACTAACACACACCAAGACAAGTGTACAATCTATTCAAGGCCATGATTCAATTTTGTCTTCAGACATCTCCTCAGAAGCATGTGCGCACAAGATTCACACAATTTGCTTCATATGACTAGAACCATTTAAGGCAAACCATCTACTTCATCATTCTCCCGTATGACTATATAGATGCTCCTTAGCTATAATGTAAGCACTAAGCTTCAGATCCAGAACAAAGACATCCTTCACCAAGGATACTCTTGACACTCTTGACACCAGGGTATTACATATGCTCCACTACTGGATTTACTATCAGCAAAATAATCCAATCTCAACACTGTGTCACAAACTCCACAAATCCTCAGCTTACTTATAAGCTTTACTGAGATCCAGTCTCTTCAAGAGATCACAATTCCTCTATCCTTACATCCCCCAGTAGATGTTGAAACTGGTGAAGTCTTCAAATACAGTAGTCATGCTAAACTTCACATTCTAAACCACATATCCAATCTTAATCATCTTCCAGATATAACCACCAGCAAACATGATGTTATAACATCCTCTGGGACATCAGCTTCTCACCACCAATCAAAGGACTCATTGCACAAAGAAGTCCTTCAAGAAGCTTCCAATAAAACACAGTCAGAGCAACTTATTCATACACCCCTGAATACCATCAGTTCCCACACCCTCTCTGAACCATATCTTAGCAAATTCAACCATATCCAGAATATCTTTGTCAAATTCTTTCTCCAGATTAAGCCCTTTTTGAAAAACAAACATCCACTTTTTTAAAGGAATGTTATCAAGCGAATCCTTTTGAATTTTCTCAGAAGTTCTAACAACAGCTTTCTTCTCATGAATGATGTCCCGAACATTACCATCAGACTTATCTCTGGTCTTCTTATTTCTGGAAGAGATGAACACTTTACTCCTGGATTTTGTAGTACCATCCACATAGATCTTCTGCTTATCACTTCTCATCTTTGGAGGTGACTCAATAGCTTTCCTCTTCCTTGATTTCAGTCGTTTAGCAACCCTAGGAACCACTTTTGCAATTAGTTCATTATCACTCTTCTTTATTTTAAGGCTAGAAGTACCTTTCTTGACTTGAGATGTTTTAACATCAGCTCTAACATCTGCATCTTCCAACCTAAGGATTGCCAGCTTGTGAAATTTTTCTTCTGAACTATAGGAGTCATTAGTCAGGTTGTCATCTTTCTTGTCCTTGCAAGTATTCAGCTCCCAACTCTTCGTAAGGTCACAGCTTTTGATCCTTCCATCAGCATTGTTGACTCCTTCATCTTGCTCACATAACTGACTACTTAAGTTGGCTTCCAACTTAGGAGTAACAGCACCATAAGTCATTAACCCAGATTGACTTTTCACCATACTTTCACACTTGATGTCACCATCTGATGTTACAGCATCATCACTAGATAAGCTGTCCATTTGAGGTATCCACTGATAGCAATTATCTTTGGATCTTACTCCCTTCATCACTACCTCATTCTGCTCATCAGCTACCACACATTCATCTTTGGTGTAGCTTACCTTGTAACCTTCATCACAAAGTTGACTTATGCTAATTAAACTAGCACTCAGCCCTTGAACAAGGAGCACATTATCAAGAGTAAGACCATCATGATTCTTTACTCTTCCAACTCCTTCTACTACTCCTTTTTCACCATTGCCAAAAATAACATCATTCGCATGGCAAGGATTGAACTCTACCCAATGCTTCTTGGATCCAGTCATGTGCTTTGAACATCCACTGTCAAAGTACCAAGCATCTTTAGCAAAATGTCCATCTGAGGTGTGAGCCAATAGACATTTGGCCTGCGGTTTAGGAACCCACTGTTTAACAACTTTGGGCCTGTACTCTCTCCATCTGTTCTGTGGCTGAGGGTATCCATGCCGCTTGTAGCAAGAGTATTGCATATGACCATACCTTCCACAATAGAAACATATGATTCTATCATCTCTGAAGTGGTTGTACCTTCTCTCATCTTGATGATAATGCTGTGGCTGCCACCCATAATTTTGTCTCCACGTACCATGACTGGCTAGCCTTCTATTATTCTGGTATCTTCTTCCATAAGGAGGCTGATCATGCTGCTTCCTGGATCGTCTCCCATGATGGTGGGGCTTTCTCCTTCCATAATAAGACACAGCATTAGTGTAATCATACCCCTGATGAGACACGTTCTGTTTGAACTGAGGATGCTGTCTTCTAGGCTGTTTCCCATGGTGATGAGGCTTTCTTTTTCCATAGTTATAAGGCACAGCATTGTTGAGGCCAGATCCATACCAGTTTTCCTGATGTTGAGACATCTGATGTGGCATGTTCTATTTGACCCTTGCAGCTTCCATGCTCCTATGATATTGGGGGGGACTATACTGGCTAGCTCCTTGTGACTGCATTCTCTTCTTATTAGGACCAGTCTTCTTCCCAATCTTCTTAGGTTGTGAAACATCAGCTTTCTTAGGAATATGATTCTGCTTCTTAGGCTGATGTTGAGGCAAGAGCTGTGACACTTCCTTCTTTGAACATGAAGTGCTTGCTTTTGAAGTTCCCTTATACCCTATCCCAGCTTTGTCTCCAGCAACCTGTTCTGTCTGCAGGATCTGATCAAGAGTGGCTGTACCACTGTTCAGCATTCTAACCGATTTTGTTATCTGATCAAGTTGAGATCTCGCTAGAACAACTTCAAATTCCATATCAAATTTTTCATTCTCAAGCTGAGCTATCTGTTGCTTATGGCACTTGATCTCTTGACACACTTCAGCACTCTTTAAACATAACTCCTTGTAGGTTGAAGCTAGCTCCTCATAGGTGACTTCTCCATCACTATCATCATCAGATTCAACAATTCCTGTCAAAGCTGTAACATGCTTTGCTGACTCACTTTCACTTTCACTATCAGAGTCAGACCAGGAAATTATCAAGCCCTTATTCTGCTTCTTTAAGAATGTGGGACACTCTTTCTTGACATGTCCATACCCTTCACATTCAAAGCACTGAACTCCTTTATCTTGGGCAGTCTTCTCTTCATATTTCTCTTTTGACTTGCTGATGTCAGAAGAGATGTTCTTGACATTAGGCTTGTAGTTATAGTTCATCTTCTTGAACACTTTGTTGAACTGCCTTCCCAACATAACTATGGCCTGAGGTAGATCCTCCTGGGACTCAGAACTCTTTCCTTTTTCCTCTGGCTTATTTGACACCAAGGCTATATTCTTTGGTTTCTTTTCTAGCTCTTCCTCATTCAACCCAAGCTTAAAGGTTTGAAGCGATCCAATTAGCTCATATACCCTCATCTTGCTGATGTCCTGTGATTCTTCAATGGCAGTCACCTTCATCTTATACTTCTTAGGAAGGGACCTGAGGATCTTTCTAACCAGCTTTTCTTCTGTCATCTTCTCACCAAAAGCACTGGATGCATTTGACAGCTCAAGAACACTCATGTGGAAGTCATGAATAGTCTCATCTTCCTTCATCTTCAAGCTTTCAAACTTAGATGTTAGAAGCTGAAGTCTAGACATCTTAACTCTAGATGTACCTTCATGAGTAGCCTTCAAAATATCCCAAGCAGCCTTGGCCGTTTCACATGAGTTGATTAACCTGAATATGTTCTTGTCAACTCCATTGAAGATAGCATTTAGGGCCTTTGAATTTCCAAAGGCAAGCTCATCTTCTTCCTTGGTCCATTCTTCTTCAGCCTTTAGCTTAGAGGTGCCTTCTTTGTCCTTGCCATCATCATCTTTCTCACATACCACTGGAGCTTCCCACTCTTTAATGACAGCCTTCCAAGCTCTACTGTCTAATGACTTTAAAAAGGTAGTCATTCTAGGCTTCCAATACTCATAGTTTGAGCCATCCAACATAGGGGGTCTGTTGACAAATCCTCCAACTTCTTTGTCCATCTTCACACCAGAAAGTAACTTCCTTAGATCTCACCCAGAGACAGACAGGATGCCTGCTCTGATACCAATTGAAATTCTGGTACCAGACGTGTGATGTTAAGGTGCGATGTCACAACAACACACTCTGCAATAATGGACAGAATAAGCAACAGGAAAACACAAGGAATTGTTCACCCAGTTCGGTCTAACTACCTACGTCTGGGGGCTACCAAGTCAGGGATGAAATTCACTACTTGTAGATATAATTTACAGACTCAACACACCAGTTGACAATCTCCTAAACTTATACTCTACTAGTGACTTTCTACCTAAGAAACCACTTAGATATGAGAACACTACTCAATCCCCTAAAACACTCAAAGAACACCCTCTTTGAGTTTCCTTGATCTTGCTTCCTAGCTTCGATCAAACACCTACTCTCTATTGCTTCACAGCTTCTAGAGAGGACAGAAAATACAACACCTATTCAAACCCTAGAATAGTGTAAATACAAGCACTCTAAACAAACTCTAGACACTAAGCCTCCAGCTCTTGATCTTCAATCTGTTTTCTGTACCTTCTTCCTTGGTCTTGTGCGCTTTATATAGCTCCTTGAATTTGGATTGGATTTGTCACATTATTTGATCAGATTTGTTAATTAAAAACTGAATCTTTTAAAACAGATTTTATCCCCAAAATCTTTTTAAATCTTCCACCTTTTAATTCTCCAACAAACCTGCAATCAAATCTCCCATGTAACAGAAAATATCTAGCCCAAGATATTCTCATCCAACGAGTCAACACTCTCCATAATTCCAGCTAATACGCGACCCTAATAACAACAAGCCCATGCTGTCATTAGCTTCAATTCTGCAGGTCTGATGTTACAACATCACCTATGTGACATCAGACATCCACTTCAGCAACTAGCAACCTTAACACAGCCCAGTGTTAAGTGCAATGTTATGACATCAAGCCCAAGACATCAAACATAGTTAACCTTCACAACTTAGTACAGCCCAGTACTAAGACTCAATGCTGCAACATCAACACCATGACATCAGCATTGAACACCTTGTTGTTTTACCAAAATTCCAGCCAATCCAGGAACTTACAAAATATTTTTGAAATATTCATATGAAGAAAGAAACTACAATTCTGCTCATAATAATAGAAGGCCATGATTTTTACCACGCATTTGCGCTGCGAATTGTTGAGAATCCATCAAATAAAAAATAATCATGAAGCCAAACCACTATTGTGTCAAAATATTCAATTTTAATTTAATTCAATCAAATGTTCTTCTTCTTCTTTTGTTTCTCGGCTAGGGTTCTGATCGTACCTGGATCAGACAGTTTCTGTGGCCAACAACGTCGTCTGGGCTTCAGCTCCGGTGTAGTTGAAAGACGACGCGGGGGGGGGGGGGGGGGGGGGGGTGTGTACCTGCAAGGTACTCTGACGCTCAAGTAAAAAGTGAACGTCCTCTGACCCTCTCAAGTGAGAGGGTATTTATAGAGAGCTCCTAGCGCGGGGCCAACGATTACTTGCATTGGGCTGGACCGTCAGGCCCAATCCAAGTAACTGCCAGGGCTTACGTGGCATAGTGAAGACCAGTACGTGGTCTTCGCCCCGGGGTAACCGTTCCTAAATCTCTGGAATTAGGGCAGGCCGATTCCATCGGGAGTGGGGCGGTTACATGAGAACGTGTCCTCGCGGTGTCGGGGAGAGACGTGTCCTCACGGGGAGGACTAAATTGCGGACGAAGATGGCTCCTCCCGGGGAGGAGCACATGGGCGTCGAGGAGAGGCGAGCCCGGGAGCTTAGGGCCTGCACCCGATGGCCCAACCGAGGGTGTCGTACACATCCGAGGTTAGGCGTATGCCCGACCTGTGGAGGTGAGCCTGTGCTCGGCAGTGATCTTGTTAGGAGTCCTTGTTGGGTTGTCCCTGGCCTTGTGGGTTGGGCCTGCTCGACTGATGAGCATGCCCTGGCCCAGTCCAGAACAGGAGCCCCCCAAGTCGTTGCTTTGAGCATCAGAGTGATGACTTAAGGGCTAGCCATGTCAAGAACGCGTCGAGGAATGAATGCTAACGATGAGCTGTAGGTCAAGAGGGAAGAGACAAATCGACCCTCGGGAAGGGCTGACCGAATCTGAGCGACGTGGCGGGGAGGCGAGAAGTCTGAAGCGAGGTGAATGGGAAGGCGTCCGTTGGGAAATGAAAAGACGCGTGTGGGGAAACGTGTGCCACGCGTCACAACTCATCATACCCTAGGGCGGCTACCCTAGGGTAGCGCAATCGATTGCCTAGGAGCCCTCGAGACTCGTGAGAGCCCCATAAATAGGGGAAACCCGTGCCATTTGCACGTTTTTCGCTCTCCCTTTGCTCTAATTTTCTCTTCCTTCGCTCTCCCTTTAACCTCCGATCGCCTCCGTTCGTCGCCGCAGACAGCCGCACCGGAACCCTACCGGAAGTACTTTTTGAAGTAAGTTCTCTCTTTTCCCTCTTTTGCTTGCATTTGTAGGGTGATTTTTAAGGTGAACTGATGAAGTTCCCATGGAAATCACAAAATATCCGGCGAAAACGACGGAATTTCATAGTTTATTTGTTGAATCTCGCGGGGAGAAACGATGAAATCCACGAGGACATGAAGAATGTTCCGGGGTCGTGGGATGAACGTCTCTCAGTTCTTTTTGTTGAATCTCCCGGGGATAAATGATGAAATCCCCGGGGAAACACGGGGACGTGGGTTGAATATCTCGGGGTGCTCCCGCGGACCTGAGGACGATCGCGGGGTCGCTGTCCTCGACGTTCCCTCATCGCCCTTTCACTTGATCAGCGGTGGAAGGGGTGGATTTGATATGGGTCATCGAATTCACCGTTTCCTTCTGCTTTTCAGGTAAATGGATGTATTGCAAGTGGCTGTGGGGTCTTTGGATATTTATGACGGGCCTAGTTCACCTATGGCGGAGACATCCAGCACCGGGGAGAGAACGCCCGACGATTGGGCCTGCGAGGAGGCCATGAACATGATGTCCGAGTTCGTCGACCTGGATGAGGAGGGAATATTTTGCACTGTCGAGCACCGCCTTATCGGCTCCCTGAAGTCGTGGAACGTGTTTAGGCCTCTGCCACACCATCGGATCTGCTCGACGTACAGCGGGATGCGGTTCCCCGTCTACAAGTTTATGTTCGACGAGGCGGGTGGCGTCTGCCTTTCACGGACTTCCAGTAGGCCGTATTTATCTGGCTGTGTTTGGCCCCCTCTCAATTCCACCCCAACTCTCTTGCATTTATTAGGGCCTTCGAGCTAGTATGCAAGTATCTGAAGATCGGGGCGACTGTGCCCTTGTTTTTTCGAATTTTCCACTTCCAGCGACAGACCGAGGACAGTAGGCACGGTTGGGTGTCCTTCAAACAGGTGAACAGCCTGTTTCACACGTATATGGACTCTGTGCAGAATTTCAAGTACCGATATTACCTCGTGAGGCTGGTCACACATGAGGTCGTGAATACTATGTACACTCGGGTCGTCAAACAGGTGGGCGGACGGCGAGAGGAGACCCTTGTGCCTAAGTTCCCGTTATTCTGGACTGAAGAACACTTCAAGAGGGGAACGGACAGCTATATCGCCAGCCCCGACAAACTTTGTGAAGGGGATCGCTTGGCTCATGAGACCATTGTTAAGTTCGTCAGTGGGTTTAACAAAGCAAAGCTCGTGACGCCAAACGGGGACTTCGTTCGGGGTGATGACGGGTAGGTCTTGACGGGGCGTCGAGTCATCAATACTAGGGCTCTCCTCGAGACGTTTTCTGACGAGGAGGCCCTCGAGTTGTTAGGTGGGGGTGGTCTCCCCGACACATCTTTCCTTTTCACCCTTCTTTTCGAACTACTAACCTCTTTATTTTCTTTGCAGATAAGATGTCGAATGCTGAGGAGCGCTTCAAGAAGCTGAAGGCCAACCGTGCTACGAAGAAAGGAGGCAAGAGTCGTGTCGACCAGCTCCGAGTGCAGGAGTCCGTTCCCACCCCGACACCCGGGGGTTCCTCTGGCTCTCACAATGGTAGTGATTCTCTCAGCCCCCAGAGCTCTCCGAAGAGGCAAAAGCTTGCAGACACGGTGGACATTGACCTTACCAAACACGAGAGCCCCCTGCCGTGAAATTTGTGCTCCCGCCTTGTCATACAAGGCCAAACTTTTTCATGGGGAATAATTCGCTCTGCGTGGGTGGCTCCGAAACCCAGGCCATCTTAAGCATCGACAAGGCTTCTCGGCGAAGGATGCTGGTGGATGACGTGTCTACCGTGATACGGGTTTGCGCGGCTGCCTTGGTTCTGAACGACGAGGCGTGCCCCGCGAGCGAGCTGAACAGGTTGCGAGAAAGTTTCCAGTCCATCTCGGCCAAAATGGAAAAGGTTGGTAAGGAGCTGGCTGACTGCAAAAGCCAGAACCGGGCCCAGCTCGAGCTTCAACAGAAATTGGAGGAAAAGTTGAAGGGTGCCGAGGAAGAGCGGAAACGTCTAGCCGGTGTCGAGGAGGAGAGGGATCGTCTCTTGGCGAGGAACGCTGAATTGGAGGAAGTTGTCCGCCCCACTGAGGAGGAGACCGAGGAGGATAGGTTGCTGACTTCGCGGGCAGCGCTGATAGCAAAACTTCGGGAAGCCGAGGAAGACAATCTCGCGGTCGAGGGCATAGGTTTTAAGAATGCGGTGGAGCAGTTTCGGGTCCTCAACCCTGACCTTTCGACCAAGGGGATTGACCCCGACTACGAGGTGGTCGATGGTCAGATCGTGCAACCGATGAGAACCGACGAGGTCCATGATCCCGAGCAGCCTGAAGGGACCGCCGCTGAGTAGGATTCTCTTTCCTGTTTTGTTTGGCCTTCGAGCCATTTTTATTTATTGTGATATTTCTGCCCGGCCTGTGTGCCAGGGGCTTTTTGACCTTTAATTGTAATATTTGCACACTGGGTTTATGCCCGTTTTAATGTACCTTTATTTATCTGCTGGTATTGTTTGCATGGTTTTAATTGTGTGTGATGTTAATGCATTTGCTATACTTTGTTTGTCTGCCTAAGTAATAAAGACTTTGGGATTGCTCGACCTTGATAGTCCCTGACCGCGTGGAGAGCTGGTCAGGTGGTCGGAGATGTATTCCGACCTTCAACGAGGCTAAGAGGTCGGTCGAGGTCTTAGCCTCGTGGCGTGAACTTCCCATCGCGAGCTGGGTGTTCTGCCTGATTGGTACAACGACGACGGAGCTCGGTCGAGGTATCCTCGTCGGATCGAAGTCCCCGCACACACACAACGCAGTCTTTGATCATCGTGTTCTATCTAGGGGTGTCGTGCTCGTACCTTAGCGTATCCCCGTAATCGCAGTGCTAGTTCGTCACAGGCAGTGCTTAACTGTAATATTGTTTTAGCTTTTCAGCGTTCCACGGTCGAGCAAGTTCTTCCCCGTGCAGATTTTCGAGGAAATAGGCTCCTGTCCCCGTTTTCGCGCGGACGGGGTATGGGCCCTCCCAGTTCGCGGCGAGTTTGCCTTCTCGCGAGCCTTTTTGGTTCCTTCGTAGGACAAGGGTGCCTACCTAAAAATCACGTTTAATAACTTTGTCGTTATAACGTAGTGTTATTTTCTGCTTAAGCGAAGCTTCTCGGAGAGAAGCGCCCAAACGTACCTCCTCGACAAAATCGAGCTCTTCCCTCAAGGCTTCGTCGTTCGCATCCCCATCGAGGAGGGCTTCTGTCCTCCTCGAGGGTTCCCTGATCTACACGGGGATCACCGCTTCGGTTTCGTAGGTCAGACGAAATGGGGTCTCTCCTATTGTGGAGTGTGGGGTCGTCCGGTAGGCCCAGAGGACGCTGTGTAGCTCCCGACCCACCGTTGTTTGGCGTCGCCTAGTCGACGTCTTAATCCTTGGAGGATCACCCTGTTCGCCGCCTCAGCCTGTCCGTTTGTTTGAGGGTACTCGACCGACGTGAAGTGTTGCTTTGTGCCTAGTTTGTGACGAAGTCTTGGAAGTTCCTGTCGGTGAACTGTGTTCCGTTGTCGGTGACAATGGCTTGAGGCACGTCGAATCGGCCGAGGATGTTTCTTTTGTAGAAATGCAGTATGTTGAAGGCTGTGATTTTGGCCAATGCTTCCGCCTCAATCCACTTCGTGAAGTAGTCCACCACGCAAACGGCCACGGGAAGGACAATGGACTGAGCTCGTTGGGAGGGGCAAGGTGCATGTCCCCGTGTCGTTGGCATCTGTCGCACTTCTTGACGTGTTCCTTGGTGTCCTGTTGCATGGTGGGCCAGTAATACCCTGCTCGAAGCGCCTTACGGGCTAACGATCGCCCGCCGAGGTGTTGCGCATTGATTTCCTCATGGATCTCCTGGAGTATGCCGGGGGCCTTGGTCTCCTCGACACATCTGAGGAGGGGAATAGAGAACCCTCGTCGGTATAGCTTATCCTCAACTATAGTGTACGAGCACGCCCGCCTCTTGACCATTCCTGCTTCTTTGGGATCTTCGGGCAGTTTGCCCGTCATGAGGTATTCGTATACCGGGGTCATCCAGCAATTGCTGTCCCCGATGGCGTTGATGTCCAAAACCCTGGCCGGTTTGTCAATGCTCGGGTGGGAAAGCACCTCTTGTATGACGGATTTGTTCCCGCCTTTCTTCTTTGTGCTCGCCAATTTGGACAAGACATCTGCTCGGGCATTGTGCTCGCGGGGGATGTGAGTTACTTTCGCGGAGGTGAATTTTTTCATCTTTTCTTTTACCAAGGCCAAGTATTCTATGAGGTTGTCGTTCTTGGCTTGGTACTCTCCTCGGACTTGCGAGGCCACGAGCTGGGAGTCGGTGAAAAGTTTGACCTCCTTGGCGCCGAGGTCCTCGGCCAGCCGGAGTCCTGCGAGGAAGGCCTCGTATTCGGCTTGGTTGTTCGATGTCGGGAAGGATAGTTTGAGGGATACCTCGATCAAGATTCCTTCCTCATTTTCGAGGATGATGCTCCTCCGCTTCCCTTTGGGCTGGATGCTCCGTCGACATAGATCGTCCATTTCTGTGATCCGTTGGTCGAAGGTTCCGGGATGGTCATCTCTGCTACAAAGTCGGCCAATACTTGTGCCTTCAGGACTTTCCTCCCTTCATATTGGATGTCAAACTCGCCGAGCTCGAGCGACCACCTGAGCATCCTCCCCGCCATGTCCGGTCGTCCGAGGAGCTGCCTTATAGGTTGTTCGGTCCTTACGACGACGGTGTGGGCGAGGAAGTAGTGGCGTAGCCTCCTGGCCGCGGTGACGAGGCCCAGGGCGACTTTCTCATCTGCTGATATCTGAGCTCGGGGCCTTGGAGGGCTTTGCTCGTGAAGTAAACTGGCTTCTGCCCGTCCGGGGTTTCCCGAATGAGGACGGCGCTGACTGCTTCACTCGTGATTGCAAGATACAAGAATAATGTCTCCCCGTTCTCAGGCCGTGAGAGGACCGGGGGTCGTGATAGGACTTATTTTAAGTGGATGAGCGCCTGCTCGCATTCCTCGCTTCACTCAAACTCCGCTTTTTGTCGAAGAAGTTTGAAAAATGGGAGTGCGTACTGTGCGGATTTGGCAACGAAGCGGGAAAGGGCGGTGAGCATCCCGTTCAATGATTGTATCGACTTCTTTGAGTCTGGAGTAGGGAGCTCGGAGAAATCCCTACACTTGTCGGAGTTGGCCTCGATTCCTCGTTCTGTGAGGTAAAATCTGAGGAACTTACCTGCTCGAACGCCGAAGGTGCACTTGTCGGGGTTAAACCTCATGCGGCATCTCCTCGTCATGTCGAACACCCTCTTGAGGTGCGTGGCGTGGTCGACTTCTTCTGCGGATTTGACGATCATGTCGTCCATGTAGACCTCGAGCATGTCGCCGATTTCAGCCCAGAAAACCTTGTTCATCATCCGTTGGTAGGTCGCACCGGCGTTCTTCAGACCGAAGGGCATTACGTTGTAGTAGTAGTTGCCCGAAGCGGTCATGAAGGCCATGTGTTGTTTGTCGACCTTGTCCATGGGAATTTGATTGTATCCCAAGTAAGCGTCCATGAAGGATAGTAGTTTGTAACCTGTAGAATTGTCGACCAGTTGGTCGATGTTAGGCAAGGGATAATAGTCTTTCGGGCAAGCCCGGTTAAGATCAGTATAATCAACGCACATTCTCCATTTTCCATTACTCTTTTTAACAAGTACAACGTTGGACAGCCAGGTCGTGTATTTGGCCTCCGAAATAAAATTTGCCTCTAGGAGGTCTTTTACAGCTTTTTCAGCAGCCTTCACTTTTTCAGGAGACTGCTTATGCCTACGCTGTGCTATGGCCCTAGCGGCCGGATCTACTGCGAGCTGATGGCAAGCCACCTCGGGTTCTAGGCCAGGCATCTCGGATGCGCTCCACGCGAAGAGATCAGCGTTCTCCCTCAGACACGCCTTCAACTGCTCCTTTTCCAGGTCGGGGATCCCGGTGCCAATCTTCACGTTACGATCTGGATCGTCCCCGAGGACCACGAGCTCAAAGTCCCCGTCTGGGATGGGGCACGTTGGGTAGAGAGGCCGCCCGTTGTTCTCCGCCTGGAGGTCGAGGTCTTCTGTCCCGTCTTCATCGGGTTCACCCGGGAACCTGCTGTCGAGTTCGACCACGTTGACGCGCGGGAGAGGTACCTGTTCGGCATCCTGGGGTGGCTTGGCCACGGTCTTGGGTTTGGGGCTGATGGAACTCAGGCCTTTGATGGCGGCGTTGAAGCATCTTCTGGCCATGTCGATGTCCCCGTGCATCGTCACTACTCGTCCCCTGGTCGTGTAGTACTTCATTTTGAGGTGGACCGTTGATGGTACTGCCGTAAGTTCAGCCAGGGTGGTCCTCCCGAGGATGCAGTTGTAAAGGGACGGGCATTCGACCACCAGGAAACGGATCTTCACCTGTCGGGCAGTGTCTTCGGCCCCGAATGTAACCATTAGCTCCACGTAACCCCATGGTCTGGTGGTGGTCCCTTTGAACCCTGTAGATCTGAACCGACGTACAGGGTCAGATGCCTTTCGTCGAGCTGAAGGGTTCCGAATAGATGGGCGTACATGATGTCGACCGAACTTCCCTGGTCGACTAGGATCCTTTGAACGTCAAAGTTCGCCATCTGCGCCCTGACCAGGAGGGGAATAGTGGCGTTTGGCGCTCCTCCGGGGAGTTCCTCGAGGTAGAAGGTGATAGGGTTGGAGTTTCCCCGCACTTTCTCGAGGGTGGTTGCCTTCGCCGACGTTGCGGATTCCAACTCGTCAAATTTCCGCTTGATCGATCTGACAGACAGCTTCTCTGGGCCTCCTCCGGAGATGACCATCGCCCTGGGGAAGCTTTCCCAGGTGCTACGGGCAGTGACGGGGTCCTCGTGGGGGAAGGTCGCCCACATGTTGCGAATTACTTCTTGGACTTCAATGATTGGGGGGGCAAAGAAGTCTTCGGGTCGGGTGACACTGAGGGCGACTTGAATGCGACTCTCATCGGGGAGAGGCGTCGTCTCCTCGACGTTCTGGGCTTCCCGGGAGCCGGGACGAGGAGTGTCATTCTTCTGGGCGTATTTCTTTAGGTGCCCCTCCTTGATCAGAATTTTAATCGCATCTCTGAGATGGATGCAGTTTTCCGTCACATGCCTGTGACTCTGGTGGAAACTACAGTATTTTGACTTGTCTACGTTTGATTTGGGGGCAGTGGGCTTCGAAAAACGAACTCCTCCTTTCACAAATTCTGAGTTCTGGCATTCGGAGAGGATACGCGCACGGGGAGCGTTGAGTGGGGTGTACTCGGTGAACTGGCCAGCTGGTCCGCGTGGCTCACGAGGTTCCCGGGGGAGATTATCTCTCCTTCTTTCTCCTCCTCGTCTAGGAGGGGAGTCTTCTTCTTTGTGGCCGCGGGGGCCTTCTTTGCGCCTCGATTCGAGGGTGATCTGTGCCGGCTCTCACTCCTTGAGTTCGATGTACGACTGCGCCCGCTGGAGGAGATCCTCGAGGCGGCGGGGTCTGCGGAGGCCTACGGATTTGGCAAAGTCAGATCCAAAGCGTAGCCCGTGGATGATCAGATACTTCTTCATGTCATCGATCGTATGGACCTCGACATCTTCTCTATTGAATCTCTCAATGTAGTTCCGGAGAGATTCGTTCTTCCCCTGAAAGATACTTTCTAGGGCAGCTTCCGTCTTCGGATGTCGACGAGACACGGTAAAGTGTTTGGAGAAGCGTTGCCTTAGTTGCTTCCAGGACGTGATCGACCCAGGTGCCAGACCTTTGTACCAAGTCATGGCGCCCTTCGTTCATGATTTCCCACGACAGAGGGGTCCTCTGGTCGTCGTCGTCACTTCTTGTTGGGACACCGAAGGGGATCGCTGATGTCGTGGAGGGGAATTCCTCGAGCGGTGCCTCGGCCTCTCCTCGGTCTGCTTGGACTTCTTGGTAGTGGTGGAGGCCCTGGGTTCCTTCCGAGGTGGGGAACGAGGGCGTTTCTGGGAGATCGTCGGCTGGGGGCACTCAAGACGTGGCCGACGACCCTCACGTACTGGCGAGGGGGTCCGAGATTCGTCCGACGGAGTCCTTCGCGGGGAAGGGGAACGACGAGGCGACGGTGGACGGTGATGTCTTCGCGGGGAAGATCGTCGTGCCTGCCCTTGCTCCAGCGCTTCAATTCTGGTATTCTGGTGCGCGATCAGCTGGTGGGTCTGGTTGATCAAGGCGAACAGGGCCACGGTGCTCGCGTCTGCATTGGGTGGAGGAGCAACTGGCTGAAAAACGGCCTGTTGATCGTCTTGATGGGCGGCGTTGTAAGCCACGTCTTGGGAGTCTGGGGAGGCGGTATTCCCGTCTCTCACATTGCCTTCTTCGACGTGGAGGGCAACAACGTCTTCGCGGTGGTTCCCGTTCTCGAGTTGCGTGAGGACGGTGTCCAGAGCCTTGGTAGTGGATGGATTACGGGCCATGACGGTGATGAATGAGAGTTGCTTTGGTTTAACGGAGGAAAAACGGGGAAGCAAAGGATTCCCATAGACGACCCTACTGATCGTACCTGGATCAGACAGTTTCTGTGGCCAACAACGTCGTCTGGGCTTCAGCTCCTGTGCGGTTGAAAGACGGCCGGGGGGGTGTACCTGTAAGGTACTCCGACGCTCAAGTAAGGTAACTGTCAGAGAATAGCAAGTATAAAGATGAGAGTAAAAGTGAACGTCCTCTGACCCTCTCAAGTGAGAGGGTATTTATAGAGAGCCCCCAGCGCGAGGCCAACGGTTACTTGCATTGGGTTGGACCGTCAGGCCCAATCCAAGTAACTGACAGGGCTTACGTGGCGTAGTGAAGACCAGCATGTGGTCTTCGCCCTGGGGTAACCGTTCCTAAATCTCCGAAATTAGGGCAGACCGATTCCATCGGGAGTGGGGCGGTTACATGAGAACGTGTTCTCACGGGGAGGACTCTTGCGTGTCGGGGGAGAGACGTGTCCTCGCGGGGAGGACTAACTTGCAGGCGAAGATGGCTCCTCCCGGGGAGGAGCACATGGGCTTCGAGGAGAGGCGAGCCCGGGAGCTTAGGGCCTGCACCCGACGGCCCAACCGAGGGTGCCGTACACATCTGAGGTTAGGCGTATGCCCGACCTGTGGAGGTGAGCCTGTGCTTGGTAGTGATCTTGTTAGGAGTCCTTGTTGGGCTGTCCCTGGCCTTGTGGGTTGGGCCTGCTCGACTGATGAGCATGCCCTGGCCCAGTCCAGAACAGGTTTCTATTTCATTTTCATGGCCACCGCAATTTGAACTCCCTTCTTCACTCCCATCACCACCACCACCACCAACTTCACACACTCTCACTCTTCACAAAATCAAACTCCTTTCCGAACTTCTCCATTTCATGTTTCTCTCAATCTCTACCCTAATCCCAACTTGAACCCTTTCACCATTGTCCTCCTTACATCCCTAACCACGTTCCAGACCCCTCCTGTGTTCGCATCTTCGAACACCGCCATTCGTCGATGAAAACAGTTATGTCCCTATCATTTGTGGTCTCTCCAACTGTAATGAGAAGGATATTAAAAGGGCTTGGGACGCAGTTAAACATGCAAAAGGAAAAATGTTGGGGTTTTTGTTTTGAATCTCGATAGATCCATTTGACCCATTGCAATTTAAAAAATCTGGGTATTCGACATGAAAGTTGGAGATTTCATATCTGAGACCAGAATCAGTGCCTTGTCGTGCTCCTCAACTGGAACCACCGCTAAATTTGGGTATTAATCCATTATCTTCTACATTAATTGATCACTTTTTTTTTTATGTAGTGGGTATTCATATGCATGCTCCTTCAAATAGAAATTGTTGTTAATTTTTTGTTGTGAAGGAAATGTGTTGGTTTGCTTGTAAAATTAAGGCAAAACCCATTTGTTGATGCTGATGGCTGAGTTGAAAAAAATGGGTTTTGGAAATGGGATGAACTTCTAGAAAATAATATGAATGTTGCAAGAATGGGATGAATTTCTGGGCAATGGTATGCATATTGCAAGAAATTTGAGTTTTAGATTAATTCGTCACCACATCAGTGCCATGTGTATGCTAATGGCCCTTTATTTTTACTATAACTAACAGACCTAACAAAAAGGACTAGCGTGGCGTTGTTTGAAGACATAAGAGACCAAAATAGTCGTTTTTAAAATTGAGGGACCAAAATGAACCCCGTCCTAAAGATATGGGACGAAAAAGGCTATCTTGCCAACAGACAATATTAAACATAACCTTTTGTGCGCTACATATTTTTCCAAGTTGATTTGATTGATACAAAACTTATAATTATTAAATTAAAAAAAATAAAAATCTAAATAAAAAACCCAAAGTCATGATTTTCATATCAATCTGATTAATATTTTTCTAATGATCATTATTGTGTTAATAATATTAAACTAGTTACTATGCATACATTTGTTTTAACCAAGACACATTCCATATTATTATATTCTCACACACCATTAAAACCAAGACATTATATTCTCAAACTAGTTACAAACTCATGCATCTACACGTGTATGAGTATTGCTCTCTTAGTTTCAAATTATAAATTACTTTGCAAAGCAAATGCAGGTGCAAAATACTAGAGGGTGATGAACAAGATTTTTGAGTAAGAGATTGACAACATGTTGAGGTATACATGGATGACATTATAGTTAAATCCAGAGAATAACAACTACATGAAGGTCATGTTACCGCTATGTTGGCTTGAGTGGGTCAATATAATATGAGACTGAACCTAGAAAAGTGCATGTTCAGAGCCATTGCCATTTAAAATCATAGGATTCTTCCTCACGGAAATGGGGATTAAAGCAACCGCATCCATATATGACGGCATCATCATGATGGGAACTTCATCCATAAAAGAAATAGTTATGAAGCTAAACATGATGCTCATCACTCTCAACAAATTCATTTCAAGATCCGCCAAACACGCCCTTTCACAAGAAAGAAAGTACAATTTAAGTAGCTTCAAAGTGCAAACAAGCATTCACACAGCCGAAACAAGCTCTCTCAAAACCCTCGGTGACCCATAGGCGGGGAGACATTATTCATATACTTGGTCTTAGACAAAGAAGTAAGTGTTGTCCTCATCAGAGAGGTATACACCAACTAGAGCCCAAACTACTTCATCTCCAAGGAGTTAGTAGGTCCTGAAATGCGCTACTAAAAGTTTGAGAAGATTGCACATGGTAGCCTCGAGGAAATTACAATGCTACTTTCTAGCATATTTAATGGTGGTATGTACTGACCAACCATTGAAGCAAGTATTATTCAAACCACACTTAGAATGGTGCATGACAAAGTGATCCATTGATATCTCAAAGCTTGACATATCCTTTGAACCCAAAAAATCCCTTAAAGTCTGGGTCTTCTCCGATTTCATTGTAAAGTCGTGTTAAAGTGGATTGTCTTCATTGATGGATCATCAAACAGTAAAGGGAGAAAGGCTGACCTCATTCTTGAGAATGTTAATGGGTTAGTGGTTGACGTCTCTCTACTTTGTGCCTAGAGAGCAGAACATGAGGACATGTGTCATATCCAAACAAACAAGCATAATAGTATAAGAGATAAGCCACTATTTCATCCAGGAAACACTTGATAAACCCAACACCCCTCCACCCCACCCACACACATACACGAGTTAATGAGGTCGTTGTGATAACATAAGCCTTATAACTCTCATGCATCAAGCCTACCATGACTTAAATCAAACATGACATCTTACTAATAGACCCTATTGAGGGGAGGTCTCATAAAAAAAGACCATGTTCTTACTTGATTATAGGGTGAAGTTATAAATGAGAGGTATCTCCACCCCCTTAGAGCATGATAAAGTCGTTTACTCCCTGACTGAAATCCACGAGGGTATATTTAGAAAATATTATAAAGAACGAGGGTACGTAATATTAACCATTTTCTGACATTAAATTATAAAATGTATTAACCAATCTTTACACTTTATTGACCTTTATTTTATTATTTAAGACATTTTTATATTTGAAAACTCATTAACTAAATTATGATATGTACTAAACAATCTTATACATATCATTAATCATAGTTGATTTACTGCATAAGACTATTTTTTAATTTCTGGACAATCAATAACCAAATTATGATATATATTAACCAACTTACTATACTCAATTAACCAATTTTGTTTTCTCAAATTTTAATGTCAAGACACATTAACCAAATTATATACTACATTTGTTTCAAAATAACTGTCCTTTAAAATTTTTGCACACAAATTAAGAAATACAATGATTTGTCATAAGATAGTACACTTTTACAAAATTAGCTCTATTAATGAGTTGGAAGTAGTGTAAATAGTAATACCTTTGTCTCAAATTATAAAACGTTTTGGATATGTCATGGAGTATAAATTAAGAAACTTAATAATTACTTTATAGGAAAGACAAATTAGGTACGACTTTACGGTAATACCCCTCATAATTATATAAGAGAAAGAGATTAAAAGAGTCAAATGAATAAATAATAATAAATACTTAATGATATATTGGAGAAAATGTTATTAATATTGTATTGAAAATGTAAAGTGATTTATAATTTTGGACACATTTTTTTTTGGCAAAATAACTTATAATTTGGGACAGAGAGAGTACTAATTAAAGAACATAATTGAAAAAATAACAATAAATTGTAAATTGAAAAAGAGAATGAAAGTTATTTTGAAACAAAATTTATTTGGTAAAACAACAATTATTTTGCAAATAAAGAAAACAAATGGAAAAAAAAAAGTCAAAATTGTAGATATTACTATTCACTGTATTCGTGTTTTCTTGAACTGTATATACAATGCACATGTATTTCTAAAATAACAATTATTTTTAAATTGAAAAAATGAGAATGAAAGTTATTTTAAAACAAAAATTATTTGCAAAAACGAAAATTATTTTAAAACGAAGAAAATATTATAATTATTTTGAAAATAAAGGAAACAAATGAAAAAAAAAAGTCAAAATTGTAGATAATACTATTCACTGTATTCGTGTATTCTTGAACCGTATATACAATGCACATGTAAGATTTAGTGTCAAAATAACATATTACAAAATAAAAATAACGATTATGGTATTTTGAAGACAATATTTGTATTGATAAAAAAAGTTAGAACTTTATTACTTGGATACAAATTTTACACTTTTTATTTTTGATAAGAGAAGGTTCAAAAAGAAAAAATTTCAAAATTATAAAATAAATAAAAACTTAGTAAGATTCGTTGACATTAATTTATAATTTGATAATAAATTAAATATTAAAATATAATTTCAATAAAAGTTAATAGAATTTTATATTATATGATATATAAAATATAAAATAATTTAAAAATTAAAAGTTATTCTTTAATTATAATTTTATTAATTATTAGCAATAAATTATAAATAACTTATTTTTCTATATTACTCCCTCTCTTCTAAATTATAAGTCAATTTATAAAAAAAAAATATCCTAAATTATAAGTCACTTTGTATTTTCAATGCAATATTAATGACACTTTCTCTAATATATTCTAAATTATTTATTATTATTTATTCATTCAACTTTTTTAATTTCTCTAGACATTACTATAAAATCGTCCCTAATTTGTTTTTATTTATAAAATGTAATAATTAAGGTTTTGAATTCGCGTGAAATATTCAAAATGTCTTATAATTTGAAAAAAATGTAGTAATATTTAAACCTGTTAGTTTAAATTTAATATTACAAATTTTTCTAGTTATAGTTAAAAATATATAATACATTAGTAATAATTTATATTTATATGCAATAATCTATATAACTATATTAACGAAGATATTTTGCAGATTTTTTATTAAACCATATCTAAATGGATAACATCCGTATTGGACAATCCAACAAATGAAACATTGGACACGTTTAGACATTTTGTCGTGAACAACAGAATATAGACAACTTGGAAGTTGTCAAAACATTTTTGGATTCTAAATCATGTGATGCTATTTCATCATTCTCATCAAGTTCATTAAAATAGAACACTATGATGAATTCAATTTGTCACAATAATAAAAATAATAGTACTGGTTAATTCTCATTTTGATTTCTCATAGATATACATAGATGCTAGTACAAAAGAAAAAGTATCATTACTCTCCACAAAAATCTAGTCTCGCCTCATCAGAAAGAAACCTTATCTAAGTGGATAGAGAGAGATTTGAACTATGATGTTTTGGATTCTTCAACAACACTTTGATTATTTGTTTCTTCAACACTAAAAGTTTGAGAAATTTTTCTAGGTGGATTTGGATTTTCCTCAATGAACTTGATCAAACCCTTTTCACCACCTGGAAACCCTCCTGTTAGCCCCATCATTTCCTTCTCAAAACCATCTTCTGGAATTTCAACTGTCAACTTTGCTGAGGTTTCTTGCACTTTTTCATTGGATGATGATGATGATGGTGGTGGGGGTGGTTGTGTTTCCTCTTGATCAACTTTCCTTTTCAGCTCTTTTTCAACTCCTATTTCTCCATTGCATAGTCCTCTTCCTCCCATCATTTTTAGTATGTTGAATTCAGCACATGTTTGTGGTTGACAAGTTAGATTTCTATGATTTCTTTTGGATGTTTTTATGAGAGGAAAGTGAAGATCTTGGCCTAGGAATTGGGATCTTAGAAGAGAACCGTGTAGGATTTGAAGAGTAGCAAAAGTAACCATTTTGAAGTGAAGTTAGGTGGAAAAAAGATAGAGTTGTGATGTAATGTTCTTAAAAATGTTAGTAATGAATTTTGGATGTATAGGCCAAAAAATCTTGATGAATAGATTCCTATGAAATTCTACCCACAAATTAATATCTTATATTTTACATCCAATAGGTGGTTGGTTGAAATTGATTACATTTATCCAAAATATACACGTGTGACGTGGACAAAAAGTATATGGCAGATGGATCCTCGACAAACAAACTCATCTACTAGTAAAATGTTACATTCATTGGATTAATTTAATGGTTGAGAGATCAAAATCCTTTGACATTAGATTAATTGAACGGCTATGATTTTTCTTAAATAAATGGAGAAACGGTTGGGGGCAAATCCGCATGCCTGCCCCACCAAAGAACGTGGTGAGACAGACGTGCATAATTGAGAGTGCAGACTTAATATCTTAATCCGTTCCACAAAAAATAGGATGGAATGGGGCGGACTCGCTGACATTACACCTCTAATGTTTAAAATTTTTAAAAATTTACGTTAATGCAAGTCAAAAACCTAGGCCCGCCATGTGAAAAAGTGCAGACAAAATGAACATATTCAGCACTATTGGACCCGTTTTGCCACCTCTATAATAAACTAAAAAAACAATTATGCAATCACAAACATCTACTCGTAGTTCTTTAGCCATCATTCTTACTATCAACCAAGAGGGTAAGCACAAATAATTACAATATCATTTCAAATTCTAATATATAAACAAGGTATTACTACTGTGGAAACTGCAACTCTATTCAAATCTTGCAGGGCTGGCATATGACATACTTCAGCTTGCAGTGAGGGAACCGCGCAACTTCTCGATAAGCAACTCGAGTCTCTGATCATTATTATACAGAAGAAAAAAAAAACGATTATAGTATGAATGCATATGGTAAAAACCAAAACTGAATAGAACAGTTCCTAGGCCTGTTATTGTGCTGTGCAACAAAAAATTACTCATTAAGGGCGGGCTATGAATTTGGAGCCAGAAAATTGTGTTTACATTCCATCTAGTTGAACAAGTTCTTCAATAGAATCAATATTTTATTAAGATGAGATACAAACCTTTACTGATTCACTGACTTCTTCTAGTTTATTAAGAAGCAATCCTCCATCTATTCTGCGCTCTACTAAAGAAGAACGCGTTGAGCCTATCACCTGCAGATTAGTGTAAAATACAAGTTTACATGACTGAAATTCAAGCAAAAAATTATAGGTTATAAATTTTTGACCATATAATTTTTTGCATGGCTCTTAGAATTGCAAATTGTGTCTTTTACGTTACTAATTCAATCCCTTTAGTTGCCAGGAGTGTCTCTTTGTTATGGTGGATGGAGAGGGTCCGTTATTACCTTAGGATTTATAGATTGTGATTTCAAAACGCCCGGTCCCTCGGTTGTTGTAGGCATACGAGCCATGCTTGGAGCAATTTGCCTCCAATTTTTACTTAAATCTCCTGAGATCTTTGAAGCTTCTGTTATGATAACCTACAAATCAATGTTTGACGCATTTAGTATAATGTTGAAGAACGACAACAACGCAGTAAATGTTAGGGAAAAGTACAAAATTGTGCTAAAAACGTGTTTTGTTTCATACCTTTCGCAAAAGATTGGGGTCTGAAATTCCTTGAAGCTGTAGTTCATCAACCGGAGCAGCCTTTCCATGAGCAATACTTTCAACTCGAAAAGTGTGGACACCATATATAGACTGCACACAACCTGAATAAGAAAATAGGAAATCTAGTCAAAGGAGAACTACAAGACATAACACAAAGGATATTGAAGTAGAATCTATGAAACACTGATACCGGAAACAGGACACCGACACTAACACGGGTATCACAAGCGTCAGTGTCGGTTTCTGACACTGACACACCTTTTTCAGAGGTTCGGTGCTACATAGAGTAGGATGCAAGAAAATAATCTGGTAAGACCTGCATCGGTACCTTGTTCAATAATAATATCAATCACCAAAGAAAGAGGTATGCGTCTCTCAATTGTTATGGTCCCCCTAAACGGTATAAACGAAGGCCTTGACACCTAGACCAACGAAGAAAGGGAAGGAAAAAAATTTCACTTCTCAGTCAAACTCATAATACAACATCATGAACACATAACAATCCATGCATATATTACCTTGTAAGCTATTTCAGATTGTGTAACATATAATCTGCGAGAGTCAAAATCCTTTCGAACTACATATCTCCTAAAGGGAAGGTAAAGCAACATTAAAAGGCCAATTCCCCAAGCTAAAACAAGTAGTAATGATATAGAAAGCCATATGATTGTATCATATTTAATACTATTGCTCGCAAGTTCTTCAAAGGAAGCCGAGTAAAGTATCTGTTCCGAACAATTTTCCTCTTCTTCTTCATCACCAAATTCAGACCCAGAGTCTGCAAGTATTTGGTCCTTTGATGTTCTCGGTTCTGATAGTCGATCAGTGTGACCCAACATTTCCGCAACTACAAATCATTCAAGAAGAAAGGAATATATACCAATATTAGCCCCGAAAAAAATTACAAAACCCTTAATCCTAGAGCAAAGACATAAATAAATCTTTCAGAGTGAAATGTAAAAACTCACAAAGGATATCACCTGAAAATCAATTACTATAAAGCACAGACACGGACACGGACCCAGACACGACATTTCAACATTGGTAATAATTTTAAAAAAAGAATAAATTAAACATAATCACAAGTGTCCGTGACGTGTCTGACACTGACACAGACATGAAGACACTTTTTGGTGGTGCTTTAGAGATCAAGCATATCCTGAAACCAGTCCCAAAAGCACTCTGCAGTAGTGCAGTATTTTCCAATGCCTTTATACCTCTCAAAAAATGTAAACAGCCAATGAAATTTTCACTTTCACATAACAATGTGAACTTTTGTGAAAGGATAACATGACTCTAGAAATAATTGTTTATTTTTTGACATCTTTGACGATTCTAGAACATTAATAGTTCTACATTCAACTTATTTTGAACCAAAATTATTCATCTAAACTCAATTTTTGTCTGCTAGAATCAAACATACTAAGATTTCTAATTTACTACCAAACAGCAGAATATGAATAAAAAAGCATAGAAAACAAAACAAAACCGGGTATTCCTTTACTTTAAGACCCTTTAGAGAATTTGCCACGAAGAATGATGGGAAAGGAACAGATTAGCAAAATCAAAGATAAAGTTGAAAATTTTACCTCGTACTTGGGAGAAATGTGATGAAATGGTTTGATGGGTATGTGAATGGGAGTTACAAAAGTGATGATTCAGTGGTCAGATTCTTTGTGATCTGTTGTTGAAGTGGAAAACACTGAAAATGTCACCAGACATTCAATTCAAAGGATGGTTGTAGTTAAGTATGAAGCACTGACATCCAAACACGCCTCTGACGTAATAATTTAAAACAATAAATAAATTACATAATCATAATTAAGGATAGCAAAAATCTATTATAAATATCAGATGGCGATTAAAATAAATTAATATTTAAATATTTATTTTTGAATGAATATGAATACAGGTTTAATTATATTTGTGTATGTGGATATTTAATAAATTATAAAAATTATTTAAATATTATTAGTTTATTATATGTAAAATTATACAAGAGGTCCTTTGAGTTATTTATTTTATAATATAATGGTCATTTAAGTTTTTTTTACAACTTGGTCATTTAGGGTGATGATTGTATTTTTTATTGCACTTCATCATTTTCATACCACTCAAAATAATTACATTCACAATTATCACATTCATTCTATTAAAAAAGAATACCTGTGAACATGTTTGGTAACTCAAAGTATCAAGTTGTTAAAAAAAACTTACGGACCAACTTGTTAAAAAAAATAATTTAAAAGATCTCTAGTACAATTTTACTTTTATTATATTTTGACTCTGTTTGGTAAGCCACAATTTCAAGCATATAACGTATAGCTTATAAGTTCATATGATAATTTAAACCTGCTTAGTAACGGTTTTTTTTATCACGAGTTTAATTATATTTGTGTATGTGGATATTTAATAAATTATAAAAATTATTTAAATATCATTAGTTTATTATAGGTAAAATTACACAAGACGTCCTTTGCGTTATTTATTTTGTAACATAATGGTCATTTAAGTTTTTTTTTTTTAACAATTTGATCATTTAGAGTGATTTCTACATCATTTTTCTCACATTTTAAACATTTAAAAATGTGTGATTGTTGTATTTCTGATTGCACTTTATCATTTACATACTACTCAAAATAATTGCATTCACAATTATCTCATTCATTTTGTTAAAAAAGGGTAAATATGCACATATTTGGTAACTCAAAGTACCAAGTTGTTAAAAAAAACTTAAGGACCAATTTGTTATAAAAAAAATAATTTAAAGGATCTCTAGTACAATTTTACCTTTATTATACTTTGGCTCCGTTTGGTAAGCCACAATTTCGAGCTTATAGCTTATAAGCTCATATGATAATTTAGACATGTTTGGTAACGGTCTTTTTATCACAAACTTATAGCTTATTTTATTAGCTTATAACTTATTTTTCAGATGCTATTTTAAATAGCGTTTTAACTTATAGCTTATAACTTATCATCTTTTATTCCATTTTTATCCTCATTTAAAATAAAATAAAAAATCTTTTTTATCCTTTATAATTTATTTTAGTTTATAATAAAATAAACATGTATTAAATATCTTTTATGTCATTTTACATTATAAGTTAGTTTAATTGTTAATTTTACCAAACTGTTCAATTAGCTTATCAGCTATCAATCATCAACCATCCGCTATAAGTTATAAGTCATCAGCTATCAGCCACCAGCCATAAGCTATAAGTTAGCTTATCAGTCAACCACTATTTTTACCAAACATAGCCTTTATCTTTTCATCTTCTACAAAATTAGTCGTTTATTTATTTTCTTTTTAATTTTATCTCAAGACATTCCATTCAAATCCTATTTCTTCAATACTCTAAACCTTACTACAATAATTTAACCATCTAATCAACTAATATTGTCAATTCTATGTCTAACAAGTGTCTCACTTCCTACTCGACCGTCGTCTGCTCTTCAACCATAACGCACAATTACAATTTTTTTATCTGTTTTGGTTAAACATGAAATGTATGAATATTATATTTGGATGTAATTATGTTTTGGTGTGAAAAAGGAAATTAATGTGAATAAATTTTGATTTTAAATTGTGAGGGAATTATATGGATCTTATATGATAATTATTTTTTGTGTCTTTGAAATGTTATTCATGGATATTTGTAAATATCCACGGATACCTTAAAACTCAAGGATTATCAGTTTAACGGATCCGTACAGATATGAGACAGATACATATATCATATTTATTCAACTGAGGGACACGAATATCATAATACGCATCCCATAAATATTCGTTTACATCCCTAATCATAATTGTCGGTTGTTAACATAAGCATAAACCAATTATTGAATTTTTTTTTCTTCTTTTATTAATAAAATTGAAAGTTTCAAAAAGAATTTTGAATTGTGGTGTGTCTCTCACTTGTGTTTCTTTTGGCCTAATATTGATGCTCATTCTCATACTCCAACAAATGGTATTAGTGATAAGTGCAAAATATAACTATTTTTGTATATAAGTTTTGTTGCATTTATCGATACTTTTTGGTTAATATCGTTCGAATAAACCCCGATTTGTTTATAAATACGTTTACTTTACATTTTAGTGTATACTTGTGTTTTTGATTCATTTATGTAACGATTAATAATTTTCCATTCATTTTGTAGGTAATTAAGCATTGTTGGAGCAATGAGTAATAAAAGCTCCAGAATGTACCATTTGGATCAATAAAAGGAAGAAGGCAAAGAAAGAAAGTCATTGTATAGAAGCTGGAAGCCATAATAAAGAAGTGCAGTCAGCCCGATTTCGCTGGGTGAAGCTAGTGTCGCCGGACGATACTACCTTTTGCCGAACGAGTTGCACCAGAAGAATTGCTGACTGTCATGCTCCGTCGGGCGATGTTTTTTCTGCCAGGCGATACTGCCTTTCGCTGGGCGAAGCATGGGCGTGAGGAAATAAGGAACTTCCAGTAGTATTCCAAGTTTTTGAGCTTTCGTCGGGTGATTCTTTTGCCGCCGGGCGAAACTAGATATTTGTTGTCAGGCTGTCCAAGTACGCAACTGGTGTGAGAGTAATAAAGTGCTCCGCCAGGCGAAGCCGTTCTTCCGCCGGGCGGTGCTTCTAAAACAAAATTTTGCATTTAGTTCATTTTACTTCATTTTTGTTAGGGATGTTGTTTGTGGGTGATTTTTGCTTTCCCAACTTCATCAACCTCATTCTTTGGTAGAGGTAGCTAGAAAATAACTTGGAAGCTTGCACACGGATGAACCGGAGTGCATTGATCGTCGATCGGCTCTAACAATCCGCGAGATGTTTGGTTCATTTCTTTTCTTCTTTGTGTTTTTCTTCTTTGTTGGGTTGTCTATATGTATTTACTATGATCTCATGTATATTTGTCGCCCATGGCGTTGTATGAAATCTGCTTCACAAATCTTTATTGGTGATTGTCTCTGATTTTTGCTTTATGCCCGGAGTTTGTGTGTGTTAGAGATAAACATCACGAACTTCGATTAGGGATGATTATCTGTTAGTTTCTGGATGCTAGAGATAGATTTATAGCTAACAATCTTCAATAGGCGTCTGTCATCCGTGTCTTGCGTCGAGTGCGAGAGTGTCGACGATGGTAGCATGATTGCTCTCTCAGCTCAGTGTGTCAGAGATGGACACTGTTGTGAGCGATGTTGGGTGATATTGAGGAGTGTTGTAGGTTGAGTATAACTGGTCAGTAAGTTTAAGTTTGTGAGGAGTGAATTGTGTGCATGCCGGATAAGTTTCTTCTCTCTGAAGAATGAAATATTTTTATGTTGATATTTACTTTTCTGTTTTCTTGTTTGAAACCATTTTAATCCAAACTCATAAACGCGGGAGACTGTCGAACGACATTCTTTCCCTCGAACCGATCTCTATGGACACGACATAAATCCCGGAGGAAATTCTTCCAAAAATAAATATTTTTGCTGCTTACCGCTATTCCGCAACCAACAAAATGGCGTTGTTGCCAGGGATTGGTTTTGATATTGAATCGCATTGCGATAGTTTCTTTGTTTTTGAGTTTTGTAGATATAGTATATATTGTATATTTTCACTTGTTATACTGATACTTGTAGATTAACGTTTGTTTAAGTGTTTGGTTAGGGGACTTGCTTTTGGTTTGCGCAGTGACGCATCACCATGGCATGAAGGAAAGAAGTTGCAAGCTAAGCATTGTAAAGGCGTCGAGCTTACGACGTAAAACAAGCATGCTTTATTGTTTTTAGTTTCTAATGTTTTTGTTTGTTGTCTGGACGCAAATTTTGGTTAGCTAACTTGAGGATGCATTTTGTGATTTTCCAAGTTTGATCGTTTCAACTTGCGGATGTATGATTTTGGTTAGCCAAGGTATGTGTTTATCGCTTTTTTGACTTTAGCATATTCATGATACTTAGGCAGTTTACAAACTTCCATGCCATTCATTCTTTTGTATACTTGTTCTTGATGTGAATCACTTTAGTTCCCACCCTTTTTTGTGAGGTAGCTTTCCATTGTTCATATATGCGCGGAGTACCAACATTCTTGTTCTAACAAGATTTTATTATGCTTAATCTTTTGTTTGTGTTGATTATATGAATGCATAAAAAGGATCAAGGCATTTTGTTTCACTTTGAGCACAACTACCTAGCCAAATAGTCATTCACCTTGTGAGTGTGTGATCATTTGTAACCCGTTTGGGCTTTTTTATCCATGTTTTATTTGAACTTAATGCTTCTCTATGAGTGTTAGTTCACTTATTTTTGAATAGATTTTATTTTTTCTTGAACTCTCAACTTTGTGTTGTTGTATGAATTTTTGCCTTGCCTTAGAAAGTAGGGAGTATTTACATAATGATGTGGTTGAATTCAAGTTGGGGAGAGAATGATTGTTTACTCATTGGTTGGTTTCTATGAGGATGAAAAAGAAAAGAAAAAGAGAAAAATATGAAAAAGAAAAGAAAATAAAAATGTGAAAAAGAAAATCCTTGAGAAAGGAAACAAAAAGAGTTCAAATAATTGTGCTAAATAAGTATTGTGTTTTGTGTAACACTTGGGATTTTGGAATAAGTTTATTGGAATTTTGTGTTTGAGTCTTTGTGAGTTGATCACTCCCTTAGGTTTAGGCAAGTTTTTGTTTCAATTACCTTTAGAAATTTCCCCTTGTTTGTTTACCCGACCACGCTATAACCTTGAAAGTCCTTGTGATTCTTGCCTTTGTATGTTCAATGTGAATTTTAGATGGTTGCATAATTTAGTCTATTGTTTGCATGATTGTTGTGTGAGTGATAAGCACCTCATTTTGTATTTTTCATCTACCGATGATTGTTTTTGCTAGGTGTGATTCACATTTGGAACTTGTGTTGTTTTAGGATGTTTGGCATGATTTTTGTATTTTGCTTTTGTTTCGTGACTATGTTGTTGTCGTAGTTTAGTGGTAAGTATTTACTTTGTGTGTACCGTTTTTCATTTGAACCATACATTTATTTCTGTTTTTCAAAACCTGTTGATTCATGATTCTTTGGTTATTGCTTTTGTGTTTTTAAGTTTGCTTGATTCTTGTTTGCGAACAAACAAGTTTAAGTTAGGGAGAGTTTGATAAGTACAGAATGTAACTATTTTTGTATATAAGTTTTGTTGCACTTATCGATACTTTTTGGTTAATATCGTTTGAATAAACCCCGATTTGTTTATAAATACATTTACTTTACATTTTAGTGTATACTTGTGTTTTTGATTCATTTATGTAACGATTAATAGTTTTCCATTCATTTTGTAGGTAATTAAGCATTGTTGGAGCAATGAGTAATAAAAGTTCTAGGATGTACCATTTGGATCAATAAAAGGAAGAAGACAAAGAAAGAAAGTCATTGTATAGAAGCTGGAAGCCATAATAAAGAAGTGCAGTCAGCCTGATTTCACTGGGCGAAGCTAGTGTCGCCGGGTGATACTACCTTTCGCCGGGCGAGTTGCACCAGAAGAATTACTGAGTGTCATGCTCCGTCGGGTGATACTGCCTTTCGCTGGGCGAAGTAGGGGCGTAAAAAAATAAGGAACTTCCAGTAACATTCCAAGTTTTTGAGCTTTCGCTGGGCGATGCTTTTGTCGCCGGGCGAAACTAGATATTTGTTGCCAGGCTGTCCAAGTATGTAGCTGGTGTGAGAGTAATAAAGTGCTCCACCGGGCGAAGCCATTCTTCCGTCGGGCAGTGCGTCTGAGACAGAATTTTGTATTTAGTTCATTTTACTTCATTTTTGTTAGGGATGTTGTTTGGGGGTGATATTTGCTCTCCCAACTTCATCAACCACATTCTTTGGTAGAGGTAGCTAGTAAACAACTTGGAAGCTTGCACGCGGATGAACCGGAGTGATTGATCGTCGATCGGCTCTGATAATCCGCGAGATGTTTGGTTCATTTCTTTTCTTCTTTGTGTTTTTCTTCTTTGTTGGGTTGTGTATATGTATTTACTATGATCTCATGTATATTTGTCGCCCATGGCGTTGTATGAAATCTACTTTACAAATCTTTATTGGTGATTGTCTCTGATTTTTGCTTTATGCTCGGAGTTTGTGTTATGTTAGAGATAAACATCGCGAACTTCGATTAGGGATGATTATCTGTTAGTTTCTGGAGGCTAGAGATAGATTTAGAGCTAACAATCTTCAATAGGCGTCGGAACTTAATGTCATCCGTGTCTTGAGTCGAGTGCGAGAGTGTTGACGATGGTAGCACGGTTGCTCTCTCAGCTCAGTGTGTCAGAGATGGACACTATTGTGAGCGATGCTGGGTGATATTGAGGAGTATTGTAGGTTGAGTATAACTAGTCGGTAAGTTTAAGTTTGTGAGGAGTGAATTGTGTGCATGCCGGATAAGTTTCTTCTCTCTGAAGAATGAATTCTTTTTATGTTGATATTTACTTTTCTGTTTTCTTGTTTGAAACCATTTTAATCCAAACTCATAAACACGAGAGATTGTCGAACGACATTCTTTCCCTCGAACCGATCTCTGTGGACACGACATAAATCCCGGAGGGAATTCTTCCGAAAATAAATATTTTTGCTGCTTGCCACTATTCTGCAACCAACAATTAGAGCCTTTGGTTCGTAAAGGAACCGACTTAATTGTATCGAAATGCCCAGGAAGAGGTGTCCCGTTGAAATCGAAATGTCCAAGAAAGAGGTGTATTGAAATGCCTAATTAGAGGTGCCTAATAATAGGTGTCAATGGCGGTACAAGTGTATGTGGACAAAAAGAGATTCCACATGAGGGGAGAGTATTGTGGACTCACACTTGAGGGGGGGTGTTGAGAATAATATAAAGTCAAGTGTGAGTTGGAGTTCCACATTGATTATAAATGTGTAGAGTTGAACATTTATAAGTGGGAGAAACCATACACTTATCACCTTAAAAATTTGGGTGAGTATGTGATGTCTCTCTCACTTGTGTTGCTCTTGGCCCAATAATTTTAATTTTAGTAGTAACTAGTAAAATATATTATTGCCTGCGAATGAAAATTGGTATTGTAGGCACATTTATTTTTAAAATATAATAAAAATAGAATGAAAGAAAGATAAAATTATTTAATTTAATTTTTTTTATTATTTTTAAAAGAGATAATAAATTAGTGTCTATAATTTTTTCGTAAATAAAAATATTTAAATTAATAATATATTTTTTTCGTGTATGATTTTATTTGTTTTAACATTATTTTTAAAATAATTTAAATCAAGAATAAAGTTATTCTCGTCATTATTAAATATTTTCAATAATTTTATTTTTCCATTTTATATAATTTCCATATTGAAAAAAACAAAATTTAAGTAATTAAAAAACTTATACTACATTTATGCTCTTTTTTTTTTTAAATAAAAGATTACATATATTCCAAAAATAAGCAATGTACATCAAGAGATCCTAAGATCCATCTAACAAAAAGACAACACCAACAAAGAAAATAACCAAGCTTACATCAAAAGCCTAGCTAAATGTCTCATATACTTGTATCTCATCCACCCTCTATACAAGATGTTATCTATAATACTTCTAATAGTACTTGCATAATCCTCAACAGTATAAAAAATTGCAGAATTTCTATACATCCAAACTCCATAAACCGTTTCAGCTGTGGCAGTTTTCAATATCCCCGATTTATATCCTTTTCCTCTAGTGTTACTAATGAGCCAAATCAATTCATCTTTCCACTGCAACGGATCATGAATCACTTCTAACCAAGTAAGAACCTTGCTCCATATGTCTTTAGTAATTCTGCAGGCAAACATAAGATGATCAATAGTTTCAATATCCTAATCTCAAAGGCTGCATGTGTCATTCTGCAGCATGCCAAACTTCTTCAATCTTGCTTTAGTTGTTAATCTCCCTTGGCAAGCCAACCACAAATACATAATAGCCCTAGGTCTCACATAGTTTTGTTGGATCAAATGACTTCATTCTACTTTGTCACTTTGCTCCATGTATTTGTCATACATTCTCTTCATGGAGAACGCTTGCTTATGCTTCATATCATCCCACACTTGTTGATGAATGTTGATATCACTTCTTTTGGCCATAATTGTTTTCATAATCCATGAGCTATTGTTTCTTATAGTAGCTGACATTTATGCTATTTTTATAATTACTCAATATCATTATTTATCATCATGAAAAAATTTTGTACACAAAAAGACGTGTTCAATCTTACTTACCATTTATATCTTCTTTGTTTTAATATTTAGAATATCTCAAATGGTGCTGCCTATTTTTAGGTTTTTTTGTGGAATTTATTAAATCATATAATCTTGAAGCAACTCATCCAATTTTCAGGCTAATGGTGCAGCATATTGAGTCCCACAAATTTATCTCATATATTAATATTTTAGTCATATTAATTTTTTTAAAATATATAATATTATTAATATATAAGATAAAATTGACATTGGCATTGTTTATTGTTATTTTATTCAAAACAACAACGTTGCATCATTTACCGCATGTAGAACTCCAATGGCATTTGGATATGAAAAGCATTGCTCCAGCGTGGAGAACTTGAAAAAAACTCTCATTGAAGTTACTCTTATACCTAAAACGAATCCGTTATCCGGATTGCACGTGATATATGTCAGATATAGATATAAATAGGCTTAATACCTCTTTTAGTCCCTTAACTTTAGTCAATGTTTCTGTTTGGTCCCTTAAAAAACGTTACATAATGATCCACTAACTTATGCTCCGTTACATATTTTAGTCCTTTATGTTAGTTTTTGTTGAAAAAATGTTAAAATATGCTTTGCTGGACTTTAAATGGCTGAGATGGAATTTGTATTTATTTTATATTGATTAAAATAATACAAAGAAGTGTCATTTGAAGAAGCTGAAAGTATTAGGGCATATTGACATTGTTGGTGAAAGCTCAGGTTGAGAAAGGAAACAACAAAGTCGTTGTGCACGTAGGTTGCATTAAAGACGATAATGACACCATTCATAACCCTCAATTAAAGACGAACTTCACTCATCAATCGTTTACAGAAGAAACCCTAAGGTACACACTTGCAATAGTAAATTACTAAAAATGTTAACTTCCTTCTTTTCCTAATTTACTTAGTACTTCTGGTACTATATGTAGGTTGATTAGGTCATAGAAAATAAGTTTAAGTTTGTTGTTCATCATTCTGGTGAGTTTTCTACGGAGTTTGCCAATTTTACCAAGTCAGGTTATGTAGGGTTAGAGGAAATTTGGGATGTTGATCCTGATTATTGGAGTTACTTTAAAATATTGGATAAGTTAAAAAAGTTAGGTTACCCTACTATAAATAGGCTTTGGTATTATGATGACATGTTTGCTAATGATATAGTTCAGTTAGAAAATGACAAGGGGACTAACAGGATGAGAACAATTGCAGTGTTAACTAAGGAATGCCGTTTGTATGTTACACATCCTGTATCTGAACCTGATGTTATTGAAGATCCTATACTCTCACTATTAGATAGGACCATTATGGGTGAAGATGTGGTTGGTGAAGGGCCTGAAATGGTAAATAATCAAGTTGGGACCATAATGCCTGAAGATGTGGTTGGTGAAGTACCTGAAATGGAAAATAATGAAGGTGTGACCATAATAGGTGAAGATGTGGTGGAAGAGGGGATGACAATTGAGGGAGTTAAGGAGAATGTGGGGACCAACTATGAAATTGAGGAGAAAGTGGGTCAAGAGGAGACAAACTATAACAATAAGGATGATGTGGGGACCAAATGTGTTAGTGAGGATAATGTGGGTCAAGGAATTAATGTTGAAGTAGAGGGAATTAATAAATGCCTGAACTGTAACCAACAAGAAGATGATGTAGTTAACTGTAACCAAGGAGATGTGGCAGAAGATGGAAGTGAAGACAGTGCTTTGAATGTCAATTTTGAAGACTCAGAAAATGATATAGGTATTGATGGAGAGATAGCTCTTGATGAGGATGAAGTGAATACGACAAGTAAGGAAAATGATAGTGATAAGTTGGCTAAAGAGTATGACAGTGAGAATGACGAGCTTGTAAAGGATGATTTTGTAACATTTAAACTTCCAAAAAGAATGGAAGATTACAAATGGGAACTTGGTACATATTTTTCTACAAAGGGTGTATTTCAAGAGGCAATAAGAAAATATGCTATACATTCAGGAAGGAACCTGAAATTTTCAAAAAATGATAAAGTAAGGATAACAGTAAATGCAATGCAGGTTGCCCATTGTTGCGGTGAGAATCAGATATCAAGCTATTAATTAACTTGAATCACAAATCATGAAATTCACCACCGAGCTTTGATTTATCCAAAGGAAAGGGTAAAGATCGAAAAACCCTAAGTGCGCTATGTAGGAACACAGCTAAAGATCTAAGGTTCGGGGGTTGGTTATACCTAGGGAAGGTGTTAGTATCCTAAGTATCTGTAGTACTCTACAGGAACCTCTTGTTAGTATTTATGTTATGCTAATGTTTGTTTGCTAAAGGAAATGTGCAAAAGTAAAGACCTAGGGGTATATACACTAAGTATGCTCGCCAAGACATCACATCTCGTGCCTACGTATCTTGACGGGAATGGAATCAGAGCATTCATAGTCCCCTCAATAAGGCGTAAAAAGGTGAGAAATAGAAAGGTGGAAAAAAGAAAAGGTGGCTCGCTAGGATCTCGCAATCCTATGCCTACGTATTCTCAAGAGATACTTTGAGAAATTAGAGAGTCTGTAGTTCCCCTCAACGGGGTGAAGAACTCTTGACTGTGGTCAAGGTTCCAAGGGAAAGTAGGGTCTGACAGCAAGACGCCTACGTGGAGTACGGCGACTCCAAACCTAAGGCTAGGTAAAACAGGGAAAGAAGTGTACACGGGAAAGTAAGGTTTGACAGCAAGATACCTACGTAGAGTGCGGCGACTCCAAGCCTAAGGCTAAGTAAAACGGGAAAGCAAGTCTTGATCGCGCGATGGCATGAGATAAGGGAATGATGGACAAGGCTATCCTAAATGACATGGCAGTCAACGGGAATGACCATTTCCTTTGGAATGAGGTGTAAGGCACAGAGAGACAAAGAGGAAAAACTTCGGGTTAAGTGTATAATAAACAGTAATATATACAACAAGTATCAAGAATCAAATGAGAAAACTGAACACCGGGAATTGGAAAATGCCAAGATAAAGTTGAAAATTAAAATCTAATGAAACTGAAATTTAATTACAAACTAAATAGTTAATTAAAAAAATAACTAAATTATAATAAAAAAGAAATAATAATCAAACTAAATTCTAGACTAATTAATTAATTAAACTAAAATCTAATTTAAAACAAATGGATAAACCCAAAAAACCTTATAATCTAATTTCTAATTCTATCTAAAGACTAAGAAAAAATATTAATTTTAAAAATAATCTAGAAAAAATATAAACTAATTAATTAAATTCTAAGACTAATTAATTAAAATCTAATTAAAATTAATCTAATAAAAAAACTCAAATTAGAACTAAAATGAAAAATAATCCAATTAACAGCTAATTTTTTGAGTTTTAATTAAAAATAGCTAACCAAATAACCTAATTTCTAAATTACGACTAAGTGACTAGATTAGGCTAGTTTCTAATAAATTAAAAAACTAATTAAGTCCTAAAAGTCTAATTAAAAACTAACTAATTAAATAAACCTAATTAAATTAATCAAATTAATGCTACCAAGAAAATGCGTCCATGGGCCAAAGATCAAAGGAGCAGCGGCCCAGATATAGGATCTAGGTGGATGACTTCTTACGGGTTGGGTTGATCCGACCCGGTTCAGCTGAATCACTACAAGAAAACCTAAAACCTACATGGGCATGGCCGTGAAGTAAGTCAATGAGATGGATCCCTCTATTTCTCTCTTTCGTTTCCAACACCTCCTCTGTTCTCTTTCAATCTCACTCTCTTCTTCTAAGATCGAAACCCTCAATCCGCATATGTTCATCTAAAATCTCAAATCGTCTCCCTATCGCACTCACTTAATTCTCTCTTCTCACAATCCCTCCTCTGTTTTTTCGCGTGACCCTCCCTCTCTGCTTCCCTCTTGTTGTTCCCTGTTATCCACATTACTCTCAAGCCAACCTCTCTTTTTCTCAAATCCAACAAAATTATACGACAGAAAACACAATAGCAGCTAAAATCAATGATTATAAATCCACGAAAGGAAAGCGGTAAATCAACTTACACTGAAGGGCGCAAACGGAAGAAAATGGTTCGACGACAGCGTACGGAGGAACGGGGTAACACGTTGGAGTGAGTGTTGGCTCAAACGTTATGCGATTTCGTCTTCGTCCGCAAGCTCGCAGGTTTGTGACCTTTACGCTTTTGTTCAACTTCTTCGTCTTCCTGCTACACACGTTGTTGTGTTTGTCGTGCCTGGTTGGTGTGTGTGATGTGAATCTCACGGATTGGGTGGTTTTGTAAACAAGGTAGGATGTATTATGAGAAATGTGTTATGGTTGTTTTGAAATAATGGTATGGTGAATGGCTGAGTTTTTTACATTGTCGTTGTTGTTATGAGGTTGGGTGATGATGAATGAAAACTCACGGTGTTGTAGGTTGGCGGATTTTGATTTGGTTTGAAGGTTTTTTGTTGGAGAAAGGATTTATGGTGATTGGGTCTCAGAAGAAATTTTAGAAGATGAAGGTTGTGTGGTTTATGATGGAATGGAAGGGAAGAAGATTTAAACTTCTGTTATTTGAGTGAGCAAGAGAATTTTTTGACGTGTGAAGGTGTGTTGAAGAGTGGAGGACTCCGTTTGTGAATCAGTGGTCCAATGGTAATGTGCTTTTCTGGTTTTTATTGTCTTGATAATGAAAAATGACTTTTGGATCGTTTTTTTTTGTTCTTGCTGCCCTCCCCTTATTATGTTCTCTCCTCTTCTTAAATCCTTTTTCAAACCTTATTTTTCTGTACTTGTCTCATTGTATTTGTTCTATCATTTTCATTGCAGACTGTTGGAGAGTAGTGACGCAGGATATGCAGAGGTTTTGATGCTGAGACTTTGTAGGTTGCAGTGGTACACAGGGTTATGAAGTCATTGTTAGGCACATATTTTGGTTGCAATGTTTTTTCTTGTCTTGGTTCTGCAGGTGTGACAATCCATTTTGGTGTAAAAGATTTGTAACAATGTAGCCGGATTTTGGTCAAAGGTTTGGAGGGGCTTTGTTTTGTAGCAAAATTAGTGTAAGGTCGTCAATGCTTGTACAATTGGTATTGGTGGGACAGAGGTATCGCAAGCTGTGTGAAAGTTGTATGGAGAAAAGTGTAATGGACTCTCATGTAATGTAAATGGGCCTTGATACTATTTTTGTGATTTTTGTGTATAAAATTAGAACCTAAACTTAAATTAAATCAAATCAAAATTAAAATTAAAAATTAAAATTAAAATTTGACTATGATTAAAAAAGTATTAAAATTAACGACTAAACTAAATTAGAACTAGATTAAGTAAATTGAATTTAAACTAAAGTTAGAAACAAACTAAATTAATATTAATCCTATTAGCACTAAACTAAAAATAAAGAAGAAGCTAAACTAAAGTTTATAATTAAAAATAAGCTAAATTGAATATGAACTACGTGAAAGATTAAGTTAAAAATTGAACTAGATAAATCTAAGGTAACTATTTAACTAAAAAATAATAACAATTATAAAAACTCAAAAAGACAAGGAAGAAGAAAATGCATGGTTAATGAGATGTCTAACTAAAAATGAGACGACTGACTCAAAAAAAATGCAAATGATCAGAATATCTGAAGGTAAAATTTGGGGTATGACAGTTGCCTCTATTTAAATATCTTCGCCGGATCACTTGAGTGATGATAGTCTTCATGAAATCATGGTGAAAGGTATTTAAGTATAGATAACCGAAAGTTTTACCCTTAGATGCAATGACATGCCATGCTATGGAGAAACGAAAGATATCCAATGCTGACATGCCATGAACTCTAGTATGATGAAAAATGATGGAATGATAAATGCAAAATGCAGACAAAAACGAAAGCAGACAGGGACAAAGTCCACACAATGAGCAAACACTCACTAGGGATGACAACAACACTGGGGAAGCTGAAACAAACCAGGGAAAATCTAAGCTGACTGAGCAAACTGGTTCAAGCGTGATCGGCTGACACTTTAGAAAGAAAAGATAACACAAAATCCTCAACGGAAGTAGCGCCAGAAAGACGGTCTCCACTGGTGAATCAGATAACAACGACTCAATTTGGAAGAACATCAGAAAGAGGAAGGCACATCCGGAAGAGCATCAAATGACAAAAGAGACCAGACATCCAATAATGACTTTGAATGAAAGGTGGACTTATAATATTTGAGAAGGCATCAGATGAGAATGAGATAAAAAAGGCGAGATCCAAGAAGGCATTGGATGCAAAGAATCACAATATCCAAGAAAGCATTGGATAAAAGAACCAATTATCCAATAATGGCTTTGATTGAAAGGTACAATCACAATATCTGAGAAGGCATCAGATGAAAGTGAACATAATAGAGATCCAAGAAAGCATTGGATGCAAAGAAACCAGTCATCCAATAATGGCTTTGAATGCAAGGTAAGCTCACAACATCTGAGAAGGCATCAGAAGAGAATGGGATAAAAAGTGTAATCCAAGAAGGCATTGGATATAAAGAAACCAATCACCCAATAAAGGCTTTGAATGAAAGGTATAACTCAAAATATCTGAGAAGGCATCATATGAGACAGAAAAAGAGCTCTAGAAAAGCATCAGAAGCAAAGATGCATATCCAGAAAAACGTCGGATAAACAAGGTCATATCCGGAAGAGCATCAGATAGACAGAAGAAATGAGATTCTGGAAAAACATCAGAATTACAGACACATCTGCAAGAACATCAGACGGTAAAGGAGAAGAAATTCTGGAAAAGCATCAGAATTACAAAGGTATATATCTGGAAACTCATTGGGAGTGAAACAAAATCTGGAAGGGTATTAGAATACAATGGAAATATCTGGAAAAGCATCAGATAGGTTCTGGAAGAACATCAGAACAAAAACTTAATCTGGAAAAACATCAGAAAGAGAAAGGCATATCTGGAAAAGCATCAGATGAAAAAAAAGCAATGTCATTCCGGAAAAGCGTCAGAATAAACAAAGCGAAATATCTGGAAAAACATCAGATAGGGAGGCACATTCGGAAGAGCATCAGATGGTAAAAGAAATGAAATTCTGGAAAAGAATAAGAATTACAAAGGACTATCTAGAAAAACATCAGATAGGTTCTGGAAAAACATCAGAATAAAAGACTTGATCTGGTAAAACATCAGAAAGAGAAACACATCCGGAAGAGCATCAGATGGTTAAAGCAATGTCATTCAAGAAAAAGCATCAGAATAAACAAAGCGAATATCTGGAAAAACATCAGATAGGTTCTGGAAGAACATCAGAACAAAAAAGACTTAATTGGATAACAAAGACTCAATCTGGAAGAACATCAGAAAGAGAAAGGCACATCTGGAAGAACATCAGATGGCAAAAGAAACCAGACATCCAATAATGGCTTTGAATGAAAGGTAAACTCATAATATCTGAGAAAGCATCAGATGAGAATGAGGTAAAAAGTGAAATCCAAGAAGACATTGGACACAAAGGAACTAGTCATCCAATAATGGCTTTGAATGAAAGGTACAATCACAATTTCTGAGAAGGTATCAGATGAGGATAAGATAAAAAGGGTAATCCAAGAAGGCATTGGATGTAAAAATACCAGTCATCCAATAATGGCTTTGAATGAAAGGTAAACTCACAATATCTGAGAAGGCATCAGATGGATGTGACAAAGGTAAAGATCCAAGAATTGCATTGGATACAAAAGAGGAACCGACATATCCGGAAAAACATCGAATATGAAAGGTCATATCTGGAAGAACATCAGACAGACACGACATGATCTGTTTGGTATGTGCCAAATGAGTTGGACTTAGACCAAAAGGTAAGACGCGAATAATAACACGGCCTCGGGAGAAATGAAAATAAGGATGAAACACTCATGATATGCACATGTATGAATTAAATGCAAATGCAAATGCAAATGCAAATGCAAATGCTGGCGACACAGCTCGACCCTGTTAGGGAGAAGACACGACTGGAAGACTGATTCCTCAACACAGAGATCACTGCCAAATCTGGGGACTAAAGATGCTACTGCTGAACACGTCTTTGCCACACTGGTAAATTGTATCAAGTTGATCCTTGTAGGAAGGATGAAGAGCTGCTTGGGGATTCTTCAACTAAACTGCCCTAGATTAGCTGGCTGTGGTAGATGAGCCGATCGTTGCTTTAGTTTGTCGGATTCTGAAATGACTGCTATACTGAGCGCTTGGAAAGCTTGCCCTAGTCTGAGTCTTGAAAAGTCTTCTGGATAAACCAATTCTGAGAAGGACTTTCCCCTGAACAACAAATCTTGAACTGATTCTTCAACAGGATTCGGAAAGAACTTGCCCCTGATAAGATCACCGACCAAGTTTCTTAATTGTTTGAAAATTCCTTGAGAGAAAAGCCAGTTTGCAAACAAAAGTATTTGTACAAACATGGTAACTTTAAAGCAAAGTCGTGCAAATTTTGAAATCAATTTCATTTTTGAAAGATGCAAAACAAAATGAGTCATTGGTCTGAACACGACGGTTCAAAACATCAAAGAGAAAAGTAAAGCACAAGTGTAATACCAAAACAAATGATCTGCAAAGATCTTTGGGAGTCAATTTACGCAACCTTGTTGTAGATTGCTTTCAAAATAACTTTGCTTCAGTTAGGTCTTTTGAGGGTTGTAATGTGGACTGGTTCACAGTTTATGAAACAAGAGACAAAGGCTCTGATTTTATTCGTACCCTCCCCATCTTCGTGATGAACTTCCAATCCTACGCTTAGTTAACTCACACTATGCACTCAGGTTCCCACAGGCGAGGAATTGTACTGATGATAGTAATGATGATGGTTCAAAAGTTAAGGGAATTCGAAATGGTAGTCACTACTTCCTTACCAATGTTTGCCATTGAGGACTTTCAGGATGAGGATTTAAAGATTTCCTCTTTTTGGTTGTCATACAAACTTTTTGTATAGGGCAACGTCATGAGCTTCCCATCTTTCTTAGCTTTTGCCTTGAAAGGGACTCGACTCATTCTTTGGGTAAAGAAAGTGCCTAACAAGCTTAATGATTACGGTGAACCATCATTGGCATTTGGCTTGAGGGACATCTTCGACACTTGCTTGTTGTGTGCGAAGGAAAACTGTGAATGCAACCTTTTGTTGAAAGGCATCTTGCATGAAACTCTTGCACAATCAAGTTAACTAAGAACTACCCATCCCAAGGTTAAGATTGCAGGTTTTTTTGGTACAGAAAGAAACTCCTACTTCAAGGCTCAAAGGGGTTGACGAGGGATTATCTTCCTTATGTCTCCAGTGTTTGGGAGTTGAAACAATGCCTTACATCGTCAGCAAAGTTTTGATTTGAAAGCATACCAACAACAATTATGGGTATAACGTATCATCATCCTCCCTCCAATCTTTGCACAATAAAAAAGAAAATGGAAAAGAGATAAAATATTTTGCAAAAGAAAGCATAAAGATGTAAATAGTAGACAAAATGAATTGAATCAAAAGTTGCAATGCTCATTTCATTAATCACGAAAGTACAAACATCATTTGAAGGCAAACAATCATTACAAAATAAGGAAAATGCAAACAACAAGAAACAACTCCTAGTGACTAGTTAAACACAAGAATGAGCTGTCATGTCTTTAAGAAGTAGCTGAGTTGAAGTCGACTGAAGCTTCACTTGGCGTGCCCTGGCAGAGGGTTGTTCTGGACGTTGGGATTGTCACGAAAGCTAAGAGTTCCAGCCTTAATCAAATCACGCACTCTAGCCTTTAGTGCATAGCAATTTTCCAAGTCGTGGCCGGCGGCACCTTCATGGAATGCACAGTGGAGATCAGACCTAAATCCAGCTAAAAGAGGATTTGGAGGAGGTAAATTCCTTGTGGTAATAAAACCTTGCTCAACCAGACCAGGATACAGTTCAATGTACTTCATTGGAATAGGATCAAATTGATTCCTATTACGATACTGATTCTGTCCAACAGCCGGACGTTGGAGAGCTTAAGCTTGTCGTGGAGCGGCAACCACAGGAGTAACAGTAACAACAACATGGTGAATGACATACTGAGATTGAGGACGAGGCCTTCTTGTATCAATTATAACAACATTAGTCTGATCTTCCTTCTTCTTCTGAAAGTTTCCGTAGGATTTCCTCACAGTATTGGAAGATTCAACAGCCTTTGACACTTTTCCATTCTTAAGCCCTTCCTCGAGCCTCTAGCCAAGAGTAACCAAATAAGTGAAATTGGAGGAAACACTTCCAATCATCTTCTCCCAATAGAATGGGGACAGGGTATCCATGAACATTCCAGTTAATTCCTTCTCGGCCAAAAGAGGTTCAACTTGGGAAGCCAACTCTCTCCAACGCTGAGCATACTCCTTAAAAGATTCCTTCTCATGCTAAGTTATGTTTTGCAGCTGGCGGCGATCAGGAGCCATGTCAAGGTTATACTTATACTGCTTCATGAAGGAATTTACGAGATCTTGGAAATAGTGAATTGAGTTTTGCTCGAGACCCATATACCATTTGAGTGAGGCTCCACTCAAACTATCCTGAAAACAGTGGATAAGCAGCTTCTGATTTTTGGTATAAGCAGCCATCTTGCGAAGATACATGACCAAATGAGCCCTTGGACAAGAGTGGCCCTTATACTTCATAAATTCTGAAGTTTTAAACTTAACAGGCATAACAAGGTCGAAAACCAGGCACATGTTATCTGCATCCACATTGAAGAAGTCAGTACCCTCAACCACTTTGAGTATCTTAACTATGATCTGAAACTACTCTCGGACAACTTCAGGTTCAACAAAGTCTTCACGCTCTTCACCCTAAGCACTGGCAGCATTGTACTCATATAGGGGATTCTCAAAGGGAGCTCGAATAATATGTGGAACAGTGTGGACCACAGGTCTGGGTTCGGCGAAAACAGGAACTTGAAATACAGGCATAGCAGTCTGACCAACCATAGTAGTAGATGCAATCGGTGGAGAGTAGTTATGTGGCAAACCAAACTCTGGCCAAGTTGATGGTGGCATTTGAACAGGTGGAGGATTAACACTTGAAACTTCCTGAATGGAAGTCCTTTGGGGAGGTTCTCCTCTAGCAATCAATACTTGGAGCATCTCAGTGAGTTTAGTCATGCTCGACTTAAGGTCATCGATCTCCATTCAGACCTCAACATTGTGTGCCTCTTGCTCTGACATCTTGCGTCTATAGTTAGCTCTAGTCTGGTATTTGTGTCGAGGAATCAGCTTGATGACTCACGGACAAACTCTGGAAGATAGAGACAGCTGGAGATGAGTTGATGGATAAACAGACGCATGCAATGAATCATGCAAAGATGCAAATGATATGCAATGCAATGTAAACATGATGCAAAACACATGCAACAGGATCAAAGGTTCGAGATCACAACATGGAGTCTGGGTAAAGCCAACCACAGGGTGTGTACTAGGGTTCATGTATTCGTAGAACAAGGGTTTTAAGAAGTTCCCAGAGTCAACAACCCATCTTTCGGATATTATCGATTTCCCAATTACTTGGTAGTCAATAATATTCTCAAGAGAGTCTCGTCTGAGTGTAGTATCGCGTATAAACCATTTCAGGATTGCTCCCTCATAGTCATCGCACTATATCCTGAGAGGCCAAGTGGGGGTAAAAGGGTAACTAAAGGTCATCAGCATCACGGGCACCTAGGTCGAAAGTGGCAACGCATTCACGATTGCTCGTTCAACATATACCACCCTCAAGAGGGCCTCAACTGAGTGTGGAATTTCAAGTCAACTCCTTTGGGATTACTCCCTCGAAGTTTCCTTGACTATATCCACTATCCTATCATAAGTGTACGCTCAAGTCCGGGTTAGGACTTATCCTCACCACTCAAAGTAACAACCTTGCACACAGAAAAACCCAAGCACAACATGTATATATACAGATATAAATATGTACAGATATACAAGCAAGCAAACATGTAAGACAACACAGATACAAACAAGATAAGCTTAACCCTCTTAGGGGAATGTCCCCAGTGAAGTCGCCATTTCTGTTGCGGTAGGAATCGTATATCAAGCTATTAATTAACTTGAATCTCAAATCATGAAATTCACCACCGAGCTTTGATTTATCCAAAGGAAAGGGTAAAGATCGAAAAACCCTAAGTGCACTAAGTAGAAACACATCTAGAGATCTAAGGTTTGGGGGTTGGTTATACCTAGGGAAGGTGTTAGCATCCTAAGTATCTGTAGTACTCTACAGGAACCTCTTGTTAGTATTTGTGTTATGCTAAAGGAAATGTGCAAAAGTAAAGACCTCGGGGTATATACACTAAGTATGTTCACCAAAACATCGCATCTCGTGCCTATGTATCTTGACGGGAATGGAATTAGAGCATTCGTAGTTCCCCTCAATAAGGGGTAAAAGGGTGAGAAATAGAAAGGTGGAAAAAAGAAAAGGTGGCTCGCTAGGATCTCGCATTCCTATGCCTACGTATTCTCAAGAGGTACTTTAAGAAATCATAGCATCTATAGTTCCCCTCAACGGGGTGAATAACTCTTGACTGTGGTCAAGGTTCCAAGGGAAAGTAGGGTCTGACAGCAAGACACCTACGTGGAGTGCGACGACTCCAAACCTAAGGCTAGGTAAAACAAGGAAAGAAGTGTATACGAGAAAGTAGGGTCTGACAGCAAGACACCTACGTAGAGTGCGAAGACTCCAAGCCTAAGGCTAAGTAAAACGGGAAAGCAAGTCTTGATCGCGCGGTGGCGTGAGATAAGGGAATGATGGACAAAGCTATCCTAAATGACATGGCAGTCAACGGGAATGACCCTTTCCTTTGGAATGAGGTGTAAGGCACAGAGAGACAAAGAGGGAAAACCTTGGGTCAAGTGTATAATAAACAGTAATATATACAACAAGTATCAAAAATCAAATGAGACAACTGAACACCGGGAATTGGAAAATGCCAAGATAAAGTTGAAAATTAAAATCTAATGAAACTGAAATTTAAATACAAACTAAATAGTTAATTAAAATAAATAACTAAATTATAATAAAAAAGAAATAATAATCAAACTAAATTCTAGACTAATTAATTAAATAAACTAAAATCTAATTTAAAACTAATGGATAAGCCAAAAAACCCTATAATCTAATTTCTAATTCTATCTAAAGACTAAGAAAAAAAATAATTTTAAAAATAATCTAGAAAAATTATTAACTAATTAATTAAATTCTAAGACTAATGAATTAAAATCTAATTAAAATTAATCTAATAAAAAAAACTCAAATTAGAACTAAAATGAAAAAAAAATCCAATTAACACCTAATTTTCTGAGTTTTAATTAAAAATAGCAAACCAAATAACCTAATTTCTAAATTACGACTAAGTGACTAGATTAGGCTAGTTTCTAAAAAATTAAAAAACTAATTAAGTCCTAAAAGTCTAATTAAAAACTAACTAATTAAATAAACATAATTAAATTAATCAAACTAATGCTAATAAGAAAATGCGTCCATGGGCCAAAGATCAAAGAGCAGCGGCCCAGATATAGGATCTGGGTGGATGACTTCTTACGGGTTAGGTTGGTCCGACCCGGTTCAGCTGAATCACTACGAGAAATCCTAAAACCTACATGGTCGTGAAGTAAGTCAATGAGATGGATCCCTCGGTTTCTCTCTTTCGTTTCCAACACCACCCCTGTTCTCTTTTAATCTCACTCTCCTCTTCTAAGATCGAAACCCTCAATCCGCATATGTTCATCTAAAATCTCAAATCGTCTCCCTATCGCACTCACTTCATTCTCTCTTCTCACAATCCCTCCTCAGCTTTTTCGTGCAACCCTCCCTCTCTACTTCCCTCTTGTTGTTCCCTGTTATCCACATTACTCTCAAGCCAACCTCTCATTTTCTCAAATCCAACAAAATTATACGAGAGAAAATACAATAGCATCTAAAATCAACGATTATAAATCCACGAAAGGAAAGCAGTAAATCAGCTTACACTGAGGGGCGCAAAGGGAAGCAAATGGTTTGACGACAGCGTGCGGCGGAACGGGGTAACGCGTTGGAGTGAGTGTTGGCTCAAACGTTGTGCGATTTTGTCTTCTTTCGTAAGCTCGCAGGTTTGTGACCTTTACACTTTTGTTCAACTTCTTCGTCTTCCTACTACACATGTTGTTGTGTTTGTCGTGCCTGGTTGGTGTGTGTGATGTGAATCTCACGGATTGGGTGGTTTTATAAACAAGGTGGGATGTATTATGAGAAATGTGTTGTGGTTGTTTTGAAACAATGGTATGGTGAATGGTTGAGTTTTTTACGTTGTCGCTGTTGTTATGAGGTTGGGTGATGATGAATGAAAACTCACAGTGTTTTAGGTTGGCGGATTTTGATTTGGTTTGAAGGTTTTTTGTTGGAGAAAGGATTTATGGTGATTAGGTCTCAGAAGAAATTTCAGAAGATGAAGGTTGTGTGGTTTATGATGGTATGGAAGAGAAGAAGATTTAAAGTTCTGTTATTTGAGTGAGCAAGATAAGTTTTTGATGTGTGAAGGTATGTTGAAGAGTGGAGGACTCCGTTTATGAATCAGTGGTCCAAAGGTAAGGTGCTTTTCTGGTTTTTATTGTCTTGCTGATGAAAAATGACTTTTGGGTCGTTTTTTTTTTCTTGTTGCCCCCTTATTATGTTCTCTCCTCTTCTTAAATTCTTTTTCAAACATTATTTTTCTGTACTTGTCTCATTGTATTTATTCTATCATTTTCATTGCAGAATGTTGGAGAGTAGTGACACAGTATATGCCGAGGTTTTGATGATGAGACTTTGTAGGTTGCAGTGGTACACAGGGTTGTGAAGTCATTGTTAGGCACAGAGTTTGGTTGCAACGTTTTTTCTTGTCTTGGTTCTGCAGGTGTGACAATCCATTTTGGTGTAAAAGATTTGTAACAGTGTAGCAGGATTTTGGTCAAAGGTTTGGAGGGACTTTGTTTTGTAGCAAAATTAGTGTAAGGTCGTCAATGCTTGTACAATTGGTCTTGGTGGGACAGAGGTATCGCAAGCTGTGTGAAAGTTGTATGGATAAAAGTGTAATGGACTCTCATGTAATGTAAATGGGCCTTGATACTATTGTTGTACCCCAAATTTTACCTCTTAGATGTCATAACATCTTGCATAGACATTTAGGAACAATCATATATGCATTGTTTAACTAACCCATATCTTGTAGTTTGTTTCCTTTATGTTTGAAATTAGGGTTTGCACAGAGATATTCAAGGCCTCCTAAGGTATTCTATGGCTCCATACAATCATCACAAAGATTCACTAGTTGTTTGGAACCAAGATCTCAAGACTTTGAATCAAGTCAAGTCAACAGGGGATCACCAGACCAAAATGTGGAATTAAGGTTCTTACCTGAGGAATCACTGAAGAATTTTGCCATGATAAATCAAGATTTGATTGGCTCATCAACCAATTGAGCTTACCTACATCCAAGAGGTCCCGTTCAACAAAAATTCAATATCATTTGGCTCTCATCATGAGTAGTTTGAGCCACAATTCCACCCTTCCTCAAAATTAGGGTTTTGTCAAGACAAGTTAATCATGGCCTTTGATTTTGATCGATTTGTTCTCAAGCCTTAGGACTTGACTCCATATGATAAAAGACATCCCTAAAGGCCATCTATGAGCTTTAGATGTGAAGGAAGAAGCAATATCATAAGAGTTTTCCCCAGTACATTCACAGTTGAAATTAGGGTTTTGACTGAAACCCTAATCCTTGGGATTTTGATCCAAATGAAACCTCCAAGGCCTCAATTCATCATAATATGCCTCATTGATGATTTAGGATATGAGAAATTAAGTCTCAAGAGTTTTCTTGCAAAGGAAGCAAGGTTTAGTTCATGAAACTTTTCATATGTGGAATTTTCCTCTCTTGTGCCAAATTGAAATGGTCATAACTTCCAAACCACACATCCAATTTGAGTGACTCAAAGCCCAAATGGAAGCTCTTTCCATGATCTTCAAAGTGTTAAATATGACTTTTCTAAAAAAAATGCATGGTTTGTGAGTTATGAGACTTAGAGGCTAAACTGCCCTAAGACTTGGTGAAATTTCAGCTTGTTTTCCTTCAATTTACACACGATTTTAACCCAAGTTTTCATAAAGTTCCAGACCTCAAATAAAAAATCTTTGGACATGAAATTTGTAGAGGGCATTGAGGGCTTTCCAAAAAGTGCTAGAACTCCTCCATCCATTGAGTTATCTAGGAGTTTCGAAGACCCAAAGTTGGAGAATCCATTCCTTAAAGTTCAAGAAACCAACTTTTGTGTTTTTACTCAAACCTTTACCTAATCACCAAATTTTGATGTTTCTGAGTTTTAATGATGAATTTAACCCTAATCCAAGCCTTGTCCATGAAATTCAACTTGTCTTGCATTAAAATATGAATTTGTGTCTTATTTGTGCAAGTGGGAGGGACAGAGAAACTTTACAAAAGCAAGAAAACAATAGTTTATTCCTTGAGACATGAACTAATCACTTCTCACCAGTTCTTGGTCAGGTATTCAGAGATCTTTGGAAGATTTGTGCTCATCAAATACATATTTCTCACGCAAGGAAAGGGCATTGTTGGCATTTTTAGCAAGTGTAACCATACCTTGAATCCTCATGTTCCTCCTATAAATAGCAGGCCTTGTTCCTTCATTTTTCACCAAGATCTTTCACAAATACACCCTTAAAACATCTGAGTTTAAAAGTTTTGCAAGAGAAGAGGGATAAGGAAGCTTGCTTTAGGGATTTTCTTGGTGGTTTAGCAAGAAAGGAATGTGTTCATATTTTGAGGTTGCAGTGGACATATTCCACTTGGTAAGTATTTTCTTCCTACTCCATGTTCATGCTTATGTACATTATCATCATCATATGGCTGTTGCAAATGTTCTCATCATGAATAATATGTAATGTATTCTTGCTTTGTTTCCTTCTATCCATAATGAAAGTTATGTGTGCTTGATGACTAAACCATTTATCCATGGACTGCTATCTTAAGGTGAGACAGAGTTTATTTGTGCTACTGATATGTCAAGGTAGATGTTTAGACTATTTTTGTTCTTGTTACTATGCTTAAGCTATTAAGTATTGATAATGCACATTGTGTTGTTCATCATTTAGTTGTTAAGTACATGTTGATTTCCTGGATGTATAACTTTGTCAAACATTGGAATGTAAATAAGGTTGATAAACTCATGACTGTTCTCTTTTGATTTTTTACACTTGGATGGTATCACAAGGAAAAATAAGACCATTGACCTATGAACCTGAGATACTTGTGATTTATGAATCTTGTTTTAAACCACTTGCCTCTATTGTTGGTGTCATTCCAAATGTGTAACATTGGTCATAACTTTGTTAACAAGAGAATCTAGTTGCTTTCCACTAAGTGCAAACTAAAGTCATTACTGCCATCATTGATGTATTAGTCGGTTTGTGTGTGTAGGGTCATGTCATTGCTTGGTATCCATGTGAAATAATTTATATTGTTACTTGCTTACCTGTTTTTGCCCTGGCATAGCAGGTTTCTTGTGTGTTAAGTTTTGTTGATTTTGTCTCTAAGAATAGGAGTTTATTGTGGACTCACTTTGTTCTAGGGCTATCTTTGGCATCCCTTCATATACTTACCTGCATTCAGACATGCCTGTAAATTATGCCTTGACATGCTACTTATGCTGAGTTAAATTGATTTATGCACTTGTGACTGATATGTGAACTAGAGATTTCCTGAAGTTTCTGCCTACTGCTGTCATGCCCTTTGTTTTACCTCCAAAGCTTGCATATCTATGTTAACCTACTTTATTAGGTTTGTCTTTGAAGATATGTGTGTTATCTTTTCATATGTCTGTCTAGCAAGCACTCAACTTGTGCAAACTGTCACTTTGATATGTGTTTAATATATGTGTATAAGCATGTTGATATGTTGGTCTTTTCACTAAAGTTGTGTATGTGGTCAAAAAGGTGGAAATTTGAAACATATCCCCAAGGTATGTTTTATGTTGCTTGGTAACAGCCTGTTATTCAGGTAGTGATGCCTATGGAGTTTGGTCTCTAAAAAAGTTGATTGTGAATTCATCTTGTCATAGCACTGCCTTCATGCCCCCTTTTCACATCCTATTGTGCACACAAACTGCTATGACATGTTCACCTTGCTGTCACTATTGGTTGGTGTTTAATTTGTGTATCTAAACTCAGGATATGTCTGCTCTTACTTTGTTGAACACATTTTGTCCATGTGCCTGTTTAAAACTCATAAAGACTGTAAAGCTTGCTATGATGCCATGAATATATATATCTGATACTATCCTGCCACATTTGGTGTTCAAGGCATGTCTGCAAACTTTCAAAATGCTCCCTGATGTTACTAAGCTTTGTGTCCACTTTGTGTGCATAAATTCATGCTTTGATGTGTAACCAGATTGTGAGAGTTCTTGCCTTACTTTATGTTCAGATTGTGGGTGCAAGCTCTTAAACTTGGTTGTGTGTGTTGAATTTTGATTCATACCTTGCTTTGTATCTAAGTTGTTCAAATTATTGTCGCACTACCTGTTTTAAATCAATTTAATCTAAGCATGTGAGAATGATACATGGAGCCATCTATTTCTTGAAATTTTGATACCTTGTCATATCATACTGATGAATAAAGCAGCTAACTCCTTGATATATATTTGCCCTGTACCATGAATGCTTGCTGGCCTGAACACAGTTTGAGTAAGTTGTTGTCACTAGGTCTACATGCTTGTCTTGCCTAAATGTGTCTGACATGAATCTTTCGAAAAATACATCCACTTCATGACCTTATGCACAGGCAAGAGGGCTGTAGGCACCGACACTTATTGTTTTGAACCTTTTGTTGCCTAACTCATAATTTCCTTGTTCAATGAATCATTTCTGTCCTGTTTTTTGTGTTGCTATCATTAGTATCTCATGTTTTCCACTAGTTGTAGATGTCTTGGTGAGTAAACTTGATAATGCATGTTTGGCACTATTTTAGATTAACAAAATGATATTGAGGTCCAGGTTTATTTTACTTTGTGTTGAGTTTGATTAGATTCGTGTTCAATACAGAACCTGCATTGATTCACATTCACCCACATCACATTGAGGTAACTTGTAAAATTGCATGATGGCTTGACAAATATTTGCCCTCATCATCCATCAATGTCCTACTAATTATGACGTTATGAGAGATGGTAATATGTGAATTAGTGTATATGCTCTTTTCTATATTGCTGTTGTGATTAACTATGATTCCAAATTTCCAATGGCCTGAATAACTGGTAATATGATAGGCATTTCTTGCTTCCTGTCAGTTGTGATAAATTGAACCAATAATGTTTCTTTCTTCTTTTCACCCTCTTTTCTTCCACTGTTAGTGTGCCATGAGCCTGTAGCCAAGTTAGTTGTGGTATTCATGCTATTCTTGTGTTCACATGTTAAACATCAGTAGTGCTTGTAGTATGCAGTGTATGTGCTTTGAACTGTGCGTGGTATATCATTACCATGTGATCTTGTTTCAGTTTTTGTGACACCATCCCACATCATATTTCTCTTTATTTACTTTAACTTGCGTTGTTACCAAGTATGAGTTGTTTTCCTTTGGCTTGTTTAGTTTCAGATTGATTAAATGATGCATGAGTAGGTAGAAATAGAAGACTGGTATCATTATTCTAGGATGTGCATCATTTCCTTTTGTTCCACTCTCTTTTCGCTTGCCAAGACTTAAATGTTATTGGAATGAGGTTTATGACTGGATGTAACAGCCACCCCAGTGGGAAGCACACACATACACGCGCACATTTGACCCATAGAACTGGGGTTCGAATCCCCCTCGCCCCAGTCCTTTTGTTTTAATTTTCCAAAATACATTGTTTTCTTATATATTGAAGTGTTATCCATATTTGTCAAATACACGCGTGTTGGCCTGATTGGCATGGTTTTGGGGCTGTACACGCAAGGTCCTGGGTTTAACACCCATGGAATCCCTTCTATTCTTTTTGTCACATGTGGCTTTGTTATTTTTATGGTTTATACTTAAACATCAAACATTCATAACTCCACCATTTTTTATCCTTTTCCACTCATTCATTTTGCTAAACGCTCCTAAATGAATTTACCTTTTGAACATAAAAAGAGATTGATGAAAATATTTAATTTTGAGGCAGTTATTCAAGATGGAAGTGGAAAGTTCCTTTTTAGGGTTTTATTGCACTTTTTGTTTGCTCTTGATTCTTTTATCATGTCATCTTGTTTAGTTATTGCCTAATGCATATTGGTTCTAACCTTATATGATATTGTACACTGTGTTTCACTTGAATGCTCCGTTAATGCATCTTCATGTAAATATCCCACAAACTTCTTGTTACATAAAACTGTTATTCTCCTCCTCTCTTTCCAAAGAAAAGTCTTTCTATTGACCTCAAGGTCATAGATATCTCATAATCAACCCTTGACCTCATAGTCATAGGTACTTACATTCTCCTTGACGTCATAGTCATAGGATTACCAGCTTTGACCTCATAGTCATAGCCACCATTTCTCCTTGACCTCATAGTCATAGGATATCAGCTTTGACCTCATAGTCATGGCCACCTTCTCTTTGACCTCAAAGTCATAGAGTACTTTCCTTTTGGCCTCATAGCCACTTATCATAACTTAGAAATAGGATAGAGTTTCTAAACTCTATGTGGGCTCATCACATTGAGTATCCACTTTTCCCCACCATAACTTAGACTTAGATAGTTTCCTTTAACTCTAAATGAGCTCACACTCATTTCCCCTTGGAACTTTGGCCATAGTCAATGGTTCCTCAAAATCACCCTTAGTTAGGTGAACTACGGTCGCTCTGATTCTTTAGTCAGATACGTAGGCACAAGATACGATGTCTTGGCGAGCAAACTTAGTGTATATACCCTTAGGTCTTTACCTTTACCTTAGCATAGATATCTTAGCAAACAAACATAACATAACACAAACTAAACAAGAGGTTCCTGTAGAGTACTACAGATATTAAGTGTGTTAAGACCTTCCCTTAGTATAACCAACCCCCGAACCTTAGATCTCCCCCCTTTAGGTTTTTCTCGATCTTGAACCTTTCCTTTGGATAAATCAAAGTCGGTGGTGAATTCAAAGAAATGTGATGCAAGTTATTTAATAGCTTGTTATCCGATTCTCACCGCAACAGAAGTGACGACTTCACTGGGGAAATATTTTGAGGGTTAAGCCCACCTTGTTTGTTTATGATATTTATGTTTGTTTGCTATACTTCTACATATCTGTATATATTTGTATATCTGTTTGTTTGGGATCTTCTATCTGGCAGGGTGCTAATATTGAGTGGTGAGATAAGTCCTAACCCGGACTTGAGAGTACATTTGATTAGGATCGTGGACATAGTCAAGGAGACTTCGAGGGAGTAATCCCAAAGGAGTTGACTTGAAGTTCCACACTCAGTTGAGGCCCTCTTGGAGGTGGTATATGTTGAACGAGCAATCGTGAATGCGTTGCCACTTTCGACCTTGGTGCCAGGGATACTGATGACCTTTAGTCACCCTTTACCCCACTTGGCCTATTTAGGATGTAGTGCGATGATTATGAGGGAGTAAGCCCAAATGATTGCTACGCGATACTACACTCAGACGAGACTCTCTTGAGAATTTTATTGATTACCAAGTAATTGGGAAGTCGATAAAATCCAAAAGATGGGTTGTCGACTCTGGGCACTTTTTAGAACCCTGTTCTACAGTTGATAAACCCATAACACATACCTATTTGGGAAGGGTAGATGTAACACCCCATTTCTACCCGGTAATTATATTAAAATCAGAGTTATAAAATTTTCGACTTAAAACGAGATATCACATTTTCAACTTTAAAATCAACCACATAATAGTTATTCATGAAAGATACATAACGATTCAAGGGAACATAAACCAACAATAAACTTCAACTTTATTCAACTTTAGTAAATGCAACGCAGCGGATTCATTAACAACTTAGTAGCATCTTTATTCAACATAAAACAACTTCAAATTAAACAACAAAGTATTTTTCAGCAATTTCATTAAAAATTTAGCATGTAGACAATTAACTAAAAGACATGCGTCATCCCCCCGAGTGCTACGTATCAGAGCGACAATCACCGACTCGAACTAAGGTAACCGGCTACTTCTCTTGATTACCTGCACGTTGCCAACATAGGGACAACATTCAAACAGAAGGGGTGAGTTACCGAATATTATAAACGGAGTATGATAAATAATACATAGGCAAGAATCATACAAATAATTACCACTTCACATCAACAACCAACAAACAAAAATCAACAACAACTTAAGAAAATGCAACTTTAATGCGACTCGACAATGTTATGCATGTGGTACCATCGGAGTAAAACTCCCAACTTAATATCGCCAATTTATCGAGGCATCAAGGCATAAGCTTTCAACTTTCAACTTTCAACTTGTGCCAATCCAGGCCAACGTGGTGTGAGCAACGCCCCGACATAAAATGCAATGTATGCTTTATGACATGCACAACTCATCAACATAAACAACTCAACAACTTCCACAACAGAATCAACTTAAACAACATAGCAACTTTTACGGCATAAACAACTTATATCAACGTTGGCTTATCAAGCCTTCAACTTAAGATTTGTCCATAAACCGGAACAACATTACAACTCAGCTGTACCTGCAACTCCACTTTTTCAACAGAATTTCAACAAAACAATGCGACAAAATTCACCTACTAAATTACCCGACTTACCCCGACAGTTTTCGTTAAATTCCGGGCAACTAAGTTTTCCGCCTAAACCGGCTAAACCGACTAAAACTGCATTATTTTCACTTCTGCGATTAATACGACTTATGGAAAAACTCTGTTTTCTGTTACTACTATTATTACGATACATTCCAAGCCTCTGTCATGAATTTTTACTATTCCAATTTCTGTCAAGGAAATTCTGTTCAGTTTCTGTTAACACTGTCACTACTACATTTTCCAATTTTCTGCTAAAGTTTATTGGTTAATCCTGATTTCCAATTAATTGTTCTGCTATAAAAATCTATTAAATTCCAGCTGCACACATTAGAAGTGGCTATAATAATTTTCTGCTATGAAGTCTATTATTAACCTCTTGGTGGCATAATATATGGTTTATTCATATATAGATTTAATTCACTACTGTTAATTCTGCTTACCCACTACTAAAAGAAACAAAACAAACTTAAAGGAACCAGTGTTAGTTCATTACAATTTAATTAATCCTAAGCATTTCATAAGGAGACTTGATAGTTGTTTAATATTATATTATACTAAATATAAAAGGAAGTGATTATCAGTAATTGGATTAATTAGAAAACATGTATATAAAAGTATGACATTAAAGAGTAATTAGGTGGCCCCCACAAGCATCAGGTGGCGCAAGCCACCTTTCCTACCCATCAGGTGGCGCCAGCCACCTTTAATTCACTCTAGGTGGAGCAAGCCACCCCCACTTTACCATGGGTGGCGCAAGCCACCCCTTTCCTTGTATAATCTTCAGTTTTCTTTTTCCAAAATTGTGTCACTCTCGTTTCTAACCCAGATCACACACAAAATCAACCATGAGCAATATTTTCATAGAAGCACAGAAAATACAATTCTTTTAAAATCAACACTGCAACACAAATTTCTCACAGACAACGTAATATTCAATTTAGCATCAAAACAACAAGATCGAACAAATCAACAACAATTTATCAGAGAATCAGTGGAAAACATTCATACAATTCCCAACCCTTATACCATTCATCATAACCCGGTTATAATAGTCGAACCCACCCTTACCTTGGATTGAAGGCAGCTCGACAATCGATCGGGTTCCAGAATTTCGACACCTGTAGCAACTTCTCTCTCGCAACCTCTTCTCTCACGTTCTTCCTCTTCTTCTCTAACTGATACTCCAAACCTCACCAATCTTTCTATTGTTTGTTTTTATCAAAATACTATTATTCTAATATAATATCTAATCGGCCTAAACATACACCCCCTAATTTACTAATTCCGACACGAAACCAAGCCCACTTAATCAAACACTTTCCTACGACTATAATATTACCTCTAATATTATTCCACGACTTTTCGACTTACCAACTTAAAAATTCCGACTTAACGACTTAATTCACCGCAACACCAAAATCAACCTAATAATTCACAACAATTAAATAAATATCCAATTAAATAAATAATTAAATATCTTGGGCGTTACAACTCTCCCCCACTTAGAATATTTTCCTCCTCGAAAATTTACCTGATTCAAACAGTTCGGGATAGGAGTCTCGCATCTTGCTCTCCAATTCCCACGTCAAGCTTTCTCCTGTAGCTCCCAACCAGACAAATTTCACCAACGTGATCTCTTTCCCTCGCAAAGTCTTCATTTCACGATCCGCGATTCGCACAGGCTTCGTCTCCACCGTGAGATTATCCCGTACTTGCACATCATCCATATTAACCACATGAGACGGATCTGGAATGTACTTTCGAAGTTGCGACACATGAAACACATCATGCAGATTCGAAAGGTTCGGCGGTAACGCCATTCGGTAAGCAACTTTCCCAACTCTGTCCAAAATATGATACGAACCAATAAAACGAGGAGTGAGCTTCTTAGACTTCAAAGCTCTCCCAACACCAGTCACAGGCGTGACTCTCAAAAACACATGATCGCCCGCTTGGAATTCCAAATCCTTCTTCCGCTTGTCATGGTAACTTTTCTGTCTACTTTGAGAAGCTTTCATTTTCTCTCGAATCAACTTCACTTTCTCGGTAGTTTCTCGAACTAATTCTGGTCCAAGTACTACACTTTCACCAGATTCATGCCAACACAACAGAGTTCTACACCTCTGACCATACAGCGCTTCAAAAGGTGCCATTTCGATACTAGAATGGTGACTATTATTATAAGTGAACTCGATCAATGGAAGATAAGTATCCCACGAACCTCCCTTCTCAAGAACACAAGCTCTCAATAGATCCTCCAACGACTGAATAGTTCTCTCAGTTTGACCATCTGTTTGAGGATGATACGCAGAACTCAACCTCGGTTTAGAGCCCAACGCCTCTTGTAGGCTCTTCCAAAACTCCGACGTAAACCTCGGATCTCTATCCGACACAATACACAAAGAAACACCATGTAACTTCATAATCACTCGGATATAAATCTCTGCCAACTTTGCAATCAGATATGTGATGTTAATAGGTATAAAATGAGCCGACTTCGTAAGCCTATCAACAATCACCTAAATTGAATCATGTCCTCTTGAAGTAATAGGCAACCGTGCCACAAAGTCCATAGAAATGCTATCCCATTTCCATTCTGGAATCTCTAATGGTTGCATCAACCCAGCAGGCTTCTGATGCTCAACTTTCGACTTCTGACAAGTCAAACATGCATACACAAATCGTGCCACATCTTCTTTCATTCCGGACCACCAAAATATCTTCTTCAAGTCTTGATACATTTTAGTAGCTCCCGGATGAATACTCAGATTACTTTTATGACCCTCTTCAAGAATCTTCTTTTTCATATCTGCATCATCTGGTATACAAATTCGATCATGCAGTCTCAATACACCTCGTGCATCAATCTTAAAGTCATTCTTATCCGATTGACCACACTCATTCATGATGTCCACTAGTTTCACATCTAGCTTCTGAGCCTCTCGAATACTGTCCAGAAAATCATTGTTAATCTTCAACATACCTAGCATAACACTCTGCGGTGTCACTTCACAAACCAAACCCATATCTCAAAACTGCTCAATTAATTCCAATTCCTTAATCATCATTGCTGACATATGCAAGGTCTTTCAGCTTAAAGCATCAACCACTACATTAGCTTTGCCCGGATGATAATTCAAACCGAAATCATAATCTTTCAGCAATTCTAACCACCTTCGTTGTCTCATATTCAACTCCTTCTGATCAAACAAATACTTTAAGCTCTTATGATCACTATAAACTTCAAATCTAGAACCATAGAGATAATGCCTCCAAATCTTCAGCACAAAAACCACTGCAGGAAGTTCCAAATCATGCGTAGGGTAATTCCTTTCATGAGTTCTCAACTGTCGAGACGCATAAGCAATTACTTTATTATTCTGCATAAGCACACCTCCTAAACCCATCAACGAAGCATCACAATAAACCACAAACGGTTCTCCTGGATTCGGTAATGTCAAAATCGGAGCCGACGTCAACCTCTTCTTCAATTCTGCAAAACTTTCTTCGCACTGAACATCCCACACAAAAGCTTTACTTTTACAAGTCAATCTAGTTAACGGAAGTGCCAACTTAGAAAACCCTTCAATAAATCTTCTATAATAACCAGCTAGTCCCAGAAAACTTTTAATCTCAGTAGTCGACCTTGGAGTTTCCCATTGCAACACAGCATCTACTTTAGAAGGATCCACGGCAATACCACTACCTGAAATCACATGACCAAGGAAACTGACTTCTTTCAACCAGAACTCGCACTTGGACAGCTTCGCATACAACTTCTTGTCTTTCAAGACTTCCAACACTGTTCTCAAATGTTCCTTATGCTCTTCTTCTGACTTAGAGTAAATCAGAATATCATCAATGAATACAACCACAAAACGATCCAGATAAGTATGAAAAATGCGGTTCATGTATTCCATGAATACTCCCGGCGCATTAGTAACACCGAAAGGCATCATTGAATACTCATAATGTCCATACCGTGTTCTGAATGCTGTCTTCTAAATATCCTCATCTTTCACTCTAATCTGATGATAACCCGATCTCAAATCAATCTTGCTAAACACACGAGCACCCACCAATTGATCCATCAAATCATCTATTCTCGGAAGCGGATACTTGTTCTTGATTGTTACTTTATTCAGCTGTCTATAATCAACATAAAGTCTCATACTTCCATCTTTCTTCTTTACTAACAACACTGGAGCTCCCCACGGCGATACACTTGGTCTTATAAACTTCTTCTCAAGTAACTCTTCCAACTGCTTCTTCAATTCAGACAACTCGGATGCCGACATTCTGTATGGTGCCATCGAAACAGGTCTAGTACCAGGTACAAGATCAATTGCAAATTCAACCTCTTTCTCTGGCGGCACATCAGGAATTTCATCAGGGAAAACTTCAGGAAATTCATTCACCACTTGCAATTCTTCGATCTTAGCTTTGCTCTCAATAGACAACGTTGCCATCAACGAAAACATCTGAGCTTCTTCTTTCATCAATTGCTGTAACTCTCTGAAAGACAACAACCCAACTCCTTCCTCTTCAGGAGTAGAAAACCTCACCGACTTACGATAACAATTTATATGAACATAGTTATACTCTAACCAGTTCATACCCAGGATTACATCCATTCCGGTCAGCGGCAAACAAACCAAATCAACATAAAAGTCTTTATCGAAGATCGATAAAGGACATCTTAAACACACTAGAGAAGTAGTCACCGATCCCTTAGCTGGAGTCTCGACGACCATTTCTCCATTCATAGCAGACAATTTAAGACCCAATCTTTGAACACAATCAGCAGAAACAAAACAATGTGTAGCACCAGTATCAATAATAGTAATTAAAGGAGTACTATTAATGAAACATGTACCTCTGATAAGTCTGTCCTCATTAGCTGTCTGAGTTCCTGCTAACGCGAACACTTTTTCGGTCTGAGCTTTCTTTGGCTTCTGACACTGATTACCAATATGCCCCTCTTCACCACAATTAAAATAGATCATCTCCTTGTGCTTGCAATCAGATATTGCATGTCCGATCTTACCACATCGGAAACACCTCTTCGCCTCAGCAGTACATACAGTACTCTTATGACCAGATTTTCCACATTTGAAACAAGTTATGCCAGCAGGAGCATCTCCCCTACTAGTCTTCTTGCCCCCAGTCGCTCTCTGTTTACCTTTTCCAGCTGGAGCATCATAAGGCTTACCACGGTTCTGTTGTTGCTTGCCTCTTCTATCACTAACAATCTTGTAGTGAGCATTATTGTCCTCTTTATAAATTCTGCAACTATCGACCAAATCAGAAAAGACACGAATCTTCTGATACCCAATAGCTTTCTTGATCTCAGAGCGCAAACCGCTTTCAAACTTAATGCATTTAGAAAACTCAGCATCATCACCAGTATAGTACGGATAAAACTTAGCCAGCTCAACAAACTTCACAGCATAATCAGTAACCGACATAGTTCCTTGCTTCAGCTCAAGAAACTCAATCTGCTTCTTACCACAGACATCCTCTGGATAATACTTCCTCAGAAACTCTCTTCGGAACACATCCCAAGTGATAACTTCACCTGTAGTCTCCAACCTCTGACGAGTCTCTAGCCACCAGTCATCAGCTTCGTCTGCTAGCATATGAGTCCCATAACGAACCTTCTGTGCTGGAGTGCAGTCCATCACACGGAAGATCCTCTCAATCTCTTTCAACCAATCCAACGCTCCATCCGAATCATACTTGCCCTTGAAGGTAGGTGGATTCTCCCTCTGAAAAGTCGCCAGACTACGAGATCCATCATTCTTGCCAGCGTTCGGTAAATTCTGCACAGCCTGAGCCATTGCTTGCATTGCAGTAGCCATTGCAGCATCGTTCCTTCCAACCATCTCAACTTATCACTACAACACAAACAAAAGTTAGAACCAATAACAATACTCGATTATTAAACAACTACGACTCGACACTTGGCCGGACGGACCAACCTGCTCTGATACCACTAATGTAACACCCCATTTCTACCCGGTAATTATATTAAAATCAGAGTTATAAAATTTTCGACTTAAAACGGGATATCCCATTTTCAACTTTAAAATCAACCTCATAATAGTTATTCATGAAAGATACATAACGATTCAAGGGAACATAAACCAACAATAAACTTCAACTTTAGTAAATGCAACGCAGCGGATTCATTAACAACTTAGTTGCATCTTTATGCAACATAAAACAACTTCAAATTAAACAACAAAATATTTTTCAGCAATTTCATTAAAAATTCAGCATGTAAACAATTAACTAAAAGACATGCGTCATCCCCCCGAGTGCTACGTATCAGAGCGACAACCATCGACTCGAACTAAGGTAACCGGCTACTCCTCTTGATTACCTGCACGTTGCCAACATAGGGACAACATTTAAACAAAAGGGGTGAGTTACCGAATATTATAAACGGAGTATGATAAATAATACATAGGCAAGAATCATACAAATAATCACCACTTCACATCAACAACCAACAAACAAAAATCAACAACAACTTAAAAAAATGAAACTTTAATGCGACTCGACAATGTTATGCATGTGGTACCATCGGAGTAAAACTCCCAACTTAATATCGCCAGTTATCGAGCCATCAAGGCATAAGCCTTCAACTTTCAACTTTCAACTTGTGCCAATCCAGGCCAACGTGGTGTGAGCAACGCTCCGACATAAAATGCAATGTATGCTTTATGACATGCACAACTCATCAACATAAACAACTCAACAACTTCCACAACAGAATCAACTTAAACAACATAGCAACTTTTACGGCATAAACAACTTATATCAACGTTGGCTTATCAAGCCTTCAACTTAAGATTTGTCCATAAACCGGAACAACATTACAACTCAGCTATACCTGCAACTCCACTTTTTCAATAGAATTTCAACAAAACAATGCAACAAAATTCACCTACTAAATTACCCGACTTACCCCGACAGTTTTCGTTAAATTCTGGGCAACTAAGTGTTCCGCCTAAACCGTCTAAATAGACTAAAACTGCATTATTTTCACTTCTGCGATTAATACGACTTATGGAAAAACTCTGTTTTCTGTTACTACTATTATTACGATACATTCCAAGCCTCTGTCATGAATTTTTACTATTCCAATTTCTGTCAAGGATATTCTGTTCAGTTTCTGTTAACACTGCCACTACTACATTTTCCAATTTTCTGCTAAAGTTTATTGGTTAATCCTGATTTCCAATTAATTGTTCTGCTATAAAAATATATTAAATTCCAGCTGCACACATTAGTAGTGGCTATAATAATTTTTTGCTATGAAGTCTATTATTAACCTCTTGGTGGCATAATATATGGTTTATTCATATATAGATTTAATTCACTACTGTTAATTCTGCTTACCCACTACTAAAAGAAACAAAACAAACTTAAAGGAACCAGTGTTAGTTCATTACAATTTAATTAATCCTAAGCATTTCATAAGGAGACTTGGTAGTTGTTTAATATTACATTATACTAAAAATAAAAGGAAGTGATTATCAGTAATTGGATTAATTGGAAAACATGTATATAAAAGTATGACATTAAAGAGTAATTAGGTGGCCCCCCACAAGCATCGGGTGGCGCAAGCCACCTTTCCTACCCATCAGGTGGCGCCAGCCACCTTTAATTCACTCTAGGTGGCGCAAGCCACCCCCACTTTACCATGGGTGGCGCAAGCCACCCCTTCTTCACACATGGGTGGCGCAAGCCACCCCTTTCCTTGTATAATCTTCAGTTTTCTTTTTCCAAAATTGTGTCACTCTCATTTCTAACCCAGATCACACACAAAATCAACCATGAGCAATATTTTCATAGAAGCACAGAAAATACAATTCTTTTAAAATCAACACTGCAACACAAATTTCTCACAGACAACGTAATATTCAATTCAGCATCAAAACAACAAGATCGAACAAATCAACAACAATTTATCAGAGAATCAGCGAAAAACATTCATACAATTCCCAACCCTTATACCATTCATCATAACCCGGTTATAATAGTCGAACCCACCCTTACCTTGGATTGAAGGTAACTCGACAATCGATCGGGTTCCGAAATTTCGACACCGGTAGCAACTTCTCTCTCGCAACCTCTTCTCTCACGTTTTTCCTCTTCTTCTCTAACTGATACTCCAAACCTCACAAATATTTCTATTGTTTGTTTTTATCAAAATACTATTATTCTAATATAATATCTAATGGGCCTAAACATACACCCCCTAATTTACTAATTCCGACACGAAACCAAGCCCACTTAATCAAACACTCTCCTACGACTATAATATTACCTCTAATATTATTCCATGACTTTTCGACTTACCAACTTAAAAATTCCGACTTAACGACTTAATTCACCGCAACACCAAAATCAACCGAATAATTCACAACAATTAAATAAATATCCAATTAAATAAATAATTAAATATCTTGGGCGTTACAGTAGACCATGGCTCCATGCTCGTGATCTTCAAACCTAAACCCACTTTTGTGTGCTTGTGCATATTTGTGAATACCTGGATATGTGTGTTTGTGCATACATTTATACATTCATGATATCCCTTTGGTTTCAAGGAACTCAGACGTTTTTTCCTTTGCAAAGATCAATAGAGATCATGGATTTTAAAATAAAACTCTTCAATTTTCCAAAAAAAATTTTGCAACTTGCCTTTAAGTTCCTTGAAACCACTTAGCTTACATTCGCATTTCTCAGTCTTGAGTCTCTTCCTCTATGTCTGAAGGATACCTAACACCTATTCAAGACAATGGAAACAATGAATGAAATTCTAAAAAAACATGAAGATCTGAAAGAAGAGGTCAGAATCCTCAAATGCCAAATGATTTGGGTTCTAGAAACTTTGCAAGCTCTGATGAAAAAAGAGGGAGACCCTCGCTTTGTCACAGCCAAGGAAGTCAACACACCCCATCCGTTCAGTGTTACCCTAAGCCTAGGACAGACTTATATGGATACTCTCCATTTACCCGCATTTGGTCATCCCTCAGAATGTCATCATCAGCCTTTGAATACTAAGTTAGCGTATCAACATCCATTGGTCGTCCCTCTTCAAGGTCACCAGACTCGGAACAAGAGGCGGAAACAGAACAAGAAGTAGAATCAGAACAAAAGGAACAAAGTTCACGACGAACGAATTCCCGTGCTGCTTAGTAAGCTGTACCCATTACTAATCCAGAATGCTTTGATAACTCCTTTCACATCTGTGCAGGCGTCGTATACATGGTACAATCCTGATACAAATGTAACATGTGAATTCCATAAAGGGGTTGGAGGACATGATTTGGATACTTGTTCTAAGTTAGAAGCCTCCGTACGAAAATTAATCCACAACAAGAGTCTAATCTTTGAAGACCATCTAGATGTCAAATGTGGATATTGTACCAAGACAATGGGACACCTCGTGGAGGAGCGCAAGAGTTTCAAGCTCAGATTGCAAGATGTGATAGAATCACTAACACCCCAAAGAGGAAGACCAGACATTGATATCTCGATTTCAGAGCTAAATTCTAAACCAGATGGCAATAAGGGAAAAAGACCTGTGAGGCCTCTTAAGGTCATATACCACAAGGAACACGTCACATGTGTGAGCTGATCAAAAGCAAGATCCTGAGCATCAAAGAAGTGACCCCTTTTGGACATGGAAATTGAAGCTTTTTGAAATCAATTCGCCAAGGCTGGCTGCATTTTGTTTATTTAAGTATTTTCAATTGTATTTCCTTTGCACTTTGAATTTGTTTTGCTTTGTTGTACTTTCAAATTGGCAAGATTAATGAAATGTTTGTGCACCTTTTGATTAAGTCCATTTGTTTCACTCATTTACTTTTATGTTCATAAAAAAAACATTTATATGTTCCACTTCATCAAACTGTTTGTTGTTAAGCAAAGATTAGGGAGGATGAGGAAAATATTATCCATAATTGTTGTGGTATGCTTTCGATTAAACCTTGCCGAGGATGTAAGGCATTGTTTCAATTCCCAAACACTGGAGAAATAAGGAAGATAATCCCTCGTTAACCCTTCGAGCCTTGAAGTAGGAGTTTTTCTTTCCTCACAAAAAACCCTTAAAATCTCAACCTTGGGGCAGGGTAGTTCTCAGTTTAACTTGGTTATGCATTCCAATGCAAGCGCTTCATGCAAGACACCAGTCAACTCTCTCAAATCAAATGACAATGAAAAAAAGAGAGGTCTCATAACCTCAACAAAAAAAGAGAAGAGGTCTCATAACCTCAAACAGAAGTCAAGAAGAGGTCTCATAACCTCATAAGAGGTCTCAAAACCTCAACAAAGACAAAAAGAGGTCTCAAAACCTCAACAAAGACAAAAAGAGGTCTCAAAACCTCAGTCAAGACAAGAAGAGGTCTCATAACCTTAAACAGAAGACAAGAAGAGGTCTCATAACCTCATAAGAGGTCTCAAAACCTCAACAAAGACAAAAAGAGGTCTCAAAACCTCAACAAAGACAAAAAGAGGTCTCAAAACCTCAGTGAAGACAAGAGGAGGTTTCAAAACCTCAACAATAAAGGGTAACCAAATTCTGCAAGGGAGTAATAACTACAAGGGTGTCTGAATCATCATCAATTCATTTCCTAGCCTATGAAAACTTGAACGTATAGCTTGAGTTAGCTGAGCGTAGGATTGGAGTTCATCACGAAGATTGGGTGGGGACAAACAAACTTTGAGCCTTTATCCTTTGTTTCATAAACCGTGAACCAGGCCACGTTACAACCCTTAGAATACCTAATTAAGGTAAGGTTGTTTTGAAAGCATACTACAGCAAGGTTGATTAACCTGACTCCTAATGATCTTTGCTATTTGCGTGTGTTGATCACTTCACCTGTCATTCCGTAAATAATTAGATCCACTTTGTTTTGATTTAATCATTCCACCGTGTGTGTTTCATCAATAAAACTTGATTTCAAAAGCTTGCATGAATTTTGCATTAAAATTGCCAATTTTTAATGAATAATACTTGTTTGTAAGATAATTCAATATCAAAGGAATCCCAACAAATACAGCCAGCTAGGGAATTTGACTTGATGAGGGCTCAGTCTGGGGCATCTCCTCCATAGATCAAGCATCCCAAGAGCTACTAAATCAGGGGCAGAAACTCTTCAAATTCAGGATATTGGGGCAACCCTTCTTGAGGTCATCTTATGACAAGTTTGGACTCCAGTGACCCATCAATAGGGGCAAATTTGTTCCCAGGTTATTTCTACAATAGTCTGAGTACTTTGTATTGAAAATACAGTTGAACAGGGGCAGTTATGTCGTGGCTCATAAACCTTTTCAAAAGTTTGAAGGTATTGAAGCATCTGGTATGCCAATTCTTCTGTAAAATCCTTTTGATGACTTACCCTCACAAATCAGTTAATCAGGGGCAGTCAGGTCGAGATTCGGTAAATCTCTAAAAGGCCAATCAATCTGGGGCAAGCTTGTTCCCCAGTTGTCAACAACCACTCTGAAGAACAAATTCAAGGACATTGTTGTGTAAATACAGTTGAGCAGGGGCAGTTATGCCGAAACTTATGAATCTCTCTAAGAGTTTGAAGATATTGAAGCATCTTGCATGAAAATTCTTCTGTAAAATCCTCTTGATATTTTCTTCTGACATACCGTGTACTCTGGGGCAAATGAGTTATGCATAACTACTCAGCCTTTGTGACATCATTTGCTAGCTCTCCAATAAGCTGTTACATCAGCTAAACATGACAATTCCCAATGGATCTTTTCCCTCCAGTGAAGAAATCAAGCTCATGATGGCAATCCTAGTGAAGTCATGATGCTATACTAAGTAGAGTGCTCTTCTCACCAGAGAAAGTTGTAATCTTGAAGTAGAGCCACATGTTCTGCTTACTCATCCCCAGTAATGGTCTAATCTGATGAGCTTGGCTGAGTATCCTTGTCGAGATGTTTATTTCATCTCCAATTTCGCCTCTTGTCTATTATGTCAGCATGAACATAAGCATGGCATACATGCACTCATATGCATTGCATCTTAGCATTTTTGCTTCATTCTGGTGTTTACCTGTTTTGTTCGCTTTGGCGGTTATCTCCCCAAATGACTGGGTTTATCTATTCTCTCCAATAGAGTTGTCAGCCCTAGGCATAAAGTGCCCATCCTTCTGAATTCCCCACAGAGTTTTATACTCGTGGATGATGGTTGGTTCAGTTATCTTTTCCATATTTAGATAAGATAAATCCCCAATTTGAGTTCGTTCCTCAATGGTTGGAGTCTTGTTGACCGTTTCTTTCTAGCTTGTTCCTAGATTGAACTTTGGTCCCTGGTAGGTTAAGTTGTTGAACCTAGTTTGAACGTGCATTTATTTTGCACCGTGTCTCGCAGGAAGAATCTTTTACAGATCCTCATTGAAGATAAAGTTTCATTCTCCAGCAATGTTGTGATGTTAACATCCCTTTGGAATTTATACCCAACAACAAGTAGCAATCTCTTGGAGAAGCTTGTTTTTCTATGGCGGCAAATGACAGTCTCTTCTTAGAAGCTCACATATCCCTGGTGCTATCCAACCTTTTTGAAACCATAATCATTATTCCCCAGGAAGTCTAATCTTCATTTATGCAACCCCGGTATTGACTTATCGGACACTTAATCTCCTCATATGGATACCCTAAGTCCAGTAATCGCTAGCATTGTTTATTTTTGGTCAAATATGAACCCTAAGTTTGAAACCAGGTCAGACATAAACCTTAGTCAGATGTGAACCTAAAATTTAAAGTTCAGCTCATACTGGCATTCAAAAATCTAGCTCATACTGGTACCCAAAAATCCAGCTCATACTGGTATCCAAAAATCCAGCTCATACTGGTATCCAAAAATCCAGCTCATACTGGTATCCAAAAATCCAGCTCATACTGGTCCAAAAATCTAGCTCATACTGGTATCCAAAAATCCAGCTCATACTGGTATCCTAAAATCCAGCTCATACTGGTATCTAAAAATCCAGCTCATACTGGTATTTAAAAATTCAGCTCATATTGGTATCCAAAAATCCAGCTCATACTAGTATCCAAAAATCCAGCTCATACTGGTATCCCAAAATCCAGCTCATACTGGTATCCAAAAATCCAGCTCATACTGGTATCCAAAAATCCAGCTCATACTGGTATCCAAAAATCCAGCTCATACTGGTATCCAAAAATCCAGCTCATACTGGTATCCAAAAATCCAGCTCATACTGGTATCCCAAAATCCAGCTCATACTGGTATCCAAAAATCCAGCTCATGCTGGTATCCAAAAGTCCAGCTCATGCTGGTATCCAAAAATCCAGCTCATATTGGTATCCAAAAATCCAGCTCATACTGGTATCCAAAAATCCAGCTCATACTGGTATCTAAAAATCCAGCTCATACTAGTATCCAAAAATCCAGCTCATACTGGTATCCAAAAATCCAGCTCATATTGGTATCCAAAAATCCAGCTCATACTGGTATCCAAAGTCCAGCTCATACTGGTATCCAAAAATCCAGCTCATACTGGTATCCAAAAATCCAGCTCATACTGGTATCCAAAATCCAGCTCATACTGGTATCCAAAAATCCAGCTCATACTGGTATCCAAACTATAACCCCAAAGTGGTGTCCTTTCCAACTCATATTGGAGTCCAACTCATATTGGTACCCGAGTCCCATCATCAATGGCTCATTAACCTTATTCCCAGCTAAAAGTCCAGTCATTTTTTTTTCATCACGCAAAAGTTTATCTCTATCTTTTCTGGTTTTTCTTGAAGATCCTGTTTGAACTCTTCAGTATAAGAAAATCCCAGAAAATCTTTTAGCGAATGTCTATCCTTTTATTTCAAACTGATCCCCAGTGGAGATCATGTCTTCTTTCTGGTTTCATGCCCAGTAAGAATGTGTCTTTATTACCCCCAGTGTCGTCCGGTCACATACGAACCTGTCGTTCATCTCCCAGGATCTTTCCCCAGTGGAGAATGTCCTTCTGGCTCCTATCTCCAGTAAGGACCTGTAGGGTTTTCCCTCAGTTTTATTTTTCCATCCCCAGTGTTGCCTCCGAGTCTCCCCAACGAGTCTCATTTGTTGGTCAGCTTGTATCCCCAGTGAGTTTGCCTCATGGATACTAACCTTCATCTTTCCCCAGTGTTACTCACCTGTGGTTGTTTGCTCTTTATCCCTGGTGTCTGGTCTGTCTGCATCTTTGCACTATCATGACATCATATCATCATACTAGAAGTTCATGGCATGTCAGCATTTGCATGTTCGTCACTTATCCTTAGCATCTGCATTCCATCTAAGGGCAAAATTTTCGGTTTGCTATATTTAAATACCTTTCCACCTTGATGTCCCGAGGATTTTCTTTCCTTGCGCCATCCGGTAAAGCTATTTAAATAGGGGCAACTGTTGTACCCCAAATTTTACCTCTTATATGTCATAACATCTTGCATAGACATTTAGGATCAATCATAGATGCATTGTTTAACTAACCCATATCTTGCAGTTTGTTTCCTTTATGTTTGAAATTAGGGTTTGCATAGAGAGATTTAAGGCCTCCTAAGGTATTCTATGGCTCCATACAATCATCACAAAGATTCACTAGTTGTTTAGCACTAAGATCTCAAGACTTTGAATCAAGTCAAGTCAACAGGGGATCACCAGACCAAAATGTGGAATTAAGGTTCTTACATGAGGAATCACTGAAGAATTTTGCCATGATAAATCAAGATTTGATTGACTCATCAAATAATTGAGCTTACCTACATCCAAGAGGTCCCGTTCAACAAAAATTCAATATCATTTGGCTCTCATCATGAGTAGTTTGAGCCACAATTCCACCCTTCCTCAAAATTAGGGTTTTGTCAAGACAAGTTAATCATGGCCTTTGATTTTGATCAAGATTTGTTCTCAAGCCTTAGGACTTGACTCCATATGATAAAAGACATCCCTAAAGGCCATCTATGAGCTTTAGATGTGAAGGAAGAAGCAAGATCATAAGAGTTTGCCTCAGTACATTCACAGTTGAAATTAGGGTTTTGACTGAAACCCTAATCCTTGGGATTTTGATCCAAATGAAACCTCCAAGGCCTCAATTCATCATAATATGCCTCATTGATGATTTAGGGTATGAGAAATTAAGTCTCAAGAGTTTTCTTGCAAAGGAAGCAAGGTTTAGTTCATGAAACTTTTCATATGTGGAATTTTCCCCTCTTGTGCCAAATTGAAATGGTCATAACTTCCAAACCACACATCCAATTTGAGTGACTCAAAGCCGAAATGGAAGCTATTTTCATGATCTTCAAAATGTTAAATATGACGTTTCTCTAAAAAATGCATGGTTTGTGAGTTATGAGACTTAGAAGCTAAACTGCCCTAAGACTTGGTGAAATTTCAGCTTGTTTTCCTTCAACTTAAACACGACTTTAACCCAGTTTTTCATAAAGTTCCAGGCCTCAACTCAAAAATCTTTGGACATAAAAGTTGTAGAGGGCATTGAGGGCTTTCCAAAAAGTGCTAGAACTCCTCCATCAGTGAGCTAGGAGTTTCGAAGACCCAAAGTTGGAGGTTTCATTCCTTAAAGTTCAAGAAACCAACTTTTGTGTTTTGACTCAAACCTTTCCCTAATCACCAAATTTCCATGTTTCTGAGTTTTAATGATGAATTTAACCCTAATCCAAGCCTTGGCCACGAAATTCAACTTATCTTGCATTAAAATATGAATTTGTGTCTTGTTTGTGCAAGTGGGAGGGACAGAGAAACTTTACAAAAGCAAGAAAACAATAGTTTATTCCTTGAGACATGAACTAATCACTTCTCACCAGTTCTTGCTCAGGTATTCAGAGATCTTTAGAAGATATGTGCTCATCAAATACATATTTCTCACGCAAGGAAAGGGCATTGTTGGCATTTTTAGCAAGTGTAACCATACCTTGAATCCTCATGTTCCTCCTATAAATAGCAGGCCTTGTTCCTTCATTTTCACCAAGATCTTTCACAAATACACCCTTAAAACATATGAGTTTAAAAGTTTTACAAGAGAAGAGGGAGAAGGAAGCTTGCTTTAGGGATTTTCTTGGTGGTTCAGCAAGAAAGGATTGTGTTCATATTTTGAAGTTGCAGTGGACATATTCCACTTGGTAAGTATTTTCTTCCTACTCCATGTTCATGCTTATGTACATTATCATCATCATATGTCTGTTGCAAATGTTCTCATCATGAATAATATGTAATGTCTTCTTGCTTTGTTTCCTTCTATCCATAATTAAAGTTATGTGTGCTTGATGTCTAAACCACTTATCCATGGACTGCTATCTTAAGGTGAGACAAAGTTTATTTGTGCTACTGATATGTCAAGGTAGATGTTTAGACTGTTTTTGTTCTTCTTACTATGCTTAAGCTATTAAGTATTGATAATGCACATTGTTTTGTTCATCATTTAGTTGTTAAGTTCATGTTGATTTCCTGGATGTATAACTTTGTCAAACATTGAAATGCAAATAAGGTTGATAAACTCATGACTGTTCTCTTTTGCTTTTTTACACTTGGATGGTATCACAAGGAAAAATAAGACCATTGACCTATGGACCTGAGATACTTGTGATTTATGAATCTTATTTTAAACCACTTGCCTCTATTGTTGGTGTCATTCCAAACGTGTAACATTGATCATAACTTTGTTAACAAGAGAATCTAGTTGCTTTCCACTAAGTGCAAACTAAAGTCATTGCTGCCATCATTAATGTATTATTCGGTTTGTGTGTGTAGGGTCATGTCATTGCTTGGTATCCATGTGAAATAATTTGTATTGTTGCTTGCTTACCTGTTTTTGCCCTGGCATAGTAGGTTTCATGTGTGTTAAGTTTTGTTGATTTTGTCTCTAAGAATAGGAGTTTATTGTGGACTCACTTTGTTCTAGGGATATCTTTGGCATCCCTTCATATACTTACCTGCATTCAGACATGCCTGTAAATTATGCCTTGCCATGCTACTTATGCTGAGTTAAATTGATTTATGCACTTGTGACTGGTATGCTAACTAGAGATTTCCTGAAGTTTCTGCCTACTGCTGTCATGCCCTTTGTTTTACCTCCAAAGCTTGCGTATCTATGTTAACCTACTCTATTAGGTTTGTCTTTGAAGATATGTGTGCTATCTTTTCATATGTATGTCTAGCAAGCACTCAACTTGTGCAAACTGCCACTTTGATATGTGTTCAATATATGTGTATAAGCATGTTGATATGTTGATCTTTTCACTAAAGTTGTGTATGTGGTCAGAAAGGTGGAAATTTGAAACATATCCCCAAGGTATGTTTTGTGTTGCTTGGTAACAGCCTGTTATTCAGGTAGTGATGCCTATGGAGTTTGGTCTCTAAAAAAGTTAATTGTGAATTCATCTTGTCATAGCACTGCCTTCATGCCCCCTTTTCACATCGTATTGTGCACACAAACTGCTATGACATGTTCACCTTGCTGTCACTATTGATTGGTGTTTAATTTGTGTATCTAAACTCAGGATATGTCTGCTCTTACTTTGTTGAACACATTTTGTCCATGTGCCTGTTTAAAACTCATAAAGACTGCAAAGCTTGCTATGATACCATGAATATATATCTGATACTATCCTGCCACATTTGGTGTTCAAGACATGTGTGCAAACTTTCAAAATGATCCCTGATGTTACTAAGCTTTGTGTCCACTTTGTGTGCACAAATTCATGCTTTGATGTGTAACCAGATTGTGAGAGTTCTTGCCTTACTTTATGTTCAGATTGTAGGTGCAAGCTCTTAAACTTGGTTGTGTGTGTTGACTTCTGATTCATACCTTGCTTTGTATCTAAGTTGTTCAAATTATTGGCACACTACCTGTTTTAAATCAATTTGATCTAAGCATGTGAGAATGATACATGGAGCCATCTATTTCTTGAAATTTTGATACCTTGTCATTTCATACCGATGAATAAAGCAGTTAACTCCTTGATATATATTTGCCCTATACCATGAATGCTTGACTGTCTGGCCTGAACACAGTTTGAGTAAGTTGTTGTCACTAGGTCTACATGCTTGTCTTGCCTAAATGTGTCTGGCATGAATCTTTTGACAAATACATCCACTTCATGACCTTATGCACAGACAAGAGGGCTTTAGGCACTGACACTTATTGTTTTGAACCTTTTGTTGCCTAACTCATAATTTCCATGTTCAATGAATCATTTCTGTCCTGTTTTTTGTGCTGCTATCATTAGTATATCATGTTTTCCACTAGTTGTAGATGTCTTGGTGAGTAAACTTGATTATGCATGTTTGACACTGTTTAAGATTAACAAAATGATATTGAGGTCTAGGTTTATTTTACTTTGTGTTGAGTTTGATTAGATTGGTGTTCAATACAGAACCTGCATTGATTCACATTCACCTACATCACATAGAGGTAACTTGTAAAATTGCATGATGGCTTGACAAATATTTGCCCTCATCATCCATCAATGTCCTGCTGATTATGACGTTATGAGAGATGGTAATATGTGAATTAGTGTATATGCTCTTTACTATATTGCTATTGTGATTAACTATGATTCCAAATTTCCAATATCCTAAATAACTGGTAATATGATAGGCATTTCTTGCTTCCTGTCAGTTGTGATAAATTGAACCAATAATGTTTCTTTCTTCTTTTCACCCTCTTTTCTTCCACTGTTAGTGTGCCATGAGCCTGTAGCCAAGTTAGTTGTGGTATTCATGCTATTCTTGTGTTCACATGTTAAACATCAGTAGTGCTTGGAGTATGCAGTGTATGTGCTTTGGACTCTGCGTGGCATATCGTTACCATGTGCTCTTGTTTCAGTTTTTGACACACTATCCCACATCATATTTCTCTTTATTTATTTTAAATTGCATTGTTACCAAGTATGAGTTGTTTTCCTTTGGCTTGTTTAGTTTCAGATTGATTAAATGATGCATGAGTAGTTAGAAGTAGAAGACTGGTATCATTATTCTAGGATGTGCATCATTTCCTTTTGTTCCACTCTCTTTTCGCTTGCCAAGACTTAAATGTTATTGGAATTAGGTTTATGACTGGATGTAATAGCCACCCCAGTGGCAAGCACACACATACACACGCACATTTGACCCATAGGACTGGGGTTCGAATCCCCCTCGCCCCAGTCCTTTTGTTTTAATTTTCCAAAATAATTTGTTTTCACATATATTGAAGTGTTATCCATATTTTTCAAATACGTGCACGTTGGCCTGATTGGCATGGTTTGGGGCTGTACACGCAAGGTCCTGGGTTTAACACCCATGGAATCCCTTCTATTCTTTTTGTCACATGTGGCTTTGTTATTTTTATGGTTTATACTTAAACTTCAAAGATTCATAACTCCACCATTTTTTATCCTTTTCCACTCATTCTTTTTGCTAAAAGTTCCTAAATGAATTTATCTTTTGAACATAAAAAGAGATTGATGAAAATATTTAATTTTGAGGCATTTATTCATGATGGAATTGGAAAGTTCCTTTTTAGGGTTTTATTGCACTTTTTGTTTACTCTTGATTCTTTTATCATGTCATCTTGTTTAGTTATTGCCTAATGCATATTGGTTCTAACCTTGTATGATATTGTACACTGTGTTTCACTTGAATGCTTCATTATTGCATCTTCATGTAAATATCCCACAAACTTCTTGTTTCATAAAACTGTTATTCTCCTCCTCTCTTTCCAAAGGAAAGTCTTTCTATTGACCTCAAAGTAATAGATATATCATAATCAACCCTTGACCTCATAGTCATAGGTACTTACATTCTCCTTGACGTCATAGTCATAGGATTACCAGCTTTGACCTCATAGTCATAGCCACCATTTCTCCTTGACCTCATAGTCATAGGATATCAGCTTTGGCCTCATAGTCACTTATCATAACTTAGAAATAGGATAGAGTTTCTAAACTCTATGTGGGCTCATCACATTGAGTACCCACGTTTCCCCACCATAACTTAGACTTAGAGAGTTTCCTTTAACTCTAAATGAGCTCACACTCATTTCCCCTTGGAACTTTGGCCATAGTCAATGGTTCCTCAAAATCACCCTTAGTTAGGTGAACTACGGTTGCTCTGATTCTTTAGTCAGATACGTAGGCACAAGATGCAACATCTTGGCGAGAAAACTTAGTGTATATATCCTTAGGTCTTTACCTTTACCTTAGCATAGATATCTTAGCAAACAAACATAACATAACACAAACTAAACAAGAGGTTCCTGTAGAGTACTACATATATTAAGGGTGATAATACCTTCCCTTAGTATAACCAACCCCCGAACCTTAGATCTCCCCCCTTTAGGTTTTTCTCGATCTTGAACCTTTCCTTTGGATAAATCAAAGTCGGTGGTGAATTCAAAGAAATATGATGCAAGTTAATTAATAGCTTGTTATCTGATTCTCACCGCAACAACTATTTTTGTGATTTTTGTGTATAAAATTAGAACCTAAATTTAAATTGACCTAGATTAAGTAAATTAGAACTAGATTGAATTTAAAGTATTAAAATTAACCTAATTAAGACTAAACTAAATTAGAACTAGATTAAGTAAATTGAATTTAAACTAAAGTTAGAAACAAACTAAATTAATATTAATCCTATTAGCACTAAACTAAAAATAAAGAAGAAGCTAAACTAAGGTTTATAATTAAAAATAAACTAAATTGAATATGAACTACGTGAAAGATTAAGTTAAAAATTGAACTAGATAAATCTAAGGTAACTATTTAACTAAAAAAGAATAATTATTATAAAAACTCAAAAAGACAAGGAAGAAGAAAATGCATGGTTAATGAGATGTCTAACTAAAAATGAGACGACTGACTCAAAAAAAAATGCAAACGATCAGAATATCTGAGGGTAAAATTTGGGGTATGACACCCATGGGAGGCTTACTGTGCAAATATAAAAGGTGAAGAGACTTGGCAATTGAGGACAATTGTGGACAAGCATACATGTAGTAGGGATCATAAGATTAGGTTCCTCAATTCAAAATTGTTGGGCAAGAAGATTCAAATAAGTGTTAGAGAGAATCCAGCTCTGAAGTTGACTTATATTAAGGAGAAGACACATGAAAAGTGGAATGTTGGGATTAACAAGACATTGGCATATAGAGCAAAGACACTAGTTGTTGATATTGTGGATGGTTCTTTTAGAGAGCAGTATAGAAGAATCCATGATTATGGCCATGACCAAATGCTACCAATTGCATATGCTATTTTGAGGGTGAAACTAAAGACTCAAGGAGCTGGTTTTTAGAATTATTGATACTTGATTTGGGAGGAGTCAGATTGTGCAAAACATATACCTTCATTAGTGATCAACAAAAGGTTAACTCTCACCTTGAATTTTAATTGTTAGCCAATTGTTTAAATATCACCATCAATCTTACCCTATTTTTGAATGCAGGGTTTACTGCCAGCTATTGATGAATTACTTGGTAGTGTTGACCAAAGATTTCGTGTTAGGTATTCTGTTTACTTAAATATTGCATATGATTTACTTGGTTATGTTTGCATTGCATGCTTTTAGATATTCTATTTGCATTGAGACATTTATATAGTAACTTCAGGAAGAAGTTCACTAGCCTAAAGTTGAAGGAATTGATGTGGAGGGCTGCATGTGCAAATTATGTAAATGCATGGGAGAAAATAATGCTTGAAATCAAGGGAGTTGTAACACCCATATATAACAACATACATCAAGGCATATATATTATACATGAATCCAAGTTTTGGTACTGAAATACCATAAGTTCCTAGTTAACACATTGTATACATTACATACCCAAATTACAAAGTACTAAAAGTCTACGACATAATATATACAAGATGTCCCAATACACTAAGAACTAGATCAATACAATGATCTCAAAATAAAACTCCAAAGCGGAAGTCTTGCCATCCCAAAAAGCCAAGGAAAATAAGGAAAATTAAACGACTTTATCCTTACCCTTCGCGGAACCTGTGGTACCTGTAATATAATCAACAACATGGGGTGAGATATTAAATCTTAGTGAGTTCCCTATCTTATGGATTCTCTCGGCTTTACAAGGTTCTAACCATATCCTAACTCAAGTCCAAGGGAAAGGAAAGGACTTCGAGTTCACAATCTCATAATCTCACACTATATGGAAACATGTTAAGAGTCCGTTAACTCTAAATAATTATCACTATCGATAACCTTATTAAGGCATCCCTTATTCCCGTCCTCTTTTACGTCTAAAAGTCGGAGCGAGTCATGGATCCTCGTAATTACTTGGCATACGAAATGGATTCGGAGCTAAGGGACACATTATCACCTTAATTCGTCACTTCACACGATCCGTACACCGTCACAAGTCTCTTTACCATATAGGTTTCATTCATACTATAACATTGGGAATCAAACCTACGAAGTAATAGTGCATTCGTTCCAGAGGAGCTCATTACTCACGGACGACACATAATAGGGGAATGGTTACGATTTCGTGATTTCTCATACAATCGTGATTGTATTCAACATTTCTAGGCCACATACGCCTTTTGGCCTCATTTTCCTTTTTTCTATACTTAACATAGTACATATGTTCCATAATAGTGTTTGTTCCTTTCTATACCATTCGGTATTTGGTTACATGCTTTGGCCTTTCTTGCACGAGCGTTAACATTAGATCGTCTACCAATTTCCTAGCCCATTACTAGGTTCTAAAACAATTTGGTGTAAGTTTTCCTCACTCTTCCTATTTTATCTTTTAAGCATGCATATCTCTCACAATCATGTTTAACAACAATAAGATAGGCAAAGCATATTACAATTGCACAATAGAATTACATGTGATAATTCAAACATAAGTTATACCACTTTTGGGTTTTCCTCCAATTATTTAATCGGGCAACAAAACCTATAATTTTCACTTCCATTATATAGAATATTCTCATAGTTTTCCATCGGTACCAAGAACACCTCGATCGGAAACACGGTATGAAAGTTATTAATTTTCAAAGATAATTTTTGAAAGTATAACAGTGGTAACCGGTTACTCACCATGTGATAACCGGTTACTCAAGCTTCACTGTTCACACAGAATCAAATTGAGAGTTAGAGACACTTTTGGGTAACCAGTTACTCACCATAGGGTAACCGGTTACTTCATTCATTTTCTGCGCAAAAAGCCAATTTTTCAAAGGGTAACCGGTTACTCACCATAGGGTAATCGGTTACTCTGGGCGCAGAATAAAAAATACTTGTTTTCATGAACACTCTTCCATTTAAATCTCATTCAAAACAATTTCAAACACACAAACAAGTATCAACAGATGGTTATACATGCATATTAATTGTTCTATACAATTTATATCTCATTTCATCCGATGATGAAGATGGAGATGGAGAAGATGTTAGGTTGATTGATGAAGAAGAGATGATGATTCTTGATCTTGTTCTTCCTCTAGGTTTTCTTCTTCTTTTCTCCCTATCTCTTACCAACTTTTCCAACTTTGTTTGTATTTTGGTACAAGTGTGGGAAATGAAATGATATAGGGAAATATCATTAATTAGTAACACTACTAAATGTCCAAAAAGTCTCTATAACTCCAATTAATAAAACCTTAGAGTCAGATAATATTAATTGGATCTGCTCTGAGTTCAACAGTTACTCTAATTATCTTTGCAGATAATTTCTCAGAGTACACCGGAACCCAGTTGATCACAACTAATATTATTCAGAGCAAATTAAAAATACGGGGTATTACACCTTCCCCTCCTTAAATAGAAATTTGTCCTCGAATTTAAAGATTACCTGAAAAGATGAGGGTAAGCATCTCGCATCTTTGATTCTAGTTCCCAAGTTGCATCGTCCGGATGCGTCTCATCCCACTGAACTTTCACAAGAGAAATCTCTTTATTCCTTAGTACCTTAGTTTCTTTTCTTGTGATACGGCTTGGTTGAGGTTCAAACATCAAATCTGTTTCCATCTCAACTGTATCTGGTAGAATTGGCTGAAAAGGATCTGAGACAAACTTCCGAAGCTGAGACACATGAAAAACATCATGCATTTTTGACAGAGAAGGCGGTAAGGCTAATCTGTAAGCTACTTCCCCAATCCTTTCTAGAACTTGATACAGTCCCACGTATCTCGGACTTAACTTTCGCGACTTAAACGGTCCTTTCAATCTCAATCTCGGAGTAACCTTCAAAAACACGTGATCACCTTCATCAAATTCTAAAGGTCTCCTACGGTTATCCGCATAACTCTTCTGTCGATCTTGTGCTTGTTTAACTTTATCACGGATCATTCTAATCTTTTCCGTAGTCTCTTGGATAATCTCGGGCCCCAAAATTCTATCTTCGCCAACTTCCGCCCAACACAAAGGCGTCCTACATTTCCTTCCATATAATGCCTCATAAGGAGCCATACCAATACTTGCATGATAACTATTGTTGTACGAAAATTCGATCAACGGTAAAAGTTTTATCCAATTTCCTCCACTTCTAAGCACACAAGCTCTTAACATATCTTCCATTGTTTGTATCGTCCATTCCGTCTGACCATCCGTTTGCGGATGATTTGACGTACTCAAACACAACTTTGTTCCCATAGCTTGTTGAAAAGCTCTCCAAAACCTCGAAGTAAACTTTGGATCTCTATCGAACACAATAATAGAGGGAATACCATGTAACCTCACAATTTCTGAAATAAACAACCTTGCAAGATGACTTGCCTTATATGTAGTCTTTACGACTAAGAAATGCGTAGATTTCGTCAACCGATCCACAATTACCCAAATAGAGTCATAACCACCTTGAGTAGGGGGTAATCCAACTGCGAAGTCCATAAAAATACTATCCCACTTCCATACCGGAATTTCTAAAGGTTGTAACAATCCACCCGGTCTTTGGTGCTCAATCTTCACTTGCTGGCATACCGCACACTCCGATATATACACCGCAATATCTCTTTTCATACCGGACCACCAATAGTCCCTCTTTAAGTCTTGATACATTTTTGAAGAACCAGGATGTATAGTAAGAGAACCTTTATGCGCTTCCTCTAAAATCCTTCTTTTCAACACCGCATCATCCGGAACACAAATCCTTTGGTTAAACAAAATAATTTTGTCGGTAGCTCGCATAAAACCCGGTTGTACTAACACTTCTTATAATTTCTCATCCAACACTTGTCCTTATTGAATTTCCTCTTTAACAGTAGAATTAACATTCAAATTTCCCATAATCACACCATTAGGAGTCCAAACAAATTGAAGATTTAGATCCCTAAACTTTTCCAATAAGGCATACTCTAACATCATCAACTCGGCATTATGCAACACTTTTCTACTCAATGCATCCGCTACTTTATTCGCTTTACCCGGATGGTACTTTAGTTCCAAATCATAATCCTTCAAATATTCCATCCATCTCCTTTTATGCATATTCAACTCTTTTTGGTCAAAAAGATACTTTAAACTCTTGTGATCACTAAACATCTCAAAACGTACTCCATACAAATAATGACGCCAAACTTTCTAAGTAAAGACAACCGCCGCCAATTCTAGATCATGCGTTGGATAATTCTTCTCGTGGACTTTCAATTGTCGAGAAGCGTAAGCCACCACGTGACTCTCTTGCATCAAGACTCCTCCTAATCCCATTTTTGATGCATCACAAAATACCTCATACGACTTGTTAGGATCAGGAATGATCAAAACAGGAGCAGTCGTCAATCTTTCCTTCAAACTCATAAAACTCTGTTCACACGCCGAATCCCACTCATAAGGACAATCCTTTTGAGTAAGTTTAGTCATTGGTAAGGCCAACTGAGAAAAGTTCTTGATAAACCTTCTGTAATAACCTGTCAGTCCCAAGAAGCTTCTAACTTCTGAAACATTCTTCGGTCTCTCCCAATTAATTACCGCTTCAACTTTTGATGGATCAACCGCCACACCTCCCTGAGATATGACGTGACCAAGAAAACTAACCTCCGACATGCAAAACTCACACTTGCTCAACTTGGCAAAAAGTTGCTTATCTTGTAAGATCGATAAAACGATTCTTAAATGCCCTTCGTGCTCTTGTGAAGTACGAGAATAAACAAGAATGTCATCAATGAAGATTACAACAAATTGGTCCAAGTAAGCTTGAAATATCCGATTCATATAATCCATAAAAACTGCCGGAGCATTCGTCACACCGAAAGGCATTACTAAGAATTCATAATGACAATAACGGGTTCTAAACGCGGTCTTTGATACATCTGAACTCTTCACACGGATCTGGTGATAACTCGACCGCAAATCAATCTTCGAGAACACACTGGCTCCTTTCAATTGATCTAACAGGTCGTCTATCCTAGGTAATGGGTATTTGTTCTTGATGGTGACTTTATTCAACTGTCGGTAATCAATGCATAACCGCATTCCACCATCCTTCTTCTTTACCAATAACACCGGAGCTCCCCAGGGTGAAACACTGGGTCTAACAAAATGCTTAGCCATTAACTCTTCCAATTGCTCCTTCAATTCTCTTAACTCAAGTGGTGTCATCCGATACGGAGAAACGGCTATAGGAGTCGTTCCCGGTATCAGGTCAATAGAAAATTCCACTTCCCTCACCGGAGGAAGAGAAATGACATCCTCGGGGAAAACTTCTGAAAACTCACAGACTACAGGAATACTCAAAACTTGAAGATCGCTACTCTCCTCCTTAGTGAGAACCAAAAGAAAAGATTTTTCCTTCTCAAACAAGAAATTTATCATTCCAACTGTACCTTCTAAAATAGTTGTTAATACATCCTTCGGAGTAGCTTCAGTAGATGGAATGATGATTAGCTTCTCCTTACACCCGATGAAAACCGAATTAGTAGAAAGCCAATCCATTCCCAAAACAACATCTACTTTCTTAAGCAGCAAAAAAATAAGATCAATCTGAAAAACTCTCCCGTCCACAAACAAAACACAATTCTCACACATTAAAGGTGTTTCAACTATCTCATTCATGGCAGTAGTAACCACCATGGGAGGAGATAACGGAATAGCTTGCAACCCAAGTCGCTTCACACATTGCATTGACACAAAAGAGTGTGTCGCTCCACAATCAAATATTATAAAACAAGGATTCCCATTAACGAAACATGTACCAGCAATCAAAGAGTTATCACCCTTTGCTTTCTTTGCATTCAAAGTATAAACTCGCCCGATACTCTTTCCTTGTGCCTGATTCCCATTCTGAGGACAATCTTTAGCCATATGGCCCACTTTACGACACCGATGACACTCTACTCCTTCGAAGCGACATCTACCAAAATGCATCTTACCACAAGTACGACACACAGAAGGTGTACTTGCCCTAGAATCCTGAACTTGCTTTCCCTTGAAGGCTTGTTGCCTAGGCGTAAACTGTTTGTTGGATCTTCCAAGATCAGTCGGATTCGACCTACACGAATCTTCTTCTGCCTGAACTTTCTTCAAATTGTTCTCAGCCACATAACATTGCCTTACCAATTCAGCATAAGTAGTGAACTCTCTTTGAGACACGCTATGGGAAATCTCAACTTTTAAACCAAAAAGGAACTGGTCAACTTTCCACCTCTCATCAGAAGCATACATGGCCTGCTTAGAGTAAGCAGCCATAATCTCAAATTTTTCAGCATAAGCAGCCACAGTCAAAGTACCTTGTCTCAATTGTTGGAAATCAAATTCTTTCTGGGTCCTCAAAGAACTAGGGAAATAATTCTCCATAAAAGAAATCTTAAATTACTCCCAGACCTTAGGTACCTCTTGGATAGTCATTAGGGCTGAGGCACTCTCCCACCACCTCATGGCAGGACCCTTCAACGAATGAGAAGCAAATACCACCTTGTTCTCCTTACTATAATTGACTATCAAGAAAATTCTCTCCATGTGTAATACCCCAAATTTTGACCACTTAGATTTCCCATCATTGTGAAAATCATCATCACAATATGGATGTACCTTTATGCTTCATTAGTCTCCCCAAAGATGGGTGAGCATCCACTACAATCAAAATTAGGGTTTCAAGCCCTCTCTGAGTGCTTAGACAAAGGATCAATCAAGAAATGACATGATCTTCAACTTGTCTAATCTCTTAAACATCCACAATGGATAAAAAAGGACTCCTACTTCAAGGATTAAGCACAAGGCTGCTCCCTTCTAGGTGGATCAAGTCTCAAGATCGACGGTGTCACCAAATTAGGGTTTTGGTCGACCAGGGCCTCCAGATGGAAATTTTCATCTGGGCACAAGGAAATGATCCAAAACATAACCTAATATACTTCATGGAACCTCATGAACCCATGCATCAAGTAAATTTTGCCTCAGGGGATGCATTCATCAAAAAATCAGGAATTAGGGTTTCTTGACCTAATTCACCCCTAAGTTGACTTTTGGGACAAACCATGAGCCAAGACCTCAAGAGATGATTTGAGGGTCTCTAATATACCATATTGATCCATTTGGAACAATGGATTGATCCAAGAAGTTTGAGCAACAAGTCTCAATTTCATCTGCACCACAATTAGGGTTTTAAGGGAAAAGTCAACTGTAACTTTGACTTTTGACCAGGACATGCTCCCAAACCCTAATACATGATTGAATATACCCTATGACACCCATGGAACATGTCCATCAAGTTTGATTTAGGTCAAGGACATGATTTCCTGAATAATTGCACAGTTTGGAATTCATCTGATAAAAAGTCAACTGTGCACAAAAGTCAACTTTGACTTTTTGAGATTTTTCACCAAAATGGATTTTTAACCCTAAAATGATGTTAATGTATGATTTGAATCATCATTCATCAATAAAAATCAAGAAAAGTGAGATAACTTGTAAAAGGGGTAACCATAAAACTTAGAAATTTTTCTAAGTTAAAAATAAAGTAGCAAAGGTACCAACTTTGAAGGACCATAACTCCTAAACCACAAGGCCATTTTTTTTCATCCAAAGATGGATCTGTATCCCTCATTATCACCTACAAAAACTTCAACTACAAGTCATTCCAATTCATTAAGGATTTTGAGTTATGGAATGATCAAAGTGGCTGAAAAGTGAAAATGTCACTTTTTCCAACACTTAGTGAAATTTTCACTAAGTCAGATTCTGCCTCACTTTTTGCCAAATGTAGGGGGATTTTTCACTTGGAATCAAAAGAGATCAAAATCAAACTTGTTCAAACAGTTGTTGTATCATGTAAGAGCTTTCCAAAATGGCCAAGAACATTGCCAAATTCAACCTACACCATGAGATACAACCTTGCCAAGTTGCCTTGCTGAAATCTGTCAAGGCAAGGCAGAATTTGCAACTTTGGTCGATTTGCCAAAATCAGCCAAATTCAATTGCTCCTATACACTTGGACACCTCAGAGGATTGAATCTAAAGGGGACAATCACTGAGCCAAGCCTCCAAAGTCAATGGAACAAGAAATAACATGTTGAACCTAGAATGGCCAAAATAGGGACAAGACTTCAAATTTGGAATGAGGCATTCAATGGAACCATCAAGGTGGCATGGACTGAGCCATTCTCATCTAAAATCAGTCAAGACTTATCCAAGACCAAGGGGACCAAAGCTCTGTGCCCTAACCTCTAGTCAATGGCTAGAGGAGACTTGGATTTTCATTTGCCAACATTAGCAAAACCTACTTACCAGCTGCCATGCACTATACCTTGCAAAACAAACTTGCTCTACTATAAGTAGAACTCAATTGTGGTCAGTTTGAGTACACCAAAGCCATCTAACAGATGCTTTCCTCAAAATCTCTTTCTCTTGGCAAAAATGCCTTTCTTAGCAAGGTAGCTATCGGGTTTTGAGTTTGAGAGCAATTCCAATCAAACCAATCACTCACACACCTCACATACATCACATATGAGCTGATCAAACACTTAGATTACTTCTGAAACATCAATTTCACAAAATCACCAGCTGGTTGCTCAAATTTTCAATCAAGTTGCAGCTGAGGTACCACAAAGTGATCCAGCCAATTTCAATCAAGTCCAACCATCCAAACACGATCCATAGGGTGTAGGGAAGCTGTTCAGATCATCACCACTCATCTGTAACACCTCCAAATCAAAAATCACTTTGAACTTGCTGTCACGGCCTAGAGGTAAGCACATACTTGGTCATCTCTCAATCTATGCATATTTCCTCGCACAATAATTTGGCCATATGTTCATAATCATGCATGGAATATTTTCCCTCAATTAATTGCATTGTTTGAATCGTGTATCAAAAATCCTAGCCTTCATGCAGAAATTAGGGTTCTTGAGGTTTCTTCGTGATTTCTTGTTGTATGTTTAATTTAAATGAAATTAAAGTACATAGACATGATCGTGAGGTTGAGACGAGCATAATGATATGTGGATTGCATGATATGATTACGTATTCATGGAGATTGGATAGAAAACGCAAATCTGAGAAACCAAGAACACGCGCGTGTTCTTCAGCTGTTCTTGGCGCCATTTTTCATAAATTCAAATATTTGAATTTTGTGATTTTGTTTAATTGATTCAAAAATTAATTTCTCTCTGAGTTTTAATGATTTTGAGTTGATTCTTTTTTTAATAATTCACAAAAATGTTAAAATATTTTATTTTCACAAAAAATCCCAAAAATATTATTTATTTCATATAATTGATATTTTTGTAAAGAATTAATATTTTGATTGTTTTTGGCATTTTAAATATTTTTTCTACATTGATTTTGCAACTTTTAATGCTTTCTAATTATTTTGTAGGTCAATACTTAATTTTTGAAGCATTAATCCAAGATCACAATTTGTTTTCCATGTGTTAAACAATTTTTGATCATTTTAATTGAATTTTTATTCAATTAAATACATTTTGAAAACAAATTAGGGTTTTGGGTTAATTCAACCCTCATAAATCATTTTCAAAACACTTTGGGCCTCTTGAGAGAGTGTAAGACCCATCCCCCCTTGTACAAAAACTTTTTGGGCCTCACTCATTGTATAAGTCCCTCTGTACAAGTAAACGGCGCGATCGTCGCCCGTTTAAAAATAAAAATCATCTGGGCCTCTCCTTGAGCTATAAGACCCATTCAAAACACTTTGGGCCTCTATTAGAGTGTAAGACCCAATCCCCCTTTTAACCAAAACATTTTGGGCCTCACTTATTGTATAAGTCCCTCTGCGTTAAAAGAAAACCTCGGCGCGATCGCCATTTTTAAACGAAAAATCATTTGGGTCTACCCTCGTGTTATAAGCCCCACTCTTTTTTCTTTAAACCTTTTTTGGGCCTCTTGAGAGAGTGTAAGACCCATCCCTTTGTACAGAAAACCTTTTTGGGCCCCAGTCACTTGTATAAGTCCCGCTGTACAAAGTCAAACATTGCGCTCACTGATAAAACCCTGGGCCTCTCCTTGAGCTGTAAGCCCCAAATCTTTCTTTTTCAAAGCACTTTCTCCTTTGATTTTGAATATACTGTTGTTTTCAATCTTTCTTTGTTGAACAACTAACCAAACAGCATGGAAGCACTCCAACCGAGTAAGTCGTTATCGCTTTCATTTACTGTTTTCATATTATAAACTGTATTGTGGGGCTGCTCACTGTAAGTCTCCTTTCATAAACTCATATCTACTGTGTAATAATAGTATAGATATTTCGAGTTTCCCCAGCTACTACGTCTAGAACTAGGTGACGCCGTTTCATTTATTCGTAGAAATAGACGCCTAGATCCCCAATAGGAGCACCAGATACAGTCTTCTCTTCGGCTGTCCTCCTTAGGAATCGTCAAGAAGCTCTACTCCCCAAGATGAATGTATTCTCCGTGAATGGCATCTTTGAGTTTCTTCCAAATTCTCGAACTTTCCTGACTTGATCTATTCCTTGTGGATAGCTTGCCTTGAATGTCTCGGGGTTTGGGTACCCACTACGGTCATAATCTTGGACCTTAACTAAGGAACCCTCTTCAAAAGCTAAAAGTCGCTGGATAGTAAACCTCGCACGTTTACCAGTGGTTTTTATCTTTAAAAGAGTTATCTCTCCTAATGGAAAGGAGATGATAGATCCACGGGCTTCTTAAAAGCATCGGCCTCCTCTTGGGCATTATTCAAGGACCCTACGGCTTCTTAGAAGTATTCACAGCCTCCTCTTAGGCTTCGTATAATGATCTCTTCCTCCGGGAATGATAGCCTCCTCTTGGGCTTCGTACAAGGACCCGTCGGCTTCTTAAAAGTTTCCAGCCTCCTCTTGGGCTTCGTACAAATTGTCCCGACGACCTCCTAGAGGTATAGGAATAGAACCTAGTCATCCTCATAGAACAGTCCTTTCATAGAGTCTACTACTGTTTCTCAAAGCATAGTACAAAAGATAAAACTCTAGACACGGACAGTCTAACTTCCTTGAGTCTCAAAAGACATTCTCAAGTGACCCCTTCGTTAAATAGGAAGGAAACCCGCAGACTCGGACAGTCTCAACACCCTTTGAATTTCCAGTTTCCTCAAAGAAAAGGAGACCACCCCGATCCTCAGATCTAACCCATGAGTACAGTGATGCTCATATAAGAACTGATTTTCTCTTTCAAAATCAGTATACTGGACCTGTCACTTAACTGACATAGCCTCCATCTCGGGCTTCGTACGAGATACAAAAACACTCTCTTGTTGAGTATAAAAGACTCTCTTGTTGAGTCAAACCTTTTAGCCTCCATCTCGGGCTTCGTACGAGATACAAAAACACTCTCTTGTTGAGTATAAAAGACTCTCTTGTTGAGTCAAAACTTTTAGCCTCTCTCTCGGGCTTCGTACGAGACACAAAGACTCTATCGTCGGGTCAAAAACTTTTAGCCTCTCTCTCAGGCTTTGTACGAGACACAAATTAGCCTCCTCTTAGGCTTTGTATAATGATTTTCCTAGCGGAAATTAGCCTCCTCTTAGGCTTTGTATAAGAAAACCACTGGTTGATCCAATCAACCTTTTAGCATCGAAGCTGTGCCTCGTTCACAGTACACAAACATCAACAACTCCTTTCCCTTCATCTAATCGCTGTAAGCGGCAAGCCTCTGGATCATCTATATCCACGCCACTGTCCCTCTTTTAGCATGAGAAATTCCTAAGTAAAGATGGCATTGCTCTACACTGAGTTAAAGTCTTCTCCTTCAGGTTAAAACCATTTCTTCGGAAATTATGGCATTGCTCGGATCCGCGTATCCCAGTTAAAGTAATTCTCCTTCTCCCCTCTTTAGAGATGACAAATTCTCTCTAAAGTCGAGGTCTTTCAGCTTCACGTCTTGGGCTTTGAACAAGACACAAATAGACCTTTCAGCTTCACATCTTGGGCTTTGAACAAGATACAAACTACCTTTCGCTTCATGTCTTGGGCTTTGAACAAGACACCAAAAACCAATTTCCTCCCATAGAATAGGAGGAACTACGAACGCTCTGATTTCCCTGTTTCGGTAAACGGGAATACGTAGGCATAAGATCGAAAGAAAAGATCTTAGCGAGCACAATCAACAAAAAACCCAAATCCCATATCTCCATCAATCAAAAGCAGTATTTCAAAAGCATCAGTCCTAACATCCTAATCCTTGTTCCCCGCCAGAAACCTTCTGCCCAGGTAAAAAAGAAAGAAAACAGTATTGGCGAAAATACAAATAACCAGTACAAAGGCCCCCCACATTGATAGCATCTGTAACCTAACAGACCGCTGTTTAAACTCGGTATGCAAGCAGGGTTAATTGGAGACATCTATTTCCCTTCCTTATTCAGCTCACAATAGGATAAAAAATGAATCGACCTGTAGTCAAAGCTCAAACCGCAGAGAGCGACCAGCGCTTAAGAACCGCGTCCAAAATCGCTCGCTACAGAAAAAGTGGCGCCCACCGTGGGGCCCTATATCTTCAGCTTCTTTCCTTTTTCCTCCTTTTCACCTCTTTGGTTGATACCACAGATTGGGGCTTCCGCCGGGGAACCCATTTCTGTCAGGAACTTAGGAATCATAGCTTTATAAGTCTAGGATGATTAGGACAAATATATACTGCTTTTCCTAATTGCTATACGTGTTTATTTTTCTGCTACTGGGAATGCTTGTGATGCCGCATGTGGTGAGAATGAGTATACACTTAAGATAAGTGATGGCGACGGGGTCGACCATCAACCTCAGTGGAGGCTGACCAACGCAACCCATTCACTCTTCTAGCCAATGGGCCGGTTGTTAAGTCTGAGAAGCTGAGGAGCCAAACCCTTTCGTAGTGCGGAAACTATCGGAAATAGTTGTTACGCGATACTACCCTCATTTGAGGCTGGTGATCTATTCTCGGTGAATGGCACTTACTCTAAGATTGCTCCACAACTTGCTGGCGATCCGCTTGTTGTTTTGCTTTCCTGGGAGGAGCTGATGATAATGAGTACAGGTACAAAAATCACCCTAGTATAAACCTTTGGGGATGGGTAGAGCCTTGACTTCATGACAACGACCCTCTGACCCCATGTTTTTTCTATGTTTTTGTGTGCTGCATTCATGCATTCGTTTAATAAAACATTAAAACATTCAAAAAACTTTCTCTTCTAGTCTCTCTGTTTTTCAAATTAAACTAAGACTGTGATTGCAAATATCAGAGAAGAGGATTACGCTAATGGATTTCGGTAGAAGGAGAACTCACCAGTATACCTTCAAGGTTCCAAAACTAGGGGATTTGAGAAGGTTAGCAAGGATGATCGTTAACCCAGAGGCTTGCAGAGCCAAGCACGGTGGTTTGCTACCACTGTTAAGAGTCCATGTGATTAAGGGGATCATGGACGCGCTCATTCAATTCTACGATCCGATTTATCACTGTTTCACATTCCCGGATTACCAGCTATCACCAACGCTGGAGGAGTATTCTCATCTGACTGATTTACATATCACTGATCAAGCTCCATTTTCTAGACTGGAAGAAATTCCAAAGAATCAGACTATTGCAATAGCAATTCATTTGGACGAGTCTGAGGTCAGGACTCACATGACCACTAAGGGTGGCATCCAAGGTTTGCCAGCCCAGTTCTTGACAAAGAAAGCTCTGTACTTTGCTAGTATAGGGAACGGGACTGCTTTTGAAAGCATCTTTGTCTTGCTCACCTACGGGTTATTTTTGTTTCCCAACATCAATAACTTCGTCGATATCAACGCTATTAAGGCTTTTCTCATTGGAAACCCTGTGTCGACTTTGCTTGCAGATGCGTATCATTCTGTACACTTGGGAAATTTGTACAGTGGAGGAGAGATCACATGCTGTGTACCTTTGCTTTACAAATGGTTTATCTCTCACTTGCCCAAGTCTGCTGCTTTTTGGGATTGCAAGAGTGTCTTACGTTGGTCGCAGAAGATCATGTCTCTTACCAACTCTGATATAGATTGGTGTAATAGGATTTATAAGGGAATTAGAATCATTGACCATTGTGGAAACTTCCCCAGCGTACCCCTCATAGGAACTAAAGGAGGAATCAACTATCATCCGATATTGGTTCTTCGTCAATTTGGATACCCGATGAGACACATCCCACTAGGTGTTCATCTGGAAGGTCTTTTCTTCAAAGAAGGAGAAAGTGACAGAGCACTAAAGATGGAAATAGTGCACGCTTGGAAGCATGTTCATAAGAAAGGACGAGAGTCTCTGGGAAAACCAGAATGTGTCTCGGTGGAGCCTTATCTCCACTGGGTACAAGCCAGAGCTCTCAAGCTAAAGATGCCTTATCCTCGTTACGGAATTCTTCCGCCGAGGGAATCTGTCATGTACTTCATGACTGAGACTGAAAAGCTTCAGGTTACTCTCAACAAAGTTCAAAAGGAAAGAATATCTTGGAAGAACAAGTACCGCACCCTCGACGTAGAGTGTATCAAAATATAGCAACTACTAAAAGAGAAAGATGCTCTGATTGAAATTTTGGAGCAGCATGCTGTAGAGAATCAAGATGACCAAAGGAATTTGCTCGCTCCTTTCACCTGGCAAAGGAATGACAACCCAACAACGGCCCAAGCGCCCCGGTCAAAGAAGAGGACTCGGGACCCATTAGTTTAGGTTTCTGTTTCTGCACTTTGTAATCTACTGTATTTCCATTTCTGTAATCCTTTGGAATTCAATAAAAAGGGGTTTCCCCACTGTTTGATATTTGCAGTCTAATTGTCGAAGTTTATTTTGATTAAATAAAAAAAAAACAACAATTAATATAATCATTGCATTCATCATTCTCACATCGCGTATTCTCCTTACCTATGAATCTCACTTTTGTGTCTCGATTCTAGAGTCAAACTGTCTCATTCGTACAATACTCGGGCCAATCGTCAGAAAAGGATGGATGATCTTGAGGAAGAGAACAGAGAGTTGAAAGAAGAGATCGACGCTCTGAGAGAGGATATGAGAAAGCTTCGTAACGACATGCAAGCCATGGTAGAAGCTCAGCTACAAAGAACTGTGATCTCAGAGATCACCTCAACACCCATCATAGAAAAGTATGATCCTAGGTATCAGATGCCGAAAGATCGTCCTTGGGGCATGCCTGTTAACTATATCCCGGAAGGATATGTTCCGCCGATCACTGAAGATCAGGGAATCGCAACAGAAGCCGCTGGGCCTGAAGGTTACAAACTTCGAGAAAGCGAAGATGCCAGGGGCATACTCAAGACTCCTGAAGGTTACAAACTTCGGGAAACGCCAAGACTTACTGCCGTAGTCACGGTACCACCCCCTGTGGTGCACACTGTCCCGGAAGGACAGATTCCAAAGACACCTTCTGGTAAGAAGGAAACTATGTTCGATAGAATGGATGAATTCCAGGAGCAGTTCCTGGAAATGCAGAAAGAGCTGCAAGCCATTCGCGGTCAGGATCTATTTGGAAAGGACGCCGCAGACCTCTGCTTGGTCCCAAATGTGAAAGTCCCGCACAAGTTCCAAGTGCCCGACTTTGAAAAATACAAGGGTAACTCTTGCCCTCAGAGCCATCTGGTGATGTACGCTCGGCGGATGTCAGCTCAGATGGAGAATCAGGACCTGCTGATTCACTACTTCCAGGATAGTTTAACCGGTGCCGCACTCAAATGGTACATGGGTTTAAACCGTACTACGATCAGTACATTCAGAGATCTTGGTACTACCTTCGTCCAACAATACAAGTACAATTTGGACATGGCACCCGACAGAGATCAACTCAGATCAATGTCAAAAAAGGACAAGGAAACCTTTAAGGAGTATGCTCAAAGGTGGCGTGAAATTGCCGCTCAAATTTGTCCACCTCTTGAGGAAAAAGAGATGACAAAAATCTTCTTAAAGACCTTAAGCTCATTTTACTATGACCGAATGATTGCCAGTGCACCCAGTGATTTCACCGAAATGGTCGGCATGGGTGTACGTCTTGAGGAAGCCGTCCGAGAAGGACGTTTGGTAAAAGACACTGGATCAACGAGCGGTACTAAAAAATACGGTAGTGCTCTCCCTAAGAAAAAAGAGCAAGATATTGGGAATATCTCTCTCGGAAAGCAAAGCCGACGTTATCAGCCAGTAGCAGCTGTTACTCCTGCTATCGGCCCCGCGCCTGTTCCTATGTATCAACCTCAGGTTGCGCAGAGCCAACCTGACCAACAAAGGACACAACAGCCTCTTCAGCAGGCTCGTCCTCCATATAACAACAACCGTACAACACGGCCACCAGGATTTGATCCTATACCCGTAACGTACGCATAGCTGTTTCCGTTACTGCTGGCTAAGGGGCACATCCAGACTAAGTCTCCCCTTTCAGTTCTGGAAAATCCGCCTTTTTGGTTTAAAGCGGATCAAACATGCCCTTATCATCAAGGAGGTTCAGGGCATAACATTGAGACTTGTCTCAATTTCAAATCCGACGTGCAAAAGCTTGTTAGGAGCGGGCTCTTATCTTTCAAAGATACGAATCCTAATGTTCTTACGAACCCGCTGCCTCAACATGAGAAAGCTGCAGTCAATCTGATTGAGAAAGAGACTAACAATGTCTATCAAATTCATGATGTACTCTTGTTAAAGACCAATCTGGTCAAGATGCATTGTAGACAGAGTGGATATGGCCATGTGCCACCTCATAATTATCACCAGTGTGATATCTGCTCTAAAGACAACTAGGGATGTTCTGTAGTGCAAGCAGCTCTACAGGAACAAATGGATCTTGGATGGATCCAAGAGCACCGAGTTCGTGGAGTTAACATGGTTTACACGAATTCCAACATTATTCAGAACCACGACATCCGTGCGATGAATGACAACTTGGTGGCAATGCACTCAAGGCAAAGCCAGTATCATAATCTGCCGCGGCACGATTACAGTTCCTGTCTGATTTGCTCGGTAAACAAACAGGGATGCTCTTTCATACAAGAGGCCCTCCAGCGTCAGATGGATCTTGGATGGATCCAAGACTACCATGATAGGAACTCCTATCAAATCAACATGGTTCAGATCTTTGACATTCGCGTGATGAATACCAACCTGGTAGAGTTACATGCTGAGCAGGTCCGACTCGGATTCTTAATATCTCATGATTATCAAAACTGTAAAGCGGGTTGCGAAAACGATCGAGGTTGTACCCTTGTCCAGGAGACACTTCAGCACTTGTTAAATCACTGGTGGATGCCAATCTATATGGACGAAGATACTCAGCAGATTAGTATCAATCACAGGAATCCTACTCGTCGTCAAAGTCAGGATGTCCGATCAATGGAAGATAACCTAGTGAGGTTACATTGCATTCAAAGTGGGCGTGGCCAGGTGCCACCACACAACTAAGACAGTTATAGCGTCTGTTCGGAAAGTAACCAAGGGTGTTACCTTGTGAGAGCAGCTCTTCAGGGTCAGATCGATCATGGAGAAATTCATCCATATCCGGGTTCAGGACCCATCAGTTGGTCGCCGAACTACCTTGCCGAGCAAGTTGAGGATGTTGTCACGATCTCTGGTCATCACAGGACCAGGGATGTTTTTGCCATCATCCCTCTACTTGACGAATCTAGAGTTCCCAACCGGGAACGGGTCAAGGTTACTTATGATGGTCAGAAAAATCAGAAGGTTCCCATAGTCATCTATCTACCGGGACCACTACCGTATGAATCAGCTAAGGCAATCCCTTACAAATACGGTGCAACAATAATCGAGAATGGAAAGGAAATTCCATTACCCTCCGTCGTGAATATTGCAGACATCAGTCGTGTAACACGGAGCGGTCGAATCTTCAACCGAGGGGTTGGAGAATCCAACAAAGAAAGGGAACTTCAGGCAGAAATTCCTGATCCACCAGTCGGTTAATCCAGTAATCCCGACCTTTCGAAAAATAATGATAGGATGCTGAAGCTCATCCAAAGGGGTGAATACAACATTGTTGATCAACTGTTACAGACTCCTTCAAAGATCTCAGTATTATCACTGTTACTCAGTTCAGAAGCACACAGAGAGGCTCTACAGAAAGTCTTGGAGCAAGCCTTTGTGGAACAGGATGTAACAATCAGACAATTCGATAGCATTGTCTCTAACATCACTTCCTGCAATAATTTGGGATTTAGTGATGAGGAATTACCTGAAGAGGGTCGCCGTCATAACATGGCGCTCAATATCACAATTAACTGCCAGGGCGATGCTTTAGCCAACGTACTGGTAGACACAGGGTCAGCCTTGAATGTTATGCCAAAATCCACCTTGATGCAATAATCATTCAAGGGCCCTCCAATGAGAGTCAGCGAGGTCGTCGTCAAAGCATTCGACGGATCCAGAAAAACGGTTATCGGCGAAGTTGATCTTCCCATAACTATTGGTCCTCACACTTTCCAAATCACTTTCCAGGTCATGGACATCCGGGCAACATACAGTTGTTTATTAGGAAGACCTTGGATACATCAGGCTAGAGCGGTCACTTCGACCCTCCACCAAAAGCTAAAGTTCGTCAAGAACGATCAACTTGTCACGGTTTGTGGGGAACAAGCCTTGCTTGTGAGCAACTTATCATCATCTACTTGTGTGGAACCCGAGGGGGTTATTGGAACTCAGTTCCAAGCACTGTCGGTGGGCAAGGACAATCAGTTCAAAGAAGAAACTTCAATTTCTTCATACAAAGATGTTATCAAAGCGGTCGAGAGTACCGATACGACAGGATGGGGACAACTTGTCATTCCTATTGACAATAAAACAAAGAAGAGTCTTGGTTTTTCTGCAACATGTACCCAGACAGCTATCAACGATGAAAGTCTTTATCCCCTTCAAAACTTCTTCCACAGTGGAGGTTTTCTTCACCCAGTGTCTCAGAGAGTTCATGCTATCAATGAGGAAGATCCCTCTGACGCAGATGAAGAGTGGAAGTCCTATCTTAATGAGGACGGTTATATGTCTCAGGAAGAGGTGCCTATGCCTTTTTGCTTTCCTACGGAAAGTCCAAGATTTATACCAAGATCAGATATCGAAATGATATATGGAGATTGTGATCCGGAAGGATGCCGTGCTCCGCCGAATTCATTAGAGGAGGACACTCTGATGAAAGACAATTTTGACCACAATTACTATGGCCCGATGGATGGCCTGCCAATGTCGCAGCCTTACCCAGGAGACTTGGGGCAAGAAAGTCAGCCGAGTAATGAAACTCAGCTGAGCATCATTGAACATAATACCTGTGTCCCCACCATGTCATGGGATCAACACTCAGGTCATTCAGAAACTACTCAACATGAAGATGAATTCGCAACGTTTGCAGGACTAGAATTCATCAACTATGCTTTTCCCAAGGTCAACGTCATCGAGAGGAATGATTTCTCCAGTTCCACAGAAGTGTGGGACACCTTGGGACAACCGAGTGGAAAATTCGACTTTATGGTCAAGTACACCGCTCCCGAAAGCTCTCGTATCAGGCTCGAAGATATCCAGCCAACTGGATGGGGAGATACAGCTGAGAGCACAAATACTATGCAAAATACAACTGAGGAATTCTCCTACGACAATTCTGCTTGGGAGACAGATTCCAATGATCCTGCTCCACCAGAAATCAGCGTCATTTCTGAAGACAAATCAAGGAAGGTGCCAGACTTTGTGATTCACCGAGGAGTTCGCCGCCAATGGGTTGCCGTCGAGGTTCCGAAGGTCGTTCGTCAGTCAAAGTAATTGCCATCTTTAACCTTTCACCCTGCCCAGGTGAAACAGATATTTTGATAGGGCTCATTTTCTGTAAATTTCCCTCTTCGCTTTGCCCAAAGCGACAGAGTTTTGTTTTATAGGGCTGTAGTTTCAAGAGTCGACTTGTTCATTAATAAAATAACGTCGTTCTGTAATTTCTGCATTAATTGCTGTTTTCTCTTTTTGCTTTTTCAGAAAATGGTAATCCTAAAAAACAATTCAATAATAAAAACAAGCAGTAAAATCAAAACACTGCACACACTTGCATTTTCTCTATCTCTTCTAAACACGAATCATCACGTCATGCAGATTGCTTGTTTTATACCCCGTTGAAACATACGATCCGATGCCTTCTTCCAACTTTGAGTTCCCGGTATTCGAGGCTGAAGAAGAAAATGACGACCAAATTCCAGAAGAGATCTCCCAACTACTCAGACAAGAGGAAAGGTCCATCGAACCTCACAAAGAGCCGTTGGATACGGTAAACTTGGGTTCAGAAAAAGAGAGAAAAGAAATCAGGATCGGAGCACTGCTCAGTCCAACTGCCAGAGAGGGTTTGATAAAGCTTCTCAAAGAATTTCCCGATGTATTCGCTTGGTCCTATCAGGATATGTCAGGGTTGAATACCAGCATCGTGGAACATCACTTACCGTTGAGATCAGAATGTCCGCCAGTAAAGCAAAGGTTGAGACGCACTCACCCGGACATGGCCATCAAAATCAAGGAGGAGGTATAGAAACAGATCGACGCGGGTTTCCTCGCTACATCTGAATATCCTCAATGGTTAGCCAACATCGTACCCGTTCCCAAAAAGGATGGAAAGGTCAGAATGTGTGTTGATTACAGAGATTTAAACAAGGCAAGTCCAAAGGACGACTTTCCTTTACCACACATTGACATGCTGGTTGACAGCACATCAAAGTTCAAAGTATTCTCCTTCATGGATGGATTCTCGGGCTATAACTAGATCAAAATGGCGCCGAAAGACATGGAGAAAACTTCGTTCATTACCCCATGGGGTACCTTTTGTTACAAGGTAATGTCGTTCGGTTTGAAGAATGTCGGGGCAACCTATCAAAGGGCCATGACTACTCTGTTTCATGACATGATACACAAAGAAATCGAGGTATATGTCGATGATTTGATTGCAAAATCAAGAACAGAGGATGAACACGTTGAACATCTGTTAAAATTGTTCGAACGTCTAAGAAAATTCAAGCTCCGCTTGAATCCCAACAAGTGCACCTTCGGTGTCCGTTCGGGGAAATTACTAGGGTTCATCGTCAGCCAGAAAGGAATTGAAGTTGATCCTGACAAGGTCAAGGCCATTCAAGAAATGCCTTCTCCGAAAACTGAAAAACAAGTCAGAGGATTCCTGGGACGTTTGAACTACATCTCCAGATTCATATTCCTTATGACCGCGACGTGTGCGCCGATTTTCAAATTACTCAAAAAGAACCAGGATTGCGTTTGGTCAGAAGATTGCCAAACCGCCTTCAACAGTATCAAGGAATATCTGTTGAATCCTCCGATTCTATCACCTCCAGTGGAAGGAAGACCACTGATCATTTCCCTTATAGTCCTAGAGGACTCAATGGGATGTGTACTTGGCCAACAAGATGAAACTAAAAGGAAAGAGTCTGCCATTTACTATCTAAGCAAGAGGTTCACCGACTGCGAGACTCGGTACACGATGCTTGAGAAAACTTGTTGCGCTTTGGATTGGGCAGCCAAACGTCTTCGCCAGTACATGATTCGTCATACTACTTGGTTGGTCTCCGAAATGGATCCAATCAAGTATGTTTTCGAAAAACCTGCTCTCACGGGAAGGATTGCCCGTTGGCAGATGTTACTATCAGAATATGACATAGAGTACCATGCTCAGAAAGCCATTAAAGGAAGTATTTTAGCCGATCATTTGGCTCATCAACCGATTGACGATCAAGAATCAATCGGGTTTGACTTCCCAGACGAAGATGTCATGTATCTAAAGATGAAAGATTGCGATGAACCGCTACCCAGTGAAGGGCCAGAACCAGGTTCCCAGTGGGGACTTATCTTTGACGGAGCAGTCAATCATTATGGAAACGGAATTGGGGCAATCATTGTTACCCCTCAGGGTTCCCACATTCCTTTCGCTGCCAGACTTACGTTCCAATGTACGAACAACGAGGCCGAATACGAAGCTTGTATTATGGGTCTCGAAGAAGCGATTGATTTAAGGATCAAAAACTTGGACGTATACGACGATTCAGCCCTGGTTATTAACCAGATAAAAGGAGATTGGAACACATACCAATCAGGATTGATTCCTTACAAAGACTATGCAAGAAGGTTGTTACCCTTCTTCAACAGAGTCGACTTTCATCACATCCCTCGTGATGAGAATCACATGGCTGATGCATTAGCCACTCTCTCTTCCATGATTAGTGTAGGTCGATGGAATGACATACCTAAGATCGACATAATGCGCCTTGAATGGCCCGCTTACATCTTCGCGATTGAAGCAGTCATAGACGACAGACCTTGGTATCACGATATCAAATGCTTCCTTCAGAAACAACAGTACCCACCTGGGGCACTAAGGAAGGACAGAAAAACCCTCAGAAGACTGGTTGGAAACTTCTTCCTGAGCGGTGACACTCTCTATAAGAGAAATTTTGACATGGTCTTGCTCCGATGCGTAGACAGACCAGAAGCAGACATGCTGATGAAAGAAATTCATGAAGGATCCTTTGGCACTCATGCCAACGGACACACAATGGCGAGAAAAATTCTCAGGGCCGGGTATTATTGGTTGACCATGGAATCCGACTGCTACAAGTACATGAGGAGGTGTCACAAGTGTCAGATATACTCCGACAAAATTCATGTACCGCCATCACATCTCAAAGTTCTTTCTTCCCCGTGGCCTTTTTCCAAATGGGGAATCGACATGATTGGTATGATTGAGCCCAAGGCTTCAAACGGACATCAGTTCATCCTGGTAGCCATTGACTATTTCACCAAGTGGGTCGAAGCAGCGTCATTCGCCAATGTGACCCGACAAGTGGTGGTCTGATTTATCAAAAACAATATCATCTGCCGTTATGGTGTTCCAAGCGAGATCATTACTGATAATGGATCTAACTTGAACAATAAGATGATGAAAGAGTTGTGTGCAGAGTTCAAGATCGAACACCATAACTCATCTACCTACCGACCCAAGATGAACGGAGCGGTAGAAGCGGCTAACAAGAACATCAAGAAGATTGTTCAAAAGATGGTTGTAACCTATAAAGATTGGCACGAAATGCTACCCTTTGCTCTTCATGGTTATCATACATATGTCCGTACTTCAACAGGGGCAACCCCTTTCTCTCTAGTATATGGCATGGAGGCAGTGCTCCCCATAGAAGTAGAGATCCCATCAATCCGGGTATTGATGGAAGCGAAGCTCACCGAAGCCGAATGGTGTCAAAGTCGACACGATGACCTGAACCTGATCGAAGAGAAGCGAATCACGGCACTATGCCACGATCAGTTGTATCAATAGAGAATGAAGAGGGCGTTCGACAAAAAGGTTCGACCTCGTGTCTTCAGGAAAGGAGACCTTGTGCTCAAGAAGATACAATCATTTCTCACTGATTCTCGGGGCAAATGGACCCCAAATTATGATGGCCCCTATGTGGTCACGAAAGCTTTCTCAGGCGGCGCCTTGAGACTTGCAACCATGGACGGAGAGGAATTTGCCTACCCCACGAATGTTGATGTAGTCAAGAAATACTTTGCCTAAAAAACAAAAAAAAAAACGTCTCGGTGGATTGAAAACCCGAAAGGGCGGTCCAGGCAAAAGTTAGAGACATGAAAAGAATCATCCCGATGGATTGGAAATCTCATAATACAATCCAGGCAAAAGTTAGGGATAATGGCAAGTAACTATGTTCAACAGAGGCAAGTCCCTCAGCAGCAGTTGCATCATCATCCGTCAGGAAAACTCCAGTCAAGGTCATCTTCGACAGAAGCTCAGGATGTCCCGAATTCAAAGTTGGTAGAAAGATAGTGGTCGTTATGTTTCAACGTAGCCCTTTTCCCTGTAAATTACCATTTTCTAACTTTGTATATACTCTTTGGAATCACGCGTTTGGCTGATCTCCATCTTATCAATAAAATTTGAGCCCTTGTGCTTTTGTTTGTAATTCTTTACTTGTTTTAGCTTTACAGAACGACGTTGTTTAAACTTAATCAGCGATTCTTGAAATAAAACAAAAATAAATTTACTTGTTAAACTTTTTCTGCTTTTAAATTAAAGATGGCATTTCTTTTGACTGTTGAACATCAGAAGAACATCGATCGCTTCTCCCGAAATAAGCGGACTTCAAAGTGCAGAATCAAAGTACTCCTTCTAAACTAGTATGCCTGAATGAAGGGATCAACTGTGTCAGAGACCTTGTTTCGTCTGACACGCCTCGGCCGAGTTCTCATCTCCTAAGCCCGATCAACATAGCTCCCAACGGGACTATCTCTCCTAAGCAAGGTGGAATTGCTATTTTGAACCAACGGTACTTCTTCGCCCCGCGATGGCCGAGTATCCAATTGTGTTCATCCATTAGTCTGTATGTCGCGTCTGTTTTGTCAGCATATACATACGTACTTCATGCATTTTTTATTTGCATTTACATTTCATATTGCATTGTTATCGCTCTAGCCGGTCTTGTCCCCTAGTGATAAACAGTTTTCTCAATCGAGTTTGTCAGTTTTTTCCTCGTCAGGAAGTGTTGCGTCTGCACAATCTCGCCACCAGTGTATCTTTAGATCAGAGTCGGCACGTGGCCACTTTGATAATTTGAACCTCTGAAAGATCAGAGAACCTTCAACAGATGTCACTCTTCGCCATTAAAGATAATATCCTTGCTTTCCTGGATTAAGGAAAATCCACAGAGAAAGCCTCGTGATCAGAGATTCGGCAGCACGCCAGTTTTGCTCCGAAAAACCACTGATGAGAAGGTCATCGGCACCTCAAAATTGGACCCCATCATATGGCGTTTCTCCGGGAAGATCCCGAGAAAAGTATGATGAAAGATCCCAAATGAAAACAGTCTCTCAAGAGACTCGCTTTCCCCAGTAGAATCGACAAATGGCGTCTCCAACAGAGAAGTTTGTACAACTCTACAACTCAGACGACTGGGGTCCCCAGTAAGTCTGACAACAAAACATTTTCTACTCAAATGGCATCTCCCTAGGAAAATTCGGCGAGAAGTTTGAAGGAAAACCGCTACACATAGCGTCCCTTGTCAATAAAGTTTATTGACAAAAGAAACTAAGATCAGTTCCTTGGTAGGAAACCAGGATCGAGGGGAAGTTTATTTCAAAAGAAACTAAGACCAGTTCCTTGGTAGGAAACCAAGAACGAGGGGAAGTTCAAAAGAAACCAAGACCAGTTCCTTGGTAGGAAACCAGGATCGAGGGGAAGTTTATTTCAAAAGAGACTGAGACCAGTTCTTGGTAGGAAACCAGGATCGAGGGGAAGTTTACCTTTTCTAAGCATCATTGCTTAGCTAAAGAAGATGAATGCGTAAACTACCATTCATAACCACCATCAAAATTTCGGGTATTCTGATATTTAATCCTCTTGCACCCCGAATGCCCAAATCCCTTCGTCATTCACACCTTCGGGTCCAAGAAGATTAAATAGGGGCATCTGTAATACGCCAAATTTTGACCACTTAGATTTCCCATCATTGTGAAAATCATCATCACAATATGGATGTACCTTTATGCTTCATTAGTCTCCCCAAAGATGGGTGAGCATCCACTACAATCAAAATTAGGGTTTCAAGCCCTCTCTGAGTGCTTAGACAAAGGATCAATCAAGAAATGACATGATCTTTAACTTGTCTAATCTCTTAAACATCCACAATGGATCAAAAAGGACTCCCACTTCAAGGATTAAGCACAAGGCTGCTCCCTTCTAGGTGGATCAAGTCTCAAGATCGACGGTGTCACCAAATTAGGGTTTTGGTCGACCAGGGCCTCCAGATGGAAATTTTCATCTGGGCACAAGGCAATGATCCAAAACATAACCTAATATACTTCATGGAACCTCATGAACCCATGCATCAAGTAAATTTTGCCTCAGGGGATGCATTCATCAAAAAATCAGGAATTAGGGTTTCTTGACCTAATTCACCCCTAAGTTGACTTTTGGGACAAACCATGAGCCAAGACCTCAAGAGATGATTTGAGGGTCTCTAATATACCATATTGATCCATTTGGAACAATGGATTGATCCAAGAAGTTTGAGCAACAAGTCTCAATTTCATCTGCACCACAATTAGGGTTTTAAGGGAAAAGTCAACTGTAACTTTGACTTTTGACCAGGACATGCTCCCAAACCCTAATACATGATTGAATATACCCTATGACACCCATGGAACATGTCCATCAAGTTTGATTTAGGTCAAGGACATGATTTCCTGAATAATTGCACAGTTTGGAATTCATCTGATAAAAAGTCAACTGTGCACAAAAGTCAACTTTGACTTTTTGAGATTTTTCACCAAAATGGATTTTTAACCCTAAAATGATGTTAATGTATGATTTGAATCATCATTCATCAATAAAAATCAAGAAAAGTGAGATAACTTGTAAAAGGGGTAACCATAAAACTTAGAAATTTTTCTAAGTTAAAAATAAAGTGGCAAAGGTACCAACTTTGAAGGACCATAACTCCTAAACCACAAGGCCATTTTTTTTCATCCAAAGATGGATTTGTAGCCCTCATTATCACCTACAAAAACTTCAACTACAAGTCATTCCAATTCATTAAGGATTTTGAGTTATGGAATGATCAAAGTGGCTGAAAAGTGAAAATGTCACTTTTTCCAACACTTAGTGAAATTTTCACTAAGTCAGATTCTGCCTCACTTTTTGCCAAATGTAGGGGGATTTTTCACTTGGAATCAAAAGAGATCAAAATCAAACTTGTTCAAACAGTTGTTGTATCATGTAAGAGCTTTCCAAAATGGCCAAGAACATTGCCAAATTCAACCTACACCATGAGATACAACCTTGCCAAGTTGCCTTGCTGAAATCTGTCAAGGCAAGGCAGAATTTGCAACTTTGGTCGATTTGCCAAAATCAGCCAAATTCAATTGCTCCTATACACTTGGACAGCTCAGAGGATTGAATCTAAAGGGGACAATCACTGAGCCAAGCCACCAAAGTCCATGGAACAAGAAATAACATGTTGAACCTAGAATGGCCAAAATAGGGACAAGACTTCAAATTTGGAATGAGGCATTCAATGGAACCATCAAGGTGGCATGGACTGAGCCATTCTCATCTGAAATCAGTCAAGACTTATCCAAGACCAAGGGGACCAAAGCTCTGTGCCCTAACCTCTAGTCAATGGCTAGAGGAGACTTGGATTTTCATTTGCCAACATTAGCAAAACCTACTTACCAGCTGCCATGCACTATACCTTGCAAAACAAACTTGCTCTACTATAAGTAGAACTCAACTGTGGTCAGTTTGAGTACACCAAAGCCATCTAACAGATGCTTTCCTCAAAATAGGATGTAGGGAAGCTGTTCAGATCATCACCACTCATCTGTAACACCTCCAAATCAAAAATCAATTTGAACTTGCTGTCACGGCCTAGAGGTAAGCACATACTTGGTCATCTCTCAATCTATGCATATTTCCTCGCACAATAATTTGGCCATATGTTCATAATCATGCATGGAATGTTTTCCCTCAATTAATTGCATTGTTTGAATCGTGTATAAAAAATCCTAGCCTTCATGCAGAAATTAGGGTTCTTGAGGTTTCTTCGTGATTTCTTGTTGTATGTTTAATTTAAATGAAATTAAAGTGCATAGACATGATCGTGAGGTTGAGACGAGCATAATGATATGTGGATTGCATGATATGATTACGTATTCATGGAGATTGGATAGAAAACGCAAATCTGAGAAACCAAGAACACGCGCGTGTTCTTCAGCTGTTCTTGGCGCCATTTTTCATAAATTCAAATATTTGAATTTTGTGATTTTGTTTAATTGATTCAAAAATTAATTTCTCTCTGAGTTTTAATGATTTTGAGTTGATTCTTTTTTTAATAATTCACAAAAATGTTAAAATATTTTATTTTCACAAAAAATCCCAAAAATATTATTTATTTCATATAATTGATATTTTTGTAAAGAATTAATATTTTGATTGTTTTTGGCATTTTAAATATTTTTTCTACATTGATTTTGCAACTTTTAATGCTTTATAATTATTTTGTAGGTCAATACTTAATTTTTGAAGCATTAATCCAAGATCACAATTTGTTTTCCATGTGTTAAACAATTTTTGATCATTTTAATTGAATTTTTGTTCAATTAAATACATTTTGAAAACAAATTAGGGTTTTGGATTAATTCAACCCTCATAAATCATTTTCAAAACACTTTGGGCCTCTTGAGAGAGTGTAAGACCCATCCCCCCTTGTACAAAAACTTTTTGGGCCTCACTCATTGTATAAGTCCCCCTGTACAAGTAAACGGCGCGATCGTCGCCCGTTTAAAAATAAAAATCATCTGGGCCTCTCCTTGAGCTATAAGACCCATTCAAAACACTTTGGGCCTCTATTAGAGTGTAAGACCCAATCCCCCTTTTAACCAAAACATTTTGGGCCTCACTTATTGTATAAGTCCCTCTGCGTTAAAAGAAAACCTCGGCGCGATCGCCATTTTTAAACGAAAAATCATTTGGGCCTACCCTCGTGTTATAAGCCCCACTCTTTTTTCTTTAAACCTTTTTTGGGCCTCTTGAGAGAGTGTAAGACCCATCCCTTTGTACAGAAAACCTTTTTGGGCCCCAGTCACTTGTATAAGTCCCGCTGTACAATGTCAAACAGTGCGCTCACTGATAAAACCCTGGGCCTCTCCTTGAGCTGTAAGCCCCAAATCTTTCTTTTTCAAAGCACTTTCTCCTTTGATTTTGAATATACTGTTGTTTTCAATCTTTCATTGTTGAACAACTAACCAAACAGCATGTAAGCACTCCAACCGAGTAAGTGGTTATCGCTTTCATTTACTGCTTTCATATTATAAACTGTATTGTGGGGCTGCTCACTGTAAGTCTCCTTTCATAAACTCATATCTACTGTGTAATAATAGTATAGATATTTCGAGTTTCCCCGGCTACTACGTCTAGAACTAGGTGACGTCGTTTCATTTATTCGTAGAAATAGACGCCTAGATCCCCAATAGGAGCACCAGATACAGTCTTCTCTTCGGCTGTCCTCCTTAGGAATCGTCAAGAAGCTCTACTCCCCAAGATGAATGTATTCTCCGTGAATGGCATCTTTGAGTTTCTTCCAAATTCTCAAACTTTCCTGACTTGATCTATTCCTTGTGGATAGCTTGCCTTGAATGTCTCGGGGTTTGGGTACCCACTACGGTCATAATCTTGGACCTTAACTAAGGAACCCTCTTCAAAAGCTAAAATTCACTGGATAGTAAACCTCGCACGTTTACCAGTGGTTTTTATCTTTAAAAGAGTTATCTCTCCTAATGGAAAGGAGATGATAGACCCACGGGCTTCTTAAAAGCATCGGCCTCCTCTTGGGCATTATTCAAGGACCCTACGGCTTCTTAGAAGTATTCACAGCCTCCTCTTAGGCTTCGTATAATGATCTCTTCCTCCGGGAATGATAGCCTCCTCTTGGGCTTCGTACAAGGACCCGTCGGCTTCTTAAAAGTTTCCAGCCTCCTCTTGGGCTTCGTACAAATTATCCCGACGACCTCCTAGAGGTATAGGAATAGAACCTAGTCATCCTCATAGAACAGTCCTTTCATAGAGTCTGCTACTGTTTCTCAAAGCATAGTACAAAAGATAAAACTCTAGACACGGACAGTCTAACTTCCTTGAGTCTCAAAAGACATTCTCAAGTGACCCCTTCGTTAAATAGGAAGGAAACCCGCAGACTCGGACAATCTCAACACCCTTTGGATTTCCAGTTTCCTCAAAGAAAAGGAGACCACCCCGATCCTCAGATCTAACCCATGAGTACAGTGATGCTCATATAAGAACTGATTTTCTCTTTCAAAATCAGTATACTGGACCTGTCACTTAACTGACATAGCCTCCATCTCGGGCTTCGTACGAGATACAAAAACACTCTCTTGTTGAGTATAAAAGACTCTCTTGTTGAGTCAAATCTTTTAGCCTCCATCTCGGGCTTCGTACGAGATACAAAAACACTCTCTTGTTGAGTATAAAAGACTCTCTTGTTGAGTCAAAACTTTTAGCCTCTCTCTCGGGCTTCGTACGAGACACAAAGACTCTATCGTCGGGTCAAAAACTTTTAGCCTCTCTCTCGGGCTTTGTACGAGACACAAATTAGCCTCCTCTTAGGCTTTGTATAATGATTTTCCTAGCGGAAATTAGCCTCCTCTTAGGCTTTGTATAAGAAAACCACTGGTTGATCCAATCAACCTTTTAGCATCGAAGCTGTGCCTCGTTCACAGTACACAAACATCAACAACTCCTTTCCTTTCATCTAATCGCTGTAAGCGGTAAGCCTCTGGATCATCTATATCCACGCCACTGTCCCTCTTTTAGCATGAGAAATTCCTAAGGAAAGATGGCATTGCTCTACACTGAGTTAAAGTCTTCTCCTTCAGGTTAAAACCATTTCTTCGGAAATTATGGCATTGCTCGGATCCGCGTATCCCAGTTAAAGTAATTCTCCTTCTCCCCTCTTTAGAGATGACAAATTCTCTCTAAAGTCGAGGTCTTTCAGCTTCACGTCTTGGGCTTTGAACAAGACACAAATAGACCTTTCAGCTTCACATCTTGGGCTTTGAACAAGATACAAACTACCTTTCGCTTCACGTCTTGGGCTTTAAACAAGACACCAAAAACCAATTTCCTCCCATAGAATATGAGGAACTACGAACGCTCTGATTTCCCTGTTTCGGTAAACGGGAATACGTAGGCATAAGATCGAAAGAAAAGATCTTAGCGAGCGCAATCAACAAAAAACCCAAATCCCATATCTCCATCAATCAAAAGCAGTATTTCAAAAGCATCAGTCCTAACATCCTAATCCTTGTTCCCCGCCAGAAACTTTCTGCCCAGGTAAAAAAGAAAGAAAACAGTATTGGCGAAAATACAAATAACCAGTACAAAGGCCCCCCACATTGATAGCATCCGTAACCTAACAGACCGCTGTTTAAACTCGGTATGCAAGCAGGGTTAATTGGAGACATCTATTTCCCTTCCTTATTCAGCTCACAATAGGATAAAAAATGAATCGAGCTGTAGTCAAAGCTTAAACCGTAGAGAGCGACCAGCGCTTAAGAACCGCGTCCAAAATCGCTCGCTACACCATTCCAGCTATCCATTCATGATCTTTCACAGAATATTCTCATAGTTTTCCATCGGTACCAAGAACACCTCGATCGGAAACACGGTTTAAAAGTTATTAATTTTTAAAGATAATTTTTGAAAATATAACAGTGGTAACCGGTTACTCACCAAGTGATAACCGGTTACTCAAGCTTCACTGTTCACACAGAATCAAATTGAGAGTTAGAGACACTTTTGGGTAACCGGTTACTCACCATAGTGTAACCAGTTACTTCATTCATTTTCTGGGCAAAAAGCCAATTTTTCAAAGGGTAACCGGTTACTCACCATAGGGTAACCGGTTACTCTGGGCGCAGAATAAAAAATACTTGTTTTCATGAACTCTCTTCCATTTAAATCTCATTTAAAACAATTTCAAACACACAAACAAGTATCAACAGATGGTTATACATGCATATTAATTGTTCTATACAATTTATATCTCATTTCATCCGTTAAAACATCAATTTACTATTAAATCAAAATCCACCATTTTTGATCAATATCTAACCTAAGTTTCTATACTTAGGGTTCTAACTAGAACTCACCAATGATCAAGATGATGAAGATGGAGAAGATATTGGGTTGATTGATGAAGAAGAGATGATGATTCTCGATCTTGTTCTTCCTCTAGGTTTTCTTCTTCTTTTCTCCCTATCTCTTTCCAACTTTTCCAACTTTGTGTCTATTTTGGTACAAGTGTGGGAAATGAAATGATATAGGGAAATATCATTAATTAGTAACACTACTAAATGTCCAAAAAGTCTCTATAGATCCAAGCACATTATGACAATGCTTGAAGAAATTAGAGTGTATCTAATGCAGATATGGGAATCCAATAGGCAAAAGATTGCCAAATATGAGGGCATCATACTACTAAACATCAAGAAGAGGATGGAAAAGGAGTCACAGAAAACCAATCATTGGATTGTGAGGTAACATGGTTGATTTATTGACCTTTTACTCTACTAAATGCATATGTTGAATATTACATTGGCCAACATTAAAATTACTACTTTTTACAGACATGCAGGTGAATATGACTATGAGGTAAGGCATATTTCATTTAATGGAGAAAAATATGTTGTCAACCTTTACAAGAAAGAACGCTCATATAGAATATGGATGCTGATTGAACTTCCATGCTGTCATCAATGTCTTGTATGAAGGATCAACATTTACATATTGATGACTTTGTACCTGAATGCTACAAGAAGGAACAATATTCAGCTTGCTATGCACCTGTTATTTATCCACTTAATGGGGAAGCCTTGTGGGAAAAAACTAGTGTTGTTGATCTTCAGCCACCACCAATAAAGAGTCCGCCTGGTAGGCCAAAGAAAAAAAGGAATAGTGAAGCTGGAGAAATGGTGAGGGATGAGACACACATGAAAATGGCAAAACACGGTATCAAGTATAGTCGTTGCCACAAGGATGGTCACAATAAGGCCGTCTGTAAACTACCACAACCACAAGCTCCTCCAAGTCTGGTACAAGAAGGAACAAATGAGCCACCACCAACAAATGTTTCAAGTCAGGTACAAGAAGCAACAACTCAGCAACCACCTCCAATTGTTACAAGTCAGACCATACTCAAAATAAAGCCTTTGACAAGTAATATGCCAGACTTAGGTCTTAAATTTTTATAATTAGGTCTGACCTATTTAAATAATATCTGTCGATCAACCTATTTTGATTACATTTGATTGTTATGTATACTAGTTCCTGACATCCTTCATTAGTAATAAATGTATTCTCAATTATATGTTCATCAAATATTTACCTATGCTAGAGTTGAGCTGACATAACCAATTTTGTTCCATTAGTAATCTTAGCTCGATCACTCTATTCTAGATAAATTACTACAAGCGGGGGCTAACTCTACCAAAACTGATTTGACTCAACCCTCTCTAAGAGCCAACCTAAAAAATCAGATATACATACACAATTCCTCAAACATGAGTCGTATAAGGGACAAGTTCTTCACTAAAGTCCTCCATAAGAATGAACATATTCATAATCTCTCTAGCACGAGTCATTAAAATAAAAAGTGCTTCACTAAAATTCTCCATAAGAAGAGACATGTACCCAATCCTTCTAACATTACTCTTGTAAGGGTGTTTTCACCAAAAATCTCCAAAAGAATTGAAACATTTTACATGATTATAATTTTTTTTTTGTATTTTTATAATCTAAAGAATAAACTAAAAAGAGATAATTTATTCAAAAAAATACACTCATAATAGTCATAAATCTCAATTTATCATAAATGTTAAGAATTTTCCAAAACCACTTTTAAATTACACACAATTGATTTTGATGTTATTAACAAGTAAGATTAATTTTCAAATTGCATCAAAATTAGTAAAATTTTATTGGTAGCAACCCATTTTGTTAAAAAAATATTCATAATTAATGATTCTAAAACCAGATTGGTCGTTTCCTTTTACTCAAGATTGGTCAATTCTTCGTCGCATTACATTGGTTGAAATATTGAACCAGAGAATCTCGGCAACCAGCGCACACGAAACGACACCGTTTACTTCAGCCTAAGAGAGAGAAAATATTCACTCTCTACCTCCTTATTTTCCTTCGTTTAACTCTCTTCACCATTCATTCATACAAATTCCTCTCTCTCTCTCTCTCTCTCTCTCTCTCTCTCTCTCTCTCTCTCTACAGTCCCTTCTTCACCAATCTTTCATCTTCTTTCCTTCAAGGTACATATTCTATTTTCCATCAACGATTTCACACTTTTATGCCGTTAATTTCAATTATTTTCTTTCGTTTTTCTTGGATAATCTGTTTGTAGAATTTGAGTTTAGGACTGTTTATGTTTGAAATAACAGAAAAGGAACCCTCTCAAGATTGTGTTTTTTATGCGTAATGTTTAGTTTTTATTCTAGCTCGTTTCATAATGATTGAATATAGGTTAATAATATATGTGATTTATTGCAGTTAAAGTGTACGATTAATTTCCCCTCTGAAGCTGTTTTTCGCCGGAGTTCTGAACTACTATGATATTGTGAAGCTTTAAATCCAACTAACAGATGGATAAGAAACAGCATTTTGCAATTTTCACAACTGCTAGCCTTCCGTGGTTGACCGGAACTGCAGTGAATCCACTCTTCCGTGCGGCGTATCTTTACAAAGCCGGGGAAAGGAATGTTACATTGTTGATTCCTTGGTTATCTTTGAAAGATCAAAAAATAGTATATCCAAACAATATGACGTTTGATTCTCCAGATGAGCAGGAGAAATATATTCGCCAATGGCTTGAGGACAGACTTGGATTTGCAGCTGGTTTCAGCATAAAGTTTTATCCGGGAAAGGTGATAAATTCTCTCACTATTTCTACATTTTTTGTTTAAACAAGGACTATTGTAAACTCATACACAAAACCACGGAAATATGAACACGTGCAAGTGAAGACGATAGTTTAACTTTAACCATTAAGGAAAAAATGTTACTTTAGTGAAATGGTTTGCTAATGAATGAGGTTTGTAATGAAGACTTGCGACCCTAAGTTGCCTATGTTTTATTAGTAATATGTTTTTCTTTGACATACTTGGTATGTAGCCTGGGGCACTTATTGGTTTGTAAGACTAAGAGTAGTCAACAGCGGCCGCTATAGTGGAGTGGAGATGAGCGGAGGTTGCTATGAGATGAGCCTTAGCGGTGCAAAACACTATAGTGGCCACTATAGTGTAAATAGCGGGTACAGGGGCAGAGCAGTTTCCGTTTCGGCGCGGTTTCTGTTCTGCTATCTTTTTCCCTAAAAACTGAACTTACCCCTTAAATTAAAAAGGTTTTAAGGTTAATTATGGATTTTTCAATCAAATTTGAGTTGAGACTCAACCCTAACCTTCCTTCATCGACGTTTCTGCACTTCAGCAATTCCAAAGAAAAATCACAAGTTCCTCCCTCACCTCACCTCTCTCTGCACTTCGTTCTTTCCTCTGCACTTCATTTGTTTATAATTATTATTCTTGTAATTTGTCCAAAAAATGATCAAATAGCTGCCATCCCATTATACGCTATCTCGCTATCCCATTTTTGGGGTCGGCCGTTCTATGCCACTATCTAGGATTGATTACTCTAATAAGAATCTCTATTTATGTTTTATTTAATTTTCGTTTGCTCGAGTGTTTTCCAATTGACTTCGCGATACTTTTTGTTTTAGAAGTAATGCTAATTTACGATATGCTTGCCATGTAGTTTTCTAGAGATAAAAGGAGCATTCTTGCTGTTGGTGATATTTCAGAAATTATCCCCGATGAAGATGCAGATATTGCTGTTCTAGAGGAGCCCGAGCATCTGACTTGGTATCACCATGGGAAAAGATGGAAAACTAAATTCAGGCTAGTTATAGGAATTATTCACACAAATTATTTAGAATATGTGAAGAGAGAGAAGAATGGAAAACTGCAAGCATTTTTACTCAAATATTTAAACAACTGGGTTGTTGGTATATACTGTCACAAGGTAAGTTAGCTTATTTTCACGGACAATAATACAAATGAATCCAATGTTTACCTTGGCAATGCTTTAATGATGTTTTTTGGTGTATTCATTTGTGTGAGTAATCTTCATCACAGTGGGAAACGAGACTTTGCTCTAATGCTTAGTTGTGAAAAAAATATTTTAAGCTATCATGAACTTGTTGCAACCATTGTGTGCGCTTGCTCTTCTGGAACTGATTAACTGTATGATTGTAGGTAATCAGACTATCTGTTGCCACTCAGGATTACCCTGGGTCCATCGTCTGTAACGTTCATGGAGTTAATCCAAAGTTCCTTGAGATTGGCAAGAAAAAAAGGGATCAACAACAAAATGAAGACAATGTCTTTACCAAAGGTGCCTATTTTATTGGGAAAATGATATGGAGCAAAGGCTACAAAGAGCTGCTCCAACTTCTTAATGATCATCAAAAGGAATTATCTGCTCTTGAGCTTGATTTATTTGGAAGTGGGGAGGACTCTGATGAAGTTCAAAAAACTGCTAAAAAGCTGGAAATGACAGTTAGAGTTCATCCAGGCCGTGATCATGCTGATGAGCTATTTCATGAGTAAGTATCATGCTTATCGCTTGCACGATGTGTTTTGTTTGTCTCAATGATGTGATAAAGGTTTTTTTTAAGCTCGTTGACAATGCTTAACACTTTATTTCATGCACCTCAGTTTCAAATTGTTTCTTAATCCGAGCACAACAGACGTGGTTTGCACAACTACAGCAGAAGCTTTGGCAATGGGAAAAATTGTTGTGTGTGCAGACCATTGCTCAAATGAATTTTTCAAGCAGTTCCCGAATTGTTGGACGTATACAAACCACAAGGAATTTGTTCAACTCACACTTACGGCATTGGCTGAAAAGCCTGACCAGCTTACTGATGATCATATACATGACCTTTCATGGGAGGCTGCAACAGAACGGTTTCTTAAAGCCGCTGACCTTGACAAGCCGTCTGATAGAAAATTATTGTCAAGAAGTACCTCAAACTATCTCTCTACTTCGTTAAGTCTGCAACAAACAGTCGAGGATGCATCAGCATATGTACATCATGTAGCTTCTGGGTTTGAAATATCGCGAAGAATATTTGGTGCCATTCCAGATAGCTTGCAACCTGATGAACAGTTATGCAAGGAACTCGGATTTGCTAAAGCTTCTAGGAAATAAAGTTTAAAAACTTGTTATTATTAACAACAGTAGTTAAAATTTGTTGTTTAATTCCTAAGACTGAGAGTTGTTTAATGTGAAAAATTGCAAAAGATAAAACTAAAACATATAGAAAATCTTATGAGAAAAGCTATTAGGCCCCACTTTGAATTTTGCCTATCTTAATAATCCTGATTGAATTCACAATGGTTTCTCTAGATATCACGTATATTTTAACAAAATAGTTGCACACAATGTCTTGCTACACACTCTTCATCAGATTACAATTCTCAAATATGTTGGGTGAAGTCGAAATTGACGAAAGTATGAAACAACGTTCAAATACTTTTGTTACAACTAAAAAGAACATCTATCTAGAAATATTAATAACCTTCCAATAATATTGGTTACAATTAAATTGTCTATGGATAGTTTTCAAACATGATATAATATTGCTCACAATTAGATTGTCTATGGATAGTTTTCAAACATGATTTGAAATTAAATTGTTCGTCAACAACTTCTAACTTAAGCACAAATATTATTGAATAATAAAAAGGTTTACCATTACAATAAACAATATTAAAAGAATTATACATTTCATATAAATTGAAAGAAAAATCATCTAAATGGGTCTAACCTAAGAAAACTAACTACTCAAGTTACAAGAAATCATAACAAAAAGAGATAAGAGAAGAGTAAAATAATATTTCACACAAAAGAATTGATTCGTTTGATGTTAGATCATCGACTCCGAGTTCCAAACTTTCAAAAGTTTTCCCTACTAATAAAATTATCAACCCTAACAATTGAAGAGATTTCCAATTTATAGAGAATATTTTGATCCCGCGCGAGCGTGCTGCGTTTCTCATTCTAACACTCTGTATTATGATGATTTTGCTAACAATGTTTCAACAATTTTCCACAATGGGACACACTTCTTTATAGGGTGTGATACATAGTAGCTTGCTATTGAATTCAGTTTTGGGAAAGTTTCTAAATTATTCAGTTTTATTATTTTTTTTCAACTCTTGTCCATGTCATCTTCTTTCTTATCCCCATAACTTCTACAATGAAAACATTGTAGATTTTGTCTAATTAGAGTGAATTGGGCACGGGTAGATCCTTTTCCTATTTTTTCGAAATCAAGATAAAAGACTACAAAAACATAAACTATTAGAAGTAACAATTCTTAAATAAATCTAAAATTTGAATGATTCCTTGTCCTCAAGGAAAAATTTTGAGAGCTAAGACTCTACTGAAAATATATCAACCTTACGATAATGTCTAAGTTTCACATTACTTACCAGACTACTTCCAAGATCATGCTGAAGTCCAAATTCAAGAAAAATTATCCAAAATAATTTGATTCTCATCAGCGATTTTTTTTTTAATATAACTTATTTTTTTAAAAAAATTACAAAAAAACCAATATTTCAGGTAAATTACCAAAGTGTATGGGTTTCCAAAAACCCTCTAAGGGTGGCGCCATATGAGATGACGCTTTAGTTAGAGACCACATGCCAAACCATATGGCGCCTCAGTGTTAATTTTTTTTGCTGAGGAGTCGCCATCCCAGATGGCGCCTCAGTGTGTTATTTTTATTTTTTATTTTATTTTATTTATTTTTAATTGGGAATAAAAAAAACATTTTTTAATTTTTTTTTAATGTTTTGTTAAATTTGTGAATTGAAAATTGTATTGGAAATAAAATTATGATAGCCATAAATTCATCACATTGTTAAGGATAATAATTAGTACAATATTTGGATACAAAAAAAATTCAATGATCGTGCCTATCTAAACGACCACCGGTTTCACATTCAGGGGCTCTTGCACGACGTCTCTGTCTAGCACCACAAATTTGTTGAGGTGTGGCTGGTCTTTGTGTTTGTTGAGATGGCCCCGACGCATCAGACGATGGCCCCGGCGCATGAGACAAATTCTGAAGCATCTGTCCCAATAACCGGGGGGTTGCTGCCGGCGCTTCCGTAATCCAGCTGCATGCCCATGTTTGTGTAATTTGTATGGGGGGGGGGGGGGGGTTGGGTTGGTTCCATACGGTATGGTTGGCCGAAATGATGCATTGATGGGTGTTGGTGCTGAGTCAGCGATTGATGTGGGGTTTGGTAGTCGAACAGTGGGTGGGTTTGTTGGCTGTAGGATGATTGTGGTTCTTGGTGGTAGGAAGATGGGGTGTTCATTTGTAGGGGGTTCATTTGTGGGGGGCTTGGGTGTGCTTCGGTGGGTTCGAAAGACTCGTCAGGGCTATAGGGGTAAGGGTTTTGTTGTTGTGGTGTATAGGTCGGTGTATGATGTTGGGCATATTGCTGGGTATTCTGCTGCGAGGAAGACGCACGTTGGCGGGGGTCAACTAGATACGTGGGCTGAGAGAGGAATGGTTGCAGTATTGTAACAGACCTAAACCAACTCATATATTATTCCGTTGGCATAACATCTTGTACAACGGGGTCGGTTAAGACGTCCTGGTGTCGGTTCTCCCAGTGTTGACACAACGCTGCTGCAAAGTTGGTCCACTCACCCACTTTCCACTGCGTGTCGACTCTACGCAGATGCCACGTTCCCAAACTTGTAGGAGCCACCGAAATATCCTGATGCATTCCGAATTGAAGTTTGACTCGGTCGCTCTGATGCATCTCCACAGTTGTGAACCGAATAATTGGCGTTTTAGAAGTCCACACGGCAACATCATTTTCGTTGGGCTGGTGGTCGAGCTCCTCGTACGACCTCCAGACAAACTACAAGAGCAAAAGGTTTAATGAGAAACTGTACAAAATGTTAGAAATATTTATGAAAGTTGTAGGAGTATATACGTCATCTGGGCCAATGTGGTTTAGCAGGTTGCGGTAGACTGTTATGGCGTTCCTGGGGTTTCGTTCGTAGCTCATTTTCGGAACTGCCCACCTGAAAATGTAGTTAGAAATGAATTAGTTACAACTAAACATTTCAATATACGAAAAAGGGGGAGGGAAGTGTATAAGCTTACCTTAATGTGTAGGGGAATGTGAAAGGGTTCCGGTTAATTGGAGCTAGTGTTGGCATTCTCGACCAACCCCACGCCTGAAGAAGATAGGCGCAACCATAAAATGTACACACGTCTTTTTTTGCAATTTTGCAGAGTGAACTATATAGATGGGCCAAGACAGCTGAACCCCAACTATATTCGTTTACTCTGTTAATGTTATACAACAAAGGGAGATACATAATATTTACACTGTTTCCAGTGCTTTCTGGAAACAAAAAACGACCGAACAATAGCAATAAATAACATCTAGTTTTTTGTATCCTGTGAAAGGGGAGGGAATCCTCGTCTAATACAATAGAGTCATGGTATTCCCTAAGGCGTTTTAGGTTAATACCTTGCCCCCTAGGTCTACCGTTAGGTGAAGGTTGAAGTTCTTCCACCTGTAGGGACGTGGCCAACAACTCGACGCATAGTTGGCTGTCTATATTTATGGGGCCGTTGACGGCCGTGCCATCTATGCGGAGGCCTAGTAACATATGCACGTCTTGGAGGGTGACTGTGCATTCACCAAAAGGAAGGTGAAATGTGTGGGTCTCCGGCCTCCATCGTTCTAGCAAGGCCAGAATAAACTTGGGGTCTACATGGTATGACGGGATTTTAATCACTTCTCCAAATCCACATCTTCTTAGATATTCATCAGCGAAAGGGTCGTGTGCAAAGTATGCGTGTCCATGACAACGGAACCTTGATACCTCCTGAATAGGGCTGACAATGAACCAAACCAACTCGAAAATAGTTCGAAATTCGATTTGAAAATTAAATCGTTAAACTAGGTTCATGAACCAAATGAGCTGAATATGAGCTAAAAACTAAGTTCGTTAACTAAATTATCTGAACTTGAACTATACATAGTTCGACTCGTTAGGTTCGTGAGTCAATTCGATTATATATGAGATATATTATATTGTCTTTAAGAGTATGTTTAAAGATTTGTTCTAAATCTTAGTCTCATATTTTCTTTTAATCTAACGGTTTTAATTGATAATTTATATTCTCAAGTGAGTAAAATATTTCAACGAATAATTATGCAAATAAAATTAACATCGTATAAATTCCAATCTTATAACTTTTATTTTATTTCTATATTTTTTATTTAAAAAATATTAATTTAAAATGTCAAATATATATATATATATATATATATATATATATATATATATATATATATATATATATATATATATATATATATAAAATAGACTTTAAAAAATTACTTTTAAGTCTGTGAAATAAGCGAGTTGAACCTAACAAGATAAACCTAACGAGTTGAACCGAGATATTCGTGAACTTCTAACAAGTCGAGTTTGACCTGAAAAAAAAGTTCGTGATGAACTCGAACTCGAACTCGGCCAATTCTTAACGAGTCGAGTTTGAGCTGAAAAAAAGTTCGTGATGAACTCGAACTCGAACTTGAACTCGGCTAATTCTTAACGAGTCGAACTGAGTTAAGGCGAGTTCGACTCGACTCGAATCATTTCCAGCCCTACTCCTGAACCAAATAAATAAATAACATTACTTAGGTAAAAAAATACATCAAAGTTTAGGAATGTAAAACAATAGAAGGCCTAAACACTTACGAAGTCGTCAACGTTTTCCGGGGTTCCTTGGTGGTTGTTTCCCATCGTGAGCAGAGACATTTTTTTTCGTAACTGGTTTTAAGAGGAAGACTTTGTGATGGATGAGAAGTTTTTGTGGGTTGAAGAGAAGAGAAGAGTTTGGGATGAGATCAATTTGTGGAATGCTGAGATGGTATTTATAGAGGGGAGTAAGGCATAGGATTCCTTGCATGTCTCTTGGTCTTTGTAGTATGACATGTGCAGTAAGGCATGGGATTCCTTGCTTTTTTTCTTGGTCTTTGTAGTATGACATGTGCAGTAAGGCATGAGATTCCTTACTTTTTTTCTTGTTCTTTGTAGTCTGACATATGCAGTAAGACATGAGATTCCAAGGCATGCTTGTATTGTCATGTCAATAGTGGTCTGAAGCAAAAACAATAGTGCAGAGCCATGCTAAAGAACAGTGGAAATAGAGTATAGGCTTGCAGAGTGTAGGGCATCTTTTTTCATCAGTCTAGGGCATCACAAAACAATTTAAAATTTTTATCTTTTTTTTTATTTCCAATTAAAAAAAAAGACCCTTACACTGAGGCGCCATCCCAGATGGCGACTCTCAGGTAAGGTGGGGAAAAAAATTAGGGCACACGAGATGTACTGAGGCGCCATATGGTTTGACATGTGGCCTCTAACTGAGGCGCCATCCCATATGGCGCCACCCTTAGAGGATTTTTGGAAACCCAGCTACTTTGGTAATTTACCTGAAACATTAGTTTTTTTTGTAATTTTTTTGAAAAAATAAGTTATATTAAAAAAAAAAATTCCTCATCAGCTCTACTAAACTTTTCTCTCTTTCTTACATATTCACTCAACTGATAAGAGATACACTTAATCAACATGCAAATGTCCAATATATATATATACACACACACACACACACACACACACACACACACAATTAAGAGATACACTTAATTACATTTATTTTGTTTTTGCGTGTTAATTTTTAAGGTTGCAGTGTAATGGAAAGCGTTCCAGCCTATCAAATAAGGTTGGAAGCTACTGTTTCGATTTGCTCCGATTTTTTTCCAGAAAATCAGAAAAAAAAATCGACGAACAATACTCTTTTAGAACAAATTTCTAAAAGATTTTGATCCTGAAAATCGCAAATTCCTTATTTTTCTATTTTATTTGATTTATTTTCTATTTTCATATTTTCAAAAAAATCCGAAATTTTTTGTAGAGACTTATTCTGATTTGATTTGATTTTTAGTCATATTTTCATATTTTTTAGATTTTATTTTAATCGCTTTTCTTTTTTGCCATTTTTTTTCTCAATAGGGACATTGTTGGTATTTTCCTAATTGTTGCTACATTGCTGAATTAATTCTGTGTTTTCTCATTCTTTGTTGATTTTTTTTCTATTAAATTTAACATGGCTAACCAAAGAACTCTTAGAGAACTTGCTCCCCTGATGTGAATTATAATGCTTTATGTATTGAATATCCTGCTGTTACTATACCTTTCGAATTGAAATCTGGTTTATTACACTTGTTGCCAAGGTTGAATAATCTTGCAGGTGAGGACCCGCATATGCATTTGAAAGAATTCCAGGTTGTGTGCTCTACACCTTTGTGACCTGAAGGAATCACAAAAGATCACATCAAGCTGAGAGCCTTCCCGTTTTCACTACAGGGTGCTGTCAAAGATTGGTTATACTATTTTGAGCCAATTTCTGTCACAAGCTGAGAGCATTCTATTTTTCATATTGAATTGATTTCTGAGTTGGTTGATGAAACTTGTATTGATTTGTTTGCAGCTGATTTTCCATTATTGTCTGATTTTGATGATTGTTACTCATATGATGATTGTATTGACACTAACCTTTGTTCTGTTTGTGCTGAGATTGAAGCTGCCTTGCAGGTTGACATTTTTCCTACAGATGAAGTTGTAAATGAAGCTGTTTATTGTTGAAAAGTATTTTAGGTGGGTGTTTTATCATATCTGCAGAGATTGTTCAGATATCTAGATGATTGCCGTTCAATAGTCTAACGTTCTAAGTAATGGGTTTTCAAAGAGCTATTTTTGAGTAACATATGTTTTTGTAGTAAAGAGTAAATTAGGGCAAAAATGTTTTGTTTCAAGAAAAGCATGCCAATATTAGATTTCGTTAACCCCTTATATATATATATATATATATATATATATATATATATATATATATATATATATCCGATTAATCAAGCATGTGAACCTAGTTTCAATCAATACAATCACGTATCCTCGCGAATCCGTTTATGTCTAAAGCGACTTCGTGGGTATTATTGTTTAAATCGTTAGATGATGTCTCAAACCAACAATCGAAACAATAAGCATTAATAACGATACAAAGCAAATATTAACTCCCAAATCTATGTCTAGAGTTTGGTTGTTAATAGATGAAGAAATTAGATCAAGATTTGGAAAATCTATGTCTAAAGTGATTCAAACCATAAATGCAACATTAAAAGCAAACAACTTCATCATATATTGATCATTAACCTTGTTCACATACAAAAGATCAAAAGAAATACATACAATCAAAGTTAACTACCTCTAATCTTGACACAAAAGTGATTAGCTACCCATAACCATGGTAGCTTACTTTAAAAGTTTCGGAAGAAGATGAATGAGCATCCACGTCGAAGAATCAAACTCGGATGCGAATCCAGCTTCTATTTGTAAAATATTACCTTTTGGTGAAGAAATCTCAGAATATCAAGTTGTGATGTGTAAATATGGGTTATTATCCCCAAAAAAATACTGAAAAGTACTTATATAGTACTTTAGAATCTATCACGTTCTCATTGCGAACTAATTCTTTGCCCAGCGAACCCCAATTTAAGCACCTGAAGTGCCTCTGAACAGTTAAACCGCCCCTGAGAAATATCTGAAGTTCGCTGTGCAAACGATTCTTTGCACTGCGAACTACCTCGCTTACAAGTTCGCACAGCGAGCTTATGGTCCTTTAGCTACTACCTCAAGTCTGGGATGGTTCGCTGGCTCTTCTCTGATGCTTTGCCACAGCGAACATTCACTGCTTGTTCACCCAGCAAACTTACCGCCCTTTAGTTACTGCCTCCAAATTGAGAGCATTCGCTGGGACTTCGCCAAATGTTTGCAAAGCAAACATTCACTGGCTGCTCGCAAAGCGAACATGCTGATATTTTCCTATTCCTTTGGCTTCCTTGTCCAATTGCTTGTGTCTCACACTTTGATACTTTCATGCCTAATTTCTGCACAATAACACACAAATCAAAGCAACCAAAGGTATTTTCATACAATTAAAGAAGAACATGTTTTCATGGAGTAAATCCAACAAAACAACACAAAAGAGTTGAAAAATGCCAATAATTAATGATCTATTTAAAGCAAGTTTGACATCTAACAAACTCTCCCCAACTAGATTTTTGCTTATCCTCAAGCAAAGTATGCCTCTCATTGGAAACAAGAGGATTTGCTCAAGCATTTAATTCAACCAAGAATGGATTTATGGCTCAAATAAACAAACAAATGCACACAAGCAATGATTACAACTTAGAATCGAACAATGCAAAAGAATTTAGTTTTTAACAAATATCATACAATGCTTCAAGTAACAACTAAATTATCATGCTTGAATCACTCTAACACTCCTATTCGAATAAGAATGGAAGAAATAAACGTGTTTGCACCACCGGGTAATTTCACTCACCTGAAAAATGATGCAAATACAAACCAATTCATACATCATCTAAACAATCAATAAAGAAATTATGGAAGCAAGAAGATCACTAAGGTCTTTAAAGGTTGTAGCTTGGTTAGGTTCACAACAAAGGGACATTTATAAGGCCATGGATTTAAAGTTGCCAAAGCAAAAGAAACATTCACTACACAAGGATATTTATACATTACAACTCCATCCAACACTTTCTTTTCTCTAATGCTCACCCTTCCAACACCTTTTTGCACATTATTTCTCATTCTATATTTTTTTCTCATTCAAACAAGCATGCTTTTTTTTCTTTTTCTATTTCACTATTCATATTCACAATTTTCTTTTTCAATTCTTGTTTGAAAATTTTCAAAATTTTTGAGTAACCTACCACTTTCTTTTCACTCTCCCCAACATGGTTTTTAATCAAACCTTAAGTGAATGTTCCTTACTTTTTAGGCAAGAAAAACATTTTAGAATCCCACAAAATTCAATGATGAAGTATCTTTCAATAAATGTACAAATACCAAGTTCATCACTAAAATATGATCTAAACTATTAAGCTCAAAGAAGTTAGCAAATTCTCACTACTCACGGGCAAGTTACTTTTGGATATGGTTGTGCTCATTATCAACAAATGCCTTGATCATATCTAATGCTTCCACAAAATCAAAATAATCACAAGATAAAGCATGAATCAAATGTACTCAACAAGATTTATCAGTCATCCTATGCATTTAGTAAACAATGGAGGTTTCTCACTATTTGTGGCTTTTGGACCTAAGTGATACAAGCATTCAAACAAAGTTGCAATAAGAAACAAAATTACATTTGCACAAAGAAAGGAAATTCTTAAAAATTCTAACATCCTAGGAAGAGGTAACCATGTACCTTGCCAATATTTACATGATCAAATACTATCATCACCATCCAAACTTGGGAGAATCTTAATTAGATACTTTTAGCAAATAGCAACCAATCTAGAAGTTCTCACATTTCCACACCAAAAATTGGAAACATTAAATTCCAAACAAGCATATCAACAATAAAACTACAAACAAGCATATCAACAATAAAACTATAAGAGTTGAACATTCCTAAACTGAAGAATTCAACTCTTAAACAATATATTAAAAGAAAAACAAAAGTAAAGAAAACAAAAGTTGAACATTCGTGAACTGAAGAATTCAACTGATAATAACATTAAAATGCTAATGGTGTAAAAACACCAACAAAAGTATTAGTACCCAAAAGTGGTACATACAACAACATAATCCAAAATAATCCAACAAGTAGATATTGTACATCAAAAGGGAATATAATAAACATAAACATAAATATTTCATGATCTAAGCTAACATAAAACTTAACTTTGTAGAACCAAAGGAAGTCGCCTAAGATCATGCTCAAAATATCCAATCACAAAAACTAGTCCTCATCAGACTCAGTCTCCTCCTCTAAATCAACCTCTCTAGAACCGAAAACCTCCTCAGAACCAGCTTCAGAACCAGCCTCAGAACCAGCCTTCATATCATCTCCAGCCTCCTCAGCATCCTCAGGATCATCTACATCTGCCCCCTCTCTAAACTGTGGCTTGGCCTCAGGCCAAACAGCATGAACTAGGAACTGCTCCTTAGTCATCATAGAATGCTCCACAGAGGGCTCCCCGTATTGCAGCTGCAATACCTACATATAATCTTGGATATCAATCATAGCATGCTGATTTACTGCCATCCATTCCCAGTTGTAGTTGCAGATCTCCCTCTGAAACGGGTCAAAGCCCTGGGATCCTGCAACTCCAGAACCGGAAGCACCACCAGCATCAGTACCAGCACTAGAGGTCTGTCCTCCTCTCGCTCCCTTTGGCCTGTAAAACTTATCCGCATACTTATCATTGATAGAAGACGGGATCGTAACCTGACGACGAGAGGGTACCTTTACCCTCACATGCACACATAAAACCATGATAAGACATGAAAGACCAAGGGGCAATTTTTCCGCGCCCCTGACCTAAGTCCACTCTCAACAACAGCGCGCGTCTCATCAGCTATGACCCTAGCCACATCAATTTGAGTGTTAATAAAAATACTGTGAGCAAAGTGTGAAACTAGAATGGGCACAATGGAGGTATGCGACTTCGGCTTGATGTTAGCCAACACCAAGAGAAGTACCAACTGAGCTAACGGTCACATGTCCTCCCTGCGGTATCTTCTAGGAACCCCAGACAGATTCAACTCCACCGATTTTCCTTCTAGCAGCAATGCACTAGAGATGGCCTCTACATCTTTATGTAACCTTAAATTCCTATGATACTCATCAATCTCATCTTCTCCTAAGGTGAGAGGTTTTCCTAAAACATGGTTAATGGTGTCTCGATCGAATTTTACCTCTCTCCCATACACCATAGTAGTCCACGAAAATACCTCGTCGTCATTTGGAATAGCATTAGCATAGAACTCCCTTACGAGCTCTATGTTAAAACTATCACATGGTGTGACCAATTTGTCCCACTTCTTGGAATGTATGATTCCCGCTACCACCCGGTAGGAACTTTCAGGATTGAGATTAAACCTCTTTTCTGGTAAAATGCTCCTTTTCTCAAGAGCCACATATCTGACATCTTGCTTAGCTCTTTTGAACCTCTCAGTATCATTTTGGATTGGCTGCGGACGAGATGTGCTTCCAACCTTTCACTTTTTTGAAGGATTTGCCTTAGGAGGTGCCATCTGCACATTCAGCAAACAAAACAGCAAGCCAAGCACAACATAAATTAGTGAGAAGGAACTGCACAATGAATCTGAATCAGGATCTCAACACCACAAAAATTTTAAAGTTTCTGTCATGTTCTCCAGAAGTTCGCCTAGCGAAGCCATAACGAATACTCGCCCCAGGTTCGCTTTGCGAACTCAAGGCGAATCCTGCGAATTCCAGAATTACAGGTTCTACCTTCAACAACAAATTCAAATGCAGAGCCAAATTCCTACATTAAGCGTTTATCTATTCATGGTACACAATGAGTATCAAGAAACATCACCACACCCCTAATTTGTTTAAGCAAAAAGGTTAAAATTTCACAAGTTTTCATTCTATTTCAAATTAACTCTAACCTCAATTTACTTAACTTTCAAACTTCTTGATGTTCAGAATCACATTGCGAAACACTAAAAATTAACAATAAAGAACATGAAACAGATTCACAGAGTCTAGAAGCAAGTTTTATCATTATCCCAAACAAACCCTAACAACATTTTTGCTAAAATGAACAAGGGAATGAAAACAGAAATTCAAACCTGAGCTGTGTTGAGAGGAGAGAATGGGAATTACAATTACGATTGGAGCTGCTTCACTTGTAAAGCCAAGAAGACTGTGTGTGTGCTTTTTGTGAGAAGTAGAGAGACAAGAGTGCAAAGTGAAGACAAAAGTGGAATGGGGGAAGTGTTACCCCACAAAATCTGAAAAGAAGGGGTTGAGCCTACGCAACTTTGGCCCATCCAAAATATCACTTAAGTGATGTGGCAACAAAACCTGACTTTTCTCTGTCTCCCTCAGTTCGCTTTACGAACTTCCCATTGATTATTCGCCCCAGGTTTGCGTAGCGAACTCATGGTGAATGTGACAGATTTTTGATTTTTTTCTTTTCAACACATTCTACCACAACACTTCCTAAACACAATTACACTATAAAAGCAGTAAAAGTAAAAGAATACTTACAATGTTGGGGTACCTCCCAACTAGCATTTTGTTTAACGTCGTTTGAGCCCAACGGTCCAATGCGACCTCAAGGATCGCAAAAAGAGGAACTAAAAATGATCGGGCTGAACTTCCCAACTCAAAGGCCTTCATCCAATTTCATGACCTTTTTTTCTTATAATTTTCTTTTAGAATGAAAAGTCCCAACACGACTTCATCATTGCCTCTTTCGCGTCATCATTCTTCTTTTTCCTTAATGCCACTCTTGCATCTTCTTTTTTCTCATGATAGCCATCTTCCAAAAGACTCGAACACATCACTTCTTTAAAAAAGTGTGAAACACGATTCTTCCTCACTAGTTCTCACCTTCATGATCCCCTCATCAACATCGACCAACATTTTTGAGTTTTTCATGAAGGGTCTTCCAAGGATGATCGGAGTATCCTCGTATTCATCCATGTCCATGACTACGAAATCAACCAGAAATAAAAATTTATCCACTTTTAATAACACGTCCTCAATAACACCATGAGGAAGAGTCATTGACTTGTCCGCATGTTGTAAAGTCATGTTGGTTAATTTCACCTTCATGTTCTCGAGTCTTTAGACCACGGACAAAGGAATCAAATTTATGCTATCACCAATATCGATCAAAGCTTTGCTTTCAAATTCATTACCTATAGTGATAGGTAGAGCTACTATTCCCGGATCTCCTTCCTTCCGCGGAAGTATACTTTGAACAACGGCACTACGGTTTGCATTCAATGCAATGGTTTCTTTGTCTGTATACCTCTTCTTTTTTCTAAATATGTCGTTCATGAATTTTGCATACTTTGGCATTTGTTCTAGAGCCTCGAAAAATGGAACGGTGATTTGTAATCGGCTAAATATATCTAAGAATCGGGCATAATGCTTCTCATTGTCTTTTTTTGTAGAAGCATTGGAATATGGTATTTTTTTCGATGGAATGTCACTCACATGCTCCTTTCCTGGTTTATTTTTCTTTTTCTTCTCCCCTCTCCAATTATTTTCAACTAACTCTCCCTAAACATTTTTTTTTACTTCACTCTCATCAATTTCTTTTTCTTTTTCAACCACTCCTTCTCTCTCCACAACATTTTCATCAATGCATCCACCAATCTCTCGACCACTTCTAGTAAATATAGCCTTGCAATGCTCCTTGGGATTAACTTGGGCGTTAGCCAAAAACGGCCCATTGGGTTGTCCGACTAATTGCTTAGACAATTGCCCAATTTGAGTCTCAAGATTCCGAATAGAAGCATCGGTGTTCTTTTGGTTAGAAATTGACATTTGTATAAATTGAGTGAATGTGTCTTCCAACTTTGAATTTCCACTTGTAGCTTGTGGTGGTTGAGTGTAGTTTTGATATTGTTGTTGACGATTAGAAGTTCCGACATCTTGAGGTCTCCATTGTTGTTGATAACCTTGATTACCTCTTTGTTGGTAACCTTGGTTGCCTTGTTGGTAAGGTGGTCGAGGTTGATACCCTTGGTTTTGATTTCCCGCATAATTAGCCTCTTCCACAACCGGAGGACAATACTCGGTAAGGCGATCTCCTTTACAAAGCTCACAACTCGCCACTTGTTTGTTGTTGTTGGGAACTTCTTGCATTTCTTTGACTTGTTGTGGAAGTTTTGACATTTGTTGAGTTAACAATTCCACTTGTTGTGAAAACAATTTGTTTTGAGCAAGAATAACATCATTTGTTCCCAACTCGATCATACCCGACTTCCTTTGTGTAGTAACACGATTGTGATTCCCTAGGTGATTATTGAGTGCCTTCTTATCAATAATAGCAATTGCGTCTTCGGCGCTCTTGGACATTAACGATCCACCCGAAGTAGCATCCAACAAAGTCTTGTGGACCGATTGGAGTCTATTTCGGAAGATGTGCACTTGAGTAAGTTCATCAAAACCGCGACCCTTACATTTTCGTAACATGGATTTGAACCTCTCTCAGGCTTCATTGAGAGATTCATTTCCGCCTTGAGCAAACACTGAAATAGCCATCTTTGCTTCCATGAATCAATTGTGTGGAAACAATCGTTCAAGGAACTTTTCTACAAACTGATGCGTATTTTTTTTTCCGCAAGTGTACGAACGCGTCAGAGTAATATAAAAGATTATCGTATCCACAAAGACCAAGTGTCAATCTATCGCTATCTATTGTTAAGGTGTGTATCTAAGGTGATTGAAAATAGTAGTTTTGAAGAGTGCACGGTAGTAAATAAAGTAATTAGAATTAATTGATAAAGACAGGTTCGAATGCAATTCACACAACCAATTGATAATCCAAGTACTTGCCAATAGAACTACTTACGGGCAATGTTTTCTACTTTGAAAAGAACTAATTTGACAGGAACTATCGCTTTCGCGTATTCAGAACCGAGTTGTACCCCCTAATCAAACCCTCTTATTGTCACGGATAAAAAGGCGCGCATTGCGTTAGAGTAGTAAACCTATTTTTAAGAAATATAGTATCTTGATCAAGTTGAAAAGTATTTTAACCTGGATTTTCTAAAAAAAGAGGTTCTTACGAACCAGACTTTAAACTTCTTAACGCGTCCGAAAATGGTTTTAAAATCTCTTTTCCTTTTAAATTAAAAACTCCTAATAAACTAGACAAAGCGCTTTCGCTGTTTTTGAAATAGTTTAAAAACAATTAAGTTTAGATAGGCGTTGGACGGCTTTCGATCTTACCCAACGGATTTTAAGAACAGGAAAACTTATATTGAAAGTTAAAATAGCCCTTAAGTGTTTCTACTAACAATTGTACAGATTATCGGTTCAGTTATGATCTTCACATTCTAACCTTTATAAAATTAGCCAGACATGGTAAAGTAAAAGTTCATTTTTAGATTTTTCATAAAAAAGTATTTAAGTGCGAGTGCGGAAAGTAAATGAAAGTAGTGCGAGTGCGGAAAATAAACGAAAGTAGTGCGAGTGCGGAAAATAAACGAAAGTAATGCGAGTGCGGAAAATAAACGAAATTAAAAGACAATGCAAGAAATAAAGTTGACAAAAGGTAAAGTAATAAAACCTGCTCCAATCGGAGTGGTTGAATAAAATGCGAACTGAAAGTAAAATGGCGGCAGGATTAACTTCCTTCCAGAGTGCTCCAAGACTCAATCTCACAGGCTCTTACAGGCTCGATCTCTCGAATGTAGTAACACCTCGATGTGAAGCGATTACCACTATTACACTGATATATGCTTATGAACAACTAAGCTTGGATGAAGAAAAACGAAAATCTAAAGTCCTATTTATAGGCAAGGAAACATGTGGAAAAGACAAGGATGCCCCTAGCATTTGAATTTGGAAGGGAACTCGTTTTGTTCTTGTGGCGCCCGCCACAACACCATGGCGCCCGCCATGAGTGTAAAGTTGCTTGGGCAGTTGGAGATCGTGGGAAAAAACAGTTGGGAGGAGTTTGAGACATGGCCACGTCATGGAAGACCCTGTGGCGGCCGCCATAGTGGATGCCATAAGTGCAAAATGCTGATTTTCTCTATTTTAGCTCATTTCGGCTCCTTTTTCGCTCCTTTTCTCGCTCGGGGCTCCGATTAGACTAAAAACCTGAAAACAAAGAAAAACATAATAATAAAATAATAAAATGACATTAAAAGACTAAGAATGCATGCGAAATCGGAGTAAAAAATACGGTGAAATTCAGTGTCATCAAATTCTCCCACACTTAGACCTTTGCTTGTCCTCAAGCAAAACATTTAAAGCTCAAAGTGAGCAAACTATTGCTGACACGTGATTCGGGCAAAAAGGGCTTCTAAGTTCAAGTCAGGATGCAGTGACAGGTACTAAGTGAACCAAGGGTATCGTAATGACACTTATCCGCATAGGCGGACATAAACTTCATTCTTATATTAATCAACCGTATCATCCCACAATAACTAAGCCTACCTCTTCATCTCTTTTTGGGTCCTTTTCATTCAGGCGCAATCACATTAAGCCCGTTATCCGTACATGTTTCATAGTAGAGTGACCTGTTAGTGATTCTGATCCAAAACATAGGGTTTCTGGCACATAAGACTGTGTAAACCCTTTTATTTAACCCAAATGCAGTTGTGGGGGATCGGATCGTAATCCGCCCTACCGAGTTCAGCGCCAGATACCTCTGAACCAACTAACAATGGGTGAGCTAAAATTATATATATATATATATATATATTTTTTTTTTGTGGCAACAATTCAACTTTTTGGTTTAAACGACCTTGTGAGGGTCATCTATCCGGAGCTTTGCCTTTTTCTTTATTTAATTTACTGGATCATTCACTTATGTTCATCGGTCCCCTACGTAGAACATGCTTAGGCCGGAGCTGACTGCTGAAATAAACTACTTAGGACAAATTTGGAAATGATAATTAAGGCCATGGTACATGGGGTTTTGGAATGATTCCTATATTCGTGAAGTCTACGGTGCTAAAACGATACTAATGTTTCAAAAAGTTCACCTAAGTCACCACATCCTAATCCAAACCTGTCTTAAAGCCCAAAAAACGTGTAGAACAACAATGTTTTCTTTTTGCAAATTTTTTTTTTTTTTTTTTTTAGGGCTAAAAAAATGGGGGAAAATGAGGGTGCACTAGGGATACACTGTACTGGTGACTCGTCAGACTCATGCATTTTCTAGAAAAAAGACATAGACAAAAACAAGAAATAAACAACTAACTAAAAATGGAAATAGAAAGCAATAAAATCCCCTCCCACACTTAAATCGAACATTGTCCCCAATGTTTCGAAATAAGATAAGGAGAGTAACCTGTAAAACTACTGATGTGGACCACTGGTGCCCTCGTCGTCATGCTGGGAATGCCTGTAGTGGACAAAGCAACGCTCTCTCTGGGCGTCATTCCTGAAAGTCACATGCATGTCGTCAAAATTCTGCATTCTGCACAGAGTTAGGAAGAAGATCCTGTAAAACACAAACATTTCAAACATTAGTCCTGACAAAATATAACAAGAAATAAAATAAAACAAAATGTAGAAAAAGTAAATAAGGTAAGAAAATCATGGGTTGCCTCCCATGCAGCGCTTGTTTAACGTCGTTAGCTTGACGACTGGAACTTATACATCTCTTGTCGGGATTGGTGGATCGCTTAGAGTGTGGCTGGAGTAGGTTGTTGGAATGTCTCCTCCTTCGTAGAGCTTCAGTCTTTGTCCATTGACGATGAATGGTTTACATGTCTCGTTTTTTATTTCAACAGCTCCAGACCTCAGAATTTTTGATACTTTGAAGGGGCCGGTCCATCTTGAACGGAGCTTTCCTGGGAAGAGCCGTAGCCTAGAATTGAATAGGAGAACAGGGTCGCCTAAGTTGAAGTCTTTTCTTACGATTCTTTTGTCGTGCCAAGCTTTTGTTCTTTCTTTGTATATTATGGCATTCTCGTAGGCTTGCTGTCTGAGTTCTTCCAATTTGTGGATGTCCAGGATACGTTTCTCACCAGCAGTTAGGTAATCCAAATTCAAAGTTTTAATGGCCCAATAGGCCTTATGCTCTAACTCAAAAGGTAAATGACAAGATTTTCCATAGACTAGTTGGTAGGGGGTTGTTCCTATAGGGGTTTTGAAAGCGGTCCTGTAGGCCCATAAAGCCTCTTGAAGCTTTTGCGACCAATCTTTTCTGGATACAGAGACAGTTTTTTCTAAAATTTGTTTAATCTCCCTATTAGATACTTCCACTTGGCCACTAGTCTGTGGGTGATATGGTGTTGCTACTCTATGCTTAACTCCATACTTGCTCAAAAGCTTATCAAATATTCTTGATATGAAGTGAGATCCTCCATCACTTATAACTAAACGGGGTGTTCCAAATCTGGGGAATATATAATTTTTAAATAATTTAATCACTACTCTAGTGTCGTTTGTGGGTGCAGCTATCGCTTCAATCCATTTAGACACGTAGTCTACTGCAACTAAGATATACTTGTTTCCTAAAGATGGTGGGAATGGTCCCATGAAATCTATACCCCATACGTCGAAGAGTTCTACTTCTTGGATGTTTCTTAAAGGCATTTCGTCGCGTCTTGAAATATTTCCTGTGCGTTGGCATCTATCACATTTGACAATGTAAGCATGGACATCACGCCACATGGTAGGCCAGAATAGGTCAGCTTGAAGAATCTTGGCGTAGGTCTTAGAGGTGCTTGCATGTCCACCATAAGGCGCAGAGTGACAATGCTGAATTATACTTTCTACCTCGTCTTCTGGAACGCAACGACGGAAAATGCCATCTTTACCTCTCTTGAAAAGAAGTGGCTCGTCCCAATAGAAGTTTCTAACATCACTTAAGAACTTCTTCTTCTTGTGGTAATCGAGATCAGGGGGTATGATATCAGCAGCTAGGTAATTAACAAAATCAGCGTACCAGGGCACGTTACTTACAGCTAAGGATTTTTGAAAGTGCTCATGAGGGTCTGGTTTTTTACCTTCAATGGTTTCCAACTGGGCTATCAGTCTATCATAGGCAAAATCATCATTTATGGGTACTAATTCAGGATTCAGGTATTCTAGCCTAGATAGGTGATCGGCTACTACATTTTCTGTGCCTTTTTTATCTCGGATATCTAAGTCGAACTCTTGTAGCAGCAAAATCCATCGAAGTAACCTGGGTTTAGCATCTTTTTTACTTAGTAGGTAACGGATGGCAGCATGATCGGTGTAAACTATAATTTTGGCTCCTACTAGATATGATCTAAATTTGTCTATACCGAAAACTACCGCTAGGAGTTCTTTCTCGGTTGTTGCGTAATTGAGCTGGGCGGCGTCTATGGTTCTACTGGCATAATATATTACATGTAATCTTTTATTTTTTCTCTGACCTAGAACGGCTCCTACAGCATAATCACTGGCGTCACACATTATCTCAAATGGTTCAGACCAATCAGGGGGTTTCATAATGGGTGCTGAAATCAATGCTTGCTTCAAAAGGTTGAATGCTTCATTGCATTTTTCATCAAAGATGAATTCAGCATCTTTCATTAACAGGCCAGTTAAAGGTTTTGTTATTTTGGAGAAGTCCTTGATGAAACGGCGGTAAAATCCAGCGTGTCCAAGGAAACTTCTAACTTCCCTGATAGTCTTGGGTGGTTTTAGGTTCTCTATAACTTCTATTTTTGCTTTATCTACCTCTATACCTCTTTCGGAGATTATATGTCCTAAAACAATTCCTTCAGTCACCATGAAATGGCATTTTTCCCAATTCAGCACAAGGTTCACCTCCACACATCTTTCCAGGATTTTCTCAAGGTTGATAAGACAATTTTGGAAATCAAAACCGCAAACCGAGAAATCATCCATAAATACTTCCATGATTCCATCTAGATAATCTGCAAAGATTGACATCATGCAACGTTGGAAAGTAGCAGGGGCATTACAAAGTCCAAAAGGCATTCGTCTGTAGGCAAAAGTTCCAAAAGGGCATGTAAAGGTAGTTTTTTCTTGATCTTCTGGATGTATAAGTATTTGGAAGAATTCCGAATACCCGTCTAGATAACAGAAGTAAGAATGTCTGGCAAGACGTTCTAACATCTGGTCTATGAACGGTAAAAGGAAATGATCCTTCCTAGTTGCTTTATTTAACTTTCTATAGTCTATGCACATACGCCAACCTCCTTCTATCCGCTTTGCTATTTGTTCACCTTTCTCATTTTGCACAACTGTGATGCCTCCCTTCTTGGGTACCACATGCACAGGGCTCACCCACTTACTGTCCGAGATCTGATATATTATACCTGCTTCTAGCAACTTCAGGACTTCCTTCTTGACAACATCACTCAGTATAGGGTTTATCCTTCTCTGGTGCTCTCTGGAAGGTTTTGAATCTACTTCGAACGAAATCCGATGCATGCATACGGATGGACTTATACCTTTCAGATCAGAGATATTATATCCTAAGGCTGAGGGATATCTTCGTAAAACGTCCAAGAGTTGATCTGTTTCTTTTTGTCTCAAGGCAGCACTAACTATAACCGGACGATTCATTTCTTCATCAAGAAACTCATATCTCAGGTTCTTAGGCAGTTCCTTAAGTTCCAAGGCTGGTTTAATAGGGCAAGGCATAGGATCTGGGGTAAGGGATAAACATTCGTAAAGGTTATCATCGATGTAGGGTTTCTTATAATTGTCATCTTCCAAAATAAGAGTTGATGGCAGCTTAATTGTTTCAATGACTTCTTCTTGCTCTATGATGAAGTATGAAATATGTTCTTTAAATGCAGCCCTCAAGTGTTTCAATTGGATTCTTAGATTTTTCATAAATTGGCCATAAAGTCATGCACTTGAAAAGGTAAAAAACTTAAAAAACTTCTAAGTGTTTTGAATTTTGCAACAACTTGAAACCTCAACTTTCAACATCGATTTCTTCCACTTCAAGAAAGCTTTTGGCTTCAAATTTTCATCAACTTGTAGTATCAAATGCCACATTTAAATGCAGCCCTTAAGTGTTTCAAGTGGATGCTTGAGGATGAAGTTACAACCTTGGAAAGTTGGTCACTTGATCATGGATTTTTGTACTTGGTGAAATTTCAAAAACCCTAATTTTGACAATTTTGATCTTTTCCTTGATTTTATTGATTTAGCTTGATCAAACTCAAATATTTTCCACATTTTCATGATTCTTGACTTGAGAAGTCCTTGGTTGACCAAAAATGTCAAAAGTAAAACTTTGACTTTAAGCATCTGTTGATTTTTCATCAGTTAAATTAAAATTATTCAACTATCAATAGGTCAAACCTATTGAGCCAATTTAATCACATGAATGGACCACAAAGATGTATTTGAAGCATTTGAATCATTTTCCAAGCCATGAGATCATGTTTTGGTCAAAAAGTCAACATCAAACTGTCTTTGACCAAAACCCTAATTTGAAGCACATGATGAATTGGGACTTGATAAACTTGAATTGATGCAAACTTAAACTTGATTGTTGATGGAGGGATTCTCTTGATCAATATGCTTGAGTTGAGGATCTTGAGATGTTGAGGATCCCACTAAACCCTGATTTATTAACCATTTGAACTCCTCGATGCAAAACCCTAACTTGTAAACAAAGCAAGCAAAATATATTTTTGTATTTTCTTGGGATTGGCAATGCATAAAAGACACACACAAGAAGTGATTGATGCTAATGCAATTGATGCAAATGAAGGTGGGATCTTAGGGGTAAAAATTAGGGTATAACAAAAATATTTCAGAAGCTTATGAAGTTACTCTTCCATCAACAGATATCACATTCTATTTTTCCAATTAAAGAAATTTTCTGATAAGGACGGTTAATTCCTCATCATCAGACATTCCATAAGAATTTACTTCAATAGGTTTTTAGGAAGGGTGATCTGTTTGATAGCTTTTCATCTTCTAATTCAATTTATTTTCTTTGGAGATTGCTAAATAAACCTATAAGACACAATAGACTTAAGTTGTATAACTTCTTGAATAATTGTGAATTTAGGTTTGAATCCAAGGACAATCTTTTCAGAATTTTATTGGAGAGATTAGATGAAGTGTAACTAGACAAGCTTCTTCACTGATTCCCACAAATATGAACACAAAGATTCAAAGATAGTCTGAGCATTAGACGTATCAATGATGTTTTTGATACACTCAGAATCGAGATAGAGCACCTACCATAATTCATCTACCTCTAAAGATATTTTTAATAAGCTTTTTCTAAGCTGGTGAGAGAGACTTTCAAACTTTGATCATTCCTACACTATCAACTTCTATAGTAACACCTTTCTCAAGGATATTATATAGACCTTCATCAAAACCCTGTATCAAGACCAATGAATTAAAAATATATTTAGCTTTTCAATCATTTAAATTCAGCAGAATGACCCTTTGAATATGGTAGAAAAAGCAATGTAATATTTTTCACGTGCCACTTGATTCCTTCTTGAGGAAAAATACACAAGAAGGGGGGGGGGGGGGTTGATTTGTGTTTTCTATTTTCTTATTTTACTTCTGACCAGAGTTCAGAATCTAAACTTGTGTTTAGATTCTGATTATATTAAGCAGCAGAATGTTAATAGAAGTAAATAAATAATAACATAACACACATAGATTTATACTGGTTCCTCCCAACTGAGAGTAGTTCATTCCCCTTGCAACACAAAATATTTTCACTATAATCAAATCATGATTACAATCGCTTATGCATTCAGCATAAGACTTTACATTGCTCAGACCCTAAGCCTTAGACTTCTTGCTTAAAACCCCAAGGCTCAAGACTTCCTTGCTTAGACCAGCAGCCTAAGACTTTACTGTTCAAGTCCCTTAGACCTAAGACTTCCTGCTTAAACCCCTCAGGTTCAAGACTTATGCTTAAGCCCTTCGGGCCCAAGACTTCTGTTTAGATTCCACGAATCTAAGACTTCCTGCTCAAACCCTCTGTCCAAGACTTCCTTGCTCAGGTTTCACGAACCTAAGACTTCTGCTTAGACTCACAATCTAAGACTTTTTGCTCAATCAATCCACTTGATTAAGACATTCAATGCTCTAGCACATAGCAGGAGACTTACATGGCTCAAGCATCTTGGCGAGAGACTTAGTTGCACAATCAATCCACTTGATTAAGACTTTTAATGCTTTAGCACATAGCAGGATACTTACATGCCTCAAGCATCTTGGCGAGAGACTTAGGTGCTTAAGCACATAGCAAGAGACTTTATCTAAACTGCTAAACAACATGTTCAGCAGAATAGAGAACAAGGTGTCCTTGATACAAATATTAGAGGTACAGGGAAATCACCATAACAAAGACCTAAAGCTTTTAAGATTTCTAAGATATTCAATGTTTAAGAAATCTTAAGGCTTTTACAATTTACAACAAATAATAGAAGATTCTGCATACTCGATTGTGTTACTTCATTGTTGATATTGTTATTCCTCCATTTGATTGATCCTTGTTAAAGATTCAATTTGAACCTTCAACTACTTATATAGCAGTTGCAGAAGACTAGCCGCTGTAAAAGATAACTTGATTAAGTGTCTTTTCTTTCTCCATAGTACAAGAGACATTGGAGATAGATACACCAAAAGATCTTGATCCATTATGTAACATGTTTAACCATTGTGTCTTCCATGAGATCTTGTACTATAAAGCCGTTGATAGTAGATATCCGTAAAGCATGCCAACTCTTCTTGAGCCTTGTGATCTTAGACTGTAGCTGACAAACTGATTTGACAATGTAACTTGCTTTCTGTAGTATAGATAACTTCAGCTTTATCACTAACTCTGAATGATCACTAGAAGCCAATTACATTCACCAAGTGTAGAGACAATATGTTGCTTCTTCTGATGCTGAGACCTTGAGCTTCAGAGTCTACGCCAGACATCACTTAGAGAGTATTCTTCAGATTCTACACCACCAGAAGCTAGTAATTTAGCTCATTTCAAGTGCGTCCTCATATCAGATTCTGAATGAATATCTTTAAGCATTAGATCCTGCATACTTGAAACACACATCAAATAATACCATTGTTCTTTTAATACTTTTGTTATCATCAAAATACAAGGATTATATGTCATGAACAAATCTTGTTCTAACATAGCATGTATCATAAAGTAGTTCATAACATATATAAAGTAGACATGGTAATATAACATGCTACAAGGACCATAGGCAAAGTTATTACACGTTCTTCCTCAATATATATCACTTCCAAGTCTCATAGAACATCCGTCCGATCATCCTATGGTGGGGGTTCACCAAGCTCAAGAGGAAAATATTCAACAGAATAACTCATAGAGACTTCTCTCTACGTCATAGTACTCTACATTATCTTCCTAACGCATCCGTTCTCGCATCAATTGAAGCTACCACTCCCATTTTATGGTGGAAATAGGAAACAAGGTATTTAAATTCACTTTAAGTTCACCATACCTGAAATTCTAGCATAGCAGATAGCAGATGTCCTAACAACATGTCACGATATTGTTCTCTGTATAACTTTAAAATAAGGACAAAATAAACAAACTGATATTCTGAATATTAGCAACAGATTTACAACAGATGTTTCAACATCTGTTACGACATGTTAATCAATACTAAATTGTAAATTGCAGAATGATAAACAACAAAGAATATGATGACCCAGTTCAGTGCAAATCACCTACATCTGGGGGCTACCAAGTCAGGAAGAAGAATCCACTATCAGTAGTATAGTTTTATGTAAACAACCTATGGTTTACCTATCACTACCCAATGAAAACTTTATCATTATAAGTAACATCTAATTAATAAGAGAAACACATCTCACTCCCTAAATCACAACCTATGATATCTAACAGTTACAATCAACAACAACTGCATCATCCTACTTAAAAGACACCTCTTTCAATGCAAAGTTCAGCCAAGCATTCTTGACTAACAAACCTTCTTGAATTTGCTTTAAAGCTTCATCCAAGTACAATACATGATTCATTACCTAAAGGTTTCTGAATCTGTATAAACAACTATGTCTACCACAATGTATCCAACCGATACAAAGGGAGACTTATAACACAAGAAAGTCCTATGACTCTCAAACCCTAAATCCTATTTTCTACTTTACAAAAGTATTATAAAATAGGATTCCTTAAGTCTATTTCTATCCTAGGTCTTGGTCTTCCTTTTATAGTCTTTTGTCTTGGGCTTCATATCTTCCGTCCTTGATCCACTGTAAACTAAGCCTTGAATCTTAGAACATAATTAAAACAACCTGCTGTATTTGCCCAGATGTCGAGTCTTCGTGCTAGGGCATTTCATTCGACATCTTTGTTTTTTGGCAGAATTCTTCATGTTTGATCATCTTGTTCTTCATTAAGTTTTAACCAAAATTTAGTCAAACCACAAGAGCTTTCAATACCATACATGATAGTTTATCAACATCATACTATTAATCATTGGCATAAATCCATGTTTCTACCTCTCTATCAAATAGAGCATTAAAATATTTTTCCAACGCATTCGACCACACGTTAATCGGAGTTACAGTTCTCGAGTTATGGTGAAAACAAGAATCAAACATTTTCTCAATGTTGTCAAGTTCGCTTAGCGAGCTCTAGTGAACTGGTAGCAAACAGACTTCGTTGAGAAAACTCCTAGATAACCAAGTTAGTAGAAGACTTCCCCTGACTTCGCTTAGACAGTGTCAAAACACTACTAGGACATGTTTGAATGAGGAATATATATATATATATATATATATATATATATATATATATATATATATCAATTGATATTTTATCTTCTAATATCAATTGAGTAATTATTAATGTTACAAAAATATCCTCTTTTGTAGTTATTAATAATGGTCTTTCTCTTTTAATAAAAATTTATTTCTTCAGAGTCCAATGACAACATTTAGAGCATTTATGAGCTCAAATTGTTCCAACGAATAAAAAATGGAGTACATAAGAACTCAGTTGATATTAACTGACAACCAATTAAACATTTAAAGGGATATTAAATATTACTCTATAATACTTTATTTTCTAACCAAAAATATATATTATTTGATATAGTAGATAATTGTTCATTGAATATATATGCCTTGTTTCACATAAATAGTATAGCTACTATTTAAAAATAAATCTCCCTATTGTAAAATATTTAGCATATAATATATTTTTAAATGAAGATATAACATATAAAGTTTACCCGATTAATTTTTTATTTTTATATTGAATTAAAAAAAGATAAAAAATAAATATTAAAACTTAATATAAATAAAGGACAAACAATTGGTCAATTTTATTTATAAATAAGAATCGATGGAGGGGACTGGTGCATTATCAAAACTTTTTTTTTTATAAGCTAAAATTCATATAAGATTAGGGGTACAATAAGGGGACCCCAACCCGTATACAAAAAACTCCAACCTCAACATCAAGATCTACAAAAAATCACTGGGGCATTTAACCCAAGTGTAATAATTACAGGTATGAAATCTATTGTGCACCCTACCTATCCAATTCTATGAGAAAAAAAGAATATGATTTGTAATCGTATCCAAGTCCCAAAATTCATCCTTAAAAATGATGTAGTTTCTGGATGTCCAAATGGACCAACAAATAATCAACCACAAACCGACCGAGTTACTAATTGAGAACTTTCTTCCTACACACCCAGACACCCAACATGAAAAATGATTTAACAAAGAACTAACCGCGATATCTAGAATGCCTAACCATTTGCAAACGAATTTCCAGATAAGGACAGATTTATAACAACGGAAAAAACTTGTTTTCTTTTAATTTCAAGTTTTACATACAATCAACTGAGAAATAGATCATCAAACCAAAGTAAGTTTCTTTGTTTATTTTTTATATTTTCACTGAATTTCTTCAAATTAATAAAAGAGTCTAATGGGGAAGTAGGTTTATTTTTTTAAAAAAATAAATGATGAATTTGAGATCCGTAATTGTGCTAAGTTACTGTTTGAAATCAATTTTTAAATAAATTTTCTTTTTTAATTAATGCTTAAATTTATTGAAGTGCGTTGAATTTTAAATACATTTTCTATATCTTATTAACTTACGTTTTTGTGGGATTAAAATCTTTCTTTTGTTTGTAATAAGATTAAGAACTTTTTGCCGAAAAAATATTTTTTTTGAATTTGGAATTGTAATACTGGTGTGCCTCCTTTTTGAACTCAGTTTTGAATTCAGTTTTCACCATATTTGTTTAGATCTTCTAATTCAAATTTTAAATTTGAAACTCAAAATTTCTAAATTTTTAAAATATTGTGAAAAAAAGTTAATTTTAACAATTTATCAATTGTGTTTCTCAGAAATTTTTCTAAAATTTTGGCACGCAGATACTAGATGTCGAGATAGATGTTATAACTCTGGGATCAAGACAGTTTGATCACACAAGTAAATATGCATAAACTTAAATGGCAGAAAGATAAAATAACACCACTAATTGTTAACCCAGTTCGGTGCAACTCACCTACATCTGGGGGCTACCAAGTCAGGAATGAAATCCACTATAATAGTATTAGTTCAAAGCTAAACTCCCCCATTTACAACTTATCACCTAATCACTATCCGTGCTAACTTTTACCTAGGAACTTCTAGATATGAGAAACCCCTCTCACTTCTTACCAGTCACAAACCAGTGACAATTCAACAACACGAAAATATAAATGACACACTTCCAAGACAATACTTAATTTTGCTTAAAAGCTTCAACTAAGAACAATACACTCTTGCTTAAAAGCTTTTGAGTGAATAATTAATAATGAACAATCAGTCAACTCAATGCATCAAACCTGATACAAGAGTGACATATAAGCAAAACACACTAAACCCTAAAACAACACCAAGACACGGCTAATCCCAATTCTCCAAAATTTTCCAATATCCAAGTTGCAATAGGTTTACCTCCTTTCTTTAAATAACCTTCAGACCTCGTGGGCTTGGGCTTCTTGATGCGCAAATCATCAGGAATCAACTTTCAATCATTAGCATAATTTCCTGCACAATAATACAAAAAAAAAATACAAAGTTTCCTAAAAAGGTTCAAAGATCCTTTTTACGAAAACCAACACAATCTGTCAAGACAGAAGTTCCCAAAATATGTCTCCTTGGATAATGCAAACGTTTGAATTAAAACACACTCAAAATCCACACTAAAATACCAAAACAGTCCAGCCCTCGACTTATGGTATAACATGTCCTAACACATGTCACAATATCATGTTGAACATGATGTCTGACTGTCATGACAGAACATCTAGCTTAATATCTTGCTGTCGACATGTTTTACTAAAATGAGTGCCAATCCAAAATCCACATAACATACATTTTCAATTAGTAATCATATTGTAGCTACAATAATAAGCATCACTGCTTCAACAATAACCGTAATCACATAGCCCACAACTGCATCTTTGACAACTAAAACAATTTAATCTCATGATTTGATTTTCACAATTGTTATTTTTTCTATAAGCTTTCATTTGTATTTTGTTTAAAAATTGGCTTGTATGGTATAGTTTAAACGTAGGTGCTCAACTCCTTAACTTAAAGATGAAGTAATAAAATACATTAATCACCTAATTTAGTTTAAAGAATTTATATTGAAAAAAACCTTATGATATATAAAAAAAGTTATACATGTTTTATTTTATAATTACTCTTTTAGCTTATTGATATAATTTATAGGATTTATGATCCCTAATTGTTAGTTTCTTTTATAAAATCAAATCTCGAATTAATTCTATTATTCATAAATCAATGTTCAAATTTATTCAAAAATATTGAATATTTAGTACATTTGCTATATGTTTATTAATTTTCTTTATTGTGGGCTTGAATTCTTTCTTTATTTTGTAAAAAAATTTAGAAGAACATCTTGATATGTTTGTAGGATATGTGCATTAAAAAAGTATTGAGAAATATATTACTACTTCCGGTCCTTTTTATAAGGAACATTTCACATTTTTAGATTCATTAAATAATTAACGTATCTAGTCTATAATGCAGACCAGATACATTAATTATTGAATGAATCTAAAAAAGTAAAATGTTCTTTATAAAAAGAATCGGAGAGAGTAGTTAGTAATCATGATTGCGTTCTATATCAATAATTATAGTCATAACATTATGCGTGGCAACAACTCTAATGAATGCAATCGTAATTTAAAACTATGATATGTTTTTTTAAAATATTACTTTTTCTTTATATTCCCATCGGTATTTTATTTTAGAATTTATTTTTAAGATTTATTTTCAACCAAGGTTCTTAGCTTTTGAAATTCTAAAAGAAGTAGTAAAATGCATTAATCAGAATAAAAAATAGTTTTAAATATGTTATAGTAGAAAAATTATGATAAAAGAAATTAATATATATTTTATTTTATAATAACTCTTTCAATCTCATGAAGCAAGTCATTATTAAGTGAAATTTATAAAATAAAATATTTTATTGTAAACTTAAACTAGATCGCCTTTAATTTAAAGTTACAAACATGTTCTTTATCCTTCTTTTGCTAATCAAATTGGTTATTTATATTTAAAAAATAATTATTATTATCATTAAACAATTATTTGTAATATTTTAGACAATTGTTACCAAAATAATTAATAAGTCAATAACAATACTTGAGTTGAATTTGAAATTTTTTGCATGTTTTAAAATAGATATAATGTTTCAGGTATAGTGTTTAAAAATTTGTGTTGCACTTTAGTTTTTCCAACATTTTATTTTCACATATTTTCACATTCACTAAAAGTGAATTCATTTTTTTTTAAAAATTTTGACCCATCCTTTTTCACTCTTGTTTAATTATTTATACTCTTACTTTCAAAATTATTTTCCACTTGTCCCACAATCAATCTTTATTCATGAAGTCTTTGATTCTAATTCTTTTATGATTTTTATTTGTGTGCTTCAATCTTGCCTTCTTCATGGTTTTTATCCTCTTTCTTCAATATTACTTGCTCGTGGTGCTCCCTTGTTATCTCTAATGGCAACGTAATACATTTCCGTCTCTAATCTTTGTATGTGATAATATTATTATTATTTTTTTCTAATATATTAAACAAAGACGAATGTATAAAAGATATTGTATACCAGGAACATAATATAAAATTTCATGCACAATAATAGGAATAAAATACAAAGTTTTTTAAAAAAGTTCAAAGATCATTTTTACGAAAATCAGCGCAATATGTCAAGACAGAAGTTCCTAAAATATCTTTCATTGGATAATGCAAACGTGTGAATTAAAACACACTCAAAACTCACACTAAAATATCAAAACAGTCCAGCCCTAGACTTCTGGTATAACATGTCTTGGCACATGTCACAACATCATGCTGAACATGATGTCTGATCGTCATGACAGAATATCTGACTTAACATCTTGTTGTCAGCATGTTTTACCAAAATGACTGCCAATCCAAAAGCCACAGAACTTACAATCTCCCATTTTGACAAATTTTGGCTATAACATGCCTAGCACACATCAGAGGCACACACAGCAGAATCAAAATAGAAACACCAGACATCAAGAACCACAACCACAAACATAATACTGACAAGGCAATAGAGCACACTAGACAACACAATATCAAGACATCTAGTCTGACATCACAGATAAACCAGAACAACACAAGCTACATGAGAACATGTAAGCTTTGTATAAATTGCAACTTTGCATCTACAGAACATCAGAGATTACAACTCCTTCAAACTCCAGAAATCTCCAGAGATCAGATGTCAAGACATGTGGTCTGACATCACATTAACACAACTCCAACACAGCAACCTCAGACATGTCCATTACTCCCCCTGTCACACATAACCAATAGTCCCCCTCAAAGGAAAATCCAAATCACCAGAAAATCCAAACTATGAACTATCCAAGTTCACACATCAGAGGCACATGCAACAGAAGAAAAATAAGCCTGACAAATAAACACATCAAGAAAGATGTCAGAACATCTAGTATGATGTAACACCCTTTTTTCTACCCAACAAAATGACACCATAGTACGGAAAAATAATCAGAGTAACATCCCAAAAAGGGCATCACATAACGTCACAATACGTCATAATAACCACCTGTCCCGTCACACGGGTTTTACCATCATAAGTTAATTAAACACCACGCAGCGGAAAAATCAAGTTTAAACAAAACTTTTATAATTCAAAACTTCTCAAATAAAACTCATGAAAAACATCATGTCCACAAAACAAAAGAACGAAATCGTTCGACTCAAACGTCCCGACCCGATGTTACATATCAAAGCAAGACCCTCTAATCGACGGAGAAATAAAAAATGCTTCAAAATAAATCTTCAAGCGCCAAAGGAGCTAAACCTGATCACCTGCACGTTACCCACGTGGAGGCAACATTAAAACAGGCAGGGTGAGTAATCACGAAATCAATATATAAGATATGCGTAAAAGACAAAGCACAACACAACACAACATCAAAACATCAATAACCTCAAGAATGCATCAATCACACCAATCTCATGCAATGCCACATAGTATGCAATGCAACGTCAGACTCATGTATGTGGTACCAACATCGTCATAATCGATGGACACTGGGCCATCACACTCCAAAGATCCCCACCAATAGGATCGATTCTACACAAGAACCGGAGCACGTCATAAAAACACTTCAATCCACACAATGGGATTGAAGCCACCAAATGGACCGAAGTCCTACTATGCCATGAATGCATGATGCAAAATCGTCATAATAAACATCGTCATAAAATCGTCATGGTTGCATCATCATTCATGAATTCATCATCAAATAAAACGTCATAACAGCACACCAAGTCGCACTCGTCAAAGTTCATCATCATAACTCACAATGCGTCATAGTTAGTTTATCACATAAATTCCCGATTTTTATCCCATTTATCGTCATTACTGGATTACTAGTGTCTTATTACATCAATATAACCCCATATCTCAAGGAAGTCACGTTACAAGCGAGATCGGGACAGAAATCGCGAGAACGGAAAATTCTGCACATGTCTCTGCCCATACGCGTATGAACCTCCCTAATACGCGTATGAACCTCCCTAATACGCGTATGGATTTAATTCACGCCACCCCATACGCGTACTGCCCCATCCCTTACGCGTATCAGCAGAGAGGATTTTTCCTCTCCATTCTCCTTCAGATCTCCTTACGCGTACTGGCTAGCCCATACACGTAAGACTCGTTTCCCCAATCCCATACTCGTACTGCCCTCATCAATACGCGTATTGCCCAACTCCTCTACGCGTATGATACGCAAATCAATAGAGGGCCGCGTTAGCCCTTGGGAACAGGTGCGTACGCTACACGTATCACCTTGGGAATGTCCCCATACGCGTACTTCCTTCCCTCATACGTGTATTGCCCTCATTCATACGCGTATCACCTTCTTCCATACGCGTATCACCAGAGACTCCTCCAAAACTCAGAAATCGCATCTGAACACAAAGTGTCTCCTTCCAGCACATTCAATCCATCAGAAACAGTCTCAATTCAACTTCGATTCATCCCAGATCTATGTTATTCATCTTACTTCATCATCTACATCAATTATGCTTAATTACTACGTCTGAATTTAGTTATTATCAGGTTCGATTTATAGATCCGGTTATTAAAGGTTCGTCACAACATCAATAAATCGTTCAACATCCAAAAACACAGAAATTTTCACCAGATTCGTCATAAAAATCACATACATCAGATCACGAAAATACTCAACAGATTCATCACAGATCCACACGAATTCATCAGAAAACAAAAACACATGGTTACTTCTACCTTAAACCCATATCAAACATATTAACCCGGATTACCCCCCATACCTCGAAATTTCAGCAGAAATTCTTCGTTCTCCGGGGTTCTATGGTTGATTCCTCAATCTAGCCTCCTCTCTCTTCAGATCTCTAATCTCCTTAGGGTTGCCAAAAATTCTGATCTTAAAACCCCCTAATTCTCTTTTGTTAAACCTATGGGTTTTTGGGCCTTAATCCCTGTTTACCAAATTATCCTCCACTAACCCCCCTACATTACCGTCTTACCCTTAATGACCTCCTAATTATTTTAATTAACAATAATAATAATAATAATAATAATAATAATCTAAAGTAATATTTTAATTATTCAAATTATTTCAATACTATTATTAATAACATAATCTAATTAAATTAATAATTCTAAGGTCTCCATGCTCCCTTAACTCGAGGCTACCCCACAAAATCTCTTAATTCCTCAACGTCACAAGGTCATCGCAAAGCACCAAAACACCGCATAGTCATAATAATTAAATAAATAAATATTATAATTATTTGGGGCGTTACAACTCTCCCCCACTTAAAGAATTTTCGCCCTAGAAAATTACCTGAAGGAAATAGAGTTGGATACGACTCCTTCATCTGATCTTCACGTTCCCAAGTCCAACTTTCGCCAGCTGGTCCACCCCACAACACCTTCACCAAGGCTATGTCTTTACCCTGCAATTGCTTCATTTCACGACCATCAACCCGCATAGGCAACGCTTCCACAGTCAGATTATCCCTCATTTGTACATCATCCATTTGAATCACATGCGACGGATTTGGAATGTACTTCCTCACCTGAGACACATGGAACATGTCGTGTAAATTCCCAAGCGTCGACGGTAAAGCAATCCAGTAGGCTACCTCTCCTACCCTCTACAAAATTTGGTAAGGACCAACAAAACGTGGAGTGAGCTTCCTAGACTTCAAAGCTCGACCCACCCCAGTCACTAGCGTCACCCTCAAAAACACGTGATCTCCCTCGTGGAATTCAAGTGCTTTCCTCCTCTTATCATGGTAACTCTTCTGACGACTCTGCGAAGTTTTCATCCTTTCTTGGATCATCTTAATCTTCTCAGTCGTTTCTTGCATAATTTCAGGTCTGAGTACAACACTCCCGCCTGATTCATACCAACACAATGGAGTCCTACACCGTCTCCCATACAAAGCTTCATAGGGTGCCATTCCAATACTAGCATGAAAACTATTATTGTACACGAACTCAATCAACGGTAAATGGCTATCCCAAGAACCTCCGTGATCCAACACGCACGCCCTCAGCAAATCCTCCAGAGATTGGATAGTCCTTTATGTCTGACCGCCCGTCTGCGGATGATATGCTGAACTCATCCTCAACTTAGTACCCAAAGCCTCTTGCAAACTCTTCCAGAACCTCGATGTAAATCTAGGGTCTCTATCCGACACAATACTTGAAGGTATCCCATGCAACTTCACAATTTCCGTAATGTATATCTCGACTAACTTCTGCATAGAATGATTAATCTTCATCGGCAAGAAATGAGCCGATTTAGTTAATATATCCACAATCACCCAAATGGAATAATTTCCCTTAGCGGTCTTCGACAATCCCACCACAAAATCCATGGAAATACTATCCCACTTCCATTCTGGAATTCTCAACGGCTGCATCATACCTAAAGGCTTTTGATGCTCAACCTTCGACTTTTGACAAGTCAAACACGCATAAACAAACTCCGCAATATCCTTCTTCATACCTGGCCACCAAAACAACTTTTTCAAATCATGGTACATCTTTGTAGCACCGGGATGAATACTCATCCTACTTCGGTGTCCTTCTTCAAGAATGCTCTTCTTAATATCCGGAACATCTGGGACACACACCCTGTCTCTAAACATCATCACACCATTCTCATCAATTCGGAAATCTCCTCCGTTACCTTGGTTGATCAAAGTCAACTGGTCAACTAACTTCAATTCAGATTGTTGTCCCATTCTGATCTCTTCCAGAATACCACTAGTCAACTTCAACATGCCCAACTTCACACTGCCAGGAGTTGCTTCACACACCAAACTCAAATCTCGAAATTGTTCAAGTAACTCCAACTCTTTCACCATAAGCATCGGCATATGCAATGACTTCCTGCTCAACGCGTCAGCCACTACATTCGCTTTACCAGGATGGCAATTCAAATCAAAGTCATAGTCCTTCAACAATTCCAACCACCTTCTCTGCCTCATATTCAACTCTTTTTGATTAAACAAGTACTTCAAACTCTTATGATCGCTGAACACTTCGAATTTAGAGCCAAATAGATAATGTCTCCAAATTTTCAACACAAATACCACAGTTGCTAACTCCAAGTCATGGGTAGGATAATTCACTTCATAGACCCTCAACTGCCTAGAAGCATAAGCAACAACTTGGCCATTCTGCATTAGTACTCCTCCAAGGCCCATCTTCGATGCATCACAGTAGACTAGAAATGATTCACTTGGATTAGGCAAAATCAACACTGGAGCAGTCGTCAATCTCTTCTTCAATTCCACAAAACTCTCTTCACAAGCTACATCCCACACAAAAGCTTGATCCTTTCGAGTCAACTGAGTCAAAGGTAATGTCAACTTAGAAAAGCCTTCAATAAATTTGCGGTAACAACCCACCAATCCCAGAAAACTTCGTATCTCAGTAGCAGACTTCAGAGTCTCCCATTGTAATACAACATCAATCTTAGAAGGATCAACAGCAATTCCACCACTGGAAATCACATGACCAAGAAAACTCACTTCCTTCAACCAGAACTCACACTTCGATAGCTTTGTATACAACTTCTTCTCCTTCAATACTTGTAACACAGCCCTCAAATGCTCAGCATGCTCTTCTTCAGATTTAGAATATATCAGAATATCATCAATGAAGACTACAACAAATTGATCCAAATATTCATGAAAGATCCGATTCATATACTCCATGAACACACCAGGTGCGTTGGACACACCAAACGAAATTACAGTGTATTCATAGTGTCCATACCTCATCCTGAAAGCTTTCTTCGGAACGTCATCAGGCTTAACTCGAATCTGATGATAACCCAACCTCAAATCAATCTTGTTGAACATACATGCACCTACTAACTGATCCATCAAATCGTCGATTCTCGGTAGTGGATACTTATTCTTGATAGTCACTTTATTCAACTGCCGATAATCAACACATAACCTCATACTTCCATCCTTCTTCTTCACTAACAGCACAGGAGCACCCCACGGGGAAACACTTGGTCGAACAAACCTCTTCTCAAGCAGCTCTTCCAACTGTTTCTTCAATTCACTTAGCTCAGAAGCTGACATTCGATAAGGAGCCATCGACACTGGACTTGTACCTGGTATTAAGTCCACTGCAAACTCCACTTCACGCTATGCAGGAAAATCACTGATGTCATCGGGAAACACATCTGGGAATTCACAGACAACGGGAAACTCCCCACTTGCAGCTTCACGATCAATTTGCAACGATGCAAACATTGCAAACACCAAGGCTTCGTCTTCTTGAAGTTCGCCTATTTGCTTAGCAGACAAGAACATCAACTCGCCACCATCACCAAACTCAGGAAACTCTACCGTCTTGTTATAACAATTGATATGAACATGGTTGAACTCCAACCAGTTCATTCCAAAGATTACATCGATTTGGTGCAAGGGTAAGCACACCAAATCCATCACAAAACTCTTCTAAAAAATCGTCACCGGACATCTTAAACTCACAAAAGTAGTAGTAATAGAACCATTAGCTGGGGTTTCTATTACCATGTTACTATTCATATCAGATAACTTTAAACCCGATCTATTAGCACATTCTAGCGAGATAAAAGAATGAGTAGCACCAGTGTCAATAATAGCAATCAACTAGAGATTATTAATAAAGCAAGTACCTTGTATCAGGTTGTCCTTCTCTGGCGCCTCTGCGCCACTCAAAGCAAACACTCTGCCACTGGTCTGAGCAGCAGTCGCAGTCTTCTTCGGCTTTTGACATTGAGTACTGATATGACCTTTCTCACCACAGTTGAAACAGGTTGGACCATCGTCCTTGCAATCAATAGCTCTATGTCCCTTCTTACCACATCTGTAGCACCTCACCACATTATTGGTGCACACATCAACACGGTGGCCTTGCTCGCCAAACTTATAACACTTTCCAGAAGCGGGAGCTGCTCCCCCACTTATATTTTTCCCCTCTGAAGCCTTCTGCTTCCCTTTGTCAGCTGAAGTCATATAAGACTTACCCCTATACTGCCTCTTCTTCTCACTCATCTGCTTGTAGAGAGCAGATCGAGCTCGACTATCCTCATCGTAGATTCTGCTCTTGTCAACCAACTCCGCAAACCTGCGAATCTGTTGGTATCCAATACCCTGATTGATCTCTGGTCTCAGCCCATTCTCGAACTTGAGACACTTGGACATCTCAATATCAGCACGGTTGTAGTGAGGACATAACTTCACCAGCATCTCGAACTTTGCAGCATACTCTGCCACATTCATGTCTCTTTGCTTCAGCTCAAGGAATTCCACTTCTCTCTTGCCACGAGCATCCTTTGGAAAATACTTGCTCAGAAACTCCTGCTTGAACACAGCCCAAGTTATCATAGTGTCAACATCTTCCAGTCTCTGACGGGTGTTATCCCACCAGTCCTCGGCCTCTTCTTCCAGCATATGCGTCCTAAACTGAACTTGCTGCGCATCAGTACACCCCATCACCCGGAAGATCTTCTCAATTGCCTTTAGCCACTTGTGTGCACTTGCTGGGTCATGAGTACCCACAAAAGTAGGTGGATTGTTCCTCTTGAACTCCCCCAAAGCACGAAACTCATATGGAATTCCACTATTCGGATTGAGTTGCGCCACCACATTAGCAACTGATTCCAAAGTGTCAACAATAGCATGGTCATTTCTTCCAGCCATCCTGCACACCACCAACAAGGTTAGAAGAAACAAAACATCGACATTGTACACACACTCGTCGACTGACAGGGGACTGACATCACGTAAAAACCTGGCCGGACGGACCGACCTGCTCTGATACCACTAATGTAACACCCTTTTTTCTACCCAACAAAATGACACCATAGTACGGCAAAATAATCAGAGTAACATCCCAAAAAGGGAATCACATAACGTCACAATACGTCATAATAACCACCTATCCCGTCACACAGGTTTTACCATCATAAGTTAATTAAACACCCGCAGCGGAAAAATCAAGTTTAAACAAAACTTTTATAATTCAAAACTTCTCAAATAAAACTCATGAAAAACATCATGTCCACAAAACAAAAGAACGAAATCGTTCGACAAAAACGTCCCGACCCGATGTTACATATCAGAGCAAGACCCTCTAATCTATGAAGAAATAAAAAATGCTTCAAAATAAATCTTCAAGCGCCAAAGGAGCTAAACCTGATCACCTGCACGTTACCCACGTGGAGGCAACATTCAAACAGGCAGGGTGAGTAATCACGAAATCAATATATAAGATATGCGTAAAAGATAAAGCACAACACAACACAACATCAAAACATCAATAACCTCAAGAATGCATCAATCACAACAATCTCATGCAATGCCACATAGTATGCAATGCAACGTCAGACTCATGCATGTGGTACCAACATCGTCATAATCGATGGACACTGGGCCATCACCCTCCAAAGATCCCCACCAATAGGATCGATTCTACACAAGAACCGAAGCACGTCATAAAAACACTTCAATCCACACAATGGGATTGAAGCTACCAAATGGACCGAAGTCCTACTATGCCATGAATGCATGAGGCAAAATCGTCATAATAAACATCGTCATAAAATCGTCATGGTTGCATCATCATTCATGAATTCATCATCAAATAAAACATCATAACAGCACACCAAGTCGCACTCGTCAAAGTTCATCATCATAACTCACAATGCGTCATAGTTAGTTCATCACATAAATTCCTGATTTTTATCCTATTTATCGTCATTACTGGATTACTAGTGTCTTATTACATCAATATAACCCCATGTCTCAAGGAAACCACGTTACAAGCGAGATCGGGACATAAATCGCGAGAATGGAAAATTCTGCACATGTCTCTGCCCATACGCATATGAACCTCCCTAATACGTGTATGGCTTAAATTCACGCCACCCCATACGCGTACTGCCCCATCCCTTACGCGTATCAGCAGAGAGGATTTTTCCTCTCCATTCTCCTTCAGACCTCCTTATGCGTACTGGCTAGCCCATACACGTAAGACTCGTTTCCCCAATCCCATACGCGTACTGCCCTCATCAATTCGCGTATTTCCCAACTCCTCTACGCGTATGATACACAAATCAACAGAGGGCCGTGTCAGCCCTTGGGAACAGGTGCGTACGCTATGCGTATCACCTTGGGAATGTCCCCATACGCGTACTTCCTTCCCTCATACGCGTATTGCCCTCATTCATACGCGTATCACCTTCTTCCATACGCGTATCACCAGAGACTCCTCCAAAACTCAGAAATCGCATCTGAACACAAAGTCTCTCCTTCCAGCACCTTCAATCCATCAAAAACAGTCTCAATTCAACTTCAATTCATCCCAGATCTATGTTATTTATCTTACTTCATCATCTACATCAATTATGCTTAATTACTACGTCTGAATTTAGTTATTATCAGGTTTGATTTACAGATCCGGTTATTAAAGGTTCGTCACAACATCAATAAATCATTCAACATCCAGAAACACATAAATTTTCACCAGAGTCATCATAAAAATCACATACATTAGATCACGAAAATACTCAACAGATTCATCACATATCCACACGAATTAATCAGAAAACAAAAACACATGGTTACTTCTACCTTAAACCCATATCAAACATATTAACCCGGATTACCCCCCATACCTCGAAATTTCAGCAGAAATTCTTCGTTCTCCGGGGTTCTATGGTTGATTCCTCAATCTAGCCTCCTCTCTCTTCAGATCTCTAATCTCCTTAGGGTTGCCAAAGATTCTGATCTCAAAACCCCCCAATTCTCTTTTGTTAAACCTATGGGTTTTTGGGCCTTAATCCATGTTTACCAAATTATCCTCCACTAATCCCCCTACATTACCATTTAACCCTTAATGACCTCCTAATTATTTTAATTAACAATAATAATAATAATAATAATCTAAAGTAATATTTTAATTATTCAAATTATTTCAATACTATTATTAATAACATAATCTAATTAAATTAATAATTCTAAGGTCTCCATGTTCCCTTAACTCGAGGCTACCCCACAAAATCCCTTAATTCCTCAACGTCACAAGGTCATCACAAAGCACCAAAACACCGCATAGTCATAATAATTAAATAAATAAATATTATAATTATTTGGGGCGTTACATATGACATCATGCCACACATACCACATCAACAGTAGCACGACAAAAAAATTCCCTCAAGCACATACAAGCATGACAGACAATCATGCCCCCTAATCAATTGCATATAACAAGCATCAACAATAGACTACTCTCTCCTTAGCAGTAGCAAAGTCTTATCGCAATGTTAGTCAACATGTCAAGACAAACAAAAATACACTGACACTTTACTCCCCCCTTTTTAGCCAAAAATTGACAAAATTAGAGTAAATGTAAATAACAAGTTGGAATCACACAGTGCATTCAAGTATAAACAAAGTAAAGGAAACACACAAACGGAAGCACAAAGTACAGTTGGAAAGAAACAAAACTCAGATGGAAACACACATAACTTGGTGGAAACACACATTCAGATCATTTTTAGATGATCTTCCACCTCTTGTCCCTGTCAAAGATCCTTCTGCATTCCTTGTTGTTGCCACATGTTTCAGAAAGAGTGATAATAGATCTCCTAGCAACATCCTTAGAACCTGTCTTCTTCACACCAGTCTTTTCATCTTGCACAGTAACTTGCTTAGGCCTACCAAGCATCAAAAAATAGACGAAAGATATAATATCTGTTGCATTACTCTATATTTGTAATTGCTACAACTCCTCAATAGTACTAGTTCTTACCTCACAGCTTATGTTATCAAGTACATTTGCATATAAGGCTTTAGTAAACATAACATTCAGTTGATCCTTAGTGTCCACATGCTCCAAAATAACAACCTTTCCTTCATCAAGATTTGTTCCAGCCATGTTGAATGAAATATCTGATAACATTCAGATCCTTACAATGTAATGTCAGAACACCAGCCTTGTCATTAAGTTTCTTCAAAATCTGTCTTATCCACATTAATTGAAGGCAAACTCCTATGGTTGTACCTTCTTCAGCTACAACAGTCCACCAAGAAGCACATACTTGCTTCTTATTGATGCAAGCAATCTGGTTGTTTGTTGGAGATAAACAACCATACATATCACTAACTCATTCTACCTTGCATAGTTCTTTCAGCATATCATTTGTGCTGTAAGAGTAATGCATACCACAATCCATTGTTCCAATTGTAACACCCCAAAATTTGCCTTCTTGCTTTTAGTTTACTGGCTTATGTTTCTTTGCATCTCTTGCATTAGCATTTGTGCATAGCATTGGTTCTTAGCATGGGATCAAGGTATTTGGTTTATCTCAAAGAAGTCTCAAGCCCCAAGGTGGTTTGAGGAGTTCATCACATCTTCATATGATCAAGAATGGCAAAGGATTTCAAGTGAATCTTTCCCTCCTAACCAGAGGGACCAAATTAGGGTTTTGGCTTCAAAAGGGCTTCTTGTTGAACTTTGTGGATTCAAGTATGCTCTCATGGGTTTCATATGCTTACAAGTACTCATGGAGGAAGATTTGGCCAGTGATTCATTGTGGAAGATGTTCAGTGGATCAATTACTTGTGAAGTAAGCAAAAGTCAACAGTTCAAAAGGAAAGTCAACCATGGGTTTTCAAGGGTTCAAATCATGTTTCCCAAGTCCATGTACCTTTATTTGGTCAAGGAATAGCAAGGATGACATCATTCTTTAAGAATCAAGAGTTTGTACAAAAGTTACTAAATTTGGAAAATGACCTATAATGAGAACTTTCCATTTTTGGCAGTTTTTCCACCACATTCAACTTGAATTTTCATCATCAAGGAAGCTTCAAATGAATTTTCCTCCAACATGAAAGTTGAAGATATTTCTCTCCCATTTCCAAAAAGTACTAGATGGTTTCCATATCATTTGTGAAACTCAAGTTATGGTCAAAACAATGCAAAATGCTTTTTAAGGTTTTTTACATGTACTACTTTTTCCACCTTTTGCATTTTGGTACAAATTGATTTGTAATTGGTTCTATTGCTTCAAGTCACATTTTAATATCCAAGTACACTTCATTTGGCACAAGTTTGGCCCTTGAATCAAGTCATTTCACGCCATGTACCTCACTTTCTTCACATAATACAATTTTGCAAGATGAATTAAATCACACAAATTAAACCACTACAAAGCCCAAATCCAATTGAGATGTGATCAGCAAGGGAAGTGTGAGTGATTCATCATGAAAAGCATGAGCTTACACGTGTGGATTAGTGGGTTGATCACATTTTGCATTTTTACAAAACCATTCAAAAGTCATTAATCAAGGGATTAACCAAACATCAATCATGATCAGAGGTCTAATGAGGTGTATATAAGCTAACTCACACGTCCAAAGCTAGGTCATGCACTCTCATTTGCTCAGATTTTGAAATTTCACTCACACTTTCTCCTCTCCGAATCTCTCTTTCCACAAGGGTTTTTGAAGATTTCTTTCCATATTCTTGATCTATACACTCCATAGAACAAGAATCCACCATTGATTGGAGCTGAGAGTGAGTTTTTCATCAGATTCAGTTTTGAAGGTTCAAGTTCAAATCTCAAGATCTAGCACGATTCCAAGCTCTAATTGCATTTATTTTGCAATTAGAGGTTCCAAGGAGTAGATCTGCACTCTTACACTGGGTTTCTTGGAGTATTTTTTTACTAATTTCAAGTTTCAGGTGAGTTGAATTTCATGATCCTATAACTTGTTTTTATGGTGTGCATTTTATTCCTCATGAGTTGCTGATCATTCTGATGTGTTTTATTTGAGATTTGAACGTGTATCATGGCTGTATTTTGGATCTGAAATTTTTAGATCTAAACTTTTCTTCTTCGATTTGCCTTATGTGTTGATTGTTTGATGAAATGGTTTGCATATTCTTGATCCTCATGAAAATCTGAGTGGAATAGTCTCTTGTTTGTGGATTCTGGGAAATTTGAAGTTGCAGGTCGTCGGAGAAGACGACCGGAGCTAGGGCTCCGGCGTCTGGTTTGTTTTTAGGCAAGGTGAGGGTTTCATTGGAGAAGATGAAATCTGGACCGTCCATGTCCAGATCTGATGGCTCACGTTTAGCCAACTCATTTAATTTCACGTGTTTAATTGGTTTTCATTTTAATACATGTGTATGCTATTCCATGATTGTTACCATGTACACCAGATCTGAGCCACTCATCTTAATTAATGTGTGATTTATTGACTGAATGATACACGTTAGATGGATCTGATGCTTATTATGCTGCCAGCGCATTAAATTTTTCACATGCCTCTCACGTGAGTTGTATTTAGGTCAGATCATGATTGTTGTGTGATTCCCCATGCTTTCTACCATATACTTTTAATCCTGGCCACAGATCTTGATTACTTGTGGGTTATGTTGACTCATTGTGAAGCGTGAGATAGATCCTAGGGCTTGTGTGGTCAATTGTGTTGACTGAGTCCACATTTTTGTTTGGCTGCGCTGATTGTTTTTGTTGTGGACTGGGTTTGATATCTGCACCCCCTGTTTAAGCCCATTTGATATTTTAAACATGAATTGCTTGCTGAATACACCCCTGGGTTCTTTCTTTCATCCTTATTTTATTTAATTAACTCATTTGCATTTTTTAATTTTTAAAAAATAGTTTTATGCATCCAAAAATCACCAAAAAAATCATGAAGCATATATTTCCTTTTAATTAATTTTGGACAGTTTTTATTTCTGACTTTGGTCATTTTTCATCATATTTTTGGCATTTTTTTTATTTTCTTTGAAAATTGTTCTTATTTGCACACTTCAACTTTGAGAATTTATTTCTCATAGCACATAAAACATTTTGAGTCCATTCTTTTTGAATTATTTCATCAACATATTGAAGTGAATAAAAACATTTTTCTCATATTTTTAAACTCTTTTCATATTGCATTTTAGCCCCTCTCTTTTGTATATTGATCCATAATCCTTTGTGCTCTTTGTCTAATTGTTTGAGGGACCTATCTTGGAAATTTTTACATGAGTTTTTAATATGATGTTTGTCCCTGGTTGAGGTGTTTTGATATTTAATTTTATGATTTTTGAATCATGTTTACTATTTGTTTAATCATTCATGTTTGAGGTCTTCTTTTGTGAACATCTTTGATCATGTTGAATTACTTGCTTGAGAAGGCACTTGTGCCATTGTATGAGATTGTTTTCTTTGATTTATTGAGCCATGTTTAGATCATTATAGGTCTCTTGAATGCAAATTTAAGTCATTGGTGTGAAGTTGTTACTTATTTTGTGTACATGTTCCATGCTTGTTTCACATGCCCCTTTTTGACTTATCTTCTCACTTCTTTTCATCTATGCTTCTTTCTTCTTCTTCTAATTACTCTCAATGCTTGGATACTTGTTTGTATGCCTCATGTGACATTTGTACATCATGTTTAGGCACATGTTTAATTCATCCACATTCTGACTTTGATTTTATTTGAAGCATTGTTGCATGATCACCTTGCATATCCACGAATTCTTCTTCTACTCCTTCTTTGATGATAGTTCTTGGATGTTTGGCCATTTGTTTGCATTCTCTTTGCTTGAGTTTGTTTGGTAAACATTATAGGTCACCTATAAGGTGTACATTCTGACTTGGAGGAGTTTCATTTGGTTTGTAACCATTTCACTTTGGGTTGTGACTTGTTTGGGTTTCATTTGTCTTATTGTTGCTTATGTTTGTTTTTGCTAACCATCTAGGGGCTAATGGTAAGTGAATGAGATGTGGATAGTTATCCACATTCTAACTTCTCCTTTCTCTTTTAAGCTTTCATACTTGTGTTTGCTTTAGCATTTAAGATGCTTCTTTCTTCTCTCTCACTATTTCTCATCCCATGAATCTCAAGACTTGATTAAGTCTTGGATTCTTTTCCCTTAGGGCTACTTAGTCCAACTTAATTTTTGATTATGCTTGGAGTAGGATTAGCATTAGGTTTTAGGTAGTCCTCTCTCCCAAGCCTCACTAACCATAGGTCATCCATGCATGATAACATTAGGACTCTTAGTTTCCCTTTAGAGTTTCCTTTGTGTCTTCTCTCTTCTCATCTCAAAACTTCTTGAAAACACTTAATAAAGATAAAGTGTATTGCACACGAGCCTTAAGCGTGGTGAATGAGAAATGAGGGGCTTCCTCTCATCTTTCTAGAGTGCTTAACGGGCGTCCTGTCTTGGGACGATTTGTTATGTAATCGTCCCTGTGCCCTAGACTTTGGTGCAATGCAAGTTATGAACTAACTTAAGAAAACAATTCTGTCTAAAAAACACCAAAACAAATTCAAGTCTTTTTATCCTTCGGGATTGTTGGGTTTCAAACTTCATTTTCAGAAAAGAGCTCGTCGCTCACGTAAAAAACACTTACCCATTCGTGGTCGTACCCACGAACTACATTAGCTCTGATTCCTCTCTCTCGTCTGATTGAGGATATGTAAGCACAAGACAGTGATTGTCTTGGCGAGCAACCTTCCCCCACAGTTCCTGTCCGAAGTACGTTGACTCTGACTTTCCCATTGGACTGAGGGAGTACGTAGGCCTAGGGCATCGAATATGTCCTACCGAGTCCGTCTTAGTCACCCCCATCCCCGTTTTCTTTTGTTCAGCCATAGATAGTAGGACAGCTCACCCTCCGTTTAGACAACAAGCGTGGATCCCATCGAGTACGATGGATGCGTGGGGTGCTAACACCTTCCCCTCGCATAACCGACTCCCGAACCCGGACTATGGTTGCGATGACCATGTCTTTCCCCCTTTCTCTTCAGGTTTATGCAGTGTTTCCTTTCCCTCTCTTGGGATAAATACACATTGCTGGAGACTCTGTGTTTTCTGCGCCACTCTCGCGTTTGTACCGTTGGATGCGAATCTTTCGGGAACGACAGCTGGCGACTCTGCTGGGGACCTGGTTGACCTCTTGCTGGTCCATCCCCTTTAGCGAGTCGATCCTAGCACTTGTTTGTTTTTGCTTTTCATTGGGTGTTTATTTGTTGTGCTTTATATTGTTGTATATTACTGTTTTACAGTTTTTACTGCATTGCATTTCATTTTATTATTGTCATACTGGATATTGCAGTGTTGTGCTGGCTAGTTTCTGTTTGGCAGGTTGGGTTGTTTTGAGAGATAAGCCCAATACCCAGGCTTGAGCATACCCTAGGACTAGAGTGGAAAGTAGTGGGGGACCTACGTGCCAGCTTGGTGGGTTTGTGTGTTCACGAAATTCACAACCAGACGAGGCTATCTTGGGACGCATTCTGGCGTGTGTGTCTTGCACATGTAAGGGTGTTGATCTAGAGAGCTGTCGACTCTGGTGACCGTTTCTCCGATACCTCAGTTGCGCCTCTCCTCCCGAGATATGACAGTGGCAGACCACGTTCCGTGGCAAACCCATTGCACATTCTCGATCCGAGGACCCAATGCTGAGGGACTCGCATAGGATGACCTTATTTTTAGGGGAATCAGTTGAGGCCTCCTCGATTGATGATGATGCCAAACCATAAATGGTGAACGTATCATCATTTCTCGACCTGAGAGCCCGTGATATTGAGGATCCTCGCCTTTCTAGAACCCACATGTTAGAGGGGATGGGTGTTTGCAGGTCTGCAGGTAACCGAAACCTTCAACCTACCCAATCTTCTGGATTTCTCGTCAGTGTTTGATTATTTGGGTTTCTGGTTATCTCAGTGGTTCAGTATTCTAGATTTCTGGTTTTTTGGGTTGTGGTTCTCGTTCAGTTAATAACACAGCACATCCAGCAGTGATACCTTGATCCCATGCTTGCATGTGCATATCATTTTTCTTGCATTCTAACATGTTTGACATTTTTCAGGGCTCACATCTTACTCTTGATTCCGATTTTCTGAGGTTGCCTTAACATGGATGTCCAGAGAAAGAAGACTGTTGCTTATCATTCCCAGACCCGACCTTGACGTTAATTCACAAGCTGATTAATATGGCTGGTCCCGGAGTTCATACAGAGTTCGGTGGAGAGTATAGGAGACTTCTGAAGTTTGTCTACAGTATCTCCAAGTATGAGAAGGATGCCATTCATACGCTTCTTCAGTTCTATGATCCGTCTTTGCGTTGCTTCACTTTCCCAGACTATATCTTGGCTCCAACGTTGGAGGAGTTCTCATTTATTTTGGGAATCCCCATCAGGCATGACATAGTATTCTTTTATGAAGAACGCCCTGGGATAAAAGAAATGGCCACTGCTCTTCATATTGGTGAATCCGTTCTGAGCAGTAATATTGTGGAGAAATAAGGAGCTAAAGGTTTCTTATTGAAGTTCTTGTTTGATCAAGCTTGCATACATGTTAAAGAGAAGAATTGGACTGCTTTCCAAGCTATTCTGGCTATGTGCATCTATGGGATTGTTCTGTTTCCCAATGTTCCTGATCTGGTGGATATGCATGCTGTCAGAATCTTTATTTCAAAGAATCCTATACCTACCTTGCTAGGTGATGTGTATCACTCAGTCCACTACAAGAATGAAAATAGGCGTGGAAAAACTGTGAGTTACTGTGCACCACTCTTATCTACTTGGTTTCTGAGTCATCTCCCCGAAGCTGGCGCTTTCGTTGATACGAGAGATTCTCTGAAGTGGTCAAAGAGGTTAATGGGCTTGTCTGCTGACAACATTGTTTGGTTCAACCATGACTTGCTAGGAGTGGAGATTATTTACAAGTGCGTAGAATTCCCTAATGTACCCTTGATAGGGAGAAGAGGTGGAATTAACTATAATCCTTCCCTTGTTATCAGGCAGTTTGGTTATCCTTTGAGAGGTCCACCTGAAGAGCGAGATATCAGAGAGTCCTTATTCTTCAATGGTACTGGGGATCAAGAGATGATAAGGAAGATTGTGAATGCTTGGAAGCAGGTGACCAAGAAGGGAAAAAATTCATTCGGGAAATGTAATAACCGGGCTTTTCCTTCTTATGAAGAGTGGATTAAGAAAAGAGCAGAAGAGGAGCTTCTTCCCTTCCCGGTGGAACCACCTCTGTATCCTTTGATGATCGAAGCTCCCACAACTGTTGATGCAGAGAAGTATGATAAGTTATGGGCTGAGAAGGAGAAACTCCGAGAGGAGAATCGTGAGCTGGGCAGAGAGGTTGGTCAGTTAAAGCACGAAAAAGGTGAAGCTATCCATGCTACCAGGTTGAAATCAGAACTTTTGGCCGTGAAGGAGAAAGAATTATCTAAAGAAGCCACAACCAGAGAGAAAGTGGCTCAAGCATTGAAAAGTGTTAGCAAGGTCCTTTCGTTGAAAATGAAAGAGTTAGCTTATGCTATGTCAAGAATTCACAGGTTCCACGACCGTCGGAATACGACAATTACTGCCAACAAGTTGAAAGAAGACAAGTATCTGGAACAGATTGAAGGTTTGAAGACAGAACTTTGGAAAAAGGATAAGGAGATTTTATCAGGGATCTTTGAGAGGAGAGCAATTGAGGAAAAGCTTAAGGAAACCATGGCAGATATGGAACAGCTGACGATCCAGGCTGATGTGAAAAAAGCCAGAAGCGAAGGTCCAAGTTCAGGTGGAGCTTCTGGAGAAGATGATTGGGAGTTGCATAGTCGTTATTTAACAGGAATCTTGCATAGGAGAGATCTTCTAATTTAGGAGTTGATTCAGAGACCAGAGCATCCTAATACCAAGAAGCTTCTCAAAGAAGTGCAAAATTGGTGCAAAAAGAATGACGAATGGGGAATTTTAGCACGGCTGAGTCTTGATGATATGCTTTAGTTTCCTTGTTGTTGTTTTCTTTGTATTTCTGGGATCACCGCCAGGATTGTTGGTCGGGGTCTTTGTTTACGCTTATTCAGACTTGTGTTGTAACAGATGCTTATTCTCTTTATATGATCAGGAATTCAGTTCTCTTCTGTTGTTAAAATTGGAATCAAGGGACAGATCACCTTGATAATGTTCATACATGTCTGCATTTGCATAATTATCTCATTTTTGCATAGCAGGTTATCTCGGATTCTCTGGTCTTCTTATGCTATCTCTTTTTGACAGTCAGGATTGATAATCAACGTATTCATCGGTATTCTACTCATCCTGTGATAACCAGAGGATAGTCATGGAATAACTCTATGCAGAGGTGACTGAATGAAGATTCAGATGAGGCAATTTGGGGAAGATATGCTGGTCATGTCCCAAGAACAAAAATTGTTAAGAGAGGAAGTCAATCAGATGAAGACTCAGATGGGCCTGGTCATGGAAATCTTGAATAAGGTGTTAAAGAAGGAAAACGATCATGTGCTCGCTTCCATAACAGAGGTCCTTACTCCTCCCATCTCTGTGGGATTTCCTCTAGATCATGGATTGCCTCGTGAATCCCCTCCACAAATTGAAGTTTCAGAGCTTTCTCTTCAGCAATCACTTCCTTCTCCCCAAGAGGATCCTAAGTCAGAGGGGCCTAAGAGGAAGTTTGATCCCATTCCAATGCCGTATGCGCGGTTGCTTTCTTATTTGCTCGAGCTTAAACTAGTCGAGCGTGTCACTTTAGGACCAACTCCGACAGGGTTTTCTTTGAGTTCCAATATGAATGCTAGGTGTGACTTCCATTCTGGGGCACCTGGTCATAATGTTGAGAATTATACAAGGTTCAAGCATAAGGTCCAAGAACTCATTGATTCAGGAGCAATCAAGTTCTCATCAAAAGTGGAGACTCCTCCCCTCTTTGCAGGATCCACCTCATGTCATGGACTTTCTTCACAACCTTTTGCTGCAGAAGCTCTACGTCAGCAACCTTTGTTTGTGCCTCAGCCAAATGTGGAAAGGAAAGTGCAAGCACAGGTGAGGCGCCCAAATCAGTATCGACAACAGAATTATCAGCAATAGGGGCAACCGAGACCAAGAAGGCCCAAGAGGATATTTGATCCTATTCCTATCCCTTATAGTCAGTTATTTGCTCGTCTGCTCAAGAACTCTCTGATTGAAACGAGGAATACCATGCCGGTACCGTACCCTATTCCTCCGAACTTTGACCTGAACGCTAGCTGTGAGTTCCATTCGAGAATGTTTGGGCACACACTTGATAACTGTATTGCGTTCCAGCATAAGGTGCAAGATTTGATCGACTCAAAGGTCATCACCCCAGATGGTACCCCCATGAGTTGAAGCTTCTTTGTCAGAGTAAGCACCAGATCGCAAGAGCGTCATCAGAAGCAATAAGTCCAGACGGAGTCAAGTCTCCTCAACAATGGCAATCATCAGCTTCTTATACTGCATTTTCATATGTAGCTTTCCTTTGTTTGTTTAAACATTGTCTGCATGTAAAAACTTGTTTGTGTTTGAATGTTGATTTTAATGCAATGATGTGTTGTTCCTGAAGTATCTTACTTTTATGCACTCATGTCATGTTTATATGCACTGCAATACTATCTTTCTTGCCTAGACTCTTGGAGGGAGGATAAAGAAATAAGAACGCAGATTTCTAATGGTACGCTTTTGGATAAAACCCTGTTAAGGATGTACAGACATTATTTCCAATTCACAAACACTGGAGAGATAAGGAGATAGACCTTTGTCAACCCCTTTGAGCCTAGTAGTAGGAGTTCTGTCTGAAAACAAAAAACCCTCAATTTTAACCCAGGGGCAGGGTAGGCGTCAGTTAGTTTGACCAAGTGTTCAACTTTCAGAAGGAGTGTGCATCTGAGGATCCATTACCTTCTATTCCACTATCAAGAGGTTAAGAGGTGTAGAACCACAGTGGTTACTCCTCACCAACCGAAGAGTGAAACAGTCACAGCCCTTTCAAACAAGTAAGGCAAAACGGTGTCACACGACTTGTTCAAAAAAAAAAAAAAAAAGAAAAAAGAAAAAGCCTGCTAAGTCGAAAAAACTTGAAAGCAAGTGACTTAGGCAAAAGTTAAGGCATCCCGCTGGACTTCAAAATTGAAAACTCAAATGAGTCAGTCCAGGCAAAAATTAGGGAACAAAAAGCAAAAGAATGAGAAAGCGAAAAGCCAAAAGGATTACAAAGAAAATCCTTGATAAGAACAATTTTTGTGACTATAGACACAAAAGACAAAAAAAGGGGCGACTGTTAGTCCAAAACCTCGTCAGGTGTCGAATCACCAGTTGCACGGATTCCCTAGAAATCGGGAAACCTTTTGAGAGACGAGTGCTTGTGTCAAATTAGCTGAACATAGGACTGGAGAATATCATGAAGAGTGGGTGGGTACCAATAAACTTTGAGCCATAAATCCTTTTTTCTCAAACTGCGAACCAAGCCACGCTACAACCCTTAAAAGTCCTAATTGAAACAGGGTTTAGTCTGAAGGTGTACTTCAACGAGATAGCGTTCCTGACTCCCATGAGTTGTGCTAATAAGATTTTTGTTGGTGTTGCATGTGCGTATTATTTTCCTTTCAAAAATAAGTGTCGTAACTCGGTTGTGTGACATTTTTTCAATAAGGACTTCAAGATTAACATATGTGTTGCATTTGAATAATCATTCTCAGAATAAACATTTTCTGCTTGCATACATTTGTTTGACATCAAAGAAGCTTACACGATGAACATTAGTCGAGAAGCTTAAACTGGACAAGTTGAGGTGCCTGAGACTCCAGAGGACATGTTGCTGAAAGATTATGTGGGAAAAAGGCGTTCCTAGCCATTTGTGTTGAGATGTAACCAATCTGGGACAATCACACCGGGAAATCTCTTCAAAATGTAGCCAAGCTGGGGTATTCAAGATGAGAAGGTCTTTTCAGAGTACAATCAACCATGGGGCATTCATGTTGAGAAAATTTCTTCGAACTGGGGCAATTATGTCGAGATCCGATAAATCTCTCCACAAGCGTGTAAACTGGGGCAATCACGTCGAGATTCGGTAAATCTCTCGAAGACTAGTCGGTCAGAGACAAATATACTGCAAGGCTTGTACTGGAGCAGGTCACTTCAAGGGCGCGAAAAGTTTTTCCCTTTAGAACACGGTCAATCAATAGCACCTCTGCAAGGTTCAGAATACTGTGGCAGAACATTTCAAGTCATTACAAACCCTACAAACCCTCTCGAGTTGGTTTACTTCATGAATCATGAAGTATGGGACAGTTATGTCCAGACCGGATACATCTCTAAGAGTTTGAAAACCCTGGGGCATTGTTGAACGCCAGGTTTTCTGTAAAATCCTCTTAAGATGATTGCTTCAAGTAGACCCTGTGGTATGGGGCAAGGTTGAGAGTTAAAGGAACTGTGTTTCACTCTTGACAATCAATATGCAGAAACTTGAAGCACTGAGTTGTTCCTAGTGTGGGACTTTTGGAGTCTTTTCCCTCCAGCAAAGAGCCAGAGGGTATCTTTTTCCAGCAAGGTGTGGGAATTGTTATTCTTCCTCAAGCAGAGAATTGTCCTATGTTCGAAAAGGGCTTTTATGAAGGTTTCTTATCTCTAGTAGTACAGATGGAATCCTCACTCTCAGCAAGGTAAGACGATAGAATATCGTCAAGAAGACGATGAGGAGTCAGAGTGTTCTCTTCCTCAACGGTCAGATCTAGTCATCTCAAGTAATTCAAAGTCCAATCTTCATTGGTACCTCCCCAGTAGAGCTGCTCTCTTCAACTTTGAAGTCTGATCATCCTCAACAGTTTATTACTCTTCCCCATCAGAGTCTCGAGGATCGTCTTCCTCAGCAGAGTATAAAGAAGTAATTCCCCAAGCGGAGCCGTTGAGGTTCGTTCCCTCAGCAGGATATAAGAGGTTTACCCCTAGTCAGAGTTGTGATTTGGCTCATCTTTCCTCAGCAGGTAGCCAGAAGTTGTTATTTTTACAGCCTCTCCTGCAAGAGATTGATGGAGCATCTTCTTTGATCAAAGATGATGTTTCCCCACAGAGTATGGGGCAGTCGTTTTTTCCTCAGCTAGTCAGGAAACATGTGTTTACCCCTTAGCAGAGTGGATGTTGACAACTACTATTTTCCAAGCAGATGTGTCGATGAGGATCTTCCCCCTCAGTAGGAGTACAGAGGATTGTATACCCAGCCGAAGTTGTGTTTGGATTACTATTCCCCAGCAAGCTTTCAGAAGTTGATTGCTCTAAGGTGGATGTTGTTGTATCCCCAGCAGGAGATTCGTGGACAAAATGTTATTATCCCCACAGAGTCCCGGGGTCTACTTTCCTCAGTTGGTTAGAAAGTATAGTCTCACCGACAACGATTTGATATAATCCCTAGCAGGGTGAGGGTAAAGTTATTTCTCTAGCAGCAGATTAAGCTCACCAACATCCCCAAGCAGAGTTTGTTAGTGATTGGCATCCCCAAGCAGAGTCTGGTGGTGAATGGTATCCCCAGCAGGTCTTAAGTCCAATCATTTTGGCAGGCGTCAAATCCAAGTTTTGAAGTATTTGGTGATCCCTGGCGGAGGAGTTTCCATCTTCAGTATTCATTTCCCTCCCCAGCTGAGTGGGTTTTCTCTCGGAGTTTCGTCCATCTCCAGCAGAGTTGTTGATCTTGATATTCCCCGGCAGAGTGGGTGTTATCTCGGAGTTTCGTCCATCTCCAGCAGATTTGTTGATCTTGATATTCCCCGGCAGAGTGGGTGTTCTCTCGGAGTTTCGTCCATCTCTAGCAGAGTTGTTGATCTTGATATCCCCTAACAGAGTGGGTTTTCTCTCGGAACTTTCATCTCCAGCAGAATTTGTGATCAATGTCTTCCTCAGCAGAGTGAAGTCTTTCGCAGCAGGGTCTCTTATTTTGGAGGACAATTTATGTTGTCGTCCCCAGTGGAGTTTGCCTTCGCCCTCAGCATTTATTTTGCTGGGGCACCTCTTTTGCATTGCATAAGCATTATTTGCATGGCATCCTCCTAAATGCGTAGCATTTCCACTTCGCGTGGAGCATTACGGTAAAATTCAAACATATGCATCCGAAGCATAAGCCAGGTTTGGGTTTTCCTTCATCAGGAAAGCCGGGTTTCAGGAGAATATCATTCGACTTTACTCCACAAATGTTGGTTTAGTCATTCAAAGCAATATTTGACATTCCCTTGCAGAGTTGTTTGCCAGGATTGTTAATCCATGATTTCATTTTTACCCCTTCGTTCAGGTGGTCCTTTGGTTTATCCCCTCAAGGTTTTTACCGTCAGATACTCGTCCGTGTTTCCTTCGGCACCCGTCTGTGTTTGAACCTTTTTGTTTCAATACCCGTCCGTATTGACCTTTTGATGACACTCGTCCGTGTTTCCTTCGGCACCCATCCGTGTTTTTATGTCTTTTACTCAATACTGTTTTTCTAGACACCCGTCCGTGTTGCCTTCCATTCCCCAGCGAGATTAATCCCCGATAAAAGTCGCTTTACACCTTTTCGATACCCATCCATTTTGAACCTTTACACCCGTCCGTGTATCTTTTCGATACCCGTCCGTATTGAATCTTTTTACACCCGTCCGTGTACCTTTTCGATACCCGTCCGTATTGAACCTTTTTACACCAGTCCGTGTACCTTTTCGATACCCGTCCGTATTGAACCTCTTTACACCAGTCCGTGTACCTTTTTGATACCCGTCCGTATTGAAACTCTTTACACCTGTCCGTGTATTTTTTTCGATACCCGTCCATATTGAACCTCTTTACACCCGTCCGTGTACCTTTTCGATACCCGTCCGTATTGAACCCCTTTTTTACACCCGCCCGTGTACCTTTTCGATACCCGTCCGTATTGAATTCTTTTACACCCGTCCATGTACCTTATCGATACCCGTCCGTATTGAACCTCTTTACACCCGTCCGTGTACCTTTTCGATACCTGTCCGTATTGAACCCCTTTTTTACACCCGTCCGTGTATCTTTTCGATACCCGTCCGTATTGAATCTTTTACACCCGTCCGTGTACCTTTTCGATACCCGTCCGTATTGAATACCTTTACACCCGTGCGTGTACCTTTTCGATACCCGTCCGTATTGAATTCTTTTACACCCGTCCGTGTACCTTTTCGATACCCGTCCGTATTGAATCTTTTACACCCATCCGTGTACCTTTTCGATACCCGTCCGTATTGAATACCTTTACACCCGTCCGTGTACCTTTTCGATACCCGTCCGTATTGAATCTTTTACACCCGTCCGTGTACCTTTTCGATACCCATCCGTATTGAATACCTTTACACCCATCCGTGTACCTTTTCGATACCCGTCCGTATTGAATCTTTTACACCCATCCGTGTACCTTTTCGATACCTGTCCGTATTGAATTCTTTTACACCCGTCCGTGTATTTTTCGATACCCGTCCGTATTGAAACCTCTTTACACCCGTCCGTGTACCTTTTCGATACGCGTCCGTATTGAACTTTTTTTACACCCGTCCGTGTATCTTTTCGATACCCGTCCGTATCTGATATCTTTGATTCCTTGACACCCGTCCGTGTTTATCCCTAGCATATCTAACACTTTAATACATCGTATGTATTGATTTCCAACACTCGTCCGTGTTGTGACAGTGCAACATTTATTGCTTGTTCCCCAGTGGAGTCGTCCCTCCTTTGAGGATTGCAAATTTTAGTTTTCTTTTGGTTCAATATCCGTGAATCCTTTGAACGCATGACAGCCGTTGCTATCATACCTTCAGGACCAAGTTGATTGAATAGGGGCAGCTGTAACACCCCAAAATTTTCCTTCTTGCTTTTAGTTTACTGGCTTATGTTTCTTTGCATCTCTTGCATTAGAATTTGTGCATAGCATTGGTTCTTAGCATGGGATCAAGGTATTTGGTTCATCTCAAAGAAGTCTCAAACCCCAAGGTGGTTTGAGGAGTTCATCACATCTTCATAAGATCAAGAATGGCAAAGGATTTCAAGTGAATCTTTCCCTCCTAACCAGAGGGACCAAATTAGGGTTTTGGTTTCAAAAGGGCTTCTTGTTGAACTTTGTGGATTCAATCATGCTCTCATGGGTTTCATATGCTTACAAGCACTCATGGAGGAAGATTTGGCCAGTGATTCATTGTGGAAGATGTTCAGTGGATCAATTACTTGTGAAGTAAGCAAAAGTCAACAGTTCAAAAGGAAAGTCAACCATGGGTTTTCAAGGGTTCAAATCATGTTTCCCAAGTCCATGTACCTTTATGTGATCAAGGAATAGCATGAATGACATCATTCTTCAAGAATCAAGAGTTTGTGCAAAAGTTACTAAATTTGGAAAATGACCTATAATGAGAACTTTCCATTTTTGGCTGTTTTTCCACCACATTCAACTTGACTTTTCATCATCAAGGAAGCTTCAAATGAATTTTCCTCCAACATGAAGGTTGAAGATCTTTCTCTCCCATTTCCAAAAAGTACTAGATGGTTTCCATATCATTTGTGAAACTCAAGTTATGGTCAAAACAATGCAAAGTGCTTTTTAAGGTTTTTTACATGTACTACTTTTTCCACCTTTTGCATTTTGGTACAAATTGATTTGTAATTGGTTCTATTGCTTCAAGTCACATTTTAATATCCAAGTACACTTCATTTGGCACAAGTTTGGCCCTTGAATCAAGTCATTTCACGCCATGTACCTCACTTTCTTCACATAATACAATTTTGCAAGATGGATTGAATCTCACAAATTAAACCACTACAAAGCCCAAATCCAATTGAGATGTGATCAGCAAGGGAAGTGTGAGTGATTCATCATGAAAAGCATGAGCTTACACGTGTGGATTAGTGGGTTGATCACATTTTGCATTTTTGCAAAACCATTCAAAAGTCATTAATCAAGGGATTAACCAAACTTTAATCATGATCAGAGGTCTAATGAGGTGTATATAAGCTAACTCACACGTCCAAAGCTAGGTCATGCACTCTCATTTGCTCAGATTTTGAAATTTCACTCACACTTTCTCCTATTCGAATCTCTCTTTCCACAAGGGTTTTTTGAATATTTCTTTCCATATTCTTGATCTACACACTCCATAGAACAAGAATCCACCATTGATTGGAGCTGAGAGTGAGTTTTTCATCAGATTCAGTTTTGAAGGTTCAAGTTCAAATCTCAAGATCTAGCACGATTCCAAGCTCTAATTGCATTTATTTTGCAATTAGAGGTTCCATGGAGTAGATCTGCACTCTTACACTGGGTTTCTAGGAGTATTTTTTGCTAGTTTCAAGTTTCAGGTGAGTTGAATTTCATGATCCTATAACTTGTTTTTATGGTGTGCATTTTATTCCTCATGAGTTGCTGATCATTCTGATGTGTTTTATTTGAGATTTGAACGTGTATCATGGCTGTATTTTGGATCTGAAATTTTTAGATCTAAACTTTTCTTCTTCGATTTGCCTTATGTGTTGATTGTTTGATGAAATGGTTTGCATATTCTTGATCCTCATGAAAATCTGAGTGGAATAATGCTCTTGTTTGTGGATTCTGGGAAATTTGAAGTTGCAGGTCGCCGGAGAAGACGACCGGAGCTAGGGCTCCGGTGTCTGGTTTGTTTTCAGGCAAGGTGAGGGTTTCATTGGAGAAGATGAAATCTGGACCGTCCATGTCCAGATCTGATGGCTCACGTTTAGCCAACTCATTTAATTTCACGTGTTTAATTGGTTTTCATTTTAATACATGTGTATGCTATTCCATGATTGTTACCATGTACACCAGATCTGAGCCACTCATCTTAATTAATGTGTGATTTGTTGACTGAATGATACACGTTAGATGGATCTGATGCTTATTATGCTGCCAGCGCATTAAATTTTTCACATGCCTCTCACGTGAGTTGTATTTAGGTCAGATCATGATTATTGTGTGATTCCCCATGCTTTCTACCATATACTTTTAATCCTGGCCACAGATCTTGATTACTTGTTGGTTATGTTGACTCATTGTGAAGCGTGAGATAGATCCTAGGGCTTGTGTAAGTCAATTGTGTTGACTGAGTCCACATTTTTGTTTGGCTGCATTGATTGTTTTTGTTGTGGACTGGGTTTGATATCTGCACCCCCTGTTTAAGCCCATTTGATATTTTAAACGTGAATTGCTTGCTGAATACACCCCTGGGTTCTTCCTTTCATCCTTATTTTATTTAATTAACTCATTTGCATTTTTTAATTTTTTAAAAATAGTTTTATACATCCAAAAATCACCAAAAAAATCATGAAGCATATTTTTGAATTTAATTAATTTTGGACATTTTTTATTTCTGACTTTGGTCATTTTTCATCATATTTTTGGCATTTTCTTTTATTTTCTTTGAAAATTGTTCTTATTTGCACACTTCAACTTTGAGAATTTATTTCTCATAGCACATAAAACATTTTGAGTCCATTATTTTTGTATTATTTCATCAACATATTGAAGTACATAAAAACATTTTTCTCATATTTTTAAACTCTTTTCATATTGCATTTTAGCCCCTCTCTGTTGCATATTGATCCATAATCCTTCGTGCTTTTTGTCTAATTGTTTGAGGGACCTATCTTGTGAATTTTTGTATGAGTTTTTACTATAATGTTTACCCCTGATTGAGGCATTTTGAGATTTAATTTGATGATTTTTGAATCATGTTTACTATTTGTTTGATCATTCATGTTTGAGGGCTTCTTTTGTGAACATCTTTGATCATGTTGAATTACTTGCTTGAGAAGGCACTTGTGCCATTGTATGAGATTGTTTTCTTTGATTTCTTGAGCCATGTTTAGATCATTATAGGTCTCTTGAATGCAAATTTAAGTCATTGGTGTGAAGTTGTTACTTATTTTGTGTACATGTTCCATGCTTGTTTCACATGCCCCTTTTTGACTTATCTTCTCACTTCTTTTCATCCATGCATCTTCTTGGTTTGTATTTGGTTTGTGTATACCATGCCATATATCTTATTTGCATCTCATATGATGTATGCTTTTGACTTTAGAGCTTTGCATTCATTCCATATGTTATTCATGTTTCATCTTGCATACTTGAACATGTTTCACTTACATGCTTCTTTCTTCTTCTTCTAATTACTCTCAATGCTTGGATACTTGTTTGTATGCCTCATGTGACATTTGTACATTGTGTTTAGGCACATGTTTAGGTCATCCACATTCTGACTTTGATTTTATTTGAAGCATTGTTGCATGATCACCTTGCATATCCACCCATTCTTCTTCTACTCCTTTGTTGATGATCTTCTTGGATGTTTGGCCATTTGTTTGCATTCTCTTTGCTTGAGTTTGTTTGGTAAACATTATGGGTCACCTCTAAGGTGTACATTCTGACTTGGACGAGTTTCATTTGGTTTGTAACCATTTCTCTTTGGGTTGTGACTTGTTTGGGTTTCATTTGTCTTATTGTTGCTTATGTTTGTTTTTGCTAACCATGTAGGGGCTAATGGTAAGTGAATGGGATGTGGATAGTTATCCACATTCTAACTTCTCCTTTCTCTTTTAAGATTTCATACTTGTGTTTGCTTTAGCATTTAAGATGATTCTTTCTTCTCTCTCACTCTTTCTCATCCCATGAATCTCAAGACTTGATTAAGTCTTGGATTCTTTTCCCTTAGGGCTACCTAGTCCAACTTAATTTTTGATTAAGCTTGGAGTAGGATTAGCATTAGGTTTTAGGTAGTCGTCTCTCCTAAGCCTCACTAACCATAGGTCATCCATGCATGATAACATTAGGACTCTTAGTTTCCCTTTAGAGTTTCCTTTGTGTCTTCTCTCTTCTCATCTCAAAACTTCTTGAAAACACTTAACAAAGATAAAGTGTATTGCGCACGAGCCTTAAGCGTGGGGAATGAGAAATGAGGGGCTTCCTCTCATCTTTCTAGAGTGCTTAACGGGCGTCCTGTCTTGGGATGATTCATTAAGTATTCGTCTCTGTGTCCCAGACTTTGGTGCAATGCAAGTTATGAACTAACTTAAGAAAACACTTATGTCTAAAAAACACCAAAACAAATTCAAGTCTTTTTATCCTTCGAGATTGTTGGGTTTCAAACTTCATTTTTAGAAAAGAGCTCGTCGCTCACGTAAAAAACACTTACCCATTTGTGGTCGTACCCACGAACTACATTAGCTCTGATTCCTCTCTCTCGTCCGATTAAGGATATGTAGGCACAAGACAACGATTGACTTGGCGAGCAACCTTCCCTCACAGTTCCCGTCCAAACTACGTTGACTCTGACTTTCCCATTGTACTGAGGGAGTACGTAGGCCTAGGGCATTGAATATGTCCTACCGAGTCCGTCTTAGTCACCCCCATCCCCGTTTTCTTTTGTTCAACCATAGATAGTAGGACAGCTCACCCTCCATTTAGACAACAAGCGTGGATCCCATCGAGTACGATGGATGCGTGGGCTGCTAACACCTTCCCCTCGCATAACCGACTCCCGAACCCGGACTATGGTTGCGATGACCATGTCTTTCCCCCTTTCTCTTCAGGTTTATGCAGTGTTTCCTTTCCCTCTCTTGGGATAAATACACATTGCTGGCGACTCTGTGTTTTCTGCGCCACTCTCGCGTTTGTACCGTTGGATGCAAATCTTTCGGGAGCGACACCAATGATGGAATTCAATATCTTCTTCTCTTGAACAATAGGACTCATACTTGATTCAAGTTTGGAGACAAGACATGAGTTTTATATTACCTTTGTAGATTCAGTGATGTCCCCTTCATTAGGGTGTCTTCTAATGATTTCCTTGGATTGTTATATATAAACTCTAACAGAGAGACCTAAAGTAACTTGAGAGTTATCTGACACAATTCCAGTGAAATTACAATTTTCCTCTTTTCCGGCCTTACTAGTCTGCACAGAGTATGTTCCAACATTGTCCTCAACATCCATCCTTTATTCTGTAACTGAATCATCAATCACCACACTGATAGATTCCATTGTCATTCCAGTTTTAGAGTTAAAGATTCTATAAGCTATGTTGCTTGAAGAGTAACCAAGAAATATCCCTTCATCTCTTCTGGGATCCATCTTACCGTTTTGGTCTTTGTCAGTCAGAACATAGCATTTGCTTCCAACAATATAGAAGTATTTCACAGTAGGTTTCCTTCCTTTCCATAGCTCATAGAGAGTGATTGAAGTGCCCTCTCGCAAAGTGGCCCTATTGTGAATATAGCATGCAATGTTCATAGCCTTAGACCAAAAGTGATATGGCAATTGCTTATCATGAAGCATGACTCTAGCTGACTCTTGTATATCCCTAGTGTTTTGCTCAATAATTCCATCATGCTGAGAAGAAAATTCATAATTGATATCTTCAAAAGCACAATGTTCAGAGAATTTAGCATCCTCAAACTCCTAGTCATGATAGCTTCTAATCTTGACAATATTACCTTTTTGCTCTTTTTGAACATTTTGACATAATTCATTAAAGACTCCAAAGGTGTCTGATTTTCCCTTAAGAAATTTTTTCCATGTAAACCTAGAAAAATCATCTATAACCACATAGACATACCTCTTTCCACCCAAGCTTCCTGCATGCATTGGTCCTATTAACTCCATTTACAAAAATTCTAGAACTTTGGAAGTAGTATGATGTCGTGACTCGGTATATGACATCTTGGTTTTCCTCCCAATTTGGAACTTATCAAAAACTCTGCTCTCTTCAATCTTGAGTTTTGGCAATCCTCCAACAACTTGCTTAGATATGATTTCCTTCAGTATGCTGGGATGGAGATGTCCAAGTTTCTGGTGCCATAGCTTCACTTCATCCTCATTTGTTACTGAACATGTGAAAGAGAAGACAATTATTTAAGGTTCCCACAGATAAAAGTTGTCTTTAGACCTTATAACTTTCATCAGAACAACGTCTTTATCAATTTTGACTAGGCATTCTGTCTTCAAGAAATTAACTAACAATACTTGGTCACACAACTAACTAAGGCTGATGAGATTAACAGTTAGTCCTTTCACAAGGAGAACATCTTCTAAACTAGGTGATCCAGCACACATCAATTTACCAACTCCTTTAATTTCCCTTCTCACTTCCCTTTAATCACACACAGTGATAAAAACAATGTAATCAAGGTTTAGAAGACACACTTCAAAGACACATAATCATTTTTGCTTAAAAGCATGTAGATGATTAACAACTAACAATTCAAAGCAGTCCTACTCTAGTATCAGATCGATATAGAGAAGCTCACAAAGAACAAAAGACACAAAACCCTAATGTAAGAAAAACAATAGCAGCGCTTAAACAAAGACTACACATTAGGTTATCAGAATTCTTCTTAAATAGCTATTTGGAGAGCGTGGACTTTGGCTTAGAAAATCCAGTAAGAAGCTTCACAAATCATGTAGAATATTTTTGCATTTAATTAGGAACAAATTTGATTTGTATTTTATATCTTGTTAAAACAAATTCCAATCCAATCAAATCTTCTAACGAAATCAACTCCTTGAACCGAAAGCTACGTGTTATAAACTTCAGAAGATCTTCAGATATTAAAACAAATATTTCAAGAAGTAAAAAGAAAACAAATCCTGAAAAGAAAACATATCGTGAAAAGATGTCTGAACAATATGTCAGGACATCTTGTCCAACATCTTGCTGAAGAACATGTTTTACCAAAATTAATGCCAATCATAAAAACTGAGACTTAACAATCTCCCCCTTTGGCAAATTTTGGCTAAAACAAATTAAGCTCCCTTCAAACAACCAACAACAGAGGCACATGCAGCAGAAGACTCCTAATAAGAAAAAATTCAACATTCTCTGCTAACGTCTAGACATGTAGTCTGACATTACAACACAACAACCACAAGCTCCCCCTCAACTCCAGAGACACATAACCAGAGAAAAATAAATTCTCTGTATTTGAAAAACACTCCCCCTGAAGATAGCATCACACACAAACACTACAATTCTCTGATATCTCCTTTTTTTAGCCAGAATATGACAAAGATAACAAATATTAAACGAAACAGAGTATTTAAAATATCAGGAGTACAAAGTAGACACCCAAGGTTTCAAAACCAAAGTCTGGGCAAGAATCCAAAAAGAACATCAAAAACAACAAAAGAAAAAATCATCAGGTTGTAGTAGAATCATTTGAACTAGCAGAAACAAGGCTTGCATCATCATCATCACCATTTCCTCCTCACTATCATCAACAACAGTGTGAACTTCTTCAGCCAGAGATCTGATCAACCTTTCAAACTTGATATTTTTTCTGTGCTTGATCGAATTACATCATCCAGCTCCTCGCACGCTTCTCCCAACTCAACTATAGTCCCAGCATTGGAAGATGAATGACTAACCTCCTCAACAGATGTCAGAACAATGTCTGAGACATGTGTTCGTACAAATAATTTACAATGGAGAGATAAAGAGGATTCCCTTTTGCAAGCACTATCGGCACCGGTTAGGATACCAGGATGCTAGTTTAAAATAATGCCACAAATAAGAGATGGAAAGGCTATTGGCATTTTCACAACACGAGTTCTAGCATGTTTTAAGGTTTGATAAAAAATGTAGGCACCATAGTCAAAGCTGGTTTTGGTTCCAACAACATAGATAAACCTACCTAATCCAGTTGAAATAGTTGAAGTGTGCTTGGTAGGCACCCAATTAGCAGCTCATATTCTATGCAAAATTGCATATTTGACACTACGTTTCCCAGCAGAGAGCTTCCTTTTCCTAGGCCAATGCTAAACCTGATTTGCAGTTATCTCCTTGCAAATCTGGTTATCTGATTCTTCAAGCTCATCCTGAGGATCTTCACTCCTTCCCAAGTACCTATTGATGATAGTGGGAGAGAATTCCACACACTTTCCTCTAAGAAACACTTTTCTGAAGTTCTTACTCTTCATGTCAGCACACTCAGAGGGGACATTCACCACAAACTCTTTTACCAAAACCTCATAGCATTTTGTAAGCCCAGTTAGAGATCTTATCAGCCCAGCATACTCTACGAGTTCCATAACTTCCTTGCAATCTAAGGCATCATTTCCTAACTCTCGTTCCAGAGCTATCCTCCTTTGATACACATACTTCCATCTATCTAAATTCTCAACAATGTGAAATGAGATGTTGTCCAAAGGTGCATCAGGAACATTTGCAGAGGTTTTCTTGATCATAGATTTCTTCACAGGAGTGATGTCCTGGACATCATCCTCAACATTATATTTTGAATCACTAGCAGAAACTACCTTTCTCTTTCTAGAGGGAGTAACTACTTTACTCCAAGATTTTGTAGGGCTAACAACAAACTTCTTCTTAACACTCCTTGGAGGTGTGCTCTCAACTTTACCTTTCTTACTTTTAAGCCTCTTGGCAATACCAGGAGCAAGACTCTTAGTAATGATCTCATCATCAGATGCCAATTCATCAATGTTGACAACATCAGTAGCAACATCCTTTATCCCACTTGGAGTCTTATCTTTTTCAGACACAACTTAGTTCTCAACATATTCTGGGGCCATGTTTTTGGAAGATCCATACACATCAATAATAGGGCTAATGTTGGTGGTAACAGCAGTGGTGTTTTCTTTTGCAAAAGATGTTTCAACATCTGGCACATCTTCTGACCTAACCTCCTTCAATACAAAAGCAACAAACCTATGAAGCCTTTTATCTATGGCCATTTTTTCAAATTCATCTAGATCAGTGTTTTCAGACATAGAAAGACCAGAAGATTCCATGTTACCAGTAGACACAGTTTCTGAGATTTTATTAGCATCAAACTTAGTAGTACCAGTTTCAATGGGGTCAACATATAAGCTAGACATGATGTGAACTTTCTTAACAACAGAGGAAAAATTAGAAGACTTACTCTTTGCATGTGTCTTCGTAGTCTTGGAAAGAGGGTTATATCTTTCAAGCACATCTTCATTGGTAGTTCCCATAGCAGAGAGATGTAGCGCGAATTTTGTGGTCTTGAATCACTATCGCTTGGGCACTACAGTTCGATTCATTTTTTATCCTGTTAAGCTGATTAAGGAAGGGAAATAGATGTCTCCAATTAACCCGGCTTGCATACTGAGTTTAAACAGTCAAAACTGTTGGTTTACAGATGCTATTAAGATGTGGGCCCCTCTTCGATTATTTTGTTAAGAATAGAATATTTGGATCATTTGTGAGGTTTTTGGTAATGTGTTTAGATTTGATGCTTTTGGGTTGATTTGGTGGAGGTACTGGATTTTGGGTTTTTGATTAGTGTGCTCGCTAAGTTTTTTTGCAATCTTATGCCTACTTATTCCCGTTTAACAAAACAAGGGAAATTAGAGCGATCGTAGTTCCTCCTATTCTATGGGAGGAAATAGGTGTTTTGGTGTCTTGTTCAAAGCCCAAGACATGAAGCTAAAGGTGATTTGTATCTTGTTCAAAGCCCAAGATGTGAAGCTAAAGGGTTTTAGCTGAGAGAGAATTTGTCATCTCTAAAGAGGAGTTGTTGATGTTTGTATGCTATGAGCAAGGCATGACTTTGATGCTAAAAGGTTGATTGACTCTACCGTGGTTTTCTTTATACAAAGCCTAAGAGGAGGTTATTGACCCAACAAGAGGGTATTTTTATATGTCTTGTACGAAGCCCAAGACAGGGGCTAAAGAGGTTTGACTCAACAAGAGAGTCTTGAATAGGTGATTGACTCAACAAGAGAGTCTGGAGGTTGTTTGACTCAATGAGAGAGTATTTTATACTCAACAAGAGAGTGATTCACTGTCTCGTACGAGGCCCGAGATGGAGGCTAAAAGGAGATTAACTCAACAAGAGAGTCTTTTATACTCAACAAGAGAGTGATTTATATGTGCCTTGTATGAAGCCCAAGACGGAGGCTAAAAGTGTTTGACTCAACAAGAGAGTCTTTTATACTCAACAAGAGAGTGTTTTCTATCTCGTACGAAGCCCGAGATGGAGGCTAAAAGGGAGGTGACCCAACAAGAGAGTCTTTTATACTCAACAAGAGAGTGTTTTCTATCTCGTACGAAGCCCGAGATGGAGGCTAAAAGGAAATGGACTCAACAAGAGAGTGTTTTATACTCAACAAGAGAGTGATTTCTATCTCGTACGAAGCCCGAGATGGAGGCTAAAAGGGGTTGACTCAACAAGAGAGTCTTTTATACTCAACAAGAGAGTGTTTTATATGTCTTGTACAAAGCCCAAGACGGAGGCTAAAAAGGGTTGACTCAACAAGAGAGTCTTTTATACTCAACAAGAGAGTGTTTTTCTATCTCGTACGAAGCCCGAGATGGAGGCTAAAAGGAGATTGACTCAACAAGAGAGTCTTTTATACTCAACAAGAGAGTGTTTTATATGTCTTGTACAATGCCCAAGATGGGGGCTAAAAAGGGTTGACTCAACAAGAGAGTCTTTTATACTCAACAAGAGAGTCTGAAAAGGTTAGCTCCGTTGGGGAGAATCATTGTACAAAGCCCAAGAGGAGGCTATCTTACCGCTGAAGATCCTGGAGCGGGTCCAAGAGAGACTGGGGTTTCTTCCTATGTTGGAAAGGAACTTGAGAATGTCTTCGAGACTCAAGGGTCTTAGACTGTCCAAGTTTAGAGTTTTATCTTTTGTACAATGCCCAAGAGGAGGCGCGGGTCATTAAGGGATGAGTATCAACCCTACAACGGCCGGATTTTTTGATGCTGGAAAGACTGCTCTAGTAAAGGATGACTAAGTTCTGTCTTATACCTTTAAGAGGTCGTCAGGGTCCTTGTATTAAGCCCAAGAGAAGGCATGAGAACTTTTAAGAAGCCGAAGGGTCCTTGTACAATGCCCAAGAGAAGGCGGGGATGCTTTTAGGAAGCCTGTGGGTCCCCAAACCAAGAGAAGTTCAAGACATGCTATTCACTGAGAATAGATCAAGCTAGGAAATTTCCAGGATTTGGAAGAAACTTAAGAGATGCCATTCACGGAGAATAGATCAACTCTGGGGAGTAGAGTTTCTTTGACAATTTCTAAGGGTGATAGTATGAGAAAGGGTTTACCGAGAATGCTGCCTTTCACATTTCGATATTGTTTAACCCCAAGAGGAGGGAAGACTGTATCTGGTAATACTATGGGGGATCTAGTTTTGACTGTATTTAAGAGTGACCAACAGGGCTTTACCTAGTGCTAGACGTAGTTGCCGGGGAAAACTCTAAATAAATATACTAGTATTACACAGTTGATATTTGACAAGTATATAAAAGGATGTGAAAGAAGACTTACAGTGAGCAGCCCCACAATACAGTTATATATATATGAAAGCGGATAAAGAAAGCGGGTAAACACTTACTCGGTTGTAGAGCTTCCATGCTGTTTTGTTAGTTGTTCAACAAAGAAAGCTTTGATAACAATATTATATTCCAAATCAAAGAAGAAAGTGCTTTGAAAAGATTGTTGGGGCTTACAGCTCAAGGAGAGGCCCAAGGTTTTATCAGTGATTGCACTGTTGTTTTGAAATTGTACAGGGACTTATACAAGTAACTGAGGCCCAAAAAGGTTTTCTGTACAAAGGGATGGGTCTTACACTCTCTCAAGAGGCCCAAAGGTGTTTAAAGAAAAGGAATGAAGCTTATAACACGAGGGTAGGCCCAGATGATTTAATTTTTGAACTGGCGATCACGCCGAGATTTTTCTTTTAACGCAGAGGGACTTATACAATGTCTGAGGCCCAAAAAGTTTTGGTTAAAAGGGGGTTGGGTCTTACACTCTATTAGAGGCCCAAAGGGGTTTATTTTTGTACAAGAGATGAGGCTTACAACTCAAGGAGAGGCCCATGGTTTTTTTGTTAAAAATGCGACGATCGCGCCGAACTTTTTGATGGTGTCGGGACTTATACAATACACTGAGGCCCAAATCATTTTGGTTTTCAAAAAGGGTTGGGTCTTACACTCTACTAGAGGCCCAAAGTTGTTTAAAAAAGATTTGTGAGGGTGAAAATCAAAGAAACCCTAAATTTGTTTTCCTTTAAAAGTAAATATTTATAGAAAATCAATAAAATGATAAAAATACCAAATAAGTTTGAATAAACCACTTGTGATTTTTGTTTAAGGTTTGAAAAATGAGGTTTTAATCACAAGATGAATTAAAACTCATTTGCTTTTGATTTTCAAGATAAATATTCACTTTTAAATGTTTAAAAGCAATTAAAAATGAATTTATTCACAAAAATACTAATTATATTAAATAAAGGGTTAAATAAGTTTTTAGTCCCTATAAAGTTTGAAATTTCATTTTTAGTCCCTCCCTACCTTTTGGCAACAGTTTTTACAAAAAAACCGTTGCCAAAATCAGCTAAAACCGTTGCCAAAACCCAGGAGGGACTAAAACTGAAATTTCAAACTTTATAGGGACTAAAAACTTATTTAACCCTTAAATAAATAATATAAATTTGATTTTTTTTGTGGAATAAAATATTTCAACATTTTTGTGATTTTTTGCAAAAAGAACCAATAAAAAATAATTAAAATTGAGGGAGTTATTAATTTTTCAAATCATTAAAATAATATGAAAAATAGTAAAATATGAAAAAAAACATGAAAAAGTGGTAAAAACGAGAATCTGGGGCGAGGGGGATTCGAACCCCAGACCTCTTATGTACATGCACTGGGGTGGTGATACATCCGTTGATTGAAACACAACCACAAATATACAAGGCTTGCCTTGTTTTTGGCCTGGACCAAGGCAAGACAAGGCAAGATTTTGGTTAGAAACGTGAAGGCCATAACTTTCTCATTTCTTCATGGATGGGGACAAAATTTATATGCATCTGGCCTAGAATTTCCTAAGGAATCCAATGGTGGTGGTGGTTTTTCCAGAAAACAAATCCTCCTCAAAACCCGATAGTGGTTTTGAAATAGGCCATGTTTTGCATTTTTTGTGCTATCTCTTGGTACATGTGTGAATTACATGATAAATTGGTGCAAGCACAACACATATAACATGTATAAGAGATGCATGATCAATGGACTTCAAAGCAAGGCATATTTCAGAGAGTTCAAGTTGTGATGCTTACCTCTCTTTGGAGCTTTTGGGCTATCTACCAAGTGCTTTGTTCCAGAAATGTTTTGATGCTTTGGACACCCTCAAATGATCCCTTACAAGCTTTTAGGATGATTGGAATCAGCTGGAAACCTCAGGAATGGAAATTGGCCTTTTCTTGCAAAAGGGGCAAAAATGGCCAAAATAGCAACTCTCTCAAATGGTGTTCTAGATGTGTGGAACCATTTGGGACAGTTCAAGGATGATATTTGGAGTGTGTTTGAGGTTTTATCTGGTTTGGAAAGTGACTGATTTAAGACATGGCTTGAAAAATGCACAAAAATCCTATTTTGAGGTTTTGAGAGGAGGATTTGAGATTTTGGTGTTACAAGTCACTTGTGAGAGTTTGGACAGCTTAGATATGACATATTGGATGTGTTTGGATCACGAGCTGTGATGGAAATGCTCTCTAACTCAAAAACTCAGAGTTACCTTGCTAAAGAATGTATTTTTGCCTAGAGAAAGTGATTTTGAGGAAAGCATCTGTTTGATGGTTTTCATGTACTCAAACTGAGCACAAATGAGCTCTATTTATGGTGGAGCAAGTTTGTTTTGCAAGCAATAGTGAATGGCAACTGCTGCAGAAGTTTGACAAATGTTGATCAATGGGAATCCAAGTCTCCTCTAGCCATTGACTAGAGGTTAGGGCACAGAGCTGTGGTTCCCTAGTTGTTGGATAGGTCTTGACAGAATTCAGTTGGAAGAGGCGCAGTCCATGCCACCTTGGTGCATCCATTGAAAGCTCCAAAACAAAATTGGAGTCTTGTCCCTCTTTTAGGCATTTTTAGGTTTGGCATGCTACTTTTGGTTCCAAAGACTTGAGAGGCTTATGGATTAGAGTTGGTTCCTCCTTGGTCCCCCTTGAGGTGTTCAGATGGATAGACTTGCTTGCCCTTTGCAAAATTTGAGAAAATCGAGCAAAACTCCCAAATCTGCCTTGTTATGACAGTTGCAGCAAGGCATATTGCCACTGTCATAACTTATTGCTCAAATTGAGTTTGGTGAAGTTCTTGGTCATTTTGGAAAGCCCTTATATGATACAACATATGTGTGATCATAGTTTGTTTTGATACCTTTTCGATCCAAGTGAAAAATGCCGCTACATTTGGAAAAAAGTGAAGGCAGATTCTGACTTAGTAAAAATTTCACTAAGTGTTGGAAAAAATGACATTTCATGTTTTCAGCCATTTTGACCCAATCATAACTCAAAATCCATGATGAATTGGAATGAGGTGTAGTTGAAGATTTTGTAGAGGGTCTTAAGAGCTACAAATACAGCTTTGAATGTGGAAAAATGGCCTTGTGGTTTGGGAGATATGATCCTCCAAAGTTGGTACCCTAGCCACTTTGTTCCATAACTTAGAAAATTTCTAAGTTTTTATGGTTACCCTTTTTACAAGTTATCCCACTTTTCTTGATTTTCCTTGATGAATGATGATCCCAATCACACATTAACATCATTTTAGGGTCAAAGAACCATAATTGTGAAAAATCTCAAAAAGTCAAAGTTTGACTTTTGTGCACAGTTGACTTTTTGTCAGATGAACTCCAAACTGTGCGATCCTCTATGAAATTAAGCCCTTGACCTAAATCAAACTTGATGGATTGATTTCATAGGTGTTATAGGGTGTATTGAGTCATGTCTCAAGGTTTGGGAGCATGCCTGGGTCAAAAGTCAAAGGCACAGTTGACTTTTCCCGTGAAACCCTAATTGTGGTTCTGATGAATTTGAAACTTGTTGCTCAAGCTTCTTGGATCAATCCATTGTTGCAAATGGATCAATGTAGTGTGTTAGAGACCCTCAAATCATGTCTTAGTGTCTTGGCTCTTGTTTTGTCCCAAAAGTCAACTTAGGGGTGAATTAGGTCAAGAAACCCTAATTCCTGATTTTTTATGAATGCATCCCCTGAGGCTAAATTGACTTGATGATTGGGTTTATGATGGTCCCATGGAGCATCTTAGGTTATTCTTTAAAGCATTGGCTCATGCCTAGAGGAAAATTTCCATCTGGAGGCCCTAGTCGACCAAACCCTAATTTGGTGACCATGGCGATCTTGAGGCTTGATCCACTTAGAATGCTGCAACCTTGTGCTTAATTCTTGCTGTGGGAGTCCTCTTGATCCATTGTGGATGTTTGAGAGGTTAGACAAGTTGAAGATCGTGTCATTCCTTGATTGATCCTTTGTCTAAGAGCTCTGAGAGGGCTTGAAACCCTAAGTTTGATTGTAGTGAATGCTCACCCATCTTTGGGGAGACTAATGAGGCATGATGATACACCCATATTGTGATGATGATTTGCACAATGATGGGAAATCTTAGTGGTCAAAATTTGGGGTATGACAGATGCCCCTATTTAATCTTCTTGGACCCGAAGGTGTGAATGGTGAAGGTATTCGGGCATTCGGGGTGCAAGAGGATTAAATATCGGAATATCCGAAATTTTGATGGTGGTTAAGAATGGCAGTTCATGCATCCTTCTTCTTTTGCTAAGGAATGATGCTTAGAAAAGGTAAACTTCCCCTCGATCATGGTCTTTAGCCAAGGAACTGGTCTTAGTTTCTGAAGTAAACTTCCCCTCGATCCTGGTTTCCTACCAAGGAACTGGTCTAAGTTTCTGAAGTAAACTTCCCCTCGATCCTAGTTTCCTACCAAGGAACTGGTCTAAGTTTCTTTTGTCAATAAACTTTCTTGACAAGTGACGCTATTCGTAGCGGTTTTCCTCAAACTTCTCGCCGAATCTTCCTGGGGAGATGCCATTTGATAGAAAAAATTTAGATGTCAGAGTTGCTGGGGAACCCAGTCGTCTGAGTTGTAGAGGTGTGCAAACTTCTCTGTTGGAGACGCCATTCGCCGACTCTTCTGGGGAAAACGAGTCTCTTGAGAGACTGTTTTCGCTTGGGGGTATTACATCATACTTTTCTCGGGATCTTCTCGGAGAAATGCCATATGATGTGATCCAATTTTGAGGTGCTGATGACCTTTTCGTCAGCGGATTTTTTCGGATAAAAACTGCTGTATTGTCGAATCTCTGATTAAGAGGCTTTCTCTGGGGACTTTCCTTAATCTGGGAAAGCGAAAATATCATCTTCAATGGCGAAGAGTGACGTTTGTTGAGGGTTCTCTGGTTCTTTAGAGATTCAAGTTATCAAAGTGGTCAAGGGCCAACTCCAATCCAGAAATAAACTGGAGGAGAGAGATTGTTCCGACAAAACATTTCCTGACAAGGAAAGAATTGATAACTCGATTGAGAGGACTTTTATCACTAGGGGATAAGACCGACTAGAGAGATAGTGATGCAATATGGTCATGAATGTAAATCAATAATGCATAATATATGTATGTTTATGCTGACAAAACTGACGCGACATACAGACTAGTAGATGAACACGACTGGATACTCGGCCACAGTGGGAGATGAAAAGTATCACTGGTTCACGATAGCAATTATGCCTTTCTTAGGAGAAATAGTCCCTGCGGGAAACACCGTTGGTCGAGCTTAGGAGGTAAGAACTCTGCCGGGGGTGTCAGATGAAGCATGGTCTCTGACAAAATTGATCCTTCGTTCAAGCGTGCGGGTTTAGAAGGATTACTTTGATTCTGCACTTTGAAGCTCAACCATCTTTGGAGAAGCGATTGATGTTCTTTCGATGTTTAACAGTCAAAAGAATTGCCATCTTTATTTTAAAAGCAGAAAAGTTTGACAAGTAAATTCATTTTTGTTTCGTTTCAAGAATCGTTAATCATATTAAAATGTCGTTATGTAAAGCTAAAACAAATAAGAATTGCAACCAAAAGCACAAGGGCTCAAATTTTATTGATAGGATGGAAATCAGCCAAACGCGTGATCCCATAGAGTATTTACAAAGTTAGAAAATGGTAATTTAAGGGAAAAGGGCTACATTAAAACATAACGACCGCTATCCTTTTACCAACTTTGAATTCTGGGCATCCTGAGCTTCTGTCGAAAATGACCCTGACTGGAGTTTTCTTTCGATGGATGGTGTAACTGCTGCTGAGGGACTTGCCCCATTGTTGGACGTAGGTACTTGCCATTATCCCTAACTTTTGCCTGGATTGTACTTTGAGATTTCCAATCCACCGGGATGATTTTTGATCATGTCTCCAATTTTTGCCTGGACCGCCCTTTCGGGTTTTCAATCCACTGAGACATTTTTTTATTTATTTAGGCGAAGTATTTCTTGACTACGTCAACATTTGTGGGGTAGGCAAATTCCTCTCCGTCCATGGTTGCAAGTCTCAAGGTGCCGGTTGAGAAAGCTTTCTTGATCACATAAGGGCCGTCAAAATTCGGAGTCCATTTGCCCCGAGAGTCAATGAGAAATGATTGTATCTTCTTGAGCACAAGGTCTCCTTTCCGGAAGACGCGAGGTCGGACCTTTTTGTCAAATGCCCTCTTCATTCTTTGCTGGTACAACTGACCGTGGCATAGTGCCGTTATTCGCTTTTCTTCGATCAGATTCAGTTCATCGTATCGACTTTGACACCACTCAGCCTCTGTTAGCTTAGCTTCCATCAATACTCAGATTGATGGGATCTCTACTTCGATGGGGAGTACTGCCTCCATGCCATATACTAGAGAGAAAGGGGCTGCCCCTGTTGAGGTGCGGACAGACGTGCGATAACCGTGAAGGGCAAAGGGTAGCATCTCGTGCCAGTCTTTGTAGTTTATAACCATCTACTGAACAATCTTCTTGATGTTCTTGTTAGCCGCTTCTACCGCTCCGTTCATCTTGGGTCGGTAGGGAGATGAGTTATAGTGTTTGATCTTGAACTCTATACACAACTCTTTCATCATCTTATTATTCAAGTTAGATCCATTATCCGTAATGATCTGGCTCGGAACACCATAACGGCAGATGATATTGTTTTTGATAAATCAGACCACCACTTGTCGGGTCACATTGGCATATGACGCTGCTTCGAACCACTTGGTGAAGTAGTCAATGGCTACCAGGATGAACCGATGTCCGTTTGAAGCCTTAGGTTCGGTCATGCCGATCATGTCGATTCCCCATATGGAAAAAAGCCACGGGGAAGAGAGAACTTTGAGATGCGTCGGTGGTACATGGATTTTGTCTGAGTATATCTGACACTTGTGACACTTCCTCATGTACTTGTAGCAGTCGGATTCCATGGTCAACCAGTAGTACCCTGCTCTCATAATTTTTCTCGCCATTGTGTGTCCGTTGGTATGAGTGCCAAATGATCCTTCGTGAATTTCTTTCATCAACATGTTTTCTTCGGGTCTATCTATGCATCGGAGCAAGACCATGTCGAAATTTCTCATATAGAGTGTATCACCGCTCAGGAAGAAGCTGCCTGCCAATCTTCTAAGGGTCTTTCTGTCCTTCCTTAGTGCCCCAGGTGGGTACTCTTGTTTCTGAAGGAAGCATTTGATATCGTGATACCAAGGTTTGTCGTCTATGACTGCTTCAATCGCGAAGATGTAAGCCGGCCGTTCAAGGCGCATTATGTCAATCTTAGGTAAGTCGTTCCATTGACCTACACTAATCATGGAAGAGAGGGTGGCTAATGCATCAGCCATGTGATTCTCTTCACGAGGGATGTGATGAAACTCGATTCTGTTGAAGAATGGTAACAACCTTCTCGCGTAATCTTTGTAAGGAATCAATCCTGATTGGTATGTATTCCAATCTCCTTTGATCTGGTTAATAACCAGGGCTGAGTCGCCATAAACATCCAAGTTTTTGATCCTTAAGTCGACCGCTTCTTCGAGACCCATGATACAAGCTTCGTATTCGGGCTCGTTGTTTGTGCACTTGAACGTAAGTCTGGCGGTGAAAGGAATGTGGGTACCCTGAGGTGTTATGATGATTGCCCTAATTCTGTTTCCGTAATGATTAACAGCTCTGTCAAAGATTAGTCCCCATTGGGAACCTGGTTCTGGCCCTTCACTGGGTAGCGGTTCATCGCAATCTTTCATTTTTAAATACATGACATCTTCGTATGGGAAGTTAAACCCGACTGATTCCTGATCGTCAATCGGCTGACGAGCCAAATGATCGGCTAAAATACTTCCTTTAACGGCTTTCTGAGCGTGGTATTCGATGTCGTATTCTGATAACAACATCTGCCAACGGGTAATCCTTCCCGTGAGAGCAGGTTTTTCAAATACATACTTGATTGGATCCATTTCGGAGACCAACCAAGTAGTGTAACGAATCATATATTGGCGAAGACGTTTGGCTGCCCAAGCCAGAGCACAACAAGTTTTCTCGATTATAGTGTATCGAGTTTCACAGTCCGTAAAATTCTTGCTTAAATAGTAAATGCCAGACTCTTTCCTTTTTGTTTCGTCTTGTTGGCCAAGTACACAACCCATGGAGTCCTCCAAGACTGTTAAGTAAATGATCAGTGGTCTTCCTTCCACTGGAGGTGACATAATTGGTGGGTTCGACAAGTATTCCTTAATACTGTCGAAGGCGGTTTGGCAATCTTCTGTCCAAACGCAGTCCTGGTTCTTTTTGAGTAATTTGAAAATCGGCGCGCATGTCGCGGTCATGAGGAATATAAATCTGGAAATGTAATTCAGATGCCCCAGGAATCCCTTGACTTGTTTTTCAGTTTTCGGAGAAGGAATTTCTTGAATGGCCTTGACCTTGTCAGGATCAACCTCAATTCCTTTCTGGCTGACGATGAACCCTAAGAGTTTCCCCGAACGAACACCAAATGTGCACTTGTTGGGATTCAAGCGAAGTTTGTACTTTCTCAACCGCTCGAATAGTTTTGACAGGTAGGTCACATGCTCCTCTTCTGTTTTAGATTTGGCAATCATGTCATCGACATATACCTCAATTTCCTTGTGTATCATGTCATGAAACAGAGTAGTCATGGCCCTTTGATAGGTTGCCCCGACGTTCTTCAAACCGAACAGCATTACCTTGTAACAAAAGATACCCCATGGGGTGATGAACGAAGTTTTCTCCATGTCTTTCGGCGCCATTTTTATCTGATTATAGCCCGAGAATCCATCCATGAAGGAGAAAACTTTGAACTTTGATGTACTGTCTACCAGCATGTCAATGTGTGGTAAAGGAAAGTCATCCTTTGGACTAGCCTTGTTTAGATCTCTGTAGTCCACACACATTATGACCTTTCCGTCTTTTTTCGGAACTGGTACTATGTTGGCTAACCATTGAGGATATTCTGACGTGGCGAGGAAACCCGCGTCAATCTGTTTTTGTACCTCCTCTTTGTTTTTGATGGCCATGTCCGGGTGAGTCCTTCTTAACCTCTATTTTACAGGCGGACATTCCGATCTTAACAGTAGATGATGTTCCACGATGCTGGTATCCAACCCTGGCCTGTCTTGGTAGGACCAAGCAAATACATCAGGAAATTCTTTGAGAAGCTTTATCGAATCCTCTTTGACATTTGGACTGAGCAGTGCTCCAATCTTGACTTCTTTTCATTCTTCCTCTGAGCCCAAGTTGACAGTTTCCAACGGCTCTTTGTGAGTTTCAATGGACCTTTCCTCTTGTTTGAGTAGTCGGGAGATCTCTTCTGGAATTTCGTCACTCAACTTCTTCTTCAGCCCCAAATACCGGGAATTTAAAGTTGGGAGAAGGCATCGGATCGTATGTTTCAATGGGGTTTAAAACAAGAAATCTGCATGACATAATGATTTGTTTTTAGAACAGATAGAGAGAATGCAAGAGTGTGTGCAGTGTATTTTCTGATAACTGCTTGTTTTTATTATTGAATTATTTTTTAGGATTACTATTTTCTTGAAAAAAAAAACGAAAAGAGAAAACAACAATAAAATGTGGAAATTACAGAACGACGTTATTTTATTTATGAACAAGTCGATTCTTGAAACTACAACCCTATAAAACAAAACTCTGTCGCTTTGGGCAAAGCGAAGAGGGATATTTACAGAAAGTGAGCCCTATCAAAACAACAGTTTCACCTGGGCAGGGTGAAAGGTTAAGGACGGTAATTACTTTGACTGATGAACAATCTTCGGAACATCAACCGCAACCCATTGGCGGCGAACTCCTCGGTGAATCACAAAGTCTGGTACCTTTCTTGATATGTCTTCAGAAATAACGCTGATTTCTGGTGGAGCAGGATCATTGGAATCGGTCTCCCAGGCGGAGTTGTCGTAGGAGGATTCCTTTGTTGTATTTTGCATAATATTCGTGCTCTCAGGTAAATCTCCCCATCCAGTTGGCTGGATGTCTTCGAGCCTGATACGAGAGTTTTCAGGAGCAGTGTACTTGACCATATAGTCGTATTTGCCACTCAGTTGTCCTAAGGTGTCCCATACTTCTGTGGAACTGGAGGAGTCATCTCTTTCGATGAAGTTGACCTCAGGAAAAGCATAGTTGATGAATTCTAGTCCGGCAAGCTTTGCGAATTTATCGTCATGCTGGATATTTTCTAAATGACCTGAGTGTTGATCCCATGACGTAGTGGGGACGCAGGTATTCTTTTCAATGATGCTCAGCTGATTTTCATTATTCGGCTGATTTTCTTGCTCCAAGTCTCCTGGGTACGGCTGCCAGATAGGCAGACCATCCATCGGGCCATAATAGTCGTGGTCAAAGTTGTCTTTCATCAGAGTGTCCTCCTCTAATGAGTTTGGTGGAGCATGGCATCCTTCCGGATCATAATCTCCGTATATCATTCTGACATCTGACCTGGGTATACATCTCGGACTCTGTGCGGGATAGAAAAATGGCGTAGGCACCTCTTCCTGAGAGATATAACCGTCCTCATTAAGATAAGATTTCCACTCTTCCTCTGTATCAGAGGCATTCCCCTCGTTGATGGTATGGACTGCTTGAGGCACAGGGTGAAGGAAACCTCCACTGTGGAAGAAGTCCTGAATGGAATGAGGACTTTCATCGTTAACAGCTGTCTGGGTACAGGTTGAGGAAAAAACAAGACCCTTCTTTGTTTTGTTATCAGTAGGAATGACAAGTTGTCCCCATCCCTTAGTATCGTTGCTTTTGATCACTTCGAGAGCATCTCTGTATGAGTAAATCGAGGTTCCTTTCTCTGATTGATTCTCATTGCTCACCGAAAGTGCTTGGAACTGAGTTCCAACAACCTCCTCGGGTTCTATACAAGTAGATAATGACAGGTTACTCACGATCAAGGCTTGTTCTCCACATACCGTGACGAGTTGATCGTTCTTGACGAACTTCAGTTTCTGGTGCAATTTCGAAGTGACTGCCCCGGACGTCCATGACCTGGAAAGTGATTAGGAAAGTGTGAGGATCAATAGTTATGGGAAGGTCGACTTCGCCGATAACTGCTTTCCGAGATCCTTCAAAGGCTTTGACGATGACCTCACTGCCCTTCATCGGGGATCCTTTGAATGATAGTCGCATTAAAGTAGACTTCGGCATAACTTTGATGGCCGATCCTGTGTCTACCAGTACGCTGGCTAAAGCATCGTCCTGGTAGTTGACTGTGATATTGAGCGCCATGTTGTGGCTTTTGCCCTCCTCTGGCAAATCCTCATCACTGAATCCTAAGTTGTTGCAGGAAGTGATGTTAGAGATGATACCGTCGAATTGCCTTATCGATACATCCTGTTCCACAAAGGCCTGCTCTAAGACTTTCTGTAGAGCCTCTCTGTAGGCTTCAGAACTGAGTAAAAGTGATAGCACAGAGATCTTTGAAGGAGTTTATAACAGTTGATCAACAATGTTGTATTCACTCCTTTGGACGAGCTTCAGCATCTCATCATCGTTCTTTGAAAGGTCGGGATCACTGGACTGACCGACTGGTGGATTGGGAGCTTCTGTCTGAAGTTCCTTTTCTTTATTAGGTTCTCCAACTCCTCGGGGTTGAAGATTCGACCGCTCCGTGTTACTCGACTGATGTCTGCAATATTCACGACGGAGGGTAATGGAATTTCCTTTCCATTCTCAATTATTGTTGCACCGTATTTGTAAGGGATCGCCTTAGCTGATTCATACGGTAATGGTCCCGGTAGATAGATAACTACATGAGCCTTCTAATTTTTCTGATTGTCGTAGGTAACTTCAATCAGTTCCTGGCTAGGAACCTTTGATTCGTCCAGTAGAGGGATGATGGCACAAACATCCTTGGTCCTCTCAGGATCAGAGATTACAACCACATCTTTGATTTGATCAGCGAAGTAGTTCGGCGTCCAGTTGATTGGCTCGGAACTCGGACATGGGTGAATCTCTTTACGATCCAACTGACCTTGAAGAGCTGCCCGTACAAGGTAGCATCCTTGGTTATTCTCTGAGCATACTCTACAGCGTTTCATAGTTGTGTGGTGGCACTTGGCCACGTCCGCTTTGAATACAGTGTAACCTCACCAGGTCAGTTTCCATAGATCGAACATCCTGACTTTGACGTCTAGTAGGGTTCCCGTTAGTCACACTGATTTGTTGCATGTCTTTGTCTAGATAGATCGGAAGCCACCGGTGGTTTAACAAGTGTTGTAAAGTTCTTTGAACGAGAGCACATCCCTGGTCACTCTCGCAACATCCTTTACAGTTCTGATAATTATGCGAAGTTAGAAAACCGAGTTGGACTTGCTTGGCATGTAACTCCACCAACCTGGTATTCATCAAACGAATATCAAAGATTTGAATCATGTTGATCTGATAAGGATTTCTATCATGGTAGTCCTGGATCCACCCAAGATCCATCTGACGCTGGAGGGCCTCTTGTACAAAAGAGCATCTCTGTTTGTTTACCGAGCAAGTCAGACATGAATTGTAATCGTGCCACGACAGATTATGATACTGGCTTTGCCTTGAGTGCATTGCCACCAAGTTGACATTCATTGCACGGATATCGTGGTTCTGAATGATGTTGGAATTTGTGTAGGTCATGTTGACCCCCCGGATTCGGTGTTCTTGGATCTACCCGAGATTCAATTGTTCCTATAGAGCCGATTGCACCATATGACATCCTTGATTGTTTTTAGAGCAGATATCACACTGGAGATAATTATGAGGTGGCACATGGATGTATCCGTTATGTCTACAATGCATCTTGACCAGATTGGTCCTCAATAAGAGTACATCATGAATTTGATAGATGTTGTTAGACTCTCCCTCTATCAAATTTACCTCAGCTTTCTCGTGTTGAGGCAACGGGTTCGTGAGAACATTCGGATTCGTATCTTTGAAAGATAAAACCCCGCTCCTAACAAGCTTTTTCACATCGGATTTGAAACTGAGACAGTTTTCTATGTTATGCCCTGATCCTCCTTGATGGTAAGGACAAGTCTGATCCGTTTTGAACCAGAAAGGTGGATTTTCCGGTACTGTAAGAGGAGACTTGGTTTGGACGTGCCCCTTGACCAGTAGTAATGGAAATAGTTCTGCGTACAACATTGGTATAGGGTCAAACCCTGGTGGTCGCGTTGTACAGTTGTTGTTGTACGGGGGACGAGCCTACGAAAGAGGCTGTTGTGTCCTTTGCTGGAATTGCTGTTGATTCGGTTGGCTTTGAGCAACCTGAGGTTGATACGTAGGTACAGGCGCAGAGTTGATAGCAGGAGTTACAGCTGCTACTGGTTGGTAACATCGCCTTTACTTTCCGAGAGAGATATTCCCAATATCCTGCTCTTTTTTCTTAGGGAGAACACTACCGTATCATTTTGTACTACTCGATGATCCAGCGTCTTTAACCATACGTACTTCTCGGACCGCTTCCTTGAGACGTACCCCCATACCGACCATTTCGGTGAAGTCGTTGGGCGCACTGGCAACCATTCTATCGTAGTAAAATGAGCTCAAGGTTTTTAAGAAGATCTTTGTAATCTGTTTTTCCTCCAGAGGTGGAGAAATCTGAGCGGCAATTTCACGCCATCTCTGAGCGTACTCCTTAAAGGTTTCCTTGTCCTTTTGTGACATTGATCTGAGTTGATCTCTGTCCGGTGCCATATCCAAATTGTATTTATATTGTTGAATGAAAGCAGCGCCAAGATCTCTGAACGTACCGATCATAGCGCGGTTTAAACCCATGTACCATTTTAATGTGGCACCGGTTAAACTATCCTGAAAGTAATGAATTAGTAGCTCCTGGTTCTTTGTCTGAGCTGACATTCGCCGAGCGTACATCACCAAGTGGCTTTGAGGGCAAGGGTTACCCTTGTACTTTTCAAAATCGGGCACCTGGAACTTGGGTGGAACTTTCACATTAGGGACCAAACAGAGGTCTACGACGTCCTTTCCAAATAAACCCTGATTGTGAAGGGATTTCTGTTCTTTCTGCATTTCCAGGAATTGTTCCTGGAACTCGTTCATTCTGTCGAACATGCTTTCGTTTCCACCAGAAGGTAACTGTGGAATCTGTCCTTCCGGGACAGTGTGTACCATGGGTGGTGGTATAGTCATCATGGCAGTGACTCTAGGTCTTTCCCTCTCCCGAAGTTTGTAACCTTCAGGAGTTGCCATCATGCCCTTGGCATCTTCGCTTTCCCAAAGTTTGTAACCTTCAAGCCCAGCAGTTCCTGCTACGGTTCCCTGATCCTCAGTGATCGGCGGAACATATCCTTCCGGGATATAGTTAATAGGCATGCCCCAGGGACGATCTTTCGGCATTTTGTACCTAGGATCATACTTCTCCACTATGGGCGTCGATGTGATCTCTGAGATCACTGTCCTTTGTTGCTGCATCTGAGCTTCTGCTAGAGCTTGCATGTCGTTATGAAGCTTTCTCAGATCCTCTTTCAGAGTGTCGATCTCTTCTCTCAACCCTCTTTTCTCTTCCTCGAGATCATCCATCTTTTTCTGGCGATTGGCCAGAGTATTGTACGAATGAGACAGTTTGACTCTAGAATTGAGACGCAAATGTGAGATTCGTAGGTAAGAAGAATGTGTTACGTGAGAATGATGAATGATATGCAATGATTATATTTTTTAATTAATTTTTTGTTTAATCAAAATAAACTTCAACAATTGGATTGCAAATATCACACAGTGGGGAAACCCCGTTTTATTGAATTCAAAGATTGCGGAAATGGAAATACAGTAGATTACAAAGTACTGTAAAAGGAAATGTCTAAACTAATGGATACTGAGTCCTTTCTGAGGAGAGTTCAGGTGCTGGTTCTGGTGCTTTCCTTTTCTTTGACCGGGGCTCTTCAGCCGTTGTCGGGTTGTCATTCCTTTGCCAAGTGAAAGGAGCGGGCAAATTCCTTTGGTCATCCTGATTTTCTACAACATGTTGCTCTAATATCTCAATCAGAGCATCTTTTTATTTCAATAGTTGCTGTATTTTCTTGCACTCTACATTAAGAATACGGTACTTGTTCCTCCAAGACTTCCTCTCCTGTTGAACTTTGTTGAGAGTAACCTGAAGTTTTTCCGTGTCTGACATAAAATAAAGGACAGGGTCCCTTAATGGAAGAACCTCTTGACGAGGGTAAGGCATCCTCAGCTTGAGAGCTCTAGTTTGTACCCAGTGGAGATAAGGCTCCACCGAGACACAATCTGGTTTTCCTAGAGACTCTCGCCCTTTCCTATGAACGTGTTTCCAAGCATGCACTATTTCTGTCTTTAGTGCCCTGTCATTTTCTCCTTCCTTGAAGAAAAAACCTTCCAGATGAGCATTGCGTGGGACATGCCTCATCGGGTATCCAAATTGACGACGAACTAACACCGGATGATAGTTGATCCCCCCTTAGTTCCTATAAGGGGTACATTTGGGAAATTTCCACAACGGTCAATGATTCTGATCCCGTCGTAGATTCGATTGTACCAATCGATGTCAGAGTTGGTAAGAGACATGATTCTCTGCGACTAACGTAAAGTATTCTTTTGATCCCAAAATGCAGCAGACTTGGGCAAATGGGAAATGAACCATTTGTAAAGCAAGGGTACACAGCACATGATCATTCCTCCGCTGTATAAATTCCTTAAGTGTACCGAATGATACGCATCTGCGAGCAAGGTTGATACGGGGTTTCCAACTAGACATATCTTAATGGCATTGATATCTACAAAGTTATCGATGTTGGGAAACAAAAATAACCCGTAGGTGAGCAAAACAAAGTTGCTCTCGAAAGTGGCCACGTTCCCTATACTAGCAAAGTATAGAGCTTTCTTTGTCAAGAACTGGGCTGGCAGACCCTAGATTCCACCCTTAGTGGTCATGTAAGTCCTGACTTCTGACTCGTCCAAATAGATTGCTCTTGCAATGGTTTGATCCTTTGGAATTTCTTCTAGTCCAGAAAAGGGAGACTGGTCGATAATATGCAAATTAGTCAGGTGAGAGTACTCCTCTAGTGTTGGTGCTAGTTGATAATCTGGAAATGTGAAACAGTGATAGACCGGATCATAGAACTGGATTAGTGTAGACAGGATTCCCTCAATTACATGGACTCTTAATAGAGATAGTAAACCCCCATACTTGGCTCTGAAAGCCTCATGGTCGGTGATCATTCTCGCCAGACCTCTCAAATCCTCTAGTTTAGGAACCTTAAAGGTGTACTTATGAGTTTTCCTTCTACCGAAATCCATTAGCGCAATCTCTTTATCTGACATTTGCAATCATTGTCTTAGTTTAATTTGAAAAAGAGAGACTAGAAGAGAAGATTTCTTTTTTTTTTAATGTTTTTTAAATGAATGTATGAATACAGCACACAAAAACATAGAAAAAACATGGGGTCAAAGGGTCGGTGCCATGAAGTCAAGTCTCTACCCCCTCCAAAGGTTTATACTGGTATTTTTTGTACCTGTATGCAAAATCATTGATACATCTTGGGATAACAACAGCAAGCGGATCGCCAGCGAGCTGATGTATCTTAGAGTGATCTCAGATGAGGGTAGTATCGCGTGACAACTATTTCCGATAGCTTCCGCACTACAAAATGGTTTCAGTCTACTAAAAACCTTAGCTTCTCAGATAACCCAGTTGACCACACTACTTTCAACAACCGAAGTCGTATAGGCAATGTATCTATAAAGGGAGTCTTTACTGAGTTTGATGGTCGACCGAGGACTCTTAGCTGGAATTCACTCCCAGTAAGATTACCCGTATTGCCATCACCTATCTTAGGTGTATACTAAATCTTTCCACATGCGGCATCACACGCATTCCCATTAGCAGAAAATTAAACACAGATATTAATTAGGAAAAGCAGTATATATATTTGTCTTAATCATCCTAGACCTCTAGTCTTATGATCCTATACAGACAATGACTCCCCAACAGAGTCGCCATTTCTGTGACATTTCGAGAACTTAAGGTTTCTATCGAAGATTGTAAGAAAGAGAAAAGGGCCCCACGGTGGGCGCCATTTTTTCTGTAGTGCGATTTTTGTGGTCTTGAATCACTATCGCTTGGGCACTACAGTTCGATTAATTTTTTATCTTGTTAAGCTGATTAAGGAAGGGAAATAGATGTCTCCAATTAACCCTGCTTGCATACTGAGTTTAAATAGTCAAAACTGTGGTTTACAGATGCTATTAAGATGTGGGCCCCTCTTTGATTATTTTGTTAAGAATAGAATATTTGGATCATTTGTGAGGTTTTTGGTAATGTTTTTAGATTTGATGCTTTTGGGTTGATTTGGTGGAGGTACTGGATTTTGGGTTTTTGATTAGTGTGCTCGCTAAGATTTTTTTGCAATCTTATGCCGACGTATTCCTGTTTAACGAAACAGGGAAATCAGAGCGATCGTAGTTCCTCCTATTCTATGGGAGGAAAGAGGTGTTTTGGTGTCTTGTTCAAAGCCCAAGACATGAAGCTAAAGGTGATTTGTATCTTGTTCAAAGCTCAAGATGTGAAGCTAAAAGGTTTTGGCTGAGAGAGAATTTGTCATCTCTAAAGAGGAGTTGTTGATGTTTGTATGCTGTGAGAAAGGCATGACTTTGATGCTAAAAGGTTGATTGACTCAACTGAGGTTTTCTTTATACAAAGCCTAAGAGGAGGCTATTGACCCAACAAGAGGGTATTTTTATATGTCTTGTACGAAGCCCAAGACGGAGGCTAAAGAGGTTTGACTCAACAAGACAGTCTTGAACAGGTGATTGATTCAACAAGAGAGTCTGGAGGTTGTTTGACTCAATGAGAGAGTCTTTTATACTCAACAAGAGAGTGATTCGTTGTCTCGTACGAGGCCCGAGATGGAGGCTAAAAGGAGATTGACTCAACAAGAGAGTCTTTTATACTGAACAAGAGAGTGATTTATATGTGCCTTGTATGAAGCCCAAGACGGAGGCTAAAAGTGTTTCACTCAACAAGAGAGTGTTTTCTATCTCGTACGAAGCCCGAGATGGAGGCTAAAAGGGAGGTGACCCAACAAGAGAGTCTTTTATACTCAACAAGAGAGTGTTTTCTATCTCGTACGAAGCCCGAGATGGAGGCTAAAAGGAAATGGTCTCAACAAGAGAGTCTTTTATACTCAACAAGAGAGTGATTTCTATCTCGTACGAAGTCCGAGATGGAGGCTAAAAGGGGTTGACTCAACAAGAGAGTCTTTTATACTCAACAAGAGAGTGTTTTATATGTCTTGTACATAGCCCAAGACGGAAGCTAAAAAGGGTTGACTCAACAAGAGAGTCTTTTATACTCAATAAGAGAGTGTTTTTCTATCTCGTACGAAGCCCGAGATGGAGGCTAAAAGGAGATTGACTCAACAAGAGAGTCTTTTATACTCAACAAGAGAGTGTTTTATATGTCTTGTACAAAGCCCAAGATGGAGGCTAAAAAGGGTTGACTCAACAAGAGAGTCTTTTATACTCAATAAGAGAGTCTGAAAAGGTTAGCTCCGTTGGGGAGAATCATTGTACAAAGCCCAAGAATAGGCTATCTTACCGCTGAAGATCCAGGAGCGGGTCCAAGAGAGACTGGGGTTTCTTCCTCTGTTAGAAAGGAACTTGAAAATGTCTTCGAGACTCAAGGGTCTTAGACTTTCCAAGTCTAGAGTTTTATCTTTTGTACAATGCCTAAGAGAAGGCGCGGGTTATTAAGGGATGAGTATCAACCCTACAACGGCCGGAGTTTTTGACGCTGGAAAGACTGCTCTAGCAAAGGATGACTAAGTTCTGTCTTATACCTTTAAGAGGTCGTCAGGGTCCTAGTATTAAGCCCAAGAGAAGGCATGAGAACTTTTAAGAAGCCGAAGGGTCCTTGTACAACGCCCAAGAGAAGGCGGGGATGCTTTTAGGAAGCCTGTGGGTCCCCAAACCAAGAGAAGTTCAAGACATGCTATTCATCGAGAATAGATCAAGCCAGTAAAGTTTTAGGATTTGGAAGAAACTCAAGAGATGCCATTCACGGAGAATAGATCAACTCTGGGGAGTAGAGTTTCTTTGACAATTTCTAAGGGTGACAGTCTGAGAAAGGGTTCACTGAGAATGTTGCCTTTCACGTTTCCATATTGTTTAACCCCAAGAGGAGGGAAGACTGTATCTGGTAATACTATGGGGGATCTAGTTTTGACTGTATTTAAGAGTGACCAACAGGGCTTTACCTAGTGCTAGACGTAGTTGTCGGGAAAAACTCTAAATAACTATACTAGTATTACACAGTTGATATTTGACAAGTATATAAAAGGATGTGAAAGAAGACTTACAGTGAGCAGCCCCACAATATAGTTATATATATATATATATGAAAGCGGATAAAGAAAGCGGGTAAACACTTACTCGGTTGTAGAGCTTCCATGCTGTTTTGTTAGTTGTTCAACAAAGAAAGATTTGATAACAATATAATATTCCAAATCAAAGGAGAAAGTGCTTTGAAAAGATTGTTGGGGCTTACAGCTCAAGGAGAGGCCCAAGGTTTTATCAGTGATTGCACTGTTGTTTTGAAATTGTACAGGGACTTATACAAGTGACTGAGGCCCAAAAAGGTTTTATGTACAAAGGGATGGGTCTTACACTCTCTCAAGAGGCCCAAAGGTGTTTAAAGAAAAGGAATGGGGCTTATAACACGTGGGTAGGCCCAGATGATTTAATTTTTGAACTGGCGATCGCGCCGAGATTTTTCTTTTAATGCGGAGGGACTTATACAATGTGTGAGGCCCAAAAAGTTTTGGTTAAAAGGGGGTCGGGTCTTACACTCTATTAGAGGCCCAAAGGGGTTTATTTTTGTACAAGAGATGGGGCTTACAACTCTAGGAGAGGCCCATGGTTTTTTTGTTAAAAAGGCGACGATTGCGCCGAACTTTTTGATGGTGTCGGGACTTATACAATACACTGAGGCCCAAATCATTTTGGTTTTCAAAAAGGGTTGGATCTTACACTCTACTAGAGGCCCAAAGGTGTTTGAAAAAGATTTGTGAGGGTGAAAATCAAAGAAACCCTAAATTTGTTTTCCTTTAAAAGTAAATATTTAAAGAAAATCAATAAAATGATAAAAATACCAAATAAGTTTGATTAAACCACTTGTGATTTTTGTTTAAGGTTTGAAAAATGTGGTTTTAATCACAAGATGAATTAAAACTCATTTGGTTTTGATTTTCAAGATAAATATTCACTTTTAAATGTTTAAAAACAATTAAAAATGAATTTATTCACAAAAATACTAATTATATTAAATAAATAATATAAATTTTATTTTTTTGTGGAATAAAATATTTCAACATTTTTGTGATTTTTTGCAAAAGGAACCAATAAAAAATAATTAAAATTGAGGGAGTTATTAATTTTTCAAATCATTAAAAATAATTTGAAAAATAGTAAATATGAAAACAACATGAAAAAGTGGTAAAAAAGAGAATCTGGGGCGAGGGGGATTCGAACCCCAGACCTCTTGTGTACAAGGCGCGCGCCTTACCACTGGGGTGGTGATACATCCGTTGATTGAAACAAAACCACAAATATACAAGGCTTGCCTTGTTTTTGGCCTGGCCCAAGGCAAGGCAAGGCAAGATTTTGGTTAGAAACGTGAAGGCCATAACTTTCTCATTTCTCCATGGATGGGGACAAAATTTATATGCATCTGGCCTAGAATTTCCTAAGGAATCCAATGGTGGTGGTGGTTTTGAAATAGGCCATGTTTTGCATTTTCTGTGCTACCTCTTGGTACAGGTGTGAATTACATGATAAATTGGTGCAAACACAACACATATAACATGTATAAGAGATGCATGATCAATGGACTTCAAAGCAAGGCATATTTCAGAGAGTTCAAGTTGTGATGCTTACCTCTCTTTGGAGCTTTTGGGCTATCTACCAAGTGCTTTGTTCCAGAAATGTTTTGATGCTTTGGACACCCTCAAATGATTCCTTACAAGCTTTTAGGATGATTGGAATCAGCTGGAAACCTCAGGAATGGAAATTGGCCATTTCTTGCAAAAGGGGCAAAAGTGGCCAAAATAGCAACTCTCTCAAATGATGTTCCAGATGTGTGGAACCATTTGGGACAGTTCAAGGATGATATTTGGAGTGTGTTTGAGGTTTTATCTGGTTTGGAAAGTGACTGATTCAAGACATGGCTTGAAAAATGCACAAAAGTCTTATTTTGAGGTTTTGAGAGGGGGATTAGAGATTTTGGTGTTACAGGTCACTTGTGAGAGTTTGGACAGCTTAGATATGACATATTGGATGTGTTTGGATCATGAGCTGTGATGGAAATGCTCTCTAAGTCAAAAACTCAGAGTTACCTTGCTAAAGAATGTATTTTTGCCTAGAGAAAGTGATTTTGAGGAAAGCATCTGTTTGATGGCTTTCGTGTACTCAAACTGAGTACAAATGAGCTCTATTTATGGTGGAGCAAGTTTGTTTTGCAAGCAATAGTGAATGGCAACTGCTGCAGAAGTTTGACAAATGTTGATCAATGGGAATCCAAGTCTCCTCTAGCCATTGACTAGAGGTTATGGCACAGCGCTGTGGTTCCCTAGTTGTTGGATAAGTCTTGACTGAATTCAGTTGGAAGAGGCGCAGTCCATGCCACCTTGGTGCATCCATTGAATGCTCCAAAACAAAATTGGAGTCTTGTCCCTTCTTTAGGCATTTCTAGGTTTGGCATGCTACTTTTGGTTCCAAAGACTTGGGAGGCTTATGGATCAGAGTTAGTTCCTCCTTGGTCCCCCCCTTGAGGTGTTCAGATGGATAGACTTGCTTGTCCTTTGCAAAATTTGAGCAAATTGAGCAAAACTCCCAAATCTGCCTTGTTATGATAGTTGCAGCAAGGCATATTGCCCCTGTCATAACTTCTTGCTCAAATTGAGTTTGGTGAAGTTCTTGGTCATTTTGGAAAGCCCTTATATGATACAACATATGTGTGATCATAGTTTGTTTTGATACCTTTTGGATCCAAGTGAAAAATGCCCCTACATTTGGAAAAAAGTGAGGGCAGATTCTGAATTAGTGAAAATTTCACTAAGTGTTGGAAAAAATGACATTTCATGTTTTCAACCATTTTGACCCAATCATAACTCAAAATCCATGATGAATTGGAATGAGGTGTAGTTGAAGCTTTTGTAGAGGGCCATGACAGCTACAAATCCAGCTTTGAATGGGGGGGAAATGGCCTTGTGGTTTAGGAGATATGATCCTCCAAAGTTGGTACCCTAGCCACTTTGTTCCATAACTTAGAAAATTTCTAAGTTTTTATGGTTACCCCTTTTACAAGTTATCCCACTTTTCTTGATTTTCCTTGATGAATGATTATCCCAATCACACATTAACATCATTTTAGGGTCTAAGAACCATAATTGTGAAAAATCTCAAAAAGTCAAAGTTTGACTTTTGTGCACAGTTGACTTTTTGTCAGATGAACTCCAAACTGTGCGATCCTCTATGAAATCAAGTCCTTGACCTAAATCAAACTTAATGGATTAATTTCATAGGTGTTATAGGGTGTATTGAATCATGTCCCAAGGTTTGGGAGCATGCCTGGGTCAAAAGTCAAAGGCACAGTTGACTTTTCCCGTGAAACCCTAATTGTGGTTCTGATGAATTTGAAACTTGTTGCTCAAGCTTCTTGGATCAATCCATTGTTGCAAATGGATCAATGTAGTGTGTTAGAGACCCTCAAATCATGTCTTGAGGTCTTGGCTCATGTTTTGTCCCAAAAGTCAACTTAGGGGTGAATTAGGTCAAGAAACCCTAATTTCTGATTTTTTATGAATGCATCCCCTGAGGCTAAATTGACTTGATGATTGGGTTTATGATGGTCCCATGGAGCATCTTAGGTTATTCTTTGATGCATTGGCTCATGCCCAGAGGAAAATTTCCATCTGGAGGCCCTAGTCGACCAAACCCTAATTTGGTGACACTGGCGATCTTGAGGCCTGATCCACTTAGAATGCGGCAACCTTGTGCTTGATTCTTGCTGTGAGAGTCCTCTTGATCCATTGTGGATGTTTGAGAGGTTAGACAAGTTGAAGATCATGTCATTCCTTGATCGATCCTTTGTCTAAGAGCTCTGAGAGGGCTTGAAACCCTAAGTTTGATTGTAGTGAATGCTCACCCATCTTTGGGGATACTAATGAGGCTTGATGATACACCCATCTTGTGATGATGATTTGCACAATGATGGGAAATCTTAGTGGTAAAAATTTGGGGTATGACAAGAGAGACTCAGCCTTATCTTTTGATGGAGACAAGACAACATTTTCTTCAGGAACATTTGTTGGAGATGAAACAGGATGTTGAGACATCTTAAGAGAAAGTTGAGCAAATATGTTGTGAGGATGATAGAAAAACGTAAAATCTTTGATTAGGAAGAAAAACGGACCAGAGAACAGAGAATTAGGAGAGAGATAACAGTGAGGAGAGCAAATTTGGATTGGTTGAAATGATTTCCTTTGATAGAAGTGTGCCACTTGATTGAGGAAAGAGAAAACTTTATTGGCACGCTTGAGCAACATTAATTGCTATAGATCCACAAATATGCATATTCCTAGTTTTCCCCTCAATTTTTCAAATTGATTAGCATCCAACGCCTTAGTAAAAATGGCAGCCAGTTGCTGATCAGTAGCCACATGTTCAAGGGCAATAATCTTGTTCTCTACAAGTTCTCTTATGAAATGATGATGAATATCAATGTGTTTAGTTCTGCAGTGCTGAATAGGATTTTTGGAGATGTTTATGGCACTCAGATTGTCACAATATAATGTCATGGCATCTTGCTTGACATTATATTCAGTCAACACCTGCTTCATCCATACCAACTAAGAGCAACTGCTTCTTGCTACTATGTACTCACCCTCAACAGTGAATAGAGAGACATAATTTTGCTTCTTGTTGAACCAAGATATGGGATTGCTCCCCAAAAAGAAGCAGCCTCCTGATGTGCTCTTCCTATCATCAACACTACTTGTCCAATCTGCATCATAATATCCCACTAGCATGGAATCAGATCCATGAGAGTATAACATGCCATAGTCACAAGTGCCATTGACATACTTTAATTAATGTGACTCATCTTAGGTTCAGCTTGATATCTTGCACAAACATCTACTGCAAATGTAATATCAGGTCTGCTGGCTGTAAGGTATAATAGACTGCCTATCATGCTCCTATAGAGACTTTGATCCACACTCACCCCATTTTCATCTTTGGACAACTTCAAATGAGTAAGTACAGAAGTCCTCTTGTGGTCGGCCTTCTCCATACCAAACTTCTTCCTTATGATCTTGGCATACTTACTTTGAGATATGAAAATAGAATTTTCCATTTATTTGACTCGCAGTCCAAGAAAGTAGGTTAATTCACCCACAAGACTCATCTAAAATTCACATTGCATTTGGTTGACAAAATGTTGAACCATCTCATTAAACATCCCTCCAAACACAATGTCATCAACATAAATTTGAGCAATCATGAGCTTTCCATACTTGATTTTAACAAAAAGAGTCTTGTCTATTCCACCCTTTCTATAACCATTTTCAACAAGGAACTCTGTCAGCCTTTTATACCATGCCCTTGGAGCTTGCTTCAACCCATAAAAAGCTTTCTTCAATTTGAACACATGATTTGGAAAGGTTGGATCAATAAAGCACTTTGGTTGTTCAACATATACCTCCTCATCTAAGTATCCATTTAAGAAGGTACTTTTCACATCCATCTTAAATAGCTTAAACTTCAGAATACATGCCACTCTTAACAACAATCTGATAGATTCAAGACGAGCTATATGAAAAAAGGTCTCATCAAAATCTATCCCTTCAATTTGAGTATATCCTTGAGCAACAAGTCTTGCCTTATTTCTAATGACAACACCTTGTTCATCAGATTTATTCTTGTAACCCATCTAGTTCCAATCACATTTGTGCCTTCATGCCTAAGGACCATATCCCATACTTTATTCCTCTTGCATTGACCTAGCTCATCTTGCATAGCATTAATCCAGAATTCATCAGTTAGAGCCTCCTTAACATTTTTAGGTTCAACCTTTGACACAAAGAATTTGACACAACCTCCCTTGATCTAGTAGTTATTCCTTCATTAAGATTCCCTATGATGAGCTCTTTAGGATGATCTTTCTGAATTCTGGCAGAGGGTCCCTTGTTGACTTGATCTATTCTAGAATCAACACCTGCAGATTCACAACCTGTACACATGTATAAGGCCTCTTCTGGAGCATTATTCATCTGAAGAGATGTTCCAACATCTTCTATGACATTTGCTTCCTCATTTATAGTTGAGTCATCAATCACAACATTAATGGACTCCATCATCACTTTAGTTATTGTGTTAAAAACCCTATAAGCTCTGCTATTAGTAGAATAACCTAGAAATATTCCCTCATCACTCTTTGGATCTAACTTCCTTCTTTGTTCACGATCTACCAAGATATAACATTTACTACCAAACACATGAAAGTATTTGACTGTAGGTTTCCTTCCTTTCCACAGCTCATATAGGGTGACTGAAGTACTTGATCTCAAGGTCACTCTGTTGTGAATATAGCAGGTTGTATTCATAGCTTCAACTCAAAAGTGATAAGGTAGATGTTTAGCATGAAACATAGCTCTAGAAGATTCCTGGAGAGTTCTGTTCTTGCGCTCAACAACTCCATTTTGCTGAGGTGCAATAGGAGAAGATAATTCATGACCAATTCCTTCAGATGAGCAAAATTCTGCAAATTTTCTATTTTCAAATCCCTTCCCATGGCACTTATAATTCTAATAATACCAATTTCCTTTTCTCTTTGAAGTCTTTGACATAGATCTTTGAAGACTTCAAACACTTCAGATTTTTCTCTGATGAAATTTACCCAGGTGAATCTTGAAAAATCATCAACAACCACATAGGAATACTTCTTTCCACCAAGGCTCTCCACCTGCATAGGTCTCATTAAATCCATATGAAGAAGCTCTAAGACTTTTGAGGTAGTCAGATGTTGGATCTTCGGATGGGATATCTTGGTTTGCTTCTCAATTTGGCACTCACCATCAATTTTCCTTCTTCAATCTTGAGTTTTAGAATGCCTCTGATAGCTTCCTTAGAGATGATCTTCTTCATTCCTTTCAGATACAGATGGCCAAGTTTTTAGTGCCATAGTTTAACTTCATCTTCTTTGGTTAGAAGACATGTGGAGGGACAACTTGCTTCTTGAGGAACCCACAAGTAACAATTGTCCTTAGATCTGAATCCCTTCATAAGCACTTCATTCTTCTCATTTGTGACCAAGCATTGAGATTTAGTAAAGTCGACTTTGAGACCTTGATCACATAGTTGTCTGATGTTAATCAGATTTGTTGTTAACCCTTTTACAAGAAAAACTTCATCAAGGTTAGGAATCCCTGAGAATTTTAGCTTTCTAACTCCCTTGATCTCCCTTTTAGCCCCATCACTAAAAGTGACATAGCTAGTAGAGTAAGATCTAATGTCCAATAAAAATTTCTTGACACCTGTCATATGCCTGGAGCACCCACTATCAAAGTAACAGTCTTCTTTGGCTAAGACTCTGAGAGAAGTGTGAGCTATGAGACCATTAGTAATAGCCTTGGGAATCCACTGTTTCTTAACATTAGTAGCAGCCTGATTAGGTCTGAGTTGAGGAGGAGGTTTAGGATATCCATACAGGTTGAAGCAGAAGGGCTTTATATGACCAAATCGACCACAATAATGATATCTCCAGAGATGGAATTTACCTCTAGAGTGGTTATGCTAATTTCTGCCCTGTTGTTGAGACCTTTGATTTAACATCCTTGGTTCAGGTTTAGAAGGAATGAAGGTTGTAGTAGGAGCTTTTCCTTTGTTAATCTGGGCTTGATTATTAAAACCTATTCCATTCATGTCCCCAACCACTTTTCCAGCCTGAATAATTTCATCTAATGTGTCAAAACCACTGTTTAACATTCTAATAGACTTGGTCATGTTGTCAAGTTTTGAAGTTAGCAGGGTCACTTCATTTTCCAACTCAAAAATAGTTGAAGATGATCTTCCTTTCCAGTATACAATTTGGATATGATTTTCTTTTGTCTCTCTACCATTTGACAAACTTCTTCACTTATGATACATAATTCCTTGTAGGAAGCAGCTACCTAATCATAAGTCCCTTCTTCATCACAAGAGTTTCATCAGAATCACATCTTCCAGTCAAGGCATTTATATGCTTGGCAGATTCTTCATCAAGCCCACTCTCAGAGTCATCATCAGACCAAGATACCGACAACCCTTTCTTTTGTTTCTTGAGACATGTAGAGAATTCATCTCTAATGTGACCAGATCCTTCACATCCATGACATTGAATCCCTTTGCCTTGAGTGGATTTTTCCTCAGTTCTTGCCTTTTTCCCAAAGTCATTATACTTGCTGATGTAAGATGAGATGTTCTCGACATAAGGTCTTAACTTCCTGTCCATTCTTTTCAGAGCCTTGTTGAATTGTCTCCCAAGAAGCACAATGGCATTTGATATTCCTTCATCAGTATCTAGATCAATTCATCCTCTTCATCTTCAGTATTGGACACAAAGGCTATGCTTTTGTTCTTATTTTCAGATCTGTCATTAATACCTAGTTCAAAGATTTAAAGAGATCCAACAAGTTCATCCACTCTCATGTTGCTGATGTCGTGAGCTTCTTCAATAGTTGTGACCTTCATGTTACATCTCTTAGGAAGAGATCTGAGTATCTTTCTAACCAGCTTTTCTTCTGACATCTTATCTCACAAGGCACTGGATGAGTTTGCTATCTAAAGGATATTCATGTGGAAGTCATGAATAATCCCATCATCTTTCATTCTTAGGTTTTCAAACTTGGTAGTGAGAAGCTGAAGTCTTGACATCTTCACTTTGGATGTGCCTTCATGAGTAGTTCTTAGAATTTTCCAAGCATCTTTGGCCACTGTACATGTGTTAATCACCCTAAAAATGTTTTTATCAACTCCATTGAATAAGGCATTCAAAGCTTTGGAGTTTACAAGAGAAGTCTCATCTTCTTCCTTAGTCCAGTCCTCTTCAGGATTCAGAGTTTCCTTCCCCTCTTTATCTTTGACCACAGGATGTTCCCAACATTTATTGATGGCTGTCCAAGTTTTGCTATCTATGGATTTTAAGAAGGCCACCATGCGAGCCTTCCAATAGTCATAGTTAGTTCCATCCAAGATGGGGTGGGGGGGGGTCTATTCACATTTCCTCCTCCTTCCTTGTCCATAATACCATAAAATAATCTCCCTGGAGCTCACCCAAAGTAGAACATGGTGACTTGCACTGATGCCAATTGAAATTCTGGTAACAAACATGAGATGTCGAAAGAGATGCCACGACATTAATACCCGAACTTCACACAACTTAAAAACATGGTAATATAATAGAATTGCATAAAGTAAATAACACGCTTAGTTGTTAACATAGTTCGGTGTAACGTCACCTACATCTGGGGACATCCAAGCCAGGAAGGAAATCCACTAAAATAGAATTAGTTTGAAGAATCTCATCAAACAACCTCTGGTTTACAATCTTCTCACCTAATCTCTACCTGTGCTATTTCTATCTAAGACTCTCCTAGATATGAGACCCTTCTCACATCCCTTCAATAACACACAGTGATAAAAACAATGTAATCAAGGTTTAGAAGACACACTTCAAAGATACATAATCATTCTTGCTTAAAAGATTGTAGATGATTAACAACTTACAATTCAAAGCAGTCATAATCTGATATCAAATGGATATAGAGAGGCTCACAAAGTACAAAAGACACAAAACTCTAATGTAAAAAAACAATAGCAGCACTAAAAAAAAGACTACACATTAGGTTATCATTCTTCTTAAATAGCTATTTGGAGAGCGTGGCCTTTTGCTTAGAAAATCCAGTAAGAAGCTTCACAAATCATGCAAAATATTTATGCATTTAATTAGGAACATATTTGATTTGTATTTTATATCTTGTTAAAACAAATACCAATCCAATCAAATCTTCTAACGAAATCAACTCCTTGAACCGAAAGCTACGTGTTATTTGCTTCAGAAGATCTCCAGATATTAAAACAAATCTTTCAAGAATTAAAAAGAAAACAAATTCTGAAAAGAAAACATATCCTGAAAAGATGTCTGAAAAACATGTCAGGACATGTTGTCCAACATCTTGCTAAAGAACATGTTTTACCAAAATTAATCCCAATCCTAAAAACTGAGACTTAACAACCAAAAAGTCCAAGGAACACATTAAGAGTTTTAAGATGTTTAGCCTTTATTAATGTCTTGAAAAGGAAAAGAAAGTCCAAATGGACAAAGAGAAAAAGGCATAAACATAAACAAGATGAGTAATATGATATGATAATGATAAGCTTAAAAATAAAGAGCATAAAGGTAAATGAGCATAAAATAAAAGGCATAAAGTAAAGTTAGTACAATTAAAGGTTAGTGTTAGTGTTAATGAAGATATTTTGTCATTTAAAGTAGATTACTTAACTAATCAACCTAACAAGTGTGAGAATTTTGCATCATCCTTTGAGAAGGGCTCCAACTTGGATAAAATCAACAGGTATGCCACTAGCTCTCTTAGGTGGAAAAGAAACTACACATTGTGGAGATAGGAGATTTACATCTAAACTAAAGATGACTGATATCTAAAATTGGACCAATTTGATCACTTTCCGATTAGGGAAAAATTTAGCGTTATGTTAAGCAATCATAGCATAATGTATAAGGAATATCATACTATGGAAGGCAGATCAATAAAACTTTATGTACCATACATGTTAGAGATGTGATATAAAGATCACACTCCTAAAACATGTAGCACAAGTCAAAACAAGGTTGATCAAGACCTCAAGGAAAGATGGATCCACTACATCAATCAACCTCTCATAGTACTTTGAACAATGTACCTCAATTGATCAAATGATCAATCAAATGGAAAATTTGAATTGATGAAAGTTCATCAAGCACCACTCAAGATATCATGAACAAGGTGGCCTACAACATCCTCCAATTGATCCAAAGAAGGGTTAAAAAGAAAAAGAAAGGGATAAAGAAGAGAGGATCAAACAAAAGGCAAAACCAAATTGGATCCAAGTGATGATCAAGTCATCATCAAATTCAATCATCTATTTTGGTGGATTAGAGTTTTCACCCCATTAACACCCAAGATCCATTGAGTTTGATGAGACTTAAGATCAAATCAACCAAGATCCAAGTGAAAAATCATGAAATCAAGATCTAAGACCCAAGCTTCAAAAAAGAGAAAAATCATGAAAATATCAAATGAAAAAAATAAAATATGAAAAATATATCAACAGAAAGAGAAAAATAAAAGAAAATTTTAGAAATTTTTTTGGTATTTTTTTGGATAAAAAATGAAATCACTATGAATTTTTAAAAGAAAATATAATTTTAAAATAAAAACAGAAAAGAAAATAAAAAAAGGAAAAAACAAACGCGTTGGATTCATTTCATTAATCCTACATGGCAGATCTCATGATCTAGAAACGCGCGCTTATGGTGGAATTTAGTTCAGAAATAACATGGGATCACATTTGAAAACATTTTGATCTGCCAACATGGAAGACACCTCAGGTCATCGTCCAACCTCTCAGGTCCTCTTCTTCAGTGAGCTGCTCACTGGAGTTCCACAAATGGTATAGATAGATCATGAGACCTATACCATTGTGACCGTCTCATCAAGACAAACTCAACATCACTCTCCATTTTCATTTATTGAAAAGGAGTATATAGAATTTTGAGGAAAATCAGAAGAACACAAAAACACAAAAACAAAAATTAAATGATGTACAAGAAGAATTAACACCAGTTAGGTTAAGGGAAACATTCAGCAAGCAAATGACTACATTGTGGTAACTTGTTTGAGTGAAAATGGAGCTTCAAACTACCTTGTCCAAAAACGATCCGAGAAGCTCTGAAACTAGATTTGGTTGAAGTAATTCAGAGACTCTTAGAGCTTGAAATTTGTTGCAGAAGTTTCAGAGGAACACGATGGAGCTTATGGAATCAAGAAATGGAAGTGAGAGTGGCTGTAAATCAAAACACGATAACTCACTTTTTTGCAGAAAATTTGAAGGTGGAGCAGGGGTTTTCTGGCTCTCAAAAGCTTGGGAATGAAGGTAGAATGAACCTATATTTATAGCAAAAGATGATGCAATGCTGAAAGAAGTGAATTGAGTGGAAATTCAGTGTAATCGTGTGCACCCTTGGTCATGATGAAAATGTGACTTAAACTCACTCAAAACTCAGCCAAACCATGCGTTTTACCACTCAATTAACTTTAGGAAACTTGGTTAATCCTGTTTAGATACATATCACGTGTTAATTTAACTTTTAACTGAAGTTTAGTTGAAGCAAAAATCTGATCATGGTGCAAAATTTTAGTTCCAAGTCACCATGTTTGCATCAATGGGGCATCTTGACAAGAGACTTTTTCATCCAATTCTTTTTGCAATTGATCAACATCATGGCAAAGATCACAATGTGCCAAGATATGTTTCATTTAGATGCTTGAGCAAAAATTTATGGCATGTTGAAGCTGGCAAAAAAATTTGGCAAACCAAACTTGAAAATTTCTAAGTCCAAATGGTTGAAAATGACCTATAATGTATCAATAAATTACATGGCCTTCCAAGCATAATTTGACTTTGATCATTGAAGCAATCCTGGAGTGTATAAAAAGAGTATTTTGCAAAAAGAATGAGCTTCATATGTTGAAAATTGAGGAAGTTATGATTCTTGAAAGTTGATAAAAAGTCACTTGAAAATAGGCAAAATTTCACTAAGTCCACAAATGACTTATAATGTCTCCAAACTTTTGATGATCCTCCAAGAATAATTGGCTCTTATCATGTAAAGAGAAGTTGAAGGGGATGTTTATAAGAGTCATATGCTAAAAGAAGCATGCACAAATACTGAGAATTGAAGGAGTGGTGATCTTTGGAACTTTGACTTGAAAATGTTGACTTTTAGGTCGAACTTCCTTGAACCAACTTGTGATCATGGACTTTTCTTGCATTTCAAAGCACATGGATCATCATATGAGCTCAAAATAAGGTGCCCTTGAATGTATATTGATCATATTGACCAAATCTTGAGGTAACTTATTAATGAAGGCATGAAAATAAACACATGAATCTTTGAATTTTCTTGAAGAACAAGCTACTAAACCTTGAGATATCCTTAATCAAGATGAGGTTGAGTGATGGTTGAGATCAAACATTTTGAGATTAGAGGTCATGACTTGATGAAATAGTTCTTAGGAACCAATGGTTGACCATACTTAACTTGGGGAGCAAAACCTTGGCTGATGATTCATGCTTGGTGTTCTTGATGCAAAGCCCTACATTACAAAGAAACAAAAGGTATACAAGAAATATTTTTGGGTATTTAGTAGTTAATAAAACATAAAGTGTATAAACATAAAGGAAAAAGATACACAAGACGTGCTTGATGATCTTTGCAAACCCAAACTCAAGGATGGGAGGGTAAGAAAGCAACCCAGTTTGTGATCTTGATGCATTGTGAAGATGCAAATGAAGTGAGATCTTATGGTTAAAAATTAGGGTATGAAAACAATCATGTGCAACATAATGTGTTAAAAAATGTAAATCACATAGTATTAACAAAATTATTCATTATCCACACATGAACTCTCACCCTCCACAATTTGCTCAGCTCTAAAATATGGGTTCAGAATGTCTTTGTTTGCAAACATTTCCTCCTCCATGGCCTTGTGAAAGTCGTTGTGTTAGCTCTTGAACATTACAGTCTTCATTTAGAATCTATACAAGACGTTTCATAATGCCAGGAAATACAAGACAAATTTTTTGGTAAACAACTAACAATGCAAATTACATTGAGGAACTTACCCTAATTCTGAACCAAATTCGTTCGTCTTCAAATAGAAGGTTAAATGTCAAGGAAGTATTTCAACCATCATCCACTAAAGGAAGCAACACTAATGGTGGTATTGAAAATTTTTTCATAACGTGATTGTTGTGGAAATGTGAATGTCCTTGATCAAATACTCTTCGCCCATGATCTTGACTGAACAAAACTCTGAAGGCTCCACCATATGATAATTCAATGATCTATACAAAATAGGAATCAGTTGTGCTTGCTGATAGTAACCTAATATTGTTCTTGTTTCATAATTTTTTTTCTTGATGCTTAAATTTTACTTGCTCTTAGTACTCAACTGTTATCTTGAATCGTAACTTAATACATTTTCGTATCTAACAATGTGCCCGACATTCTAAAGATGCTCGAAAGAAATTGAAGTCCCCAATGTAAAGTTATCATTCAAGCTTCTATTGTTTTTGTCATAACATCATCTAGTTTGCCAACAACGAGATCAAATTCAACCACAAACTTCTGCATTGAATGGTTAGTTAAGTAAAAATATTAATTTAACCATTAAATAAAATTTCAATTTAAAGGCTATGATTTGGAGTAAGAAAAAAAAATCTTACACTTGGAGTAAGTTGAAACCCACTCATATAGGGTGGTGTTCAACTTACTCCAAATGTAAGTTTTTTTAACTTACCCCTAATCATAATCTTTATATTAGATTTAATTGAATGGTTAGTTAAGTAAAAATGTTAATTTAACCATTAATATAAATTCAATTTAAAGCCTATGATTTGAAAAAAAGATAAAAAACTTACTCTTCAAGTAAGTTGAATCCCACTCATATATATATATATATATATATATATATATATATATATATATATATATATATATATATATATATATATATATATATATATATATGGAGAGAGAATTGTGTAAGTGTTTTTTTTTTTCAATTTAATTTTTTCTTCTGCAAAACAACTTCTAAATGCATTCAATCTAATCACGTTTATTTAGATAAATTTTTAACATAGTTCAAGAAATATCTACAAGACTATGTATGTTTGGATATATGTTACAAAAATATCATATCATGAACTAATAGGAAAACTTTTCTAAAAAATATGATAATTGATATTTTGGAAATGTAAATGAATTGTTGGTAATTGCCAAAAGTAAATATAATTTAATTAGCGTGTGTAATAGTAGATTGAATATTTATGTCTCACACAAAATGATACATGCATTATTTAGCATGGTATGTCTAATATTGTCTCGATAAAATAGTAGCTTTTTTTTAATATTATTATAAATAATTAAATTATAATATTTGTTTTAAATTAAAATAAACTTGTGTTAATAGTCAAAAATTGAAAGGGTTTATATTTAAATTTATTTCTAAAGATACATATACTGAAAGAAAAAAAAAAACACACACACACACACACATATATATATATATATATATATATATATATATATATATATATATATATATATATATATAACTAGTTATAAAAGGCTACAATATATTTTTTTCAAACCAAAATATATATTAATTGGTATAGTAGATAATTGTTAATTGAACAAGCATTGTTCACATAAATAATATAGGTACTATTTTAAAAAAAAAATCTATTATAAAATATTTAACTTATATCATTTTTTTTAAATGAATATTTAACATATAAAGTTTAATTAATATTTTATTCTTATCTTTAATTAAATACGTAATAAAAAAAATAAAACTTAATATAAATATCATTATTTGTAAAAGGATGTTAGATTTTATTTTCAAACCCAAAAAATATATTATTTGATTGAGTAGATAATTTTACATTGAATATACCTCATTTCACATAAATAATATAGAAATTATATAAAAATATATATAAATATTTAGAAAAGGATATGATACTTTATTTTCTAACCAAAAGTATATATTATTTTATATAGTAGATAATTGTTCATTGAATATGCCTTGTTTCACATAAATTCTATAGGTACTATTCAAAAAATAAATCTACCTATTTTTATATTATTTAACATATAATATTTTTTCAAATGAAAATATTACATATAAAGTTTACCGAATCAATCTTTTATTTTTATATTGAATTAAAAAAAAAAGTAAAACTTAATAAAATAAAGTACAAATAGTTGGTCAATTTTATTTATAAATAAGAATGGATAGAAGGAACTAGTGCATTGTGAAAACTTGTTTTCTTTTAATTTCAAGTTTTTCATACAATCTATTGAGAAATAGTTGTTAAATCAAAGTAATTTTCTTTGTTTATTTTATATTTTTTCATCGAATTTCTTCAAATCAATAAAAGAGTCTAATTGAAATTAGGCATAATTAGTCCCCAGGTCCCATAAATTAATTTTAAGTTCCGCTTTAGTCACTTAATAAAAAATCGTTACAGTTTAGTCCTGTAATATTAGTTCTGTTAGCACTGTTTGTCCCTTCCGTTAGTTTAGTTAAGAAAACGTTAGTTTTTGCCAGCATGGCGTGCCAACTGTGTAATGACTCAGCAAAAGGATTAAATTGAAACCTTTTAATTATTTAAGGGACCAAATTAGGAAAGTTAATCAAACTACAATTACATTGCATTTGTAACAATTTCATAACATTTTGGATTAATAAGGCTAAAAGTGAAGGAAATATGGGATGCAATCCTTGTTTTATTAACTTTGATCAGTAATTTTTTTGCTTTCACATATTGTTCAAAATAATTTGATAGTAGTGACATAGCTAAAAAGTGCACCATTTTTTCTCATCCATTGTTTACATAATACAACATCAAATACTCCCTTTTAAGAAATACTAAAGATATACTACTGTCTTTTACAACAACAGCCAAACTTCAATTTATCATGAAAATGACAAAACCATGTTCTTGGAGAACTACACAGATAGTAATACAACAACAAATGAACTAACTGTATGTTCACTATTTTAGCATCCTTCAACTCAGTTCTTAGTTTCTGACTCGAATGATACAGCGCTTCGTTAAACAATCTTGCTGTAGAATTGTAACTAGAAATGCATCCAAATGAATCGAGGTCTTTCTTGTCAGACAGTGCGATAAATTTAGGAAAATAGCCAAAGGGTCCAGTATTGTGAAGCCAAAATTCCTACAACCTTCATTATACAAACTTTGCATACAAATAGATTAACCAAACAAAAACCTAAGTAAAAAGAGCATATAAAGGAGATGATCAAATTCGGTAAACAGTTTAAATTAGGACAAATTGACAAGTTGTCGCAATACACTGAAAAAAAATGTAAAATCAATTAAATTAATGCCCAAAAAGTTCACAAAAATTTCACACCGCTTGACCAATCTTACATGTCAAAGTGGAAGAGATACACTAGAAGGCAGGGAGTCAAGTTGTTGAAGTCCAAACCTTTCATCAACCATTGCTAAAACAGTAAGCTCCTACTTTGAAGAATGTGATCCCGTAGCAATGTTACAGTAAACACTAGATGAAAGCTTTTTTCCTAGAAAATCAGCACCTGATAGTATACTGTAAAAGCAAACTATTTTTCGAGCCAAACTAGCCACATGGCATCCATCTTTGCAGAGTAGAGATGGAAGATCACTAATACTAGCAGAACTACATCCATGTTGCAAGTAATTGCCCTCGCCGAGAAAATTGGCAATGTTGCATAAGAGAATTGTTAGATGCTCTAAGTCCCTATAGTAGCCAAAAGCCATCATATAGAATCAAGGAAAACTATATTTTAAAAGAAAGAAAATGGAAAATGAATTACGAAGGAAAATACAGTCTAAAGACCACGATGAATTGCATAAAGCAGAATCAAATTAGGGAATAACCAAAAAGACAGTAAATAAAATAATAGTCAACACTCATGCACGACATAATTTATTTTGGCTGGGAAGCATAATAAAGCAAGTTTAGTCCCATTACTTCACAACTAAACCTAAAGATTTTGCAAAACATAATGAAGTAGAATATGGCAGATGAAAAACTTTGCAATACAAAAGAGGTCTCCGAACTGATGAATTATTTAACAAAGAAGACCAAGAAAATGTCTGTAGAAACCAGAACCAATCCCTTCAGCAAGTGTTGTGATGCAATCATTAGCTAATGATGAAGAAGGACTTTGTCGTAATGCACATCTAAACATCTGTTACAAAAAAAACAACAAACTATAATTGAATTTCGACCAAAACTCACTAACCCTTTACAGATTAACCCTTTCATTTGTAGAAATTTCAAACAATCCACACAAAAAAACAAAACTTTAACCAGCACTAACAAAATAGGGTTTGAAGTACTTAGCCTCTCCAACTCTTCTGCTTCTGTTTAGGAGAATTCTCTGCAGCATTGGGACGAAAAGCATAAAGCAAGAATCAACCACAAATTAAATCTACACAAATTAAACAACATAAGCAAATCGTTTGGACGTGGGTTGCGATGCCAACGGTGACAAACCGATTTCATTCCTCTTCTACTTCAGTTTTTGAATTTGCAATTTGTTTGGTTGTTAATTATTTGAATGTTTTCAAGAACAAGATATTTTAAAGAGGTTTAAGGTGATTTGTGGAAGGTGGGTTGAAATTTGTTTATGTGTGCTTGGAATGTTGGCTTTGTGTAGAGAAATATTGAATTCAAGATCTGAAAAAAATGAGGAATTCGTAAGAGAGGAAGAGAGAAGAAGGTGGCTGCTAGGGTTTTGGAGAAGGGAAGAGAGAAAGAGAGGAATTCAGAAGTTAATAGAGAAGGAAAATAAATCCACATAGTTAATAGTTCCAAAAAATTAAATCCACGTGTCATACCCCAAATTTTGACCACCAAGATTTCCCATCGTTGGGAAAATCATCATCATAATATGGATGTACCTACATGCCTCATCAATCTCCTCAAAGATGGTTGAGCATTCACTACAAACAAGAATTAGGGGTTCAAGCCCTCTCAGAGCACTTAGACAAAGGATCAATCAAGAAATGACATGATATTCAACTTGTATAACCTCTCAAAACATCCAAAAAGGATCAAGAGGACTCCCACATCAAGGATTAAGCACAAGGTTGCAACATTCCAAGTGGATCAAGCCTCAAGATCGCCAGTGTCACCAAATTAGGGTTTTGGTCGACTGAGGCCTCCAGATGAAAATTTCCCTCTGGGCATGAGCCAGTGCTTCAAAACACAACCCAAGATACTCCAAGGGACCTCATGGACCCAATCATCAAGTTAATTTAGCCTCAGGGGGTGCATTTACCCTAAAATCAGGAATTAGGGTTTCTTGACCTAACTCACCCCTAAGTTGACTTTTGGGACAGAACATGAGCCAAGACCTCAAGACATGGTTTGAGGGTCTCCAATACACTACATTGATCCATTTGCAACAATGGATTGATCCAAGAAGCCTAACCCACAAGTTTCAATTTCATTGGGACCACAATTAGGGTTTCGAGGGAAAAGTCAACTGTACCTTTGACTTTTGACCAAGACATGCTCCCAAACCTTGGGACATGATTCAATACACCCTATAACACCTATGGAATATATCCATTAGGTTTGATTTAGGTCAAGGACTTGATTTCACAAAGGATCGCACAGTTTGGATTTCATCTGATAAAAATTCAACTGTACAAAAAGTCAAAGTTTGACTTTTTGATTTTTTGGTCAACCAAGGTTCCTTAACCCTAAAACAATGTTAATATGTGATTTGAATCATCATTCATCAAGAAAAATCAAAGAAAGTGAGTTAACTTGTAAAAGGAGTAACCATAGAAAACTTAGAAATTTTCTAAGTTATGGAACAAAGTGGCTAGGGTACCAACTTCCAAGGATCATAAATTGAGATCCAAGCAACCATTTTGGATGGTCCAAAGATGGATTTGTAGCTCTCATGGCATACTTTAAAAGTGTCAACTACATCTCATTCCAATTCTTCATGGATTTTAAGTTATGGAGTGATCAAAATGGCTGAAAACATGAAAATGACATTTTTCCAACACTTAGTGAAATTTTCACTAAGTCAGAATCTGCCTTACTTTTTCCAAAATGTAGGGACATTTTTCAACTTGATCCAAGTCAAACTAGGTCTAGGGGTGGACATCAAAGTTGAAGTATGCCATGAGGGCTTTCCAACAAGTACCAGATCATCTCCAAATTCCATTTGAGCAAGGAGATACAACCCTTGGAACATGTCATCCTGAACTGGTTTTTCAAGGCAGAATTGTGCACATTTGCTTGATTTGTCCAAATCTGATAAATCCAAGCCTTGTCATCATTTTGGACACATCTGAGGATCAAATCCAAGGGGGGGGGGGGGGTGATCTGATCTCTAAGCCTCCAAAGTCCAAGAATCTACAAGTAGCATGCCAAACCTAAAAGAGCTAAAAAGTGCCAAGACTCCAATTTTGTTTCCAAGCATTCAATGGATGCACCAAGGTGGCATGAACTGAGCCTATTCCAACTGAATTTAGTCCAAGTTTATATGAATCGTGTATAGAATTTCTTAGTCTTCATGCATAAATTAGGGTTCTTAAGGTTTCTCTTTGATTTCTCATTCCATACTTAAAATAAATGAAATTAAAGACCATAGGCATGATCGTGAGTTGAAAACGAGCAGATTGATATGTGGATTGTGTGATTTCATCAAGTATTCAGTAAGATTGATTATAAAACGCAAATCAGACAAAAACAGGGCACGCGGGCAAGAACAAGGTGTTCTTGGCGCCCTTTTTCAAACTTTTGAATTTTTGAATTTTTATTATTTTATTTAATTGATTCAAAAATTAATTTCTCTCTGAATTTTAATGATTTTGAGTTGATTCTCTTTTTCAAAAATCACAAAAATGTTAAAATATTTTATTTTACAAAAATTTCCCAAAAATATTATTTATTTCATATATTTGATATTTTTGCAAAGAATTAATTCTTATTTGTTTTTTAACATTTAAAAAATTTTCTTTCTCTTGATTTTTCCAAACTTAAATGGTTTTCAATCATTTTGTGGATAAAAGCATGATTTTTGAAACATTGACCTAAAGTCACAACTCATTTCTCACATGTTTTCAATGATTTTATTAATTTTTTATCAAAATTAATTCCATTTTTAACAAAATTAGGGTTTTGATTGATTTCACCCTCATCAATCTTTTTCAAAACCTCCATGGGCCTCTTGATAGAGTGTAAGTCCCACCCCTTTGTAAACAAAACAATTTTGGGCCTCACACATTGTATAAGTCTCTCTGTATATTTTCAAAAGTTCGGCGCGGTCGTTGCCTTTGTAACAAAATCAACTGGGCTTCTGCCTGAGCTATAAGACCCATTTTTATTCATTTTCAAACTCTTTGGGCCTCTAATAGAGTGTAAGACCCAATCCCTTTTAACCAAAACCATTTTTGGGCCTCAGACATTGTATAAGTTCCACTGCATTTTCAAAAAATCTCGGCGCGATCGCCAGTTCAAAATCAAATAACTTGAGCCTCCCCTCGTGTTGTAAGTCCCATCTTTTTTTCTTATTCTTTTAAAACATCCCTCGGGCCTCTCCTTGAGTTGTAAGACCCAAGCCTTTTTATAAACCTCCTTGGGCCTCTCCTTGAGTATAAGCCCCAACAATCTTTTCAAAAACAACTTCCCTTTTGATTTAGGTTCAAATATACAGTTGTTATCAAAACTTTCTTTAATTTCTTTGAACAACTAACAATACAGTATGGAAGCTTGCTCACCTGTAAGTTTTTACCAGCTTTCATTTACTCGCTTTCATATATATATATAACTGTATTGTGGGAAGCTGCTCCACTGTAAGTCTTCTTTCATTCTTTTAAATACATGTCAAATATACATAACTATATTATGGTAAGCTGCACACTGTAAGTCTTCTTTCATATCCTTTTAAATACTTGTCATATATCAACTGTATATATACTAGTATAGTTATTTAGAGTTTTCCCCGGCAACTAGGTCTAGAACTAGATAAAGCCAGTTTGGTCACTCTTTAATACAGTCAAAACTAGATCCCCATAGGACTTCCAGATATAGTCTTGCATTCTCTTGGGCTTAAACAATATGGAACAAAGAGAAAGGCAGTATTCTCGGTGAACCTTTTCTTAGGCTGTCACTATTAGAAATTGTCAAAGAAATTCTACTCCCCAGAGTTGATCTATTCTCGGTGAATAGCATCTCTTGAATTTCTTCAAACCTCAGAACTTTCATTAAATGATCTATTCTCAGTGAATAGCATTTCTTGAACTTTTCTCGGTTTGGGACCCATAGGCTTCCTAAAAGCATCCCCGCCTCCTCTTGGGCTTTGTACAAGGACCCTTCGCCTTCTTAGAAGTTCTCATGCCTTCTCTTGGGCTTAATACAAGGACCCTGAAGACCTCTTAAAGGTATAGGACAGAACTTAGTCATCCTTCGTTAGAGCTGTCTTTCTAAAAGGAGTCAAAACCCTCAGACCAATTTTAGGATTGATACTCATCCCTTAACAGAGTCAGCCTCTGCTTAGGCGTTGTACAAAGATAAACTTCTCTAATAGACTTGGACAGTCTAAATCCTCTTGAGTCTCAAAGACATTCTCAAGTTCCCTACAAAGCATAGGAAGAAACCCTGATCACCCGATCAATCTCCAGTAGAGATAAAACACATGGGAGCTAAAACCCAGTCTTTCTCCTAAAACCCCCTAGCCAGGATCAGTTTATCATCAGTATAACACTATCTCAAATCAGAACCTCAAGGTTTTTGATCTATCAACTCTTCTGTAATCTTCAACAGAAGTTGATTCCCCACTTGGACCTGCCTCGGGATCTCAATAATTCCCAGAAGAAGATAGCCTCCTCTTAGGCTTTGTATAATGATCTTTCCTCAGCATAGTCAGCCTCCTCTTGGGCTTCGTACAATGATTCTCCCCAGTGGAGCTAACCTTTTCAAACTCTCTTGTTAAGTCAATCACCTTTTCAGACTCTCTTGTTGAGTCAATTAACTTTCAGACTCTCTTGTTGAGTCAATCACGTTCCAGACTCTCTTGTTGAGTCAACCTTTTTTAGCCTCAATCTTGGGCTTTGTACAAGAAATAAATCTTCATCTCTTAAACTTGGGGACAAACATTTTCCCTAGTAGGGTCAATTCCTCCGAGCCTTCATTTAGGCTTTGGGAAATAAATTCCCAAGTAGAGTCAAACTCTTTCCTGCCTCCATCTTGGGCTTTGTACAAGACAGATAATACTCTCCCGTAGAGTCAAAACCTTTTAGCCTCAATCTTGGGCTTTGTACAAGACACCTAAAATATCCTCAGCTAAGTCAGTAAAGTCTCTTTTAGCCTCAATCTTGGGCTTTGTACAAGACAGATAAATATTTCTTTCCCGCAGAGTCAGTCTTCTTTCCGGCTTCTATCTTGGGCTTTGTACAAGATACAAACCTCCCCGGCGGAGTCAAAATCCTTTTAGCCTCAATCTTGGGCTTTGTACAAGACAGATAGAACATTTTCCCCGGAAAAGTCAAACTTTCAGCCTCCTCTTAGGCTTTGTATAATGATATCCCCAAAGAGTCAGTCTCTTTTTTTTGTCTCAATCTTGTGCTTTGTACAAGACACCAATATATACCCTCTCTTGTTGAGTTGGTCTTATCCTGCCTCCTCTTAGGCTGAGGGTAAGGATTTCCCCAGTGGAGTCAATTAACCTCTTAGCTTCAACATTGGGCTTTGATCAAGGCACGCAAAAATCAATAATCCCTCTTTAGAAATGACAAATTCTCTCCCAGTCAAACCTTTAGCCTCAATCTTCGGCTTTGAACAAAACACAAATAAACCTTTTAGCTTCAATCTTGGGCTTTGAACAAGACACCAAAACATTATCTTTTTCCTCCCTTAGGATAGGAGTAACTACGATTGCTCTGATTTCCCTGTTTCGTTTAAACGGGAACCCGTAGACATAAGATTGCGAAATCTTAGCGAGCATACTAATAAAAAACTCTAGGTCCAGTACCTTCATACCAATCAAAACTTAGGTCTAGTACCTTACCCAAAAAACTTCGTGCAAGCCCGAAATCAAACAAAAACTCACTCACTCTCTCATATTTCCCAAGAAACTTTCCCAACCCATTAACAGATAAACACCATCAAGTACAAAGCGAAACCTAAAGCCAATGTCTTGTGGATAACCACATATAGGATGGGTAATTGACAACTCCCCATTATATAACCTGACCCCGGACCCCCCAATCTCTTTAAAGCGCGTGTTCAGTTAAACACTCGCGTGCAAGGTTAGTTTTAGATAGCTTCCCTTTCCCTTCCAGCTTCATGGGATAAATAAGAAATCAGAAAGTAGCACCCTCTCCTACCATTGCGGTGAGGAAAACCCAATTTCAGCGATAAGGTGGTCGCGTCACTGACAAAAATCGCTCGCTACACCACGTAGATAAAAAAGACCGCCTAGATTGCCATGTAGATAAAAGTTAACGTTTTTTTTACAAAATTTAACGGAAAAGACTAATTAGATTAACAGATTTATTTTAAAGGACTAACATGTAACATTTTTTAGATACGGGACTAAAGTGAAACATTAAATTAAATTAAGGGACTAAAAGAGCAATTAAGCCTTGAAATTATGTACTCTTTAAATTTTGTTGTGGCTAATGGGGGAGTAGGTTTAATTTTTTTTAAAGAAATGATGGTAATTAAGATCCGTAATTATGCTAAGTTTTTGTTTGTAATCAATTTTCAAATAAAATCTTTTTTTAATCAATGCTTAAATTTATTGAAGTGCATTGAATTTTTAATACATTTTTTTACGTCTTATTAACTTACATTTTTATGGACTTGAAATCTTTCTTTTGTTTGTAATAAAATTAAGAATTTTTTGACGTAGAAATTTTTCTTGAATCTGCAATTGTAAAATTGGTGTGCCTCCTCTCTGAACTCTGTTTTCACCATATTTGTTTAGATCTTCTAATTCAAATTTTGATTTTTGAAACTTAAATTTTTTAATTTCTTAAAACATTGTGAAAAAAGTTAATTTTAAGAATTTCACAATTGTGTTTCTCAAGAACTTTTCAATTCGTAATCATGTTGCAACTACAACAATACACATCACCGCATCATCAATAATCACAGTCACATAGCCAACAATTGCATCTTTAACAACTAGAACAATTTAATAACATCGTTTGATTTTTACCTTTGTTATTTATTTTATAGCTGTCATTTGTATTTTGTTAAAAAATTGGCTGATATGATGTAGTTTAAACATAGGTGCTCAGCTCCTTATCTTAAAGATAAAGTAATCGAATACATCAATCACAAAATTTGGTTTAAAGAACTTATATTGAAAGAAACCTTATGATATATTTAAAAGTTATACGTGTTTTATTTTATAATTACTCTTTTAAATTATAGATATAATATATAGAATTTATGATCACTAATTGTTAGTTTTTTTAAAATCAAATCTCAAATTAATTAATTAATAAATTAATGCTCAAATTTGTTCAACAATATTGAATCTTTAGTACATTTTCTATATGTACATGCCAAATATATTTGGTGCCGAGTTGTATGGTCGGCTAAGAGTAAACACGGACTAGACTACGGTAGCAGGAAATGTCGTATAATGTAGAGAACTAGACAAGTATTCCTTACAACCCGGGCTGGTCAGGGAGCCCAACTCCCATCGGCCGAATCCTTACGACCCCGGGTATTACATCTCATTAACCCGACATCGACGCCGGTTATGAACTCAACAAGTGCCACACCAATAGTTATAACGGTGGAAGCGTTTCAATGCAGACATTACCTAGTCTTCAAAGCATGCATTCATGAAGAGGAGTTACGTCAATGATGGCCATGCAACGTCAGAAGGCCAAGAGACTTCTTAACTTAAATAAAGACTGAAAAAGGCTATAAAGGGGCTCCCACATGAGGGTTAAGCATGACACATTCATCTTGAGACAATATAAAGCACCTGTATAGCTCTCAAATCCCCAAAGATACTGAAACAGTATAGACAACGTAGTCTTCTCTGCCCTAAAGTAGGAGACTAGCACTTTTGGTGTATCTAACCATTTTTGGCTAGAACTTTTGGCGCCCACCGTGGGGCCTAGGTAAAACTCTCCCAGGCCACACTTTACCCTAACAAGATGCCCTCTGAAGGAGATCCTCCAGACATGGCTCAACTGCTAGCCATGATAGAGACCATGCGACAGTAGAATGAGACGCTGCAAGACAACATACAAGTTCTGCAGCAACAAAGTCAAGCTGACAACGACTGTGAGGAGGAGGTTCTTGAGCCGCAACCTCTTTCTCAAGAGATTTGGGACGACCACGTCCCAGAAAACTTCAAAGCACCATCATTAACCTCTTATGATGGGAAGACGGATCCTCAGGAGCATGTTATTGCCATTAACAATCAGATGGCCATAGGTGCCCCTTCAGATTCACTGAAGTGCAAACTCATGGCTGGAACCTTTAAGGATGTAGATCTAATATGGTACATGAGCCTTCCTCGGCTCTCCATCGTAAGCTACCAAGACTTGACTAAGAAGTTAGTACAACACTTCTCGGCAAGCAAACGCCGGAAGGTGTCCACGACCACATTGTTCAGTGTTCGACAAAAATAGTCAGAATCACTATGTGAATACCCGACTCGATTCAATGAGGAAACCCTCAAAGTATCTCATCCAAACCAGGAACTATTTGTGGGAGCTTTTCAACATGGATTACGAGCCGGACAATTCAATGAGTCGTTAGCTCAGAAGCTGGCTATCAACATGGACGAGATCACTACTCGGGCTGAGTGTTACATCAAAAGAGAAGAAAGTAACCAAGAGAAAAGAGCCCGGGACAGCATTAAAAAGACAAAGAGCAAGGAAAAGGCGTCAAACAGGAGGAAGGAGAATCCTCGGGGAGCTACGCACGAGCGACATGCTCCCAGACCATACAGACAGTCATATGAGCCAGACAGATACCTCACCCCATTAAATTCAAGCAAGGGAGATATCCTTAAAGAAGTTGGCCATATGAATCTGTTATCGGAGCCTCATTCTCCCAAAAGAGCCAACGCTATCATGGGAAGGAAACCTGAGGCTTGGTGTAATTACCACAGTGTACGGGGACATCACACCGAGGACTGTCAACAACTGAAAAAAGTAATTGAAGCTCTAATCTAGAGAGGTCATCTCTTGGCATATGTGAAGGATTCTAAACCACAAAATAACAAGAGAAGTCCTCGCCGAGATGATCAGGGACTAAAAAATTCATCCCGGGAGAAGAGTTCAGATGCCGAAGAGGGTCACGAGACAAAGGCAGCTCGACACACACTAAACACCATTTCTGGAGGATTTACTGGTGGTGGAGAGACAAGTTCATCCAGAAAAAGATATGCTAGGACAGTTATTCATATCGACTAGAGATCCCCAGAGAAACTGGAACGCAACTTAGATGCTGTAACATTCTCCAAACAAGACGCCATAGGAGTCCTAGCTCATGAAAATAATCCTATGGTTATCAAAGTACAAATAAGAGACTAGAGCATGAAAAGGGTATTGATAGACTTCGGAAGCTCAGCGGACGTATTGTATTAGGATGCTTTCAGAGGAATGGGGATCGATGCGACCGAGTTATTACCATTCAAAGGCAGTCTAGTAGAATTCTCGGGAGAACAGGTTCAGGTGCTCGGGCATCTAGTATTGTCGACTACCTTTGGTAACATGGCTAATGCGAAGACCGTTCGAGTGAGGTACTTGATAGTCAATGCTACTTCACCCAATAACATCATTATAGGTCGGCCATCATTCAACGCCCTAAAAGCTTCACTTTCAAATATGTATTTGACCATGAAATTCCCACTCGGAGATGGCCAGGTTGGAATTGTCAAAGGCGACCAGGGGCTGGCGAGAAAGTGTTATAAGGATAGCTTGAAGTTGAAAAGAAAGGAACCCGCATGAGAAGTAGATCCCAAGAATTCTATCAAAGTTCACCTGGTCGACATAGACCCACGTGATGATTCAGTTAAAGATAACATAGTGCCCAACAAAGAAACAAAGCAAGTCCAGATTGGGTATCTACCATCCCATGTTACACACATCGGAGTCAACTTGTCCCCCGAAGAGGAGAAAGAGATCGTCCAAGTGCTAAAAGACAATGTGGATCTTTTCGCCTGGAAGCCTTCAGACATGCTAGGGATAGATCCTAATTTCACGTGGCATCACTTAGCAATTGATCCAGATATCAAGCCAGTTTCCCAAAGGAAAAGAAAGTGTGGCGATGAAAAGAGGAAGGCAATTGTAGAGGAAGTCGAGAAGCTGTTACAAGCTGGGTTCATCAAGGAAATCAAGTATCTGACCTGGTTATCCAACGTGGTGATGGTAAAGAAGAAATCTAGGAAATGGCGAATGTGTGTGGACTTTACGGACCTTAACAAGGCGTGTCCAAAAGATCCGTATCCACTTCCAAACATCGACCGGCTGATAGATGCTACTTCTGGTTTCCGTTTGCTCAGTTTTATAGATGCATACTCCGGGTACAACCAGATCCGCATGAATCCAATAGACGCACCAAAAAATGCTTTCATGACCCATCAGAGCAATTATTATTATGAGGTCATGCCTTTTGGACTAAAAAATGATGGGGCTACTTACCAGAGACTAATGGATAAGGTGTTCGCTACTCAGATAGGTCGGAATCTAGAGGTCTATGTAGATGACATGTTGATCAAGACAAATGCAAACTGGTCATATGTAAAGAATTTAATAGAAACCTTTGCATCCATAAGAAGCTACAACATGAGACTGAACCCGGACAAGTGTACCTTTGGAGTGCAAGCTGGGAAGTTCCTCGGATTTATGCTCACCAACCGGGGAATAGAGGCAAACCTGGAAAAATGCCAAGCTATAATAGATATGAGAAGTCCAACCACGAAAAAAGGAGGTCCAACAGCTGATAGGGAGACTAGCCGCATTGTCACGATTTTTATCATGTGCAGGAGACAAGTCAATACACTTCTTTGCAGCCATAAGGAAGTCTAAGGAGTTTGAATGGACAGAGGCATGTGAAGAAGCTTTTCAATAAGTAAAGCGTTTTCTATCTTCGCCTCCTATCCTAATAAGGCCCAAAGAAAACACACCTTTAGTTTTATACTTGTCGATCACAGATAAAGCCCTGAGCTCGGTTTTAGTACAAGACGGAGAAGATGGAGAGCGACCCATATATTTTATCAGCAAAGTTCTAAAAGGGACATAACTAAGGTACCAGAAGATTGAACATTTGGCGCTGGCAGTAGTTATCATAGCTCGGAAACTGAGACATTATTTTCAAGGTCACCCCATCACAGTGAAGAGGAATTACCCAATCAAACAAATACTGAGAAAGCCCGACTTAGTAGGGCAGATGGTCAAATGGGCAGTAGAGCTCTCCGAGTATGACATCAAATTTGTGCCCAGAACCAATATCAAGTCGCAGACACTGGCTGATTTTGTGGTAGAATTAAGTGCACCGACAAGAGAAGAAATCTCAAATAGATGGATCCTTTTTGTAGATGGATCTTCAAATCACAAGGGAAGCGGAGCCGGAATAATTCTGGAAGGACCAGGAGATCTAACACTAGAATACTCTTTATGTTTCAATTTTTAGGTTAACAACAACCAGGGCCTTGATTGTCGGAATGAAATTGGCAAGAGAAGTAGGAGTAACACACTTATTAGTGAAAACCGGCTCCTAGCTAATGGTCGGACAGTTGAAGAACGAGTACCAGACGAAGGATTCCACCCTGATAAAGTACCTTCAGAAAGCTTTAGGGATATCCAAAGCGTTCTTAGAATTCGAAGTCGTCCACATCCCAAGAGAAGATAATACCCGGGCCGACCTCCTAGCTCGGTTAGCAAGCTCAAAGAATTTAGGAATGAATAAGACCGTGATTCAAGAAGTTCTCGAAGCACCCAGTATTCAATCAGAGGAAGTATTAACAATAGGGGATGCCCAAGGATGGATGAGACCCATCATCAGCTATCTGACCCAAGAAATATTACCTAAAGATGTCAATGAAGCCCGAAAGATTAAAAGGATAGCTTCCCGGTACATCATAATCTCGAACACGATGTACAAGATGGGTAGGTCAACACCTATGCTCAGATGTGTGTCAGAGCCTGAGATTGAAATGGTAATTAAAGAGGTCTATGAGGGAGCCTGTGGTAGCCACATCGGTGGGAGAGCACTATCCGAAAAAATCCTAAGAGTCGGGTACTACTGGCCGCATATGATGCGAGATTGCATCGAGTACGTCAGCAAGTGTGAAAAGTGCCAAGTATTCGCTCCATTTAAACATCTACCAGCCGAGTCGCTCCATCTGATTTCATCCCCATGGTCGTTCCATCAGTAGGGAGCAGACATCCTAGGGCCATTTCCAGTTGCGTCAGGACAGCTCAAGTTCCTAATTATTACAGTTGACTATTTTACAAAATGGGTGGAAGCCGAGGCTGTTGCTCAGATCTCTGCCGAGAGGGTTCGCAAAATTTATTGGAGGAACATCATATGCCGGTTTGGTTTGCCGGGAATCATAGTCTCGGACAATGGAGCCCAATTTGCAAGCACTTCTGTCGTAGACTTTTGCAGGGATTATGGAATACAAAACAGGTTCACTTCAGTAGAACACCTACAAACCAATGGCCAAGCAGAGGCTGCCAACAAGGTTATCCTAGGTTGAATAAAAAAAAAGCTGGAGGAAGCAAAAGGAATGTGGGCCGAGTACTTACCCGAGATCTTGTGGTCATACTACACATCACCACATTCTACTACTCAAGAGACACCCTTCAGGATGGTGTATGGAGTTGATGCAATGATATCGGTGGAAATCAACACCCCGACTTGGAGGCGTAAACACTTTGATGAAGTTGCCAACATGGATAATCTGAATAACTCGACTGACCAGACATAAGAGGTCAGAGAGACAACACGAATCAGAGAAGTTGCTGCAAAATAGAGGTTGGAAAGAAGATACAACCTGAAAGTCAGGCAGAGGGAGTTCCAGGAAGGAGACCTGGTCTTGAAGAAAATCACAGACACAAAAAACAAGGGAAAGCTCTCCCCTAATTGGGAAGGCCCATTCAGGGTACTTCGAAAGCTAAACAATGGAGCATACAAATTGCAAACATTAGAAGGAGTAGAAATACCTAGGACATGGAATGTATCCAATCTTAGGCTGTATTTCAGCTAGATATTATGTAATTCAATAATGAATAAAAGATCCAGGTTGCACTCTTTTCCATTGCAAGGGCAAGGGTTTTTGACGAGGCACCTGGACTTAAAAAAATTTTAATGTCTTTTTTATAGGTATTCGGCTGGAGATGATGAGTTATAAATCGGAAAACTCCTATAACCATTTTGACTTGCTCCGCGTACATAGGTCTCCCATGAACGGGTTGATTAAACTCCTATAAAAGTGTTGACTTGCTCCGTGTACATAGGTCGCCCGCGAACGAGTTGATTAAGCTCCTATAAATGTGTTGACTTGCTCCGCGTACATAGGTCGCCTATGAACGGGTTGATTAAACTCCTATAAACGTGTTGACTTGCCCCACCTACATAGGTCGGCCATGAACGGGTTGATTAAACTCCTATAAACGTGTTGACTTGCTCCGCGTACATAGGTCGCCCATGAACGTGTTGATTAAATTCCTATAAACGTGTTGACTTGCTTCGCGTACATAGGTCGCCCATGAACGGGTTGATTAAACTCCTATAAACATGTTGGCTTGCTCCACGTACACAGGTCACCCACAAACGCTCCGCGACACGGGTTAAACAAACATGTCTACTAGTTCCGTGCACACATGCCGGAAAATCAACTATAAAAATGATGAAACATCCAAGCCCAAAACACATCAAAAGATACTTGGGGCTTGTGAGTAAAAAAGTCATACATGGCCAACTGCCAAAGACTAATAAGAACAGGGAGCAGACCTTTGATAAAAGGACACCTGGGTCTATTCCATAATCGGCATCTAAGCCTACAAGAGGCTAGGACTCTCAAAAGTGGCAAGGCTATACATACGCGATAGTTAAAGGCTTCTTAAATAATAATTAGCTTCACGGTGAGCTACCCAAAAAGTCTTAGAAATCAAGCATAAGCAAAGTAAAAATAATACCCGACACTCTATAATCGGACACCTTAAGTTATTTTAACTTAGTACCCGAGGGGCTGGATATACACACATGATTATTTTGTAAATCTGGATATACGCACAGGGATTATTTTGCAAAGGAATAAACAGGATAAACATAAATGACATAAACAAAATCCTCAGAAGGGCCAAACATTGTACATTACAAAGCCTGAAGGCTAAAAATTCATGAGCATGAGGCGGGACAACACCACACTCCCTCGCCAAAATGTAAAAATGCATCCAGAAGGATGACTAACTGAAATAAGAAAACATCAAGATTATGTAGCGTCCGAAGTCTCATTGGCAACATCATTATGGGCCGGGTTCACATTCCCGTCACCATCATTAACCGGTCCTTGAGATCTCTCCGGGCTATCTTTCTCCAGCTCGCCAAGATCCACAATACGACCATCCTGCACCACCTTGAAGTAATCCATCTTCGACAAATCCAAGTCAGGATGAAGCAGAGAACTTGATCTTTGGCTCAATCAAAAGCTTCGTCACCAGTAGACAAAATATCGATCTGAGCTTTCTTCAGAGATTCTTTAAGATCGTTATTGGATAATAAGAGCTCGGCATTGGAGGCCTCAGATATCTTCAATTGACCAGTAAGTTTGGCTAAGGCCGACTTGTGATCAGACTCCAAAGTCTCTTTTTCCTTCCTCGCATTAGCTAAATCCTTCTCCAAGCTGGAAAGTTTCTTAGACTGAGATTCTTGGGTGCTCTTTAACTGAGCGACTTCATCCTTAAATTTTGACTCAATCTTTTCAGAGTCATCAGATAATTCAAACAAACCACGGGCGAGGACATCACATCTCATCAGATAGGAACTAAGGTTCCGGGTAATCTTCTACTGACCAATGGATTTAACTTTATTAACATCCTCGGTAGCATTGAGATGATCATGCCGATATCTGAAGCCATCAAAATCATTGGACTAATACTTGAATTCCCAAGATGCAGAATCCTCCCCTAGGCCTCGCATGAGGGAGTTAATCTCCATTTCGGCTTGATGGATATCCTCATTCATTAGAACCTTCAGCTTATTCGGATCACCTTGAGAGATCTCGTCTTGAGCAGGAAGATAAGAGTCTGAGGCTCACCTTTACTCGGGACGACTTTAGTACTCGTCCCCCTGGGTCGTTTTGGTGCCCGAACCTCTAACCTACCTAAATCAGATTTGGATGCAGACGCACCCCCAACTCCTCTCCGGGCTTCCCGAGCTGCCTGCATCAATTTCTTTTGCTTGGCTACAGATAGATCAGTCATCTTGTATGCAAACAAACAACATAAGGTTAAAGTAAAAGGAAGATGAGAAATATTTAAAATGAAAAATGATGATTACACAGAAAAGCAAGAAGTCGATCGTCATCTAAGGGCAACAATTCTTTAATCCTCATCATACGGAATGAGTCAAGAATGGCCAGGGACTGGAGATCCAAGTCATTCAATTTGTCATAATTAAAACCAGTAACCGACAAGGGATCTTTGGTCCAGTAGCGAGGAAAGCGCGGATGCCCATCTAAGGCGTATAACACCTGTGGACATCTCGGCCCACATCGGACCCTCAAAAAACAATCTTTATAATTCTTATAATTTGAGGTATAAGCCTGAAGGAAACTTCGGCCAGGAATTCCACTAATTTGAACCCAACTCCGGTTATCAACTCCTTTTACCTCAAAGAAGGAAAAGAACAAGCCTATGGTCAGAATAATGTTTAAAACCTCACAAACCCTCTCAAAAGTCTTTATAAATCCCCAATTATTGGGACGAAGTTGGAAAGGTTCTATATTGTCGGTCTTCAACACGTCCACGTAGAAATCAGAAAAAGGGATATAGATGTCGAAATCTTCCAAGTGCTAGGATAGAAGTAGAAAAATTCTTCAGAAACATCTTTTGGCCGGAGTATACACACTATTTCCTTTGGACCACATGGTTCCAAAATAACATCATCTTCGGAACTAGTAGAGGATATAATCCTTAGGGATCAGATTTTAGCAGTTTCCAGGTCATCGGCTGTACTATTCTTATGGTTCATAACCTCAGAATCAAAGGGAGCAGCAGTCTCCATTAGAATTTCTACAGAACCTGAAGAGTCAGAGTCAAAGTCATTTTCAGAAGTGAGAATCTCATTATAAAACTTATCCATGACTCACCTATACTCTTCTACCCCTATAGATTCCATCATCTCTTGCATGTTTTCTTCCCATAATCTTTTTCTCTCCTCGTCACTCTTATTTATAATCTTACCCTCATCATCACATTCCCTAAGAACTACCATTTTTGTTAAAAGAAAAACCGAGGAAAGTCAAGAGGGAAAGAAAAAATACCTAAAATGAAGAGCGCTTGAAGTTGAAACAGATTTGTTTAAAGAAGAATAAGAGCTTAGGAGTAAAGGAAAGAGATGAATGACATTAATAGGAGCTCAACGTTCAAAAAATGGCTAGAGAATAGCCACTCATGATGTATTAAAGTCATCATAACTCTAGGGAAGATTAGGGGACACGACCGTTCGAAGGTTTTTGACACGTAAGGACCTAAGAAGAAAAGCTGACCTATAGTACGTCACCTAGCGAATATATCCGGGCTCATGTTACTGCTGAGCATTGTACCCTCGAAGATGAATATAGTACTCGAGGGGCTTATGTACATGCCAAATATATTTGGTGCTGGGTTGTATGGTCAGTCAAGAGTAAGCACAGACTAGACTAGACTACGGTAGTAGGAAAGGTCGTACAATGTAGAGAGCTAGACAAGTATTCCTTACAACCCGCGCCGGTCAGTGAGCCCGACTCCCCTCAGCCGAATCCTTACGACCCCGACTACTACACATCATTAACCCGACATCGACGCCGATCATGAACTCAACAAGTGCCACACCAACAGTTGTAATGGCGCCGACACTTCAATGCAGACGTTACCTGGTCTTCAAAGCATGCATTCATATAGAAGAGTTACGACATGATGGCCATGCAACGTCAGAAGGCCAAGAGATTTATCTTAATGGCATAACTTAAATGAAGACTGAAAAAGGCTATAAAAGGGGCTCCCACATGAGGGTTAAGAAAGACACATTCATATTGAGACAATATACATCACCTGTATAGCTCTCAAATCCCCAAAGATCCTCAAACAGTATAGACAACGTAGTATTCTCTGCCCTAAAGTAGGAGACATGCACTTTTGGTGTATCTAACCATTTTTGTAGAACACTATATATTGTTAATTTTCTTTATTGTGGACTTAGATTCTTTCTTTATTTTATAAAAAAATTTAGAAGAACATCTTGTTATGGTTGTAGAATATGTGCATTTGAAAAGTATTAAGAAATATATTAATTAGTAAGCATGATTTTAAATTGCGTTCTATATTAATAATTAGGCTTAAATAATGTTTTCGTCCCTGTAAGTTGGCGAGTTTTTGGTTTTCGTCCCTGAATTTTTTTTTTCGGTTCTAGTCCCTATGTCTTACTTTTTGTTGGTGTATAGTCCCTTCAGCCAAAATCCGCAGGAAAATCCGGAGGCTTCCTGCGGATTTTCCTGAAAAGAAAAATCCGCAGGAAAATCCGCAGAAAAATCCGCAAGAAACCTCTGTAGGGACTAAACACCAACAAAAAGTAAGATATATGGACTAAAACCGAAAAAAAAGATATAGGGACGAAAACCAAAAACTCGCCAACTTGCAGGGACGAAAACATTATTTAAGCCTTATAATTATGATCGTAATATTGTTGATGCGCTAAAATTCATATATCAATTGTCTATTTCAGGAAATTTTACATTAGTATACATACTACAACAACAACATTATGCGTTGCAGCAACCCCCAATGAATGCAATCGTAATTTATTTATATGGTATGTTTTTTTTAATATCACTTTTTCTTTATATTCTATTTTATTTTTGAATTTATTTTTAAGATTTGTTTTCAACAAAGGTTCTTAGCTCCTAAAATTTTAGAAGGAGTATCAAAATGCATTATTTATAATGTTTTTAGAAAATTGTTACCAACACAATTAATAAGTCAATAACAATATTTGAGTTGAATTTGAAAAGTTTTGCAAGTTTTAAAATAAATGTAATGTTACACGTATAGTGTCTAAAAGCCTGTATTGCACTTTAGTTTTTTCGAATTTTATTTTCACATATTTTTCACATGCATTAAAAGTGAATTCATTTTTTAAAAACATTTTACCCATTCTGTTTTGCTCTTGTTTAATTTTTTATACTCTTGTTTTCAAAATTATTTTCCACTTGCTTCACAATCAATCTTTATTCATGAATTCTTTGGTTCTCATCTTCTATGATTTTCTATTCTTTTGACCTAAAAACTAGGTTGTTGGATTATCATGTGGTGGAGCCATTAGAGCTTTTGTTCAATGAAGATCACAGATGAATTATCTCCAGTTAGGACATTCACATTCCAAAATTCGAGAATCTTCCCTTGACAAAAAATTTCTCAACTTCCATTAGAGCTAGTGCTCTCCAAAAGTGGATATTAGGTGAAGGACTATTCCGATAAAATTTCACCTTCTATTTCAAGATGATTGACTTTGGTTCTCAAGTATGATAATTTCCTCAAAGGTAAGTTACTTTATTAGTTATTTAACCATGATATTTGTATTGTACTTGCTTGCTTTATGAAATATCTTGTTTAGATTCTAAGGGAAGATCATATTATTTAAGAGCTAACACAACGGCTTTCAGAAGGCCATGGAGGAGGCAATGGTGGCAAACAAAGACATTATGGACCAACATTTTAGAGATGGGAAAATTATGGAGGGACACAATTTTTGTGTTTGTTAATAATATATTTTGCGAAAAGAAAGTGATTTAAATTTTATTTCCATTTTATCTTGCACATGATTATGATTTACGTTATTCAATCATGCAAATGATCAATATCATTGTTAGTCAAAATCATGTGCAACATAAAGTGTAAAAAAAATTAAATCACATAGTATTGACAAAAATGTTCATTATCCACACATGAACTCTCACCGTCCACAATTTTCTCAACTATAAAATATGGGTTCATAATGTCTTTGTTCGCCAACATTGCCTCCTCCATGGCCTTGTGAAAGTCGTTGTGTTAGCTCTTTAATAATACAAGCTTCCCTTAGAATCTAAACAAGACATTTCATAATGCCAAGAAGTACAAGACAAATTTTTTGTTAAATAACTAACAATGCAACTTACATTGAGGAACTTACCCTAACTCTGAACCAAATTTGTTCGTCTTCAAGTTGAAGGTTAAATGTCATCGGAGTATTTCAACCATCATCCAATAAAGGAAGCAACTCTAATGGTGGTATTCAAAATAAATTTCAAAACGGGATTGTTGTCGAAATGTGAATGTCCTGATCAAGTACTCTTTGTGTAATACCCCGTATTGTAATTGCTCTGGAAAATATTAGTTGTGATCAACTGGGTTCCGGTGTTCTCTAAGAAATTATATGAAAAGGTAATTAGAGTAACCGATGAGCTCAGAGCAGATCAAATTAATATTATCTAACTCTGAGGTTTTATTATTTGGTGCTATAGAGACTTTTGGACATTTAGTAGTGTTACTATCTAATTAATTTCTCTATATCATTTCTTTTAATCCCTTGCTAAACATAGTAACATTTGAGATAGAGAAATTAGAAAGAAGGAAGAGAAAGGAAAGAAAGAGAAGACAAAACTTGGAATTGAAGAGAAAAGCTTGGATCATCATCTCTTCTTCATCAATTCATCTCATCTTCTTCATCATCATCCTCTAATCCAGGTGGGTTCTAGATAGAGACTTTAGTGGTAGAATTTCTTGAGTTCCAGAACTAGGTTTGATATTGTGAGAAAATGGGTAATTTTGCTAAATCAATGAATCTAACGGATGAAAATCGATATAAATTGCGTAGTATAGTCGTAATATGCATATGATCATTTGATAATACTTATTTTGTGGTTTGGAAATGATCCGGTGTGGGAAGGGTGAATTTTGGAGCCCTTGGAACCCCCAATAACGCAGAAGAAAAATTCTGCTTCTGATACGCACCGCCGGGCGGCGTTTTGAGAGCCTGCGTCGCCGCTCCGCCGGGCGGAAATGAAGAGGCGCAACATGTTTCGCTTCTGGAACTTCTGAGTTTTTGGCATGGGTCTTACACCGCTGCTTCTCCAGGCGAAGTAGCTGGCACAGGGGGCACCGCCGGGCGAAGCATTGACCGCCGAACGCTCTTGGGAGTTTTCAATTAACTCTTTTTTCTTTAAAAATCCATAACTTTCGATTCGTATACCCGATTTAAGCGTTCTTGGTACCGATGGTAAGATATAGAAATACTCTACCTAATGGAAGTGAAAGATATCAGTTTTGTTACCCGATTAAATAAATCGGAGGGAACCCGAGAGTGGTGTAACTTTGTGATTATTTGTTATGTGTGATTCTATTATATACTTGTATTATGTTTACCTATTCTATTGGTGTTAAGCAGGTGGAGAGAATAACATGCTTAAAATTAATTAGGAAGAGTGAGAAAACTTACCCCAAACCTAATGATATGATTCTAGGTTGTGAATAGAATTGTGATAGAAAACTTAGATGGCGAGGCTCGGGCACTTGGGGTAGAGAGGTGCATCCGTGACGAGTATTGGTCTAGGAGAGAGTGAAACACTAGTATGGAACATGTTGAACTTTTGTGTTTATGAGAAAAGGCGAATGTGGCCTTACGGCATTATGGCCTTGTGATTGTCGAATACAATCAGGTTTGTGTGTGTGATCATGTAATCGTAACTGTTTCACTTGGGTGCGGTTTCATGAGTCTCGAGCTCCTCTGAACCATGTGCACAATTACTTGGCAGGTTTGATTCCCGCGTGTGAGTACGAATGGAGCCTAAGGGTAAAGAGACTTGCGATGGTTAACAGGCCATGAGAAGTGACGATTCACGGTTAACAGGCCGATGTTCTCGAATCCATTTCGTATGTCAAGTAACTACAAGGATCCATGACTCAAGTCGACTTCTAGACGTAGAAGAGGACGGGAAAAAGGGATGCCTTGGTACAGGTTATCGATTAGTGATATTTTGAGTTAGTGAACTCATGACCATGATTCCATATAGTGTGAGATTGTGAACTCAAAGTCATTCCCTTTCCCCTTGACTTGAGTTAGGATTGTTAGAACCTTGTAAAGCCGAGAGAATCCATAAGATATGGAACTCACTGAGATTTAATATCCTACCCCATGTTGTTGATTATATTACAGGTACAGCAGGTTCCGCGAAGGGTAAGGATAAGGCTGTTTGATTATCCTTATTTTCCTTGTCTTTTTGGGATGGCAAGACTTCCGTTGTGGAGATTATTTTGAGATCATTGTTTGATCTAGTTCTTAGTGTCTTGGGACATCTTGTATACATTGTTCCATAGTTTTTTTGTATTAGGTATTTTGGGCATGTAATGTATATAATGTGTTAACTAGGGACTTATGGTATTTCAGTACCAAACACTTAGATTCATGTATAATATTATGCTTTGATGTATGTATATTATATGTGGGTGTTACAGTTGGTATCAGAGCAGGTGGTATCCTCGATCTAGCCATGAAATAGTATAAGTATTTTCTACCGTTTCATATGCGTGGTGTCGTCATTGGTCTTAAGTGTTATATTTATGGTATTGAGCCTGATCAACTTAATCCTATCTGTATGACATTTAGGAACATGGCTGACAGATGCAGAAGTAATCGTGGTCGACCTAGAACCATTCCTGTTGGGACGAATCCGTCGGCCGGCGAGGAGAATGTCCCATGGCCTTAGTTTTTGCAACAGATGCAGCAGCAGCAGAACCAGTTCATGCAGCAGATGGTACAACAAATGAATGGGGGTCTTCATCCTCCAGTGGTTGTTCCAGATGCTGTAGGTGGGAGTTTTCAGGATTTCATCCGCATGAATCCTCCAGAATTTCATGGCGGGTTAGATCCTGTTAAAGCTCATGATTGGATAGCTGGCATGGAGAGAATTTTCTTGACAGTCCATTGTAGTGAGGAGAATAAGGTGGTATTCGCTTCTCATTTGATGAAGGGTCTTGCCATGAGGTGGTGGGAGAGTGCCTCAGCCCTGATGACTATTCAAGAAGTACCTAAGGTCTGGGAACGATTTAAGATTAATTTTATGGAGAATTATTTCCCTAGTTCTTTGAGGACCCAGAAAGAATTTGACTTTCAATAATTGAGACAATGTACTTTGACCTTAGCTCCTTATGCTGAGAAGTTTGAGATTATGGCTGCTTATTCTAGACAGGCCATGTATGCTCTGGACGAGAGGTGGAAAATTGACCAGTTTCTTTTTGGTTTGAAGGCCGATATTTCGCATAGTGTGTCTCAAAGAGAGTTCACTAGTTATGCGGAATTGCTAAGGCAGTGTTATGTGGCAGAGAACAGTTTAAAGAAAGTTCAAGCTGAGGGGGAATTGAGTAGGTCAAATCAAAGTGATCGTGGGAGATCAAATCAATAATTTAGGCCGAGACAACAAGATTTTAAAGGAAAGCAAGTTCAGAGTCCTAGGACTAGTGTGCCTCCAGTGTGTCGTATTTGTGGAATGAATCATCAGGGTAGGTGTGGTTTTGAAGGAGTGAGGTGCTTTCACTGTCAGAAGATAGGTCATATGGCGAGGGAATGCCCTCATAATAGGAATCAGACGCAAGGGAAGAGTGTCGGCCGAGTTTATACCTTGGATGTGAGGAAAGCAAAGGGTGATAACTCTTTGCTTGCTGGTACGTGTTTTGTTAATGGACATCCTTATTTTGTGTTATTTGATTGTGGAACAACACACTCTTTTGTGTTGATGCAATGTGTGAAACGACTGGGGCTGCAAGCTATTCCATTGTCTCCACCCATGGTGGTTACTACTTCCATGGATGAGATGGTTGAAACACCATTAATGTGTGAAAATTTTGTTTTATCTGTGGATGGGAGAGTTTTTCAGATTGACCTTATTTGTTTGCCGCTTAAGAAAGTGGATGTTGTTTTGGGAATGGATTGGCTTTCTGCTAATTTGGTATTTATTGGTTGCGAAGAAAAGCTAATCATCATCCCATCAGTGGAGGCTACTCCGAAGGATGTGTTAACTATTATTTTAGAAGGTACGGTGGGAATGATAAATTTCTTGTTTGAGAAGGAAAAACCTATTCTTTTGGTTCTCACTAAGGAGGAGAGTAGCAACCTTCAAGTTCTGAGTATTCCAATAGTCTGTGAGTTTTCTAAAGTTTTCCCCGAGGATATCACTTCTCTTCCTCCGGAGAGGGAAGTGGAATTCTATATTGACCTGATACCGGGAACGACTCCTATATCCATTTCTCCGTATCGGATGGCACCACTGGAGTTAAGGGAATTGAAGGACCAATTGGAAGAGTTAATGGCTAAGCATTTTGTTCGACCCAGTGTTTCGCCTTGGGGAGCTCCAGTGTTATTGGTAAAGAAGAAGGATGGTGGAATGCAGTTATGTATTGATTACCGGCAGTTGAATAAAGTCACCATCAAGAATAAATACCCATTACCCAGGATAGACGACCTCTTAGATCAATTGAAAGGAGCCTGTGTGTTCTCAAAGATTGATTTATGGTCGGGTTATCATCATATCCATGTGAAGAGTTCGGACGTATCAAAGACCGCGTTTAGGACCCGTTATGGCCATTATGAATTCTTAGTAATGCCTTTCGGTGTGACGAATGCTCCGGCAGATTTTATGGATTATATGAATTAGATATTTCAAGCTTATTTGGATCAATTTGTAGTGATCTTTATTGATGACATTCTTATTTATTCTCGTACTTCTCAAGAGCACGAAGAGCATTTAAGAATCATCCTATCTATTCTACAAGAGAGACAACTTTTGCTAAGCTGAGCAAGTGTGAGTTTTGGATGACGGAGGTTAGTTTTCTTGGTCATGTCATATCTCAGGGAGGTGTGGCGGTAAATCCATCAAAAGTTGAAGTGGTGATTAATTGGGAGAGACCAAAGAATGTTTCTGAAGTTAGAAGTTTCTTGGGATTGGAAGGTTATTATAGAAGGTTTATTAAGGGCTTTTCTCAATTGGCTTTACCGATGACTAAACTTACTCGAAAGGATTGTCCTTATGAGTGGGATTCGGCTTGTGAACGAAGTTTTATGAGTTTGAAGGAAAGATTGACGATTGCTCCTGTTTTGATTATTCCTGATCCTAGCAAGTCGTATGAGGTATTTTGTGATGCATCAAAGATGGGTTTAGGAGGTGTTTTAATGCAAGATAGTCATGTGGTGGCTTATGCTTCTCGACAGTTAAAAGTTCATGAAGAAAATTATCCAACACATGATTTGGGATTGGCGGCAGTTGTTTTTACATTGAAAGTGTGGCGTCATTATTTGTATGGGGTACATTTTGAGATGTTCAGCGACCACAAGAGCTTAACGTACCTATTTGATCAAAAAGAGTTGAACATGCATCAGAGGAGGTGGATGGAATATTTAAAGGATTATGACTTGGAACTAAAGTATCATCCGGGTAAAGCAAATAAAGTAGCAGATGAATTGAGTCGGAAAGTGTTGCATAATGCCGAGTTGATGATATTAGAGTATACCTTATTGGAAAAGTTTCGAGATCTTAATCTCCATTTCGTTTGGAATCCTAATGGTGTAATTATGGTAAAATTAAATCTTAATTCTACTCTTAGAGAAGGAATTCAACAAGGGCAAGTGTCGGATGAGAAGTTACAAGGATTGTTAGTTCAACCGGGTTTCGTGCGGGCTAGCGACGAAATCATTTTGTTTAACCAAAGGATTTGTGTTCCGGATGACGTGGTGTTGAAAAGAATACTTTTGGAAAAGCGCATAAGAGTGCTTTTACTATACGTCCTGGTTCTTCGAAGATATATCAAGACTTAAGGAGGGACTATTGGTGGTCCGGTATGAAAAGAGATGTTGCAGTGTATGTATCGGAGTGTACGGTATGCCAATAAGTAAAGATTGAACACCAAATACCGGGTGGCTTATTGCAACCATTAGAAATTCCGGTATGGAAGTGGGATAGTATTTCTATGGACTTTGTAGTTGGATTACCCCCGTGCGCAAGGTGGTTATGATTCTATTTGGGTAATAGTGGATCGGTTGACGAAATCTACGCATTTCTTAGCCGTGAAGACCACTTACAAAGCAAGTCATCTTGCAAGGTTGTTTATTTCGGAAATTGTGAGGTTGCATGGTATTCCCTAAAGTATTGTGTCAGATCGAGATCCAAATTTTACTTCGAGGTTTTTGAGAGCTTTTCAACAAGCTATGGGAACAAAGTTGTGTTTGAGTACGCCGAATCATCCGCAAACGGATGGTAAGACGGAACGGACAATACAAACGATGGAAGATATGTTAAGGGCTTGTGTACTTGAAAGTGGAGGAAATTGGATAGAAATTTTACCATTGATTGAGTTTTCATACAAAAATAGTTATCATGCGAGTATTTGTATGACTCCTTACGTGGCATTATATGGAAGGAAGTGTAGGACGCTATTTTGTTGGACGGAAGTTGGCGAAGACAAAATTTTAGGACCCGAGATTATTCAAGAGACTACGAAAAAGATTAGAATGATCCGTGATAAAGTTAAACAAGCACAAAATCTTCAGAAGAGCTATGCGGATAACCGTAGGAGACCTTTAGAGTTTGATGAAGGTGATCACGTGTTTTTGAAAGTTACTCTGAGATTGAGGTTGAAAGGACCGTTTAAGTCGCGAAAGTTAAGTCTGAGATATGTGGGGCCGTATCAAATTTTAGAAAGGATTGGTGAAGTATCTTACAGATTAACCTTACCGCCTTCTCTGTCAGAGATGCACGATGTTTTTCATGTGTCTCAACTTCAGAAGTTTGTTCTAGATCCTCTTCAGCCAATTCTACCGGATACGATTGAGATAGAAGCAGATTTGACGTTTGAACCCCAACCAAGCAGTATCACAGGAAGAGAAACTAAGGTACTAAGGAATAAAGAGATTCCTCTAGTGAAAGTTCAGTGGGATGAGACGCATCCGGGCGATGCAACTTGGGAACTAGAATCAGAGATGCGAGATGCTTACCCTCATCTGTTCAGGTAAATTTTAATTCGTGGGCGAATTTCTATTTAAGGGGGGGAGGATGTAATACCCCGTATTGTAATTGCTCTGGATAATATTAGTTGTGATCAACTGGGTTCCGATGTAATCTGAGAAATTATCTGAAAAGGTAATTAGAGTAACTGATGAGCTCAGAGCAGATCAAATTAATATTATCTAACTCTGAGGTTTTATTATTTGGTGCCATAGAGACTTTTGGCATTTAGTAGTGTTACTATCTAATTAATTTCTCTATATCATTTCTTTTAATCCCTTGCCAAACATAGTAACATTTGAGATAGATAAATTAGAAAGAAGGAAGAGAAAGGAAAGAAAGAGAAGAGAAAACTTGGAATTGAAGAGAAAAGCTTGGATCATCATCTCTTCTTCATCAATTCATCTCATCTTCTTCATCATCATCCTCTAATCCAGGTGAGTTCTAGATAGAGACTTTAGTGGTAGAATTTCTTGAGTTCTAGAACTAGGTTTAATATTGTGAGAAAATGGGTAATTTTGCTAAATCAACGAATCTAACGGATGAAAATCGATATAAATTGCGTAGTATAGTCGTAATATGCATATGATCATTTGATAATACTTATTTTATGGTTTGGAAATGATCTTGTGTGGGAAGGGTGAATTTTGGAGCCCTTGGAACCCCCAATAGCGCAGAAGAAAAATTCTGCTTCTGATATGCACCGCCGGGCGCTGTTTTGAGCGCCGGGCGACACAGGCTTGAGTCGCCGCTCCGCCGGGCGGAAGTGAAGAGGCGCAACATGTTTTGCTTCTTGAACATCTGGGTTTTTGGCATGGGTCTTACACCGCTGCTTCTCTGGGCGAAGTACCTAGCACAAGGGGCATCGCTGGACAAAGTATTGACTGCCGAACGCTCCTGGGAGTTTTCAAATAACTCTCTTTTCTTTAAAAATCCATAACTTTCGATTCGTATACCCGATTTAAGCGTTCTTGGTACCGATGGAGAGCTATAGAAATACTCTACCTAATGGAAGGGAAAAATATCAGTTTTGTTACCCGATTAAATAAATTGGAGGGAACCCGAGAGTGGTGTAACTTTGTGATTATTTGTTATGTATGATTCTATTATATACTTGTATTATGTTTACCTATTCTATTGGTGTTAAGCAGGTGGAGAGAATAACATGCCTAAAATGAATTAGGAAGATTGAGAAAACTTACCCCAAACCTAATGATATGATTCTAGGTTGTGAATAGAAAACCTAGATGGCGAGGCTCAGGCACTTGGTGTAGAAAGGTGCATCCGTGACGAGTATTGGTCTAGGAGAGAGTGAAACACTAATATGGAACATGTTGAAATTTTGTGTTTATGAGAAAAGGCGAATGTGGCCTTAAGGCATTATGGCCTTGTGATTGTCGAATACAATCACGTTTGTATGTGTGATCACGTAATCGTAACCGTTTCACTTGGGTCCGGTTTCATGAGTCTCGAGCTCCTCTGAACCATGTGCACAATTACTTGGCAGGTTTGATTCCCGCGTGTGAGGACGAATGGAGCCTAAGGGTAAAGAGACTTGCGATGGTTAACAGGCCATGAGAAGTGACGGTTCACGGTTTACAGGCCGATGTTCCCGAATCCATTTTGTATGTCAAGTAACTACAAGGATCCATGACTCGGGTCGACTTCTAGAAGTAGAAGAGGACGGGAAAAGGGGATGCCTTGGTACAAGTTATCGATTAGTGATATTTGAGTTAGTGAACTCATGACCATGATTCCATATAGTGTGAGATTGTGAACTCAAAGTCATTCCCCTTCCCCTTGACTTAAGTTAGGATTGTTAGAACTTTGTAAAGCCGAGAGAATCCAAAAGATAGGGAACTCACTGAGATTTAATATCTCACCCCATGTTGTTGATTATATTACAGGTACAACAGGTTCCGCGAAGGGTAAGGATAAGACCGTTTGATTATCCTTATTTTCCTTGGCTTTTCGGGATGGCAAGACTTCCGTTGTGGAGATTATTTTGAGATCATTGTTTGATCTAGTTTTTAGTGTCTTGGGACATCTTGTATACATTGTGCCATAGTTTTTTTGTATTAGGTATTTTGGGCATGTAATGTATATAATGTGTTAACTAGGGACTTATGGTATTTCAGTACCAAACACTTGGATTCATGTATAATATTATGCTTTGATGTATGTATATTATATGTGGGTGTTACACTTCGCCCATGATCTTGGCTGAACAAAACTCTAAAAGCTCCACTATATGATAATTCAATGATCTATACAAAATAGGAACCGGTTGTGCTTGGTGATAGTAACTTAATATTTGTTCTTGTTTCATGTTTTTATTTTCTCAGATGCTTAAATTTTACTTGCTCTTAGTACTCAACCGTTATCTTGAATTGTAACATAATACATTTTTGTATCTAACAATGTTCCCGACATCTTGAAGATGCTCGAATTCAAGCATCATTTGTTTTTGTCATAACATCATCTGATTTGCCAACAACGAGGTCAAATTCAACCACAAACTTCTGCATTGTAAACAAGCATTGAACCTTGTGAAGTTATAAGTGGATTTCATAGGGAACCTCAAGAAAAAGGTTTCAACTCCTATATTCACGACTTCTCCATCCTCAAAAAGTTTAAAGTTAACTTGAATCCTCCAAAGGCTCCTAAAATCAATGTGGTGTTATGGCTCCCTCAAACTCGTGGTTGGGTCAAGTGTAATACCGATGACTACTTTTCTAATATCTTGGCACCTTGTAGGAATAATTTACATATCAAAATGGTGATTTTATACATGGTTTTGCTGAATTGGTTATGGTTCTTCATCCCTTCAAGGGGAGCTTATGGTGTCATAAAAGCTATTGATATAGCAAATCATTTTGGTTGGAACAAGCTCTGGTTAGAAACAGGTTTGATATTGGTGTTGCTTGCATTGCAAGAATCGAAGGTGGTGCCTTCAAATGTTATACCTAAATGGCTCAATAATATAGTTATGATTAAGTCCATGTCTTTCTTCATCCCTCAGATTTTCTAGAAGGGAAATCAATGCGAGGATAACCTAGCTTCTATGGCCTTTTCTAATCCCACTCCTCTTGTTTGGATTAGACATCTTCACTTTCTTTTATATATATATATATATATATATATATAGGGTTAATAGTCATTTACCCCCTGCAATATAGGCGATTTTTTATTTACCCCCCTTTAAAAAAATAATTTTGGATTACCCCCCTGAAATTTTAAAATTCTCTCTCCATATATATATGGAGAGAGAATTGTGTAAGTGTTTTTTTTTCAATTTAATTTTTTCTTCTGCAAAACAACTTCTAAATGCATTCAATCTAATCAGCTTTGTTTAGAAATTTTTTTAACATAGTTCTAGAAATATCTGAATTTTTTACCCAAATACCCCTAATTTTGGAAAAAATTTCCAAAATAACCCATGTTTCAAAAAAATTCCAAATCTGCCCCCATTAGGGTTTTGGTTTTAACTGTGTCGCCATTGGAATTGGTGACTTCCTTATAAGGCTAACAAGCTGTCGCCAATTGAACTGGAGACAACAGATAAAGTCGCTAGTGCAATTGGCAACATAGTGTAATGGTAAAAGGGAGTCGCCAATCCAAGTGGAGACTCCCTAGAAACTGAATTTTTTCACTATAAATAGGGGTGTTAAGCTCAGTTTGTTCCACATCTCTTCTCACAACTTTGTTTTACTCAGAAAATGTATCGTCGTTGTTGGGGAAAAGTTATTTTTTCGCGAGACAAGCCACCGATCGACATGATGTTTTGGAACATACAAGGTATCAATCAACTTAAGAGAGAGCTGACAATGTTTTTTGTTGTGGCCGGGCTGACGACAGATACTGCATAGTCGTATCATTTTATTAGCGATATCCATTTCCGTTCTTATACGCTTGCTGTTCGGGCGCCCTTTTTTCTTTCTTCTCATTTCATTGTTGTGCCAAACTATTTCTCCTTGGTATGGAGGCCAATAATCCTCCATTGGTAACACTGCGAAGACCTACATGAAGTCAGCGACGAAGATGCTGTCATTTGGACTGCATATGTCCCGATCATTAGATTCACAACTGTGGAGCTGCACAATAGTTACCGTATCAAACTGCAATTTGGAATGCATCAAGACATCCCAGATCCGCCTGTTGACATCAGTAAATGGCATCTAAAAAGAGTTAATGATCAATGGGAATTTAGGGACTGGAAGGATTTTGCAAAGATCGAGCGTCGTAAATGGGTGAACCACAGCCACTATGTCTTACATGAGCCGGTGATGCCAACCCCATCTATACCAACAAATAATTACATGGTTTGGTACATATCGGTTGCAACGAGGGTACATCATACCATAGCCAAATTGGGCAAACATCTTTTCATAGCCCAAATGCCCAAACATCATACCTGTAATGCCCATATATATATATACATACATCAAATCATGTATCATACATGAATAATACGTTTGGTACTGAAATATACAAGTTCCTAGTAACACAGTATACATATAAATGCCCAAAAAGCCTAGTACAACAACTATGGCATGTTATATATACAAGATGTTCAAAAGATAAAACTAAGAACTAGATCACTAATGATCTCAAAATCTCCACAACGGAAGCCTTGCCACACAAAAGATACGATCCATAAGGAAAGTCAAACCACTTTGTCCTTACCCTTCGCCAAACCTGTAGTACCTGTGATGTAAACAACAACGTGGGGTGAGATACATCAAATCTCAGTGAGTTCGCTATCTTATAGTCTTCTCGGCTTTACAAGGTTCTAATAAGCCTAACTCAAGTCAAAGGGAAGGGAAGTGACTTTGAGTACACACACACACTATATGTTTCCATACTATTGAATTCATCAACCCGGAAGTGTATCACTATCGCTAACCCTGTCAAGGCATCCCCTTTCTCCCGCCCTCTTCTATGTTTAGAAGTAGGAATGAGTCATGGACCCTCGTAGATTTCTTGGCATACAAAATGGATTCGGGATCATCGGCCCATACCCGTGATCCGTCACTTCACACGGCCCGTACACCGTCACAAGTTTCTTTACCCGTAGGCTCCATTCGTACTATAACATTGGGAATCAAACCTACCAAGAAATCGTGCATTCATTACAGAGGAGCTCGTTACTCATGAAATGGCACATAATAGAATAGTGGTTACGATTTCGTGATTTCACATACAACCATTCGGTAATAGACGCACGCCTCGACCTCTTATGCACGAGCGTCGTCGAAATTGTTATTCCACACTTTTCGACAATTGTTTACGGTAATGATTCTCACTCTACCTATTTCGTATTTTAACATGCATACATATTCAAAGATGTTTAACAATGAAAGCATAGGCATATATTCGTCAATCACATAATGGAAGCACATAATGCAACATATCACACATTACACCAATTCACGGTTCCTTCCGATTTATTTAATCAGGCAATAAACAGATATTTCTCACTACCATTAGCTAGAGGATGTTCATAGCTTCACAACGATACCAAGAATACTCACATCGGATAAATGAGTCAAAAGTTATGAAAGAAACAAGTTGGATGATCTGTCATGTTTGCAATGCGAAGAAGTTAGCGAGTGCTCGCTTCCTCATTCGCAGTGCGAAGCTCCCAGCGAATTCCTATCCAACACTGGTTCGCTGCCCCATTCGCAGTGCGAACGTCTGGCGAACCATGGCAGATCCAAAACAAGCTAAAGTTCGCAGTGCGAACCTCTGGCGAATGTTCGCCTTCACCTTCGCCGTGCGAACATCCAGCGAGTGCGCGATTTCCCCTTCGCTAAATGCAGAAATTCTGCAGCGTGAAAACAGAGCACTGTGACCAATTTCCCATTCCAAAACTTCACCAATATGCAAACATATAATAATAGATGATCCTATATGGCTAGTGATTATACTACACCGATTATACCGCATTTTAACCGTTAAATCCAAGATTACTCATTTTCTCACCATTCTAACCTAGATTCTAAACCTCAAGAAAATCTAAACCAAAGGTTTCTATCTAGAACCCACCTTGAATAGATGATGATGATGAAGATTAGAAGATGATTTGATGAAGATTAGGTGATGGTTGATGACTTGTGTTCTTGAGCTTTTTTTTCCTCTTCTTCCTTTTCCTTTCCTTTCTCTCCCACTTCTTTCTATCTTTTTCTTCCTTTGATTCTAGTAAGGAAAAAGAGTGGAAAGGAAAATGATATAGTAAAATATCATTACTTAGCAATACTATTAATTGTCCAAAAAGTCTCCAAAGTTCAAATACTCAAATATCTCAGAGTCAGATAATATTAATTGGATTTACTCTAAGTTCAACAGTTACCCTAATTATCTCTACAGATAATTTCTCAGAGCACACTAGGACTCAGTTGATCACAACTAATATTATCCAGAGTAAAATAATTTACGGGGTATTACATCCTCCCCCCCTTAAATAGAAATTCGCCCACGAATTTAAAATAATTACCTGAACAGATGAGGATAGATCTCTCGCATCTCTGATTCCAATTCCCAAGTTGCATCCCCCGGACGTGTCTTATCCCACTGGACCTTAACAAGAGGAATCTATTTATTCCTTAACACTTTAGTTTCTCTTCTGGTGATACGACTCGGTTGAGGCTCAAATGTCAAATCTGCTTCTATCTCAATTGTATCTGGTAAGATTGGCTGAAGAGGATCTGGGACAAATTTCCGAAGCTGAGACACATGAAAAACGTCGTGCATCTCTGACAGAGAAGGTGGTAAGGCTAATCTGTAGGCCACTTCACTAATTCTTTCCAAAATCTGATATGGTCCCACGTATCTCGGACTTAACTTCCGCGACCGAAACGGTCCTTTCAACCGTAATCTCGGAGTAACCTTCAAAAACACGTGATCGCCTTCTTCAAATTCTAAAGGTATTCTTCGATTATCCGCATAACTCTTTTGACGATCCTATGCTTGCTTAACTTTTCCACGGATCATCCTAATCTTCTTCGTAGTTTCGTGAATAATCTCGGGTCCCAACATCCTATCTTCACCAATTTCTGCCCAACACAACGGTGTCCTACACTTCCTTCCATACAACGCCTCATAAGGTGCCATACCAATACTTGCATGATAACGGTTATTATAAGAGAACTCAATCAATGGAAAAAGTTCTATCCAATTTCCCCCACTTTCAAGTACACAAGCTCTCAACATGTCTTCCATGGTTTGTATTGTCCGTTCCGTCTGATCGTCCGTTTGCGGATGATTCGACGTACTCAAACATAACTTCATTCCCATGGCTTGTTGAAAAGCTTTCCAAAATCTCGAAGTAAACTTTGGATCTCTATCCGAAACGATACTAGTAGGAATACCATGCAATCTCACTATCTCCGAAATGAACAACCTTGCGAGATGACTCGCCTTGTAGGTAGTCTTCACAGCTAAGAAATGTGCGGATTTCGTTAACCGATCCACAATTACCCAAATCAAATCATAACCACCTTGCGCACGGGGTAATCCTACCGCGAAGTCCATCGAAATACTCTCCCATTTCCACACCGGAATTTCTAAAGGTTGCAACAAACCACCCGGTCTTTGGTGTTCGATCTTCACTTGTTGGCACACCACACATTTCGACACATACACCGCAATGTCTTTTTTCATCCCGGACCACCAATAGTCCCTCTTTAGATCTTGGTACATCTTTGAAGATCCCGGATGTATAGTAAAAGCACCCCTATGCGCTTCTTCCAAAATCCTCCTTTTTAACTCCGTGTTATCCGGTACACAAATCCTTTGGTTAAATACAATAACTCCGTTGGTAGCTCGCACAAAACCCGGTTGCAATAACACCTCTTGTAACTTCTCATCTAACCCTTGCTCTTGTTGGATTTCTTCCCGAAGAGTAGAAGTGATATTCAAATTTCCCATAATCACACCATTAGGGGTCCAAATAAATTGAAGATTTAGATCTCGAAATTTTTCCAATAAAGTATGCTCTAGCATCATTAACTCGGCATTATGAAACACCTTCCTACTCAATGCATCCGCCACTTTATTCGCTTTACCCGGATGGTATTTTAACTCCAAGTCATAATCTTTCAAATATTCCATCCACCTCCTTTGACGCATGTTCATCTCCTTCTGATCAAAGAGGTACTTTAAGCTCTTGTGGTCACTAAACATCTCAAAATGTACACCATACAAATAGTGACACCACACCTTCAAGGTAAAAACAACGGCCGCCAATTCTAAATCATGCGTTGGATAATTCTCTTCATGGACTTTCAACTGTCGTGAAACATAAGCCACTACATGTCCATCTTGAATTAACACACCTCCCAATCCCATCTTCGATGCATCACAATAGACCTCATACGACTTGCTAGGATCAGGAATAACCAAAACAGGAGCGGTCGTCAATCTTTCCTTCAAACTCATAAAACTTTTCTCACAAGCCGAATCCCATTCATACGAATAATCCTTCCGAGTAAGTCTCGTCATCGGTAAAGCCAGTTGGGAAAAGCCTTTAATAAACCTTCTATAATAACCTGCTAGTCCCAAGAAGCTTCTAACTTCAGAAACATTCTTCGTTCTCTCCCAATTTATCACTGCTTCAACTTTTGATGGATCAACCGCGACACCTCCCTGAGATATGACATGTCCAAGAAAATTCACCTCCGACATCCAAAACTCACACTTGCTTAGCTTGGCAAAAAGTTGACTCTCTTGTAAGATGGATAAAATGATTCTTAGGTGTTCTCCGTGCTCTTGAGGATCACGAGAATAGATAAGAATATCATCAATGAAAATCACCACAAATTGGTCCAAATAAGGTTGAAATATCCGATTCATATAATCCATGAAAACTGTCGGAGCATTCGTCACACCGAAAGGCATCACCAAAAATTCTTAATGACCATACGGGTTCTAAACGCAGTCTTTGGTACATCTGAACTCTTCACCCGAATCTGATGATAACCCGACCGTAAATCAAACTTCGAGAACACACAGGCTCCTTTCAATTGATCTAACAAATCGTCTATCCTTGGTAATGGGTATTTGTTCTTGATGGTGACCTTATTCAACTGTCGGTAATCAATACACAACTGCATTCCACCATCCTTTTTCTTCACCAACAACACAGGAGCTCCCCAGGGCGAAACACTGGGTCGAACAAAATGCTTAGTCAATAACTCTTCCAATTGATCCTTTAATTCTCTTAATTCAAGTGGTGCCATCCGATACGGAGAAACGGATATTGGAGTCGTTCCCGGTATCAGGTCAATAGAGAATTCCACTTCCCGCTCCGGGGGAAGAGAAGTGATATCCTCGGGGAAAACTTCAGGAAAGTCACAAACTACCGGAATACTCAAAACTTAACGGTCACTACCCTCCTCCTTAGTAAGAATCAAAAGAACGGATTTTTCCTCCTCAAACAAGAAATTAATCATTCCAACCGTACCTTCTAGAATGGTAGTCAACACATCCTTCGGAGTAACCTCCTTAGACGGAATAATAATTAACTTCTCTTCACAACCGATAAAAACCGAATTAGCAGAAAGCCAATCCATTCCCAGAACAACATCCACTTTCTTGAGCGGCAAACAAATAAGATCAATCTGGAAAACTCTTTCATTCACCGATAGAACACAATTTTCACACACTAATGGCGTTTCAACAATCTCGTCCATGGCAGTAGTAACCACCATGGGTGGAGACAACGGAATAGCATGCAACCCCAGTCGCTTCATACATTGCATCGATACAAAAGAATGTGTTGCTCCACAATCAAATAACACAAAACAAGGATTTCCATTCACAAAACACGTACCAGCAATCAAGGAGTTATCGCCCTTTACTTTTCTTGCATCCAAGGTATACACTCGCTCGATATTCTTCTCTTGCATTTGATTTCTATTTTGAGGATAATCTCTTGCCCAATGGCCCACTTTATGACACCGATGACACTCCACTCCTTCGAGGCGACATCTACCGTAATGCATCCTTCCACAAATACGGCACACCGGAGGTGCACTAGTCTTAGAACTCTGAACTTGCTTCCCTTTGAAAGATTGTTGTATCGGTCTAAATTATTGATTCGATCTCCCACGATCACTTTGATTCATCCTACGTATCTCTCCTTCTGCTTGCACCTTATTTAAGCTATGCTCCGCCACATAACTTTGTCGTAATAATTCAGCATAGCTAGTGAATTCCCGCTGAGATACGCTATGTGAAATTTCAACCCTTAAACCAAACAGAAACTGATCAATCTTCCACCTCTCATCAGGAGCATACATGGCTTGTCTAGAATAAGCAGCCATAACCTCGAACTTTTCCGCAAAGGCAGCCATGATCAAGTTACCTTGTCTCAGCTGCTGAAACCCGAATTCCTTTTGAGACCTTAAGGAACTTGAAAATTACTTCTCCATAAAAGTTATCTTAAATTTTTCCCATACCTTCGGTACCTCCTGAATTGTCATTAAGGCTGAAGCGCTTTCCCACCACCTCATGGCAGGACCCTTTAACAAGTGAGAAGCGAAAACAACCTTATTTTCCTCACTACACTGAACTATCAAGAAAATACGCTCCATACCGGATATCCATTCATAAGCCTTTACTGGATCTAACCCTCCCTGAAACTCCGGAGGATTCATACGAATGAAATCCCTAAAGGTTCCCCTGCAGCTTCAGGAACAACCACTGGAGGATGCAAGCCACCGGCCATTTGCTGTACCATTTTTTGCACAAACTGATTATGTTGCTGCTGCATCTGTTGCATGAATTGATACAAAGGGGCATTCCCTCCATCCCCTGGCGGATTTGTCCCTACCGGAGTAGTTCTCGGTCTCCCGCGGTTGTTTCTGCGCCCGTCGGCCATGTTCCTAAATGTCATACAGATAGGATTAAGTTAATCAGGCTCAATACCATAAATATAACACGTAAGACCACTGGCGACACAACACATATGAAACGGAAAGAAATACTTATACTATTTCATGGCTAGGTCGAGGATACGACCTGCTCTGATACCAACTGTAACGCCCATATATATATATATATATATATATATATATATATATATATATATATATATATATATATATATATATATATATATATATATATATATATATATACATACATCAAAGCATATATCATACATGAATAATACGTTTGGTACTTAAATATACAAGTTCCTAGTAACACAATATACATATAAATGCCCAAAAAGCCTAATACAACAACTATGACATGTTATATATACAAGATGTTCAAAAGATAAAACTAAGAACTAGATCACTAATGATCTCAAAATCGCCACAACGGAAGCCTTGCCACACAAAAGATACGATCCGTAAGGAAAGTCAAACCACTTTGTCCTTACCCTTCGCCGAACCTGTAGTACCTGTGATGTAAACAACAACGTGGGGTGAGATACATCAAATCTCAGTGAGTTTGCTATCTTATAGTCCTCTAGGCTTTACAAGGTTCTAATAAGCCTAACTCAAGTCAAAGGGAAGGGAAGTGACTTTGAGTACACACACACTATATGTTTCCATACTATTGAATTCATCAACCCGGAAGTGTATCACTATCGCTAACCCTGTCAAGGCATCCCCTTTCTCTCGCCCTCTTCTACGTCTAGAAGTAAGAATGAGTCATGGACCCTCGTAGATTTCTTGGCATACGAAATGGATTCGGGATCATCGGCCCGTACCCGTGATCCGTCACTTCACACGGCCCGTACACCTTCACAAGTCTCTTTACCCGTAGGCTCCTTTCGTACTATAACCTTAGGAATCAAACCTACCAAGAAATCGTGCATTCATTACAGAGGAGCTCGTTACTCATGAAATGGCACATAATATAATAGTGGTTACGATTTCGTGATTTCACATACAACCATTCGGTAATAAACGCACGCCTCGGCCTCTTATGCACGAGCGTCGTCGAAATTGTTATTCCACACTTTTCGACTATTGTTTACGGTAATGATCCTCACTCTACCTATTTCGTATTTTAACATGCATACATATTCAAACATGTTTAACAATGAGAGCATAGGCATATATTCGTCAATCACATAATGGAAGCACATAATGCAACATATCACACATTACACCAATTCACGGTTCCCTCTGATTTATTTAATCGGGCAATAAACAAATATTTCTCACTACCATTATCTAGAGGATGTTCATAGCTTCACAACGATACCAAGAATACTCACATCGGCTAAACGAATCAAAAGTTATGAAAGAAACAAGTTGGATGATCTGTCATGTTCGCATTGCGAAGAAGCCAGCGAATGCTCGCTTCCTCATTCGCAGTGCGAAGCTCCCAGTGAATGCCTAGCTAACACTTGTTCGCTGCACCATTCGCAGTGCGAACATCTGGCGAATCAAGTCAGAACCAAAACAAGGTAAAGTTCGTAGTGCGAACCTCTGGCGAATGTTCGCCTTTCCCTTCGCCTTGCGAACATCCAGCGAGTGCATGATTTCCCCTTCTCTAGGGGATTCGCAGTGCGAATCTGGGAAAATGCAGAAATTCTGCAGCGTGAAAACAGAGCATTGTGACCAATTTCTCATTCCAAAACTTCACCAATATGCAAACATATAATAACAGATGATCCGACATGGCTAGTGATTATACTACACCGATTATACCGCATTTTAACCGTTAAATCCAAGATTACTCATTTTCTCACCATTCTAACCTAGATTCTAAACCTCAAGAAAATAAAAACCAAAGGTTTCTATCTAGAACCCACCTTGAATAAATGATGATGATGAAGATTGGAAGATGATTTGATGAAGGTTGGGTGATGGTTGATGACTTGTGTTCTTGAGCTTTTTTTTCCTCTTCTTCCTTTTCCTTTTCTTTCTCTCCCACTTCTTTCTATCTTTTTCTTCCTTTGCTTCTAGTAAGGAAAAAGAGTGGAAAGGAAAATGATATAGTAAAATATCATTACTTAGCAATACTACTAATTGTCCAAAAAGTCTCCAAAGTTCAAATACTCAAATATCTCAGAGTCAGATAATATTAATTGGATTTACTCTAAGTTCAACAGTTACCCTAATTATCTCTGCAGATAATTTCTCAGAGTATACTGGGACTCAGTTGATCACAACTAATATTATCCAGAGTAAAATAATTTACAAGGTATTATAATACCCTAACCAACACAATCAACCTTCGCAACAACCTTATGGCTTTCAAACACCATTTCAACCTTTCATCAACGAATCTTTCACACCAATGTCTCCCTTCAATCGACCTGCCAGCACACCAATCACCCCCTCAAACTACCTTGGCATGGGTCGCACGCTTAGTTTCAGTCCCCAAGACTTCACGGGAATGCAAGACATCCTAAGGGAACCATCTCAGACTGTTCCTGAGACTTCGACTCCTCAAACACCCAACGTGAATCAACAACAAGGGGAACAAGGGGGCCGAGTACAACGAGTGCAACTAGTGAGGGTCCCTAGGGGATGTAGAACTAGTGGCCGGTTGAATGCACCCGGTCACGAACATTAATTAATGTAATATTTTATTAAATTAATGAAAATTTTATGTCATTGTGCAAATAAAATGAATGTAAACTAAAAAAAAACAACACACACCCTGTCTCCACATCATTTGGCGACAGGGTTATACCCTTACACTATGTCGCCAATTGCACTAGCGACTTGGAATGCTGTCTCCAATTCAATTTGCGACAAGGTTATAGCCTTATAGGGAAGTCGCCAATTCCAATGGCGACACAGTTCAAACCAAAACCCTAATGGGGGCAGTTTGGGGATTTTTTTGAAACATGGGTTATTTTGGGAATTTTTTCCAAAATTAGGGGTATTAGGGTAAAAAATTCAAAATATCTACAAGACACAATTTGTTTGGATATATGTTAAAAAAATATCATATCATGAACTAATAAGAAAACTTTTCTAAAAAATATGATAATTGATATTTTGGAAAGAGATTAATTGAAATACACTGTTAGTGTAAAACTACTTTACACTGTCATCCAATTAGAATTAGTTATTTGGACACATATTTATGAAATTAAAATAAAAAAATTAAATTATAAATAAATCATTTTAATAATTCCTTTATCTATATTTCTCTCTTCTCATGTGTCAAAATAACTAATTCTAATTGGATTATATATACATATGTATATAACACCTTTGAAAGAAAGTCACCCACTAAAAATCCTAGAGAGAGACTCTCCACCTTCTCTCTAACCTTTCGTCTTCTTCCCCAAATTCCGGTTAACCCTAATCGAACGAAAACAATGTATCAGGTGCATTAGACACATTCGTTGATTTCCTTTCTACTGATAACCCATCTGTAGCTGTTCGGACTCGCTATTCGAGTAGATACTGGGTGAGCTCTTTCCTATCTTTGGCTTAAATTCCTGGCTTTAGGGCTTAGGGGCCTCGGTAGGGAGGTGTCGTCATTTGGGTTCTACTGGGTAGTGGGTGCTGGTGGCTATATCTCTGGTGGGTTTATCGTAGTTGACTGTGTTTTGATTCATGGCTCATCAGAATAACAATGGGGATTTCAGAGGAGTTTGGACTGAGGTGGGTAGAAAGAAGAATCCTTTAAATCGGAAAGCGTCAGTTGGAAGAATGTTTATATGGAAGAGTAACAAAGGTAAGGTTACTGATGTGGATTTACAAGAATCGTCTTCTTTTTTCTTTACCCGGTTCCCAGATTCGTATGAAGCGAAGCAGATGTATGAAGTTTTTAAGGAGTTTGGTTCAATATTGGAGGTGTTTATTCTGGGTAGGCTTGATATCAGGGGTAATAGATTTGGATTTGTTAGGTTTAAGGGTGTGGAGGACGAACATCTTCTTGCCATTAGTTTAGACAAAGTTGTTATTAATGGCATTAAGATTTTTGCTAACCTGCCTAGATTCAGGAGAGAGTATAAGGATGGTGTAGGATCTGGTCCTGTTGTTCGTAAGACCGTGGAACAGAAGAGGGTTGATGGTTACTCAATCAGTAAAGAGAAGAGGAAAGGCTTTGTTTCAAAATTGACTTTTGCTCAGGTGACTGGTAGGACTACTAAGAAATCAAAGAGTATTCTTATGGGAGAAAAACCAAACTTTGCTCATTTGAGTTTTGATGTTAACAAAGAAGATTTGGAAAGGTTTGAGCAGGCGTTTACAGGGGTTTTGGAGATACCTGGTTCTGCGAAGGAGGTTGTGGAAGCATTTCAAATGGAAGGTTTCTTTAATATTAAGGTTACTCCAATGGGATCTAATCTATGTCTTATTGAGGAAGATAATTCAGGTGATATTGAAAGATTGATAGCAGAGGAATCTAGTTGGATTTCCAGATGGTTTTCGGATATCCATCAATGGACTCCAAATGATGTGGACCAAGAAAGACTCACTTGGGTTAAGATTTTTGGTCTTCCATGTCACGTGTGGAGAGAAATTTTTTTCAAGTTCTTAGCTGGTACTATAGGCGAGTTCGTCAGTATGGATGATGACACAAGGAAGCATTCAAGGTTTGTTATGGCAAGAATTTTGATTAGGACTAAGTGTGCTTTGAATCTCAATGAAGTGGTCAATGTGGATGTCAATGATAATGTTTTTTGTATAAAGATAGTTGAGGATTCCTTTGGGCCATATGTTAAAGACTCTGTTTGTAGGAGTAGAACCTGTTTTGAAGAAGATAGTTCAGACTTTGTGGATTCTCAATCTTATAACTCTGATGGTAGTGAAGTGGGACTGAACAAGAATTTGGGTGGGGTGAGTATGTATGGGGTGGAGGAAGATGGTGTGAGGGCTGAAGACAAGATTGGTCATGGTGATCGAGAGGGAGTTAAGACAGTCAGAAATTATACTGAGGAATATTCTCATCATTCAGATTCTGCGGATGTTAATTGTTCTAAATTAGGGCAGGCTCTTGGAGATAGTCCCTTTCTTGATGGTTTGTGTAGATCCAGTAATGTTAGTGAAGCTGGTTTATGTGAGTTGGAGGTTAATTCCTTTAAGTCATCTGAGGTTGGATTGATTCCAGACCATGTCACTTGTTCTTTGGTTAAACAAAATAGAGTTGAAGAGGGTATAGAGGGTGGTAGTCAATTGAACCTTACCCTTAATGGTAGGCCTCCTATAGGGAGAGATCACATGCCAATGTCTGATAATTTAAGTAATTTGGAGGCTGGTAGATCTGTTACCCAGGATTGTGTGGGTTCTCAGGTGGTTAAGAAGAAGAGTAAGAAGCAAATTATTGGCGATATTTATCAAAGACTCAAAATTCCGTTTGATCCCTCCTATTATGCTACACTCCTTCAAGCTGAAAGTGCGTTTCTAAGGTATCACAAGAAGCAAGAAATGCAGGGGAAGGTTCCTGAGAAAGTTATTAATAAGGACACTCTGTCATTTCATGAAAACATCATCCCCTCTGGTTCAAATGATAATTCTATTTCTGATTCTGGTTTTGCTCAGTGTAATTTAAGGATAAAGAAGAAATTGGAGAATATACCTGTTAGGGTGTGGGATACTATTCAACAGTTAGGAATAGAAGCTGATGAAGATGATGAGGTCTTTGAGAATATTTTGAGGAATTTAGAAGAGGTGGATAGAAAAGCAGTTGATGGAAAGAAGGTGGAAGCTACTAAGTTTACATGAATATTGTTTCCTACAATATTCGCGGGTGTGGTGGGGTTTTGAAGAGAAAGAAGATTAGAGAAACTTTGATTAAAGGTGGAGCAGAGATATGTTTTTTTACAGGAAACGAAGTGTAGTTGTGTTTCAGATGAGTTAGTTTTTAGTTTCTGGAGAGATCGGTCTTGTCATTGGTCTGCATCCAATGCTAATGGGCTATCAGGAGGATTAATCACCATATGGAAGTCAGATGTTTTATCTCCTATATGTAGTTACAGGGGTCATGGTTACCTTGGGATGCAAGCGTTTTGGAAAGGTAGAAGATGTTATTTGTTCAACATTTACTCTCCTTCTAATATTGTCGAGAGGAGAGTATTATGGAAGGATTTATTAAAGCTTAAAAATAGTCTGAGTCCAGGAGAGTGGATAGTAGGGGGGGACTTTAATTCTATTAAGGGCAGGGAGGAGCAGATTGGGTATTCTCGACCCAATAGAAGACACATGGTAGAGTTTTCTGAATTCATTAATGCTCTAGGTCTGGTGGATCTACCTCTAAGTGGTGGTCTCAGATTCTCTTGGTTCAAGTCTAAAGATACTGTCTGTAGTCGTCTTGATTGGTTCCTTGTTTGCCTTCTATTTTTAATGATTGGAACATGGTCACTCAACGAATTGGAGAGAGAGATATATCAGATCACAGGCAGGTTTGGATCGCAGTTAAGAATACGAATTGGGGCCCCAAGCCATTTAAGGTTTTGTCGTGTTGGTTCGACCATTCTGATTTTTTAGTTTTCATTAAGAAAGAGTGGGAAGAGCTTAAGATAACAGGAAAAGCTTCGTATATATTGGCAGAGAAGATGAAACATCTGAGGAATAAAATTCGTTGGTGGAATACAATTGTGTTTGGTTGGATTGATCTTAGTATCCAAAAGGAAGTTGGGGTTGTCAATGAAATGGAAGATTTGTTGGTTCAAAAAGCAGGTGATATGTCTAGAGAGGAGCTACTGTGTAGGAATGATGCAGAAGATAATTTTTGGAAATCTATTAGAATTAAAGAGAGTATTCTGAAGCAAATATCGAGATCCAAGTGGATAGCTGATGGAGATATTAATACCATGTTTTTTCATAATGTCTTGAGGCAGAGGATTAATTTGAATACCATTAACGGAGTTATTATTAATGGTAGATTGGAGGAGGATGTGCAGATGGTAAAACAATATGCCAGGTCTCATTTTGCTAGCAGATTTGGTAGGGCAGATAGAGCCTTTCCTCGTATTGGTGGATCTGGTTTCAAATCTTTATCACTAGCAGAAAGTCAAGAATTAGAAGTTGATGTAAATTTGCAGGAAATCAAGGAAGTGGTCTTTGGTTTTTCTGGGGATCGTAGTCCTGGGCCGGATGGATTCAGTTTTGAATTCTTGAAAAGGTGCTGGGATATTATAGGCCCAGAGTTCTCAAATTGTGGTGGTTTTGATTCCAAAGACTGAAAATCCTGAAGACCTTGATGGATATAGGCCAATCTCTTTGGTTAGTTCAGTTTATAAGGTTATTTCTAAAATTCTTGCTAACAGGCTTAAGAAGAAAATTGGTGGTATTGTTTCAAATACTCAAACAACGTTTTTGGAAGGAAGAAACATATTAGATGGGGTATTGGTTTTAAACGAGATTTTGGATTTTTCTAAGAGATCTAAAAAGGAATTAATGATTTTCAAAGTGGACTTTGCTAAAGCGTATGACTGTGTAGATTGGAATTATCTTCGAGAAGTGATGAAACATATGGGATTTGGGTCCAGGTGGTTGAGATGGATGGATCTTGGAGTTTTTAATAGTTTTTCATCTGGTTTAGTCAATGGCAGTCCTTCTCAAGATTTTAGAGTGTCGAGAGGTCTCAAGCAAGGAGACCCTTTAGCTCCTTTCCTTTTCTGTTTGGCTGCAGAGGGGCTGGAAATTATTATGAAGCGTACAGTTGCTAGTGGTTTGTTTTCAGAATTTAAGGTCAATTCAGAGATTGGTTTTCATATGTTGCAATTTGCTGATGACTCAGTCTTAATTGGTGATGGTTCGTGGAAGAATATCATAGCGTTCAAAGCCATTTTGAAAGCTTTTCATCTCACTTCAGGTTTGGACATTAATTTTAGAAAGAGTTCGTTGATTTGTGTAGGATTGGAAGAGTGCAAGATCAGATCTGCAGAGTTATATCTATCTTGTAGAATTTCTCCTTCTCAATTTTCGTTTCTCGGGATATTAATTGGAGGTAATCATAGGTTAATCTCTTTCTGGAAGCCGGTGATAGACATTATGCGTGCTAGATTGAATACTTGGAGGAGCCGGTTCTTATCAATGGGTGGGCGAGTTACTTTAATTAATTCTGTCTTGAGTAATTTGCCAATTCATTACATGTCTTTTTATAGAATGTCGGCTAAGGTGGTTAGAATTATCAAGTCAATTCAAAGATCGTTTTTGTGGAATGGTTTGGAGAATAAAAATGGGATTTCTTGGATAAGTTGGCAAATGGTTTGTAGGAATAGAGATTTGGGTGGTTTAGGTGTGAAAGATCTAAAATTATTCAACTTGGCTTTGTTCCTTAAGTGGGCTTGGAGGATTTTAGAGAACAAGTTTACTATTTGGAAGGATTTTATTAATTTTAGATATCCTTATTGCTGTTACGATTTTTTTAGCAGTGAGGTCTCAATTTTGCAGGTGTCTCCATCTCTTTGGTTCTTAGATCTCTTGCAGTCCTTGAAAGTTGTGGGTGAAGGAAGGTTGGTTGATCTAATCGCCTATGAGATTGGAGACGGGACTAGGGTGGATTTTTGGAGGACGAAATGGGCTTTGGATGAGACATTTAGCAGAAGGTTTCCAGCGCTGTTTGGTTTAGTAGAAACAAAATTTAGTCCAGTCAGTGATAATGGTGATTGGGAGGGAGAGATTTGGAAGTGGGATATCAAAATGGATGTAGGGGAAGCACATGAGTTGGCTCGGGTTCAGCTGGAAGAATTGTATTTGATATTGGCTGAAATTCCCATAATCAAGAATGCCAAGGATTCAATTAAATGGTTGCTGGAGAATAAATATTTTTATTCTGTTTCATCTATGTATGTTTTGTTGCAGGAGAAAATTGAAGAGAATACAGTACAGCTTGGAATTGAATTGAAAGCGGCATTTAAGTTAATATGGCTAGCGCAAATTCCATTTAAGGTGAAAGTGTTTGGTTGGAGGATGCTCCATAAGCGAATTCCAACGAGGGATAATTTGATTCAGAGAGGAATTGTTACTAATAGGTATGAGATGTCATGCCCTTTTTGCTTTCTCGACATGGAGTCGTCTGAACATGTACTATTTCTGTGTTGTAAGGCTATTCTGGTGTGGAATTTTTCTTGTAAATGGTTGGGGATTCCGTGTATATTGGTAGGAAATATGGCCTCTCATTTTACATGTTGGATACAGGGTTGTGTCGATAGAGGGTTGGTTGTTTGAATAGCAGTAGGGTTATGGTTATCGATTTGTTGGATCCTTTGGTTATGCCGTAACAATATTATTTTTAGGGATGAATTTTGGGATTTAGATACGATTTCTAATCGTATTTTAATTTATACTTGGTGGTGGATAGGTAGGAGTTGTAATAGTTCCTATTTTTGTAATTATTTTACTTGGGTTAACTCTCCGAGTGATTTTTGTAGCCGGTGATATTTGATCAGGCTATAGTTGTATACGGGTTGGAGTACCCCTTTGTACTCCGGTTTATATGAAAATTTAGCTTATTAAAAACAAAAGTAGATTGAATATGTAAATTAATTGTTGGTAATTGCAAAAAGTAAATATAATTTAATTAGCGTGTATAATAGTAGATTGAATATTTATGATTCACACAAAATGATATATGCATTATTTAGCATGTTATGTCTAATATTGTATCGATAAAATGGTAGCTTTTTTTTTTAATATTACTATAAATAAATAAATAAATAAATTATAATATTTGTTTTAAATTAAAATAAACTTTTGTTAATAGTCAAAAATTGAACGGTTTTATATTTAAATTTATTTCAAAAGATACATATACTTAAAGAAAAAACACACACACACACACATATATATATATATATATATATATCCTTTGGTCACTATTATAAGCAAAAAAAAAAAAAACCTTTTCAGATTCATTAAATAAATGATGTATCTGAACATTATTATATATCAGATATATCAATTATTCAATTATTCAATGAATCTAAAATGTTTTTTGTTGCTTATAATAGTTACCAGAGGGTATATATATATATATATATATATATATATATATATATATATATATATATATATATATATATATAATTGTTCAACATTTAAACTTTTTTAATGAAAAGTTTACATATAAAATGCTCTGTATATTTGTTTCCCTCATTATATTTGTTATTGAAATTTGTAAATTTGTAAATTTAGAAATTGATAGCTTTTTAAACATAATTTCTAAAAGAAAGGTACTGTTTAAGAATATAGAAAAGGATATAATAATCTATTTTCAACCCGAAGAATATATTGTTTGATAGAGTGGATAACTACATGTACATTGAATATGACTTGTTTCACATAAATAATATGGATACTTTTTAAAAACTTTTACGTATTGTAAAATATTCAAAATATAATATTTTTTGAAAAAGATTTAACATATAAATTTACCTAAATAATCTTTTATTCTTTTCTTAAATTAAAAAATTTCAAAAAATAAATAAAAACTTAATATAAATATCATTATTTGAAAAAGGATACAATTTTTTATTTTCAAACCAAAAATATATATTATTTGATAGAGTAGATAATTGTACATTGAATATGCATTGTTTCACATGAATAATATAGTTACTAAACAAAAATATATATATAACTAGTTATAAAAGGCTACAATATTTTAATTTCAAACCAAAATATATATTATTTGGTATAGTGGATAATTGTTAATTGAACAAGCATTGTTCACATAAAAAATATAGGTACTATTTTTAAAAAAATATTTATTATAAAATATTTAACTTATATCTTTTTTTAAATGAGTATTTAACATATAAAGCTTAATTATATTTTATTCTTATCTTTAATTAAATACGTAAAAAAAAATATAAAACTTAATATAAATATCATTATTTGTAAAAGGGTGTTATATTTTATTTTCAAACCAAAAAAATATATTATTTGATAGAGTAGATAATTTTACATTGAATATACCTCATTTCACATAAATAGTATAGAAACTATATAAAACATATATAAATATTCAGAAAAGGATATGATACTTTATTTTCTAACCAAAAGTATATATTATTTTATATAGTAGATAATTGTTCATTGAATATGCCTTGTTTCACATAAATACTATAGGTACTATTCAAAAATAAATCTACCTATTTTTAAATTATTTAACATATAATATTTTTTCAAATAAAGATATTACATATAAAGTGTACCGAATCAATATTTTATTTTTATATTGAATTAAAAAAAAATCTAAAACTTAATAAAATAAAGTACAAACAGACGGTCAATTTTATTTATAAATAAGAATGGATAGAAGGAACTAGTGCATTGTCAAAACTTGTTTTCTTTTAATTTCAAGTTTTTTATACAATCTATTGAGAAATAGATGTTAAATCAAAGTAATTTTCTTTCTTTATTTTATATTTTTTCATTGAATTTCTTCAAATCAGTAAAATAGTCTAATTAAAATTATGTAATCTTTAAATTTGATTGTGGCTAATGGGGGTGCAGGTTTAATTTTTTTTAAAGAAATGATGGAAATTAAAATCCGTAATTATGCTAAGTTTTTGTTTGAAATCAATTTTCAAATAAACTCTTTTCTTAATCAATGCTTAAATTTATTGAAGTGAGTTGAATTTTTAATATATTTTCTACATCTTTTTAACTTAAATTTTTATGGACTTGAAATCTTTCTTTTGTTTGTAATAAAATTAAGAATTAGGAATTTTTTGACGTAAAATTTTTTCTTGAATCTGCAAATGTAAAATTGGTGTGCCTCCTCTCTGAACTCCATTTTCACCATATTTGTTTAGATCTTCTAATTCAATTTTTAAAATTTGGAACTAAAATTTTCTAATTTCTTAAAACATTGTGAAAAAAGTTAATTTTAAGAATTTCACAACTGTGTTTCTCAGGAACTTTTCAATTCGTAATCATGTTGCAGCCACAACAATAAGCATCACCGCATCATCAATAACCACAATCACATAGCCAACAATCGCATCTTTAACAACTAGAACAATTTAATCTCATCGTTTAATTTTTACCTTTGTTATTTATTTTAAAGTTGTCATTTGTATTTTGTTTAAAAATTGGCTTATATGATGTAGTTTAAACATAGGTGCTAGACTCCTTATCTTAAAGATAAAGTAATCGAATACATTAATCACCAAATTTGGTTTAAAGAACTTATATTGGAATAAACCTTATGATATATAAAAAAAAATACGTGTTTTATTTTATAATTACTCTTTTAAATTATTGATATAATATATAGAATTTATGATCACTAATCGTTAGTTTTTTTAAAATCAAATCTCAAATTAATTAATTAATAAATTAATGCTCAAATTTGTTCAACAATATTGAATCTTTAGTACATTTTCTATATATTGTTAATTTTCTTTATTGTGGACTTAGATTCTTTCTTTATTTTATAAAAAAATTTAAAAGAACATCTTGTTATGGTTGTAGAATATGTGCATTTGAAAAGTACTAAGAAATATATTAATTAGTAATCATGATTTTAAATTGCGTTCTATATTAATAATTATGATCGTAATATTGTTGATGCGCTAATATTCATATATCAATTGTCTATTTCAGGCACTTTTACATTAGTATACATACTACAACAACAACATTATGCGTTGCAGCAACCCCCAATGAATGCAATCGTAATTTAATTATATTGTATGTTTTTTTTAATATCACTTTTTCTTTATATTCTATTTTATTTTTGAATTTATTTTTAAGATTTGTTTTCAACAAAGGATCTTAGCTCTTGAAATTTTAGAAGGAGTATCAAAATGCATTATTTGTAATGTTTTTAGAAAATTGTTACCAACACAATTAATAAGTCAATAATATATGAGAGTTGAATTTGAAAAGTTTTGCAAGTTTTAAAATAAATGTAATGTTACACGTATAGTGTCTAAAAGTCTGTATTGCACTTTAGTTTTTTCGAATTTTATTTTCACATATTTTTCACATGCATTAAAAGTGAATTCATTTTTTAAAAACATTTTACCCATTCTGTTTCACTCTTGTTTAATTTTTTATACTCTTGTTTTCAAAATTATTTTCCACTTGTTTCACAATAAATCCTTATTCATGAATTCTTTAGTTCTCATCTTCTATGTTTTTATATTCTTTTGACCTAAAAACTAGGTTATTGGATTATCATGTGGTGGAGCAATTAGATATTTTGTTCAATGAAGATCACAGACGAATTATCTCTAGTTAGGACATTCACATTCCAAAATTCGAGAATCTTCCATTGACAAAAAATTTCTCCACTGCCATTCGAGCTAGTGTTCTCCAAAAGTGGATATTTGGTGAAGAACTATTCTGATAAAATTTCACCTTCTATTTCAAGATGATTGACTTTGGTTCTCAGCTATGATAATTTCCTCAAAGGTAAGTTACTTTGTTAGTTATTTAACCATGATATTTGTATTTGTATTGTACTTGCTTGCTTTATGAAATATCTTGTTTAGATTCTAAGGGAAGATCATATTATTTAAGAGCTAACACAACGACTTTCACAAGGTCATGGAGGAGGCAATGTTGGCAAACAAAGACATTATGGACCAACATTTTAGAGATGGGAAAATTATGGAGGGACACAGTTTTTGTGTTTGTTAAGAATATATTTTGCGAAAAGAAAGTGATTTAAATTTTATTTCCATTTTGTCTTGCACATGATTATGATTTACGTTATTCAATCATGCAAATGATCATTATCATTGTTAGTCAAAATCATGTGCAACATAAAGTGTAAAAAAATTTAAATCACATAGTATTGACAAAAATATTCATTATCCACACATGAACTGTCACCGTCCATAATTTGCTCAGCTATAAAATGTGGGTTCAGAATGTCTTTGTTCGCCAACATTGCCCCTCCATGGCCTTGTGAAAGTCGCTGTGTTAGCTCTTTAATAATACGGGCTTCCCTTAGAATCTAAACAAGACATTTCATAATGCCAGGAAGTACAAGACAAATTTTTTGGTAAATAACTAACAATGCAACTTACATTGAGGAACATACCCTAACTCTGAACCAAATTCGTTCGTCTTCAAGTTGAAGGTTAAATGTCATCGAAGTATTTCAACCATCATCCACTAAAGGAAGCAACTCTAATGGTGGTATTCAAAACAAATTTCAAAACGGGATTGTTGTCGAAATGTGAATGTCCCGATCAAGTACTCTTCGCCCATGATCTTGACTGAACAAAACTTTGAAAGCTCCACCATATGATAATTCAATTATCTATACAAAATAGGAACCGACTGTGCTTGGTGATAGTAACTTAATATTTGTTCTTGTTTCATGTTTTTATTTTCTCGATGCTTAAATTTTACTTGCTCTTAGTACTCAACCGTTATCTTGAATCGTAACATAATACATTTTCGTATCTAACAATGTGCCCGACATCTTAAAGATGCTCGAAAGAAATTGAAGTCCCAAATGTAAAGTTATCATTCAAGCTTCATTTGTTTTTGTCATAACATCATCTGATTTGCCAGCAACAAGGTCAAATTCTACCACAAACTTCTGCATTGAAAACAAGCATTGAACCTTGTGAAGTCATAAGTGGATTTCATAGGGAACCTGTAGTACCCCGTATTTTATTTTGCTCTGGATAACATTAGTTGTGATCAACTGAGTTCCGGTGTACTCTGAAAAACTATCTGTAAAGATAATTAGAGTAACTGATGAGTTTAGAGCAAATCCAATTAATATTATCTGACTCTGAGGTTTTAATTATTGGAGCTATAGAGACTTTTTGGACAATTAGTAGTGTTACTAATTCAAGATATTTCTCTATATCATTTCCTTTCCACCCTTTTTCCTTACATAGAAACAAAGAGAGAAAAAGATAAAAAGAAGTTAGAGAGAAGGAAGAGGAAAGGAAAGAAAAGGAGAAGAAAACCTAGAAGAGGGAAAGATCAAGATCATCATCTCTCCTTCATCAAATCATCTCATCTTCTTCATCATCATCCTCTAATCAAGGTGGGTTCTAGATAGATGCTTTAGTTGTAGAGTTTCTTGAGTTTTAGAGTTAGGTTTGATATTGTGAGAAAATGAGTAATCTTGCTAAAATCATGAATCTAAGGGTTGAAAATCGATATAAATTGCGTAGTATAATCGTTTTATGCATATAATCATTGATGATGCTTGTTTTGGTTGTTTGGAAATGTTTTGGCTTGAGAAAGATGGATTTTTGAACCCTTGAACCATGGAAAACGCAAGCAGAATTTCTGCTTCTGGTGCAGAGCGTCGGGCGGTGCGTAGAGCGTCGGGCGACGCAAAGCGTGCGCCTCTGCTCCGTCGGGCGATGGCCAAGGGACGCAACGTGGAACGCTTCTGTAACCTTTAAGTTTTTAGCAAGGGTCTGGCGCCTCTGCTTCACCGGGCGAAGTAGAGGCGAAGGGGGCAGCACCGAGCAAAGTCTGGAGCGCCGGGCGCTCCTGGGACTTTTTCAAATGTTTTATTTTCTTTTAAATTCCATAACTTGTGACTCGTTTATCCGATTTAAATGTTCTTGGTACCGATAGAAAGCTGTGAAAATAATCTATATAATAAAGGTGAAAAATGTCGGTTTTATTGCCCGATTAAATAATCGGAGTAAATCCAAAAGTGGTACAATTATGTTGAATTATCATATGTAATTCTATTGTGCAATTGTAGTATGCTTTGCTTATCTTATTTTCTATTAAACATGATTGTGAGTGAATATGCATGCTAAAATGAAAATGGAATAGGAAAAGTGAGTAAACCTCAACATGAAACTATAGTAGAATCTAGTAGTGAGACTAGAAATTGATAGAGAACTCTAGATGGTGATGCTCGGGCATGTGTTGTAGAAAGGTGCATCCTTGCCGAGTAATGGTCTAGACAAGAGTGAGACACTAGTATGGAATATGTGTGAACTATGATGATTATGAGAAAAGGCGAATGTGGCCTTAAGGCAATGTGGCCTTGTGATTGTCGAATACATTCACGTTTGTGTATGAGATCACGTAATCGTAACCATTTATCTTGAGTTGCAATTTCATGAGTCTCGAGCTCCTCTGAAACGTAGGCATGACTACTTGGCAGGTTTGATTCCCGCGTGCAGTACGAATGGCGCTCAGGGAGCGTATGCTTATGACGGTTAATGGCCCGTGTGAAGTGACGGTTCATAACGGTTAATGGCCCGTAGAACCCGAATCCATTCGTATGTCAAGTAGGTTACAAGGATCCATGACTCGGGTCGACTTCTAGACGTAGAAGCGGACGGGAAAAAGGGATGCCTTGGTACAGGTTATTGAATAGTGATATTTTGAGTTGATGAACTCATGAACATGTTTCCATATAGTGTGAGAATTGAAATGTGAACTCGAAGTCCTTTCCCCTTCCCTTGGACTTGAGTTAGGATTGGTTAGAACCTTGTAAAGCCGAGAGGATCCATAAGATAGGGAACTCACTGAGATTTGTTATCTCACCCCATGTTGTTGATTATATTACAGGTACTACATGTTCCCCGAAGGGTAAACATAAAGTGGTTTGACTTTTCCTTACGATCGTAGCTTTTGGGATGGCATGGCTTCCGCTATGACGTTATATTTTGAGATCATTGTATTGATCTAGTTCTTAGTGTATTTTGGGACATCTTGTATATGTTATGCCGTAGACTTTTAGTACTTTGTATTTAGGGCATCTAATGTATACAATGTGTTAACTAGGAACTTATGGTATTTCAGTACCAAAATGGGAATTCATGTATAATATATATGCTTTGATATATGTTGTTATATATGGCCGTTACAGTTGGTATCAGAGCAGGTCGTATCCTCGACCTAGCCATGAAATAGTATAAGTGTTTCTTTCCGTTTCATATGCGTGGTGTCGCCATTGGTCTTAAGTGTTATATTTATGGTATTGAGTCTGATCAACTTAATTCTATCTGTATGACCTTTAGGAACATGGCTGACTGACGCAGAAGCAATCGTGGTAGACCCAGAACTACTCCAGCTGGGACGACTCTGCCAGGCGGCGATGGGAATGCCCCTTTGTATTAGTTTATGCAATAGATGCTGCAACAACAGAACTAATTCATGCAGCAGATGGTACAACAAATGAATGGAGGTCTTCATCCTCAGGTGGTTGTTCCAAAAGCTGTAGGTTGGAGTTTCTGAGATTTCATCCACATGAATCCTTCTGAATTTCATGGTGGATTAGATCCTGTGAAAGCTCATAAATGGATAGCTGGCATGGAGAGAATTTTCTTGATACTCCATTGTAGTGAGGAGAATAAGGTGGTATCTGCTTCTCATTCGCTGAAGGGTCCTGCCATGAGGTGGTGGGAGAGTGCCTCAGCCCTGATGACTATTCAAGAGGTACCTAAGGTATGGGAGCAATTTAAGATTTCTTTTATGGAGAACTATTTCCCTAGTTCATTGAGGACCCAGAAGGAATTTGACTTTCAGCAATTGAGACAAGGTACTTTGACTGTGGCTGCTTATGCCGAGAAATTTGAGATTATGGCGGCTTATTCTAGGTAGGCCATGTATGCTCCGGATGAGAGGTGGAAAATTGACCAGTTTCTTTTTGGTTTAAAGGCTGATATTTCGCATAGCGTGTCTCAAAGAGAGTTCACTAGTTATGCTGAATTACTAAGGCAGTGTTATGTGGCAGAGAATAGTTTGAAGAAAGTTCAAGCTGAGGGGGATATGAGTAGGTCGAATCAAAGTGATCGTGGAAGATCAAAACAACCATTTAGGCCGAGACCACAAGCTTTCAAAACGAAGCAAGTTCAGAGTTCTAGGACTAGTGCTCCTCCTGTGTGTCGCACTTGTGGTAGGAATCATCATGGAAGGTATGGTATCGATAGTGTGAGGTGTTTTTAGTGTCAGAAGATGGGTCATTTGGCGAGGTATTGCCCTCAGAGTAGAAATCAGACGCAAGGGAAGAGTGCCGACCGAGTTTATACTTTAGATGCGAGGAAGGCAAAGGGTGATAACTCTTTGATTGCTGGTACGTGTTTCGTAAATGGACATCCTTGTTTTGTATTATTTGATTGTGGAGCAACACACTCTTTTGTGTCGATGCAATGTGTGAAGCGACTTGGGTTGCATGCTATTCCTTTGTCTCCTCCTATGGTGGTCACTACCGCCACAGATGAAATGGTTGAGACACCATTCATGTGTGAAAACTGTGTTTTGTCTGTGGATGGTAGAGTTTTTCAGATTGACCTTATTTGTTTACCGCTTAAGAAAGTTGATGTCGTTTTAGGGATGGATTGGCTTTCTGCTAATTCGGTGTTTATTGGGTGTGAGGAAAAGCTAATCATCATTCTATCTGTTGAGGCTACCCCGAAGGATGTGTTAACAACTATTTTAGAAGGTACGGTTGGAATGATAAATTTCTTGTTTGAGAAGGAAAAATCTATTCTTTTGGTTCTCACTAAGGAGGAAAGTAGCAATCTTCAAGTTCTGAGTATTCCTGTAGTCTGTGAGTTTTCTGAAGTTTTCCCCGAGGATATCACTTCTCTTCCTCCGGAGAGGGAAGTGGAATTCTCTATTGACCTGATACCGGGAACAATTCCTATATCCGTTTCTCCGTATCAGATGACACCACTTGAGTTAAGAGAATTGAAGGATCAATTGGAGGAGTTAAAGGCTAAGCATTTCGTTCGACCCAGTGTTTCGCCCTGGGGAGCTCCAATCTTATTGGTAAAGAAGAAGGATGGTGGAATGCGGTTATGTATTAATTACAGGCAGTTGAATAAAGTCACCGTCAAGAACAAATACCCATTACCCAGGATAGACGGTCTGTTAGATCAATTAAAAGGAGCCTGTGTGTTCTCGAAGATTGATTTACAGTCGGGTTATCATCAGATCCGTGTGAAGAGTTCGGATGTATCAAAGTCCGCGTTTAGAACCCGTTATGGTCATTATGAATTCTTAGTAATGCCTTTCGGTGTGACGAATGCTCCGGCAGTTTTTATGGATTATATGAATCGGATATTTCAAGTGTACTTGGACCAATTTGTTGTGATCTTCATTGATGACATTCTTGTTTATTCTCGTACTTCACAAGAGCACGAGGGATATTTGAGAATCGTTTTGTCGATTTTACAAGAGAAGCAAATTTTTGCCAAGTTGAGCAAGTGTGAGTTTTGGATGTCGGAGGTTAGTTTTCTTGGGCACGTCATATCTCAGGGAGGTGTGGCGGTTGATCCATCAAAAGTTGAAGCGGTAATTAGTTGGGAGAGACAGAAGAATGTTTCCGAAGTTAGAAGTTTTTTGGGACTAGCAAGTTATTATCAAAGGTTTATCAAGGGTTTTTCTCAATTGGCCTTACCAATGACTAAATTTACTCGAAAGGATTGTCCTTATGAGTGGGATTCGGCGTGTGAACAAAGTTTTATGAGTTTAAAGGAAAGATTGACGACTGCTCCTGTTTTGATCATTCCTGATCCTAACAAGTCGTATGAGGTATTTTGTGATGCATCGAAAATGGGATTAGGAGGTGTTTTAATGCAAGAAAGTCACGTTGTGGCTTATGCATCTCGACAATTGAAGGTCCACAAGAAGAATTATCCAACGCATGATTTGGTGTTGGCGGCAGTTGTTTTTACATTGAAAGTGTGGCGTCATTATTTGTATGGGGTACATTTTGAGATGTTCAGCAACCACTAGAGCTTAAAGTATCTATTTGACCAGAATGAGTTGAATATGCGTCAAAGAAGATGGATGGAATATTTGAAGGATTATGATTTGGAACTAAAGTACCATCTGGGTAAAGCGAATAAAGTAGCGGATGCATTGAGTAGAAAAGTGTTGCATAATGTCGAGTTGATGATGTTAGAGTATGCCTTATTGGAAAATTTTAGGGATCTAAATCTTCAATTTGTTTGGACTCCTAATGGTGTGATCATGGGGAATTTGAATGTTAATTCTACCCTTAGAGAGGAAATTCAACAAGGACAAGTGTTGGATGAGAAGTTACAAGAGGTGTTAGTACAACCGAGTTTTATGCAAGCTACCGACGGAATTATTTTGTTTAACCAAAGGATTTGTGTTCTGAATGATGGAGTGTTGAAAAGAAGGATTTTAGAGGAAGCGCATAAAGGTGCCTTTACTATACATCCAGGTTCTTCGAAGATGTATCAAGACTTAAAGAGGGACTATTGGTGGTCCGGTATGAAAAGAGATATCGCGGTGTATGTATCAGAGTGTGTGGTATGCCAACAGGTAAAGATTGAACACCAAAGACCAGGTGGCTTATTACAACCGTTAGAAATTCCAGTATGGAAGTGGGATAGTATTTCTATAGACTTTACAGTTGGATTACCCTGTGCACAAGGTGTTTATGATTCTATTTGGGTAATTGTGGATCGGTTGACGAAATCTGCGCATTTCTTAGCCGTAAAGACTACATACAAGGCAAACCATCTTACAAGGTTGTTTATTTCGGAAATTGTGAGGTTACATGGTATTCCCTCTAGTATTGTGTCCGATAGAGATCCAAAGTTTACTTCGAGATTTTGGAGAGCTTTTCAGCAAGCTATGGGAACGAAGTTGTGTTTGAGTACGTCGAATCATCCGCAAACAGATGGTCAGACAGAATGAACGATACAAACAATGGAAGATATGTTAAGAGCTTGTGTGCTGGAAAGTGGAGGGAATTGGATATAACTTTTACCGTTGATTGAATTTTCATACAACAATAGTTATCATGCGAGTATTGAAATGTAGGATGCCTTTGTGTTGGGCAGATGTTGGCGAAGACAGTATTTTAGGACCTGAGATTATTCAAGACACTACGAAAAAGATTAGAATGATCCATGATATAGTTAAACAAGCACAAGATCGACAGAAGAGTTATGCGGATAACCGTAGGAGACCTTTAGAATTTGTTGAAGGTGATCACGTGTTTTTGAAGGTTACTCCGAGATTGAGGTTGAAAGGAACGTTTAAGTCACGAAAGTTAAGTCCGAGATACGTGGAACCATATCAAATTTTAGAAAGGATTGGTGAAGTAGCTTACAGGTTAGCCTTACCGCCTTCTCTGTCAGAGATGCACGATGTTTTTCATGTATCTCAGCTTCGGAAGTGTGTTCCAGACCCTCTTCAGCCAATTCTACCAGATACGATTGAAATAGAAGCAAATTTAACGTTTGAACCTCAACCAAGTTGTATCAGAGGAAGAGAAACTAAGGTGCTAAGGAATAAAGAGATTCCTCTGGTGAAGGTTCAGTGGGATGAGACGCATCCGGGTGATGCAACTTGGGAACTAGAATCAGAGATGCGAGATGCTTATCCTCATCTATTTAGGTAATTTTTTTAAATTCGAGGGCGAATTTCTATTTAAGGGGGGAGGATGTAATACTCCGTATTTTATTTTGCTCTGGATAACATTAGTTGTGATCAACTGAGTTCCGGTGTACTCTGAAAAACTATCTGTAAAGATAATTAGAGTAACTGATGAGTTTAGAGCAAATCCAATTAATATTATCTGACTCTGAGGTTTTAATTATTGGAGCTATAGAGACTTTTTGGACAATTAGTAGTGTTACTAATTAAATATATTTCTCTATATCATTTCCTTTCCACCCTTTTTCCTTACATAGAAACAAAGAGAGAAAAAGATAGAAAGAAGTTAGAGAGAAGGAAGAGGAAAGGAAAGAAAAGAAGAAGAAAACCTAGAAGAGGGAAAGATCAAGATCATCATCTCTCCTTCATCAAATCATCTCATCTTCTTCATCATCATCCTCTAATCAAGGTGGGTTCTAGATAGATGCTTTAGTTATAACACCCATATATAACAACATACGTCAAAGCATATATATTATACATGAATCCAAGTATTTGGTACTGAAATACCATAAGTTCCTAGTTAACACATTATATACATTAAATGCCCTAAATACAAAGTTCTAAAGTCTACGCATAACATACACAAGATGTCCCAAAATACACTAAGAACTAGATTAATATGACGATCTCAAAATAAAATGCCATAGCGGAAGCCATGCCATCTCAAAAGCTACGATCCGTAAGGAAAGTCAAACCACTTTATCGTTACCCTTTGCCGAACCTGTAGTACCTGTGATGTAAACAACAATGTGGGGTGAGATACATCAAATCTCAGTGAGTTCGCTATCTTAAAGTCCTCTCAGCTTTACAAGGTTCTATCAATCCTAACTCAAGTCAAAAGGGAAGGGAAAAGACTTTGAGCACTCACACACCCTATATGGATCCACACTCGTGAGTCTGTTAACTCACACTAGTACAAAGGTAAGTCCTGAGCCTATTAACTCAAGAATCTCGCTAATCGATAATCGTACCAAGGCATCCCCTTTTCTCGTCCGCTTCTACGTCTAGAAGATGACCTGAGTCATGGATCCTTGTAGTTACTTGGGATACGAATTGGATTCGGGATCATCGGCCTGTTAACCGTGAACCGTCACTTCTCATGGCCTGTTAACCATCACAAGTCTCTACCCATAGCATAAACTCCAATCATACTACATGTAGGGAATAAAACCTACCAAGTAATTGTGCATACGTTTCAGAGGAGGAGCTTGAGTCTCATGAAACTACACCGTAAGATAAACTGGTTATGGTTACTAGACACACGCCTCGGCCTCCCATGCACGAGCATTGTCACTATGTCATTCCAAACTTTCCTACATTATTTACGGTAATATTCCTCACTCTACCTATTTCGTATTTTAACATGCATACATATTCAAACAGGTTTAACAATAAGAGAAAATGGGTCAAACATAAGCCAATTTCATATTAGGATCATATAAACAACATATCACATATCATTATTTTCATTCATTTGCCTCTAAATAATTTGTCCTACATCATACCCCTAATTTCCATTTTTTATTGGGTAGAGGGTCGTCGTGGCTTTTTAACGATACCAAGAATGTCCCGATCCGGGTTACGGATCAAAAGTTATGAAGGAAACAAAACTGCACAAACTGTCATGTTCGCTAGGCGAACCTCCCAGCGAGCGTTTGTAACACCCCACTTTCCCATTTTAAAAAAATAAACAAAATATTAAAGATAAACCAGAGTTTTCACCAAGTGAAATGTCACATTAAAAGCCAACAAATAAAATCCTTCTATTGTTGATAAAATATGCAGCGGAAAAATATTCAAATTACGACCATCTGCCAATAACACCAAAACTCCACATAAAATCGTGGTTCACCATAATGTTCATCAAAAATAAAGATACGTAACGAAAAGAATAACAAATAACAAAATGAATGAAATCCCCAAAAACAGTTCCCGTGTTACGTATCAGAGCACTCCTATGGACTCGATCAGCAACACCAATATCCAAGCTATCTAAGTACCTGGATTATCTGTACTTCCGAAGAAGCACAGACACAACAACAACAACAAAGGGGTCAGAAATTACATTTAATATTATCGGTGAATAAATACATGATAACAAGGTAGCATTCACATATATAAGTCAACAACATACCAACACGACCTACTGTCCAATATCATCAACAACATCAATTAATAATGTAATGCAACACGACACCATGCATGCGGTACCGACTCATTGGTTCATTCAATCGAACCCCGGATAGAGGTGTTTGTGATCTATCTGGGGTTCGATTGAATGAACCAATGAGTCGGTACCGCATGCATGGTGTCGTGTTGCATTACATTATTAATTGATGTTGTTGATGATATTGGACAGTAGGTCGTGTTGGTATGTTGTTGACTTATATATGTGAATGCTACCTTGTTATCATGTATTTATTCACCGATAATATTAAATGTGATTTCTCACCCCTTTGTTATTGTTGTGTCTGTGCTTCTTCGGAAGTACAGATAATCCAGGTACTTAGATAGCTTGGATATTGGTGTTGCTTATCGAGTCCATAGGAGTGCTCTGATACGTAACACGGGAACTATTTTTGGGGATTTCATTCATTTTGTTATTTGTTATTCTTTTCATTACGTATCTTTATTTTTTATGAACATTATGGTGAACCACGATTTTATGTGGAGTTTTGGTGTTATTGGCAGATGGCTGTAATTTGAATATTTTTCCGCTGCATATTTTATCAACAATAGAAGGATTTTATTTGTTGGCTTTTAATGTGACATTCCACTTGGTGAAAACTCTGATTTATCTTTAATATTTTGTTTATTTTTTTAAAATGGGAAAGTGGGGTGTTACAGCGTTCGCTTCCGCCTTCGCTAGGCGAAGCTCCAGGCGAATGAACAAACAGAACAAAATAGACCTAAAGTTCGCTTCGCGAACTCCCTGGCAAACATTCGCCTCGCCCTTCGCTTCGCGAACACCTTAGTGAAACAAGGCAGAACCAACCAGCACTGAAAAGGCACAAAGTTCGCTAGGCGAACGTCGTTGGTGAACCTTCGCTAACCTTCGCTTCCGGGTTCGCTAGGCGAACCCTCGAAAGTTTATTCGCTGTGGCTCGCCCCAGGTTCGCTAGGCGAAGCCTGGAAAACCCAACTTCCCCACAGCGCTGTTGTTCATCCAAAATCTATAATTTTACCATCCAAAATACATCCAATCCTTATCATAACAATCAAAACACAGTATAATCATAACAACAAGCATTTATATTGCATTTTATCCGTTAGATTCATGATTTTAGCTCAATTATTCATTTTCTCACAATCTCAACCTAACTCTAAAACTCATGAATTTCTATAACTAAGGCATCTATCTAGATCCCACCTTGATTAGAAGATGATGATGATGATGATCTGATTTGGTGAAGAATGGATGGTGATTCTTGATCTTCTCACTTCTAGGTTTTTCTTCCCTTTTTCCTTCCTTTCTCCTTCTTTCTCTCCAACTTCTTTCTATCCTCTTCTTCCTTTTGCTCTAAGTGTGGAAAAGAAGTGGAAAAGAAATGATATATTAAAATATCATCAATGGTAATACTGCTAATTATCCAAAAATCTCTAAAGTTCCAAATACTTAAATATCTCAGAGTCAGATAATATTAATTAGATTTTCTCTCAGCTCAACCATTACTCTAATTATCTTTGCAGATAACTTCTCAGAGTACACTGGAACTCAGTTGATCACAACTAATATTATCCAGAGTAATTAAAATACAGGGTATTACATCCTCCCCCCTTAAATAGAAATTCGCCCACGAATTTAAAACAATTACCTGAAAAGATGAGGATAGACCTCCCGCATCTTCGACAGAGAAGGCGGTAAGGCCAATCTGTAAACTACTTCACCAATTCTTTCCAAAATCTGATACGGTCCCACGTACCTCGGACTTAACTTCTGCGACCGAAACTGTCATTTCAATCGCAATCTCGGAGTAACTTTCAAAAACACGTGATCGCCTCCTTTATATTCTAAAGGTCTTCTACGGTTATCCGCATAACTCTTCTGACGATCTTGTGCTTGTTTGACCTTATCACGGATCATCCTAATCTTTTCCGTAGTTTCGTGAATAATATCGGGTCCCAACATTCTATCTTCACCAATTTCTGCCCAACACAACAGTGTCCTACACTTCCTTCCATACAATGCCTCATAAGGTGACATACCAATACTTGCATGATAACTGTTATTATAAGAGAACTTAATCAACGGCAAAAGTTCTATCCAATTTCCTCTACTTCCTAGTACATAAGCTCTTAACATATCTTCCATGGTTTGTATTGTTCGTTCCGTCTGACCATCCGTTGCGGTTGATTCGACGTGCTCAAACACAACTTCGTTCCCATAGCTTGTTGAAAAACTCTCCAAAATCTCGAAGTAAAATTTGGATCCCTATCCGAAACGACACTAATAGGAATACCATGCAATCTCACTATCTCCGAAATGAACAACCTTGCGAGATGACTCGCCTTGTAGGTAGTCTTCACAGCTAAGAAATGCACGGATTTCGTTAACCGATCCACAATTACCCAAATCAAATCATAACCACCCTGAGTACAGGGTAATCCCACTGCGAAATCCATCGAAATACTATCCCACTTCCACACCGGAATTTCTAATGGTTGCAACAAGCCACCCGGTCTTTGGTGTTCAATCTTTACTTGTTGGCACACCGCACATTCCGACACATATACCGCAATATCCCTTTTCATCCCGGACCACCAATAGTCCCTCTTTAAATCTTGATACATCTTTGAAGACCCCGGATGTATAGTAAAAGCACCCTTATGCGCTTCTTCCAAAATCCTCCTTTTTAACTCCGTGTTATCCGGAACACAAATCCTTTGGTTAAACAAAATGATTCTGTCGGTAGCTCGTACAAAACCCGATTGTACTAACACTTATTGTAACTTCTCATCTAACCCTTGCTCTTATTGGATTTCTTCCTTAAGAGTAGAATTGATATTCAAATTTCCCATAATCACAGCATTAGGACTCCAAACAAATTGAAGATTTAGATCTCGAAATTTTTCCAATAAAGTATACTCTAGCATCATCAACTCGGCATTATGCAACACCTTCCTACTTAGTGCATCCGCTACTTTATTCGCTTTACCCGGATGGTATTTTAGCTCCAAGTCATAATCTTTCAAATACTCAATCCACCTCCTTTGACGCATGTTCAATTCCTTCTGATCAAAGAGGAACTTTAAGCTCTTGTGGTTGCTAAACATCTCAAAACGTACACCATACAAATAGTGACGCCCCACTTTCAAAGTAAACACAACTGCCGCCAATTCTAAGTTACGCGTTGGATAGTTCTCTTCATGGACTTTCAACTGCCGAGAAGCATAAGCCACTACATGTCCATCTTGCATTAACACGCCTCCTAATCCCATCTTCATGCATCACAATATACCTCATACAACTTACTAGGATCAGGAATGACCAAAACAGGAGCGGTCGTCAATAAAAATCACCACAAATTGGTCCAAGTAAGGTTGAAATGTCCGATTCATATAATCCATGAAAACTGCTGGAGCATTTTCACACCGAAAGGCATCACCAGAAATTCATAATGACCATAACGGGTTCTAAACGCAGTCTTCGGTACATCCGAGCTCTTCACCCGAATCTGATGATAACCCGATCGTAAATCAATCTTCGAGAACACACATGCTCCTTTCAATTGATCTAATAGATCGTCTATCCTTGGTAATGGGTATCTGTTCTTGATGGTGACCTTATTCAACTAACGGTAACCCATACACAACCGCATTCCACCATCCTTTTTCTTTACCAACAACACTGGAGCTCCCCAGGGCGAAACACTTGGTCGAACAAAATGCTTAGCCATTAATTCTTCCACCTGACCCTTTAATTCTCTTAATTCGAGTGGTGCCATCCGATACGGAGAAACGGATATTGGAGCCGTTCCCGGTATCAGGTCAATAGAGAATTCCACTCCCCTCTCCGGAGGAAGAGAAGTGATATTCTCGGGGAAAACTTCAGGAAACTCACAAACTACCGGAATACTCAAAACTTGAAAGTTACTACTCTCCTCCTTAAACAAGAAATTTATCATTCCAACCGTACCTTCTAAAATAGTAGTCAACACATCCTTTGGGGTAACCTCTACTGATGGAATAATAATTAGTTTCTCCTCACAACCGATAAATACCGAATTAGCAGAAAGCCAATCCATTCCCAGAACAATATCCACTTTCTTAAGCGGTAAGCAAATCAGATCAATCTGGAAAACTCTTCCATCCACAGATAAAACACAATTTTCACACATTAATGGTGTTTCAACAATCTCATCCATGGCAGTAGTAACCACCATGGGTGGAGACAGTGAAACCGCTTGCAACCCAAGTCGCTTGATACATTGCATCGATATAAAGGAGTGCGTTGCTCCACAATCAAATAAAACAAAATAAGGAAACCCATTAACAAACACGTACCAGCAATCCTAGAGTCATCGCCCTTTGCTTTCTTCCCTTGCGTCTGATTCCTATTCTGAGGACAATCCCTCGCCATATGTCCCACCTTCTGACATTGATAACACTTCACCCCTTTGAAGCGACATCTGCCAAAATGCATCTTACCACACGTACGACACACATGAGGTGCACTATTCCGAGAATCCTAGACTTGTTTCCTTTTGAAAGCTTGTTGCCTGGGCCTAAACTGTTGGACTTCAAACTCTCTTCGGGTCCTCCAAGGACTAGGAAAGTACTTTTCCATAAAAATAGCCCTGAACTGCTCCCACACTTTAGGTACACCTTGCATAGTCATAAAAGTTGAAGCAATATCCCACCACCTCCTAGCATGACCCCTCAATGAGTGAGAAGCAAACACTACTTTGTTCTCCTCACTACAGTAAATTATCAGAAAAATTCTCTCCATGCCAGTAATCCATTCATGAGCTTTCACAGGATCTAATCCGCCATGAAATTCTGGAGGATTCATGCGGATGAAATCCCGAAAACTCCCACCTACGTTCATGTGGTTGAAAATATATCATTTTTTATCATACATTTGAAACTTTATTTACTTTATTTATTTATTTATTTATTTTTTCATATTTGAACCATGTTAAATCACTTTCAAATATAATCTATTGACTTGGATAAATCAATAGATGTTGCATAGTATTGGTTCAAATATTTAGACAATTTTTTAATTTTTCAATTTATTTAAACATTCAGTTTTTGGTTAATTACGGCGTTTTGAACCGACGTAACTAACCAGAATAACCGCCACAATTTACAGCGTGTTTTAATTTTGAATGTTTTTAAACGTTGAAGGAGCGTAACCGATTAACACATTTGTTGTTAATCGATTACTACTGTGTGCAGAGGCAAAAAATTGCATTTTTTCAGTATATCTCATTCAAACCTTTTCCAATTGAAGCATTGCATTGTATTATATTTCATACCCTTTTGTAGAGGTGTTTTGTGCATTATATAAACATCATTTTTCAGATTTAAAAACACCTCCTTGCTAAAAATTTCAAACAATCATTCTTTTACCAAAACTTTCATTTTATCAAAGTGTTCTTAACAAACTTTCTAAGAGTGAAACATTTGCATAAAATATTCACACATTCTACATTTGTTTCATTTCAATTGTGTTGAACACTTGTATAATATCATTAAGAGTGATTGTTACAAAAGGGAGAAGATCAATCTTTGGATTGATATATTGAAGAATCAAAGTTTCATCTACTTACTCAAAATTCTAAACTATTGTAAAATCCTAATGGTCCAACAAGTTTTTGGTTTTAGGTGTTGACTATAAGGGAAGGATTGTTTCTCTTATAGGGTTTGTTAGAATCCTTGTGATCCGGATTGTGGATACAAGAGGTCCATTGTAAGATTTGTTCTTGGTTGGACTTTAAACTTGTAAAATCCAAGAGGGTGTTCTTGGTGGTTGATAGTTAGTGACTTGTATAGAAAGACTAGGAAGAGTCTTGTCTAGTCCAAAACTATAGTAAATTCTCTTTCATGTTGAAAGGGGAGTGGAGTACTCTCGGGCTGTGAGGGGAACCACTATAATTCTCGGTGTTCATTTACTTTCCGCATTTACCACATTTTAACACTTAGAATTTTTTAGGAAAGTAAAATTCAAAAACCGTAAAAAATCCGGATAATTGTCTAAGAGCCTAATTCACCCCCCTCTTAGGCACACATATAACTTACAATTGGCATCAGAGCAGGTTAGGTAACCTGTTCCGACAAGATCCAGCATGGCTTCCGCAAGCACGAACCCGGTTTTCAAAGACGGTGGAAGTAGTAACAAGCTCCCACTTTTCTCTGGAGAGTATTTTGATTTTTGGAAGATTCGTATGAGAGCACATCTTGAAGCACAAGGAGAAGGTATATGGGAAACTGTTGAAAATGGTCCACACCAACCAATGAGTGTTGTAAACAATGTTGCAACTCCAAAAATTAAAACGGCTTATAATGAAGATGATAGAAAGAAAGTGCTTGATGAAAAGAAAGCTATTAATATTCTTCAGAGTGCATTAAGTATGGACGAATTCTTTCGTGTTTGTCAATGTAAATCGGCTAAAGAAATATGGGATACATTGGTAGAAACACATGAAGGTACGGCTGAAGTAAAAAGATCCAGACTAAACACTTTAAGTCAAGAATATGAAATGTTCCGAATGCAGCCCAGAGAATCCATTGTTGCATTACAGAAGAGATTTGTTCATTTGACTAACCACTTAATGGCACTTGGTAAAACATTCTCAAATGATGAATTAAATCTCAAAATTCAAAGATCATTGACTAGAGAATGGCAACCAAAAGTAACGGCAATATCGGAAAAGAAAAGCCTCTCTACAATGACTTCCGCATCTCTATTTGGTAAACTTCAAGAGCATGAGTTAGAACTTGAAAGATTGGAAAAGCATGAAATACAAGTAAAAGATTCAAAAGACGTTGCCTTAAAGACAAAAGTAAAAAATTATGATAGCGATCAAGAGGATGAGTCCAATAGTGATGAAAATGATGATCTTATCAAGAAGTTTGAAAAGTTTCTAAGAAAAGAAAAGAAAAAGGAGATCACTAAAAGGGAAGCACCAACGAGAAAGATTAAATGCTTTGAATGTGGAGAAAGAGGACATGTTAAAAGTGAATGTCCTACACTTCAAAAGAAAAATAAATTCAAGAAAAAGAATCATAAAAAGGAAAGGAAAACATATGTAGACAACGAAACAAGTTCATCTTCAGATGAAGAACATGTAAATCTTGCATTGATAGCATCACACCACTCCGATGATGAAGAAGATGAGGTTAGTAATAATTCTTTTGATAGTGATGCACAAGGTGCCATAAATGAATTGTTAAATGAATGCAAAATTCTGTATAAAACTATATCATCTCAAAAGAAACAAATTTCAACTTTAGAAGAAAAAAATGTTTCATTAGAAAAAGAGATCGAAAATGAGAAACAAAAAATGATTAGTGAAAAACAGAATTTTGTATGTAAAAATTGTGAATCTCTCTCTTTTCAAATTGTCCAATTAAAAATAGTACTTGAAAGGTATGATAAAGGACAAATTGGATTGGAAGAAGTCCTTAGTCAACAAAGATATTCAAATGATAAAAGTGGACTTGGCTATTCAAAGTTTTCTAAACCAAGTTCAAGTAAAACTATATTTGTTAAGGCTAAGGATCAAACTTCCAAAGAGAAAGTGAACAAACCTAGGAATGTGCATCCTAATCCTAAAAAGAAAAGATTTCCTAAAAATAAATCTTATGTTCCAAGATATAAGAGCAACTTTGAACCTACTTATTTTTATTGTGGTATTGTTGGCCATACACCTAATGCTTGCTATGTAAGAAACTTTAGTGTTGCAAGTGGGCATTATGTGTGGGTTAAGAAAGGAACTAACTATGGTGGACCCAAAGCACATTGGGTACCAAATCAAACTTAATTTGATTTGTAGGTTTGCTTGAGGACCACTTTAAATCTATGATGTTTTGATAAGTGGTGGTTCTAAGCTTTTGATGGGAGGCATAAACTAACTTTCAAATCTAGTTCCAAAGTCCAAGGGTTATTTCACATATAAGGATTCCCTTAAAGAAAGAATTCTTGGCATTGGCAAAGTTGAAGCACTAACTTTCACATCCATTGAAGATGTACTTTAAGTTAACAAACTAAAGCATAATCTTCCTAGTATAAATCAACTTTGTGACAAAGACTTCAAAATCATGTTTCAGCAAGGATAAATGTTTGATGAAGTCTTTCATGAGGTAAAACTCATAGGTAAAAATTATTTTTCATTTTTCAAGATTTCTTTATATATTTCAAGTCTTTTCCCATCCTTTTTGCTAATGACAAAGGGGGAGAAGATGTATGTGTTTGTGTTTGTTTTTCTCTAACAAAATGCAGCTAGCAAAGACACTCTAAATCATGAATTTAGGGGGAGCATTGATCAAGGGGGAGCCTTTTGTGTTAGAGAAACAAGATTAAAGCAAATTTTCAAAATTGGGTTGTCATCATCAAAAAGGGGGAGAATGTGAAGGCAAGCTTCTCAATGGTTTTGATGAAGACAACATTATTCATTCAAGATGTTATGTTTGCTCAAAAAGAATGGATCAAGACATTGAAGCTAGCACAAAGTTTTTAATTTTTACAAGTCTTGAAGAATTCTCAAGTATAATCAAGGTATAACTCTCACTTATCAAAATGGTTGCATGCAAGTGTTCAAAAGTGTCTCAAGCTTGCAATATATATTGATAAAATAGTTCTCAAAATTATCTTCAAGATTCACTTGCATACATGGTTCATGTGGTTGAAAATATATCATTTTTTATCATACATTTGAAACTTTATTTACTTTATTTATTTATTTATTTATTTATTTATTTTCATATTTGAACCATGTTAAATCACTTTCAAATATAATCTATTGACTTGGATAAATCAATAGATGTTGCATAATATTGGTTCAAATATTTAGACAATTTTTAAATTTTTAAATTTATTTAAACATTCAGTTTTTGGTTAATTACGGCGTTTTGAACCGACGTAACTAACCAAAATAACCGCCACAATTTACAGCGTGTTTTAATTTTGAATATTTTTAAACGTTGAAGGAGCGTAACCGATTAACACATTTGTTGTTAATCGATTACTACTGTGTGCAGAGGCGAAAAATTGCATTTTTTAGTATATCTCATTCAAACCTTTTCCAATTGAAGCATTGCATTGTATCATATTTCATACCCTTTTGTAGAGGTGTTTTGTGCATTATATAAACATCATTTTTCCGATTTAAAAACACCTCCTTGCTAAAAATTTCAAACAATCATTCTTTTACCAAAACTTTCATTTTATCAAAGTGTTCTTAACAAACTTTCTAAAAGTGAAACATTTGCATAAAATATTCACACATTCTACATTTGTTTCATTTCAATTGTGTTGAACACTTGTATAATATCATTAAGAGTGATTGTTACAAAAGGGAGAAGATCAATCTTTGGATTGATATATTGAAGAATCAAAGTTTCATCTACTTACTCAAAATTCTGAACTATTGTAAAATCCTAATGGTCCAACAAGTGTTTGGTTTTAGGTGTTGACTATAAGGGAAGGATTGTTTCTCTTATAGGGTTTGTTAGAATCCTTGTGATCCGGATTGTGGATACAAGAGGTCCATTGTAAGATTTGTTCTTGGTTAGAGTTTAAACTTGTAAAATCCAAGAGGGTGTTCTTGGTGGTTGATAGTTAGTGACTTGTATAGAAAGACTAGGAAGAGTCTTGTCTTGTCCAAAACTATAGTAAATTCTCTTTCTTGTTGAAAGGGGAGTGGAGTACTCTCGGGCTGTGAGGGGAACCACTATAATTCTCGGTGTTCATTTACTTTCCGCATTTACCGCATTTTAACACTTAGAATTTTTTAGGAAAGTAAAATTCAAAAACCGTCAAAAATCCGGATAATTGTCTAAGAGCCTAATTCACCACCCTCTTAGGCACACATATAACTTACAGCGGCTTCTGAAACAACCACTTGAGGATGCAGACCTCCATTCATTTGTTGTACCATCTGCTTCATGAATAGATTCTGTTGCTGCTGCATCTGTTGCTGTTGCATCTGTTGCATAAACTTATACAAAGGAGCATTCCCTTCGTCTCCTGGCGGATTCGTCCCAGCTGGAGGGTTTGTGGGTCTACCACGATTGCTTCTGCGTCCGTCAACCATGTTCCTAAATGTCATATAGATAGGATTAAGTTAATCAGGCTCAATACCATACATATAACATTTAAGACCAATGACGACCCAACACATATGAAACGGAAAGAAATACTTATACTATTTCATGGCTAGGTCGAGGATACGACCTGCTCTGATACCAACTATAACACCCATATATAACAACATACATCAAAGCATATATATTATACATGAATCCAAGTATTTGGTACTGAAATACCATAAGTTCCTAGTTAACACATTATATACATTAAATGCCCTAAATACAAAGTTCTAAAGTCTACGGCATAACATATACAAGATGTCCCAAAATACACTAAGAACTAGATCAATACAATGATCTCAAAATAAAACGCCATAGCGGAAGCCATGCCATCTTAAAAGCTACGATCCATAAGGAAAGTCAAACCACTTTATCCTTACCCTTCGCCGAACCTGTAGACCTGTGATGTAAACAACAACGTGGGGTGAGATACATTAAATCTCAGTGAGTTCGCTATCTTAAAGTCCTCTCGGCTTTACAAGGTTCTATTAATCCTAACTCAAACACTCGTGAGTCTGTTAACTCACACTAGTACAAAGGTAAGTCCTGAGCCTGTTAACTCAAGAATCTCGCTAATTGATAACCGTACCAAGGCATCCCCTTTTCCCGTCCGCTTCTACGTCTAGAAGATGACCCGAGTCATGGATCCTTGTAGTTACTTGGCATGCGAATTGGATTCGGGATCATCGGCCTGTTAACCGTGAACCGTCACTTCTCATAGCCTGTTAACCATCACAAGTCTCTACCCATAGCATAAGCTCCAATCATACTACACGTAGGGAATCAAGCCTACCAAGTAATTATGCATACGTTTCATAGGAGGACCTCGAGTCTCATGAAACTACACCGTAAGATAAACTGGTTATGATTACTAGACACACGCCTCGGCCTCCCATGCACGAGCGTTGTCACTATGTCATTCCACACTTTCCTACAATGTTTATGGTAATATTCCTCACTCTACCTATTTCGTATTTTAACATGCATACATATTCAAACAGGTTTAACAATAAGAGAAAATGGGTAAAACATAAGCCAATTTCATATTAGGATCATATAAACAACATATCACATATCATTATTTTCATTCATTTGCCTCTAAATAATTTGTCCTACATCATACCCATAATTTCCATTTTTATTGGGTAGAGGGTCGTCGTGGCTTTCTAACGGTACGAAGAACGTCCCGATCCGGGTTACGGATCAAAAGTTATGAAGGAAACAAAACTGCACAAACTGTCATGTTCGCTAGGAGAACCTCCCAGTGAGCGTTCGCTTCAGCCTTCGCTAGGCGAAGCTCCAGGCGAATGAACAAACAGAACAAAACAGACCTAAAGTTCGCTTCGCGAACTCCCTGGCGAACATTCGCCTCGCCCTTCGCTTCGCGAACACCTTAGCGAAACAAGGCAGAACCAACCAGCACTGAAAAGGCACAAAGTTCGCTAGGCGAACGTCGTTGGTGAACCTTCGCTAACCTTCGCTGCCGGGTTAGCTAGGCGAACCCTCAAAAGTTTGTTCGCTGTGACTCGCCCCAGGTTTGCTAGGCGAAGCCTGGAAAACCCAACTTCCCCACAGCGCTGTTGTTAATCCAAAATCTATAATTTTACCATCCAAAACACATCCAATCCTTATCATAACAATCAAAACACAGTATAATCATAACAACTAGCATTTATATTGCATTTTATCCGTTATATTCATGATTTTAGCATAATTATTCATTTTCTCACAATCTCAACCTAACTCTAAAACTCATGAATTTCTATAACTAAGGCATCTATCTAGAACCCACCTTGATTAGAAGATGATGATGATGATGATCTGATTTGGTGAAGAATGGATGGTGATTCTTGATTTTCTCACTTCTAGGTTTTTCTTCCCTTTTTCCTTCCTTTTTCCTTCTTTCTCTCCAACTTCTTTCTATCCTCTTCTTCCTTTTGCTCTAAGTGTGGAAAAGAAGTGGAAAAGAAATGATATAGTAAAATATCCTCAATGATAATACTGCTAATTATCCAAAAATCTCTAAAGTTCCAAATACTTAAATATCTCATAGTCAGAGAATATTAATTAGATTTGCTCTGAGCTCAACCGTTACTCTAATTATCTTTGCAGATAATTTCTCAGAGTACACTGGAACCTAGTTGATCACAACTAATATTATCCAGAGTAATTAAAATACGGGGTATTACATCCTCCCCCCTTAAATAGAAATTCGCCCACGAATTTAAAACAATTACCTGAAAAGATGAGGATAGACCTCTCGCATCTCCGACAGAGAAGGCGGTAAGGCCAATCTGTAAGCTACTTCACCAATTATTTCCAAAATCTGATACGGTCCCATGTACCTCGAACTTAACTTCCGCGACCGAAAAGGTCATTTCAACCGCAATCTCGGAGTAACTTTCAAAAACACGTGATCGCCTTCTTTAAATTCTAAAGGTCTTCTACGGTTATCCGCATAACTCTTCTGACGATCTTGTACTTGGTTGACCTTATCACGGATCATCCTAATCTTTTCCGTAGTTTCGTGAATAATCTCGGGTCCCAACATTCTATCTTCACCAATTTCTGCCCAACACAACAGTGTCCTACACTTCCTTCCATACAATGCCTCATAAGGTGACATACCAATACTTGCATGATAACTGTTATTATAAGAGAACTCAATCAACGACAAAAGTTCTATCCAATTTCCTCTACTTCCTAGTACATAAGCTCTTAACATATCTTCCATGGTTTGTATTATTCGTTCCGTCTGACCATCCGTTGCGGATAATTCGACGTGCTCAAACACAACTTCTGTAACTTTTAAGTTTTTAGCAAGGGTCTGGCACCTCTGCTTCGCCGGGCGAAGTAGAGACGAAGGGGGCAGCGTCGGGCGAAGTCTGGAACAACTTGTCTGTAACACCTCCAACTCAAAATCACATCTGCAACTTGTCTGTAACACCTCCAACTCAAAATCACATCTGCTCTTACTGTCACGACTTGGAGGTAAGCCTAAACTTGGGCATCTCTCAATCTATGCATATTTCCTCGCACAATAATTTGGACATATGTTCATAATCATGCATGGAATGTTTTCCCTCAATTAATTGCATTGTTTGAATCGTGTATCAAAAATCCTAGCCTTCATGCAGAAATTAGGGTTCTTGAGGTCTCTTCGTGATTTCTTGTTGTATGTTTAATTTAAATGAAATTAAAGTACATAGGCATGATCGCGAGGTTGAGACGAGCATAATGATATGTGGAATGCATGATATGATTAAGTATTCATGGAGATTGGATAGAAAATGCAAATCTGAGAAACCAAGAACACGCGCGTGTTCTTCAGCCTGTTCTTGGCGCCTTTTTTCACAAATTCAAATATTTGAATTTTGTGATTTTGTTTAATTGATTCAAAAATTAATTTCTCTCTGAGTTTTAATGATTTTGAGTTGATTCTTTTTTTAATAATTCACAAAAATGTTAAAATATTTTATTTTCACAAAAAAATCCTAAAAATATTATTTATTTCATATAATTGATATTTTTGCAAAAAATTAATATTTTAATTGTTTTTGACATTTTAAATATTTTTTTCTACATTGATTTTGCAACTTTTAATGCTTTCTAATTATTTTGTAGGTCAATACTTAATTTTTGAAGCATTAATCCAAGATCATAATTTGTTTTCCATGTGTTAAACAATTTTTGATCATTTTAATTGAATTTTTATTCAATTAAATACATTTTGAAAACAAATTAGGGTTTTGGATTAATTCAACCTTCATAAATCATTTTCAAACCTTTTTGGGCCTCTTGAGAGAGTGTAAGACCCATCCCCCCTTGTACAAAAACTTTTTGGGCCTCATCCATTGTATAAGTCCCTCTGTACAAGTAAACGGCGCGATCGGCGCCCGTTTTAAAAATAAAAAATCATCTGGGCCTCTCCTTGAGCTATAAGACCCATTCAAAACACTTTGGGCCTCTATTAGAGTGTAAGACCCAATCCCCCTTTTAACCAAAACAATTTTGGGCCTCACTTATTGTATAAGTCCCTCCGCGTTAAAAGAAAACCTCGGCGCGACCGCCATTTTTAAACGAAAAATCATTTGGGCCTACCCTCGTGTTATAAGCCCCACTCTTTTTCTTTAAACCTTTTTGGGCCTCTTGAGAGAGTGTAAGACCCATCCCTTTGTATAGAAAACCATTTTGGGCCCCAGTCACTTGTATAAGTCCCTCTGTACAAATTCAACAGTGCGCTCACTAATAAAACCCTGGGCCTCTCCTTGAGCTGTAAGCCCCAAATCTTTCTTTTTCAAATCACTTTCTCCTTTGATTTTGAATATATTGTTGTTTTCAATCTTTCTTTGTTGAACAACTAACCAAACAGCATGGGAGCACTACAACCGAGTAAGTGGTTATCGCTTTCATTTACTGCTTTCATATTATAAACTGCATTGTGGGGCTGCTCACTGTAAGTCTCCTTTCATAAACTCATATCTACTGTGTAATAATAGTATAGATATTTCGAGTTTCCCTGGCTACTACGTCTAGAACTAGGTGACGCCGTTTCACTTATTCGTAGAAATAGACGCCTAGATCCCCAATAGGAGCACCAGATACAGTCTTCTCTTCGGCTGTCCTCCTTAGGAATCGTCAAGAAGCTCTACTCCCCAAGATGAATGTATTCTCCGTGAATGGCATCTTTGAGTTTCTTCCCAATTCTCGAACTTTCCTGACTTGATCTATTCCTTGTGGATAGCTTGCCTTGAATGTCTCGGGGTTTGGGTACCCACTACGGTCATAATCTTGGACCTTAACTAAGGAACCCTCTTTAAAAGCTAGAAGTCGCTGGATAGTAAACCTCGCACGTTTACCAGTGGTTTTTATCTTTAAAAGAGTTATCTCTCCCAATGGAAAGGAGATGATAGACCCACGGGCTTCTTAAAAGCATCGGCCTCCTCTTGGGCATTATTCAAGGACCCTACGGCTTCTTAGAAGTATTCACAGCCTCCTCTTAGGCTTCGTATAATGATCCCTTCCTCCGAGAATGATAGCCTCCTCTTGGGCTTAGTACAAGGACCCGTCGGCTTCTTAAAAGTTTCCAGCCTCCTCTTGGGCTTCGTACAAATTGTCCCGACGACCTCCGAGAGGTATAGGAACAGAACCTAGTCATCCTCATAGAGCAGTCCTTTCATAGAGTCTACTATTGTTTCTCAATGCATAGTACAAAGATAAAACTCTAGACACAGACAGTCTAACTTCCTTGAGTCTCAAAGACATTCTCAAGTACCCTTCGTTAAATAGGAAGGAAACCTGCAGACTCGGACAGTCTCAATACCCTTTGGATTTCCTGTTTCCTCAAAGAAAAGGAAATATCCCTGATCCTCGAATCAAAATCCCTGAGGGCCAACATTACAAATATAAGAACTGATTTTCTCTTTTAAAATTAGTATATTGGATCTGTCACTCAACTGAAACAAACCTTTAGCCTCCATCTCGGGCTTCGTACGAGATACAAAAACACTCTCTTGTTGAGTCAAACTTTTAGCCTCTATCTCGGGCTTCGTACGAGACACAAAGACTCCCTCGTAGAGTCAAACAAACAATAACCTCTATCTCGGGCTTCGTACGAGACACAAAGATTCCATCGTCGAGTCAAAACCTTTTAGCCTCTCTCTCGGGCTTTGTACGAGACACAAAATAGCCTCCTCTTAGGCTTTGTATAATGATTTTCCTAGCGGAAATTAGCCTCCTCTTAGGCTTTGTATAAGAAAACCACTGGTTAATCCAATTAACCTTTTAGCATCAAAGTTGTGCCTCGTTCACAGTATACAAACATCAACAACTCCTTCCCCTTCATCTAATCGCTGTAAGCAGAAAGCCTCTGGATCATCTACATCCATGCCACTGTCCTTCTTTTAGCATGAGAAATTCCTAAGGAAAGATGGCATTGCTCTACACTGAGTTAAAGTCTTCTCCTTCAGGTTAAAACCCTTTCTTCGGAAATTATGGCATTGCTCGGATCCGCGTATCCCAGTTAAAGTAATTCTCCTTCTCCCCTCTTTAGAGATGACAAATTCTCTCTAAAGTCGAGGTCTTTCAGCTTCACGTCTTAGGCTTTGAACAAGACACAAATAGACCTTTCAGCTTCACATATTAGGCTTTGAACAAGATACAAATCACCTTTCGCTTCACGTCTTGGGCTTTGAACAAGACACCAAAAACACCCATTTCCTCCCATAGAATAGGAGGAACTACGAACGCTCTGATTTCCCTGTTTTGGTAAACGGGAATACGTAGGCATAAGATCGAAAGAAAAAGATCTTAGCGAGCGCAATCAACAAAAAACCCAAATCCCATATCTCCATCAATCAAAAGCAGTAATTCAAAACATCAGTCCTAACATCCTAATCCTTGTTCCCCGCTAGAAAGTGCTAGAAAGAAAGAAAACCTGTATTGGCGAAATACGAATAACCAGTACAAAGGCCCCCCCCCCCCCACATTGATAGCATCCGTAACCTAACAGACCGCTGTTTAAACTCAGTATGCAAGCAGGGTTAATTGGAGACATCTATTTCCCTTCCTTATTCAGCTCACAATAGGATAAAAAATGAATCGACCTGTAGTTAAAGCTCAAACCGCAGAGAGCGACCAGCGCTTAATAACCGCGTCCAAAATCGCTCGCTACAGAAAAATGGCGCCCACCGTGGGGCCCGTTCCTTTCTTTCTACTTCTCTCGTGTGAAAATTACACAAATGGCGACTCTGCTAGGGAGTCTCCTTTTCTGCCTTAGGGCATCATCCCCGTTTTCTACGGAAAATGGGAACTCTACCGAAGAGAAAGATTGACCTATGCTGGTCCATCTCTTAGGCAGGGAACCACAGATTGGGGCTTCCGCCGGGGAACCCATTTCTGTCAAGAACTTAGGAATCATAGCTTTATAAGTCTAGGATGATTAGGACAAATATATATACTGCTTTTCCTAATTGCTATACGTGTTTATTTTTCTGCTAATGGGAATGCGTGTGATGCCGCATGTGGTGAGAATGAGTATACACCTAGAAAAGCCAAACCTTTTTTGTAGTGCGGAAGCTATCGGAAATAGCTATTACGCGATACTACCCTCATTTGAGGATGGTGATCTATTCTCGGTGAATAGCACTTACTCTAAGATTGCACACAACTCGCTGGCGATCCGCTTGTTGTCTTGCTTTCCTGGGAGGAGCTGATGATAATGAGTACAGGTACAAAAATCACCCTAGTATAAACCTTTGGGGATGGGTAGAGCCTTGACTTCATGACAACGACCCTCTGACCCCATGTTTTTTCTATGTTTTTGTGTGCTGCATTCATGCATTCATTTAATAAAACATTAAAACATTCAAAAAACTTTCTCTTCTAGTCTCTCTGTTTTTCAAATTAAACTAAGATTGTGATTGCAAATATCAGAGAAGAGGATTACGCTAATGGATTTCGGTAGAAGGAGAACTCACCAGTATACCTTCAAGGTTCCAAAATTAGGGGATTTGAGAAAGTTAGCAAGGATGATCGTTAACCCAGAGGCTTTCAGAGCCAAGCACGGTGGTTTGCTACCACTGTTAAGAGTTCATGTGATTAAGGGGATCATGGACGCTCTCATTCAATTCTACGATCCGGTTTATCATTGTTTTACATTCCCGGATTACCAGCTTGCACCAACGCTGAAGGAGTATTCTCATCTGACTGATTTACATATTACGGATCGGGCTCCATTTTCTGGACTGGAAGAAATTCCAAAGAATCAAACTATTGCAATAGCAATTCATTTGGATGAGTCTGAGGTCAGGACTCACATGACTACTAAGGGTGGCATCCAAGGTTTTCCAGCCCAGTTCTTGACAAAGAAAGCTCTGTACTTTGCTAGTATAGGGAACGAGACTGCTTTTGAAAGCATCTTTGTCTTGCTCACCTACAGGTTATTTTTGTTTCCCAACATCAATAACTTCGTCGATATCAACGCTATTAAGGTTTTTCTCATTGGAAACCCTGTGCCGACTTTGCTCGCAGATGCGTATCATTCTGTACACTTGGGAAATTTGTACAGCGGAGGGGAAATCACATGCTGTGTACCTTTGCTTTACAAATGGTTTATCTCACACTTGCCCAAGTCTGCTGGTTTTTGGGATTGCAAGAGTGTCTTGCGTTGGTCGCAGAAGATCATGTCTCTCACCAATTCCGATATAGATTGGTGTAATAGGATTTATGAGGGAATCAGAATCATTGACCGTTGTGGAAACTTCCCCAGCGTACCCCTCATAGGAACTAAAGGAGGAATCAACTATCATCCGATATTAGTTCTTCGTCAATTTGGATACCCGATGAGACACATCCCACTGGGTGTTCATCTGGAAGGTCTTTTCTTCAAAGAAGGAGAAAGTGACAGAGCACTAAAGATGGAAATAGTGCAAGCTTGGAAACAGGTTCATAAGAAAGGACGAGAGTCTCTGGGAAAACCAGACTGTGTCTCGGTGGAGCCTTATCTCCACTGGGTACAAACTAGAGCTCTCAAGCTAAAGATGCCTTATCCTCATTACGGAATTCTTCCACCGAGGGAAACTGTTATGTACTTCATGACGGAAACTGAAAAGCTTCAGGTTAAGGAAAGAAGGTCTTGGAAGAACAAGTACCGCACCCTCGACGTAGAGTGTATCCAAATACAGCAATTACTAAAAGAGAAAGATGCTCTGATTGAAATTTTGGAGCAGCATGCTGTGGAAAATCAAGATGACCAAAGGAATTTGCTCGCTCCTTTCACCTGGCAAAGGAATGACAACCCGACAACGGCCCAAGCGCCCCGGTCAAAGAAGAGGACTCGGGACCCATTAGTTTAGGTTTCTGTTTCTGCACTTTGTAATCTACTGTATTTCCGTTTCTGTAATCCTTTGGAATTCAATAAAAAGGGGTTTCCCCACTGTTTGATATTTGCAATCTAATTGTCGAAGTTTATTTTGATTAAACCTAAAAACAATTAATATAATCATTGCATTCATCATTCTCACATCGCGTATTCTTCTTCCCTACGAATCTTACGTTTGTGTCTCGATTCTAGAGTCAAACTGTCTCATTCATATAATACTCGGGCCAATCGTCAGAAAAAGATGGATGATCTTGAGGAAGAAAATAGAGAGTTGAAAGAAGAGATCGACGCTCTGAGAGAGGATATGAGAAAGCTTCGTAACGACATGCAAGCCATGGCAGAAGCTCAGCTACAAAGAACTGTGATCTCAGAGATCACCTCAACGCCCATCATAGAAAAGTATGATCCTAGGTATCAGATGCCGAAAGATCGTCCTTGAGGCATGCCTGCTAACTATATCCCGGAAGGATATGTTCCGCCGATCACTGAAGATCAGGGAATCGCAACAGAAGCCGCTGGGCCTGAAGGTTACAAACTTCTGGAAAGCGAAGATGCCAGGGGCATACTGAAGACTCCTGAAGGTTACAAACTTCGGGAGACGCCAAGACTTACTGCCGTAGTCACGGTACCACCCCCTGTGGTGCACACTGTCCCGGAAGGACAGATTCCACAGACACCTTCTGGTAAGAAGGAAACTATGTTTGACAAAATGGAGGAATTCCTGGAACAGTTCCTGGAAATGCAGAAGGAACTGCAAGCCATTCGCGGTCAGGATCTATTTGGAAAAGACGCCGCAGACCTCTGCTTGGTCCCAAATGTGAAAGTCCCGCACAAGTTCCAAGTCCCCGACTTTGAAAAATACAAGGGTAACTCTTGCCCTCAAAGCCATCTGGTGATGTACGCTCGGCGGATGTCAGCTCAGACGGAGAATCAGGACCTGCTGATTCACTACTTCCAGGATAATTTAACCGGTGCCGCACTCAAATGGTACATGGGTTTAAACCGTACTACAATCAGTACATTCAGAGATATTGGTACTGCCTTCGTCCAACAATACAAGTACAATTTGGACATGGCACCCGACAGAGATCAACTCAGATCGATGTCGCAAAAGGAAAAGGAAACTTTTAAGGAGTATGCTCAAAGGTGGCGTGAAATTGCCGCTCAAATTTGTCCACCTCTTGAGGAAAAAGAGATGACAAAAATCTTCTTAAAGACCTTAAGCTCATTTTACTATGACCGAATGGTTGCCAGTGCACCCAGTGATTTCACCGAAATGGCCGGCATGGGTGTACGTCTTGAGGAAGCCGTCCGAGAAGGACGTTTGGTAAAAGACACTGGATCGACGAGTGGTACTAAAAAATACGGTAGTACTCTCCCTAAGAAAAAGAGCAAGATATTGGGAATATCTCTCTCGAAAAGCAAAGGCGACGTTATCAGCCAGTAGCAACTGTAACTCCTGCTATCGGCCCCGCGCCTGTTCCTACATATCAACCTCAGGTTGCGCAGAGCCAACCTGACCAACAAAGGACGCAACAGCCTCTTCAGCAGGCTCGTCCTCCATATAACAACAACCGTACAACACGACCATCAGGGTTTGATCCTATACCCATGTCGTACGCAGAGCTGTTTCCGTTACTGCTAGCCAAGGGGCACATTCAGACTAAGTCTCCCCTTTCAGTTCCGGAAAATCCGCCTTTTTGGTTTAAAGCGGATCAGACATGCCCTTATCATCAAGGAGGTTCAGGGCATAACATTGAGACTTGTCTCAATTTCAAATCCGACGTGCAAAAGCTTGTTAGGAGCGGGCTCTTATCTTTCAAAGATACGAATCCTAATGTTCTTACAAACCCGCTGCCTCAACATGAGAAAACTGCAGTCAATCTGATTGAGAAAGAGACTAACAATGTCTATCAAATTCATGATGTACTCTCATTGGGGACCAATCTGGTCAAGATGCATTGTAGACAAAGTGGATATGGCCATGTGCCACCTCATAACTATCACCAGTGTGATATCTGCTCTAAAGACAACCAGGGATGTTCTGTAGTGCAAGCAGCTCTACAGGAACAAATGGATCTTTGATGGATCCAAGAGCACCGAGTTCGTGAAGTTAACATGGTTTACACGAATTCCAACGTCATTCAGAACCACGACATCCGTGCAATGAATGTCAACTTGGTGGCGATGCACTCAAGGCAAAGCCAGTATCATAATCTGCCGCGGCACGATTATAGTTCCTGTCTGATTTGCTCGGTAAATAAACAGGGATGCTCTTTCATACAAGAGGCCCTCCAGCGTCAGATGGATCTTGGATGGATCCAAGACTACCATGATAGGAACTCCTATCAAATCAACATGGTTCAGATCTTCGATATTCGCGTGATGAATACCAACCTGGTAGAGTTACATGCTGAGCAGGTCCGACTCGGATTCTTAATATCACATGATTATCAAAACTGTAAAGCAGGTTGTGAAAACGATCGAGGTTGTACCCTTGTCCAGGAGGCACTTCAGTACTTGTTAAATCACTGGTGGATGCCAATCTATATGGACGAAGATACTCAGCAGATTAGTATCAATCACAGGAATCCTACTCGTCGTCAAAGTCAGGATGTCCGATCAATGGAAGATAACCTAGTGAGGTTACATTGCATTCAAAGTGGGCGTGGCCAGGTGCCACCACACAACTATGACAGTTGTAGCGTCTGTTCGGAAAGTAACCAAGGGTGTTACCTTGTGAAAGCAGCTCTTTAGGGTCAGGTCGATCACGGAGAAATTCGTCTATATCCAGGTTCAGGACCCATCATTTGGTCGCCGAACTACCTTGCCGAGCAAGTTGAGGATGTTGTCACGATCTCTGGTCATCACAGGACCAGGAATGTTTTTGCCATCATCCCTCTACTTGACTCTATCTACCGGGGCCACTACCGTATGAATCAGCTAAGGATATCCCTTACAAATACGGTGCGACAATAATCGAGAATGGAAAGGAAATTCCATTACCCTCCGTCGTGAATATTGCAGACATCGGTCGTGTAACACGGAGCGGTCGAATCTTTAACCGAGGAGTTGGAGAATCCAACAAAGAAAAGGAACTTCAGGCAGAAATTCCTGATCCACCAGTCGGTCAATCCAGTAATCCCGACCTTTCAAAAGACAAAGATGAGATACTAAAGCTCATCCAAAGGAGTGAATATAACATTGTCGATCAACTGTTACAGACTCCTTCAAAGATCTCAGTATTATCACTGTTACTCAGTTCAGAAGCACACCGAGAGGCTCTACAGAAGGTCTTGGAGCAAGCCTTTGTGGAACAGGATGTAACAATTAGACAATTTGATAGTATTGTCTCTAACATCACTTCCTGCAATAATTTGGGATTTAGTGATGAAGAATTACCTGAAGAGGGTCGCCGTCATAACATGGCGCTCAATATCACAGTTAACTGCCAGGGCGATGCTTTAGCCAGCGTACTGGTAGACACAGGGTCAGCCCTGAATGTTATGCCAAAGTCCACCTTGATGCAATTATCATTTAAGGGCCCTCCGATGAGAGTCAGCATGGTCGTCGTCAAAGCATTCGACGGGTCCAGAAAAATAGTTATCGGCGAAGTTGATCTTCCCATAACTATTGGTCCTCACACTTTCCAAATCACTTTCCAGGTCATGGACATCCGGGCAACATACAGTTGTTTATTAGGAAGACCTTGGATACATCAGGCTGGAGCGGTTACTTCAACCCTCCACCAAAAGCTAAAGTTCGTCAAGAACGACCAACTTGTCACGGTTTGTGGGGAACAAGCCTTGCTTGTGAGCAACTTATCATTATCTACTTGTGTGGAACCCGATGAGGTTATTGGAACTCAGTTCCAAGCACTATCGGTGAGCAAGGACAATCAGTCCAAAGAAGGAACTTCAATTTCTTCATACAAAGATGCTATTAAAGCGGTCGAGAGTACCGATACGACAGGATGGGGACGGCTTGTCATTCCTATTGACAATAAAACAAAGAAGGGTCTTGGTTTTTCTACAACCTGTACCCAGACAACTGCTAACGATGAAAGTCTTCATCCCCTTCAAAACTTCTTCCACAGTGGAGGTTTTCTTCACCCAGTGTCTCAAACAGTTCATGCTATCAATGAGGAAGATCCCTCTGACACAGATGAAGATTGGAAATCCTACCTTAACAAGGACGGTTATATGTCTCAGGAAGAGGTGCCTATGCCTTTTTGCTTTCCTACAGAAAGTCCGAGATTTATACCAAGATCAGATGTCGAAATGATCTACGGGGATTGTGATCCGGAAGGATGCCGCGCTCCGCCAAACTCATTAGAGGAAGACACTCTGATGAAAGACAATTTTGACTACACTTACTATAGCCCAATGGATGGCCTGCCAATGTGGCAGCCTTACCCAAGAGACTTGGGGCCAGAAAGTCAGCTGAACAATGAAACTCAGCTGAGCGTCATTGAACAGAATACCTGTGTCCCCGCTATGTCATGGGATCAACACTCAGGTCATTCAGAAACTACTCAACATGAAGATGAATTCGCAACGTTTGCAGGACTAGAATTCATCAACTATGCTTTTCCCGAGGTCAACATCATCGAGAGAGATGACTTCTCTAGTTCCAAAGAAGTTTGGGACACCTTGGGACAACCAAGTGGAAAATACGACTTTATGGTCAAGTACACCGCTCTCGAAAGCTCTCGTATCAGGCTCGAAGATATCCAGCCAACTGGATGGGGAGATACAACTGAGAGCACAAATACTATGCAAGATGCAACAGAGGAATTCTCCTACGACAATTCTGCCTGGGAGACAGATTCCAATGATACTGCTCCACCAGAAATCAGCGTCATTTCTGAAGACAAATCAAGGAAGGTGCCAGACTTTGTGATTCACCGAGGAGTTCGCCGCCAATGGGTTGCCGTCGAGGTTCCGAAGGTCATTCATCAGTCAAAGTAATTGCCATCTTTAACCTTTCACCCTGCCCAGGTGAAACGGATATTTTGATAGGGCTCACTTTCTGTAAATTTCCCTCTTCGCTTTGCCCGAAGCGACAGAGTTTTGTTTTATAGGGCTGTAGTTTCAAGATTCGACTTGTTCATTAATAAAATAACGTCGTTCTGTAATTTTCACATTTATTGCTGTTTTCTCTTTTTGCTTTTTCAGAAAATGGTAATCCTAAAAAACATTCAATAATAAAAACAAGCAGTAATAAAAAAAATACACTGCACACACTTGCATTTTCTCTATCTCTTCTAAACACGAATCATCACGTCATGCAGATTGCTTATTTTATACCCCGGTGAAACATACGATCCGATGCCTTCTTCCAACTTTGAGTTCCCGGTATTCGAGGCTGAAGAAGAAAATGACGACCAAATTCCAGAAGAGATCTCCCGATTACTCAGACAAGAGGAAAGGTCCATCGAATCTCACAAAGAACCGTTGGAAACGGTAAACTTGGGTTCAGAAAAAGAGAGAAAAGAAATCAGGATTGGGGCACTGCTCAGTCTAACTGCCAGAGAGGGTTTGATAAAGCTTCTCAGAGAATTTCCCGATGTGTTTGCTTGGTCCTATCAGGACATGCCAGGGTTGGATACCAACATCGTGGAACATCACTTACCGTTAAGATCAGAATGTCCGCCAGTAAAGCAAAGGTTGAGACGGACTCACCCGAACATGGCTATCAAAATCAAAGAGGAGGTACAGAAACAGATCGACGCGGGTTTCCTCGCTACATCTGAATATCCTAAATGGTTAGCCAACATCGTACCCGTTCCCAAAAAGGACGGAAGGATCAGAATGTGTGTTGATTACAGAGATCTGAACAAGGCAAGTCCAAAGGACGACTTTCCTTTACCACACATTGACATGCTGGTAGACAGCACAGCAAAGTTCAAAGTATTCTCCTTCATGGATGGATTCTCGGGCTATAACCAGATCAAAATGGCGCCGAAAGACATGGAGAAAACTTCGTTCATTACCCCATGGGGTACCTTTTGTTACAAGGTAATGCCATTCGGTTTGAAGAATGTCGGGGCAACCTATCAAAGGGCCATGACTACCCTGTTTCATGACATGATACACAAAGAAATCGAGGTATATGTCGATGATTTGATTGCAAAATCAAGAACAGAGGATGAGCACATTGAACATCTGTCAAAATTGTTCGAACGTCTAAGAAAATTCAAGCTCCGCTTGAATCCCAACAAGTGCACCTTCGGTGTCCGTTCAGGGAAACTACTAGGGTTCATCGTCAGCCAGAAAGGAATTGAAGTTGATCCTGACAAGGTCAAGGCCATTCAAGAAATGCCTTCTCCGAAAACTGAAAAACAAGTCAGAGGATTCCTGGGACGTTTGAACTACATCTCCAGATTCATATTCCTTATGACCGCCACATGCGCGCTGATCATCAAGTTACTCAAAAAGAACCAGGATTGCGTTTGGTCAGAAGACTGCCAAACTGCCTTCGACAGTATTAAGAAATATCTGTTGAATCCACCGATTCTATCACCTCCAGTGGAAGGAAGACCACTAATCATTTACCTCACAGTCCTAGAGGACTCAATGGGATGTGTACTTGGCCAACAAGACGAAACTAAATAGAAAGAGTCTGCCATTTACTATCTAAGCAAGAAATTCACCGACTGCGAAACTCGGTACACGATGCTTGAGAAAACTTGTTGCGCTTTGGCTTGGGCAGCCAAACGTCTTCGCCAGTACATGATTCGTCATACTACTTAGTTGGTCTCCGAAATGGATCCAATCAAGTACGTTTTCAAAAAACCTGCTCTCACGGGAAGGATTGCCCGTTGGCAGATGTTACTATCAGAATATGACATAGAGTACCATGCTCAGAAAGCCGTTAAAGGAAGTATTTTAGCCGATCATTTGGCTCATCAACCGATTGACGATCAAGAATCAATCGGGTTTGACTTCCCAGACGAAGATGTCATGTATCTAAAGATGAAAGATTGCGATGAACCGCTACCCAGTGAAGGGCCAGAACCAGGTTCCCAGTGGGGACTTATCTTTGACGGAGCAGTTAATCACTATGGAAACGGAATTGGGGCAATCATTGTTACCCCTCAGGGTTCCCATATTCCTTTCACTGCCAGACTTACGTTCAAATGTACGAACAACGAGGCCGAATACGAAGCTTGTATTATGGGTCTCGAAGAAGCGATTGATTTAAGGATCAAGAACTTGGACGTATACGGCGATTCAGCCTTAGTGATCAATCAGATAAAAGGAGATTGGAACACATACCAATTAGGATTGATTCCTTACAAAGACTATGCAAGAAGGTTGTTACCCTTCTTCAACAGAGTCGACTTTCATCACATCCCTCGTGATGAGAATCACATGGCTGATGCATTAGCCACTCTCTCTTCCATGATCAGTGTAGGTCGATGGAATGACATACCTAAGATCGACATAATGCGCCTTGAACGGCCCGCTTACATCTTCGCGATTGAAGCAGTCATAGACGACAGACCTTGGTATCACGATATCAAATGCTTCCTTTAGAAACAAGAGTACCCATCTGGGGCACTCAGAAAAGATAGAAAGACCCTCAGAAGATTGGCTGGAAACTTCTTCCTGAGCGGTGACACTCTTTATAAGAAAAATTTTGACATGGTCTTGCTCCGATGCGTCGACAGACCAGAAGCAGACGTGCTCATGAAAGAAATTCATGAAGGATCCTTTGGCACTCATGCCAATGGACACACAATGGCAAGAAAAATTCTCAGGGCCGGGTACTATTGGTTGACCATGGAATCCGACTGTTACAAGTACATGAGGAGGTGTCATAAGTGTCAGATATACTCCGACAAAATTCATGTACCGCCATCACATCTCAAATTTCTTTCTTCCCCGTGGCCATTTTCCATATGGGGAATCGATATGATTGGTATGATTGAGCCCAAGGCTTCAAACGGACATCAGTTCATCCTGGTAGCCATTGACTATTTCACCAAGTGGGTCGAAGCAGCGTCATTCACCAATGTAACCCGACAAGTGGTGGTCCGATTTATCAAAAACAATATCATCTGCTGTTATGGTGTTCCAAGCGAGATCATTACTGATAATGGATCTAACTTGAACAATAAGATGATGAAAGAGTTGTGCATAGAGTTCAAGATCGAACACCATAACTCATCTCCCTTCCGACCCAAGATGAACGGAGCGGTAGAAGCGGCTAACAAGAATATCAAGAAGATTGTTCAAAAGATGGTTGTAACCTATAAAGATTGGCACAAAATGCTACCCTTTGCTCTTCATTGTTATCGCACATCTGTCCGTACTTCAACAGGGGCAACCCCTTTCTCTCTAGTGTATGGCATGGAGGCAGTGCTCCCCATAGAAGTAGAGATCCCATCAATCCAGGTATTGATGGAAGCGAAGCTCACCGAAGTTGAATGGTGTCAAAGTCGACACGACGACCTGAACCTGATCGAAGAGAAGCGAATCATGGCACTATGCCACGGTCAGTTGTATCAACAGAGAATGAAAAGGGCGTTCGACAAAAAGGTCCGACCTCGTGTCTTCAGGAAAGGAGACCTTGTGCTCAAGAAGATACAATCATTTCTCACTGACTCTCGGGGCAAATGGACCCCGAATTATGATGGCCCCTATGTGGTCACGAAAGCTTTCTCAGGCGGCGCCTTGAGACTTGCAACCATGGACGGAGAGGAATTTGCCTACCACACGAATGTTGATGTAGTCAAGAAATACTTCGCCTAAAACTATAAAAAAAAAACGTCTCGGTGGATTGAAAACCCGAAAGGGCGGTCCAGGCAAAAGTTAGAGACATGAAAAAAAAATCATCATCCCGGTGGATTGGAAATCTCATAGTACAATCCAGGCAAAAATTAGGGATAATGGCAAGTAACTATGTTCAAACAGAGGCAAGTCCCTCAGCAGCAGTTACAGCATCCATCGGAGGAAAACTCCAGTCAAGGTCATCTTCGACAGAAGCTCAGGATGTCCCGAATTCAAAGTTGGTAGAAGGATAGTGGTCGTCATGTTTCAACGTAGCCCTTTTCCCTGTAAATTACCATTTTCTAACTTTGTATATACTCTTTGGAATCACGCGTTTGGCTGATCTCCATCTTATTAATAAAATTTGAGCCCTTGTGCTTTTGTTTGTAATTCTTTACTTGTTTTAGCTTTACAGAACGACGTTGTTTAAACTTAATCAGCGATTCTTGAAATAAAACAAAAATGAATTTACTTGTTAAAACTTTTTCTGCTTTTAAATTAAAGATGACATTTCTTTTGACTGTTGAACATCAGAAGAACATCGATCGCTTCTCCCGAAGTAAGCGGACTTCAAAGTGCAGAATCAAAGTACTCCTTCTAAGCCAGTATGCCTAAATGAAGGGATCAACTGTGTCAGAAACCTTGTTTCGTCTGACACGCCTCGACCGAGTTCTCATCTCCTAAGCCCGATCAACATAGCTCCCAACGGGACTATCTCTCCTAAGCAAGGTGGAATTGCTATTTTGAATCAACGGTACTTCTTCGGCCCGCGATGGCCGAGTATCCAATTGTGTTCATCCATTAGTCTGTATGTCGCGTCTGTTTTGTCAGCATATACATACATACATCATGCATTTTTTATTTGCGTTCGCATTTCATATTGCATCACTATCACTCTAGTCGGTCTTGTCCCCTAGTAATAACAGTTTTCTCAATCGAGTTTGTCAGCTCTTTCCTCGTCAGGAAACGTTGTGTCTGAATAATCTCGCCACCAGTGTATCGTTAGATCGGAGTCGGCACTCGACCACTTTGATAACTTGAACCTCTGAAAGATCAGAGAAATTTCAATAAACATCACTCTTCGCCATTGAAGATGATATCCTTGCTTTCCCGGATTAAGGAAAATCCACAGAGAAAGCATCGTAATCAGAGATTCGGCAGCACGCCAGTTTTGCTCCGAAAAACCACTGATGAGAAGGTCATTGGCACCTTAAAATTGGATCCCATCATATGGCATTTCTCCGGGAAGATCCCGAGAAAAGTATGATGTAACCCCAAACGAAAACAGTCTCTCAAGAGACTCGCTTTCTCCAGTAAAATCGACAAATGGCATCTCTCCAGGAAAATTCGGCGAGAAGTTTGAAGGAAAACCGCTACACATAGCGTCCCTTGTCAATAAAGTTTATTGGCAAAAGAAACTTAGACCAGTTCCTTGGTAGGAAACCAGGATCGAGGGGAAGTTTAAATCAGAAACTAAGACCAGTTCCTTGGTAGGAAACCAGGATCGAGGGGAAGTTTAAATCAGAAACTAAGACCAGTTCCTTGGTAGGAAACCAGGATCGAGGGGAAGTTCAAAAGAAACTAAGACCAGTTCCTTGGTAGGAAACCAGGATCGAGGGGAAGTTTAAATCAGAAACTAAGACCAGTTCCTTGGTAGGAAACCAAGAACGAGGGGAAGTTTACCTTTTCTAAGCATCATCGCTTAGCTAAAGAAGATGAATGCGTAAGCTACCATTCATAACCACCATCAAAATTTCGGATATTCCGATATTTAATCCTCTTGCACCCCGAATGCTCGAATACCTTCGTCATTCACACCTTCGGGTCCAAGAAGATTAAATAGGGGCATCTGTAATACCCCAAATTTTGACCACTTAGATTTCCCATCATTGTGAAAATCATCATCACAATATGGATGAACCATCATGCTTCACCAGTCTCCCCAAAGATGGGTGAGCATTCAATACAATCAAAATTAGGGTTTCAAGCCCTCTCTTAGTGCTTAGACAAAGGATCAATCAAGAAATGACATGATCTTCAACTTGTCTAATCTCTCAAACATCCACAATGGATCAAAAAGGACTCCCACTTCAAGGATTAAGCACAAGGCTGCTCCCTTCTAGGTGGATCAAGTCTCAAGATCGACAGTATCACCAAATTAGGGTTTTGGTCGACCAGGGCCTCCAGATGGAAATTTTCATCTGGGCACAAGGAAATGATCCAAAACATAACCTAATATGCTTCATGGAACCTCATGAACCCATGCATCAAGTCAAGTTTGCCTCAGGGGATGCATTCATCAAAAATCAGGAATTAGGGTTTCTTGACCTAATTCACCCCTAAGTTGAATTTTGGGACAAACCATGAGCCAAGACCTCAAGAGATGATTTGAGGGTCTCTAATATACCATATTGATCCATTTGGAACAATGGATTGATCCAAGAAGCTTGAGCAACAAGTCTCATTTTCATCTGCACCACAATTAGGGTTTTCAGGGAAAAGTCAACTGTAACTTTGACTTTTGACCAGGACATGCTCCCAAACCCTAATACATGATTGAATATACCCTATGACACCCATGGAACATGTCCATCAAGTTTGATTTAGGTCAAGGACATGATTTCCTGAAGAATTGCACAGTTTGGAATTCATCTAATAAAAAGTCAACTATGCACAAAAGTCAACTTTGACTTTTTGAGATTTTTCACCAAAATGGATTTTTAACCCTAAAATGATGTTAATGTATGATTTGAATCATCATTCATCAAGAAAAATCAAGAAAAGTGAGATAACTTGTAAAAGGGGTAACCATAAAACTTAGAAAATTTTCTAAGTTAAAAACAAAGTGGCAAAGGTACCAACTTTGGAGGACCATAACTCCTAAACCACAAGGCCATTTTTTCTCATCCAAAGATGGATTTGTAGCCCTCATTATCACCTACAAAAACTTCAACTACAAGTCATTCCAATTCATTAAGGATTTTGAGTTATGGAGTGATCAAAGTGGCTGAAAAGTGAAAATGTCACTTTTTCCAACACTTAGTGAAATTTTCACTAAGTCAGATTCTGCCTCACTTTTTGCCAAATGTAGGGGGATTTTTCACTTGGAATCAAAAGAGATCAAGACCAAACTTGTTCAAACAGTTGTTGTATCATGTAAGAGCTTTCCAAAATGGCCAAGAACATTGCCAAATTCAACCTACACCATGAGATACAACATTGCCAAGTTGCCTTGCTAAAATCTGTCAAAGCAAGACAGAATTTGCAACTTTGGTCGATTTGCCAAAATCAGCCAAATTCAATTGCTCCAATCCACTTGGACACCTCAGAGGATTGAATCTAAAGGGGACAATCACTGAGCCAAGCCTCCAAAGTCCATGGAACAAGAAATAGCATGTTGAACCTAGAATGGCCAAAATAGGGACAAGACTTCAAATTTGGAATGAGGCATTCTATGGAACCATCAAGGTGGCATGGACTGAGCCATTCTCATCTAAAATCAGTCAAGACTTATCCAAGACCAAGGGGACCAAAGCTCTGTGCCCTAACCTCTAGTCAATGGCTAGAGGAGACTTGGATTTTCATTTGCCAACATTGGCCAAACCTACTTACCAGCTGCCATGCACTATTCCTTGCAAAACAAACTTGCTCTACTATAAATAGAGCTCAATTATGGTCAGTTTAAGTACACCAAAGCCATCTAACAGATGCTTTCCTCAAAATCTCTTTCTCTTGGCAAAAATGCCTTTCTTAGCAAGGTAGCTATCGAGTTTTGAGTTTGAGAGCAATTCTGCATAAACCAATCACTCACACACCTCACATACATCACATATGAGCTGATTAAATACTCACATAACATCTGGAGCATCAAAATCTCAAAATCACTTGCCATCCACACAAGTTTGAAGTGAAGTTGCAGCTGAGATGCCATAAACTGATCCAGTCCATTTCAATTCAATCCAAGTGTTCAAACACACTCCATATGGTGTAGGGAAGCTGTCCAGATCATCACAACTTGTCTGTAACACCTCCAACTCAAAATCACATCTGCTCTTGCTGTCACGACTTGGAGGTAAGCCTAAACTTGGGCATCTCTCAATCTATGCATATTTCCTCGCACAATAATTTGGCCATATGTTCATAATCATGCATGGAATGTTTTCCCTCAATTAATTGCATTGTTTGAATCGTGTATCAAAAATCCTAGCCTTCATGCAAAAATTAGGGTTCTTGAGGTCACTTCGTGATTTCTTGTTGTATGTTTAATTTAAATGAAATTAAAGTACATAGACATGATCGTGAGGTTGAGACGAGCATAATGATATGTGGATTGCATGATATGATTAAGTATTCATGGAGATTGGATAGAAAATGCAAATCTGAGAAACCAAGAACACGCGCGTGTTCTTCAGCCTGTTCTTGGCGCCTTTTTTCACAAATTCAAATATTTGAATTTTGTGATTTTGTTTAATTGATTCAAAAATTAATTTCTCTCTGAGTTTTAATGATTTTGAGTTGATTCTTTTTTTAATAATTCACAAAAATGTTAAAATATTTTATTTTCACAAAAAAATCCCAAAAATATTATTTATTTCATATAATTGATATTTTCGCAAAGAATTAATATTTTAATTATTTTTGACATTTTAAATATTTTTTTCTACATTGATTTTGCAACTTTTAATGCTTTCTAATTATTTTGTAGGTCAATACTTAATTTTTGAAGCATTAATCCAAGATCACAATTTGTTTTCCATGTGTTAAACAATTTTTGATCATTTTAATTGAATTTTTATTCAATTAAATACATTTTGAAAACAAATTAGGGTTTTGGATTAATTCAACCTTCATAAATCATTTTCAAACCTTTTTGGGCCTCTTGAGAGAGTGTAAGACCCATCCCCCCTTGTACAAAAACTTTTTGGGCCTCATCCATTGTATAAGTCCCTCTGTACAAGTAAACGGCGCGATCGTCGCCCGTTTTAAAAATAAAAAATCATCTGGGCCTCTCCTTGAGCTATAAGACCCATTCAAAACACTTTGGGCCTCTATTAGAGTGTAAGACCCAATCCCCCTTTTAACCAAAACAATTTTGGGCCTCACTTATTGTATAAGTCCCTCCGCGTTAAAAGAAAACCTCGGCGCGACCGCCATTTTTAAACGAAAAATCATTTGGGCCTACCCTCGTGTTATAAGCCCCACTCTTTTTCTTTAAACCTTTTTGGGCCTCTTGAGAGAGTGTAAGACCCAACCCTTTGTACAGAAAACCATTTTGGGCCCCAGTAACTTGTATAAGTCCCTTTGTACAAATTCAACAGTGCGCTCACTGATAAAACCCTGGGCCTCTCCTTGAGCTGTAAGCCCCAAATCTTTCTTTTTCAAAGCACTTTCTCCTTTGATTTTGAATATATTGTTGTTTTCAATCTTTCTTTGTTGAACAACTAACCAAACAGCATGGAAGCACTACAACCGAGTAAGTGGTTATCGCTTTCATATTATAAACTGCATTGTGGGGCTGCTCACTGTAAGTCTCCTTTCATAAACTCATATCTACTGTGTAATAATAGTATAGATATTTCGAGTTTCCCCGGCTACTACGTCTAGAACTAGGTGACGCCGTTTCACTTATTCGTAGAAATAGACGCCTAGATCCCCAATAGGAGCACCAGATACAGTCTTCTCTTCGGCTGTCCTCCTTAGGAATCGTCAAGAAGCTCTACTCCCCAAGATGAATGTATTCTCCGTGAATGGCATCTTTGAGTTTCTTCCCAATTCTCGAACTTTCCTGACTTGATCTATTCCTTGTGGATAGCTTGCCTTGAATGTCTCGGGGTTTGGGTACCCACTACGGTCATAATCTTGGACCTTAACTAAGGAACCCTCTTTAAAATCTAGAAGTCGCTGGATAGTAAACCTCGCACGTTTACCAGTGGTTTTTATCTTTAAAAGAGTTATCTCTCCCAATGGAAAGGAGATGATAGACCCACGGGTTTCTTAAAAGCATCGGCCTCCTCTTGGGCATTATTCAAGGACCCTACGGCTTCTTAGAAGTATTCACAGCCTCCTCTTAGGCTTCGTATAATGATCCCTTCCTCCGGGAATGATAGCCTCCTCTTGGGCTTAGTACAAGGACCCGTCGGCTTCTTAAAAGTTTCCAGCCTCCTCTTGGGCTTCGTACAAATTGTCCCGACGACCTCCTAGAGGTATAGGAACAGAACCTAGTCATCCTCATAGAGCAGTCCTTTCATAGAGTCTACTACTGTTTCTCAAAGCATAGTACAAAGATAAAACTCTAGACACGGACAGTCTAACTTCCTTGAGTCTCAAAGACATTCTCAAGTACCCTTCGTTAAATAGGAAGGAAACCCGCAGACTCGGACAGTCTCAATACCCTTTGGATTTCCTGTTTCCTCAAAGAAAAGGAAATATCCCTGATCCTCGAATCAAAATCCCTGAGGGCCAACATTACTCATATAAGAACTGATTTTCTCTTTTAAAATCAGTATATTGGATCTGTCACTCAACTGAAACAAACCTTTAGCCTCCATCTCGGGCTTCGTACGAGATACAAAAACACTCTCTTGTTGAGTCAAACTTTTAGCCTCTATCTCGGGCTTCGTACGAGACACAAAGACTCCCTCGTAGAGTCAAACAAACAATAGCCTCTATCTCAGGCTTCGTACGAGACACAAAGATTCCATCGTCGAGTCAAAACCTTTTAGCCTCTCTCTCGGGCTTTGTACGAGACACAAAATAGCCTCCTCTTAGGCTTTGTATAATGATTTTCCTAGCGGAAATTAGCCTCCTCTTAGGCTTTGTATAAGAAAACCACTGGTTAATCCAATTAACCTTTTAGCATCAAAGCTGTGCCTCGTTCACAGTATACAAACATCAACAACTCCTTCCCCTTCATCTAATCGCTGTAAGCGGTAAGCCTCTGGATCATCTACATCCATGCCACTGTCCCTCTTTTAGCATGAGAAGTTCCTAAGGAAAGATGGCATTGCTCTACACTGAGTTAAAGTCTTCTCCTTCAGGTTAAAACCCTTTCTTCGGAAATTATGGCATTGCTCGGATCCACGTATCCCAGTTAAAGTAATTCTCCTTCTCCCCTCTTTAGAGATGACAAATTCTCTCTAAAGTCGAGGTCTTTCAGCTTCACGTCTTGGGCTTTGAATAAGACACAAATAGACCTTTCAGCTTCACATCTTGGGCTTTGAACAAGATACAAATCACCTTTCGCTTCACGTCTTGGGCTTTGAACAAGACACCAAAAACACCCATTTCCTCCCATAGAATAGGAGGAACTACGAACGCTCTGATTTCCCTGTTTCGGTAAACGGGAATACGTAGGCATAAGATTGAAAGAAAAAGATCTTAGCGAGCGTAATCAACAAAAAACCCAAATCCCATATCTCCGTCAATCAAAAGCAGTAATTCAAAACATCAGTCCTAACATCCTAATCCTTGTTCCCCGCTAGAAAGTCCTAAAAAGAAAGAAAACCGGTATTGGCGAAATACGAATAACCAGTACAAAGGCCCCCCCCACATTGATAGCATCCGTAACCTAACAGACCACTGTTTAAACTCAGTATGCAAGCAGGGTTAATTGGAGACATCTATTTCCCTTCCTTATTCAGCTCACAATAGGATAAAAAATGAATCGACCTATAGTTAAAGCTCAAACCGCAGAGAGCGACCAGCGCTTAAGAACCGCGTCCAAAATCGCTCGCTACAGTAGGAGCGGACGAGAAAAGGGGATGCCTTGGTACGATTATTGATTAGCGAGATTCTTGAGTTAACAGGCTCAGGACGTACTTTGGTACTAGTGTGAGTTAACAGGCTCACGGGTGTGGATACATATATAGTGTGTGTACTCAAAGTCACTTCCCTTCCCTTTGACTTTAGTTAGGTTTATTAGAACCTTGTAAAGCCGAGAGGACTTTAAGATAGGGAACTCACTGAGATTTGATGTATCTCACCCCACTGTTGTTGTTTACATCACAGGTACTGCAGGTTCCGCGAAGGGTAAGGATAAGGTTGTGTGATTATCCTTACTTATCTGATGGCTTTGCTTCCGTTGCGGAGTTTTTGAGATCATTAGTGATCTAGTTCTTAGTTTTATCTTTTGAACATCTTGTATATATAACATGCCAAAGTTGTTGTAGTAGATTTTTGGGCATTTATATGTATACTGTGTTACTAGGAACTTGTGTATTTCAGTACCAAACGTATTATTCATGTATGATATATGCTTTGGTGTATGTATTTATATATGGGCTTTACAGTTGGTATCAGAGCAGGTCGTATCCTCGACCTAGCCATGAAATAGTATAAGTATTTTCTTTCCGTTTCATATGCGGCGTGTCGCCATTGGTCTTGTGTGTTATATTTATGGTATTGAGTCTGATCAACTTAATCCTATCTGTATGAAATTCAGGAACATGTCGGACAGGCGCAGAAACAACCGTGGTAGACCGAGAACCACTCCAGCAGGGACTAATCCGCCAGGTGACGAGGGGAATGCCCCTTTATACCAATTTATGCAACAAATGCAGCAACAACAAAATCAGTTTGTGCAACAAATGGTTCAGCAGATGGCAGGTGGTCTACATCCTCCAGTGGTTGTTCCTGAAGTTGCAGGAGGAAACTTTAGGGATTTCATTCGTATGAATCCTCCGGAATTTCAGGGAGGGTTAGATCCAGTAAAGGCTCATGAATGGATATCAGGTATGGAACGGATTTTCTTAATAGTTCAGTGCAGTGAGGAAAACAAGGTGGTCTTCGCTTCTCACTTGTTGAAGGGTCCTGCCATGAGGTGGTGGGAGAGCGCTTCAGCCTTAATGACAATTCAAGAGGTACCAAAGGTATGGGAGCAGTTTAAAGTGACTTTTATGGAGAAATATTTCCCAAGTTCCTTGAGGTCTCAGAAGGAATTCGAGTTTAAAAAATTGAGACAAGGCAACTTGACTGTGGCTTCTTATGCGGAAAAATTTGAGACTATGGCCGCTTATTCTAGACAAGCCATGTATGCCCCTGATGAGAGGTGGAAGATTGATCAGTTTCTGTTTGGTTTAAGGGCTGAAATTTCACATAGGGTATCTCAGCGAGAATTCACTAACTATGCCGAATTGTTAAGGCAGTGTTATGTGGCGGAGCATAGTTTGAAGAAGGTACAAATAGAAGGAGATTTGAGTAGGATGAATCAAAGTGATCGAGGGAGACCGAATCAACAAGTTAGACCAAGGTAGCAATCATTCAAAGGGAAGCAAGTTCAGAGTTCTAGGACTAGTGTGCCTCCGGTATGCCGTACTTGTGGAAAGAATCATTATGGTAGGTGCTGTTTGGAGGGAATATGGTGTTATCAGTGTAATAAGGTGGGCTATGTATCAAGGGATTGTCCTCAGGGTAGAAATCAGACACAAGGGAGGAATACAGGCCGAGTGTATACCTTGGATGTGAGGAAAGCAAAGAATGATAACTCCTTGATTGCGGGTACGTGTTTCGTAAATGGACATCCTTGTTTTGTTTTATTTGATTGTGGGGCAACACATTCTTTTGTGTCCACGCGATGTGTGAAGCGACTTGGGTTGCAAGCCGTTCCTTTGTTTCCTTCTATGGTGGTTACTACTGCCATAGATGAGATTGTTGAAACACCGTTGATGTGTGAAAATTGTGTATTATCGGTGAATAAACGAGTTTTCCAGATTGATCTTATTTGTTTGCCACTCAAGAAAGTGGATGTTGTTCTGGGAATGGATTGGCTTTCTGCTAATTCGGTTTTTATCTGTTGTGAGGAGAAGTTAATTATTATCCCATCTACCGAGGCCACTCCGGAGGATGTGTTAACTACTATTTTAGAAGGTACGGTTGGAATGATTAATTTCTTGTTTGAGGAGGAAAAGTCTGTTCTTTTGATTCTTACTAAGGAGGAGGGTAGTAACCGTCAAGTTTTGAGTATTCCGGTGGTTTGTGACTTTCCGGAAGTTTTCCCCGAGGATATCACTTCTCTTGCTCCGGAGCGGGAAGTGGAATTCTCTATTGACCTGATACCGGGAACGACTCCAATATCCGTTTCTCCGTATCGGATGGCACCACTTGAATTAAGAGAATTAAAGGATCAATTGGAAGAGTTGTTGGCTAAGCATTTTGTTCGACCCAGTGTTTCGCCCTGGGGAGCTCCAGTGTTGTTGGTAAAGAAAAAGGATGGTGGGATGCGGTTATGTATTGATTACCGTCAGTTGAATAAGGTCACCATCAAGAACAAATACCCATTACCAAGGATAGACGACCTGTTAGATCAATTGAAAGGAGTCTGTGTGTTCTCGAAGATTGATTTACGGTCGGGTTATCATCAGATTCGTGTGAAGAGTTCAGATGTACCAAATACCGCGTTTAGAACCCGTTATGGTCATTATGAATTTTTGGTGATGCCTTTCGGTGTGACGAATGCTCCGACAGTTTTCATGGATTATATGAATCGAATATTCCAACCTTACTTGGACTAATTTGTGGTGATTTTCATTGATGACATTCTTATTTATTCTCGTGAACCTCAAGAGCACGGAGAACACCTAAGAATTGTTTTATCCATCTTACAAGAGAAGCAACTTTTTTCTAAGTTAAGTAAGTGTGAGTTTTGGATGTCTGAGGTTAATTTTCTTGGTCATGTCATATCCCAGGGAGGTGTAGCGGTCGATCCATCAAAAGTTGAAGCAGTGGTTAATTGGGAGAGACTGAAGAATGCTTATGAAGTTAGAAGTTTCTTGGGATTGGCAGGGTATTACAGAAGGTTTATCAAGGGATTTTCGCAACTGGCTTTACCATTGACAAGACTTACTCGGAAGGATTATTCGTATGAGTGGGACTCGGCTTGTGAAAGAAGTTTTAGGAGTTTGAAGGAGAGATTTACGACCGCTCCTGTTTTGGTTATTCCTGATTCGAGCAAGTCGTATAAGGTATATTGTGATGCATCGAAGAAGGGATTAGGCGGTGTGTTAATGCAAGAGGGACATGTAGTGGCTTATGCTTCACGACAGTTGAAAGTCCATGAAGAGAATTACCCAACGCATGATTTAGAATTGGCGGCAGTTGTATTTACTTTGAAAGTGTGGCGTCACTACTTGTATGGTGTACGTTTTGAGATGTTTAGCGACCACAAGAGCTTAAAGTACTTATTTGATCAGAAAGAGTTGAACATGCGTCAGAGGAGGTGGATGGAATATTTGAAGGATTATGACTTGGAGTTAAAATACCCTGTAAAATTCTGAACGCTTTGGATAATATTATTATGATCAACTGGGTTCTGGTGTACTCTGAGCAATTATTGGATAAAATAATTAGAGTAAACTGGCGAACTCGGACTGATTAGATTAATATTATTTAGCTTGGAATCTTATTAATTGGTGCAATTGGGACAATTTGGACAATTAGTAGTATTACCAATTAATGTTTTCTATATCTATTTTCCTTTTCCTTTATTTGAAAAAGTTAGTAACTTGGAGAGAGAATTGGAGGATAAGGAAAAAGGAAGGAAAAGGAAGGAAAAGAAGAGGAAAATTTCTCAAGAGCTCAAGGACTAGGATCTTCAACCTATCTCCAATCTTTTCATCTCAGCTTCATCGTCCTCATCTTGTAATCCAGGTGGGTTCTAGTTAGATGCTTTAGAGTAGAGTTTTTTGAGTTTAGAGATAGTTTTGATGTTGTGAGAAATGAGAAATGTTGCACTAAAATCATGTTGTAATGTTCCTTATGATTGATACATGTTAAATATGTGTTGTTGTGTATCCAATTGGTATTTTCTGGTGTTTAGAAGTGAATTGGAAGGGAAAATTGAGCATTTTCGCAGAACCCATTATGCAGGAAAAATTCTGGTTTTCACGCTGCCCATACGCGTATCACCCAAGGCAATACGCGTATTGGTTAAGGCAATACGCGTATGGCCATGAAGAAATGTGGACAATACGTGTATGGGGTTCCATTTTCTCGGCCATCTGCCGATTTACGTATTGGTACGCGTACGGTTTTGGGCAATACGCGTATGAGGTAGGGTAGTACGCGTATTGGAGTTTTAAATGGAATTTTTAAGGGAAAACAACCTCTGCCCATACGCGTATCACTTTGGGCAGTACGCGTATGGCTGGGCGAGTCAGCCGGGCAATACGCGTATGGCACAAGGCAATACGCGTACGGCAGTGAGAGTGTAGAATTGTGTTTTCGCGATACCATTTCTTGTTATTTTCCATAACTCGTGTTCCGATTATCCGTTTTTAACATTCTTGATATCGTTGGAAAGCTAACAAAATGTACTTTCTTATTAAAATGGTTTTAAAATTGTTGGCCGATTTAATTATGTCGGGATTTTTGGAATAGTGTCATTTTGTCGACTTTTATCGTTTAATGGTGGGTTATTGTTGTTGAATATGTATGCATGTTAAAATACAAAATAGGTAGAGTGAGGACTATTACCGTAAATATTATCGGAAAGTGTGAAATGACATAGTGACAACGCTCGCGCATGAGAGGCCGAGGCGTGTGTCTAGTAATCATAACCAGTTTATCTTACGGTGTAGTTTCATGAGACTCGAGCACCTCCTCTGAAACGTATGCACAATTACTTGGCAGGTTTGATTCCCGCGTGTAGTACAAATGGAACCTATATGGTAAAGAGACTTGTGATGGTTAACAGGCCATGAGAAGTGACGGTTCACGGCTAACAGGCCGATGATCCCGAATCCATTTCGTATGCCAAGTAACTACAAGGATCCATGACTCGGGTCGTCTTCTAGACGTAGGAGCGGATGGGAAAAGGGGATGCCTTGGTACGGTTATTGATTAGCGAGATTCTTGAGTTAACAGGCTCAGGACGTACTTTGGTACTAGTGTGAGTTAACAGGCTCACGGGTGTGGATACATATATAGTGTGTGTACTCAAAGTCACTTCCCTTCCCTTTGACTTGAGTTAGGTTTATTAGAACCTTGTAAAGTCGAGAGGACTTTAAGATAGGGAACTCACTGAGATTTGATGTATCTCACCCCACTGTTGTTGTTTACATCACAGGTACTGCAGGTTCCACGAAGGGTAAGGATAAGGCTGTGTGATTATCCTTACTTATCTGATGGTTTTGCTTCCGTTGTGGAGTTTTTAAGATCAATAGTGATCTAGTTCTTAGTTTTATCTTTTGAACATCTTGTATATATAACATGCCAAAGTTGTTGTAGTAGTTTTTTGGGCATTTATATGTATACTGTGTTACTAGGAACTTGTGTATTTCAGTACCAAACGTATTATTCATGTATGATATATGCTTTGATGTATGTATTTATATATGGGCTTTACAATATATATATATATATATATATATATATATATATATATATATATATATATATATATATATATATGGAGAGAGAATTGTGTAAGTGTTTTTTTATTCAATTTAATTTTTTCTTCTGCAAAACAACAGCTAAATACATTCAATCTAATCACCTTTATTTAGATAAATTTTTAACATTGTCCTAGAAATATCTACAAGACACAATTTGTTTGGATATATGTTAAAAAAAATCATATCATGAACTATTAAGAAAACTTTTCTAAAAAATATGATAATGGATACTTTAGAAAGAGATTAATTGAAATACACTATCAGTGTAAAACTACTTTACACTGTCATCCAATTAAAATTAGTTATTTGGAAACAGATTTATGAAATTAAAAATAAAAAAAATAAATTATAAATAAATCATTTTAATAACTCCTTTTTCCATATTTCTCTCTTCTCATGTGTCAAAATAACTAATTCTAATTGGATGATAGTGTAAAATAGCTTTACACTGACAGTGTATTCCAATTAATGACTTTTGAAAATGTAAATTAATTGTTGGTAATTGCGAAAAGTAAATATAATTTAATTAGCGTGTATAATAGTAGATTGAATATTTATGTTTCACACAAAATGATATATGCATTATTTAGCATGGTATGTCTAATATTGTATCGATAAAATGGTAGCTTTTTTATAATATTATTATAAATAATTAAATTATAATATTTGTTTTAAATTAAAATAAACTTTTGTTAATAGTCAAAAATTGAAAGGATTTATATTTAAATTTATTTCTAAAGATACATATACTGAAAGAAGAAAACACCTTTTTAGATTCATTGAATAAAAGATGTATCTGGACATTATTATATATCATATACATCAATTATTAATGAATCTAAAATATTTTTTGTTGCTTATAATAGTGATCAGAGGGTATATATATATATATATATATATATATATATATATATATATATATATATATATATATATATATATATATATATATATATATATATATATATATATATATATATATATATATATATATATATATATATATATATATATAAACATATTATATAATATAATCCAAAAGGGTAAAGCATCTCCAATTGATATTTTATCGTCTAACACCGAAGGATCGATTATTAGAGTTACAATAAAATACTCTCTTGAACCAAAATAATTGATCTGTCACTTTATTAAATAATTGATCTCTTCAGAGTGCATTAGTTGCTCTATTGATCCCAAATGTCAATACTTAAAGTACTTAGAAGATTCTATAGATATAATGAACCAAAGATAGAGCACACATAAGCTCATATGATATTCAATTGAGCGTTTAAAAAATATGAGGTATTACAGATATATATATATATATATATATATATATATATATATATATATACCCTTCGGTCACTATTATAAGCAAAAAAATATTTTTAGATTCATTGAATAAATGATGTATCTGAACATTTTTATATATCTGATACATCAATTATTCAATAAATCTAAAATGTTTTTTATTGCTTCCAATAGTGACCAGAGAATATATATATATATATATATATATATATATATATATATATATATATATATATATATATATATATATATATATATATATATATAATTGTTCAACATTTAAAGTTTTTTAATGAAAAGTTTACTTATATGCACTGTATATTTGTTTCCCTCATTATATTTGTTATTGAAATTTGTAAGTTTGTAAATTTAGAAATTGATAACTTTTTAAACATAATTTCTAAAAGAAAGGTACTGTTTAAGAATATAGAAAAGGATATAATAATTTATTTTCAACCCGAAGAATATATTCTTTGATAGAGTGGATAACATGTACATTAAATATTACTTGTTTCACATAAATAATAAGGATACTTTTTAAAAACTTTTACTTATTGTAAAATATTCAAAATATAATATTTTTTGAAAAAGATTTAACATATAAATTTACCTAAATAATCTTTTATTCTTTCCTTAAATTAAAAATTTCAAAAAATAAATAAATACTTAATATAAATATCATTATTTGAAAAAGGATATAATTTTTTATTTTCAAACCAAAAATATATATTATTTGATAGAGTAGATAACTGTATATTGAATATGCATTGTTTCACATGAATAATATAGGTACTATTCACACACACACACACATATATATATATATATATATATATATATATATATATAACTAGTTATAAAAGGCTACATTATTTTATTTTCAAACCAAAATATATATTATTTGGTATAGTAGATAATTGTTAATTGAACAAGCATTGTTCACATAAAAAATATAGGAAATATTTTTAAAAGAATATCTATTATAAAATATTTAACTTATATCTTTTTTTAAATGAATATTTAACATATAAATTTTAATTAATATTTTATTCTTATCTTTAATTAAATACTTAAAAAAATATAAAACTTAATATAAATATCATTATTTGTAAAAGGGTGTTATATTTTATTTTCAAACCAAAAAAAATATATTATTTGATAGAGTAAATAATTTTACATTGAATATACCTCATTTCACATAAATTGTATAGAAACTATATAAAACATATATAAATATTTAGAAAAGGATATGATACTTTATTTTCTAACCAAAAGTATATATATTATTTTATAAAGTAGATAATTGTTCATTGAATATGCCTTGTTTCACAAAAATACTATAGGTACTATTCAAAAATAAATCTACCTATTTTTAAATTATTTAACATATAATATTTGTTTCAAATGAAGATATTACATATAAAGTTTACCTAATCAATCTTTTATTTTTTTATTGAACTAAAAAAATCTAAAACTTAATAAAATAAAGTACAAACAGTTGGTCAATTTTATTTATAAATAAGAATGGATAGAAGGAACTAGTGCATTGTCAAAACTTGTTTTCTTTTAATTTCAAGTTTTTCATACAATCTATTGAGAATTAGATGTTAAATCAAAGTAATTTTCTTTCTTTATTTTATATTTTTTCATTGAATTTCTTCAAATCAATAAAATAGTCTAATTGAAATTATGTAATCTTTAAATTTGGTTGTGGCTAATGGGGGTGCAGGTTTAATTCTTTTTAAACCAATGATGGAAATTAAGATCCGTAATTATGCTAAGTTTTTGTTTGAAATCAATTTTTAAATAAACTCAGTTTTTTAATCAATGCTTAAATTTATTGAAGTGAGTTGAATTTTTAATATATTTTCTACATCTTTTTAACTTAAATTTTTATGGACTTGAAATCTTTCTTTTGTTTGTAATAAAATTAAGAATTAGGAATCTTTTAACGTATATTTTTTCTTGAATCTGCAATTGTAAAATTGGTGTGCCTCCTCTCTGAACTCCATTTTCACCATATTTGTTTAGATCTTCTAATTCAAATTTTAAAATTTGAAACTAAAATTTTCTAATTTCTTAAAACATTGTGAAAAAAGTTAATTTTAAGGATTTCACAATTGTGTTTCTCAGGAACTTTTCAGTTCGTAATCATGTTGCAGCTACAACAATAAGCATCACCGCATCATCAATAACCACAATCACATAGCCAACAACCGCATCTTTAACAAGTAGAACAATTTAATCTCACCGTTTGATTTTTACCTTTGTTATTTATTTTAAAGTTGTCATTTGTATTTTGTTTAAAAATTGACTTATATGATGTAGTTTAAACATAGGTGCTCAACTCCTTATCTTAAAGATAAAGTAATTGAATATACTAATCACCAAATTTGGTTTATAGAACTTATATTGAAATAAACCTTATGATATATAAAAAAATAATACGTGTTTTATTTTATAATTACTCTTTTAAATTATTGATATAATATATAAAATTTATGATCACTAATCGTTAGTTTTTTTTTAAATCAAATCTCAAATTAATTTATTAATAAATTAATGCTCAAATTTGTTCAAAAATATTGAATCTTTAGTACATTTTCTATATATTGTTAATTTTCTTTATTGTGGACTTAGAATCTTTCTTTATTTTATAAAAAAATTTAAAAGAACATCTTGTTATGGTTGTAGAATATGTGCATTTGAAAAGTACTAAGAAATATATTAATTAGTAATTATGATTTTAAATTGCGTTCTATATTAATAATTATGATCGTAATATTGTTGATGCGCTAATATTCATATATCAATGGTCTATTTCAGGCACTTTTACATTAGTATACATACTACAACAACAACATTATGCGTTGCAGCAACTCCCAATGAATGCAATCGTAATTTAATTATATTGTATGTTTTTTTTAATATCACTTTTTCTTTATATTCTATTTTATTTTTGAATTTATTTTTACGATTTGTTTTCAACAAAGATTCTTAGCTCCTGAAATTTTAGAAGGAGTATCAAAATGCATTATTTGTAATGTTTTTAGAAAATTATTGCCAACACAATTAATAAGTCAATAACAATATTTGAGTTGAATTTGAAAAGTTTTGCAAGTTTTAAAATAAATGTAATGTTACACGTATAGTGTCTAAAAGTCTGTATTGCACTTTATTTTTTTCGAATTTTATTTTCACATATTATTCACATGCATTAAAAGTGAATTCATTTTTTAAAAACATTTTACCCATTCTGTTTCGCTCTTGTTTAATTTTTTATACTCTTGTTTTCAAAATTATTTTCCACTTGTTTCACAATAAATCCTTATTCATGAATTCTTTGGTTCTCATCTTCTATGATTTTCTATTCTTTTGAGCTAAAAACTAGGTTATTGGATTATCATGTGGTGGAGCCATTAGAGCTTTTGTTCAATGAAGATCACAGACGAATTATCTCCAGTTAGGACATTCACATTCCAAAATTCGAGAATCTTCCATTGACAAAAAATTTCTCAACTGCCATTCGAGCTAGTGTTCTCCAAAAGTGGATATTTGGTGAAGGACTATTCTGATAAAATTTCACCTTCTATTTCTAGATGATTGACTTTGGTTCTCAGCTATGATAATTTCCTCAAAGGTAAGTTACTTTGTTAGTTATTTAACCATGATATTTGTATTGTACTTGCTTGCTTTATGAAATATCTTGTTTAGATTCTAAGGGAAGATCATATTATTTAAGAGCTAACACAACGACTTTCACAAGGTCATGGAGGAGGCAATGTTGGTAAACAAAGACATTATGGACCAACATTTTAGAGATGGGAAAATTATGGAGGGACACAGTTTTTGTGTTTGTTAAGAATATATTTTGCGAAAAGAAAGTGATTGAAATTTTATTTCCATTTTATCTTGCACATGATTATGATTTACGTTATTCAATCATGCAAATGATCATTATCATTGTTAGTCAAAATCATGTGCAACATAAAGTGTAAAAAAATTTAAATCACATAGTATTGACAAAAATATTCATTATCCACGCATGAACTCTCACCATCCACAATTTGCTCAGCTATAAAATGTGGGTTCAGAAAGTCTTTGTTCGCCAACATTGCCTCCTCCATTGCCTTGTGAAAGTCGTTGTGTTAGCTCTTTAATAATACGGGTTTCCCTTAGAATCTAAACAAGACATTTCATAATGCCAGGAAGTCCAAGACAAATTTTTTGGTAAATAACTAACAATGCAACTTACATTGAGGAACTTACCCTAACTTTGAACCAAATTCGTTCGTCTTCAAGTTGAAGGTTAAATGTCATCGGAGTATTTCAACCATCATCCACTAAAGGAAGCAACTCTAATGGTGGTATTCAAAACAAATTTCAAAACGGGATTGTTGTCGAAATGTGAATGTCCCGATCAAGTACTCTTCGCCCATGATCTTGACTGAACAAAACTCTGAAAGCTCCACCATATGATAATTCAATGATCTATACAAAATAGGAACCGACTGTGCTTGGTGATAGTAACTTAATATTTGTTCTTGTTTCATGTTTTTATTTTCTCGATGCTTAAATTTTACTTGCTCTTAGTACTCAACCGTTATCTTGAATTGTAACATAATACATTTTCGTATCTAACAATGTGCCCGACATCTTGAAGATGCTCGAAAGAAATTGAAGTCCCAAATGTAAAGTTTTCATTCAAGCTTCATTTGTTTTTGTCATAACATCATCTGATTTGCCAGCAACAACGTCAAATTCAACCACAAACTTCTGCATTGAAAATAAGCATTGAACCTTGTGAAGTCATAAGTGGATTTCATAGGGAACCTCAAGAAAATGGTTTCAACTCCTCTATTCATGACTTCTCCATCCTCAAAAAGTTTAAAGTTAACTTGAATCCTCCAAAGGCTCCTAAAATCAATGTGGTGTTATGGCTCCCTCAAACTCGTGGTTGGGTCAAGTGCAATACCGATGACTACTTTTCTAATATCTTGGCACCTTATAGGAATAATTTACATATCAAAATGGTGATTTTATATATGGTTTTGCTGAATTGGTTAATGGTTCTTCATCCCTTCAAGGGGAGCTTATGGTGTCATAAGAGCTATTGATATAGCCAATCGTTTTGGTTGGAACAAGCTCTGGTTAGAAACAGGTTTGATATTGGTGTTGCTTGCATTGCAAGAATCGAAGGTGGTGCCTTCAAATGTTATACCTAAATGGCTCAATAATATAGTTATAATTAGATCCATGTCTTTCTTCATCCCTCACATTTTCTAGAAGGGAAATCAATGCGAGGATAACCTAGCTTCTATGGCCTTTTCTAGTCCCACTCCTCTTGTTTGGATTAGACATCTTCACTTTCTTAGGGTTCAACTTACTCCAAAACTAAGTTTCTATACCTTACTACAAATCATAACCTTTAAGTTAGATTTAATTGAATGGTTAGTTAAGCAAAAATATTAATTTAACCATTAAATGAAAATTTATTTTAAAGGCTATGAATTTGAGTAAGATAAAAAAACTTACTCTTTGAGTAAGTTGAATCCCACTCATTTAGAGTGGTATTCAACTTACTCTAAATGTAAGTTTTTTTTAACTTACCTCAAATCATAACATTTATATTAGATTTAATTGAATGGTTAGTTAAGTAAAAATATTAATTCAATCATTAGTATAAATTCAATTTAAAGGCTATAATTTGGAATAAGATAAAAAACTTACTCTTCAAGTAAGTTGAATCCCACTCATATATATATATATATATATATATAGAGAGAGAGAGAGAGAGAGAGAGAGAGAATTGTGTAAGTGTTTTTTTTTTCAATTTAATTTTTTCTTCTGCAAAACGACTTCTAAATGCATTCAATCTAATCACCTTTATTTAGATAAATTTTTAACATAGTTCTAGAAATATCTACAAGACACAATTTGTTTGGATATATGTTAAAAAAATATCATATCATGAACTAATAAGAAAACTTTTCTAAAAAATATGATAATTGATATTTTGGAAAGAGATTAATTGAAATACACTGTCCATGTAAAACTACTTTACTGTAACACCCATATATAATATCATACATCAAGCATCCATATCATACATGAATTCAAGTTCTGGTACTGAAATACCATAAGTTCCTAGTTAACACATTATACATATACATGCCCAAAACCCTACAAAAGAAAACTTTGGCATAATATATATACAAGATGTTCCAAAAGATAAAAACTAAGAACTAGATCGACAATAATCTCAAAAGAAAATCCACAACGGAAGCTAAGCCATCAAACAACTAGGGATAATCACACGGCTTTATCCTTACCCTTCGCGGAACCTGAAGTACCTGAAATATATCAATAACAGTGGGGTGAGATACATCAAATCTCAGTGAGTTCCCTATCTTATAGATTCTCTCGACTTTACAAGGTTCTATCTAATTCTAACTCAAGTCGGGGGAAAGGAACTAGACATTGAGCTCAAACATTTCTGACTAGAGAAACAATCGCACAAAACACAAAACAACAAAACTAGTTAAGGAATCTTCTCCCCGACCATCCCGCTCAAAGGGATTAAACACGGGTCACGGATCCTTAACGTAGATAACTTTCCCCGGCCATCCCGCACAAGGAGATTAAACACGGGTCACGGTTATCCACAAATAGTACTTCTCCCCAGCCATCCCGCTCAAAGAGATTAAACACGGGTCACGGTACCAACCACTAAGTAACTTCTCCCCAGCCATCCCGCACAAGGAGATTAAACACGGGTCACGATTACTTACTTAATAAATACTTCTCCCCAGCCATCCCGCTCAAAGAGATTAAACACGGGTCACGGTATTTATTAAGGGATAAACTACAAACCAGAGGAATTACGGTCCTCTACTAACAACTACTTAACAAAGACACTCTTCTAGTATCGATGTAAGCATTACCGCACAATTCTCTAAGTCATTCTAATTATACTAAGGTTTCCTCACTAACTCACAACTTGAAGCTTTTAAATTTTCAAAAGTTACTTTTCTCATAAATCACTTAATTCCGTTATTTCAAATAATCGAATAAATTCCATCTCACAAACAATATTTTCACTTTCCATAGCATAGAACACTTTCATAGCTTCACATCGATATGAAGAACGCTTAAATCGGACACCCGAGTCAAAAGATATGAAGTTTTGAAAATATTTTTGGAAAACGAACAGTGGTAACCGGTTACTCACCACAGGGTAATCGGTTACTTGAGAAACAGAGCCAAAATGAGAGTTAGAGGCACATTTGGGTAACCGGTTACTCACCACAGGGTAACCGGTTACTTGGTTCATTCTCTGCGCAAAACCCTAATTTTTCAAAGGGTAACCGGTTACTCTGGACGCAAAGGCAAAAATAATTGTTTTCTTGGACTCTTTTCCATTCCAAACTCAATCAAAACCATTTCAAACACACAACCAAGCATTAACAGATGATTATACATATATATCAGTCATATCACATTGTTGTACCCTAAATTTTTACCCTTAGATGTCATCTTCATTTGTGCATCTTAGGTCCAGCATATTGCACAGCTAACCCTTTTTATCAGTTTTTGTTTGCTTTATCTGTGAAGTAAGTCTTGTTCTTAGGAGATACAAGAAGTGATTAACTAGGGTTATGGGCAGAAGATGGGGATCAAGCGATTCTCTCAGATATTTCCATCACCCTCTCTTTGGCTTTTATTTTTCATCCTCAATTATCATTATCATTTTTAAACCAATATCAAATGACTATTCACTAATATTGTTCTAATATTTATTTTCTAAATCTATTTTTTTCTAAAAATCATTTATTGTTTTTTTTTCCAAATTCTATTTCATTAACCAATTTCTAATCATTTTTGTCTAAATTTATTTCCATTTAATTATGACAATTTTCCTAAAAAAACAAATTCACTTATATTGTTTTTTAAATTATTTCTTTCTAAAATAGACACTAAAATGGTCACTTATCATTAGTTATTTCTAACCTTGTCTTTTATAATGCAAAAAGAGATAATTAATTCAAGTTTATGGACCCACACGTTACCACAAAGAAAGAGAAAACAATGTTACTGGAGCCATGGGATCAAGGTGGTTGTACCGTAACATAGCTTGTTTCTTCTTTTCTAATCATGCTAAAGTTACAGCTCTCACCAAGTCCACCAACGGATCTATTGCATCAGCTTCCAATGTTCTCTTACCACCAAAACCGTGACAGCAAGCTAGCCAAGTACATATACTTTGTACTATGCAACAAACTCCAAAGGCCAATGACAAAGTCCATCGTGTATATGCTCAAATCAACACAACAGCCAATCAACACCTTCTCTTTTGTTGAGGGGGGGGGGAGACGATGGGTATCAGGTATCTGAACAAGGAAAACACAAATCTCTCTTTGTAGCTAAACAATCAACACAACAGCCATCAACAACACCTCATACACAATCAACCTTACACCAACACAACACAAATAATCAACAACAAGAAACACTACACTCCATAAAATATCACGCAAGACCTTAAGGATTCATGAGTTTTCATGTTGCATCAATATCATCTTAGCCACATCAGAACAACAAACCACACAGAAAATCTCACTCACTCGCATGAATATTACCTTTCACGTTGCACCAAAAAATAAACCGGGACAACTCAGCTCCCTCATAGCAACTTGGCAACAACAACTGCTCTGTACCCTTCATAATATTATCAACGGTTCAAACTACAACCTAAGGTCTCATCTTCTGCAGCAGTATTCGCAACCATCGCAGGTTCGCTTTCAAACGTTTATCTTCACGGCCACACATCGCAAGCAAAGTAATGTTTTATATTTACTGTGTGTAAGTTGTGTTATTGTGTTATGGTAGTTGTTATGCAAGCGTGTAAAGTGTGTGAACTTGATAAGCTGTTATGTTACTTATGTATATGTGTGTGTTTGTTTATGCTTATGTGCAAATAATGTGTCGTTTGCTTCATAATGGTATGTATAGGTTTTAAGTTAAATAACAAGATTACTACGTTTGGTTTCATCCTACCATATATGCGTGCTCTATAACGTTTGCCGATTCATGTGCAATCGGTCTGGTTGGCATCTTGTTTTTTTTCTTTGCTCATAAGTTGATACATCCTTCCATGCTTTTTTTGTTTGCTGTTCACTTTTTCATCTCTTGATCTCATGAAGTTCTTTGAGCTGCTATCACCTGTCCCTTTTCCATCGTGTGTGAGTTTTTTATGTCGAATCTCGTTACTGTTATGAGGAATAAGGAGAAGAAGAGGCGTAGTTTCTTGTCCTCATAGCCATTAAGAGTTACACATTTTATTGGCTTTCATTTCAACAATCGTAGAGCACACCTTTTTTTTCTATGGCTATGTAAGGTTGCAGTTTCTATTTCCTTCGCTCATATGTCGTGAGAGTACGTGAGTTTTTTTTCTCATGCTGTGAGTAAATGTGTTCACCCTTTCATTGCTATCGTGTGAGCTGTGTGGTCACTCTTAAGGCGAACAAATGTCATGGACAGATTCCTTAGTCCTTGCTGAACAACCCAGGCATTTGGTTTGAGAAAAGGATAGAAATTTGAGGTTTGAAATGGTAGGAAATAGAGAGTTCAGCAATGGCGCATTTTCGTTTGCTTCACGTGAGAGTCTCGGTTCTGTTCATGTGTGCATGGGGGGGATAATGTGGTGGCAGCGTGTGATTAGTGGGTTTTTTTTTGTTTTGTCCTTTTGTTATTTAAAACTGGTGACCAATTATTAACGTTGGATTCCCTCAGTTCACGTGCGCGCAATGCTCCTTTTCCATTTAATGTATTCCATGAGATGTTTTGGTTTATATTAAAGTGGAAGCCAATATATGTTGGATGAAACGCGCCGTCCCAACGGTCACACACAAGCACTTACCAATGCCCTTCACTTACCAGACCTGGGTTCGATCCTTAGATCAACCCTTGTGGTTTTGGTTTTCTTTTTCGCCTGTCTTTTTTTTTCCCTTTTGGGATGCTGGGCCTTGCCTATTTGCTAACGCCACCCCCAGTTCTGGCCCAATTCCATCCCTTTATTTTTTTTCAGCTAGTCCATTTAATTACTGTACCCCCCTGCGTTTTTCTCTTCTATTTTATTTTCTATCCTCAACTTTTTTATTTCAAATCTCTTTTTTTTTTTTAAATCTTTTTATTTAGTTATTTAAAAATATTTTCCTTATTTCAAAAAACTCCAAAAATATTTATTTTAATTTTATATAACTTGTTTCTTAATTGTTTATTTGAGTATCATTAATTAATATGTGAAGTATTTTTAATTGTTAATTGTTAATCAATTTGTATTTTAACTTGGTTGTTAATTGTTAATTTTTAAATCTTAATTATCAAAATGTATTTTAATTGTTAACTGATATGTATTTTAATTGTTAATTGTTAATTGTTAGTTTTAATGGTGTTGTTAATTGTTAACTTTAACTGTATCGTTAATTGTTAATTGTTAATTGATTATCACCTTTGGATTAATTCTTAACATTATTTATGAGCATCTTTATTGATCTTATGAGTGTTATTCACTAATGGTTTGTTTAGGCCTTGGACTAATTTATCCTTGTTTAAATTCATTATATATTTGACTTTAATATGAATTTGGTTCTTCTTTAGATATCATCCCTAATTAATATCATTCTCTTGTGAGTGTTCTTTATGTTTGTCTTCCTTAAGATTGAAACATATTGATATGTCTTTGTAATGATTATGTCCACTCTTATCCATACTTTATCATGAAGCATCTTGCCATCCTTATGCTTGTGGTGCTTTTATCTCATCATATTGTATCAATGTTTTATCTTTTATCATGTCTTTATCTATTGTTATATTATTCTTATCAACTGTTTTTATCCCCTATTCCAAAGGAAGGTGATCTATGTTGACTCCTAAAGTCATGACCTCCCACCTTAACTTAAGTAACCTCTTAGGAGAAAACTTCATTTCTTGGCCTCATCAGAGCCATAGAAATTGCAACTAGCTTTAAGAGAGAGTTCTTAAACTCTTAGTGATATTCATCCTAATGAATCATCAATTTCCCTACTGACTAAAACATGACATAGGACCATTTCAACTAGATCTAGAGAGTTCTTGAACTCTACAATGAGCTTGTACTCATTTCCCCTTTGAATATTGACCATAGTCAATAGTTCAGTAGAAGTAGAACTACGCATACTCTGATTCTACTCCCGAGGATACGTAGGCGTAAGGTGCGATGCCTTATCGAGGATACTTAGATACTAACCCCTAGGGTTTCAACCTTTAGCATAGAACCTTTAGCAAACATAAGATAACATTAACAAGAGGTTCCCGTAGAGTACTACGGACGTTTAGGGTGCTAATACCTTCCCTAGGCGTAACCAACCCCCGAACCTTAGATCTCCCCCCTTTAGGTTTTTCTAACGATCTTGAACCTTTCCTTTGGATAAATCAAAGTCGGTTGTAAAAGAAATATGATGCAAGTTAATTAATAGCTTGTTATCTGATTTTCACCGCAAACCACATAATTTATATCACATTTCAACCGTTGGATTCTTTGATTTATCAAAATTACTCATTTTTCTCAAAAACCAACCTAACTCTAGAACCTCAAGAATTCTACAACTAAAGCCTCTATCTAGAACCCACCTAGATTAGAAGATGCTGATGAAGAAGATGAGATGAATTGATGAAGAGTAGAGGATGATTCTTGATCTTGAGCTCTTTGGAATTTCTCTTCTTTCCTTTCCTTTCCTTTCCTCTCTAACTTCTCTTTCTCCAAATGTTTCTAACTTTGGAAATGAGGAAAAAGAAATGATATAGTAAAATACTCATTAGTTAGTAACACTACTAAAAGCTCAAATTATCTCAAATGTACTAATTAATAAAACCTTAGAGTTAGATAATATTAATTTGATCAACTCTGAGTTCAACAGTTGCTCTAATTATCTTAACAGATAAATACTCAGAGCACACTGGATCTCAACTGGTCTTAACTAATATTATCCAGAGTGTTTATAAAATACGGGGTATTACATCCTCCCCTACTTAAATAGAAATTCACCCTCAAATTTAAAAGATTACCTGAACAGATGAGGGTAAGCATCTCGCATCTCCGATTCTAGTTCCCAAGTAGAATCACCCAGATGCGTCACATCCCATTGCACCTTAACAATGGGAATGTCCTTGTTCCTTAATACCTTTATTTCTCTTCCCACAATACGGCTTGGTTGAGGTTCAAAAGTCAAGTCTGCTTCTATTTCCACTGACTCCGGTAGAACTGGCTGAAGAGGGTCAGGAATAAACTTCCGGAGCTGAGATACATGAAAGACGTCATGCATCTCTGATAGAAAGGGCGATAAGGTTAATCTGTAAGCGACTTCACCAATCCTTTCCAAGATCTGATACGGTCCCACGTATCTCGGACTTAACTTGCGTGACTTAAATGGTCCTTTCAATCTCAATCTCGGAGTAACTTTCAGAAACACATGGTCACCTTCCTCAAATTCTAAAGGTCTCCTACGATTGTCCGCATAACTCTTTTGATGATCTCGTGCTTGTTTAACTTTCTCACAGATCATTCTAATCTTTTCCGTAGTCTCTTGAATAATTTTGGGCCCTAAAATTCTATCTTCACCAACTTCCGCCCAACACAAAGGTGTTCTACATTTTCTCCCATACAATGCTTCATAAGGAGCCATACCGATGCTCGCATGGTAACTATTGTTATAAGAAAACTCAATCAACGGTAGAAGTTCTTTCCAATTTCCTCTACTTTATAGCACACAAGCTCTCAATATATCTTCCATCATTTGTATTGTTCGCTCAGTCTGACCATCCGTCAGAGGATGATTCGACGTGCTCAAACGCAACCTCGTACCCATAGCCTGTTGAAAAGCCTTCCAAAACCTTGAAGTAAACTTTGGATCTCTATCGGACACAATATTAGAGGGGACACCATGCAATCTCACAATTTCAAAAATAAACAACTTTGCAAGATGACTTGCCTTGTAAGTAGTCTTCACGGCTAAGAAATGCGCAGATTTCATTAGTCGATCCACAATCACCCAAATAGAATCATACCACCTTGCATACGGGGTAAACCTACTGCAAAGTCCATAGAAATACTATCCCACTTCCAAACTGGAATCTCTAAAGGTTGCAACAAACTACCCGGTCTTTGGTGTTCAATCTTCACTTGTTGGCACACCGCACATTCTGACACATACACCGCAATATCCTTTTTCAATCCGGACCACCAATAATCCTTCTTCAAGTCCTGATACATCTTCGAAGAACCAGGATGTATCGTAAAAGTACCTTTATGAGCTTCATCTAAAATCTTTCTTTTTAATACCGTGTCATTCGAAACACAAATCCTCTGGTTAAACAGGATAATCCCATCCGCTGCTCGTGTAAAAACCGGTTGAAGTAACATCTCTTGAAACTCGTCTTCTAAAACTTGTTCTTGTTGAATCTCATCTCTTAGAATAGAATTAACATTCAAATTCCCCATAATTACACCATTTGGAGTCCACACAAACTGGAGATTAAGATCTCTAAACTTTTCCAACAAAGCATACTCCAATATCATCAATTTGGTACTATGAACCATTTTCCAACTTAATGCATCTGCTACTTTATTTGCTTTTCCTGGATGATACTTTAATTTTAAGTACTCCATCCACCTTCTTTGTCGCATGTTCAACTCCTTTTGGTCAAATAAATACTTCAAACTTTTATGGTCACTGAACATTTCAAAACGTACACCATACAAATAATGACGCCACACCTTTAGTGCAAACACAACCGCTGCTAGCTCCAAATCATGAGTTGGATAATTCTTCTCATGAACTTTCAATTGTCGAGAAGCATAAGCTACTACTTGACCGCCTTGCATCAGAACACCTCCTAATCTCATCTTAGAAGCATCGTAAAATACTTCGTAAGAGTTGTTAGGATCAGGAATGATTAACACAGGAGCAGTCGTCAATCTTTCCTTCAATTTCATAAAGCTTTGCTCACAACTTGAATCCCACTCGTAAGCACACTCTTTTCGAGTAAGTTTGGTCATTGGTAGGGCCACTTGAGAAAAAACTTTGATGAACCTTCTATAGTAACCTGCCAATCCTAAGAAACTTCTAACTTCTGAAGCATTCCTCGGTCTCTCCCAATTAATCACTGCTTCTACCTTTGACGGATCTACCGCCACTCCACCCTGAGATATAACATGACCAAGAAATTTAACTTCCGACATCCAAAACTCACACTTGCTTAACTTAGCAAAAAGTTGCTTCTCTTGCAATACCGATAAGACAATTCTCAGATGTTCTCCGTGCTCTTGTGGAGTACGAGAATAAATAAGAATGTCATTAATAAAGATCACGACGAATTGGTCCAAGTAAGATTGAAATATACGGTTCATGTAATCCATAAAAATAGCTGGAGCATTAGTCACACCGAAAGGCATCACCAAGAATTCGTAATGGTCGTAACGGGTTCTAAATGCAGTCTTAGACACATCAGAACTCTTCACACGGATTTGATGATAACCCAACCGTAAATCAATCTTCGATAACACACAAGCTCCTTTCAATTGATCCAATAGGTCGTCTATCCAGGGTAAGGGGTACTTGTTTTTAATGGTGACTTTATTCAACTTACGATAATCAATACACAACCGCATTCCACCATCTTTCTTCTTTACCAATAACACTGGAGCTCCCCACGGTGAAACACTAGGTCTAACAAAATGCTTAACCATCAAATCCTCCAATTGGTCCTTTAATTGTCTTAATTCAAGTGGTGCCATCCGATAAGGAGAAACGGATATAGGAGTCGTTCCCGGTACCAGGTCAATAGAGAACTCAACTTCTCTCTCCGGAGGAAGAAAAGTAACGTCCTCAGGAAAAACTTCGGGAAATTCACAGACTATAGGAATACTTAGCACCTGCTAGTCACCACTCCCCTCCTTAGTAAGAACCAGTAAAACATATTTCTCCTTCTCAAACAAGAAATTTATCATACCCACCGTACCTTCTAAAATAGTCGTTAACACATCCTTCGGGGTAGTCTCAACAGATGGAATGATGATTAGCTTTTCATCACACCCAATAAACATCGAATTAGAAGAAAGCCAATCCATCCCCAAAACGACATCAACTTTCTTAAGCGGTAAACAAATAAGGTCAATCTGAAAAACTCTACCATCCACAGATAAAACACAGTTTTCACACATCAACGGTGTCTCTACCATTTCATCCATGGTGGTAGTGACCACCATAGGAGGAGACAAAGGAATAGCTTGCAACCCAAGTCGCTTCACACATCGCATTGACACAAAAGAATGTGTTGCCCCACAATCAAATAAAACAAAACAAGGATGCCCGTTTACGAAACACGTACCCGCAATCAAAGAGTTGTCATTCTTCATCTTCCTTGCATCCAAGGTATAAACCCTTCTGGTATTCCTTCCTTGTACTTGGTTTCTATTCTGAGTACAATTTCTAGCCACATGACCCAATCCATTACAATTATAACACCTAACACTCCCATCGACACACTTCCCATACTGACGTTGGTTGCACACTCTACACAGAGGAATATCATTAGGTCTAGAAACCTGCACCTACTTCCCTTTGAAAGCATGTGATCTAGGCCCAAACTGCTGACTTGGTCTCCCACGATCACCCTGATTCACCCTACTTGCAACACCTTCAGCTTGAACTTTCTTCAAACTATGCTCAGCCACATAGCATTGCCTTAGAACTTCTGCATAAGTAGTGAACTCCCTCTGAGATACACTATGAGAGATTTCAGCTTTCAGTCCGAAAAGAAATTGGTCTATTTTCCACCGTTTATCCGGAGCATACATAGCCTGCCTAGAATAAGCAGCCATGTCCTCAAACTTTTCAGCATAACTGGCCACAGTCATACTACCCTGTCTTAACTGTTGGAATTCAAACTCTTTCTGAGTTCTCAAGGAGCTAGGGAAATATTTCTCCATGAAATTTGCCTTGAATTGTTCCCAGACCTTGGACACACCCTGAATAGTCATGAGAGCCGAAGCACTCTCCCACCACCTCATGGCAGGACCCTTCAACGAATGAGAAGCGAATACCACCTTATTCTCCTCACTACAATACACTATCAAGAAAATTCTTTCCATACCAGACACCCATTCGTGAGCCTTTACAGGATCTAATCCGCCATGAAATTCTGGAGGATTCATGCGGAAGAAATCCTAGAAACTCCCACCTACAGCTTTTGGAACAACCACCTAAGGATGAAGACCTCCACTCATTTGTTGTACCATTAGCTGCATAAACTGGTTCTGTTGCTGCTGCTTCTGTTGCATAAACTGATACAAATGAGCATTTTCATCGCCGCCTGGTGGATTCGTTCCAACTGGAGTAGTTATGGGTTTACCACGATTGCTTCTGCGTCCGTCAGCCATGTTCCTAAAGGTCATACAAATAGGATTAAGTTGATCAGGCTCAATACTATAAATATAACACTTAAAACCAATGGCGACACAACGCATATGAAACGGAAAGAAATACTTATACTATTTCATGGCTAGGTCGAGGATACGACCTGCTCTAATACCAACTGTAACACCCATATATAATATCATACATCAAGCATCCATATCATACATGAATTCGCGTTCTGGTACTGAAATACCATAAGTTCCTAGTTAACACATTATACATATACATGCCCAAAACCCTTCAAAAGAAAACTATGGCATAATATATATACAAGATGTTCCAAAAGATAAAAACTAAGAACTAGATCGACAATGATCTCAAAAAACCTCCACAATGGAAGATAAGCCATCAAACAAGTAAGGATAATCACACGACTTTATCCTTACCCTTTCGCGAAACCCGAAGTACCTGAAATATATCAACAACAGTGGAGTGAGATACATCAAATCTAAGTGAGTTCCCTATCTTATAGATTCTCTCGGCTTTACAGGGTTGTATCTCATTCTAACTCAAGTTGGGGGACAGGAACTAGACATTGAGCTCAAATATTTCTGACTAGAGAAACAATCGCACAAAACACAAAACAACAAAACTAGTTAAGAAATCTTCTCCCTGGCCTTCCAGCTCAAAGGGATTAAACACGGGTCACGAATCCTTAATGTAGATAACTTTCCCGGCCATCCCGCACAAGGAGATTAAACACGGGTCACGGTTATCCATAAATGGTACTTCTCCCCGGGCATCCCGCTCAAAGAGATTAAACACGGGTCACGGTACCAACCACTAAGTAACTTCTCCCCGGCCATCCCGCACAAGGAGATTAAACACGGGTCACGGTTACTTACTTAATAAATACTTCTCCCCGGCCATCCCGCTTAAAGAGATTAAACACGGGTCACGGTACTTATTAAGGGATAAACTACAAACCGGAGGAATTACGATCCTCCACTAACAACTACTTAACAAATACACTCTTCTAGTATCGATGTAAGCATTGCCGCACAATTCTCTAAGTCATTCTATTGCACTAAGGTTTCCTCACTAACTCACAACTTGAAGCTTTTAAATTTTCAAAAGTTACTTTTCTCATAAATCACTTAATTCCGTTATTTCACATAATCGAATAAATTCCATCTCACAAATAATATTTTCACTTTCCATAGTATAGAACACTTTCATAGCTTCACATCGATATGAAGAACGCTTAAATCGGACACCCGAGTCAAAAGATTTGAATTTTTGAAAATATTTTTGGAAAACGAACAGTGGTAACCGGTTACTCACCACAGGGTAACCGGTTACTTGAGAAACAGAGCCAAAATGAGATTTAGAGGCACATTTGGGTAACCGGTTACTCACCACAGGGTAACCAGTTACTTGGTTCATTTTCTGCGCAAAACCCCAAATTTTCAAAGGGTAATCGGTTACTCACCACAGGGTAACCGGTTACTCTGGCCGTAGAGGCAAAAATAATTGTTTTCTTGGACTCTTTTCCATTCCAAACTCAATCAAAACCATTTCAAACACACAACCAAACATTAACAGATGATTATACATATATATCAGTCATACCACACAATATATATCACATTTCAACCGTTGGATTCTTTGATTTATCAAAATTACTCATTTTTCTCAAAAACCAACCTAACTCTAGAACATCAAGAATTCTACAACTAAAACCTCTATCTAGAACCCACCTGGATTAGAAGATGATGATGAAGAAGTTGAGATGAATTGATGAAGAGTAGAGGATGATTCTTGATCTTGAGCTCTTTGGAAATTCTCTTCTTTCCTTTCCTTTTCTTTCCTCTTTAACTTCTCTTTCTCCAAATGTTTCTAACTTTGGAAATGAGGAAAAAGAAATGATATAGGAAAATACTCATTAGTTAGTAACACTACTAAAAGTCCAAATTATCTCAAATGTACTAATTAATAAAACCTTAGAATTAAATAATATTAATCTGATCAGCTTTGAATTCAGCAATTGTTCTAATTATCTTAACAGATAAATACTCAGAGCACACTGGATCTCAACTGGTCTCAAATAATATTATCTAGAGCATTTATAAAATACGGGGTATTACATTTACACTGTCATCCAATTAGAGTTAGTTATTTGGACACATATTTATGAAATTAAAAATAAAAAAAAATTAAATTATAAATAAATCATTTTAATAATTCTTTTTTCCATATTTCTTTCTTCTCATGTGTCAAAATAACTAATTCTAATTGGATGACAGTGTAAAGTAGTTTTACACTGACAGTGTATTTCAATTAATCTCTTTTAGAAATGTAAATTAATTGTTGGTAATTGCGAAAAGTAAATATAATTTAATTAGCGTGTAAAATAGTAGATTGAATATTTATGTTTCACACAAAATGATATATGCATTATTTAGCATGGTATGTCTAATATTGTATCGATAAAATGGTAGCTTTTTTTTAATATTATTATAAATAATTAAATTATAATAATTGTTTTAAATTAAAATAAACTTTTGTTAATAGTCAAAAATTGAAAGGATTTATATTTAAATTTATTTCTAAAGATACATATACTAAAAAAAAACACACACACACATATATATATATATATATATATATATATATATATATATATATATATATATATATATATATATATATATATATATATATATATATATATATATATATATATATATATATATATATATATTGGGGAATCCTACAACACACCCATTCATTTTTATGTAGGCGTGTTTTAGCAACATGCACCTTAAGGTGTATTTAATGAATTTTTAGTTATTAATTGCTAACAAACTTCTTTTAAAAAATTAATAGGTGTATTATAGTTAAAGCTTAAAGGATATGCTAACTTACACCCACTTACTTTTTAGAATAAGTGTTTTAGTAACACACACCTTAGGGTGCATTTAACCATTTTTTAGTTAAAACTTGCTAAAACACACCTTCATAAAAATAAGTGGGTGTGTTTTAGCATTCCCCGTATATATATATATATATATATATATATATATATATATATACCCTTCGGTCACTATTATAAGCAAAAAATACCTTTTTAGATTCATTGAATAAATGATGTATTTGGACATTATTATATATCAGATACATCAATTATTCAATAAATCTAAAATGTTTTTTGTTGCTTATAATAGTGACCAAATAGTATATATATATATATATATATATATATATATATATATATATATATATATATATATATATAATTGTTCATCATTTTAAGTTTTTTAATGAAAAGTTTACATATAAAGTGCACTGTATATTTGTTTCCCTCATTATATTTGTTATTGAAATTTGTAAATTTGTAAATTTAACAATTGATAGCTTTTTAAATATTATTTCTAAAAGAAAGGTACTGTTTAAGAATATAGAAAAGGATATAATAATTTATTTTCAACCCGAAGAATATATATTGCTTGATAGAGTGGATAACTGCATGTACATTGAATATGACTTGTTTCACATAAATAATATGGATACTTTTTAACTAGTTTTACTTATTGTAAAATATTCAAAATATAATATTTTTTGAAAAAGATTTAACATATAAATTTACCTAAATAATCTTTTATTCTTTTCTTAAATTAACAAATTTCAAAATATAAATAAATACTTAATATAAATATCATTATTTGAAAAAGGATATCATTTTTTATTTTCAAACCAAAAATATATATTATTTGATAGAGTAGATAACTGTATATTGAATAAGCATTGTTTCACATGAATATTATAGGTACTATACACACACACACACACACACACACATATATATATATATATATATATATATATATATATATATATATATATAGTTATAAAAGGCTACAATATTTTATTTTAAAAAAAAAATATATATTATTTGGTATAGTAGATAATTGTTAATTGAACAAGCATTGTTCACATAAAAAATATAGGTACTATTTTAAAAAAAAAATATCTATTATAAAATATTTAACTTATATCTTTTTTTAAATGAATATTTAACATATAAAGTTTAATTAATATTTTATTCTTACCTTTAATTAAATACGAAAAAAAAATATAAAACTTAATATAAATATCATTATTTGTAAAAGGGTGTTATATTTTATTTTCAAACAAAAAAAATATATTATTTTATAGAGTAGATAATTTTACATTGAATATACCTCATTTCACATAAATAGTATAGAAACTATATAAAACATATATAAATATTTAGAAAAGGATATGATACTTTATTTTCTAACCAAAAGTATATATTATTTTATATAGTAGATAATTGTTCATTGAATATGCCTTGTTTCACATAAATATTATAGGTACTATTCAAAAATAAATCTACCTATTTTAAAATTATTTAACATATAATATTTTTTCAAATGAAGATATTACATATAAAGTTTACCGAATCAATCTTTTATTTTTATATTGAATTAAAAAAATCTAAATGTAATGCCCTATATAATATATACCTAGAATAATACAATACAAGCATTTTATTTGGTATTGACACCATCATAAGTTCCTAATGGCGTAATTCACATACTTGTCCATTTATAAATATAAATACAACATATGGCACAAGTTATGGAAACTAGCCAAAAAAAAAAAAAAAGATCATTATACAATATTCCTCATTGTACAAGAAAATAATAATACACAGCGGATTAAGCTCAACTAAGCTTCTCTTGAAACATCCAAGCATAGCTCTACTTGTAAACCAAACCTGCAAATACCTCCTGAAAATAATCAACAATAGTGGGGTGAGATACATCAAATCTCAGTGAGTTCCCTATCTTATGGATTCTCTAGGCTTTACAAGGTTCTACCAATCCTAACTCAAGTCAAAGGGAAGGGAAAATGACCTTGAGTTCACAATCTCATAATCTCACACTATATGGAAACATGTCATGAGTTCATCAACTCAAAATATCACTAATCGATAACCTGTACCAAGGCATCCCCTTTTCCCGTCCGCTTCTACGTCTAGAAGTCGACCCGAGTCATGGATCCTTGTAGTTACTTGGCATACAAAATGGATTCGGAATTAAGGGACGCATTATCTCCTTAATTCGTCACTTCACATGGCCTCTCATGCCATCACAAGTCTCTACCCGTAGGTTCCATTCGTACTATAACATTGAGAATCAAACCTGCCAAGTAATTCCGCCTGCATTTCAGAGGAGCTCGAGACTCATAAATGCCTCTCAAGGGCAACTCAAAAGAAAATGGTTATGATTACGTGATTATATACACAAACATGATTGTATTCGACAATCACAAGGCCACATTTGCCTTAAGACCTCTTTTGTCTTTTCATAAAACCACAATGGTTAATAAACATGTTACATACTAGTGTCTCACTCTTTTCTATATCATTCAGTATTGGACACACGTCTCGGCCTCTTCTGCACGAGTGTTGTTATTAAGTTATTCATCAATTTTCTAGCCATTACTAGGTTCCACTATCATTAAACTATACAATTTGTTTTGGGGTAAAGTTTCCTCACTCTTCCTAATTCATATTTTAAGCATGCATATTCTCTGGATAATGTTTAACAACGATATTAGGCAAAGCATATTACAATTGCACATTTGAATTACATATCATAATTCTATCACAAGTTATACAAAAACATATTACAATTGCACAATGGAATCACATATAATGATTCTTCACATAAAACATCACTTTCGGGTTCCCTCCGATTCATTTAATCGGGTATCAAAATCAATACTTTTCACTTTTATCCCGTAGGATACTTTCACAGCTTTACATCGGCTGTAACTATGCATCGATCGGATTTACGATCCAAAAGATATGGATTTCAACATATCACATAACATTATTATCATTCAAATACCAAGAACGTCTCGATCCGAGTTACGGATCAAAAGTTATGAATTTTTAAAGAAAAGAATTTATTTGGAAAACTCCTAGGAGCGCCCGGCGGTCAAGGTTTCGCCCAGCGGTGCCCCTTCGCCTCTACTTCGCCCGGCGAAGCAATGGCGTCAATCCCATATCCAAAAACTTAAAAGTTACAGAAACGTTCCACGCTGCGCCCCTTGGCCATCGCCCGGCGCAAGCCCGCATCGCCCGGCCCTCAAAGCGCCGCCCGGCGGTACGCATCAGAAGCAGAATTTTCTGCTGCGTTTTTCCATGGTTCCCAAGGGTCCAAAACTCACCCTTTCCACACCAACTCAATCTCCAAACATCAAAACAAGTATTATCAAATGATTACATGCATAATACGACTACACCATACAATTTATATCGAATTTCATCCGTTAGATTTCATTAATTTATCCATTAAATCATTTTCTCTCAAATTTAACCTAAGTTCAAAACATATATTTCTAGAACTTAGAGTGTCTAACTAGAATCCACCTGATAAACGAAGAGGAGGTTGAAGAAGATGATGAATCAATGAAGAGATGATGAAGATCCAAGCTCTTCCTTCTTTTCCATTTTCCTCTTTCTCTTCTTTCTCTCTTTCTCATTCTCTTTTCCTTTTCTTCTTCTTACTATCTTTTTCTCTTCTTTCTCTTATATATATATATATATATATATATAATCATTATTATATAATATAATTCAACGGGGTAAAATATCTCCAATTGATATTTTGTCGTCTCAACCCAATTGATCAATTATTAGAGTTACCATAAAATACTCTCTCTTAATAATAAATCTGTCTCGTTCAATAAATAATTGATCTCCTCAAAGCTCATTAGTTTCTCTATTGATCCCAATTAATAATACTTAAAGTACTTAGAGGATTCCATTAATCCAATTTACCAAAGATAGAACACACATATACTCCTCTGATCTCAGCTGATATCCAATTGAGCATTAAAATAATACGGGGTATTACACTCTCCCCCCCTTAAATTGAAATTCGCCCTCGAATTTCCTCTATACAACAATAACCACAACTTGTATCATTGTCTTAGTTCCACACTCAACTTTACTTCCGTTAAACTTTCTGACGTATTCCAATTCCAACTTGACTTCACATATCAAAATCCTTATTTTCACAATCATCAAACTTAATGTCCTTAAACATATTCTTATTCCAATATTGGGTTAACTTAAAAGTTTCCCTTATTTCCATACTTACTAGTAACAATCATTCAAATCCTTATCAGTTTGACTGAACTCCTTCACCTGTCACCTTCCACCGCGTAACCCAAATTATAAAAGTGGAACACCATGGATTCTCAAGCACTACCCAGTAGTTAACAGTCAGCGGAGAAACACACTCATCCATTGGGGTCCTTACTAACCAACGGTACCATATACTTACTGGCGTCTTCTCGTAGAACAATTTCCTCGCCAACACACAATATTATAACATCGGTCCAAAACTTTCCAGACGGTAGAGGTACATGAGTTATACTGTTGCAACCATCACATATACAACTCCAATTTCATTCTTAAACTCAAAACAATATATCCAAAGTAGTTTAACAACCCCCGGTTCTGATTACCACATTCCAAAGATTCCTCTTGCGGGGTTTCGACTTACTTAAGGTTCCTTGTTGACACGAGATCTCGACCAATAACATGTAACACCATTACGAAAATTCAACCATAAGTGAGTCACCACTTATCAAAACTCAAACCATCCAAGGCACGATTGTGAGTTCTCATACCACTCACCAATCCACATACAACACTCTACACGTACACACACCCTCAAAGGACATGCCATGTTTCTTAATTGAATCCACTTTTCTCATTCGTTCCGTTTCATAAACGATTCCAAGTTACATACTTAACTTCGGAACGTCCAATTCTCGCTCTTACTTGGAAGGATAACCTTCAAATTTCACCCTCTTGGTAAAACACAACTGCACCCAACTGGTACCACTCTCACAGAGTCCAAAACCAAAACCATGAACTCACGGAAGATAACAATTACTAAACTCTGACCAACCGCTCATTCCTTACTAACACCAACAATTGACTTACAGAAATATTCCTTGCAAGGTCAACACCTCGTGAGTATTCTCTCACTTCGCTCTCAAGGCTTTCAACAGTAATGATAATAATGCAACTAAGACTTCTCACACTTAACACAATTTCTCAAAATTACCTCTCCCAAGAGTTAAATTCCCTCTTCGTTTAAACCAATGACCAATTACGCAACACCTTTCAGAAGTTTCAATTTCAAAACCCAAATCCTCTTCCATTTACCTGAAATCCCGTTTTCCATTCACACAACACTCTCCAAGTGGAGCAACATAAGGTAACAAAACAAAGATGATGGTTCTTAGGGGATTTCACAATTTACACACATGCTAATCGATTACCCATCTAAGCTAATCGGTTAACTCCTCAAAATTTAGTACAAAGCACCATCTTTGCACGTGTTAATCGGTTAACACTGCTGCAGAAACTGAAACCCAATTCCTTTTTGTTTAAAAGCCCTCCCTACTCAAAACCATCAATCCGGTTTGTCCTAACCCACAATATCATTCTCAACTCGTGGCTTCTTAACTTATATTACATTCACTAACCATGATCCACTCAAGTAAAACCGATAAAGTCAAAACATGCAGACGACACACTCCAACTAAGTGACAGGAAAAATTCCAAATTCTGACGCGGTCACACTACAAAACTTCAGAGTTCATTTTCTGTTCAAACAACTACACTAACGGGAAACTAATAATGACGTCATTCTAGGGCTTAAGTCACAACTCATACTTAATTCGTCCATAAGTAAAACCCAACACACAACCTTTATACAATACTACAAAACGACAGACATAACATAACAAGCATACCAGTTTGTCCTCTCACTTGAATTCCTTGGGGAGAACTAAAACAACAACGTCCTTGGTTCAACAAAAGGAAGATCCCAAATATTCTGATTATTCACAAATACAGAAGTTCTCTATACTAGAAAATAGATCGGGGTAATACACCCTCTTGAAGAACCTTTCCATCACTTCGCACACCTTAACCGGAATTTCTTACCCTTCACTATCCATTGCGCATTCCACTTACCAAAACACTTAATAGAAGATTCACAACCGACAATTCTCATCAAGTAGTTACCCAACCCTTTTGGTATAAATCGTTCCATGATTTACACTTAGTCCGTAATAAGTACTGAATTGCTTCTCATTGTTTACCACAATCTTGCTTCTTAGAATACAATACTCACTGTTCCATAAAGTGCGTCCCTTCACACTTGTCTTAAGACTAGGAATCCATCACGTTCACTTGTGACCACGGTACTACTACTACGCTTGTTCTTAATACCAAGGTGTAACTTCACTCATTCCACGTCATATTATTAGAGTTCCTCTCAGGTGGACCACCCGTAATTACACTTCCTTAACTATAGGTTCATCAATACCTTAAAAATTCCATCGCACACTCCTCCAAAATACATTCCGTTGTGGCTTCCTCTTAACATACCATCGATAACGCTTTCCACACCGTGTTTACTTCGCTTTCCTTTGTAATCCTTTAGGTCCAAATATAAACCCATCTTACTACGATTTCCTTAAATCCCAAGGTACTTACTCTGTTTCTTAATACAACTTATTCTGGTCCGTATTGCTACACTTTCTGTTACTAAATAAAGCTCATTCTTTCTCCAACACAATACCTTATACTGTTCCTTGGGTAAACTAACATTTCCAAATTCCAAATTGGTCTCTTACTGAAAACAGAAATCCTGATGTAATATCCCAACTTAACATCTCTACATAACTGAATATACGCAATTCATCACACACTCTTCGTCCGGCACTTACTTGTCTCATTTTAAGCATGTAAACACATCCTTGCATTCCTTCTCACACTTCTCTACTACTTTAGGTTCCCATAAAAGTTGAACTTCCTTAACTCTCAACTTTTTTCCAGTTGGAAGACATTGTTCCTAACACATTCCTTAAGGTACTCTCGTCCATTCAAGACACCATAGCGACCTTAGCAACTGAAATACCAATACCTATCTCACTCCCGGACCTTACGTCACACGTTCCATAAAACAACTTTTCTTTTCTACGGAATGAGATTACTTGAAATCCTTATCCATATCAGTGGTCAATCCAGCTCTACTAGCGATTTTACATATTCCTTGCTACCTTAACCAATCGTCCAATCCAGATCCTTAACTTTCAGACTCTACTCATCCAAAGGAATACTTGAACAACACACCCCTCTTTAATTTTCATGCTACCCAACCACAACCTCTACTAAGACCTCAACTGAGCTAACCAAAACTCCACACTACTAACCCTTGGCTTGAGCCTACCCTCACGGCACAAGTTCCGACAACACTTCGGAGTCCTCATGGTCGCTCAACCATGCTTCTACCTATCACATACATAGTATTAGGTTGATCAGGCCCAACACTACATAGTATGATATTAAGAGTCATGTTGGCAAGACACACTTAAGAGGCAGGAATAGATTTACTTATGATGTTTCAAGGCTAGGTCGAGGACACGACCTGCTCTGATACCAACTGTAATGCCCTGTATAATATATACCTAGAATAATACAATACAAACATTTTATTTGGTACTGACACCATCATAAGTTCCTAATGGCGTAATTCACATACTTGTCCATTTATAAATATAAATACAACATATGGCACAAGTTATGGAAACTAGCCAAAACAATAAAAAAACTAAGATCATTATACAATATTCCACATTGTACAAGAAAATAATAATACACAGCGGATTAAGCTCAACTAAGCTTCTCTTGAAACATCGAAGCATAGCTCCACTTGTAAACCAAACCTGCAAATACCTCTTGAAAATAATGAACAATAATGGGGTGAGATACATCAAATTTCAGTGAGTTCCCTATCTTATGGATTCTCTCGGCTTTACAAGGTTCTACCAATCCTAACTCAAGTCAAAGGGAAGGGAAAATGACCTTGAGTTCAAAATCTCATAATCTCACACTATATGGAAACATGTCATGAGTTCATCAACTCAAAATATCACTAATCGATAACCTGTACCAAGGCATCCCCTTTTCCCGTCCGCTTCTACGTCTAGAAGTCGACCCGAGTCATGGATCCTTGTAGTTACTTGGCATAAAAAATGGATTCGGAATTAAGGGACGCATTATCTCCTTAATTCGTCACTCCACATGGCCTCTCATGCCATCACAAGTCTCTACCCATAGGTTCCATTCGTACTATAACATTGGGAATCAAACCTGCCAAGTAATTCCGCCTACATTTCAGAGGAGCTCGAGACTCATGAATGCCTCTCAAGGGCAACTCAAAAGAAAATGGTTATGATTACGTGATTATATACACAAACATGATTGTATTCGACAAGCACAAGGCCACATTCGCCTTAAGACCTCTTTTTTCTTTTCATAAAACCACAATGGTTAATAAACATGTTCCATACTAGTGTCTCACTCTTTTCTATATCATTCAGTATTGGACATACGTCTCGGCCTCTTCTGCACGAGCCTTGTCATTAAGTTATTCATCAATTTTCTAGCCATTACTAGGTTCCACTATCATTAAACTATGCAATTTGTTTTGGGGTAAAGTTTCCTCACTCTTCCTAATTCATATTTTAAGCATGCATATTCTTTGGATAATGTTTAACAACGATATTAGGCAAAGCATATTACAATTTCACATTTGAATTACATATCATAATTCTATCACAACTCATCTGTAACACCTCAAAATCAAAAATCAAATTGCTCTTGCTGCCACGACATACAAGTAAGCCTAAACTTGGTTATCTCATGATTCATGCATATTTCCTCGCACAATAATTTTTCCATATGTTCATAATCATGTATGGAGTGTTTTCCCTCATTTGATTGCTTTGTATGAATCGTGTATAGAATTTCTTAGTCTTCATGCATAAATTAGGGTTCTTAAGGTTTCTCTTTGATTTCTCATTCCATACTTAAAATAAATGAAATTAAAGACCATAGACATGATTGTGAGTTGAAAACGAGCAGATTGATATGTGGATTGTGTGATTTCATCAAGTATTCAGTAAGATTGATTAGAAAATGCAAATCAGACAAAAACAGGGCACGCGGGCAAGAACAAGGTGTTCTTGGCGCCCTTTTTCAAACTTTTGAATTTTTGAATTTTTATTATTTTATTTAATTGATTCAAAAATTAATTTCTCTCTGAATTTTAATGATTTTGAGTTGATTCTTTTTTTCAAAAATCACAAAAATGTTAAAATATTTTATTTTACAAAAATTTCCCAAAAATATTATTTATTTCATATATTTGATATTTTTGTAAAGAATTAATTTTTATTTGTTTTTTAACATTTTAAAAATTTTCTTTCTCTTGATTTTTCCAAACTTAAATGGTTTTCAATCATTTTGTGGATAAAAGCATGATATTTGAAACATTGACCTAAAATCACAACTCATTTCTCACATGTTCCCAATGATTTTATTAATTTTTTATCAAAATTAATTCCATTTTTAACAAAATTAGGGTTTTGATTGATTTCACCCTCATCATTCTTTTTCAAAACCTCCATGGGCCTCTAGATAGAGTGTAAGTCCCACCCCTTTGTAAATAAAACAATTTTGGGCCTCACACATTGTATAAGTCCCTCTGTATATTTTCAAAAGTTCGGCGCGGTCGTTACCTTTGTAAAAAAATCAACTGGGCTTCTCCCTGAGCTATAAGACCCATCTTTATTCATTTTCAAACTCTTTGGGCCTCTAATAGAGTGTAAGACCCAATCTCTTTTAACCAAAACCATTTTTGGGCCTCAGACATTGTATGAGTCCCACTGCATTTTCAAAAAATCTCGGCGCGATCGCCAGTTCAAAATCAAATACTTGGGCCTCCCCTCGTGTTGTAAGTCCCATCTTTTTTTCTTCTTCTTTTAAAACATCTCTCGGGCCTCTCCTTGAGTTGTAAGACCCAAGTCTTTTTATAAACCTCCTTGGGCCTCTCCTTGAGTATAAGCCCCAAAAATCTTTTCAAAAACAACTTCCCTTTTGATTTAGGTTCAAATATACAGTTGTTATCAAAACTTTCTTTAATTTCTTTGAACAACTAACAATACAGTATGGAAGCTTGCTCACCTGTAAGTTTTTACCAGCTTTCATTTACTCGCTTTCATAAATATATATAACTGTATTGTGGGAAGCTGCTCCACTGTAAGTCTTCTTTCATTCTTTTAAATACATGTCAAATATACATAACTATATTGTGGTAAGCTGCGCACTGTAAGTCTTATTTCATATCCTTTTAAATACTTGTCATATATCAATTGTATATATACTAGTATAATTATTTAGAGTTTTCCCCGACAACTAGGTCTAGAACTAGGTAAAGCCAGTTTGGTCAATCTTTAATACAGTCAAAACTAGATCCCCATAGGACTTCCAGATATAGTCTTACCTTCTCTTGGGCTTAAACAATATGGAACAAAGAGAAAGGCAGTATTCTCGGTGAACCTTTTCTCAGGCTGTCACTATTAGAAATTGTCAAAGAAATTATACTCCCCAGAGTTGATCTATTCTTGGTGAATATCATCTCTTGAATTTCTTCAAACCTCAGAACTTTCATTAAATGATCTATTCTCGATGAATAGCATTTCTTGAACTTTTCTCGGTTTGGGACCCATAGGCTTCCTAAAAGCATCGCCGCCTCCTCTTGGGCTTTGTAGAAGGACCTTTCGGCTTCTTAGAAGTTATCATGCCTTCTCTTGGGCTTAATACAAGGACCCTGAAGACCTCTTAAAGGTATAGGACAGAACTTAGTCATCCTTCGTTAGAGCTGTCTTTCTAAAAGGAGTCAAAACCCTCAGACCAATTTTAGGATTGATACTCATCCCTTAAAAGAGTCAGCCTCCGCTTGGGCGTTATACAAAGATAAACTTCTCCAATAGACTTGGACAGTCTAAATCCCCTCGAGTCTCAAAGACATTCTCAAGTTCCCTACAAAGCATAGGAAGAAACCCTGATCACCCGATCAATCTCCAGTAGAGATAAAACCCATGGGAGCTAAAACCCAGTCTTTCTCCTAAAACCCCCTAGCCAGGATCAGTTTATCATCAATATAACACTATCTCAAATCAGAACCTCAAGGTTTCTGATCTATCAACTCTTCTGTAATCTTCAGCAAAAGTTGATTCCCCACTTGGACCTGCCTCGGGATCTCAATAATTCCCAGCAGAAGATAGCCTCCTCTTAGGCTTTGTATAATGATCTTTCCTCAGCATAGTCAGCCTCCTCTTGGGCTTCGTACAATGATTCTCCCCAGTGGAGCTAACCTTTTCAGACTCTCTTGTTGAGTCAATCACCTTTTCAGTCTCTCTTGTTGAGTCAATCAACTTTCAGACTCTCTTGTTGAGTCAATCACGTTCCAGACTCTCTTGTTGAGTCAACCTTTTTTAGCCTCAATCTTGGGTTTTGTACAAGAAATAAATCTTCATCTCTTAAACTTGGGGGCAAACATTTTCCCCAGTAGGGTCAATTCCTCCGAGCCTTCATTTAGGCTTTGGGAAATAAATTCCCAAGCAGAGTCAAACTCTTTCCCGCCTCCATCTTGGGCTTAGTACAAGACAGATAATACTCTCCCGTAGAGTCAAAACCTTTTAGCCTCAATCTTGGGCTTTGTACAAGACACCTAAAATATCCTCAGCTGAGTCAGTAAAGTCTCTTTTAGCCTCAATCTTGGGCTTTGTACAAGACATATAAAGATTTCTTTCCCGCAGAGTCAGTCTTCTTTTCGGCTTCTATCTTGGGCTTTGTACAAGATACAAACCTCCCCGGCGTAGTCAAAATCCTTTTAGCCTCAATCTTGGGCTTTGTACAAGACAGATATAACATTTTCCCCGGAAAAGTCAAACTTTCAGCCTCCTCTTAGGCTTTGTATAATGATATCCCCAAAGAGTCAGTCTCTTTTTTTTGCCTCAATCTTGGGCTTTGTACAAGACACCAATATATACCCTCTCTTGTTGAGTTAGTCTTATCCCGCCTCCTCTTAGGCTGAGGGTAAGGATTTCCCCAGTGGAGTCAATCAACCTCTTAGCTTCAACCTTGGGCTTTGATCAAGGCACGCAAAAATCAATAATCCCTCTTTAGAGATGACAAATTCTCTCTCAGTCAAACCTTTAGCCTCAATCTTCGGCTTTGAACAAGACACAAATAAACCTTTTAGCTTTAATCTTGGGCTTTGAACAAGACACCAAAATATTATCTTTTTCCTCCCTTAGGATAGGAGGAACTACGATTTCTCTGATTTCCCTGTTTCGTTTAAACGGGAATACGTAGGCATAAGATTGCGAAATCTTATCGAGCATACTAATAAAAAACTCTAGGTCCAGTACCTTCATACCAATCAAAACTTAGGTCCAGTACCTTACCCAAAAAACCTCGGGCAAGCCCGAAATCAAACAAAAACTCACTCACACTCTCATATTTCCCAAGAAACTTTCCCAACCCATTAACGGATAAACACCATCAAGTACAAAGCGAAACCTAAAGCCAATGTCTTGTGGATAACCACATATAGGGTGGGTAATTGACAACTCCCCATTATATAACCTGACCCCAGACCCCCCAATCTCTTTAAAGCATGTGTTCAGTTAAACACTCGCGTGCAAGGTTAGTTTTAGATAGCTTCCCTTTCCCTTCCAGCTTCATGGGATAAATAAGAAATCAGAAAGTAGCACCCCCTCCTACCATTGCGGTGAGAAAAACCCAATTTCAGCGATAAGGTGGTCGCGTCACCGACAAAAATCGCTCGCTACACCACGTAGATAAAAAAGACCACCTAGATTGCCATGTAGATAAAAGTTAGCGTTTTTTTTTACAAAATTTAACGGAAAGGACTAATTAGATTAACATATTTATTTTAAAGGACTAACATGTAACATTTTTTAGATACGGGACTAAAGTGAAACATTAAATTAAATTAAGGGACTAAAAGAGCAATTAAGCCTTGAAATTATGTACTCTTTAAATTTTGTTGTGGCTAATGGGGGAGTAGGTTTAATTTTTTTTTAAAGAAATGATGGTAATTAAGATTCGTAATTATGCTAAGTTTTTGTTTGAAATCAATTTTCAAATAAACTCTTTTTTTAATCAATGCTTAAATTTATTGAAGTGCATTGAATTTTTAATACATTTTTTTACGTCTTATTAACTTACATTTTTATGGACTTGAAATCTTTCTTTTGTTTGTAATAAAATTAAGAATATTTTGACGTAGAAATTTTTTCTTGAATCTGCAATTGTAAAATTGGCGTGCCTCCTCTATGAACTCTGTTTTCACCATATTTATTTAGATCTTCTAATTCAAATTTTGAATTTTGAAACTAAAATTTTTTAATTTCTTAAAACATTGTGAAAAAAGTTAATTTTAAGAATTTCACAATTGTGTTTCTCAAGAACTTTTCAATTCGTAATCATGTTGCAACTACAACAATACACATCACCGCATCATCAATAATCACAGTCACATAGCCAACAATTGCATCTTTAACAACTAGAACAATTTAATATCATCGTTTGATTTTTACCTTTGTTATTTATTTTATAGCTGTCATTTTTATTTTGTTAAAAAATTGGCTGATATGATGTAGTTTAAACATAGGTGCTCAGCTCCTTATCTTAAAGATAAAGTAATCGAATACATTAATCACAAAATTTGGTTTAAAGAACTTATATTGAAAGAAACCATATGATATATTTAAAAGTTATACGTGTTTTATTTTATAATTACTCTTTTAAATTATAGATATAATATATAGAATTTATGATCACTAATTGTTAGGTTTTTTAAAATCAAATCTCAAATTAATTAATTAATAAATTAATGCTCAAATTTGTTAAACAATATTGAATCTTTAGTACATTTTCTATATGTACATGCCAAATATATTTGGTGCCGAGTTGTATGGTCGGCTAAGAGTAAACACGGACTAAACTACAGTAGCAGGAAATGTCGTATAATGTAGAGAACTAGACAACTATTCCTTACAACCCGGGCTGGTCAGGGAGCCCAACTCCCATCGGCCGAATCCTTACGACCCCGGGTACTACATCTCATTAACCCGACATCGACGCCGGTTATGAACTCAACAAGTGCCACACCAATAGTTATAACGGTGGCAGCATTTCAATGCAGACATTACCTAGTCTTCAAAGCATGCATTCATGAAGAGGAGTTACGTCAATGATGGCCATGCAACGTCAGAAGGCCAAGAGACTTCTTAACTTAAATGAAGACTGAAAAAGGCTATAAAAGGGGCTCCCACATGAGGGTTAAGCATGACACATTCATCTTGAGACAATATAAAGCACCTGTATAGCTCTTAAATCCCCAAAGATACTCAAACAGTATAGACAACGTAGTCTTCTCTGCCCTAAAGTAGGAGACTAGCACTTTTGGTGTATCTAACCATTTTTGGCTAGAACATTTGGCACCCACCGTGGGGCCTAGGTAAAACTCTCCCAGGCCACACCTTACCCTAACACCATGCCCTCTGAAGGAGATCCTCCAGACATGACTCAACTGCTAGCCATGATAGAGACCATGCGACAGTAGAATGAGACGCTGCAAGACAACATACAAGTTCTGCAGCAACAAAGTCAAGCTAACAATGACTGTGAGGAGGAGGTTCTCGAGCCGCAACCTCTTTCTCAAGAGATTTGGGACGACCACGTCCTAGAAAACTTCAAAGCACCATCATTAACCTCTTATGATGGGAAGACGGATCCTCAGGAGCATGTTATTGCCATTAACAATCAGATGGCCATAGGTGCCCCTTCGGATTCACTGAAGTGCAAACTCATGGCTGGAACCTTTAAGGATGTAGCTCTAATATGGTACATGAGCCTTCCTCGGCTCTCCATCGTAAGCTACCAAGACTTGACTAAGAAGTTAGTACAACACTTCTCGGCAAGCAAACGCCTGAAGGTGTCCACGACCACATTGTTCAGAGTTCGACAAAAATAGTCAGAATCACTACGTGAATACCCGGCTCGATTCAATGAGGAAACCCTCAAAGTATCTCATCCAAACCAGGAACTGTTTGTGGGAGCTTTTCAACATGGATTACGAGCCAGAAAATTCAATGAGTCGTTAGCTCAGAAGCCGGCTATCAACATGGACGAGATCACTACTCGGGCTGAGTGTTACATCAAAGGAGAAGAAAATAACCAAGAGAAAAGAGCCCGGGACAGCATTAAAAAGACAAAGAGAAAGGAAGAGGTGTCAAACAGGAGAAAGGAGCATCCTCGGGGAGCTACGCGCGAGCGACATGCTCCCAGACCATACAGACAGTCATATGAGCCGGACAGATACCTCACCCCATTAAATACAAGCAGGGGAGATATCCTTAAAGAAGTTGGCCATATGAATCTGTTACCGAAGCCTCATCGTCCGAAAAGAGCCAACGCTATCATGGGAAGGAAACCTGAGGCTTGGTGTAATTACCATAGTGTACGGGGACATCACACCGAGGACTGTCAACAACTGAAAAAAGTAATTGAAGCTCTAATCTAGAGAGGTCATCTCTTGGCATATATGAAGGATTCTAAACCACAAAATAACAAGAGAAGTCCTCGCCGAGATGATCAGGGACTAGAAAAGTTATCCTGGAAGAAGAGTTCAGAAGCCGAAGAGGGTCACGAGACAAAGGCAGCTCGGCACACACTAAACACCATTTCTGGAGGATTTACTGGTGGCGGAGAAACAAGTTCAGCCCGAAAAAGATATGCTAGGACAATCATTCATATCGACTAGAGATCCCCAGAGAAACCGGAAGGCAACTTAGATGCTGTAACATTCTCCAAACAAGACGCCATAGGAGTCCTAGCTCATGAAAATAATCCTATGGTTATCAAAGTACAAATAAGAGACTGGAGCGTGAAAAGGGTATTGATAGACTTCGGAAGCTCAGTGGACGAATTGTATTGGGATGCTTTCAGAGGAATGGGGATCGATGCGACCGAGTTATTACTATTCAAAGGCAGTCTAGTAGGATTCTCGGGAGAACAGGTTCAGGTGCTCGGGCATCTAGCATTGCCGACTACCTTTGGTAACATGGCTAATGCGAAGACCGTCCGAGTGAGGTACTTGATAGTCAATGCTACTTCACCAATAACATCATTATAGGCCCGCCATCATTCGACGCCCTACAAGCTTCACTTTCAAATCTGTATTTGACCATGAAATTCCCACTCGGAGATGGCCAGGTTGGAATTGTCAAAGGCGATCAGGGGCTGGCGAGAAAGTGTTATAAGGATAGCTTGAAGTTGAAAAGAAAGGAACCCGCAGGAGATGTAGATCCCAAGAATTCTATCAAAGTTCACCTGGTCAACATAGACCCACGTGATGATTCAGTTGAAGACAACATAGTGCCCAACGAAGAAACAAAACAAGTCCAGATTGGGTATTTACCATCCCATGTTACACACATCGGAGTCAACTTGTCCCCCGAAGAGGAGAAAGAGATCGTCCAAGCGGTAAAAGACAATGTGGATCTTTTCGCCTGGAAGCCTTCAGACATGCTAGGGATAGATCCCAATTTCATGTGGCATCACTTAGCAATTGATCCAGATATCAAGCCAGTTTCCCAAAGGAAAAGAAAGTGTGGCAATGAAAAGAGGAAGGCAATTGCAGAGGAAGTCGAGAAGCTGTTACAAGCTGGGTTCATCAAGGAAATCAAGTATCTGACCTGGTTATCCAACGTGGTGATGGTAAAGAAGAAATCTAGGAAATGGAGAATGTGTGTGGACTTTACGGACCTTAACAAGGCGTGTCCAAAAGATCCGTATCCACTGCCAAACATCGACCGGCTGATAGATACTACTTTTGGTTTTCGTTTGCTCAGTTTTATAGATGCATACTCCGGTTACAACCAGATCCACATGAATCCAATAGACGCACCAAAAAATTCTTTCATGACCCATCAGAGCAATTACTATTATGAGGTCATGCCTTTTGGACTAAAAAAATGCTAGGGCTACTTACCAGAGGCTAATGGATAAGGTGTTCGCTACTCAAATAGGTTGGAATCTGGAGGTCTATGTAGATGACATGTTGATCAAGACAAATGCAAACTGGTCATATGTAAAGAATTTAATAGAAACCTTTGCATCCATAAGAAGCTACAACATGAGACTGAACCCGGACAAGTGTACCTTTGGAGTGCAAGCTGGGAAGTTCCTCGGATTTATGCTCACCAACCGGGGAATAGAGGCAAACCCGGTAAAATGCCAGGCTATAATAGATATGAGAAGTCCAACCACGAAAAAAGGAGGTCCAACAGCTGACAGGGAGACTAGCCGCATTGTCACGATTTTTATCATGTGTAGGAGACAAGTCAATACACTTCTTTGCAGCCATAAGGAAGTCTAAGGAGTTTGAATGGACAGAGGCATGTGAAGAAGCTTTTCAATAAGTGAAGCATTTTCTATCCTCGCCTCCTATCCTAGTAAGGCCCAAAGAAAACACACCTTTAGTCTTATACTTTTCGATCACGGATAAAGCCCTGAGCTAGATTTTAGTACAAGACGGAGAAGATGGAGAGCGACTCGTATATTTTATCAACAAAGTTCTAAAAGGGGCAAAACTAAGGTACCAGAAGATTGAATATTTGGCACTGGCAGTAGTTATCACAGCTCGGAAACTGAGACATTATTTTCAAGGTCACCCCATCACAGTGAAGAGGAATTACCCAATCAAACAAATACTGAGAAAGCCCGACTTAGTAGGACAGATGGTCAAGTGGGCAGTAGAGCTCTCCGAGTATGACATCAAATTTGTGCCCAGAACCAGTATCAAGTCGCAGACACTGGCTGATTTTGTGGTAGAATTAAGTGCACCGACAGGAGAAGAAATCTCAAATAGATGGATCCTTTTTGTAGATGGATCTTCAAATCACAAGGGAAGCGGAGCCGGAATAATTCTGGAAGGACCCGGAGATCTAACACTAGAATACTCTTTATGTTTCAATTTTTAGGTTAACAATAACCAGGGCCTTGATTGTCGGAATGAAATTGGCAAGAGAAGTAGGAGTAACACACTTATTAGTGAAAACCGACTCCTAGCTAGTGGTCGGCCAGATGAAGAATGAGTACCAGACGAAGGATTCCACCCTGATAAAGTACCTTCAGAAAGCTTCAGGGATATCCAAAGCGTTCTTAGAATTCGAAGTCGTCCACATCCCAAGAGAAGATAATACCCGGGCCAACCTCCTAGCTCGGTTAGCAAGATCAAAGAATTCAGGAATGAATAAGACCGTGATTCAAGAAGTTCTCGAATTACCCAGTATTCAATTAGAGGAAGTATTAACAATAAAGGATGCCCAAGGATGGATGAGACCCATCATCAGCTATCTGACCCAAGAAATATTACCTAAAGATGTCAATGAAGCCCAGAAGATTAAAAGGATAGCTTCCCGATACATCATAATCTCGAACACGATGTACAAGATGGGTAGGTCAACACCTATGCTCAGATGTGTGTCAGAGCCTGAGATTGAAATGGTAATTAAAGAGGTCTATGAGGGAGCCTGTGGTAGCCACATCGGTGGGAGAGCACTATCCGAAAAAATCCTAAGAGCCGGGTACTACTGGTCGAATATGATGCGAGATTGCATCGAGTACGTCAGCAAGTGTGAAAAGTGCCAAGTATTCGCTCCATTTAAACATCTACCAGCCGAGTCACTCCATCTGATTTCATCCCCATGGTCGTTCCATCAGTAGGGAGTAGACATCCTAGGGCCATTTCCAGTTGCGTCAGGACAGCTCAAGTTCCTAATTGTTGCAGTTGACTATTTTACAAAATGGGTGGAAGCCGAGGCTGTTGCTCGGATCTCTGCCGAGAGGGTTTGCAAAATTTATTGGAGGAACATCATATGCTGGTTTGGTTTGCCGGGAATCATAGTCTCGGACAATGGAGCCCAATTTGCAAGCACTTCTGTCGTAGACTTTTGCAGGGATTATGGAATACAAAACAGGTTCACTTCAGTAGAACACCTACAAACCAATGGCCAAGCAGAGGCTGCCAACAAGGTTATCCTAGGTGGAATAAAAAAGAAGCTGGAGGAAGCAAAAGGAATGTGGGCCGAGTATTTACCCGAGATCTTGTGGTCATACCACACATCACCACATTCTACTACTCAAGAGACACCCTTCAGGATGGTGTATGGAGTTGATGCAATGATACCGGTGGAAATCAACACCCCGACTTGGAGGCGTAAACACTTTGATGAAGTTGCCAACATGGATAATCTGAACAACTCGACTGACCAGGCATAAGAGGTCAGAGAGACAACACGAATCAGAGAAGTTGCTGTAAAATAGAGGTTGGCAAGAAGATACAACCTGAAAGTCCGGCAGAGGGAGTTCCAGGAAGGAGACCTGGTCTTGAATAAAATCACGGACAAAAAAAACAAGGGAAAGCTCTCCCCTAATTGGGAAGGCCCATTCAGGGTACTTCGAAAGCTAAACAATGGAGCATACAAACTGGAAACATTAGAAGGAGTAGAAATACCTAGGACATGGAATGTATCCAATCTTAGGATTCATTTCAGCTAAATATTATGTAATTCAATAATGAATAAAAGATCCAGGTTGCACTTTTTTCCATTGCAAGGGCAAGGGTTTTTGACGAGGCACCTGGACTTAAAATTTTGTTTATGTCTTTCTTATAGGTATTCGGCTAGAGATGATGAGTTATAAATCGGAAAACTCCTATAACTGTTTTGACTTGCTCCGCGTACATAGGTCACCCATGAACGGGTTGATTAAACTCCTATAAATGTGTTGACTTGCTCCGCGCACATAGGTCGCCCATGAACGGGTTGATAAAACTCCTATAAATGTGTTGACTTGCTTCGCGTACATAGGTCGCCCATGAACGGGTTGATTAAACTCCTATAAATGTGTTGACTTGCTCCGCGTACATAGGTCACCCATGAACAGGTTGATTAAACTCCTATAAATGTGTTGACTTGCTCCGCGTACATAGGTTGCCCATGAACGAGTTGATTAAACTCCTATAAGCGTGTTGACTTGCTCCGCGTACATAGGTCTCCCATGAACGGGTTGACAAAACTCCTATAAAAGTGTTGACTTGCTCCGTGTACATAGGTCGCCCACGAACGGGTTAATTAAGCTCCTATAAATGTGTTGACTTGCTCCGCGTACATAGGTCGCCCATGAACGGGTTGATTAAACTTCTATAAACGTTTTGACTTGCTCCGCCTACATAGGTTGCCCATGAACGGGTTGATTAAACTCCTATAAACATGTTGACTTGCTCCGCGTACATAGGTCGCCCATGAACGTGTTGATTAAACTCCTATAAACGTGTTGACTTGCTCCGCGTACATAGGTCGCCCATGAACGGGTTGATTAAAATCCTATAAACATGTTTACTTGCTCCACGTACATAGGTCGCCCACAAATGCTCCACGACACGGGTTGAACAAACATGTCTACTAGTTTCGTGCACACATGCTGGAAAATCAACTATAAAAATGATGAAACATCCAAGCCCAAAACACATCAAAAGATACTTGGGGCTTGTGAGTAAAAAAGTCATACATGGCCAACTGCCAAAGACTAATAAGAACGGGGAGAAAACCTTTGATAAAAGGACTCCTGGGTCCATTCCATAATCGGCATCTAAGCCTACAAGAGGCTAGGACTCTCAAAAGTGGCAAGGTTATACATACGTGATAGCTAAAGGCTTCTTAAATAATAATTAGCTTCACGGTGAGCTATCCAAAAGGTCTTAGAAATCAAGCATAAGCAAAGTAAAAATAATACCCAACACTCTATAATCGGACACCTTAAGTTATTTTAACTTAGTACCCGAGGGGCTGGATATACACACATGATTATTTTGTAAATCTGGATATACGCACAGGGATTATTTTGCAAAGGAATAAACAGGATAAACATAAATGACATAAACAAAATCCTCAGAAGGGCCAAATATTGTACATTACAAAGCCCGAAGGCTAAAAGTTCATGAGCATGAGGGGGGACAACACCACACTCCCTCGCCAAAATGTAAAAATTCATCCAGAAGGATGACTAACTGAAATAAGAAAACATCAAGATTATGTAGCGTCCGAAGTCTTATTGGCAACATCATTATGGGCCGGGTTCACATTCCCGTCACCATCATTAACCGGTCCTTGAGATCTCTCCGGGCTATCTTTCTCCAGCTCGCCAAGATCCACAATACAGCCATCCTGCACCACCTTGAAGTAATCCATCTTCGACAAATCCAAGTCAGGATGAAGACAGAGAACTTGATCTTTGGCTCAATCAAAAGCTTCGTCACCAGCAGACAAAATATCGATCTGAGCTTTCTTCAGAGATTCTTTAAGATCGTTATTGGATGATAAGAGCTCGGCATTGGAGGCCTCAGATATCTTCAATTGACCAGTAAGTTTGGCTAAGGCCGACTTGTGATCAGACTCCAAAGTCTCTTTTTCCTTCCTCGCATTAGCTAAATCCTTCTCCAAGCTGGAAAGCTTCTTAGACTGAGATTCTTGGGTGCTCTTCAACTGAGCGACTTCATCCTTAAATTTTGACTCAATCTTTTCAGAGTCATCAGATAATTCAAACAAACCACGAGCGAGGACATCACATATCATCAGATAGGAACTAAGGTTCCGGGTAATCTTCTACTGACCAATGGATTTAACTTTATTAACATCCTCGGTAGCATTGAGATGATCATGCCGATATCTGAAGCCATCAAAATCATTGGACCAATACTTGAATTCCCAAGACGCAGAATCCTCCCCTAGGCCTCGCGTGAGGGAGTTAATCTCCATTTCGGCTTGATGGATATCCTCATTCATTAGAACCTTCAGCTTATTCGGATCACCTTGAGAGATCTCGTCTTGAGCAGGAAGATAAGAGGCTGAGGCTCACCTTTACTCGGGACGACTTTAGTACTCGTCCCCCTGGGTCGTTTTGGTGCCCGGACCTCTAACCCACTTAAATCAGATTTGGATGCAGACGCACCCCCAACTCCTCTCCGGGCTTCCCTAGCTGCCTGCATCAATTTCTTTTGCTCGGCTACAGATAGATCAATCATCTTGTATGCAAACAAACAACATAAGGTTAGAGTAAAAGGAAGATGAGAAATATTTAAAACGAAAAATGATGATTACCCAGAAAAGCAAGAAGTCGGTCGTCATCTAAGGGCAACAATTCTTTAATCCTCATCATATGGAATGAGTCAAGAATGGCCAGGGACTGGAGTTCCAAGTCATTTAATTTGTCATAATTAAAACCAGTAACCGACAAGGGATCTTTGGTCCAGTAGTGAGGAAAGCGTGAATGCCCATCTAAGGCGTATAACACCTGTGGACATCTCGGCCCACATCGGACCCTCAAAAAACAATCTTTATAATTCTTATAATTTGAGGTATAAGCCTGAAGGAAACTTCGGCCAGGAATTCCACTAATTTGAACCCAACTCCGGTTATCAACTCCTTTTACCTCAAAGAAGGAAAAGAACAAGCCTATGGTCGGAACGATGTTTAAAACCTCACAAACCCTCTCAAAAGCCTTTATAAATCCCCAATTGTTGGGACGAAGTTGGGAAGGTTCTATATTGTCGGTCTTCAACACGTCCACTTCGAAATCGGAAAAAGGGATATAGATGTCGAAATCTTCCAAATGCTAGGATAGAAGTAGAAAAATTCTTCAGAAACATCTTTTGGCCGGAGTATACACACTATTTCCTTTGGACCACATGGTTCCAAAATAAAATCATCTTCGGAACTAGTAGAGGATATAATCCTTAGGGATCGGATTTTAGCAGTTTCCAGGTCATCGGCTGTACTATTCTTATGGTTCATAACCTCAGAATCAAAGGGAGCAGCAGTCTCCATTAGAATTTCTACAGAACCTGAAGAGTCAGAGTCAAAGTCATTTTTAGAAGTGAGAATCTCATTATGAAACTTATCCATGACTCACCTATACTCTTCTACCCCTATAGATTCCATCATCTCTTGCATGTTTTCTTCCCATAATCTTTTTCTCTCCTCGTCACTCTTATTTATAATCTTACTTTTATCATTACATTTCCTAAGAACTACCATTTTTGTTAAAAGAAAAACCGAGGAAAGTCAAGAGGGAAAGAAAAAATACCTGAAATGAAGAGCGCTTGAAGTTGAAATAGATTTGTTTAAAGAAGAATAAGAGCGTAGGAGTAAAGGAAAGAGATGATGACATTAATAGGAGCTCAACGTTCAAAAAATGGCTAGAGAATAGCCACTCATGATGTATTAAAGTCATCATAACTCTAGGGAAGATTAGGGGACACGACCATTCGAAGGTTTTTGACACGTAAGGACCTAAGAAGAAAATCTGACCTATAGCACGACACCTAGCGAATATATCCGAGCTCATGTTACTCACCGAGCACTGTACCCTCGAAGATGAATATAGTACTCGAGGGGCTTATGTACATGCCAAATATATTTGGTGCCGGGTTGTATGGTCGGCCAAGAGTAAGCACAAACTAGACTAGACTACGGTAGTAGGAAAGGTCGTACAATGTAGAGAGCTAGACAAGTATTCCTTACAACCCGGGCCGGTCAGTGAGTCCGACTCCCCTCAGCCGAATCCTTACGACCCCGACTACTACACATCATTAACCCGGCATCGACGCCGATCATGAACTCAACAAGTGCCACACCAACAGTTGTAACAGCGCCGACACTTCAATGCAGGCGTTACCTGGTCTTCAAAGCATGCATTCATATAGAGGAGTTACGCATGATGGCCATGCAACGTCAGAACGCCAAGAGATTTATCTTAATGGCATAACTTAAATGAAGACTGAAAAAGGCTATAAAAGGGGCTCCCACATGAGGGTTAAGAAAGACACATTCATATTGAGACAATATACATCACCTTTATAGCTCTCAAATCCCCAAAGATCCTCAAACAGTATAGACAACGTAGTCTTCTCTGCCCTAAAGTAGGAGACATGCACTTTTGGTGTATCTAACCATTTTTGACTAGAACACTATATATTGTTAATTTTCTTTATTGTGGACTTAGATTCTTTCTTTATTTTATAAAAAAATTTAGAAGAACATCTTGTTATAGTTGTAGAATATATGCATTTGAAAAGTATTAAGAAATATATTAATTAGTAAGCATGATTTTAAATTGCGTTCTATATTAATAATTATGATCGTAATATTGTTGATGCGCTAAAATTCATATATCAATTGTCTATTTCAGGAACTTTTACATTAGTATACATACTACAACAACAACATTATGCGTTGCAGCAACCCCCAATGAATGCAATCGTAATTTATTTATATGGTATGTTTTTTTTAATATCACTTTTTCTTTATATTCTATTTTATTTTTGAATTTATTTTTAAGATTTGTTTTCAACAAAGGTTCTTAGCTCCTGAAATTTTAGAAGGAGTATCAAAATGCATTATTTGTAATGTTTTTAGAAAATTGTTACCACCACAATTAATAAGTCAATAACAATATTTGAGTTGAATTTGAAAAGTTTTGCAAGTTTTAAAATAAATGTAATGTTACACGTATAGTGTCTAAAAGCCTGTATTGCACTTTAGTTTTTTCGAATTTTATTTTCACATATTTTTCACATGCATTAAAAGTGAATTCATTTTTTAAAAACATTTTACCCATTCTGTTTCGCTCTTGTTTAATTTTTTATACTCTTGTTTTCAAAATTATTTTCCACTTGCTTCACAATCAATCCTTATTCATGAATTCCTTGGTTCTCATCTTCTATGATTTTCTATTCTTTTGACCTAAAAACTAGGTTGTTGGATTATCATGTGGTGGAGCCATTAGAGCTTTTGTTCAATGAAGATCACAGATGAATTATCTCCAGTTAGGACATTCACATTCCAAAATTCGAGAATCTTCCATTGACAAAAAATTTCTCAACTTCCATTAGAGCCAGTGTTCTCCAAAAGTGGATATTTGGTGAAGGACTATTCCGATAAAATTTCACCTTCTATTTCAAGATGATTGACTTTGGTTCTCAGCTATGATAATTTCCTCAAATGTAAGTTACTTTATTAGTTATTTAACCATGATATTTGTATTGTACTTGCTTGCTTTATGAAATATCTTGTTTAGATTCTAAGGGAAGATCATATTATTTAAGAGCTAACACAACGGCTTTCACAAGGCCAATGAGGAGGCAATGTTGGCAAACAAAGACATTATGGACCAACATTTTAGAGATGGGAAAATTATGGAGGGACACAGTTTTTGTGTTTGTTAATAATATATTTTGTGAAAAGAAAGTGATTTAAATTTTATTTCCATTTTATCTTGCACATGATTATGATTTACGTTATTCAATTATGCAAATGATCATTATCATTGTTAGTCAAAATCATGTGCAACATAAAGTGTAAAAAAATTTAAATCACATAGTATTGACAAAAATGTTCATTATCCACACATGAACTCTCACCGTCCACAATTTGCTCAGCTATAAAATGTGGGTTCAGAATGTCTTTGTTCGCCAACATTGCCTCCTCCATGGCCTTGTGAAAGTCGTTGTGTTAGCTCTTTAATAATACGGGCTTCCCTTAGAATCTAAACAAGACATTTCATAATGCCAGGAAGTACAAGACAAATTTTTTGGTAAATAACTAACAATGCAACTTACATTGAGGAACTTACCCTAACTCTGAACCAAATTCGATCGTCTTCAAGTTGAAGGTTAAATGTCATCGGAGTATTTCAACCATCGTCCAATAAAGGAAGCAACTCTAATGGTGGTATTCAAAACAAATTTCAAAACGGGATTGTTGTCGAAATGTGAATGTCCCGATCAAGTACTCTTTGTGTAATACCCCGTATTGTAATTGCTCTGGATAATATTAGTTGTGATCAACTGGGTTCCGGTGTTCTCTGAGAAATTATTTGAAAATGTAATTAGAGTAACTGATGAGCTCAGAGCAGATCAAATTAATATTATCTAACTCTGAGGTTTTATTATTTGGTGCTATAGAGACTTTTGGACATTTAGTAGTGTTACTATCTAATTAATTTCTCTATATCATTTCTTTTAATCCCTTGCCAAATATAGTAACATTTGAGATAGAGAAATTAGAAAGAAGGAAGAGAAAGGAAAGAAAGAGAAGAGAAAACTTGGAATTGAAGAGAAAAGCTTGGATCATCATCTCTTCTTCATCAATTCATCTCATCTTCTTCATCATCATCCTTTAATCCAGGTGGGTTCTAGATAGAGACTTTAGTGGTAGAATTTCTTGAGTTCTAGAACTAGGTTTGATATTGTGAGAAAATGGGTAATTTTGCTAAATCAATGAATCTAACGGATGAAAATCGATATAAATTGCGTAGTATAGTCGTAATATGCATATGATCATTTGATAATACTTATTTTGTGGTTTGGAAAGGATCCGGTGTGGGAAGGGTGAATTTTGGAGCCCTTGGAACCCCCAATAGCGCAGAAGAAAAATTCTGCTTCTGATACGCACCGCCGGGCAGCGTTTTGAGCACCGGGAAATGCAGGCTTGTGCCGCCGCTCCGCCGGCCGGAAATGAAGAGGCGCAACATGTTTTGCTTCTGGAACTTCTGGGTTTTTGGCATGGGTCTTACACCGCTGCTTCTCTAGACGAAGTAGCTGGCACAGGGGTCACCGCCGAGCGAAGCATTGACCGCCGAGCGCTCTTGGGAGTTTTCAATTAACTCTCTTTTCTTTAAAAATCTATAACTTTCGATTCGTATACCCGATTTAAGCGTTCTTGGTACCGATGGAGAGCTATAGAAATACTCTACCTAATGGAAGTGAAAAATATCAGTTTTGTTACCCGATTCGTATACCCGATTTAAGCGTTCTTTGTGATTATTTGTTATGTGTGATTCTATTATATACTTGTATTATGTTTACCTATTCTATTGGTGTTAAGCAGGTAGAGAGAATAACATGCTTAAAATGAATTAGGAAGAGTGAGAAAACTTACCCCAAACCTAATGATATGATTCTAGGTTGTGAATAGAATTGTGATAGAAAACCTAGATGGCGAGGCTCGGGCACTTAGTGTAGAAAGGTGCATTCGTGATGAGTATTGGTCTAGGAGAGAGTGAAACACTAGTATGGAACATGTTGAACTTTTGTGTTTATGAGAAAAGGCGAATGTGGCCTTACAGCATTATGGCCTTGTGATTGTCGAATACAATCACGTTTGTGTGTGTGATCATGTAATCGTAACCGTTTCACTTGGGTGCGGTTTCATGAGTCTCGAGCTCCTCTGAACCATGTGCACAATTACTTGGCAGGTTTGATTCCCGCGTGTGAGTACGAATGGAGCCTAAGGGTAAAGAGACTTGCGATGGTTAACAGGCCATGAGAAGTGATGGTTCACGGTTAACAGGCCGATGTTCCCGAATCCATTTTGTATGTCTAGTAACTACAAGGATCCATGACTCGAGTCGACTTCTAGACGTAGAAGAGGACGGGAAAAGGGGATGCCTTGGTACAAGTTATCGATTAGTGATATTTTGAGTTAGTGAACTCATGACCATGATTCCATATAGTGTGAGATTGTGAACTCAAAGTCATTCCCCTTCCCCTTGACTTGAGTTAGGATTGTTAGAACCTTGTAAAGCCGAGAGAATCCATAAGATAGGGAACTCACTGAGATTTAATATCTCACCCCATGTTGTTGATTATATTACAGGTACAGCAGGTTCCGCGAAGGGTAAGGATAAGGCTATTTGATTATCCTTATTTTCCTTGGCTTTTTGGGATGGCAAGACTTCCGTTGTGGAGATTATTTTGAGATCATTGTTTGATCTAGTTCTTAGTGTCTTGGGACATCTTGTATACATTGTGCCATAGTTTTTTTGTATTAGGTATTTTGGGCATGTAATGTATATAATGTGTTAACTAGGGACTTATGGTATTCCAGTACCAAACACTTAGATTCATGTATAATATTATGCTTTGATGTATGTATATTATATGTGGGTGTTACAGTTGGTATCAGAGCAGGTCGTATCCTCGACCTAGCCATGAAATAGTATAAGTATTTTCTTCCGTTTCATATGCATGGTGTCGTCATTGGTCTTAAGTGTTATATTTATGGTATTGAGCCTGATCAACTTAATCCTATCTGTATGACATTTAGGAACATGGCTGACGGATGCAGAAGTAATCGTGGTCAACCCAGAACCATTCCTGTTGGGACGAATCCGCCGGCCGACGAGGAGAATGTCCCAAGGCCTTAGTTTTTGCAACAGATGCAGCTGCAGCAGAACCAGTTCATACAGCAGATGGTACAGCAAATGAATGGGGGTCTTCATTCTCCAGTGGTTGTTCCAGATGCTGTAGGTGGGAGTTTTCAGGATTTCATCCGCATGAATCCTCCAGAATTTCATGGCGGGTTAGATCCTGTTAAAGCTCACGAATGGATAGCTGGCATGGAGAGAATTTTCTTGATAGTTCATTGCAGTGAGGAGAATAAGGTGGTATTCGCTTCTCATTTGATGAAGGGTCCTGCCATGAGGTGGTGGGAGAGTGCCTCAGCCCTGATGACTATTCAAGAAGTAGCTAAGGTCTGGGAGCGATTTAAGATTAATTTTATGGAGAATTATTTCCCTAGTTCTTTGAGGACCCAGAAAGAATTTGACTTTCAACAATTGAGACAATGTACTTTGACCGTAGCTGCTTATGCTGAGAAGTTTGAGATTATGGCTGCTTATTCTAGATAGGCCATGTATGCTCCGGACGAGAGGTAGAAAATTGACCAGTTTATTTTTGGTTTGAAGGCCGATATTTCGCATAGTGTGTCTCAAAGAGAGTTCACTAGTTATGCGGAATTGCTAAGGCAGTGTTATGTGGCAGAGAACAGTTTAAAGAAAGTTCAAGCTGAGGGGGACTTGAGTAGGTCAAATCAAAGTGATCGTGGGAGATCAAATCAACAATTTAGGCCGAGACAACAAGCTTTTAAAGGAAAGCAAGTTCAGAGTCCTAGGACTAGTGTGCCTCCAGTGTGTCGTATTTATGGAAAGAATCATCAGGGTAGGTGTGGTTTTGAAGGAGTGAGGTGCTTTCACTGTCAGAAGATAGGTCATATGGCGAGGGATTGCCCTCATAATAGGAATCAGACGCAAGGGAAGAGTGCTGGCCGAGTTTATACCTTGGATGTGAGGAAAGCAAAGGGTGATAACTCTTTGATTGTTGGTACGTGTTTCGTTAATGGACATCCTTGTTTTGTGTTATTTGATTGTGGAGCAACACACTCTTTTGTGTCGATGCAATGTGTGAAGTGACCGGGGTTGCAAGCTATTCCATTGTCTCCACCCATGGTGGTTACTACTGCCATGGATGAGATGGTTGAAACACCATTAATGTGTGAAAATTTTGTTTTATCTGTGGATGGGAGAGTTTTTCAGATTGACCTTATTTGTTTGCCGCTTAAGAAAGTGGATGTTGTTTTGGGAATGGATTGGCTTTCTGCTAATTTGGTATTTATTGGTTGCGAAGAAAAGCTAATCATCATCCCACCAGTGGAGGCTACTTCGAAGGATGTGTTAACTATTATTTTAGAAGGTACGGTGGGAATGATAAATTTCTTGTTTGAGAAGGAAAAATCTATTCTTTTGGTTCTCACTAAGGAGGAGAGTAGCAACCTTCAAGTTCTGAGTATTCTGGTAGTCTGTGAGTTTTCTGAAGTTTTCCCCGAGGATATCACTTATCTTCCTCCGGAGAGGGAAGTGGAATTCTTTATTGACCTGATACCGGGAACGACTCCTATATCTGTTTCTCCGTATCGGATGGCACCACTGGAGTTAAGGGAATTGAAGGACCAATTGGAAGAGTTAATGGCTAAGCATTTTGTTCGACTCAGTGTTTCGCCTTGGGGAGCTCCAGTGTTATTGGTAAAGAAGAAGGATGGTGGAATGCGGTTATGTATTGATTACCGACAGTTGAATAAAGTCACCATCAAGAACAAATACCCATTACCCAGGATAGACGACCTCTTAGATCAATTGAAAGGAGCCTGTGTATTCTCAAAGATTGATTTACGGTCGGGTTATCATCAAATCCGTGTGAAGAGTTTGGACGTATCAAAGACCGTGTTTAGGACCCGTTATGGCCATTATGAATTCTTAGTAATGCCTTTCGGTGTGACGAATGCTCCGACAGTTTTTATGGATTATATGAATCGGATATTTCAAGCTTATTTGGATCAATTTATAGTGATCTTTATTGATGACATTCTTATTTATTCTCGTACTTCTCAAGAGCACGAAGAGCATTTAAGAATCATCCTATCTATTCTACAAGAGAGACAACTTTTGCTATGCTGAGCAAGTGTGAGTTTTGGACGACGGAGGTTAGTTTTCTTGGTCATGTCATATCTCAGGGAGGTGTGGTGGTAGATCCATCAAAAGTTGAAGCGGTGATTAATTGGGAGAGACCAAAGAATGTTTTTGAAGTTAGAAGTTTCTTGGGATTGGAAGGTTATTATAGAAGGTTTATTAAGGGCTTTTCTCAATTGGCTTTACCGATGACTAAACTTACTCGAAAGGATTGTCCTTATGAGTGGGATTCGGCTTGTGAACGAAGTTTTATGAGTTTGAAGGAAAGATTGACGATTGCTCCTGTTTTGATTATTCCTGATCCTAGCAAGTCGTATGAGGTATTTTGTGATGCATCAAAGATGGGTTTAGGAGGTGTTTTAATGCAAGATAGTCATGTGGTGGCTTATGCTTCTCGACAGTTAAAAGTTCATGAAGAAAATTATCCAACACATGATTTGGAATTGGCGGCAGTTGTTTTTACATTGAAAGTGTGGCGTCATTATTTGTATGGGGTACATTTTGAGATGTTCAGCGACCACAAGAGCTTAAAGTACCTATTTGATCAAAAAGAGTTGAACATGCATCAGAGGAGGTGGATGGAATATTTAAAGGATTATGACTTGGAGCTAAAGTACCATCCGGGTAAAGCAAATAAAGTAGTAGATGCATTGAGTCGGAAAGTGTTGCATAATGCCGAGTTGATGATATTAGAGTATACCTTATTGGAAAAGTTTCGAGATCTTAATCTCCATTTCGTTTGGAATCCTAATGGTGTAATTATGGTAAACTTGAATCTTAATTCTACTCTTAGAGAAGGAATTCAACAAGGGCAAGTGTCGGATGAGAAGTTACAAGGATTGTTAGTTCAACAGGGTTTCGTGCGGGCTACCGACGGAATCATTTTGTTTAACCAAAGGATTTGTGTTCCGGATGACGTGGTGTTGAAAAGAAGACTTTTGGAAGAAGCGCATAAGAGTACTTTTACTATACATCCTGGTTCTTCGAAGATGTATCAAGACTTAAAGAGGGACTATTGGTGGTCTGGTATGAAAAGAGATATTGCAGTGTATGTATCGGAGTGTGTGGTATGCCAACAAGTAAAGATTGAACACCAAATACTGGGTGGCTTATTGCAACCATTAGAAATTCCGGTATGGAAGTGGGATAGTATTTCTATGGACTTTGCAGTTGGATTACCCCGTGCGCAAGGTGGTTATGATTCTATTTGGGTAATAGTGGATCGGTTGACGAAATCTGTGCATTTCTTAGCCGTGAAGACCACTTACAAGGCAAGTCATCTTGCAAGGTTGTTTATTTAGGAAATTGTGAGGTTGCATGGTATTCCCTAAAGTATTGTGTCAGATCGAGATCCAAAGTTTACTTCGAGGTTTTTGAGAGCTTTTCAACAAGCTATGGGAACAAAGTTGTGTTTGAGTACGTCGAATCATCCGCAAACAGATGGTAAGACGGAACGGACAATACAAACGATGGAAGATATGTTAAGGGCTTGTGTACTTGAAAGTGGAGGAAATTGGATAGAACTTTTACCATTAATTGAGTTTTCATACAAAAATAGTTATCATGCGAGTACTGGTATGGCTCCTTACAAGGCATTATATGGAAGGAAGTGTAGGACGCCATTGTGTTGGACGGAAGTTGGTGAAGACAGAATTCTAGGACCCGAGATTATTCAAGAGACTACGAAAAAGATTAGAATTGTTCGTGATAAAGTTAAACAAGCACAAAATCGTCAGAAGAGCTATGCGGATAACCGTAGGAGACCTTTAGAGTTTGATGAAGGTGATCACGTGTTTTTGAAAGTTACTCCGAGATTGAGGTTGAAAGGACCGTTTAAGTCGCGAAAGTTAAGTCTGAGATATGTGGGACCGTATCAAATTTTAGAAAGGATTGGTGAAGTATCTTAAAGATTAACCTTACCGCCTTCTCTGTCAAAGATGCACGATGCTTTTCATGTGTCTCAACTTTGGAAGTTTGTTCTAGATCCTCTTCAGCCAATTCTACCGGATACGATTGAGATAGAAGCAGATTTGACGTTTGAACCCCAACCAAGCAGTATCACAGGAAGAGAAACTAAGGTACTAAGGAATAAAGAGATTTCTCTAGTGAAAGTTCAGTGGGATGAGACGCATCCGGGCGATGCAACTTGGGAACTAGAATAAGAGAAGCGAGATGCTTACCCTCATCTGTTCAGGTAAATTTTAATTCGTGGGCGAATTTCTATTTAAGGGGGGGAGGATGTAATACCCCGTATTGTAATTGCTCTGGATAATATTAGTTGTGATCAACTGGGTTCCGGTGTACTCTGAGAAATTATCTGAAAAGGTAATTAGAGTAACTGATGAGCTCAGAGCAGATCAAATTAATATTATCTAACTCTGAGGTTTTATTATTTTGTGCTATAGAGACTTTTGGCATTTAGTAGTGTTAATATCTAATTAATTTCTCTATATCATTTCTTTTAATCCCTTGCCAAACATGGTAACATTTGGGAAGGGTGAATTTTGGAGCCCTTGGAACCACCAATAGCGCAGAAGAAAAATTCTACTTCTAATACGCACCGCCGGGCGGCGTTTTGAGCGTCGGGCGACGCAGGCTTGAGTCGCCGCTCCGCCGGGCGGAAGTGTAGAGGCGCAACATGTTTTGCTTCTGGAACTTCTGGGTTTTTGGCATGGGTCTTACACCGCTGCTTTGCTGGGCGAAGTAGCTGGCACAGGGGGCATCGCCGGACGAAGTATTAACTGCCGAACGCTCCTGGGAGTTTTCAAATAACTCTCTTTTCTTTAAAAATCCATAACTTTCGATTCGTATACCCGATTTAAGCGTTCTTGGTACCGATGGAGAGCTATAGAAATACTCTACCTAATGGAAGGGAAAAATATCAGTTTTGTTACCCGATTAAATAAATCGGAGGGAACCCGAGAGTGGTGTAACTTTGTGATTATTTGTTATGTGTGATTCTATTATATACTTGTATTATGTTTACCTATTCTATTGGTGTTAAGCAGGTGGAGAGAATAACATGCTTAAAATGAATTAGGAAGAGTGGGAAAACTTACCCCAAACCTAATGATATGATTCTAGGTTGTGAATAGAATTGTGATAGAAAACCTAGATGGCGAGGCTCGGGCACTTGGTGTAGAAAGGTGCATCCGTGACGAGTATTGGTCTAGGAGAGAGTGAAACATTAGTATGGAACATGTTGAAATTTTGTGTTTATGAGAAAAGGCGAATGTGGCCTTAAGGCATTATGGCCTTGTGATTGTCGAATACAACCACGTTTGTGTGTGTGATCACGTAATCGTAACCGTTTCACTTGGGTCCAGTTTCATGAGTCTCGAGCTCCTCTGAACCATGTGCACAATTACTTGGCAGGTTTGATTCCCGCGTGTGAGTACGAATGGAGCCTAAGGGTAAAGAGACTTGCGATGGTTAACAGGCCATGAGAAGTGACGGTTCACGGTTAACAGGCCGATGTTCCCGAATCCATTTTGTATGTCAAGTAACTACAAGGATCCATGACTCGGGTCTACTTCTAGACGTAGAAGAGGACGGGAAAAGGGGATGCCTTGGTACAGGTTATCGATTAGTGATATTTGAGTTAGTGAACTCATGACCATGATTCCATATAGTGTGAGATTGTGAACTCAAAGTCATTCCCCTTCCCCTTGACTTGAGTTAGGATTGTTAGAACCTTGTAAAGCCGAGAGAATCCAAAAGTTAGGAAACTCACTGAGATTTAAGATCTCACCCCATGTTGTTGATTATATTACAGGTACAGCAGGTTCCGCGAAGGGTAAGGATAAGACCGTTTGATTATCCTTATTTTCCTTGGCTTTTTGGGATGGCAAGACTTCTGTTGTGGAGATTATTTCGAGATCATTGTTTGATCTAGTTTTTAGTGTCTTGGGACATCTTTTATACATTGTGCCATAGTTTTTTTGTATTAGGTATTTTGGTCAGGTAATGTATATAATGTGTTAACTAGGGACTTATGGTATTTCAGTACCAAACACTTGGATTCATGTATAATATTATGCTTTGATGTATGTATATTATATGTGGGTGTTACACTTCGCCCATGATCTTGGCTGAACAAAACTCTAAAAGCTCCACCATATGATAATTCAATGATCTATACAAAATAGGAACCGGCTGTGCTTAGTGATAGTAACTTAATATTTGTTATTGTTTCATGTTTTTATTTTCTCAGATGCTTAAATTTTACTTGCTCTTAGTACTCAACCGTTATCTTGAATCGTAACATAATACATTTTCATATCTAACAATGTTCCCGACATCTTGAAGATGCTCGAAATAAATTGAAGTCCCAAATGTAAAGTTATCATTCAAGCATCATTTGTTTTTGTCATAACATCATCTGATTTGCCAACAACGAGGTCAAATTCAACCATAAACTTCTGCATTGAAAACAAGCATTGAACCTTGTGAAGTTATAAGTGGATTTCATAGGGAACCTCAAGAAAAAGGTTTCAACTCCTATATTCATGACTTCTCCATCCTCAAAAAGTTTAAAGTTAACTTGAATCCTCCAAAGGCTCCTAATATCAATGTGGTGTTATGGCTCCCTCAAACTCGTGGTTGGGTCAAGTGCAATACCGATGACTACTTTTCTAATATCTTGGCACCTTGTAGGAATAATTTACATATCAAAATGGTGATTTTATACATGGTTTTGCTGAATTGGTTATGGTTCTTCATCCCTTCAAGGGGAGCTTATGGTGTCATAAGAGCTATTAATATAGCCAATCATTTTGGTTGGAACAAGCTCTGGTTAGAAACAGGTTTGATATTGGTGTTACTTGCATTGCAAGAATCGAAGTGGTGCCTTCAAATGTTATACTTAAATGGCTCAATAATATAGTTATGATTAAGTCCATATCTTCTTCATCCCTCACATTTTCTAGAAGGGAAATCAATGCGAGGATAACCTAGCTTCTATGGCCTTTTCTAATCCCACTCCTCTTGTTTGGATTAGACATCTTCACTTTCTTATATATATATATATATATATATATATATATATATATATATATAGGGTTAATAGTCATTTACCCTCTGCAATATAGGCGACTTTTGATTTACCCTCCTTTAAAAAAATAATTTTGGATTACCCCCCTGAAATTTTAAAATTCTAAGTCTTTTGCCCCCTAGGTAGAAAAATAACCCCCCTGTAAAATTTTTTTTTATTTACCCCCTGCTTTTTACACGCTTAGGGTGGTACCCCAAAATTTCAGGGGGTAATCAAAAATTATTTTTTTAAAGGGGGGTAAATCAAAACTCGCCAATATTGCAGGGGGGTAAATGACTATTAACCCATATATATATATATATATATGGAGAGAGAATTGTGTAAGTGTTTTTTTTTCAATTTAATTTTTTCTTCTGCAAAACAACTTCTAAATGCATTCAATCTAATCACCTTTATTTAGATAAATTTTTAACATAGTTCTAGAAATATCTGAATTTTTTACCCAAATACCCCTAATTTTGGAAAAAATTTCCAAAATAACCCATGTTTCAAAAAAAATTCTCAATCTGCCCCCATTAGGGTTTTGGTTTGAACTGTGTCGCCATTGGAATTGACAACTTCCCTATAAGGCTAACAAGATGTCACCAATTGAACTGGAGACAGCAGACCAAGTCGCTAGTGCAATTGGCGACATAGTGTAATGGTAAAAAGGAGTCGCCAATCCAAGTGAAGACTCCCTAGAAACTGAATTTTTTCACTATAAATAGGGGTGTTAAGCTCAGTTTGTTCCACATCTCTTCTCACAACTTTGTTTTACTCAGAAAATGTATCGTCGTCGTTGGAGAAAAATTATTTTTTCGCGAGACAAGCCACCGATCAACATGATGTTTTGGAACATACAAGGTATCAATCAACTTAAGAGAGAGCTGACAATGTTTTTTGTTGTGGCCGGGCTGACGACAGATACTGCATAGTCGTATCATTTTATCAGCGATATCCATTTCCGTTCTTATACGCTTGCTGTTCGGGCGCCCTTTTTTCTTTCTTCTCATTTCATTGTTGTGCCAAACTATTTCTACTTGGTATGGAGGCCAATAATCCTCCATTAGTAACACTGCAAAGACCTAAATGAAGTCAGCGACGAAGATGCTGCCATTTGGACTGCATGTGTCTCGATCATTAGATTCACAACTGTGGAGCTGCACAACAGTTACCGTGTCAAACTGCAATTTGGAATGCATCAAGACATCCCAGATCCGCCTGTTGACATCAGTAAATGGCATCTAAAAAGAGTTAATGATCAATGGGAATTTAGGGACTGGAAGGATTTTGCAAAGACCGAGCGTCTTAAATGGGTGAACCGAAGCCATTATGTCTTACATGAGCCGGTGATGCCAACCCCATCTATACCAACAAATAATTACATGGCTTGGTACAGATCGGTTGCAACGAGGGTACATCATACCATAGCCAAATTGGGCAAACATTTTTTCATAGCCCAAACGCCCAAACATCATACCCTAGCCAACACAATCAACCTTCGCAACAACCTTATGGCTTTCAAACACCATTTCAACCTTTCATTAACGAATCCTTCACACCAATGTCTCCCTTCAATCGGCCTGCCCGCACACCAATCACCCCCTCAAACTACCCTGGCATGGTTCGCATGCTCAGTTTCAGTCCCCAAGACTTCACGGGAATGCAAGACATCCTAAGGGAACCATCTCGGACTGTTCCTGAGACTTCGACTCCTCAAACACCCAGCGTGAATCAACAACAAGGGGAACAAGGGGGCTGAGTACAACGAGTGCAACGAGTGAGGGTCCCTAGGGGATGTAGAACTGGTGGCTGGTTGAATGCACCCGGTCACGAACATTAATTAATGTAATATTTTATTAAATTAATGAAAATTTTATGTCATTGTGCAAACAAAATGAATGTAAACTAAAAAAAACAACACACACCCTGTCTCCACATCATTTGGCGACAGGGTTATACCCTTACACTATGTCGCCAATTGCACTGGCGACTTGGAATGCTGTCTCCAGTTCAATTGGCGACAAGGTTATAGCCTTATAGGGAAGTCGCCAATTCCAATGGTGACACAGTTCAAACCAAAACCCTAATGGGGGCAGTTTGGGAATTTTTTTGAAACATGGGTTATTTTGGGAATTTTTTCCAAAATTAGGGGTATTTGGGTAAAAAATTCGAAATATCTACAAGACACAATTTGTTTGGATATATGTTAAAAAAATATCATATCATGAACTAATAAGAAAACTTTTCTAAAAAATATGATAATTGATATTTTGGAAATAGATTAATTGAAAAACACTGTTAGTGTAAAACTACTTTACACTGTCATCCAATTAGAATTAGTTATTTGGACACATATTTATGAAATTAAAATAAAAAAAATTAAATTATAAATAAATCATTTTAATAATTCCTTTTTCTATATTTCTCTCTTCTCATGTGTCAAAATAACTAATTCTAATTGGATGACAGTGTAAAGTAGTTTTACACTGACAGTGTATTCAAATTAATCTCTTTTGGAAATGTAAATTAATTATTGGTACTTGCAAAAAGTAAATATAATTTAATTAGCGTGTATAATAGTAGATTGAATATTTATGTTTCACACAAAATGATATATGCATTATTTAGCATGGTATGTCTAATATTGTATCGATAAAATGGTATCTTTTTTTTAATATTATTATAAATAAATAAATTATAATATTTGTTTTAAATTAAAATAAACTTTTGTTAATAGTCAACAATTGAAAGGATTTATATTTAAATTTATTTCAAAAGATACATATACTGAAAGAAAAAAGATACATATATTTAAAGGGTATATATATATATATATATATATATATATATATATATATATATATATATATATATATATATATATATATATATATATATATATATATATATATATATATATATATATATATATATATATATATATATATATATATATATATATACCCTTTAGTCACTATTATAAGTAAAAAAAACATTTTTAGATTCATTAAATAAATGATGTATCTCGACATTATTATATATCAGATACATCAATTATTCAATTATTCAATGAATCTAAAATGTTTTTTTGTTGTTTATAATAGTTACCAGAGGGTATATATATATATATATATATATATATATATATATATATATATATATATATATATATATATATATATATATATAATTGTTCAACATTTAAACTTTTTTAATGAAAAGTTTACATATAAAATGCACTGTATATTTGATTCCCTCATTATATTTGTTATTGAAATTTGTAAATTTGTAAATTTAGAAATTGATAGCTTTTTAAACATAATTTCTAAAAGAAAGGTTCTGTTTAAGAATATAGAAAAGGATATAATAATCTATTTTCAACCCGAAGAATATATTGTTTGATAGAGTGGATAACTACATGTACATTGAATATGACTTGTTTCACATAAATAATATGGATACTTTTTAAAAACTTTTACTTATTGTAAAATATTCAAAATATAATATTTTTTGAAAAAGATTTAACATATAAATTTACCTAAATAATCTTTTATTCTTTTCTTAAATTAAAAAATTTCAAAAAATAAATAAAAACTTAATATAAATATCATTATTTGAAAAAGGATATAATTTTTTATTTTCAAACCAAAAATATATATTATTTGATAGAGTAGATAATTGTACATTGAATATGCATTGTTTCACATGAATAATATAGGTACTATACAAAAATATATATATAACTAGTTATAAAAGGCTACAATATTTTAATTTCAAACCAAAATATATATTATTTGGTATAGTAGATAATTGTTAATTGAACAAGCATTGTTCACATAAAAAATATAGGTACTATTTTTAAAAAAATATTTATTTTAAAATATTTAACTTATATATTTTTTTAAATGAGTATTTAACATATAAAGTTTAATTATATTTTATTCTTATCTTTAATTAAATACGTAAAAAAAATATAAAACTTAATATAATTATCATTATTTGTAAAAGGGTGTTATATTTTATTTTCAAACCAAAAAAATATATTATTTGATAGAGTAGATAATTTTACATTGAATATACCTCATTTCACATAAATAGTATAGAAACTATATAAAACATATATAAATATTTAGAAAAGGATATGATACTTTATTTTCTAACCAAAAGTATATATTATTTTATATAGTAGATAATTGTTCATTGAATATGTCTTGTTTCACATAAATACTATAGGTAGTATTCAAAAATAAATCTACCTATTTTTAAATTATTTAACATATAATATTTTTTCAAATGAAGATATTACTTATAAAGTTTACCGAAACAATCTTTTATTTTTATATTGAATTAAAAAAATCTAAAATTTAATAAAATAAAGTACAAACAGTCGGTCAATTTTATTTATAAATAAGAATAGATAGAAGGAACTAGTGCATTGTCAAAACTTGTTTTCTTTTAATTTCAAGTTTTTGATACAATCTATCGAGAAATAGATGTTAAATCAAAGTAATTTTCTTTCTTTATTTTATATTTTTTCATTGAATTTCTTCAAATCAGTAAAATAGTCTAATTGAAATTATGTAATCTTTAAATTTGGTTGTGGCTAATGGGGGTGCAGGTTTAATTTTTTTTAAAAGAAATGATGGAAATTAAGATCCGTAATTATGCTAAGTTTTTGTTTGAAATCAATTTTCAAATAAACTCTTTTTTAAGCAATGCTTAAATTTATTGAAGTGAGTTGAATTTTTAATATATTTTCTACATCTTTTTAACTTAAATTTTTATGGACTTGAAATCTTTCTTTTGTTTGTAATAAAATTAAGAATTAGGAATCTTTTGACGTAAAATTTTTTCTTGAATCTGCAATTGTAAAATTGGTGTGCCTCCTCTCTGAACTCCATTTTCACCATATTTGTTTAGATCTTCTAATTCAAATTTTAAAATTTGGAACTAAAATTTTCTAATTTCTTAAAACATTGTGAAAAAAAATTAATTTTAAGAATTTCACAACTGTGTTTCTCAGGAACTTTTCAATTCGTAATTATGTTGCAGCTACAACAATATGCATCACCGCATCATCAATAACCACAATCACATAGCCAACAACCGCATCTTTAACAACTAGAACAATTTAATCTCATCGTTTGATTTTTACCTTTGTTATTTATTTTAAAGTTGTCATTTGTATTTTGTTTAAAAATTGGCTTATATGATGTAGTTTAAACATAGGTGCTCGGCTCCTTATCTTAAAGATAAAGTAATCGAATACATTAATCACCAAATTTGGTTTAAAGAACTTATATTGAAATAAACCTTATGATATATAAATAAAATACGTGTTTTATTTTATAATTACTCTTTTAAATTATTGATATAATATATAGAATTTATGATCACTAATCGTGAATTTTTTTAAAATCAAATCTCATATTAATTAATTAATAAAGTAATGCTCAAATTTGTTCAACAATATTGAATCTTTAGTACATTTTCTATATATTGTTAATTTTCTTTATTGTGGGCTTAGATTCTTTCTTTATTTTATAAAAAAATTTAAAAGAACATCTTGTTATGGTTGTAGAATATGTGCATTTGAAAAGTACTAAGAAATATATTAATTAGTAATCATAATTTTAAATTGCGTTCTATATTAATAATTATGTTCGTAATATTGTTGATGCGCTAATATTTATATATCAATTGTCTATTTCAGGCACTTTTACATTAGTATACCTACTGCAACAACAACATTATGCGTTGCAGCAACCCCCAATGAATGCAATCGTAATTTAATTATATTGTATGTTTTTTTTAATATCACTTTTTCTTTATATTCTATTTTATTTTTGAATTTATTTTTAAGATTTGTTTTCAACAAAGGTTCTTAGCTCCTGAAATTTTAGAAGGAGTATCAAAATGTATTATTTGTAATGTTTTTAGAAAATTGTTACCAACACAATTAATAAGTCAATAATAATATTAGAGTTGAATTTGAAAATTTTTGCAAGTTTTAAAATAAATGTAATGTTACACGTATAGTGTCTAAAAGTCTGTATTGCACTTTAGTTTTTTCGAATTTTATTTTCACATATTTTTCACATGCATTAAAAGTGAATTCATTTTTTAAAAACATTTTACCCATTCTGTTTCGCTCTTGTTTAATTTTTTATACTCTTGTTTTCAAAATTATTTTCCACTTGTTTCACAATAAATCCTTATTCATGAATTCTTTAGTTCTCATCTTCTATGATTTTCTATTCTTTTGACCTAAAAACTAGGTTATTGGATTATCATGTGGTGGAGCAATTAGATCTTTTGTTCAATGAAGATCACAAACGGATTATCTTAGTGTTAGGACATTCACATTCCAAAATTCGAGAATCTTCCATTGAAAAAAATTTCTCAACTGCCATTCGAGCTAGTGTTCTCCAAAAGTGGATATTTGGTGAAGAACTATTCCGATAAAATTTCACCTTCTATTTCAAGATGATTGACTTTGGTTCTCAGCTATGATAATTTCCTCAAAGGTAAGTTACTTTGTTAGTTATTTAACCATGATATTTGTATTTGTATTGTACTTGCTTGCTTTATGTAATATCTTGTTTAGATTCTAAGGGAAGATCATATAATTTAAGAGCTAACACAACGACATTCACAAGGTCATGGAGGAGGCAATGTTGGCAAACAAAGACATTATGGACCAACATTTTAGAGATGGGAAAATTATGGAGGGACACAGTTTTTGTGTTTGTGAAGAATATATTTTGCGAAAAGAAAGTGATTTAAATTTTATTTTCATTTTATCTTGCATATGATTATGATATACGTCATTCAATCATGTAAATGATCATTATCATTGTTAGTTAAAATCATGTGCAACATAAAGTGTAAAAAAATTTAAATCACATAGTATTGACAAAAATATTCATTATCCACACATAAACTCTCACCGTCCACAATTTGCTCAGCTATAAAATGTGGGGTTCAGAATGTCTTTGTTCGCCAACATTGCCTCCTCCATGGCCTTGTGAAAGTCACTGTGTTAGCTCTTTAATAATACGGGCTTCCCTGAGAATCTAAACAAGACATTTCATAATGCCAGGAAGTACAAGACTGATTTTTTGGTAAATAACTAACAATGCAACTTACATTGAGGAACTTACCCTAACTCTGAACCAAATTCGTTCGTCTTCAAGTTGAAGGTTAAATGTCATCGGAGTATTTCAACCATCATCCACTAAAGGAAGCAACTCTAATGGTGGTATTCAAAACAAATTTCAAAACGGAATTGTTGTCGAAATGTGAATGTCCCGATCAAGTACTCTTCGGCCATGATCTTGACTGAACAAAACTCTGAAAGCTTCACCATATGATAATTCAATGATCTATACAAAATAGGAACCGACTGTGCTTAGTGATAGTAACTTAATATTTGTTCTTGTTTCATGTTTTTATTTTCTCAGATGCTTAAATTTTACTTGCTCTTAGTACTCAACCGTTATCTTGAATCGTAACATAATACATTTTCATATCTAACAATGTTCCCGACATCTTGAAGATGCTCGAAATAAATTGAAGTCCCAAATGTAAAGTTATCATTCAAGCATCATTTGTTTTTGTCATAACATCATCTGATTTTCCAACAACGAGGTCAAATTCAACCACAAACTTCTGCATTGAAAATAAGCATTGAACCTGGTGAAGTCATAAGTGGATTTCATAGGGAACCTCAAGAAAATGGTTTCAACTCCTCTATTCATGACTTCTCCATCCTCAAAAAGTTTAAAGTTAACTTGAATCCTCCAAAGGCTCCTAAAATCAATGTGGTGTTATGGCTCCCTCAAACTTGTGGTTGGGTCAAGTGCAATACCGATGACTACTTTTCTAATATCTTGGCACCTTGTAGGAATAATTTACATATCAAAATGGTGATTTTATACATGGTTTTGCTGAATTGGTTATGGTTCTTCATCCCTTCAAGGGGAGCTTATGGTGTCATAAGAGCTATTGATATAGCCAATCATTTTGGTTGGACCAAGCTCTGGTTAGAAACAGGTTTGATATTAGTGTTGCTTGCATTGCAAGAATCGAAGGTGGTGCCTTCAAATGTTATACTGTAAACCCCATCTATATATACATACATCAAAGCATATATTATACATGAATTCCACTTTTGGTACTGAAATATACAATAAGTTCCTAGTAAACACATTATACATATACATGCCCAAAAAGCCTAATACAAAAAAACTACGGCATAGTATATCTACAAGATGTTCCAAAGACAAATACTAAGAACTAGATCAAATAATGATCTCAAAACTCCACAACGGAAGCAAAGCCATCAGATAAGTAAGGATAATCACACAGCCTTATCCTTACCCTTCGCGGAACCTGCAGTACCTGTGATGTAAACAACAACAGTGAGGTGAGATACATTAAATCTCAGTGAGTTCCCTATCTTAAAGTCCTCTCGGCTTTACAAGGTTCTAATAAACCTAACTCACGTCAAAGGGAAGGGAAGTGACTATGAGTACACACACTAAAAACGTATCCACCCCCGTGATCCTGTTAACTCACACTAGTACCAAAGTACGTCCTGAGCCTGTTAACTCAAGAAACTCACTAATCAATAACCGTACCAAGGCATCCCCTTTTCCCGTCCGCTTCTAGGTCTAGAAGACGAGCCGAGTCATGGATCCTTGAAGTTACTTGGCATACGAAATGGATTCGGGATCATCGGTCCGTACACCGTGATCCGTCACTTCACACGGCCCGTACACCGTCACAAGCCTCTTTACCCGTAGGCTCAATTCGTACTATACACGGGAATCAAACCTGCCAAGTAATTGTGCATACGTTTCAGAGGAGGTGCTCGAGTCTCATAAAACTACACTGCAAGATAAATTGGTTATGATTATATACACACGCCTCGGCCTTTCATGCGCGAGCATTGTCACTATGTCATTCCACTCTACCTATTTCGTATTTTAACATGCATACATATTCAACAACAATTACCCACCATTAAACGATAATAGTCGACAAAACAGCACTATTCCAAAAATCCCGGCATAATTAAATCGGCCAAAAATCTTAAAACCATTTCAATAAAAAGTACGCGTTGTTAGCATTCTAATGATATCAAGAATATTAAAAATGGATAAACGAGTTAAAAGTTATGGACACAACGAGAAATGGTATCGCGAAAAAACACAATTCTGCACCCTCTTGGCCGTACACGTATTGCCCTAATCCATACGCGTATTGCTTTACTGGCTCGCCCATCTATACGCGTATTGCCCAAAGACATACGCGTATGGGCAGAGGCTGATTTTTCCCAAAAATTCCTTTTAAAACCCCAATACGTGTATTGCCTCACTCCGTACGCGTATTGCCCAACACCCTACGCGTACCATTACACAAATGAGCAGATGGCCGTGAAAATGGAACCCCAATACGCGTATTGCCCACATTCCTTCATGGCCATACGCGTATTGCCTTAACCAATACGCGTATTGCCTTAACCAATACGCGTATTGCCTTGGGTGATACGCGTATGGGCAGCGTGAAACCCAGAATTTTCCTGCATAATTGGTTCTGCAAAAATGTCCCATTTTCCCTTCCAATTCCCTTCTAAACACCAGAAAAATACCAATTGGATACACAACAATGCAATTATAACATGTATCAATCATAAGGAAATACCAAAACATGATTTTAGTGCAAAAATTCTCATTTCCTAACAATATCAAACTAACTCTAAAACTCAATAAAACTCTACTCTAAAGTGTCTAACTAGAACCCACCTGGATTACAAGATGAGGAGGTTGAAGCTGAGATGAAAAGATGAAGATTGGTTGATGATTCAAGTCCTTGAGCTCTTGAGAATTTTCCTCTTCTTCTCCCGTTCTTTTCCTTCCTTTTTCCTTCTCTTACTTTTCTTTCTCCAAGTTTCTATCTTTTGCAAATAAGGAAAAGAAAAGAAAATAGACATAGGAACATTAATTGGTAACACTACTAATTATTCAAATTATCTCAATTGCACCAATTAATAAAACTCCAAGTTAAATAATATGAATCTAATCAAATTCCGAGTTCGTCAGTTTACTCTAATTACTTTATCCAATAATTGCTCAGAGTACACCGGAACCCAGTTGATCATAATAATATTATCCCAAAATGTTCACAAAATTATGGGGTAGTACATCCTCCCCCCTTAAATAGAAATTCACCCTCGAATTTAAAAGATTACCTGAACAGATGAGGGTAGACCTCCCGCATTTTCGATTCCAATTCCCAAGTTGCATCGCCTGGATGCGTCTTATCCCACTGAACCTTAACAAGAGGAATCTCTATATTTCTTAACACTTTAGTTTCTCTTCCTGTGATACGACTCGGTTGGGTCTCAAACATCAAATCAGCTTCTATCTCAATTGTATCTGGTAAAATTGGCTGAAGAGGATCTGGGACAAATTTCCGAAGCTGAGACACATGGAAAACGTCGTGCATCTCTGACAGAGAAGGCGGTAAGGCTAATCTGTAAGCTACTTCTCCAATTCTTTCTAAGACTTGATTCGGTCCCACGTATCTTGGACTTAACTTCTGCGATTTAAATGGTCCTTTCAATCTCAATCTCGGAGTGACCTTCAAAAATACATGATCACCCTCATCAAACTCTAACGGTCTCCTATGGTTGTCCGCATAGCTTTTCTGAAGATCTTGGGCTTGTTTAACTTTTCCACGAATCATTCTAATCTTTTCCGTGGTCTCGTGAATAATCTCAGGTCCCAAAATTCTATCGTCGCCAACCTCCGCCCAACACAATGGCGTTCTACACTACCTACCATATAACGCCTCATAAGGTGCCATACCTATACTTGCATGATAACTGTTATTATAAGAGAATTCGATCAACGGCAAAAGTTCTATCCAATTTCCTCCACTTTCAAGTACACAAGCTCTCAACATGTCCTCCATAGTTTGTATTGTCCGTTCCGTCTGACCGTCCGTTTGCGGATGATTCGACGTGCTCAAACATAACCTCGTGCCCATGACTTGTTGAAAAGCTCTCCAAAATCTGGAAGTAAACTTTGGATCTCTATCCGAAACGATGCTAGTAGGAATACCATGCAATCTCACTATCTCTGAAATGAACAACCTTGCGAGATGATCCGCCTTATAGGTAGTCTTCACAGCTAATAAATGCGCGGATTTCGTTAACCGGTCCACAATTACCCAAATCGAATCATAACCACCTTGCGCACGGGGTAATCCCACTGCGAAGTCCATCGAAATACTATCCCATTTCCACATCGGAATCTCTAAATGTTGTAATAAGCCACTCGGCCTTTGGTGCTCAATCTTCACTTGTTGGCACACCGCACATTCCGACACATACACCGCAATATCCTTTTTCATCTCGGGCCACCAATAGTCCCTCTTTAAATCTTGATACATCTTTGAAGACCCCGAATGTATAGTAAAAGCACCCTTATGCGCTTCTTCCAAAATTCTCCTTTTTAACTCTGTGTTATCCGGAACACAAATCCTTTGGTTAAACAAAATAGTTCAGTCGGTAGCTCTCACAAAACCCGGTTGTAATAACACTTCCTGTAACTTCTCGTCTAACCCTTGCTCTTGCTGGATTTCTTCCCTAAGAGTAGAAGAGACATCCAAATTCCCCATGACTACACAATTTGGAGTCCAATTAAATTGAAGATTTAGATCTCTAAACTTTTCCATTAAGGTATACTCTAACATCATCAATTCGGCATTATGCAACACCTTCCTACTCAATGCATCCGCCACCTTATTTGATTTACCCGGATGGTATTTTAACTCCAAGTCATAATCCTTCAAATATTCCATCCATCTCCTCTGACGCATGTTCAACTCTTTCTGATTAAATAAGTACTTTAAGCTCTTGTGGACGCTAAACATCTCAAAACGTACACCATACAAATAGTGACGCCACACTTTCAAAGTAAATACAACTGCCGCCAAATCCAAATCATGTGTTGGGTAATTCTCTTCATGGACTTTCAACTGTCGGGAAGCATAAGCCACTACATGTCCATCTTGCATTAACACTCCGCCTAACCCCTTCTTCGATGCATCACAATATACCCCATACGACTTGCTAGAATCAGGAATAACCAAAACAGGAGTGGTAGTCAATCTCTCCTTCAAACTCCTAAAACTTCTTTCACAAGCCGAATCCCACTCATATGAATAATCCTTCCGAGTAAGTCTCGTCAATGGTAAAGCCAACTGCGAAAAACCCTTGATAAACCTTCTGTAGTACTTTGCCAATCCCAAGAAACTTCTAACTTCAGAAGCATTCTTCGGTCTCTCCCAATTAATCACTACTTCAACTTTTGATGGATCGACCGCTACACCTCCCTGGGATATGACATGACCGAGAAAATTAACCTCAGACATCCAAAACTCACACTTACTTAACTTAGCAAAAAGTTGCTTCTCTTGTAAGATGGATAAAACGATTCTTAGGTGTTCTCCGTGCTCTTGAGGATCACGAGAATAAATAAGAATGTCGTCAATGAAAATCACCACAAATTGGTCCAAGTAAGGTTGGAATATCCGATTCATATAATCCATGAAAACTGCCAGAGCATTCGTCACACCGAAAGGCATCACCAAGAATTCATAATGCCCATAACGGGTTCTAAACGCAGTCTTTGGTTCATCTGAACTCTTCACACGAATCTGATGATAACCCGACCGTAAATCAATCTTCGAGAACACACAGGCTCCTTTCAATTGATCTAATAGGTCATCTATCCTTGGTAATGGGTATTTATTCTTGATGGTGACCTTATTCAATTGACGGTAATCAATACACAATCGCATTCCACCATCCTTTTTCTTTACCAATAACACTGGAGCTCCCCAGGGCGAAACACTTGGGCGAACAAAAATCTTAGCCAACAATTCTTCCAATTGGTCCTTTAATTCTCTTAATTCAAGTGGTGCCATCCGATACGGAGAAACGGATATTGGAGCCGTTCCCGGTATCAAGTCAATAGAGAATTCCACTTCCCGCTCTGGAGGAAGAGAAGTGATATCCTCGGGGAAAACTTCAGGAAAGTCACAAACTACCGGAATACTCAAAACTTGGATGTTACTAATCTCCTCCTTAGTAAGAATCAAAAGAACATACTTTTCCTCCTCAAACAAGAAATTAATCATTCCAACCGTACCTTCTAAAATAGTAGTTAACACATCCTTCGAAGTGGCCTCGGTAGATGGGATAATGATCAGTTTTTCCTCACACCCAATGAACACCGAATTAGCAGAAAGCCAATCCATCCCCAGAACCATATCCACTTTCTTAAGCGGTAAACAAATAAGGTCAATCTGGAAAACTCTTTCATTCACCGATAATATACAATTTTCACACATCAACGGTGTCTCAACAATCTCATCCATGGCAGTAGTAACCACCATAGGAGGAAACAAAGGGACAGCTTGCAACCCAAGTCGCTTCACGCAACGCGTGGACACAAAAGAATGTGTTGTCCCACAATCAAATAAAACAAAACAAGGATGCCCATTTACGAAACACGTACCCGCAATCAAGGAGTTTTCATTCTTTGCTTTCCTTGCATCCAAGGTATACACTCGGCCGGTATTCTTCCCTTGTGTCTGAATCCTACCCTGAGGACAATCCCTCGATATATGGCCCACCTTATTACACTGATAACACCTTATTCCCTCCAAACCGCACCTACCATAATGATTCTTTCCACAAGTACGGCATACCGGAGGCACACTAGCCCTAGAACTCTGAACTTGCTTCCCTTTGAATGATTGCTGCCTTGGTCTAACTTGTTGATTCGACCTCCCTCGATCACTTTGATTTATCCTACTCAAATCTCCTTCCATTTGCACCTTCTTCAAACTATGCTCCGCCACATAACACTGTCTTAACAATTCGGCATAGCTAGTGAATTCTCTCTGAGACACACTATGTGAAATTTCAGCCCTTAAACCAGACAGAAGCCACATAAGAAGCCACAATCAAGTTGCCTTGTCTCAATTGTTGAAACTCGAATTCCTTCTGAGACCTCAAGGAACTTGGAAAATATTTCTCCATAAAAGTTACCTTAAACTGCTCCCATACCTTTGGTACCTCTTGAATTGTCATTAAGGCTGAAGTGCTTTCCCACCACCTCATGGCAGGACCTTTCAACAAGTGAGAAGCGAAGACCACCTCATTTCCCTCACTGCACTGAACTATTAGGAAAATCCGTTCCATGCCTGATATCCATTCATGAGCCTTTACTGGATCTAATCCTCCCTGAAATTCTGGAGGATTCATACGGATGAAATCCCTAAAGGTCCCCCCTGTAGCTTCAGGAACCACCACTAGAGGATGTACGCCACCAGCCATTTGCTGTACCATTTGTTGCACAAACTGATTATGCTGTTGTTGCATCTGTTGCATAAATTGGTATAAAGGAGCATTTCCCTCGTCACCCGGCAGATTAGTCCCTGCTGGAGTGGTTCTCAGTCTACCACGGTTGTTTCTGCGCCTGTCAGCCATGATCCTGAATTTCATACAGATAGGATTAAGTTGATCAGACTCAATACCATAAATATAACACGCAAGACCAATAGCGACATGCCGCATATGAACGGAAAGAAAACTTATTCTATTTCATGGCTAGGTCGAGGATACGACCTGCTCTGATACCAACTGTAAACCCCATCTATATATACATACATCAAAGCATATATTATACATGAATTCCACTTTTGGTACTGAAATATACAATAAGTTCCTAGTAAACACATTATACATATACATGCCCAAAAAGCCTAATACAAAAAAACTACGGCATAGTATATCTACAAGATTTTCCAAAGACAAATACTAAGAACTAGATCAAATAATGATCTAAAACTCCACAACGGAAGCAAAGCCATCAAATAAGTAAGGATAATCACACAACCTTATCCTTACCCTTCGCGGAACCTGCAGTACCTGTGATGTAAACAACAACAGTGGGGTGAGATACATCAAATCTCAGTGAGTTCCCTATCTTAAAGTCCTCTCGGCTTTACAAGGTTCTAATAAACCTAACTCACGTCAAAGGGAAGGGAAGTGACTATGAGTACACACACTAAAAACGTATCCACCCCCGTGATCCTGTTAACTCACACTAGTACCAAAGTACGTCCTGAGCCTGTTAACTCAAGAATATCACTAATCAATAACCGTACCAAGGCATCCCCTTTTCCCGTCCGCTTCTACGTCTAGAAGACGACCCGAGTCATGGATCCTTGAAGTTACTTGGCATACGAAATGGATTCGGGATCATCGGTTCGTACACCATGATCCGTCACTTCACAAGGCCCGTACACCGTCACAAGTCTCTTTACCCGTATGCTCCATTCGTACTATACGCGGGAATCAAACCTGCCAAGTAATTGTGCATACGTTTCAGAGGAGGTGCTCGAGTCTCATGAAACTACACCGCAAGATAAATTGGTTATGATTATATACACACGCCACGACTTTTCATGCGCGAGCATTGTCGCTATGTCATTCCACACTTTCCGACATTGTTTATGGTAATGTTCCTCACTCTACCTATTTCGTATTTTAACATGCATACATATTCAACAACAATTACCCACCATTAAACGATAATAGTCGACAAAACAACACTATTCCAAAAATCCCGGCATAATTAAATCGGCCAAAAATCTTAAAACCATTTCAATAAAAAAGTACGTGTTGTTAGCTTTCCAATGATATCAAGAATATTAAAAACGGATAAACGAGTCAAAAGTTATAGACACAACAAGAAATGGTATCGCGAAAAAACACAATTCTGCACCCTCCTTGCCGTACGCGTATTGCCCTAATCCATACGCGTATTGCCTTACTGGCTTGCCCAGCCATACGCGTATTGCCCAAAGATATACGCGTATGGGCAGAGACTGATTTTTCCCAAAAATTCCTTTTAAAACCCCAATACGCGTATTGCCTCACTCTGTACGCGTATTGCCCAACACCCTACGCGTACCATTACGCAAATGAGCAGATGGCCGAGAAAATGGAACTCCAATATGCGTATTGCTCACATTCCTTCATGGCCATACCCGTATTGCCTTAACCAATACGCGTATTGCCTTGGGTGATACGCGTATGGGCAGCGTGAAACCCAGAATTTTCCTGCATAATTGGTTATGCGAAAATGTCCCATTTTCCCTTCCAATTCACTTCTAAACACCAGAAAAATACCAATTAGATACACAACAATGCAATTATAACATGTATCAATCATAAGGAAATACCAAAACATGATTTTAGTGCAAAAATTCTCATTTCCTAACAATATCAAACTAACTCTAAAACTCAATAAAACTCTACTCTAAAGTGTCTAACTAGAACCCACCTGGATTACAAGATGAGGATGTTGAAGCTGAGATGAAAAGATGAAGATTGGTTGATGGTTCAAGTCCTTGAGCTCTTGAGAATTTTCCTCTTCTTCTCCCGTCCTTTTCCTTCCTTTTTCCTTCTCTTACTTTTCTTTCTCCAAGTTTCTATCTTTTACAAATAAGGAAAAGAAAAGAAAATAGACATAGGAACATTAATTGGTAACACTACTAATTATTCAAATTATCTCAATTGCACCAATTAATAAAACTCCAAGTTAAATAATATTAATCTAATCAAATTCCGAGTTCGTCAGTTTACTCTAATTACTTTATCCAATAATTGCTCAGAGTACACCGGAACCCAGTTGATCATAATAATATTATCCCAAAATGTTCACAAAATTATTGGGTATTCCATATACCTAAATGGCTCAATAATATAGTTATGATTAAGTCCATGTCTTTCTTCATCCCTCACATTTTCTAGAAGGGAAATCAATGCGAGGATAACCTAACCTCTATGGCCTTTTCTAATCCCACTCCTCTTGTTTGGATTAGACATCTTCACTTTCTTTATATATATATATATATGGTTAATAGTCATTTACCCCCTACAATATAGGCGACTTTTGATTTACCCCCCTTTAAAAAAATAATTTTGGATTACCCCCCTGAAATTTTAAAATTTTAAGTCTTTTGCCCCCAAGGTAGAAAAATAACCCCCCTGTAAATTTGTTTTTTTTAATTTACCCCCTGGTTTTTATACGCTTAGGGTGGTACCCCCAAAATTTCAGGGGGTAATCCAAAATTATTTTTTGAAAGGGGGGTAAATCAAAACTCGCCAATATTGCAGGGGGGTAAATGACTATTAAACTATATATATATATATATATATATATATATATATATATATATGGAGAGAGAATTGTGTAAGTGTTTTTTTTTCAATTTAATTTTTTCTTCTGCAAAACAACTTCTAAATGCGTTCAATCTAATCAACTTTATTTAGATAAATTTTTAACATAGTTCTAGAAATATCTGAATTTTTTACCCAAATACCCCTAATTTTGGAAAAAATTTCCAAAATAACCCATGTTTCAAAAAAATTCCCAATATGCCCCCATTAGGGTTTTGGTTTGAACTGTATCGCCATTGGAATTGGCGACTTCCCTATAAGGCTAACAAGCTGTCGCCAATTGAACTGGAGACAACAGACCAAGTTGCTAGTGCAATTGGCGACATAGTGTAATGGTAAAAGGGAGTCACCAATCCAAGTGGAGACTCCCTAGAAACTGAATTTTTTCACTATAAATAGGGGTGTTAAGCTCAGTTTGTTCCACATCTCTTCTCACAACTTTGTTTTACTCAGAAAATATATCGTCGTCGTTGGGGAAAAATTATTTTTTCGCGAGACAAGCCACTGATCGACATGATATTTTGGAACATACAAGGTATCAATCAACTTAAGAGAGAGCTGACAATGTTTTTTGTTGTGGCCGGGCTGACGACAGATACTACATAGTCGTATCATTTTATCAGCGATATCCATTTCCATTCTTATACGCTTGATGTTCGGGCGCCCTTTTTTCTTTCTTCTCATTTCATTGTTGTGCCAAACTATTTCTCCTTGGTATGGAGACCAATAATCCTCCATTGGTAACACTGCGAAGACCTAAATGAAGTCAGCGACGAAGATGCTGCCATTTGGACTGCATGTGTCTCGATCATTAGATTCACAACTGTGGAGCTGCACAACAGTTACCGTGTCAAACTGCAATTTGGAATGCATCAAGACATCCCAGATCCGCCTGTTGACATCAGTAAATGGCATCTAAAAAGAGTTAATGATCAATGGGAATTTAGGGACTGGAAGGATTTTGCAAAGACCGAGCGTCGTAAATGGGTGAACCGCAGCCACTATGTCTTACATGAGCTGGTGATGCCAACCCCATCTATACCAACAAATAATTACATGGCTTGGTACAGATCGGTTGCAACGAGGGTACATCATACAATATGTAATACCCCATAAATTATTTCACTTTGGATAATCTTGGTATGATCAACTGGGCTCCGGTTTACTCTGAGAATTTATTTGATAAAATAATTAGAGTAAACTGACGAGCTTCGAGTAGACCCAATTAATATTATCTGACTCTGAGGTTTTAAGTGTTGGAGCTTTAGAGACTATTTGGACAATTAGTAGTGTTACTAATTAATGATATTTTACTATATCATTTTCCTTTCCACTCTTTTTCCTTACTATAAGCAAAGGAAGAAAAAGATAGAAAGAAGTGGGGGAGAAAGGAAAGGAAAAGGAAGAAGAGGAAAAAGCTCAAGAACACAAGTCATCAACCATCACCCAATCTTCATCAAATCATCTTCCAATCTTCATCACCATCATCTATTCAAGGTGGGTTATAGATAGAAACCTTTGGTTTAGATTTTCTTGAGGTTTAGAATCTAGGTTAGAATGGTAATAAAATGAGTAATCTTGGATTTAACGGTTGAAATGCGGTATAATCTTTGTAGTATAATCACTAGCCATGTAGGATCATCTGTTATTATATGTTTGCATGTTGGTGAAGTTTTGGAATGAGAAATTGGTCACAATGCTCTGTTTTCACGCTGCAGAATTTCTGCATTTTCCCAGATTCGTACTGCGAATCCCCTAGCTAAGGGGAAATCGCGCACTCGCTGGATGTTCGCACGGCGAAGGTGAAGGCGAACATTCGCCTGAGGTTCGCACTGCGAACTTTAGCTTGTTTTGGATCTGCCATGGTTCGCCAGACATTCGCACTGCGAATGGGGCAGCGAACCAGTGTTGGATAGGAATTCGCTGGGAGCTTCGCACTGCGAATGAGGAAGCGAGCACTCGCTAACTTCTTCGCATTGTGAACATGACAGACCATCCAACTTGTTTCTTTCATAACTTTTGACTCGTTTATCCGATGTGAGTATTCTTGGTATCGTTGTGAATCTAGGAACATCCTCTAGCTAATTGTGGTGAGAAATACCTGTTAATTGCCCGATTAAATAAATCGGAGGGAACCGTGAATTGGTGTAATGTGTGATATGTTGCATTACGTGCTTCCATTATGTGATTGACGAATATATGCCTATGCTCTTATTGTTAAACATGTTTGAATATGTATGCATGTTAAAATACGAAATAGGTAGAGTGAGGAACATTACCGTAAATAATTATAGGAAAGTGTGGAATAACAATTACGACGTCGCTCGTGCATAAGAGGCCGAGGCGTTCGTCTATTACCGAATGGTTGTATGTGAAATCACGAAATCGTAACCACTATTCTATTATTGTGCCATTTCATGAGTAACGAGCTCCTCTATAATGAATGCACGATTTATTGGTAGGTTTGATTCCCAATGTTATAGTACGAATGGAGCCTACGGGTAAAGAGACTTATGACGGTGTACGGGCCGTGTGAAGTGACGGATCACGGGTACGGGCCGATGATCCCGAATCCATTTCGTATGCCAAGAAATCTACGAGGGTCCATGACTCGTTCCTACTTCTAGACGTAGAAGAGGGCGGGAGAAAGGGGAAGCCTTGACAGGGTTAGCGATAGTGATACACTTCCGGGTTGATGAATTCAATAGTATGGAAACATATAGTGTGTGTGTACTCAAAGTCACTTCCCTTCCCTTTGACTTGAGTTGGGCTTATTAGAACCTTGTAAAGCCGAGAGGACTATAAGATAGCGAACTCACTGAGATTTGATGTATCTTACCCCACGTTGTTGTTTACATCACAGGTTTCTACAGGTTCGGCGAAGGGTAAGGACAAAGTGGTTTGACTTTTCTTACAGATCGTATCTTTTGTGTGGCAAGGCTTCCGTTGTGGAGATGTTTAGATCATTAGTGATCTAGTTCTTAGTTTTATCTTTTGAACATCTTGTATATATAACATGCCATAGTTGTTGTATTAGGCTTTTTGGGCATTTATATGTATACTGTGTTACTAGGAACTTGTATATTTCAGTACCAAACGTATTATTCATGTATGATATATGCTTTGATGTATGTATATATATATATGGGCGTTACAGTTGGTATCAGAGCAGGTCGTATCCTCGACCTCGCCATGAAATAGTATAAGTATTTCTTTCCGTTTCATATGCGTTGTGCCGCCAGTGGTCTTACGTGTTATATTTATGGTATTGAGCCTGATCAACTTAATCCTATCTGTATGACATTTAGGAACATGGCCGACGGGCGCAGAAAAAACCGTGGGAGACCGAGAACTACTCCGACAGGGACAACTCCGCCAGGGGACGAAGGGAATGCCCCTTTGTATCAATTCATGCAACAGATGCAGCAGCAATAGAATCAGTTTGTGCAACAAATGGTACAGCAAATGGCCGGTGGCTTGCATCCTCCAGTGGCTGTTCCTGAAGCTACAGGGGGAACCTTTAGGGATTTCATTCATATGAATCCTTCGGAGTTTCAGGGAGGGTTAGATCCAGTAAAGGATCATGAATGGATATCAGGTATGGAGTGGATTTTCTTGATAGTTCAATGTAGTGAGGAAAAACTGGTTGTTTTCGCTTCTCACTTGTTAAAGGGTCCTGCCATGAGGTGGTGGGAAAACGCTTCATCCTTAATGACAATTCAGGAGGTACCGAAGGTATGGGAACAATTTAAGATGACTTTTATGGAGAAGTACTTTCCAAGTTCCTTAAGGTCTCAAAAGGAATTCGAGTTTCAGCAGCTGAGACAAGGTAACTTGACCGTGGCTGCCTATGCGAAAAAGTTCGAGGTTATGGCTGCTTATTCTAGACAAGCCATGTATACTCCTGATGAGAGGTGGAAGATTGATCAGTTTCTGTTTGGTTTAAGGGCTGAAATTTCACATAGCGTATCTCAGCGAGAATTCACTAGTTATGCTGAATTGTTAAGGCAGTGTTATGTGGCGGAGCATAGTTTGAAGAAGGTACAAGCAGAAGAAGAGTTAAGTAGGGTGAATCAAAGTGATCATGGGAGATCGAATCAACAATTTAGACCAAGGCAACAATCTTTCAAAGGGAAGCAAGTTCAGAGTTCTAAGACTAGTGCACCTCCGGTGTGCCGTATTTGTGGAAAGATGCATTACGGTAGATGTCGCCTCGAAGGAGTGGAGTGTCATCGGAGTCATAAAGTGGGCCATTGGGCGAGAGATTGTCCTCAAAATAGAAATCAAATGCAAGAGAAGAATACCGGGCGAGTGTATACCTTGGATGCAAGGAAAGTAAAGGCCGATAACTCATTGATTGCTGGTACGTGTTTTGTGAATGGAAATCCTTGTTTTGTGTTATTTGATTGTGGAGAAACACATTCTTTTGTATCGATGCAATGTATGAAGCGACTGGGGTTGCAAGCTATTCCGTTGTATCCACCCATGGTGGTTACTACTGCCATGGATGAGATTGTTGAAACGCCGTTAGTGTGTGAAAATTGTATTCTATCGGTGAATGAAAGAGTTTTCCAGATTGATCTTATTTGTTTGCCGCTTAAGAAAGTGGATGTTGTTCTGGGAATGGATTGGCTTTCTGCTAATTCAGTATTTATCGGGTGTGAAGAAAAACTAATCATTATTCCATCTACCGAGGCTACCCCGAAGGATGTGTTAACTACTATTTTAGAAGGTACGGTTGGAATGATTAATTTCTTGTTTGAGGAGGAAAAATCCGTTCTTTTGATTCTTACTAAGGAGGAGGAGAGTAACCGTCAAGTTTTGAGTATTCCGGTAGTTTGTGACTTTCCTGAAGTTTTCCCCGAGGATATCACTTCTCTTCCCCCGGAGCGGGAAGTGGAATTCTCTATTGACCTGATACCGGGAACGGCTCCAATATCCATTTCTCCGTATCGGATGGCACCACTTGAATTAAGAGAATTAAAGGATCAATTGGAAGAGTTGTTTACTAAGCATTTTGTTCGACCCAGTGTTTCGCCCTGGGGAGCTCCTGTGTTGTTGGTAAAGAAAAAGGATGGTGGAATGCGGTTGTGTATTGATTACCGTCAGTTGAATAAGGTCACCTTCAAGAACAAATACCCATTGCCAAGGATAGATGATCTGTTAGATCAATTGAAAGGAGCCTGTGTGTTCTCGAAGATTGATTTACGGTCGGGTTATCATCAGATTCGTGTGAAGAGTTCAGATGTACCAAAGACTGCGTTTAGAACCCGTTATGGTCATTATGAATTTTTGGTGATGCCTTTTGGTGTGATGAATGCTCCAGCAGTTTTCAGGGATTATATGAATCGGATATTTCAACCTTACTTGGACCAATTTGTGGTGATCTTTATTGATGACATTCTTATCTATTCTCGTGATCCTCAAGAGCACGGGGAACACCTAAGAATCGTTTTATCCATCTTACAAGAGAAGCAACTTTTGGCCAAGCTAAGTAAGTGTGAGTTTTGGATTTCGGAGGTGAATTTTCTCGGACATGTCATATCTCTGGGAGGTGTCGCAGTTGACCCATCAAAAGTTAAAGCAGTGATAAATTGGGAGAGACTGAAGAATGTGTATGAAGTTAGAAGCTTCTTGGGACTAGCAGGTTATTATAGAAGGTTTATTAAAGGCTTTTCTCAATTGTCTTTACCGATGAAGAGACTGACTCGGAAGGATTGTTCATATGAATGGAATTCGGCTTGTGAAAAAAGTTTTATAAGTTTGAAGAAGAGCTTGACGACCGCTCCTGTTTTGATTATTCCTGATCCTAGCAAGTCGTATGAGGTATATTGTGATGCCTCGAAAAAGGGTTTAGGCGGTGTGTTAATGCAAGATGGACATGTGGTAGCTTATGCTTCTAGATAGTTGAAAGTCCATGAAGAGAGTTATCCAACGCATGATTTAAAATTGACGGCAGTTGTGTTTACCTTGAAGGTGTGGCGTCACTATTTGTATGGTGTACGTTTTGAGATGTTTAGTGACCACAAGAGTCTAAAGTATCTTTTTGATCAGAAAGAGTTGAACATGCGTCAAAGGAGGTGGATGGAGTATTTGAAGGATTATGATTTGGAACTAAAGTACCATCCAGGTAAAACGAATAAGGTGGCAGATGCTTTAAGCAGGAAAGTGTTACATAGTGCTGACTTGATGATGTTAGAATATGCCTTAATGGAAAAGTTTAGAGATCTAAATCTTCAATTTAATTGGACTCCTAATTGTGCGATTATGGGGAATTTGAATGTCACCTCTACTCTTAGAGAGGAAATCCGACAAGGGCAAGGATTGGATGAGAAGTTACAAGAAGTGTTATTTCAACCGGGTTTTGTGCGAGCTACCGACAGAGTTATTGTATTTAACCGAAGGATTTGTGTTCCGGATAACACGGAGTTAAAAAGGAGGATTTTGGAAGAAGCGCATAAGGGTGTTTTTACTATACATCCGGGATCTTCTAAGATGTACCAAGATTTAAAGAGGGACTATTGGTGATCCGGGATGAAGAAGGATATTGCGGTGTATGTGTCGGAATGTGCGGTGTGCCAACAAGTGAAGATTGAACACCAAAGGCCGGGTGGCTTGTTGCAACCTTTAGAAATTCCGGTGTGGAAATGGGATAGTATTTCGATGGACTTCGCAGTGGGATTACCCCGTGCGCAAGGTGGTTATGATTCGATTTGGGTAATTGTATATCGGTTGACGAAGTCTACTTATTTCTTGGCCGTAAAGACTACTTATAAGGCGAGTCATCTCGCAAGGTTGTTCAGTTCGGAGATAGTGAGATTGCATGGTATTCCTACTAGTATCGTTTCAGATAGAGATCCAAAGTTTACTTCGAGATTTTGGAGAGCTTTTCAACAAGCAATGGGAACGAAATTATGTTTGAGTACGTCGAATCATCCGCAAACGGGCGGTCAGACGGAACGGACAATACAAACCATGGAAGATATGTTGAGAGCTTGTGTACTTGAAAGTGGAGGAAATTGGATAGAACCTTTGCCGTTGATTGAGTTCTCTTATAATAACAGTTATCATGCAAGTATTGGTATGGCACCTTATGAGGCGTTGTATGGAAGGAAGTGTAGGACACCGTTGTGTTGGGCGGAAGTTGGTGAAGATAGGATGTTGGGACCCGAGATTAATCACGAAACTACGGAGAAAATTAGGATGATCCGTGATAAGGTCGAACAAGCACAAGATCGTCAGAAGAGTTATGCGGATAACCGTAGAAGACCTTTAGAATTTGAAGAGGGCGATCATGTATGTTTGAAGGTTACTCCGAGATTGAGATTGAAAGGACCATTTAAATCGCAGAAGTTAAGTCCAAGATACGTGGGACCGTATCAGATTTTGGAAAGAATTGGTGAAGTAGCCTACAGATTAGCCTTACCGCCTTCTCTGTCAGAGATGCACGACGTTTTTCATGTGTCTCAGCTTTGAAAATTTGTCCCAGATCCTCTTCAGCCAATTTTGCCAGATACAGTTGAGATAGAAGCCGATTTGACGTTTGAGCCTCAACCGAGTTGTATCACAGGAAGAGAAACTAAAGTGTTAAGGAATAAAGAGATTCTTCTTGTTAAGGTCCAGTGGGATGAGACGCATCCGGGCGATGCAACTTGGGAATTGGAATCGGAGATGCGGGAGGTCTATCCTCATCTTTTCAGGTAATTGTTTTAAATTCGTGGGTGGATTTCTATTTAAGGAGGGGAGGCTGTAATACCCCGTAAATTATTTTACTTTGGATAATATTGGTATGATCAACTGGGCTCCGGTTTACTCTGAGAATTTATTTGATAAAATAATTAGAGTAAACTGATGAGCTCCGAGCAGACCCCATTAATATTATCTGACTCTGAGGTTTTAAGTGTTGGAGCTTTAGAGACTATTTGGACAATTAGTAGTGTTACTAATTAATGATATTTTACTATATCATTTTCCTTTCCACTCTTTTTCCTTACTATAAGCAAAGGAAGAAAAAGATAGAAAGAAGTGGGGGAGAAAGGAAAGGAAAAGGAAGAAGAGGAAAAAGCTCAAGAACACAAGTCATCAACCATCACCCAATCTTCATCAAATCATCTTCCAATCTTCATAACCATCATCTATTCAAGGTGGGTTATAGATAGAAACCTTTGGTTTAGATTTTCTTGAGGTTTAGAATCTAGGTTAGAATGGTGAGAAAATGAGTAATCTTGGATTTAACGGTTGAAATGCGGTATAATCTGTGTAGTATAATCACTAGCCATGTAGGATCATCTGTTATTATATGTTTGCATGTTGGTGAAGTTTTGGAATGAGAAATTGGTTACAATGCTCTGTTTTCACGCTGCAGAATTTCTGCATTTTCCCAGATTCGTACTGCGAATCCCCTAGCGAAGGGGAAATCGCGCACTCGCTGGATGTTCGCACAGCGAAGGTGAAGGCGAACATCGGCCAGAGGTTTGTACTACGAACTTTAGCTTGTTTTGGTTCTGCCATGGTTCGCCAGACGTTCGCACTACGAATGAGGCAGCGAACCAGTGTTGGATAGGCATTCGCTGGGAGCTTCGCACTGCAAATGAGGAAGCGAGCACTCACTAACTTCTTCGCATTGCGAACATGACAGATCATCCAACTTGTTTCTTTCATAACTTTTGACTCGTTTATCTTATGTGAGTATTCTTGGTATCGTTGTGAAGCTTGGAACATCCTCTAGCTAATGGTGGTGAGAAATACCTATTTATTGCCCGATTAAATCTATCGGAGGGAACCGTGAATTGGTGTAATGTGTGATATGTTGCATTATGTGCTTCCATTATGTGATTGACAAATATATGCCTATGCTCTTATTGTTAAACATGTTTGAATATGTATGCATGTTAAAATACGAAATAGGTAGAGTGAGGAACATTACCGTAAACAATTGTAGGAAAGTGTGGAATAACAATTACGACGACGCTCGTGCATAAGAGGCCGAGGCGTGGGTCTATTACCGAATGGTTGTATGTGAAATCACAAAATCGTAACCACTATTCTATTATTGTGCCATTTCATGAGTAACGAGCTCCTCTGTAATGAATGCACGATTTCTTGGTAGGTTTGATTCCCAATGTTATAGTACGAATGGAGCCTACGGGTAAAGAGACTTGTGACGGTGTACGGGCCGTGTGAAGTGACGGATCACGGGTACGGGCCGATGATCCTGAATCTATTTCGTATGCCAAGAAATCTACGAGGGTCCATGACTCGTTCCTACTTCTAGACGTAGAAGATGGCGGGAGAAAGGGGATGCCTTGACAGGGTTAGCGATAGTGATACACTTCCGGGTTGATGAATTCAATAGTATGGAAACATATAGTGTGTGTGTACTCAAAGTCACTTCCCTTCCCTTTGACTTGAGTTAGGCTTATCAGAACCTTGTAAAGCCGAGAGGACTATAAGATAGCGAACTCACTGAGATTTGATGTATCTCACCCCACGTTGTTGTTTACATCACAGGTACTATAGGTTCGACGAAGGGTAAGGACAAAGTGGTTTGACTTTCCTTACGGATCGTATCTTTTGTGTGGCAAGGCTTCCGTTGTGGAGATTTTGAGATCATTAGTTATCTAGTTCTTAGTTTTATCTTTTGAACATCTTGTATATATAACATGCCATAGTTGTTGTGTTAGGCTTTTTGGGCATTTATATGTATACTGTGTTACTAGGAACTTGTATATTTCAGTACCAAACGTATTATTCATGTATGATATATGCTTTGATGTATATATATATATATATATATATGGGCGTTACACCATAGCCAAATTTGGAAAACATCTTTTCATAGCCCAAACACCCAAACATCATACCCTAGCCAACACAATCAACCTTCGCAACAGCCTTATGGCTTTCAAACACCATTTCAACCTTTCATCAACGAATCTGTAAACACCCATTCATAACACACATACGTCAAAGCATATATATTATACATGAATCCAAGTATTTGGTACTGAAATACCATAAGTTCCTAGTTAACACATTATATACATTAAATGCCCTAAATACAAAGTTCTAAAGTCTACGGCATAACATATTCAAGATGTCCCAAAATACACTAAGAACTAGATCAATACAATGATCTCAAAATAAAACGCCATAGCGGAAGCCATGCCATCTCAAAAAGCTACGATCCGTAAGGAAAAGTCAAACCACTTTGTCCTTACCCTTCGCCGAACCTGTAGTACATGTGATGTAAACAACAACGTGGGTGATATATGTTGGTTCATGGATTGGCTAGAATTTTAGTAAAACAAAGTTGTTCAATGTTGAAGTCACATGGGTGATGTCTTAACATTGGTTTTTGTTAAGTATTTAACTAGTTGAAGTTTTGAAGTCTGATGTCACATGTGATGTCATGACATCAGGTCTGCAGAAGACTAATAACATCAGGTTTAGTGATGTTGTTAGGGTTTGCGTTTTAGCCGGATATTGGGATAGTTGTTAGTCTCAGTGGTTGCGGATATCTTGGGAAAGATATTCTCTGTTGCATAGAGATTTGATGCAGATTTGTAGGGAGGTTTAAAGGTTGAAGATTTAAGAAGATTTTGGAGAGAAAATCTGTTTTAAAAAAGATTCAGTTTTAAATAACAAATCAGGTCAGATATTGCAGGTGATCCAAGCCCAATTCAGATGGCTATATAAAGCGCATCAACCAAAGGAAGACGTTGCAGAAAGTAGACAGAAGATAAAGAGATTTGACTGGAGGTTAAGAATTGTCTTTGTTCGAGTATTGTGAGTGATTTTGTGAGTGTAATCTGTCCTCTCTAGAGCTGTGAAGCAAGAGAGTTTTGTAACTTGATCAAAGCTGTGAAGCAGGATCAAGGTGTTTCTCAAAGTGGTTGATCTTTGGGAGGGTTTAGGGATTGATTAGTGTTCTCATACCTAAGTGGTCTCTTAGGTAGAAAGTCCATTAGTAGAGATTAAGTTTAGGAGATTGTCAACGAGGTTGTTGAGTCTGTAAATTAATTCTACAAGTAGTGAATTTCATCCCTGGCTTGGTATCCCCCAGACGTAGGTAGTTAAAACTGAACTGGGTGAACAATTCATTGTGTTGATTTATTGTTGTTTTACATTGTCCATTGCAGTGTGTGTTGTTGTGACATCACTCGTAACATCACACATCTGGTACCAGAATTTCAATTGGTATCAGAGCAGGCATCCTGTCTGTCTCTGGGTGAGATCTAGGGAAGTTACTTTCTGGTGTAAAGATGGACAAAGAAGTTGGAGGATTTGTCAACAGACCCCCTATTTTGGATGGCTCGAATTATGATTATTGGAAGCCAAGGATGATCACCTTTTTGAAATCCTTGGACAGCAGGGCTTGGAAGGCTATCATTAAAGAATGGAAAGCACCTGTTGTGTTTGAAAAAGATGATGCTGGGAAAGATAAAGAGGGCACCTCAAAGCCAAAGCCTAAAGAAGAATGGACCAAGGAAGAAGATGAGCTTGCCCTTGGTAATTCCAAAGCTTTAAATGCAATTTTCAATGGAGTGGATAAGAACATATTCAGGTTGATCAATACCTGTGAAGTTGCTAAGGAAGCTTGGGATATTTTGAAGGCTACACATGAAGGAACATCTAGAGTTAAGATGTCAAGACTTCAGCTTCTAACATCGAAGTTTGAAAGTCTGAAGATGAAGGAAGAAAAGATTATCCATGACTTCCACATGAGTATTCTTGAGCTGTGAAATGCATCCAGTGCTCTTGGGGAAAAGATGTCAGAAGAAAAGCTTGTAAGGAAAATCTTGAGGTCCCTTCCTAAGAGGTACAAGATGAAGGTGACTGCAATTGAAAAAGCTCAAGACATCAGCAAGATGAGGGTTGATGAGCTCATTGGATCTCTTCAAACTTTTGAGCTTGGGTTGAATGAGGAAGAACCAGAAAAGAAGCCAAAGAGTATAGCCTTGGTTCCAAATGCTCAAGAAGAGAAAGGGAATAGTGCTGAATCCCAGGAGGATCTATCTCAGGCTATTGTTATGTTGGGAAGGCAGTTCAACAAGGTGTTCAAAAGAATGAACAAGAACTTCAAGCCTAATGTTAAGAACATCGCTTCTGACACCAGCAAGTCTAAGGAGAAGGATGAAGAGAAGACTGCTCAAGACAAGGGTGTTCAATGCTTTTAGTGTGAAGGTCATGGACATATTAAGAAAGAATGTCCCACATTCCTGAAGAAGCAGAAGAAAGGAATGACAGTCTCTTGGTCAGACTCTGACAGTGAAAGTGAAGGAGAGTCAGCCAAACATGTCAAAGCTTTAACTGGAACAGTTGTTTCTGATGGCGAGTCAAGTGATGAGGAACTGACTTTTGAGGAGTTAACTTCCACTTATCAAGAGCTTTGTCTGAAGAGTGCAGAAATCTGTCAAGAAAGTGAAAAACAGAAGAAACAGATTGTTCAGCTTGAGACTGCTAAAGCTGATTTAGAAAATGAAGTCTTATTAGTCAAAGCTCATCTTGATCATATGACCAAATCTGTTAGGATGCTGAGCAGTGGTACAAACACACTTGATAAGATCCTTCAGACAGAAAAGGTTGCCAGAGATAAGTCAGGCATAGGATTTGTGGTTGAGAAGAAGGTTTCTGCTGAAGCAAGCACTTCAGGAACTAAGAAGGAGATGTCTCAACCAATGTCTCAACTTCAAACAAAGAGACAGGATCCTAAACCTAAGCAGGCTGCTCATCCTCAACCTCAAATTGTTGGGAAGAGGCATGCTCATGGTCCTCATCAAAGGAAGGCACATGTTTCTGGAGCTAGGCAGTATATTCCTCCACAATATCATAAGAGCATGCAAGCTTCTAGGATCAAACAGAACATGTTCCATCAGATGTCTCAACATCAGGGAAACATGTATGGCTATGGATATAATAATGTTGTGCCTTATTATTATGGAAGAAGGAAGCCTCATCACCATAGAAGACAGCCAAAAGGACAGCATCCTTACCATAGAAGACAGTCAAACTATGGGAGAAGAAGACAACATTATGGGTGGCAGCCACAACAATATCATCCTCAAGGTGGCAGAAGGTTCAACCACTTCAGAGAAGACAGATTTAGGTGCTTTTACTGTGGCACATTTGGACACATGCAATTTTCTTGTTTCAAGCTACATGGTTATCCCAAGTCTAACCCTCAACCCAGACAGAAGGATAACAGGCCCAAGGTTGTTAAGCAGTGGGTTCCTAAAGAAAAGGTTAAGTGTTTATTGGCTCACTTTTCAGATAGACACTCTGCTGAGGATGGTTGGTACTTTGACAGTGGCTGTTCAAAGCACACAACTGGTTCCAAAAACCAATTAGTGGATGTCAATTCTTGCTCCTCAATTGATGTTACTTTTGGAAACGGAGAGAAAGGGGTGGTACAAGGTGTTGGAAAAGTGAAGTGTCATAAGGGACCTGATCTTGACAATGTACTTCTTGTCAAAGGGTTGAGTGCTAATCTGATTAGCATAAGTCAGCTCTGTAGTGATGGTTATAAGGTCAGCTACACCAAAGATGAGTGTGTGGTGACAAATGAGCAGAATGAGGTAGTGTTGAAGGGAATAAGATCCAGAGATAACTGCTATCAATAGGTACATCAAGTGGACAGTTTATCTGGTGATGTTAAGATTGATGTTGTAACATCAGATTGTGACAACAAGTGTGAAAGTCTGCTGAAAGGTCAATTAGGGTTAATTACTCTTAATGTAAACCCTCTTAAATTTTTAAAAGGAAAGTTAATTTGGAGGGAAAAACTCATTAATTGGTTTTTAAGGGATACACAAAATCAGGCGCCATACCTTAGACCATCATTCCCATTTGTAGCAATATCACGTTTCATCAAGGATCATATCTCTCGACTGTTCGTCTCCTTCAACAAGAAGAATCATCTGTCTATGAACTCATACTGCCTAAAGGGAACCATGTCAAACCAAATGTCTTCTCCATCAAAGAAATCTGTTTCTCAAAGCTCTTCGTGAGATAAGGCTAGGGTTTCTTCAGAAGAGGGGTCTGCAGAAGAAGCGTTGAATGTAGAACCCATCTCTATAATGCTCTCAGAGTCAGGTAAATCTAGACCTTCTAAACTTGTTTCAAAAAGGGTTGGGACTATCTTTAGAGATATTGAAACAAAGAAGCTTGTTACTAGTGTTCTATTTAGTGATAAAACAACACCTAGGTCTTCCACTTCTCAAACTGGTGAAGAAAGGGTAGATGTGGACAAAAGCTTAGGTCAGATTGTAGATAAGACTTTTGAAAAAGGGCTTCCTATAAAGGGTATATCTAGACCACTGAGGAAAATGCCTGTTGAAAGGGAAAAGGAGGATATGCAAAGTGCTGCTACAAATCTTCATAGACTTGCTATGTCTGTTATTGAAGATTCTGAAGTGGGAGTGGAAGAAGATGATGTGCATGAGGATGCTAATGTTAAGGGGGATGTTAGAACATCACCTGTTGAAGCTACTTCTGGTGAAGAAAAGAATGAGGATATGGTCAATGTGGTTGATTTATTTGATGATGAAGTCATTGGAAAAGCTGTTCCAAGTATTGCTAAGAGACTGAAGACAAGGAAAGGAAAGACTGTTGAATCCTCTCCAAAGAAGTCCTCTGAAGGCAAGAAGAAAACTGCTGTTGTTGGTCCTACAAAACCTTGGAGCAAGGTTGCTACATCCTCCAAAAAGATGAAGATAAGGGAAGATTCAGATTCTGACTTTGATGTTGAGGATGATGCTTATGACATCACACCTGTCAGAAGAACAATTTTGAAGAGAATCTCTGACAAAGTCCCTGAAGTACCAGTTGACAACACTTCCTTTTATTATGCCAGCAGTGCATCAATGTGGAAATTTGTATGTCAGAGAAGACTAACCCTAGAGAGGGAGCTTGGGAAAGAAGCTTTAGAGATGAAGGATATTATGGAACTGATTAATGAGGCTGGGTTGGTGAAGACTGTGACCAAATTTCCTAAGTGTTATGACGGCCTTGTCAAAGAATTTGTTGTCAACATTTCTGGAAATATTGCTTATAAAAAGAGCATTGATTTTATGAAAGCCTATGTGAGAGGAAGGTGCATTAATTTCTCTCCTAGTACTATCAACAAGTATCTGGGAAGAGATGATGAAGAGTATAGTGAACTTGAGATGACTGATAATGAAATATGCAAAGAGATTACAGCTAGTCAGGTAAAGGTTTGGCCTTTGAAAGAGAAGTTGAAGGCTAGTAAACTTAGCATCAAGTATGCAATTCTTCACAGAATTGGAGCTGCCAACTGGGTGCCAACAAACCACAAGACAACAATAGCTGTTGGATTGGGTAGGTTTATCTATGCTGTTGGGAAGAAGATCAAGTTTGACTTTGGAAGCTACATCTTTGAGCAAGTGGTGAAACATGCTGAAACAAATGATATCAAGTTACCTATAGCATTCCCTTCCCTTGTTTGTGGAATCATCTTGGAGCAACATCCTGAAACTTTAACAAGTTCAGATATAGCTTGCAAGAGGGAGTCAGCCTTGTCCTTGCATCCTAAGTTGTTTGTTGGACATCATGTTCCAGACATTGTTGTAACATCAAGTTCTGGTGTTAAAAAGGCTCGGACTAAAGCTGAGTTGATTGAAGAATTAAAGGCAACATGCAAGGATCTTGATGTGGTTATCAGTACTAGCACTGCTAGGAAGTTGAGACTTGAGCAGATGATCAAATCCTTGGAACAAGGTGATGATGATGTTGAAGAACCAGGTTCTGAAGAAGGTGGTCCTAGCACTGATGATGAAGATGGGGCCAGCTCTGATGAAGAATAGTTTCCTTGCTGCTTTTTCTAGATAGTAGTTTAGTTTTTTTTGCTATTTTTGTTTCTGCACTTGATGTGCCTAATATGTAATTTGAATATTGTGCCTGTTTATGCACTATTTATGTTTTTATGTTCTATGATTTGTCTTGTCTTGCATGCTGACTTTAGACTGACAATGAGAGCCTGTTTAGGACTAACTGTAGTGAGTAGGACTTACATGTTGAGGTTTATCCAATTGAAGCTAAAAAGGGGGAGAGTTAGCCAAGAGTTAGTCAAGGTGTTGCAAGAATTTGCCATTGTACATTGCTAAGGAGTGCAGCTAGTGTGATGCTGATATTGAGGGGGAGAGTTGTTGAATAGTTGTTGGTATGCTTGTTCTTGCTTTGAGGGGGAGCTTGCCCCTTGCTGCTACTAGTTAATGCTGAAGTATGTAGGAGAGTATTGGAGTGTGTGCAGCATGCTGAAAGAACTTTGAAGCTGGCATGAAGAAATGTTGCTGCGAAGGTTAGTAAAATATTCGCCGCTGAAGTGTCTGATGGTGCAGAGAGTGTTTTAGCCAAAATTAGCCAAAGGGGGAGATTGTTGGTTCTTGGATTGGCTAGAATTTTGGTAAAACAAAGTTGTTCAATGTTGAAGTCACATGGGTGATGTCTTAACATTGGTTTTTGTTAAGTATTTAACTTGTTGAAGTTTTGAAGTCTGATGTCACATGCGATGTCATGACATCAGGTCTGCAGAAGACTAATAACATCAGGTTTAGTGATGTTGTTAGGGTTTGCGTTTTAGCCGGATATTGGGAGAACTGTTAGTCTCAGTGGTTGCGGATATCTTGGGAAAGATATTCTCTGTTGCATAGAGATTTGATGCAGATTTGTAGGGAGGTTTAAAGGCTGAATATTTAAGAAGATTTTGGAGAGAAAATCTGTTTTAAAAAAGATTCAGTTTTAAATAACAAATCAGGTCAGATATTGCAGGTGATCCAAGCCCAATTCAGATGGCTATATAAAGCGCATCAACCAAAGGAAGACGTTGCAGAAAGTAGACAGAAGATAAAGAGATTTGACTGGAGGTTAAGAATTGTCTTTGTTCGAGTATTGTGAGTGATTTTGTGAGTGTAATCTGTCCTCTCTAGAGCTGTGAAGCAAGAGAGTTTTGTAACTTGATCAAAGCTGTGAAGCAGGATCAAGGTGTTTCTCAAAGTGGTTGATCTTTGGGAGGGTTTAGGGATTGAGTAGTGTTCTCATACCTAAGTGGTCTCTTAGGTAGAAAGTTCATTAGTAGAGATTAAGTTTAGGAGATTGTCAACGAGGTTGTTGAGTCTGTAAATTAATTCTACAAGTAGTGAATTTCATCCCTGGCTTGGTATCCCCCAGACGTAGGTAGTTAAAACCGAACTGGGTGAACAATTCATTGTGATGATTTATTGTTGTTTTACATTGCCCATTGCAGTGTGTGTTGTTGTGACATCACTCGTAACATCACACATTTGGTACCAGAATTTCAAGACACATCAAATCTCAGTGAGTTCGCTATCTTATAGTCCTCTCGACTTTACAAGGTTCTAACAAACCTAACTCAAGTCAAAAGGGAATGGGGTGACTTTGAGTACACACACACTATATAGAAACATGTCATGAGTTCATCAACTCACACTATCACTAATCGGTAACCACACCAAGGCATCCCCTTTTCCCATCCGCTTCTACGTCTAAAAGTCGACCCGAGTCATGGATCCTGGTAACCTACTTGACATACGAATGGATTCGGGTTCTACGGGTCATTAACCGTTATGAACTGTCACTTCACATGGGCCATTAACCGTCACAAGCATACGCTCTCAGAGCGCCACTCGTACTGCACGCGGGAATCAAACCTGCCAAGTAGTTGTGCACATGTTTCAGAGGAGCTCGAGACCCATGAAACGCACTCACAAAAATAATCGGTTATGATTACGTGATCTTACACACAAACGTGATCGCATTCGACGATCACAAGGCCATAACGCCTTAGCACAACCCCAAGGTTAGCACACATGTTCCATACTAGTGTTTATTCCTTCTATGTCATTCCACACTTTCCTACGTTGGTTACGGTAATAATCCTCACTCTACCTATTTCGTACTTAGCATGCATACATACGCAAACATGTTCAACAATAAGAGCATAGCCAAAATAGTCATCAAATACAATAAGGAAACACATAATTCAAATATCACATATTACTCAAATTCACGGTTCTCTCTGATTTATTTAATCGGGCATCAAAATCACCATCTTTTACTGTCCTCATCAAAATTATTTCCACGGCTTTCTATTGATATCAAAAACACTCAAATAGGATAAGCGGATCAAAAGTTAGGAAAGAAACAAAACTGCATAAACTAACATGTTCGCTAGGCGAACTACCCAGCGAGCATTCGCTCCAGCCTTCGCTAGGCAAAGCCCCTGGTGAATGAACAAACAGAACAAAAACAGACATAAAGTTCGCTTCGCGAACTCCCTGGCGAATATTCGCCTCGCCCTTCGCTTCGCGAACAACTCAGCGAAGCAAGGCAGAACCAAACCGCATTGAAAAGGCACAAAGTTTGCTAGGCGAACGTTGTTGGCGAACATTCGCTGACCTTCGCTGATGGGTTCACTAGGCGAACCCTCGAAAATCTGTTCCCTGCGACTCGCCCCAGGTTCGCAAGGCGAAGCCTGGAAAATCCCACTTCTCAACAGCGTTGTTCTTCATCCCAAAATCAATAATTTTCCAATCAAAACACCTCCAAACCTTATTATAACCATCAAAACATAGTATGATCATAACAATAAGCATTTACCAACAATTATATTGCATTTCATCCATTAAATTCATAATTTTAACACAATTTCTCATTTTCTCACAATTCCAACCTAACTCTAAAACACATGGAATTCTACATCTAGAGCATCTATCTAGAACCCACCTGGAATAGATGATGATGAAGAAGATTGGGAGATGATTTGATGAAGATTGAATGATGGTTGATGATCTTGAACTCTTGGACTTTTTCCTCTTTTCTCTTACTTTTCCTTCCTTTCCTTTTCTTCTTAAAATTGGCTATGTTTGGAAATGAGAGGAAAAGAAATGATATAGTATAATATCATCAATTAGAAACACTACTAATTATCCAAAAAGTCTCTAAAGTTCAAATACTTAAATATCTCAGAGTCAGATAATATTAATTGGATTTACTCTAAGTTCAACAGTTACCCTAATTATCTCTGCAGATAATTTCTCAGAGTACACTGGGACTCAGTTGATCACAACTAATATTATCCAGAGTAAAATTATTTACGGGGTATTACATCCTCCCCCCCTTAAATAGAAATTCGCCCACGAATTTAAAACAATTACCTAAAAAGATGAGGGTAAACCTCTCGCATCTCCGATTCCAATTCCCAAGTTTCATCGCCCGGATGCGTCTCATCCCACTGGACCTTAACGAGAGGAATCTCTTTATTCCTTAACACTTTAGTTTCTCTTCCAGTGATACGACTCGGTTGAGGCTCAAATGTCAAATCTGCTTCTATCTCAATTGTATCTGGTAAAATTGGCTAAAGAGAATCTGGGACAAATTTCCGAAGCTAAGACACATGAAAAACGTCGTGCATCTCTGACAGAGAAGGAGGTAAGGCTAATCTGTAGGCTACTTCACCAATTCTTTCCAAAATCTGATATGGTCCCACGTATCTCGGACTTAACTTCCGCGACCGAAACGGTCCTTTCAACCGCAATCTCGGAGTAACTTTCAAAAACACGTGATCGCCTTCTTCAAATTCTAAAGGTCTTCTACGGTTATCCGCATAACTCTTCTGACGATCTTGTGCTTGTTTGACCTTATCAGGGATCATCCTAATCTTCTCCGTAGTTTCGTGAATAATCTCGGGTCCCAACATCCTATCCTCGCCAACTTCTGCCCAACACAAAGGTGTCCTACACTTCCTTCCATATAATGCCTCATAAGGTGCCATACCAATACTCGCATGATAACTGTTATTATAAGAGAACTCGATCAACGGCAAAAGTTCTATCCAATTTCCTCCACTTTCAAGTACACAAGCTCTCAACATGTCTTCCATGGTTTGTATTGTCCACTCCGTCTGATCGTTCGTTTGCGGATGATTCGACGTACTCAAACACAACTTCGTCCCCATAGCTTGTTGAAAAGCTCTCCAAAATCTGAAAGTAAACTTTGGATCTCTATCCGAAACAATACTAGTGGGAATACCATGCAATCTTACTATCTCCGAAATGAACAACTTTGCGAGATGACTCGCCTTGTAGGTAGTCTTCACAGCTAGGAAATGCGCGGATTTCGTTAACCGATCCACAATTACCCAAATCGAATCATAACCCCCCTGAGTACGGGGTAGTCCAACGGCGAAGTCCATAGAAATACTATTCCATTTCCATACCGGAATTTCTAAAGGTTGCAACAAGCCACCCTGTCTTTGGTGCTCGATCTTCACTTGTTGGCACACCGCACATTCCGACACATACACCGCAATATCCCCTTTCATCCCGGACCACCAATAGTCCCTCCTTAAATCTTGATACATCTTTGAAGATCCCGGATGTATAGTAAAAGCACCCTTATGCGCTTCTTCCAAAATCCTCCTTTTTAACTCCGTGTTATCCGGAACACAAATCCTTTGGTTAAATACAATAACTCCGTCGATAGCTCGCACAAAACCCGGTTGTAATAACACTTCTTGTAACTTCTCGTCTAACCCTTGCTCTTGTTAGATTTCTTCCCTAAGAGTAGAATTGATATTCAAATTTCCCAGAATCACACCATTAGGGGTCCAAACAAATTGAAGATTTAGATCTCTAAATTTTTCCAATAAAGTATACTCTAGCATCATCAACTCGGCATTATGCAACACCTTCCTACTCAATGCATCCGCCACCTTATTCGCTTTACCCGGATGGTACTTTAGTTTCAAATCATAATCCTTCAAATATTCCATCCACCTCCTTTGACGCATGTTCAACTCCTTCTGATCAAAGAGGTACTTTAAGCTCTTGTGGTCGCTAAACATCTCAAAACGCACACCGTATAAATAGTGACGCCACACCTTCAAGGTAAATACAACTGCCGCCAATTCTAAATCATGCGTTGGATAATTCTCTTCATGGACTTTCAACTGTCGAGAAGCATAAGCCACTACATGTCCATCTTGCATTAACACACCTCCTAATCTCATCTTCGATGCATCACAATATACCTCATACGACTTGCTAGGATCAGGAATAACCAAAACAGGAGTGGTCATCAATCTTTCCTTCAAACTCATAAAACTTTGCTCACAAGCAGAATCCCATTCATACGAATAATCCTTCCAAGTAAGTCACGTCATCGATAAAGCTAGTTGGGAAAAACCTTTAATAAACCTTCTATAATAACCTGCTAATCCCAAAAAGCTTCTTACTTCAGACACATTCTTCGGTCTCTCCCAATTTATCACGGCTTCAACTTTTGATGGATCAACCGCTACTCCTCCCTGAGATATGACATGTCCAAGAAAATTCACCTCCGACATCCAAAACTCACACTTGCTTAGCTTGGCAAAAAGTTGTTTTTCTTGTAAGATGGATAAAACGATTCTTAGGTGTTCTCCGTGCTCTTGAGGATCACGAGAATAGATAAGAATGTCATCAATGAAAATCACCACAAATTGGTCCAAGTAAGGTTGAAATATCCGATTCATATAATCCATGAAAACTGTCGGAGCATTCGTCACACCAAAAGGCATCACTTGGAATTCATAATGACCATAACGAGTCCTAAACGCAGTTTTCGTTACATCCGAACTCTTCACCCGAATCTGATGATAACCCGACCGTAAATCAATCTTCGAGAACACACAGGCTCCTTTCAATTGATCTAACAGATTGTCTATCCTTGGTAATGGGTATTTTTTTCTTAATGGTGACTTTATTCAACTGACAGTAATCAATACACAACCGCATTCCACCATCCTTTTTCTTCACCAACAACACTGGAGCTCCCCAGGGCGAAACACTGCGTCGAACAAAATGCTTAGCCAATAACTCTTCCAATTGATCCTTTAATTATCTTAATTCAAGTGGTGTCATCCGATAAGGGGAAACGGATATGGAGCTGTTCCCGATATCAGGTCAATAGAGAATTCCACTTCCCGCTCCAGAGGAAGAGAAGTGATATCCTCGGGGAAAACTTCAGGAAAGTCACAAACTACCGGAATACTCAAGACTTGAAGGTTACTACCCTCCTCCTTAGTAAGAATCAAAAGAACGGATTTTTCCTCCACAAACAAGAAATTTATCATTCCCACCGTACCTTCCAAAATAGTAGTTAACACATCCTTCGGAATAGCTTCAGTAGATGGAATAATGATTAGTTTTTCTTCACACCCGATAAATACTGAATTAGCTGAAAGCCAATCCATTCCCAAAACAACATCCACTTTCTTAAGCAGTAAACAAATCAAATCAATCTGGAAAACTCTTCCATCCACAGATAAAACACAATTTTCACACATTAAAGGTGTTTCAACCATCTCATCCATGGCAGTAGTAACCACCATGGGTGGAGACAACGGAACCACTTGCAACCCAAGCCGCTTTACACATTTCATCGATACAAAAGAGTGTGTAGCTCCACAATCAAATAAAACAAAGAAAGGATTCCCATTCACAAAACACGTACCAGCAATCAACGAGTTATCACCCTTTGCTTTCCTTGCATCCAAGGTATACACACGCCCGGTATTCTTCTCTTGCGTCTGATTCCTCCTCTGAGGACAATCCCTCGCTAAGTGGCCCACTTTCTGACACTGATAACACCTCACACCTTCGATACCACATCTTCCCTGATGATTCCTACCACAAAGACGACATACAGGAGGTGCACTAGCCCTAGAACTCTGAACTTGCTTCCCTTTGAAAGATTGTTGCCTTGGTCTAAATTGTTAATTTGATCTCCCACAATCACTTTGATCCACCCTACTCAACTCTCCTTCTGCTTGTACTTTCTTTAAGCTATGCTCCACCACATAACACTGTCGTAACAATTCAGCATAGTTAGTGAATTCCCTCTGAGACACGCTATGTGAAATTTCAGCCCTCAAACCAAAAAGAAACTGATCAATCTTCCATCTCTCATCAGGAGCATACATAGCCTGCCTAGAATAAGCAACCATAACCTCGAACTTTTCCACATCAGAAGCCACAGTCAAGTTGCCTTGTCTCAACTATTGAAACTCGAATTCCTTCTGAGACCTTAAGGAACTTGGGAAATACTTCTCCATAAAATTTATCTTAAACTGCTCTCATACTTTTGGTACCTCTTGAATTGTCATTAAGGCCGAAACACTCTCCCACCACCTCATGGCAGGACCCTTCAACAAGTGAGAAGCGAAAACAACCTTATTTCCCTCACTGCACTGAATTATCAAGAAAATCCGCTCCATACCGGATATACATTCATGAGCCTTTACTGGATCTAATCCTCCCTGAAACTCTGGAGGATTCATGCGAATGAAATCCATAAAGGTTCCCCTTGTAGCTTCGGGAACAACCATTGGAGGATGCACGCCACCAGTCATTTGCTGTACCATTTATTGCATAAACTGATTCTGTTGTTGCTGCATCTGCTGCATGAATTGATACAAAGGGGCATTCCCTTCGTCTCCTGGCGGATTTGTCTCTACTGGAGTAGTTCTCGGTCTACCACGATTGTTTCTGCGCCCGTCGGCCATGTTCCTAAATTTCATACAGATAGGATTAAGTTGATCAGGCTCAATACCATAAATATAACACGTAAGACCAATGGCGACACAACGCATATGAAACGGAAAGAAATACTTATACTATTTCATGGCTAGGTCGAGGATACGACCTGCTCTGATACCAACTGTAAACACCCATACATAACACACATACTTCAAAGCATATATATTATACATGAATCCAAGTATTTGGTACTGAAATACCATAAGTTCCTAGTTAACACATTATATACATTAAATGCCCTAAATACAAAGTTCTAAATTCTACGGCATAACATATACAAGATGTCCCAAAATACACTAAGAACTAGATCAATACAATGATCTCAAAATAAAACGCCATAGCGGAAGCCATGGCATCTCAAAAAGATACGATCCGTAAGGAAAAGTCAAACCACTTTGTCCTTACCCTTCGCTGAACCTGTAGCACTTGTGATGTAAACAACAACGTGGGGTGAGATACATCAAATCTCAGTGAGTTCGCTATCTTATAGTCCTCTCGGCTTTACAAGGTTCTAACAAACCTAACTCAAGTCAAAAGGGAAGGGGGTGACTTTGAGTACACACACACTATATGGAAACATGTCATGATTTCATCAACTCACACTATCACTAATCGGTAACCACACCAAGACATCCCCTTTTCCCGTCCTCTTCTACGTCTAGAAGTCGGCCTGAGTCATGGATCCTGGTAACCTACTTAACATACGAATGGATTCGAGTTCTACGGGCCATTAACCGTTATGAACCATCACTTCACACGGGCCATTAACCGTCACAAGCATACGCTCCCAGAGCGCCAGTCGTACTGCACGCGGGAATCAAACCTGCCAAGTAGTTGTGCACATGTTTCAGAGGAGCTCGAGACCCATGAAACGCACTCACAAAAATAACCGGTTACGATTATGTGATCTCACACACAAACGTGATCGCATTCGACGATCACAAGGCCATAACGCCTTAGCACAACCCCAAGGTTAGCACACATGTTCCATACTAGTGTTTATTCCATCTATGTCATTCCACACTTTCCTACGTTGGTTACGGTAATAATCCTCACTCTACCTATTTCGTACTTAGCATGCATACATACGCAAACATGTTCAACAATAAGAGCATAGCCAAAATAGTCATCAAATACATAATGGAAACACATAATTCAACATATCACATATTACACAAATTCACGGTTCTCTCTGATTTATTTAATCGGGCATCAAAATCACCATCTTTTACTGTCCTCATCAAGATTATTTCCACGGCTTTCTATTGATATAAAAAACACTCAAATAGGATAAGCGGATCAAAAGTTAGGAAAGAAACAAAACTGCATAACCTAACATGTTCGCTAGGCGAACTACCCAGCGAGTATTCGCTCCAGCCTTCGCTAGACGAAGCCCCTGGCGAATGAACAAACAGAGCAAAAACAGACATAAAGTTTGCTTCGCGAACTCTCTGGCGAACATTCGCCTCGCCCTTCGCTTCACGAACAACTCAGCGAAGCAAGGCAGAACCAAACAACACTGAAAAAGGCACAAAGTTCGCAAGGCCAACGTCGTTGGCGAACATTCGCTGACCTTCGCTGACGGGTTTGCTAGGCGAACCCTCAAAAATCTGGTCGCTGCGACTCGCCCCAGGTTCGCTAGGCGAAGCCTGGAAAATCCCACTTCTCAACAGCGCTGTACTTCATCCCAAAATCAATAATTTTCCAATCAAAACACCTCCAAACCTTATTATAACCATCAAAACATAGTATGATCATAACAACAAGCATTTAACAACAATTATATTGCATTTCATCCGTTAAATTCATAATTTTAACACAATTTCTCATTTTCTCACAATTCCAACCTAACTCTAAAACACATGGAATTCTACATCTAGAGCATCTATCTAGAACCCACCTGGAATAGATGATGATGAAGAAGATTGGGAGATGATTTGATAAAGATTGAATGATGGTTGATGATCTTGAACTCTTGGAATTTTTCCTCTTTTCTCTTCCTTTTCCTTCCTTTCCTTTTCTTCTCAAAATTGGCTATGTTTAGAAATGAGAGGAAAAGAAATGATATAGTATAATATCATCAATTAGCAACACTACTAATTGTCCAAAAAGTCTCTAAAGTTCAAATACTTAAATATCTCAGAGTCAGATAATATTAATTGGGTTTACTCTAAGTTCAACAGTTACTCTAATTATCTCTGCAGATAGTTTCTCAGAGTACACTGGGACTCACTTGATCACAACTAATATTATCCAGAGTAAAATTATTTACGGGGTATTACAGAATCCTTCACACCAATGTCTCCCTTCAATCGGCCTACCCGCACACCAATCACCCCCTCAAACTACCCTGGCATGGGTCGCACTCTCAGTTTCAGTCCCCAAGACTTCACGGGAATGCAAGACATCCTAAGGGAACCATCTCGGACTGTTCCTGAGACTTCGACTCCTCAATCACCCAGCGTGAATCAACAACAAGGGGAACAAGGGGGCCGAGTGCAACGAGTGAGGGTCCCTAGGGGATGTGGAACTGGTGGCCGGTTGAATGCACCCGGTAACGAACATTAATTAATGTAATATTTTAATAAATTAATGAAAATTTTATGTCATTGTGCAAACAAAATGAATGTAAACTAAAAAAAACAACACACACCCTGTCTCCACATCATTTGGCGACAGGGTTATACCCTTACAGTATGTCGCCAATTGCACTGGCGACTTGGAATGCTGTCTCCAGTTCAATCGGTGACAAGGTTATAGCCTTATAGGGAAGTCACCAATTCCAATGGCGACACAGTTCAAACCAAGACCCTAATGGGGGCAGTTTGGAAATTTTTTTGAAACATGGGTTATTTTGGGAATTTTTTCCAAAATTAAGGGTATTTGGGTAAAAAATTCGAAATATCTACAAGACACAATTTGTTTGGATATATGTTAAAAAAATATCATATCATGAACTAATAAGAAAACTTTTCTAAAAAATATGATAATTGATATTTTGGAAAGAGATTAATTGAAATACACTGTTAGTGTAAAACTACTTTACACTGTCATCCAATTAGAATTAGTTATTTGGACACATATTTATGAAATTAAAATAAAAATAATTAAATTAAAAATAAACCATTTTAATAATTCTTTTTTCTATATTTCTCTCTTCTCATGTGTCAAAATAACTAATTCTAATTGGATGATAGTGTAAAGTAGTTTTACACTGATAGTGTATTCAAATTAATCTCTTTTGGAAATGTAAATTAATTGTTGGTAATTGCAAAAAGTAAATATAATTTAATTATCGTGTATAATAGTAGATTGAATATTTATGTTTCACACAAAATGATATATGCATTATTTAGCATGGTATGTCTAATATTGTATCGATAAAATGATAGTTTTTTTTAATATTATTATAAATAAATAAATTATAATATTTGTTTTAAATTAAAATAAACTTTTGTTAATAGTAAAAAATTGAAAGGATTTATATTTAAATTTATTTCAAAAGATACATATACTGAAAGGAAAAAACACACACACACACACACACACACACACACACACACACACACATATATATATATATATATATATATATATATATATATATATATATATATATATATATATATATATATATATATATATATATCCTTTGGTCACTATTATAAGCAAAAAAAACCTTTTTAGATTCATTAAATAAATGATGTATCTGGACATTATTATATATCAGATACATCAATTATTCAATTATTCAATGAATCTAAAATATTTTTTGTTGCTTATAATAGTTACCAGAGGGTATATATATATATATATATATATATATATATATATATATATATATATATATATATATATATATATATATATATATATATAATTGTTCAACATTTAAACTTTTTGAATGAAAAGTTTACATATAAAGTGCACTGTATATTTGTTTCCCTCATTATATTTGTTATTGAAATTTGTAAATTTGTAAATTTAGAAATTGATAGCTTTTTAAACATAATTTCTAAAAGAAAGGTACTGTTTAATTCTTCTCCTAATCAAGACATTCTCGTTAAAGATTGTGGAGAATGGCGTGAAAACTGTTGGCACTGGGAGTTATTCCGCAAGCAAGTCATTATGTTGGAAGCAGACGAGGATATCGTTGTAGAATTGCTACAACTGTTAAATGAGGTGAACATAAATACGAATGCGATTGATCTGAGCATCTGGCCGGAAGACATTGACAACAAGTACAGTGTGAAACAAGGTTATTCAATCTTGTCCAATGTAATACCCCGTAAAATTCTGAGCGTTTTGGATAATATTATTTTGGTCAACTGGGTTCCGGGGTACTCTGAGCAATTATTGGATAAAATAATTAGAGTAAACTGATGAACTCAAATTGATTAGATTTAATACTATTTAAACTTGGAATTTTATTAATTGGTGCATTAGAGATAATTTGGATAATTAGTAGTGTTGCCAATTAATATTTTCTATGTGTATTTCATTTTCTTTTCTTTGCCTTATTTGGAAAAGAAGATAGAAAGCTAAAGGAAGGAAAAAGAAAAGGAAGGAAAGGGAAGAGAAAAGAAGAGAAATTCTCCAAGAGCTCAAGAGCAAGAAACATCAACCAATCTTCATCTTTTCATCTCAGCTTCAACCTCCTCATCTTGTAATCCAGGTGGGTTCTAGTTAGACTCTTTAGATTCAGGTTTTATTGAGTTTTAGAGTTAGTTTGATATTGTTAGAAAATGTGGAATTTTACAATAGAATCATAATTTAACTGCTGAAATTCGATCATTGATTATATGTTATACTGGTTGTTATGATTATAGCATGTTTTGTGTATTTTGATTGGGGAAAAAAATCGGATTTTGGGGTTGAATTGGATCAACCCGTAGCAGAACTTGTCTGCAGAAAAATTTATGGGTTTCACCTGTCCGTACGCGTATCACACAGGGCCATACGCGTATTGAGTTGGGCAATACGCGTATGGAAGTGAAGGATTTTGGGCATTACGCGTATGGAGGAGGCAATACGCGTATGGTTTGGGCAATACGCGTATTTGAGGGGAAAATGGAATTTTAAAGGGAAAACAGCCTCTGCCAGTACGCGTATCACTTTGGGTAGTACGCGTACGGAACAAGGCAATACGCGTACGACCCGGACGTGTGCTGAACTGTGTTTTTTTCGCGATACCATTTCTTGTAAATTCCATAACTTTTGACTCGTTTATCCTATGTGAGTATTCTTGGTATCGTTATAAAGCTATGAGTATCCTCTAGCTAATGGTGGTGAGAAATATCTGTTTATTTGCCGATTAAATAAATCGGAGGGAACCGTGAATGGGTGTAACGTGGAATATGTTGAATTATTTGTTTTCTATTGTGTGATCGATGCCTAATTGCCTATACTCTGATTGCTAAACATGTTTGATTATGTATGCATGTTAAAATATGAAATAGGTAGAGTGAGGACTTACCATATACAATGTCGGAAAGTGTGAAATGACATAGTGACAACGCTCGTGCATGAATGGCCGAGGCGTGTGTGTGATAATCATAACCAGTTATTTTTGCGGTGTAGTTTCATGAGACTCGAGCACCTCCTCTGAAACGTATGCATAATTACTTGGCAGGTTTAATTCCCGCATATAGTACGAATGGAGCCTATGGGTACAGAGACTTGTGATGGTTAACAGGCCATGAGAAGTGACAGTTCACGGCTAACAGGCCGATGATCCCGAATCCATTTCGTATGCCAAGTAACTACAAGGATCCATGACTCGGGTCATCTTCTAGACGTAGAAGTGGACGGGAAAAGGGGATGCCTTGGTACGGTTATTGATTAGTGAGATTCTTGAGCTAACAGGCTCAGGACGTACTTTGGTACTAGTGTGAGTTAAGAGGCTCACCGATGTGGATACTTGTATAGTGTGTGTACTCAAAGTCTTTCCCTTCCCTTTTGACTTGAGTTAAGTTATTAGAACCTTGTAGAGCCGAGAGGACTTTAAGATAGGGAACTCACTGAGATTTGATGTATCTCACCCCACTGTTGTTGTTTACATCACAGGTACTGCAGGTTCCGCGAAGGGTAAGGATAAGGCCGTGTGATTATCCTTACTTATCTGATGGCTTTTCTTCTGTTGTGGAGTTTTTTGTGATCTTTAGTGATCTAGTTCTTAGTATTTGTCTTTGGAAAATCTTGTAGATATACTATGCCGTAGTTTTTTTGTATTAGTTATTTTGGGCATGTATATGTATAATGTGTTCACTAGGAACTTATTGTATATTTCAGTACCAAACGTGTTATTCATGTATGATATATGATTTGATGCATGTATATATATGTGGGCATTACAGTTGGTATCAGAGCAGGTCGTATCCTCGACCTAGCCATGAAATAGAATAAGTTTTCTTTCCGTTTCATATGCGTTGTGTCGCCATTGGTATTATGTGTTATATGTATGGTATTGAGCCTGATCAACTTAATCCTATCTATATGACGTTTAGGAACATGGCGGGCGGACGCAGAAGCAATCGTGGTAGACCCACAAATCCTCCAGCTGGGACGAATCTGCCAGGCGGCGAGGAGAATGCTCCTTTGTATCAATTTATGCAAGAGATGCAGCAGCAACAAAATCAATTCATGCAACAGATGGTGCAACGGATGAATGGAGGTCTTCATCCTCAGGTGGTTGTTCCAGATGTGGTAGGTGGAAGTTTTCGGGATTTCATCCGCATGAATCCTCCAGAATTTCATGGCGGATTGGATCCTGTGAAAGCTCATGACTGGATTGCTGGCATGGAGAGAATCTCTCTGATGATTTACTATAGTGAGGAGAACAAGGTAGTGTTTGCTTCTCACTCACTGAGAGGTCCTGCTGAGATATGGTGGGATGTTGCTTCAGCTTTTATGACTATGCAAGGTGTACCTAAAGTGTGGGAGCAGTTCAGGGCTATTTTTATTGAAAAGTACCTTCCTAGTTCTTTGAGGATCCGAAGAGAGTTTGAATTCCAACAGTTGAGGCAATACTGTGTGGTAGAGAACAGTTTGAAGGAAGTGCAGACAGAAGGGGGTTTGCGTAGGTCGAGCCAACAGTCTAAGCCTAGGAAACAAGCGTTCAAAAGGAAACAAGTTCGGAGTTCTAGGACTAGTGCATGTCGACATTGTGGTAGAAATCATCGGGGAAAGTGTGGTATCGAAGGTGTGAGGTGTTATCAGTGTCAGAAAGTAGGCCATTTGGCGAGAGACTATCCTCAGAGGAGGAAGCATACGAAAGGGAAGGAAGCAAAGGGCGATGACTCCAGTATTGCTGGTACGTGTTTGTTAATTTGTTTCCTTGTTTTGTTTTATTTGATTGTGGAGCTACACATTCTTTTGTGTCCACACGGAGCATGAAGCGACTTAGGTTGCAAGCTGTTCCTTTGTCTCCACCCATGGTGGTTACTACTGCCATGGATGAAATTGTAGAGACACCGTTGATGTGTGAAAATTGTGTATTATCGGTGAATGAAAGAGTTTTCCAGATTGATCTTATTTGTTTGCCGCTTAAGAAAGTGGATGTTGTTCTGGGAATGGATTGGCTTTCTGCTAATTCGGTGTTTATTGGGTGTGAGGAAAAACTGATCATTATCCCATCTACCGAGGCCACTTCGAAGGATGTGTTAACAACCATTTTAGAAGGTATGGTTGGAATGATTAATTTCTTGTTTGAGGAAGAAAAGTCTGTTCTTTTGATTCTTACTAAGGAGGAGAGTAGTAACATCCCAGTTTTGAGTATTCCGGTAGTTTGTGACTTTCCTGAAGTTTTCCCCGAGGATATCACTTCTCTTCCTCCGGAGCGGGAAGTGGAATTCTCTATTGACCTGATACCGGGAACGGCTCCAATATCCGTTTTTCTTTATCGGATGGCACCACTTAAATTAAGAGAATTAAAGGATCAATTGGAAGACTTGTTGGCTAAGCATTTTGTTTGACCCAGTGTTTCACCTTGGGGAGCTCCAGTGTTATTGGTAAAGAAGAAGGATGGTGGAATACGGTTGTGTATTGACTATCGTCAATTGAATAAGGTCACCATCAAGAATAAATACCCATTACCAAGGATAGACGACCTGTTAGATCAATTGAAAGGAGCCTGTGTGTTCTCGAAGATTGATTTACGGTCGGGTTATCATCAGATTCGTGTGAAGAGTTCAGATGTACCAAAGACTGCGTTTATAACCCGTTACGGTCATTATGAATTTTTGGTGATGCCCTTCGGTGTGTCGAATGCTCCGGCAGTTTTCATGGATTATATGAATCGGATATTTCAACCTTATTTGGACCAATTCGTGGTGATTTTCATTGATGACATTCTTATTTATTCTCGTGATCCTCAAGAGCACGGTGAACAGCTAAGAATCGTTTTATCTATCTTGCAAGAGAAGCAACTTTTTGCTAAGTTAAGTAAGTGTGAGTTTTGGATGTCTGAGGTTAATTTTCTTGGTCATGTCATATCCCAGGGAGGTGTAGCGGTCGATCCGTCAAAAGTTGAAGCAGTGATTAATTGGGAGAGACCGAAGAATGCTTCTGAAGTTAGAAGTTTCTTGGGATTGGCAGGGTACTACAGAAGGTTTATTAAGGGGTTTTCATAGTTGGCTTTACCATTAACAAGACTTACTCGGAAGGATTATTCGTATGAGTGGGATTCGGCTTGTGAAAGAATTTTTAGGAGTTTGAAGGAGAGATTGACTACCGCTCCTGTTTTGGTTATTCCTGATTCTAGCAAGTCGTATGAGGTATATTGTGATGCATCGAAGAAGGGATTAGGCAGGGTGTTAATGCAGGATGGACATGTAGTGGCTTATGCTTCACGACAGTTGAAAGTCCATGAAGAGAATTACCCAACGCATGATTTGGAGTTGGCGGCAGTTGTATTTACTCTGAAGGTGTGGCGTCACTATTTGTATGGTGTACGTTTTGAAATGTTTAGTGACCACAAGAGCTTAAAGTACTTGTTTGATCAGAAAGAATTGAATATGCGTCAAAGGAGGTGGATGGAATATTTGAAGGATTATGATTTGGAACTGAAGTACCATCCGGGTAAAGCGAATAAGGTGGCGGATGCTTTAAGCAAGAAAGTGTTGCATAGTGCCGAGTTAATGATGTTAGAGTATGCCTTAATGGGAAAGGTTTAGAGATCTAAATCTTCAATTTAACTGGACTCCAAATTGTGTAATTATGGGGAATTGGAATGTCTCTTCTACTCTTAGGGAAGAAATTCAACAAGAGCAAGGGTTAGACGAGAAGTTACAGGAAGTATTATTGCAACCGGGTTTTGTACGAGCTACCGACGAAACTATTTTGTTTAACCAAAGGATGTGTGTTCCGGATAACACTGAGTTAAAACGAAGGATTTTGGAAGAAGCGCATAAGGGTGCTTTTACTATACACCCGGGGTCTTCAAAGATGTATCGAGATTTAAAGAGGGACTATTGGTGGTCCGGGATGAAAAGAGATATTGCGGTGTGTGTGTCGGAATGTGCGGTGTGCCAACAAGTGAAGATTGAGCATCAAAGGCCAGGTGGCTTGTTGCAACCTTTAGAAATTCCGACGTGGAAATGGGAGAGTATCTCAATGGACTTTGCAGTGGGATTGCCCCGTGCGCAGGGTGGTTATGATTTGATTTGGGTAATTGTGGATCGGTTAACGAAATCAGCTCATTTCTTAGCTGTGAAGACTACCTACAAGGCGAGTCATCTCGCAAGGCTGTGCATCTCAAAAATAGTGAAATTGCATGGCATTCCTACTAGTATCATTTCGGATAGAGATCCAAAGTTTACCTCAAGATTTTGGAGAGCTTTTCAATAAGCCATGGGAACGAGGTTATGTTTGAGTACGTCGAATCATCCGCAAACGGACGGTCAGACGGAACGGACGATACAAACTATGGAGGACATGTTAAGAGCTTGTGTACTTGAAAGCGGAGGAAATTGGATAGAACCATTGCCGTTGATCGAGTTCTCTTATAATAACAGTTATCATGCAAGTATTGGTATGGCACCTTACGAGGCGTTATATGGTAGGAAGTGTAGAACGCCATTGTGTTGGGCGGAAGTTGGTGACGATAGAATTTTGGGGTCTGAGATTGTTCATGAGACCACGGAAAAGATTAGGATGATTCGGGAAAAGATTAAACAAGCCCAAGACCGTCAGAAAAGCTATGTGGACAACCGTAGGAGACCGTTGGAGTTTGATGAGGGTGATCATGTATTTTTGAAGGTTACTCCAAGATTGAGATTGAAAGGACCATTTAAATCGTGGAAATTAAGTCCAAGATACGTGGGACCGTATCAGATTTTGGAAAGAATTGGGGAAGTAGCCTACAGATTAGCCTTACCGCCTTCTCTTTCCGAAATGCACGACGTTTTTCATGTGTCCCAGCTTCGGAAATTTGTTCCAGATCCTCTTCAACCAGTTTTACCGGATACAGTTGAGATAGAAGCTGATTTGACATTTGAGCCTCAGCCGAGTCGTATCACTGGAAGAGAAACTAAAGTATTAAGGAATCAGGAGATTCCTCTTATTAAGGTCCAGTGGGACGAGACGCATCCGGGAAATGCAACTTGGGAATTGGAATCGGAGATGCGGGAGGTCTATCCTCATCTTTTCAAGTATTTGTTTTAAATTCGTGGGTAAATTTCTATTTAAGTGGGGAAGGATGTAATACCCCGTAAAATTCTGAGCGTTTTGGATAATATTATTTTGGTCAACTGGGTTCCGGGGTACTCTGAGCAATTATTGGATAAAATAATTAGAGTAAACTGATGAACTCAGATTGATTAGACTTAATACTATTTAAACTTGGAATTTTATTAATTGGTGCATTAGAGATAATTTGGATAATTAGTAGTGTTGCCAATTAATATTTTCTATGTGTATTTCATTTTCTTTTCGTTGCCTTATTTGGAAAAGAATATAGAAAGCTAAAGGAAGGAAAAAGAAAAGGAAGGAAAGGGAAGAGAAATTCTCCAAGAGCTCAAGAGCAAGAAACATCAACCAATCTTCATCTTTTCATCTCAGCTTCAACCTCCTCATCTTGTAATCCAGGTGGGTTCTAGTTAGACTCTTTAGATTAAGGTTTTTTGAGATTTAGAGTTAGTTTGATATTGTTAGAAAATGTGGAATTTTACAATAGAATAATAATTTAACTGCTGAAATTCGATCATTGATTATATGTTATACTGGTTGTTATGATTATAGCATGTTTTGTGTATTTTGATTGGGGAAAAATGGGATTTTGGGGTTGAATTGGATCAACCCGTAGCAGAACTTGTCTGCAGAAATTTTTTTGGGTTTCACCTGTCCGTACGCGTATCACACAGGGCCATACGCGTATTGAATTGGGCAATACGCGTATGGAAGTGAAGGATTTTGGGCGTTACGCGTATGGAGGAGGCAATACGCGTATGGTTTGGGCAATACGCGTATTTGAGGGAAAAATGGAATTTTAAAGGGAAAACAGCCTCTGCCCCTACGCGTATCACTTTGGGCAGTATGCGTACGGAGCAAGGCAATACGCGTACGGCCCGAACGTGTCCTGAACTGTGTTTTTTTCGCGATACCATTTCTTGTAAATTCCATAACTTTTGACTCGTTTATCCTATGTGAGTATTCTTGGTATCGTTATAAAGCTATGAGTATCCTCTAGCTAATGGTGGTGAGAAATATTTGTTTATTTCCCGATTAAATAAATCAGAGGGAACTGTGAATGGGTGTAACGTGGAATATATTGAATTATGTGTTTTCTATTGTGTGATCGATGCCTAATTGCCTATACTCTGATTGCTAAACATGTTTGATTATGTATGCATGTTAAAATATGAAATAGGTAGAGTGAGGACTTACCATATACAATGTCAGAAAGTGTGAAATGACATAGTGACACGCTCGTGCAGAATGGCCGAGGCGTGTGTGTGATAATCATAACCAGTTATTTTTGCGGTGTAGTTTCATGAGACTCGAGCACCTCCTCTGAAACGTATGCATAATTACTTGGAAGGTTTGATTCCCGTATATAGTACGAATGGAGCCTCCGAGTACAGAGACTTGTGATGGTTAACAGGCCATGAGAAGTGACGGTTCATGGCTAACAGGCCGATGATCCCGAATCCATTTCGTATGCCAAGTAACTACAAGGATCCATGACTTGGGTCATCTTTTAGATGTAGAAGCGGACGGGAAAAGGGGATGCCTTGGTACAGTTATTGATTAGTGAGATTCTTGAGCTAACAGGCTCAGGACGTACTTTGGTACTAGTGTGAGTTAATAGGCTCACCGGTGTGGATACTTGTATAGTGTGTGTACTCAAAGTCTTTCCCTTCCCTTTTGACTTGAGTTAAGTTATTAGAACCTTGTAGAGCCGAGAGGACTTTAAGATAGGGAACTCACTGAGATTTGATGTATCTCACCCCACTGTTGTTGTTTACATCACAGGTACTGCAGGTTCTGCGAAGGGTAAGGATAAGGTCGTGTGATTATCCTTACTTCTCTGATGGCTTTGCTTCCATTGTGGAGTTTTTTTGTGATCTTTAGTGATCTAGTTCTTAGTATTTGTCTTTGGAACATCTTGTAGATATACTATGCCGTAGTTTTTTTGTATTAGTTATTTTGGGCATGTATATGTATAATGTGTTTACTAGGAACTTATTGTATATTTCAGTACCAAACGTGTTATTCATGTATGATATATGATTTGATGCATGTATATATATGTGGGCATTACATCCAAACTCATGGAAGATTCTGCACTTGACAGCACAACAAAGGAGGCATTGGACAAGTTGTGGAGAGTAGGAGTTCCTTTGAAGATCAAGATTTTTGGATGGAGATTATTCTTAAATAGATTACCGACTCGCGACAATCTTGTTAAAAGAGGAATTATAACGGATGTTCATCAAATGGCCTGTGTTTTTTGTTTCCAAGTCACGGAAGATACGTCTCATATCTTCCTTAATTGTCCCAAAACAAAAAAACTTTGGAAGGAGATTGAGACTTGGCTAGGAGTGCATCATACTGAAGGTAATAATTGATGTGAATCTTTTCTACATTGGGCAAATTCACCAAGACTGAACAAGACGCTTTGCTTCTTTTGGCTCATCTCGTGTTGGAGTATTTGGAGGTATAGAAATCAAGTGATTTTCAACTACTACGTTGCGGAACCGAAGGATATGTTTATGGGGTTTGTTCAAGCATCTTGGAATTGGAGATCCTTAAGCACACCCAAGAATCGGTTTGGAAGCTTCTACGACTGGTTTAAGAAGCCACTTGATTTTTATAGCTGAAAATAATATACTTTTCTGAACTTTAATGTTTTTTCTGTTTATCTCTTTTGGTTTTTGGGAGGATTAGTTGGGAATTGCGATTCACATTTGTTGGTGATCTGTATAAGTTACAGGTTACAGGGGGAATTGTTTTTTGATTGAACCAGTTCTAGCCCTGGTTTTTCTGTAGGATCAATTTTCCTGTTAGTGCAGGTTTTGTTTTATCTGTATTTGGTTCTTGGCCACAAGTTTGGCTGTTTCTTTATAAAATCCAAATTATTAAAAAAAAAACTACATGTACATTGAATATGACTTGTTTCACATAAATAATATGGATACTTTTTAAAAACTTTTACTTATTGTAAAATATTCAAAATATAATATTTTTTGAAAAAGATTTAACATATAAATTTATCTAAATAATCTTTTATTCTTTTCTTAAATTAAAAAATTTCAAAAAATAAATAAAAACTTAATATAAATATAATTATTTGAAAAAGGATATAATTTTTTATTTTCAAACAAAAAATATATATTATTTGATAGAGTAGATAATTGTACATTGAATATGCATTGTTTCACATGAATAATATAGGTACTATACAAAAATATATATATAACTAGTTATAAAAGGCTACAATATTTTAATTTCAAACCAAAATATATATTATTTGGTATAGTAGATAATTGTTAATTGAACAAACATTGTTCACATAAAAAATATAGGTACTATTTTTAAAAAAATATTTATTATAAAATATTTAACTTATATCTTTTTTTAAATGAGTATATTTAACATATAAAGTTTAATTATATTTTATTCTTATCTTTAATTAAATACGTAAAAAAAATATAAAACTTAATATAAATATCATTATTTGTAAAAGGGTGTTATATTTTATTTTCAAACCAAAAAAATATATTATTTGATAGAGTAGATAATTTTACATTGAATATACCTCATTTCACATAAATAGTATAGAAACTATATAAAACATATATAAATATTTAGAAAAGGATATGATACTTTATTTTCCAACCAAAACTATATATTATTTTATATAGTAGATAATTGTTCATTGAATATGCCTTGTTTCACATAAATACTATAGGTACTATTCAAAAATAAATCTACCTATTTTAAAATTATTTAACATATAATATTTTTTCAAATGAAGATATTATATATAAAGTTTACCGAATCAATCTTTTAATTTTACGTTGAATTAAAAAAATCTAAAACTTAATAAAATAAAGTACAAACAGTCGGTCAATTTTATTTATAAATAAGAATGGATAGAAGGAACTAGTACATTGTCAAAACTTGTTTTCTTTTAATTTCAAGTTTTTGATGCAATCTATTGAGAAATAGATGTTAAATCAAAGTAATGTTCTTTCTTTATTTTATATTTCTCCATTGAATTTACAAGAGAAACAACTTTTTGCCAAGTTGAGCAAGTGTGAGTTTTGGATGTCGGAGGTTAGTTTTCTTGGGCACGTCATATCTCAGGGAGGTGTGGCGGTTGATCCATCAAAAGTTAAAGCGGTAATTAGTTGGGAGAGACAGAAGAATGTTTCCGAAGTTAGAAGTTTTTTGGGACTAGCAGGTTATTATCGAAGGTTTATCAAGGGTTTTTCTCAATTGGCCTTACCAATGACTAAACTTACTCGAAAGCATTGTCCTTATGAGTGGGATTCGGCGTGTGAACAAAGTTTTATGAGTTTAAAGGAAAGATTGACGACTGCTTCTGTTTTGATCATTCCTGATCCTAACAAGTCATATGAGGTATTTTGTTATGCATCGAAAATGGGATTAGGAGGTGTTTTAATGCAAGAAAGTCACGTGGTGGCTTATGCATCTCGACAATTGAAGGTCCACGAGAAGAATTATCCAACGCATGATTTGGAGTTGGCGGCAGTTATTTTTACATTGAAAGTGTGGCATCATTATTTGTATGGGGTACATTTTGAGATGTTCAGCGACCACAAGAGCTTAAAGTATCTATTTGACCAGAATGAGTTGAATATGCGTCAAAGAAGATGAATGAAATATTTGAAGGATTATGATTTGGAACTAAAGTACCATCTGGGTAAAGCGAATAAAGTAGCGGATGCATTGAGTAGAAAAATGTTGCATAATGTCAAGTTGATGGTGTTAGAGTATGCCTTATTGGAAAAGTTTAGGGATCTAAATCTTCAATTTGTTTGGACTCCTAATGGTGTGATAATGGGGAATTTGAATGTTAATTCTACCCTTAGAGAGGAAATTCAACAAGGACAAGTGTTGGATGAGAAGTTACAAGAGGTGTTAGTACAACCGAGTTTTGTGCAAGCTACCGACGGAATTATTTTGTTTAACCAAAGGATTTGTGTTCTGAATGATGGAGTGTTGAAAAGAAGGATTTTAGAGGAAGCGCATAAAGGTGCCTTTACTATACATCCAGGTTCTTCGAAGATGTATCAAGACTTAAAGAGGGACTATTGGTGGTCCAGTATGAAAAGAGATATCACGGTGTATGTATCGGAGTGTGTGGTATGCCAACAGGTAAAGATTGAACACCAAAGACCAGGTGGCTTATTAAAACCGTTAGAAATTCCAGTATGGAAGTGGGATAGTATTTCTATGGACTTTACAGTTGGATTACCCCGTGCACAAGGTGGTTATGATTCTATTTGGGTAATTGTGGATCGGTTGACGAAATCTGCGCATTTCTTAGCTGTAAAGACTACATACAAGGTAAACCATCTTGCAAGGTTGTTTATTTCGGAAATTGTGAGGTTACATGGTATTCCCTCTAGTATTGTGTCTGATAGAGATCCAAAGTTTACTTCGAGATTTTGGAGAGCTTTTCAGCAAGCTATGGGAACGAAGTTGTGTTTGAGTACGCCGAATCATCCACAAACAGATGGTCAGACAGAACGAACGATACAAACAATGGAAGATATGTTAAGAGCTTGTGTGCTGGAAAGTGGAGGGAATTGGATAGAACTTTTACCGTTGCTTTAATTTTTATACAACAATAGTTATCATGCGAGTATTGGTATAGCTCCTTATGAGGCATTATATGGAAGGAAATGTAGGACGCCTTTGTGTTGGGCAGAAGTTGGCGAAGACAGTATTTTAGGACCTGAGATTATTCAAGAGACTACGAAAAAGATTAGAATGATCCATGATAAAGTTAAACAAGCACAAGATCGACAGAAGAGTTATGCGGATAACCGTAGGAGACCTTTAGAATTTGTTGAAGGTGATCACGTGTTTTTGAAGGTTACTCCGAGATTGAGGTTGAAAGGAGTGTTTAAGTCGCGAAAGTTAAGTCCGGGATACGTGGGACCGTATCAAATTTTAGAAAGGATTGGTGAAGTAGCTTACAGGTTAGCCTTACCGCCTTCTCTGTCAGAGATGCACGATGTTTTTCATGTATCTCAGCTTCGGAAGTGTGTTCCAGACCCTCTTCAGCCAATTATACCAAATACGATTGAAATAGAAGCAAATTTAACGTTTGAACCTCAACCAAGTCATATCAGAGGAAGAGAAACTAAGGTGCTAAGGAATAAAGAGATTCCTCTGGTGAAGGTTCAGTGGGATGAGACGCATCCGGGTGATGCAACTTGGGAACTAGAATCAGAGATGCGAGATGCTTATCCTCATCTATTCATGTAATTTCTTTAAATTTGAGGGCGAATTTCTATTTAAGGGGGGAGGATGTAATACCCCGTATTTTATTTTTCTCTGGATAACATTAGTTGTGATCAATTGAGTTCCGGTGTACTCTAAAAAACTATCTGTAAAGATAATTAGAGTAACCGATGAGTTTAGAGCAAATCCAATTAATATTATCTGACTCTGAGGTTTTAATTATTGGAGCTATAGAGACTTTTTGGACAATTAGTAGTGTTACTAATTAATGATATTTCTCTATATCATTTCCTTTCCACCCTTTTTCCTTACATAGAAACAAAGAGAGAAAAAGATAGAAAGAAGTTAGAGAGAAGGAAGAGGAAAGGAAAGAAAAGGAGAAGAAAACCTAGAAGAGGGAAAGATCAAGATCATCATCTCTCCTTCATCAAATCATCTCATCTTCTTCATCATCATCCTCTAATTAAGGTGGGTTCTAGATAGATGCTTTAGTTGTAGAGTTTCTTGAGTTTTAGAGTTAGGTTTGATATTGTGAGAAAATGAGTAATCTTGCTAAAATCATGAATCTAACGGTTGAAAATCGATATAAATTGCGTAGTATAATCGTCTTATGCATATAATCATTGATGATGCTTGTTTTGGTTGTTTGGAAATGTTTTGCCTTGAGAAAGATGGATTTTTGAACCCTTGAACCATGGAAAACGGAAGCAGAATTTCTGCTTCTGGTGCAGAGCGCCGGGCGGTGCGTAGAGCCCCGGGCGATGCAAAACATGTGCCTCTACTCCGTCGGGCAATGGCCAAGGGGTGTAGCGTGGAACGCTTCTGTAACTTTTAAGTTTTTAGCAAGGTTCTGGCGCCTCTGCTTCGCCAGGCGAAGTAGAGGCGAAGGGGGCAGCGCCGGGCGAAGTCTGGAGCGCCGGGCGCTTCTGGGACTTTTTCAAATGTTTTCTTTTCTTTTAAATTCCATAACTTGTGACTCGTTTATCCGATTTAAATGTTCTTGGTACTGATAGAAAGTTGTGAAAATAATCTATATAATAAAGGTGAAAAATGTCAGTTTTATTGCCCGATTAAATAATCGGAGGAAATCCAAAAGTGGTACAATTATGTTGAATTATCATATGTAATTCTATTGTGCAATTGTAGTATGCTTTGCTTATCCTATTGTCGATTAAACATGATTGTGAGTGAATATGCATGCTAAAATGAAAATGGAATAGGAAGAGTGAGTAAACCTCAACATGAAACTATAGTAGAATCTAGTAGTGAGACTAGAAATTGATAAAGAACTCTAGATGGCGATGCTCGGGCATGTGTTGTAGAAAGGTGCATCCTTGTCGAGTAATGGTCTAGACGAGAGTGAGACACTAGTATGGAACATGTGTGAACTATGATGATTATGAGAAAAGGCGAATGTGGCCTTAAGGCAATGTGGCCTTGTGATTGTCGAATACAATCACGTTTGTGTATGAGATCACGTAATCATAACCGTTTATCTTGAGTTGCGGTTTCATGAGTCTCGAGCTCCTCTGAAACGTATGCATGACTACTTGACAGGTTTGATTACCGCGTGTAGTACGAATGGGCACCCAGGGAGCGTATGCTTATGACGGTTAATGGCCCGTGTAAAGTGACGGTTCATAATGGTTAATGGCCCGTAGAACCCGAATCCATTCGTATGTCAAGTAGGTTACAAGGATCCATGACTCGGGTCGACTTCTAGACGTAGAAGTGGACGGGAAAAGAGTATGTCTTGGTACAGGTTATCGATTAGTGATATTTTGAGTTGATGAACTCATGAACATGTTTCCATATAGTGTGAGAATTGAAATGTGAACTCGAAGTCCTTTCCCCTTCCCTTGGACTTGAGTTAGGATTGATTAGAACCTTGTAAAGCCGAGAGGATCCATAAGATAGGGAACTCACTGAGATTTGTTATCTCACCCCCATGTTGTTGATTATATTACAGGTACTACAGGTTCCACGAAGGGTAAGGATAAAGTGGTTCGACTTTTCCTTATGAATCGTAGCTTTTGGGATGGCATGACTTCCGCTATGATGTTTTATTTTGAGATCATTGTATTGATCTAGTTCTTAGTGTATTTTGGGACATCTTGTATATGTTATGCCGTAGACTTTTAGTACTTTGTATTTAGGCCATCTAATGTATACAATGTGTTAACTAGGAACTTATGGTATTTCAGTACTAAAACGGGAATTCATGTATAATATATATGCTTTGATGTATGTTGTTATATATGGGCTTTACAGAACCTCAAGAAAAAGGTTTCAACTCCTCTATTCATGACTTCTCCATCCTCAAAAAGTTTAAAGTTAACTTGAATCCTCCAAAGGCTCCTAAAATCAATGTGGTATTATGGCTCCCTCAAACTCGTGGTTGGGTCAAGTGCAATACCGATGACTACTTTTCTAATATCTTGGCACCTTGTAGGAATAATTTATATATCAAAATGGTGATTTTATATATGGTTTTGCTGAATTGGTTAATGGTTCTTCATGCCTTCAAGGAGAGCTTATGGTGTCATAAGAGCTATTGATATAGCCAATCGTTTTGGTTGGAACAAGCTTTGGTTAGAAACAGGTTTGATATTGGTGTTGCTTGCATTGCAAGAATCGAAGGTGGTGCCTTCAAAGGTTATACCTAAATGGCTCAACAATATAGTTATGATTAGGTCCTAGTCTTTCTTCATCCCTCACATTTTCTAGAAGGGAAATCAATGCGAGGATAACCTAGCTTCTATGGCCTTTTCTAATCCCAATCATCTTGTTTGGATTAGACATTTTCACTTTCTTTTATATATATATATATATATATATTAGGGTTCAACTTACTCCAAAACTAAGTTTCTATAACTTACTACAAATCATAACCTTTAAGTTAGATTTAATTGAATGGCTAGTTAAGCAAAAATATTAATTTAACCATTAAATAAAAATTCATTTTAAAGGCTATGAATTTGATTAAGATAAAAAAACTTACTCTTGAAGTAAGTTGAATCCCACTCATTTAGACTGGTATTCAACTTACTCTAAATGTAAGTTTTTTTTAACTTACCTCAAATCATAACATTTATATTAGATTTAATTGAATGGTTAGTTAAGTAAAAATATTAATTCAACCATTAGTATAAATTCAATTTAAAGGGCTATAATTTGAAATACGATAAAAAAACTTACTCTGCAAGTATGTTGAATCCAACTCATATATATATATATATATATATATATATATATATATATATATATATATATATATATATATATATATATATATATGGAGAGAGAATTGTGTAAGTGTTTTTTTATTCAATTTAATTTTTTCTTCTGCAAAACAACATCTAAATACATTTAATCTAATCACCTTTATTTAGATAAATTTTTAACATTGTTCTAGAAATATCTACAAGACACAATTTGTTTGGATATATGTTAAAAAAAATCATATCATGAACTAATAAGAAAACTTTTCTAAAAAAATATGATAATGGATATTTTAGAAAGAGATTAATTGAAATACACTGTCAGTGTAAAACTACTTTACACTGTCATCTAATTAAAATTAGTTATTTGGAAACATATTTATGAAATCTATACCTATATATAAAGGGAATAGGGGAAAATTGACTGACCTTTTTTTCTTCCCTTTTTATCCTTTGCAAGTTGTTAAAATTTCTCTTAATTATTTAAAAAAAAAAAAGTAAAGCAGTTACTAAATAATACCCACTTAAAATTAACTGTGTAACTTCCACCACCACTACAATACAACATCATGATTCATGCTAATCGTATTATTATCAACTTTAAAAAAACGATTTACTGGAAAAAAGGGTTTAATAGGAAAAACAGTTACTACCACAACAAAATGTCACATATTTTTAATTTGTGCGGTTTGAATTTAAAAAATAAATCCAACAACTGCCATCTTATTCTAATATCATTCACTACACGGCCACTATTTAAAAAACAAATCAAACAACTATGATATTATTTCATTCCCATTCACTATACAGTTACTACAAAAGTTAAATGGAAAAAAGAAAGATCAAGAATGACCACCATCCTCTTACAGAGTTTCAAGGAAATACCACCAATATCATGCAGTAAAAATATTTGGCAAACAATAATTTTATTATTTGATTGTGTTCAAATTTTAAAGACTATTTCCAGGTTTGCATGTTCTCAAATTTTAGATGGTTTAAAATTACTACTTTATCTATACCTATATATAAAGGGGATAGGGGAAAATGGGCTGACATTTTTTTCTTCCCTTTTTATCTTTTGCAAGTTGTTAAAATTTCTCTTAATTATTTAAAAAAAAAAAAGCAGTTACTAAATAATACCCACTTAAAATTAATTGTGTAACTTCCACCACCACTACAATGCATCATCATGATTCATGCTCATCGTATTATTATCAACTTTAAAAAAAACGGTTTACTGGAAAAAATGGTTTACTAAAAAAAACAGTTACTACCACAACAAAATGTCACATATTTTTAATTTGTGCGGTTTGAATTTAAAAAATAAATCCAACAACTGCCATCTTATTCCAATATCATTCACTACACGACCACTATTTAAAAAATAAATCCAACAACTACCATATTATTTCATTCCCATTCTCTATACGTTTACTACAAAAGTTAAATGGAAAAAAGAAAGATCAAGAATGACCACCATCCTTTTACAGAGTTTCAAGGAAATACCACCAATATCATGCAGTAAAAATATTTGGCAAACAATAATTTTATTATTTGATTGTGTTCAAATTTTAGAGACTATTTCCAGGTTTGCATGTTCTCAAATTTTAGATGGTTTAAAATTACTACTTTATATTATATAATTTTTCTCTATGTTTTATTTGTTTTTAAGTTTTACTTTCTAGCAACTTTTTGAAGAAGAATCAAAATATTTTCATATTTAGAATGCACGAATAATCATCTCACTTAACTAAAAAAATTGCAACCACTTCTATAATGTTTATCACTCTCCACTTAGTCTTCAGAAACATCAATCATCGCTACTTTAATTTCTAAATGTCGTTGAATCTTTTCAAATACCTACCACATTTATACATTTTTCTTTATTTTACTTTTGTAACTTTTTGTTCAGATTGTTTTTAATTTTATCCATATATCCATCTATAAAAAATATTTTCCACACTAACCTATTTTTATTCTAAAGTTATTTTTGAACAAAATCATATAACTACATTTTTACACAACTAAAAATTAATTAAAAAATAAAATTATTAAGATGAATTGTATGCCATAATGAGCTGTTTTAAATTAAAACTAAACTTGAACAAAAGTATTTTATAGATTTACATGTGTACACATTAAAATTATACACACTAAAATTTTACACTGATTTATTTATTTTTTCAAAATAAACCTTAAACAGTTTATTCATTTTTAGTTAAAAAAACTTAATGAGATAAAATTTTTAAGTAAATCTTTTTGCTTTCTAAAGCATGTTACACACAAATATACCAACACTCAAATAATCGTAAAATGATGAAAAAAACAGAAAGAAAAAAAATAGCGTTGGAGACACATGTTAGAAAAAAGATAATAGAAGGTGTTTATCATTGTAAGTTAACATATAAAAGATATTTTTTTTACAGAGATGATTCTACCAAGATGGTCTTTGTACATGTATGGTGGTCTTATTTATCATTGACAAGTAAAGTATTGTGAAACTATTACTCACTTAACTCTAAATTTAAACTTTTTATCATTTAAACAATTATTATAATCAAAATTAAGAAAAAAACAATATATTATAATTTCTTACACGTGTGTATTAAAAAACAGATAGACAAACATGAAAACGTATATTATAAAGTTTATTACACAAATAATTTAATTTAAAATAAAAATTAAATAAAAAATACCTATTTATATTTTTGACGTTTGTGTATATAAAAAAAGCGGACAAATGGACATGGGAGTGCCCGTTTGGACGCTAGTTAAAAATAAAAAAAATAAATTATAAATAAATCATTTTAATAACTCCTTTTTTCATATTTCTCTCTTCTTATGTGTCAAAATAACTAATTCTAATTGGATGATAGTGTAAAGTAGCTTTACACTGACAGTGTATTCCTATTAATGACTTTTGGAAATGTAAATTAATTGTTGGTAATTGCGAAAAGTAAATATAATTTAATTAGCGTGTATAATAGTATATTGAATATTTATTTTTCACACAAAATGATATATGCATTATTTAGCATGGTATGTCTAATATTTTATCGATAAAATGGTAGCTTTTTTATAATATTATTTAAATAATTAAATTATAATATTTGTTTTAAATTAAAATAAACTTTTGTTAATAGTCAAAAATTGAAAGGATTTATATTTAAATTTATTTCTAAAGATACATATACTGAAAGAAAAAAACACATTTTTAGATTCATTGAATAAATGATGTATCTGGACATTATTATATATCAGATACATCAATTATTCAATGAATCTAAAATATTTTTTGTTGCTTATAATAGTGATCAGAGGGTATATATATATATATATATATATATATATATATATATATATATATATATATATATATATATATATATATATATATATATATATATATATAAACATATTATATAATATAATCCAAAATGGTAAAACATCTCCAATTAATATTTTATCGTCTAACACCAAAGGATCGATTATTAGAGTTACAATAAAATACTCTCTTGAACCAAAATAACTTATCTGTCTTTTTATTAAATAATTGATCTCTTCAGAGTGCATTAGTTGCTCTATTGATCCCAAATGTCAATGCTTAAAGTACTTAGAAGATTCCATAGATATAATGAACCAAAGATAGAGCACACATAAGCTCATCTGATATTTAATTGAGCGTTTAGAAAATATGGGGTATTAGAGATATATATATACCCTTCGGTCACTATTATAAGCAAAAAAAAATATTTTTAGATTCATTGAATAAATGATGTATCTGGACATTATTATATATCAGATACATCAATTATTCCATAAATCTAAAATGTTTTTTGTTGCTTCTAATAGTGACCAGAGGGCATATATATATATATATATATATATATATATATATATATATATATATATATATATATATATATATATATATATATATATATATATATATATATATATATATATAATTGTTCAACATTTAAAGTTTTTTAATGAAAAGTTTACTTATAAAGTGCACTGTATATTTGTTTCCCTCATTATATTTGTTATTGAAATTTGTAAATTTGTAAATTTAGAAATTGATAGCCTTTTAAACATAATTTCTAAAAGAAAGGTACTGTTTAAGAATATAGAAAAGGATATAATAATTTATTTTCAACCCGAAGAATATATTGTTTGATAGAGTGGATAACATGTACATTAAATATGACTTGTTTCACATAAATAATATGGATACTTTTTAAAAACTTTTACTTATTGATTTACCTAAATAATCTTTTATTCTTTTCTTAAATTAAAAATTTTCAAAAAATAAATAAATACTTAATATAAATATCATTATTTGAAAAAGGATATAATTTTTTATTTTCAAACCAAAAATATATATTATTTGGTAGAGTAGATAACTGTATATTGAATATGCATTGTTTCACATGAATAATATAGGTACTATACAAATATATATATATATATATATATATATATATATATATATATATATATATATATATATATATATATATATATATATATATATATAGTTATAAAAGGCTACAATATTTTATTTTCAAACCAAAATATATATTATTTGGTATAGTAGATAATTGTTAATTGAACAAGATTGTTCACATAAAAAATATAGGAAATATTTTTAAAAGAATATCTATTATAAAATATTTAACTTATATCTTTTTTTAAATGAATATTTAACATATAAAGTTTAATTAATATTTTATTCTTATCTTTAATTAAATACTTTAAAAAAATATAAAACTTAATATAAATATCATTATTTGTAAAAGGGTGTTATATTTTGTTTTCAAACCAAAAAAATATATTATTTGATAGAGTAAATAATTTTACATTGAATATACCTCATTTCACATAAATTGTATAGAAACTATATAAAACATATATAAATATTTAGAAAAGGATATGATACTTTATTTTCTAACCAAAAGTATATATATATTATTTTATATAGTAGATAATTGTTCATTGAATATGCCTTGTTTCACATAAATACTATAGGTACTATTCAAAAATAAATCTACCTATTTTTAAATTATTTAACATATAATATTTTTTTCAAATGAAGATATTACATATAAAGTTTACCGAATCAATCTTTTATTTTTATATTGAATTAAAAAAATCTAAAACTTAATAAAATAAAGTACAAACAGTTGGTCAATTTTATTTATAAATAAGAATGGATAGAAGGAACTAGTGCATTGTCAAAACTTGTTTTCTTTTAATTTCAAGTTTTTCATACAATCTATTGAGAAATAGATGTTAAATCAAAGTAATTTTCTTTCTTTATTTTATATTTTTTCATTGAATTTCTTCAAATCAATAAAATAGTCTAATTGAAATTATGTAATCTTTAAATTTGGTTGTGGTTAATGGAGGTGCAGGTTTAATTTTTTTTAAACCAATGATGGAAATTAAGATCCGTAATTATGCTAAGTTTTTGTTTGAAATCAATTTTCAAATAAACTATTTTTTTAATCAATGCTTAAATTTATTGAAGTGAGTTGAATTTTTAATATATTTTCTACATCTTTTTAACTTAAATTTTTATGGACTTGAAATCTTTCTTTTGTTTGTAATAAAATTAAGAATTAGAAATCTTTTGACGTATATTTTTTCTTGAATCTGCAATTGTAAAATTGGTGTGCCTCCTCTCTGAACTCCATTTTCACCATATTTGTTTAGATCTTATAATTCAAAATTTAAAATTTAAAACTAAAATTTTCTAATTTCTTAAAACATTGTGAAAAAAGTTAATTTTAAGGATTTCACAATTGTGTTTCTCAGGAACTTTTCAATTCGTAATCATGTTGCAGCTACAACAATAAGCATCACCGAATCATCAATAACCACAATCACATAGCCAACAACCGCATCTTTAACAACTAGAACAATTTAATCTCATCGTTTGATTTTTACCTTTGTTATTTATTTTTAAGTTGTCATTTGTATTTTGTTTAAAAATTGACTTATATGATGTAGTTTAAACATAGGTGCTCAGCACCTTATCTTTAAGATAAAGTAATCGAATACACTAATCACCAAATTTGGTTTATATAACTTATATTGAAATAAACCTTATGATATATAAAAAAATAATACGTGTTTTATTTTATAATTACTCTTTTAAATTATTGATATAATATATAGAATTTATGATCACTAATCGTTAGTTTTTTTTTAAATCAAATCTCAAATTAATTTATTAATAAATTAATGCTCAAATTTGTTCAAAAATATTGAATCTTTAGTACATTTTCTATATATTGTTAATTTTTTTTATTGTGGACTTAGAATCTTTCTTTATTTTATAAAAAAATTTAAAAGAACATCTTGTTATGGTTGTAGAATATGTGCATTTGAAAAGTACTATGAAATATATTAATTAGTAATCATGATTTTAAATTGCGTTCTATATTAATAATTATGATCGTAATATTGTTGATGCGCTAATATTCATATATCAATGGTCTATTTCAGGCACTTTTACATTAGTATACATACTACAACAACAACATTATGCATTGTAGCAACTCCCAATGAATGCAATCGTAATTTAATTATATTGTATGTTTTTTTTAATATCACTTTTTCTTTATATTCTATTTTATTTTTGAATTTATTTTTAAGATTTGTTTTCAACAAAGGTTCTTAGCTCCTGAAATTTTAGAAGGAGTATCAAAATGCATTATTTGTAATGTTTTTAGAAAATTATTACCAACACAATTAATAAGTCAATAACAATATTTGAGTTGAATTTGAAAAGTTTTGCAAGTTTTAAAATAAATGTAATGTTACACGTATAGTGTCTAAAAGTCTGTATTGCACTTTATTTTTTTCGAATTTTATTTTCACATATTTTTCACATGCATTAAAAGTGAATTCATTTTTTAAAAACATTTTACCCGTTCTGTTTCGCTCTTGTTTAATTTTTTATACTCTTGTTTTCAAAATTATTTTCCACTTGTTTCACAATAAATCCTTATTCATGAATTCTTTGGTTCTCATCTTCTATGATTTTCTATTCTTTTGACCTAAAAACTAGGTTATTGGATTATCATGTGGTGGAGCCATTAGAGCTTTTGTTCAATGAAGATCACAGACGAATTATCTCCAGTTAGGACATTCACATTCCAAAATTCGAGAATCTTCCATTGACAAAAAATTTCTCAACTGCCATTCGAGCTAGTGTTCTCCAAAAGTGGATATTTGGTGAAGGACTATTCCGATAAAATTTCACCTTCTATTTCTAGATGATTACCTTTGGTTCTCAGCTATGATAATTTCCTCAAAGGTAAGTTACTTTGTTAGTTATTTAACCATGATATTTGTATTGTACTTGCTTGCTTTATGAAATATCTTGTTTAGATTCTAAGGGAAGATCATATTATTTAAGAGCTAACACAACGGCTTTCACAAGGCCATGGAGGAGGCAATGTTGGCAAACAAAGACATTATGGACCAACATTTTAGAGATGGGAAAATTATGGAGGGACACAGTTTTTGTGTTTGTTAAGAATATATTTTGCGAAAAGAAAGTGATTTAAATTTTATTTCCATTTTATCTTGCACATGATTATGATTTACGTTATTCAATCATGCAAATGATCATTATCATTGTTAGTCAAAATCATGTGCAACATAAAGTGTAAAAAAATTTAAATCACATAGTATTGACAAAAATATTCATTATCCACACATGAACTCTCACCATCCACAATTTGCTCAGCTATAAAATGTGCGTTCAGAATGTCTTTGTTCGCCAACATTGCCTCCTCCATTGCCTTATGAAAGTCGTTGTGTTAGCTCTTTAATAATACGGGCTTCCCTTAGAATCTAAACAAGACATTTCATAATGTCGGGAAGTACAAGACAAATTTTTTGGTAAATAACTAACAATGCGACTTACATTGAGGAACTTACCCTAACTCTGAACCAAATTCGTTCGTCTTCAAGTTGAAGGTTAAATGTCATCGGAGTATTTCAACCATCATCCACTAAAGGAAGCAACTCTAATGGTGGTATTCAAAACAAATTTCAAAACGGGATTGTTGTCGAAATGTGAATGTCCCTATCAAGTACTCTTCGCCCATGATCTTGACTGAACAAAACTCTGAAAGCTCCACCATATGATAATTCAATGATCTATACAAAATAGGAACCTACTGTGCTTGGTGATAGTAACTTAATATTTGTTCTTGTTTCATGTTTTTATTTTCTCGATGCTTAAATTTTACTTGCTCTTAGTACTCAACCGTTGTCTTGAATTGTAACATAATACATTTTCGTATCTAACAATGTGCCCGACATCTTGAAGATGCTCGAAAGAAATTGAAGTCCCAAATGTAAAGTTATCATTCAAGCTTCATTTGTTTTTGTCATAACATCATCTGATTTGCCAGCAACAACGTTAAATTCAACCACAAACTTCTGCATTGCAAATAAGCATTGAACCTTGTGAAGTCATAAGTGGATTTCATAGGGAACCTCAAGAAAATGGTTTCAACTCTTCTATTCATGACTTCTCCATCCTCAAAAAGTTTAAAGTTAACTTGAATCCTCCAAAGGCTCCTAAAATCAATGTGGTGTTATGGCTCCCTCAAACTCGTGGTTGGGTCAAGTGTAATACCGATGACTACTTTTCTAATATCTTAGCACCTTATAGGAATAATTTACATATCAAAATGGTGATTTTATATATGGTTTTGCTGAATTGGTTAATGGTTCTTCATCCCTTCAAGGGGAGCTTATGGTGTCATAAGAGCTATTGATATAGCCAATCGTTTTGGTTGGAACAAGCTCTGGTTAGAAACAAGTTTGATATTGGTGTTGCTTGCATTGCAACAAACGAAGGTGGTGCCTTCAAATGTTATACCTAAATGGCTTAATAATATAGTTATGATTAGATCCATGTCTTTCTTCATCCCTCACATTTTCTAGAAGGGAAATCAATGCGAGGATAACCTAGCTTCTATGGCCTTCTCTAGTCCCACTCCTCTTGTTTGGATTAGACATCTTCACTTTCTTAGGGTTCAACTTACTCCAAAACTAAGTTTCTATACCTTAATACAAATCATAACCTTTAAGTTAGATTTAATTGAATGGTTAGTTAAGCAAAAATATTAATTTAACCATTAAATGAAAATTCATTTTAAAGGCTATCAATTTGAGTAAGATAAAAAAACTTACTCTTGGAGAAAGTTGAATCCCACTCATTTAGAGTGGTATTCAACTTACTTTAAATGTAAGTTTTTTTTTAACTTACCTCAAATCATAACATTTATACTAGATTTAATTGAATGGTTAGTTAAGTAAAAATATTAATTCAACCATTAGTATAAATTCAATTTAAAGGCTATAATTTGGAATAAGATAAAAAACTTACTCTTCATGTAAGTTGAATCCCACTCATATATATATATATATATATATATATATATATATATATATATATATATATATATAGAGAGAGAGAGAGAGAGAGAGAGAGAGAGAGAGAGAGAGAGAGAGAGAGAATTGTGTAAGTGTTTTTTTTTCAATTTAATTTTTTCTTATGCAAAACAACTTCTATATGCATTCAATCTAATCACCTTTATTTAGATAAATTTTTAGCACAGTTCTAGAAATATCTACAAGACACAATTTGTTTGGATATATGTTAAAAAAAATATCATATCATGAACTAATAAGAAAACTTTTCTAAAAAATATGATAATTGATATTTTGGAAAGAGATTAATTGAAATACACTGTCCGTCTAAAACTACTTTACTATAACACCCATATATAATATCATACATCAAGCATCCATATCATACATGAATTCACGTTCTGGTACTGAAATACCATAAGTTCCTAGTTACAACATTATACATATACATGCCCAAAACCCTACAAAAGAAAACTTTGGCATAATATATATACAAGATGTTCCAAAAGATAAAAACTAAGAACTAGATCGACAATAATCTCAAAAAAAAACTCCACAACGGAAGCTAAGCCATCAAACAACTAAGGATAATCACACGGCTTTATCCTTACCCTTCGCGGAACCTGAAGTACCTGAAATATATCAATAACAGTGGGGTAAGATACATCAAATCTCAGTGAGTTCCCTATCTTATAGATTCTCTCGGCTTTACAAGGTTCTATCTAATTCTAACTCAAGTCGGGGAAAAGGAACTAGACATTGAGCTCAAACATTTCTGACTAGAGAAACAATCGTACAAAACACAAAACAACAAAACTAGTTAAGGAATCTTCTCCCCGACCATCCCGCTCAAAGGGATTAAACACGGGTCACAGATCCTTAACGTAGATAACTTTCCCCGGCCATCTCGCACAAGGAGATTAAACACGGGTCACGGTTATCAACAAATAGTACTTCTCCCCGGTCATCCCGCTCAAAGAGATTAAACACAGGTCACGGTACCAACCACTAAGTAACTTCTCCCCAGCCATCCTGCACAAGGAGATTAAACACGGGTCACAGTTACTTACTTAATAAATACTTCTCCCCGGCCATCCTGCTCAAAGAGATTAAACACGGGTCACGGTATTTATTAAGGGATAAACTACAAACCAAAGGAATTACTGTAATACCCCGTAAATTATTTTACTCCGGATAATATTAGTTGTGATCAACTGAGTCCCAGTGTACTCTGATAAATTATCTGCAGAGATAATTAGGGTAACTCTTGAAATTATAGTAAATCCAATTAATATTACCTGACTCTGAGATATTTAAGTATTTGAACTTTAGCGACTTTTTGGACAATTAGTAGTATTACTAATTGATGATATTTTACTATATCATTTCCTTTTTCCACTCATTTTCCCCTTAGAAGCAAAGAAAGGAAAAGATAGAAAGAATTGGGAGAGAAAGGAAAGGAAAGAAGAGGAAAAGCTCAAGAACACTAGATCTTCAACCATCATCCAATCTTCATCGAATCATCTCATCTTCTTCATCATCATCCTCTGTATAAGGTGTGTTCTAGATAGATGCTCTAGATGTAGAATTCCATGTGATTTAGAGTTAGGTTGAAATTGTGAGAAAATGAATAATTATGCTAAAATCATGAATTTAACGGATGAAATGCAATATAATTGTTGTTAAATGCTTGTAGTTATGATCATACTATGTTTTGATGGTTATAATAAGGTTTGAAGGTGTTTTGATGGGAAAATTATTGATTTTGGGTTGAAGAACAGCGCTGTTGAGAAGTGGGATTTTCCAGGCTTCGCCTAGCGAACCTGGGGCGAGTCGCAGCGAACAGATTTTTTAGGGTTCGCCTAGCGAACCCGTCAGCAAAGGTCAGCGAATGTTCGCCAACGACGTTCGCCTAGCGAACTTGGTGCCTTTTCAGGGCTGTTTGGTTCTGCCTTGCTTCGCTAAGTTGTTCGCGAAGCGAAGGGCGGGGCGAAGGTTCGCCATGGAGTTCGCGAAGCGAACTTTATGTATGTTTTTGTTCTGTTTTTACATTCGCCAGGAGCTTCGCCTAGTGGAGGCTGGAGCGAAGGCTCGCTGGGACATTCTCCTAGCGAACATGGCAGATCCCCCAATTTGTTTCTTTCATAACTTTTACCTCGTTTATCCGTTGTGAGTGTTCTTAGTATCGTTGTGAAGCTATGAACATCCTCTAGCTAATGGTAGTGAGAAATATCAGGTTATTGCCCGATTAAATAAATCAGAGGGAACCGTGGATTGGTAAAATTGATGGTATATTGAATTATGTGTTTCCATTATGTGATTTATGACTATTTGCCTATGTTCTTATTGTTAAACTTGTTTGAATATGTATGCATGTTAAAATATGAAATGGGTAGAGTGAGGAATATTACCGTAAACAATTGTTGGATAGTGTGAGAATGACATAGCGACGACGCTCGTACATGAGAGGCCGAGGCGTGCGTCTATTACCGAATGGTTGTATGTGAAATCACGAAATCGTAACCACTATTCTATTATGTGTCATTTCTTGAGTAACGAGCTCCTCTGTAATGAATGCACGATTTCTTGGTAGGTTTGATTCCCAATGTTATAGTACGAATGGAACCTACGGGTAAAGAGACTTGTGACGGTGTACGGGCCGTGTGAAGTGACGGATCACGGGTACGGGCCGATGATCCCGAATCCATTTCGTATGCCAAGAAATCCACGAGGGTCCATGACTCATTCCTACTTCTAGACGTAGAAGAGGGCGGGAGAAAGGGGGTGCCTTGACAGGGTTAGCGATAGTGATACACTTCCGGGTTGATGAATTCAATAGTATGGAAACATATAGTGTGTGTGTACTCAAAGTCACTTCCCTTCCCTTTGACTTGAGTTAGGCTTATTAGAACCTTGTAAAGCCGAGAGGACTATAAGATAGCGAACTCATTGAGATTTGATGTATCTCACCCCACGTTGTTGTTTACATCACAGGTACTACAGGTTCAGCGAAGGGTAAGGATAAAGTGGTTTGACTTTTCCTTACGGATTGTAGCTTTTGAGATGGCATGGCTTCCGCTATGGCATTTTATTTTGAGATCATTGTATTGATCTAGTTCTTAGTGCATTTTGGGACATCTTGTATATGTTATGCCGTAGACTTTAGAACTTTGTATTTAGGGCATTTAATGTATATAATGTGTTAACTAGGAACTTATAGTATTTCAGTACCAAATACTTGGATCGATATATAATATTTATGCTTTGATGTATTAGTTTTATATATGGGTGTTATAGTTGGTATCATAGCAGGTCGTATCCTCGACCTAGCCATGAAATAGTATAAGTGTTTCTTTCCGTTTCATATGTGTTGTGTCGCCATTGGTCTTATGTGTTATATTTATGGTATTGAGTCTGATCAACTTAATCCTATCTGTATGACATTTAGGAACATGGCTGACCAGCGCAGAAACAACCGTGGTAGACCGAGAACTACTCCAGCAGGGACAAATCCGCCAGGGGACGAAGGGAATGCCCCTTTGTATCAATTTATGCAACAGATGCAGCAACAGTAGAATCAGTTTGTGCAACAAATGGTACAGCAAATGGCTGGTGGTGTGCATCCTCCAGTGGTTGTTCCTGAAGCTGCAGGGGAAACCTTTAGGGATTTCATTCGTATGAATCCTCTGGAGTTTCAGGGAGGGTTAGATCCAGTAAAGGCTCATGAATGGATATCCGGTATGGAGCGGATTTTCTTGATAGTTCAGTGTAGTGAGGAAAATAAGGTTGTTTTCGCTTCTCACTTGTTAAAGGGTCCTGCCATGAGGTGGTGGGAAAACGCTTCAGCCTTAATGACAATTCAGGAGGTACCGAAGGTATGGGAATAATTTAAGATAACTTTTATGGAGAAGTATTTTCCAAGTTCTTTAAGGTCTCAAAAGGAATTCGAGTTTCAGCAGCTGAGACAAGGTAACTTGACCGTGGCTGCCTATGCGGAAAAGTTTGAGGTTATGGCTGCTTATTCTAGATAAGCCATGTATGCTCCTGATGAGAGGTGAAAGATTGATCAGTTTCTGTTTGGTTTAAGGGCTGAAATTTCACATAGCATATCTCAGCGGGAATTCACTAGTTATGCTGAATTGTTACGACAGTGTTATGTGGCAAAGCATAGCTTAAAGAAGGTGCAAGCAGAAGGAGAGTTAAGTAGGGTGAATCAAAGTGATAGTGGGAGATCGAATCAACAATTTAGTCCGAGACAACAATCTTTCAAAGGGAAGCAAGTTCAGAGTTCTAAGACTAGTGCACCTCCGGTGTACCGTATTTGTGGAAGGATGCATTACAGTAGATGTCGCCTCGAAGGAGTGGAGTGTCATCGGTGTCATAAAGTGGGCCATTGGGCGAGAGATTGTCCTCAAAATAGAAATCAAATGCAAGAGAAGAATACCGGGCGAGTGTATACCTTGGATGCAAGGAAAGTAAAGGGCGATAACTCCTTGATTGCTGGTACATGTTTTGTGAATGGAAATCCTTGTTTTGTTTTATTTGATTGTGGAGCTACACACTCTTTTGTATCGATGCAATGTGTAAAGCGGCTTGGGTTGCAAGCGGTTCCGTTGTCTCCACCCATGGTGGTTACTACTTCCATGGATGAGATGGTTGAAACACCTTTAATGTGTGAGAATTGTGTTTTATCTGTGGATGGAAGAGTTTTCCAGATTGATTTGATTTGCTTACCGCTTAAGAAAGTGGATGTTGTTTTGGGAATGGATTGACTTTTTGCTAATTCGGTGTTTATTGGGTGTGGGGAAAAGCTGATCATTATTCCATCTACTGAAGTTACTCCGAAGGATGTGTTAACTACTATTTTAGAAGGTACGGTTGGAATGATTAATTTCTTGTTTAAGGAGGAAAGATCCGTTCTTTTGATTCTTACTAAGGAGGAGGGTAGTAACCGTCAAGTTTTGAGTATTCCGGTAGTTTGTGACTTTCCTGAAGGTTTCCCCGAGGATATCACTTATCTTCCTCTGTAGCGGGAAGTGGAATTCTCTATTGACCTGATACCGGGAACGGCTCCAATATCCGTTTCTCCGTATCGGATGGCACCACTTGAATTAAGAGAATTAAAGGACCAATTGGAAGAGTTGTTGGCTAAGCATTTTGTTCGACCAAGTGTTTCGCCCTGGGGAGCTCCAATGTTATTGGTAAAGAAGAAGGATGGTGGAATGCGGTTGTGTATTGATTACCGTCAGTTAAATAAGGTCACCTTCAAGAACAATTACCCATTGCCAAGGATAGATGATCTGTTAGATCAATTGAAAGGAGCCTGTGTGTTCTTGAAGATTGATTTACGGTCGGGTTATCATCAGATTCGGGTGAAGAGTTCAGATGTACCAAAGACTGCGTTTAGAACCCGTTATGGTCATTATGATTTTTTGGTGATGCCTTTCGGTGTGACGAATGCTCCGGCAGTTTTCATGGATTATATGAATCGGGTATTTCAACCTTATTTAGACCAGTTTGTGGTGATTTTCATTTATGACATTCTTATTTATTCTCGTGATCCTCAAGAGCACGGAGAACACCTAAGAATCGTTTTATCCATCTTACAAGAGAGGCAACTTTTTGCTAAGTTAAGTAAGTGTGAGTTTTGGATGTCGGAGGTTAATTTTTTTGGACATGTCATATCTCAGGGAGGTGTCGTGGTTGATCCATTAAAAGTTAAAGCAGTGATAAATTGGGAGAGACCGAAGAATGTGTCTGAAGTTAGAAGCTTCTTGGGACTAGCAGGTTATTTTAGAAGGTTTATTAAAGGCTTTTCTCAATTGGCTTTACCGATGACGAGACTGACTCGGAAGGATTGTTCGTATGAATGGGATTCGGCTTGTGAGTAAAGTTTTATGAGTTTGAAAGAGAGATTGACGACCGCTCCTGTTTTGGTTATTCCTGATCCTAGCAAGTCGTATGAGGTATATTGTGATGCGTCGAAGATGGGATTATGAGGGGTGTTAATGCAAGATGGACATGTGGTGGCTTATGCTTCACGACAGTTGAAAGTCTATGAAGAGAATTATCCAACGCATGATTTGGAATTGGCGGCAGTTGTATTTACCTTGAAAGTGTGGCGTCACTATTTGTATGGTGTACATTTTGAGATGTTTAGCCATCACAAGAGCTTAAAGTACCTCTTTGATCAGAAGGAGTTGAACATGCGTCAAAGGAGGTGGATGGAATATTTGAAAGATTATGACTTGGAGCTAAGATACCACCCGGGTAAAGCGAATAAAGTGACGGATGCATTGAGTAGGAAGGTGTTGCATAATGATGAGTTGATGATGCTAGAGTATGCTTTATTGGAAAAATTTCGAGATCTAAATCTTCAATTTAATTGGACTCCTAATTGTGGATCGGTTAACGAAGTCTGCTCATTTCTTGGCTGTAAAGACTACGTATAAGGCGAGTCATCTCGCAAGGTTGTTCATTTCGGAGATAGTGAGATTGCATGGTATTCCTACTAGTATCGTTTTGGATAGAGATCCAAAGTTCACTTCGAGATTTTGGAGAGCTTTTCAACAAGCTATGGGAACGAAGTTGTGTTTGAGTACGTCGAGTCATCTGCAAATGGATGGTCAGACGGAACGGACAATACAAACTATGGAAGACATGTTAAGAGCTTGTGTCCTTGAAAGTGGAGGAAATTGGATAGAACTTTTACCGTTGATTGAATTCTCTTATAACAACAGTTATCACGCAAGTATTGGTATGGCTCCTTACGAGGCATTATATGGAAGGAAGTGTAGGACACCTTTGTGTTGGGCAGGAGTTGGTGAAGATAGACTGTTGGGACCCGAGATCATTCACGAAACTACGGAGAAAATTAAGATGATCCGTGATAAGATCAAACAAGCCCAAGATCGTCAGAAGAGTTATGCGGATAACAGTAGAAGACCTTTAGAATTTGACGAAGGCGATCACATGTTTTTGAAAGTTACTCTGAGATTGCGGTTGAAAGGACCGTTTAAGTCGCAGAAGTTAAGTTCGAGATACGTGGAACTGTATCATATTTTGGAAAGAGTTGGGGAAGTAGCTTACAGATTGGCCTTACCGCCTTCTCTGTCGGAGATGCACGACGTTTTTCATGTGTCCCAGCTTCGGAAATTTGACCCAGATCCTCTTCAGTCAATTTTACCAGATACAATTGAGATAGAAGCATATTTGACATTTGAGCCTCAACTGAGTCGTATCACCGGAAGAGAAACTAAAGTGTTAAGGAATAAAGAGATTCCTCTTGTTAAGGTCCATTGGGATGAGACGCATTCGGGTGATGCAACTTGGGAATTGGAATCGGAGATGCGGGAGGTCTATCCTCATCTTTTCAGGTAATTGTTTTAAATTCGTGGGTGAATTTCTATTTAAGGGAGGGGGGGATGTAATACCCCGTAAATTATTTTACTCTGGATAATATTAGTTGTGATCAATTGAGTCCCAGTGTACTCTGATAAATTATCTGCAGAGATAATTAGGGTAACTGTTGAACTTAGAGTAAATCCAATTAATATTACCTGACTCTGAGATATTTAAGTATTTGAACTTTAGCGACTTTTTGGACAATTAGTAGTGTTACTAATTGATGATATTTTACTATATCATTTCCTTTTTCCACTCATTTTCCCCTTAGAAGCAAAGAAAGGAAAAGATAGAAAGAATTGGGAGAGAACGGAAAGGAAAGAAGAGGAAAAGCTCAAGAACACTAGATCTTCAACCATCATCCAATCTTCATCGAATCATCTCATCTTCTTCATCATCATCCTCTGTATAAGGTGGGTTCTAGATAGATGCTCTAGATGTAGAATTCCATGTGATTTAGAGTTAGGTTGAAATTGTGAGAAAATGAATAATTATGCTAAAATCATGAATTTAATGGATGAAATGCAATATAATTGTTGTTAAATGCTTGTTGTTATGATTATACTATGTTTTGATGGTTATAATATGGTTTGGAGGTGTTTTGATGGGAAAATTATTGATTTTGGGTTGAAGAACAGCGCTGTTGAGAAGTGGGATTTTCCAGGCTTCGCCTAGCGAACCTGGGGCGAGTCGCAGCGAACAGATTTTCGAGGGTTCACTCGTCAGCGAAGGTCAGCGAATGTTCGCCAACGACGTTTGCCTAGCGAACTTGGTGCCTTTTCAGGGCTGTTTGGTTCTGCCTTGCTTCACTAAGTTGTTCGCGAAGCAAAGGGCGAGGCGAAGGTTCTCCAGGGAGTTCGCGAAGCGAACTTTATGTCTGTTTTTGTTCTGTTTTTACATTCGTCATGAGCTTCGCCTAGCGAAGGCTGGAGTGAAGGCTCACTGGGACATTCGCCTAGCGAACATGGCAGATCCCCAAATTTGTTTCTTTCATAACTTTTACCTCGTTTATCCGTTGTGAGTGTTCTTAGTATCGTTGTGAAGCTATGAACATCCTCTAGCTAATGGTAGTGAAAAATATCATGTTATTGCCCGATTAAATAAATCGGAGGGAACCGTGGATTGGTAAAATTGATGGTATATTAAATTATGTGTTTCCATTATGTGATTAATGACTATTTGCCTATGTTCTTATTGTTAAACTTGTTTGAATATGTATGCATGTTAAAATATGAAATGGGTAGAGTGAGGAATATTACCGTAAACAATTTTCGGATAGTGTGAGAATAACATAGCGACGACGCTCGTGCATGAGAGGCCGAGGCGTGCGTTTATTACCGAATGGTTGTATGTGAAATCACGAAATCGTAACCACTATTCTATTATGTGCTATTTCATGAGCAACGAGCTCCTGTGTAATGAATGTACGATTTCTTGGTAGGGTTGATTCCTAATGTTATAGTACGAATGGAGCCTACGGGTAAAGAGACTTGTGACGGTGTACGGGCCGTGTGAAGTGACGGATCACGGGTACGGGCCGATAATCCCGACTCCATTTCGTATGCCAAGAAATCCACGAGGGTCCATGACTTGTTCCTACTTCTAGACGTAGAAGAGGGCAGGAGAAAGGGGATGCCTTGACAGGGTTAGCGATAGTGATACACTTCCGGGTTGATGAATTCAATAGTATGGAAACATATAGTGTGTGTGTGTACTCAAAGTCACTTCCCTTCCCTTTGACTTGAGTTAGGCTTATTAGAACCTTGTAAAGCCGAGAGGACTATAAGATAGCGAACTCACTGAGATTTGATGTATCTCACCCCACGTTGTTGTTTACATCACATGTACTACAGGTTCAGCGAAGGGTAAGGATAAAGTGGTTTGACTTTTCCTTACGGGTCGTAGCTTTTGAGATGGCATGGCTTCCGCTATGGCGTTTTATTTTGAGATCATTGTATTGATCTAGTTCTTAGTTCATTTTGGGACATCTTGTATATGTTATGCCGTAGACTTTAGAACTTTGTATTTAGGGCATTTAATGTATATAATGTGTTAACTAGGAACTTATAGTATTTCAGTACCAAATACTTGGATCGATATATAATATTTATGCTTTAATGTATGAGTTTTATATATGGGTGTTATAATTACGGTCCTCTACTAACAACTACTTAACAAAGACACTCTTTTAGTATCGATGTAAACATTGCCGCACAATTCTCTAAGTCATTCTAATTGTACTAAGGTTTCCTCACTAACTCACAACTTGAAGCTTTTAAATTTTCAAAAGTTACTTTTCTCATAAATCACTTAATTCCGTTATTTTACATAATCGAATAAATTCCATCTCACAAACAATATTTTCACTTTCCATAGCATAGAACACTTTCATAGCTTCACATCGATATGAAGAACGCTTAAATCGGACACCCGAGTCAAAAGATATAAATTTTTGAAAATATTTTTGGAAAACGAACAGTGGTAACCGGTTACTCACCACAGGGTAACCGGTTACTTGAGAAACAGATCCAGAATGAGAGTTAGAGGCACATTTGGGTAACTGGTTACTCACCACAGGGTATCCGGTTACTTGGTTCATTCTCTGCGCAAAACCCCAATTTTTCAAAGGGTAACCGGTTACTCTGGATGCAGAGGCAAAAATAATTGTTTTCTTGGACTCTTTTCCATTCCAAACTCAATCAAAACCATTTCAAACACACAACCAAGCATTAACAGATGATTATACATATATATCAGTCATACCACATAATTTATATCACATTTCAACCGTTGGATTCTTTGATTTATCAAAATTACTCATTTTTCTCAAAAACCAACCTAACTCTAGAACCTCAAGAATTCTACAACTAAAGCCTCTATCTAGAACCCACATGGATTAGAAAATGATGATGAAGAAGATGAGATGAATTGATGAAGAGTAGAGGATGATTCTTGATCTTGAGCTCTTTGGAATTTCTCTTCTTTCCTTTCCTTTCCTTTCCTCTCTAACTTCTCTTTCTCCAAATGTTTTTAACTTTGGAAATGAGGAAAAAGAAATGATATAGTAAAATACTCATTAGTTAGTAACACTACTAAAAGCCCAAATTATCTCAAATGTACTAATTAATAAAACCTTAGAGTTAGATAATATTAATCTGATCAGCTCTGAGTTCAGCAGTTGCTCTAATTATCTTAACAGATAAATACTCAGAGCACACTGTTTCTCAACTGGTCTCAACTAATATTATCCAGAGCGTTTATAAAATACGGGGTATTACATCCTCCCCTCCTTAAATAGAAATTCACCCTCAAATTTAAAAGATTACCTGAACAGATGAGGGTAAGCATCTCGTATCTCCGATTCTAGTTCCCAAGTAGAATCACCCGGATGCGTCACATCCCATTGCACCTTAACAAGGGGAATGTCCTTGTTCCTTAATACCTTTATTTCTCTTCCCACAATACGGCTTGGTTGAGGTTCAAAAGTCAAGTCTGCTTTTATTTCCACTGACTCCGGTAGAACTGGCTGAAGAGGGTCAGGAATAAACTTCCGGAGCTGAGATACATGAAAGACGTCATGCATCTCTGATAGAGAGGGAGGTAAGGTTAATCTGTAAGCGACTTCACCTATCCTTTCCAAGATCTGATACGGTCCCACGTATCTCGGACTTAACTTGCGTGACTTAAATGGTCATTTCAATCTCAATCTCGGAGTAACTTTCAGAAACACATGGTCACCTTCCTCAAATTCTAAAGGTCTCCTACGATTATCCGCATAACTCTTTTGATGATCTCGTGCTTGTTTAACTTTCTCACAGATCATTCTAATCTTTTCCGTAGTCTCTTGAATAATTTCGGGCCCTAAAATTCTATCTTCACCAACTTCCGCCCAACACAAAGGTGTTCTACATTTTCTCCCATACAATGCTTCATAAGGAGCCATACCGATGCTCGCATGGTAACTATTGTTATAAGAAAACTCAATCAACGGTGGAAGTTCTTTCCAATTTCCTCTACTTTCTAGCACACAAGCTCTCAATATATCTTCCATCATTTGTATTTTCGCTCAGTCTGACTATCCGTCGGAGGGGACACCATGCAATCTCACAATTTCAGAAATAAACAACTTTGCAAGATGACTTGCCTTGTAAGTAGTCTTCACGGCTAAGAAATGCGCAGATTTCATTAGTCGATCCACAATCACCCAAATAGAATCATACCACCTTGCATATGGGGTAAACCTACTGAAAAGTCCATAGAAATACTATCCCACTTCCAAACTGGAATCTCTAAAGGTTGCAACAGACCGCCCGGTCTTTGGTGTTCAATCTTCACTTGTTGACACACCGCACATTCTGACACATACACCGCAATATCCCTTTTCATTCCGAACCACCAATAATCCTTCTTCAAGTCCTGATACATCTTCGAAGAACCAGGATGTATCGTAAAAGTACCTTTATGAGTGTCATCTAAAATCTTTCTTTTTAATACCGCGTCATTCGGAACACAAATCCTCTGGTTAAACAGGACAATCCCATCCGCTGCTCGTGTAAAACCCGGTTGAAGTAACATCTCTTGAAACTCCTCTTCTAAAACTTGTTCTTGTTGAATCTCATCTCTTAGAATAGAATTGACATTCAAATTCCCCATAATTACACCATTTGGAGTCCACACAAACTGGAGATTAAGATCTCTAAACTTTTCCAACAAAGCATACTCCAATATCATCAATTTGGCACTATGAACCATTTTCCAACTTAATGCATCTGCTACTTTATTTGCTTTTCCTGGATGATACTTTAATTCTAAGTCATAATCCTTTAAGTACTCCATCCACCTTCTTTGTCGCATATTCAACTCCTTTTGATCAAATAAATACTTCAAACTTTTAAGGTCACTGAACATTTCAAAACGTACACCATACAAATAATGATGCCACGCCTTTAGTGCAAACACAACCGTTGCTAGCTCCAAATCATGAGTTGGATAATTCTTCTCATGAACTTTCAATTGTCGAGAAGCATAAGCTACTACTTGACCGCCTTGCATCAGAACACCTCCTAATCCCATCTTAGAAGCATCACAAAATACTTCGTAAGAGTTGTTAGGATCATGAATGATTAACACAGGAGCAGTCGTCAATCTTTCCTTCAATTTCATAAAGTTTTGCTCACAACCCGAATCCCACTCGTAAGCACACTCTTTTTAAGTAAGTTTGGTCATTGGTAGGGCCAATTGAGAAAAAACTTTGATGAACCTTCTATAGTAACCTGCCAATCCCAAGAAACTTCTAACTTCTGAAGCATTCCTCGGTCTCTCCCAATTAATCACTGCTTCTACCTTTGACGGATCTACCGCCACTCCACCCTGAGATATAACATGACCAAGAAATTTAACTTTCGACATCCAAAACTCACACTTGCTTAACTTAGCAAAAAGTTGCTTCTCTTGCAATACCGATAAGACAATTCTCAGATGTTCTCCGTGCTCTTGTGGAGTACGAGAATAAATAAGAATGTCGTCAATAAAGATCACGACGAATTGGTCCAAGTAAGCTTGAAATATACGGTTCATGTAATCCATAAAAACAGCTGGAGCATTAGTCACACCGAAAGACATCACCAAGAATTCGTAATGGTCGTAACGGGTTCTGAATGCAGTCTTAGACACATCGGAACTCTTCACACGGATCTGATGATAACCCGACCGTAAATCAATCTTCGAGAACACACAGGCTCCTTTCAATTGATCCAATAGGTCGTCTATCCAGGGTAAGGGGTACTTGTTTTTAATGGTGACTTTATTCAACTTACGATAATCAATACACAACCGCATTCCACCATCTTTCTTCTTTACCAATAACACTGGAGCTCCCCATGGTGAAACACTAAGTCTAACAAAATGCTTAGCCATCAAATCCTCCAATTGGTCCTTTAATTCTCTTAATTCAAGTGGTGCCATCCGATAAGGAGAAACGGATATAGGAGCTGTTCCCGGTACCAGGTCAATAGAGAACTCAACTTCTCTCTCCGGAGGAAGAAAAGTAACGTCCTCAGGAAAAACTTCGGGAAATTCACAGACTATAGGAATACTTAGCACCTGCTAGTCACTACTCCCCTCCTTAGTAAGAACCAGTAAAACATATTTCTCCTTCTCAAACAAGAAATTTATCATACCCACCGTACCTTCTAAAATAGTCGTTAACACATCCTTCGGGGTAGCCTCAACAGATGGAATGATGATTAACTTTTCATCACACCCAATAAACATTGAATTAGCAGAAAGCCAATCCATCCCCAAAACGACATCAACTTTCTTAAGCGGTAAACAAATAAGGTCAATCGGAAAAATTCTACCATCCACAGACAAAACACAGTTTTCACACATCAACGGTGTCTCTACCATTTCATCCATGGCGGTAGTGACCACCATAGGAGGAGACACAGGAATAGCTTGCAACCCAAGTTGCTTCACACATCGCATTGACACAAAAGAATGTGTTGCCCCACAATCAAATAAAACAAAACAAGGATGCCCCTTTACGAAACACGTACCCGCAATCAAAGAGTTTTCATTCTTCGTCTTCCTTGCATCCAAGGCATAAACCCTTCCGGTATTCCTTCCTTGTACTTGGTTTCTATTCTGAGTACAATTTCTAGCCACATGACCCAATCCATTATAATTATAACACCTAACACTCCCATCGACACACTTCCCATACTGACGTTGGTTGCACACTCTACACAGAAGAATATCCTTAGGTCTAGAAACCTGCACCTGCTTCTCTTTGAAAGCTTGTGATCTAGGCCCAAACTGCTGACTTGGTCTCCCACGATCACCCTAATTCACCCTACTTGCAACACCTTCAGCTTGAACTTTCTTCAAACTATGCTCAGCCACATAGCATTGCCATAGAACTTCTGCATAAGTAGTGAACAACATGAGAGATTTCAGCTTTCAGTCCGAAAAGAAATTGGTCTATTTTCCACCGTTCATCCGGAGCATACATAACCTGCCTAGAATAAGCAGCCATGTCCTCAAACTTTTCAGCATAACTGGCCACAGTCATACTACACTGTCTTAACTGTTGGAATTCAAACTCTTTCTGAGTTCTCAAGGAGCTAGGAAAATATTTCTCCATGAAATTTACCTTGAATTGTTCCCAGACCTTGGGCACACCCTGAATAGTCATGAGAGCTGAAGCACTCTCCCACCACCTCATGGCAGGACCCTTCAACGAATGAGAAGCGAATACCACCTTATTCTCCTCACTACAATGCACTATCAAGAAAATTCTTTCCATACTAGACACTCATTCGTGAGCCTTTACAGGATCTAATCCACCATGAAATTCTGGAGGATTCATGCGGAAGAAATCCCGGAAACTCCCACCTACAGCTTCTGGAACAACCACCTGAGGATGAAGACCTCCATTCATTTGCTGTACCATTTGCTGCATAAACTGGTTCTGTTGCTGCTGCTTTTGTTGCATAAACTTATACAAAGGAGCATTCTCATCGCCGCCTGGCGGATTTGTCCCAACTGGAGTAGTTATGGGTCTACCACGATTGCTTCTGCGTCCATCAGTCATGTTCCTAAAGGTCATACAAATAGGATTAAGTTGATCAGGCTCAATACCATAAATATAACACTTAAAACCAATAGTGACACAACGCATATGAAACAGAAAGAAATACTTATACTATTTCATGGCTAGGTCAAGGATACGACCTCCTCTGATACCAACTGTAACACCCATATATAATATCATACATCAAGCATCCATATCATATATGAATTCACGTTCTAGTACTGAAATACCATAAGTTCCTAGTTAACACATTATACATATACATGCCCAAAACCCTTCAAAAGAAAACTATGGCATAATATATATACAAGATGTTCCAAAAGATAAAAACTAAGAACTAGATCGACAATGATCTCAAAAAAACCTCCACAACGGAAGCTAAGCCATCAAACAAGTAAGGATAATCACACGGCTTTATCCTTACCCTTCGCGGAACCTGAAGTACCTGAAATATATCAATAACAGTGGGGTGAGATACATCAAATCTCAGTGAGTTCCCTATCTTATAGATTCTTTCGGCTTTACAAGGTTCTATCTCATTCCAACTCAAGTTGGGGGAAAGGAACTAGACATTGAGCTCAAACATTTCTGACAAGAGAAACAACCGTACAAAACACAAAACAACAAAACTAGTTAAGAAATCTTCTCCCCGACCATCCAGCTCAAAGGAATTAAACGCGGGTCACAAATCCTAGATAACTTTCCCCGTCCATCCCGCACAAGGAGATTAAACACGGGTCACGGTTATCCACAAATGGTACTTCTCCCCGGGCATCCCGCTCAAAGAGATTAAACATGGGCCACGGTACCAACCACTAAGTAACTTCTCCCCGACCATCCCGCACAAGGAGATTAAACACGGGTCACGGTTACTTACTTAATAAATACTTCTCCCCGGCCATCCCGCTCAAAGAGATTAAACACGGGTCACGGTATTTATTAAGGGATAAACTACAAACCGGAGGAATTACGGTCCTCCACTAACAACTACTTAACAAATACACTCTTCTGGAATCGATGTAAGCATTGCCGTACAATTCTCTAAGTCATTCTATTGCACTAAGGTTTCCTCACTAACTCACAACTTGAAGCTTTTAAATTTTCAAAAGTTACTTTTCTCATAAATCACTTAATTCCATTATTTCACATAATCGAATAAATTCCATCTCAAAAATAATATTTTCACTTTCCATAGTATAGAACACTTTCATAGCTTCACATCGATATGAAGAACGCTTAAATCGGACACCCGAGTCAAAAGATATGAATTTTTGAAAATATTTTTGGAAAACGAACAGTGGTAACCGGTTACTCACCACAGGGTAACCGGTTACTTGAGAAACAGAGCCAAAATGAGAGTTAGAGGCACATTTGGGTAACCGGTTACTCGCCACAGGGTAACCGGTTACTTGGTTCATTTTCTGCGCAAAACCCCAATTTTTCAAAGGGTAATCGGTTACTCACCACAGGGTAACCGGTTACTCTGGCCGTAGAGGCCAAAATAATTGTTTTCTTGGACTCTTTTCCATTCCAAACTCAATCAAAACCATTTCAAACACACAACCAAGCATTAACAGATGATTATACATATATATCAGTCATACCACACAATTTATATCACATTTTAACCGTTGGATTCTTTGATTTATCAAAATTACTCATTTTTCTCAAAAACCAACCTAACTCTAGAACCTCAAGAATTCTACAACTAAAACCTCTATCTAGAATCCACCTGGATTAGAAGATGATGATGAAGAAGATGAGATGAATTGATGAAGAGTAGAGGATGATTCTTGATCTTGAGCTCTTTGGAAATTCTCTTCTTTACTTTCCTTTTCTTTCCTCTCTAACTTCTCTTTCTCCAAATGTTTCTAACTTTGGAAATGAAGAAAAAGAAATGATATAGGAAAATACTCATTAGTTAGTAACACTACTAAAAGTCCAAATTATCTCAAATGTACTAATTAATAAAACCTTAGAGTTAAATAATATTAATCTGATCAGCTCTGAGTTCAACAATTGCTCTAATTATCTTAACAGATAAATACTCAGAGCACACTGGATCTCAATTGGTCTCAAATAATATTAACCAGAGCATTTATAAAATACAGGGTATTACATTTACACTGTCATCCAATTAGAATTAGTTATTTGGACACATATTTATGAAATTAAAAAAAAAATTAAATTATAAATAAATCATTTCAATAATTCTTTTTTCCATATTTCTCTCTTCTCATGTGTCAAAATAACTAATTCTAATTGGATGACAGTGTAAAGTAGTTTTACACTGACAGTGTATTTCAATTAATCTCTTTTAAAAATGTAAATTAATTGTTGGTAATTGCGAAAAGTAAATATAATTTAATTAGCGTGTAAATAGTAGATTGAATATTTATGTTTCACACAAAATGATATATGCATTATTTAGCATGGTATGTCTAATATTGTATCGATAAAATAGTAGCTTTTTTTAAATATTATTATAAAAAATTAAATTATAATATTTGTTTTAAATTAAAATAAACTTTTGTTAATAGTCAAAAATTGAAAGGATTTATATTTAAATTTATTTCTAAAGATACATATACTAAAAAAAAACACACATACATACATATATATATATATATATATATATATATATATATATATATATATATATATATATATATATATATATATATATATATATATATATATATATATATATATATATATATATATATATATAATTGTTCATCATTTTAAGTTTTTTAATGAAAAGTTTACATATAAAGTGCACTGTATATTTGTTCCCCTCATTATATTTGTTATTGAAATTTGTAAATTTGTAAATTTAAAAATTGATAGCTTTTTAAACATAATTTCTAAAAAAAAAAAAGGTACTGTTTAAGAATATAGAAAAGGATATAATAATTTATTTTCAACCCGAAGAATATATTGTTTGATAGAGTGGATAACTACATGTACATTGAATATGACTTGTTTCACATAAATAATATGGATACTTTTTAACAAGTTTTACTTATTGTAAAATATTCAAAATATAATATTTTTTGAAAAAGATTTAACATATAAATTTACCTAAATAATCTTTTATTCTTTTCTTAAATTAAAAAATTTCAAAAAATAAATAAATACTTAATATAAATATCATTATTTCAAAAAGGATATCATTTTTTATTTTCAAACCAAAAATATATATTATTTGATAGATTAGATAACTGTATATTGAATATTCATTGTTTCACATGAATAATATAGGTACTATACAAATATATATATATATATATATATATATATATATATATATATATATATAGTTATAAAAGGCTACAATATTTTATTTTTAAACCAAAATATATATTATTTGGTATAGTAGATAATTGTTAATTGAACAAGCATTGTTCACATAAAAAATATAGGTACTATTTTTAAAAAAATATCTATTATAAAATATTTAACTTATATCTTTTTTTAAATGAATATTTAACATATGAAGTTTAATTAATATTTTATTCTTATCTTTAATTAAATACGTAAAAAAAAATATAAAACTTAATATAAATATCATTATTTGTAAAAGGGTGTTATATTTTATTTTCAAACAAAAAAAAAAATATTATTTTATAGAGTAGATAATTTTACATTGAATATACCTCATTTCACATAAATAGTATAGAAACTATATAAAACATATATAAATATTTAGAAAAGGATATGATACTTTATTTTCTAACCAAAAGTATATATTATTTTATATAGTAGATAATTGTTCATTGAATATGCCTTGTTTCACATAAATACTATAGGTACTATTCAAAAATAAATCTACCTATTTTTAAATTATTTAACATATCATATTTTTTCAAATGAAGATATTACATATACAGTTTACCGAATCAATCTTTTATTTTTATATTGAATTAAAAAAATCTAAATGTAATGTCCTATATAATATATACCTAGAATAATACAATACAAGCATTTTATTTGGTACTGGCACCATCATAAGTTCCTAATGGCGTAATTCACATACTTGTCCATTTATAAATATAAATACAACATATGGCACAAGTTATGGAAACTAGCCAAAACAATAAAAAAACTAAGATCATTATACAATATTCCTCATTGTACAAGAAAATAATAATACACAGCGGATTAAGCTCAACTAAGCTTCTCTTGAAACATCCAAGCATAGCTCCACTTGTAAACCAAACCTGTAAATACCTCCTAAAAATAATCAACAATAGTGGGGTGAGATACATCAAATCTCAGTGAGTTCCCTATCTTATGGATTCTCTCGGCTTTACAAGGTTCTACCAATCCTAGCTCAAGTCAAAGGGAAGGGAAAATGACCTTGAGTTCACAATCTCATAATCTCACACTATATGGAAACATGTCATGAGTTCATCAACTCAAAATATCACTAATCGATAACCTGTGCCAAGGCATCCCCTTTTCCCGTCCGCTTCTACGTCTAGAAGTCGACCCGAGTCATGGATCCTTGTAGTTACTTGGCATACAAAATGGATTCGGAATTAAGGGACGCATTATCTCCTTAATTCGTCACTTCACATGGCCTCTCATGCCATCACAAGTCTCTACCCGTAGGTTCCATTCGTACTATAACATTGGGAATCAAACCTGCTAAGTAATTCCGCCTGCATTTCAGAGGAGCTCGAGACTCATGAATGCCTCTCAAGGGCAACTCAAAAGAAAATGGTTATGATTACGTGATTATATACACAAACATGATTATATTCGACAATCACAAGGCCACATTCGCCTTAAGACCTCTTTTGTCTTTTCATAAAACCACAATGGTTAATAAACATGTTCCATACTAGTGTCTCACTCTTTTCTATATCATTCAGTATTGGACACACGTCTCGGCCTCTTCTGCACGAGCGTTGTCATTAAGTTATTCATCAATTTTCTAGCCATTACTAGGTTCCACTATCATTAAACTATGCAATTTGTTTTGGGGTAAAGTTTCCTCACTCTTCCTAATTCATATTTTAAGCATGCATATTCTCTGGATAATGTTTAACAACGATATTAGGCAAAGCATATTACAATTGCACATTTGAATTACATATCATAATTCTATCACAAGTTATACAAAAACATATTACAATTGCACAATGGAATCACATATAATGATTCTTCACATAAAACATCACTTTTGGGTTCCCTCCGATTCATTTAATCGGGTATCAAAATCAATAATTTTCACTTTTATCCCGTAGGATACTTTCACAGCTTTACATCGGCTGTAACTATGCCTCGATCGGATTTACGTTCCAAAAGATATGGATTTCAACATATCACATAACATTATTATAATTCAAATGCCACTGATTAATTAATCCCACGTCATACACAATATTTCCACTTTTTATTGGGTATAGGGTCGTCGTGGCTTTCTAACGATACCAAGAACGCCTCGATCCGAGTTACGGATCAAAAGTTATGAATTTTTAAAGAAAATAATTTATTTGGAAAACTCCTAGAAGCGCCCGGCGGTCAAGGTTTCGCCCGGCGGTGCCCCTTCGCCTCTACTTCGCCCGGCGAAGCAACGACGTCAATCCCATATCCAAAAACTCAAAAGTTATAGAAATGTTCCACGCTGCGCCCCTTGGCCATCGCCCGGCGGTCAAAGGGCCGCCCGGCGGTACGCATCAGAAGCAGAATTTTCTGCTGCGTTTTCCATGGTTCCCAAGGGTCCAAAACTCACCCTTTCCACACCAACTCAATCTCCAAACATCAAAACAAGTATTATCAAATGATTACATGCATAATACGACTACACCACACAATTTATATCGAATTTAGTCCGTTAGATTTCATTGATTTATCCGTTAAATCATTTTCTCTCAAATTTAACCTAAGTTTAAAACATATATTTCTAGAACTTAGAGTGTCTAACTAGAACCCACCTGATAAACGAAGAGGAGGTTGAAGAAGATGATGAATCAATGAAGAGATGATGAAGATCCAAGCTCTTCCTTCTTTTCCATTTTCCTCTTTCTCTTCTTTCTCTCTTTCTCATTCTCTTTTCCTTTTCTTCTTCTTACTATCTTTTTCTTTTCTTTCTCTTATATATATATATATATAATCCTTATTATATAATATAATTCAACGGGGTAAAATATCTCCAATTGATATTTTGTCGTCTCAACCCAATTGATCAATTATTAGAGTTACCATAAAATACTCTCTCTCTTACTAATAAATATCAATCTGTCTCGTTCAATAAATAATTGATCTCCTCAGAGCTCATTAGTTTCTCTATTGATCCCAATTAATAATACTTAAAGTACTTAGAGGATTCCATTAATCCAATTTACCAAAGATAGAGCACACATATACTCCTCTGATCTCAGCTGATATCCAATTGAGCATTAAAATAATACGGGGTATTACACTCTCCCCCCCTTAAATTGAAATTCGCCCTCGAATTTCCTCTATACAACAATAACCACAACTTGTATCATTGTCTTAGTTCCACACTCAACTTTACTTCCGTTAAACTTTCTGACGTATTCCAATTCCAACTTGACTTCACAGATCAAAATCCTTATTTTCACAATCATCAAACTTAATGTCCTTAAACTTATTCTTATTCCAATATTGGGTTAACTTCAAAGTTTCCCTTATTTCCATACTTACTAGTAACAATCATTCAAATCCTTATCAGTTTGACTGAACTGCTTCACCTGTCACCTTCCACCGCGTAACCCAAATTATAAAAGTGGAACACCACAGATTCTCAAGCACTACCCAGTAGTTAACAGTCAGCGAAGAAACACACTCATCCATTGGGGTCCTTACTAACCAACGGTACCATATCTTACTGGTGTCTTCTCGTAGAACAATTTCCTCGCCAACACACAATATTATAACATCGGTCCAAAACTTTCCAGACGGTATGTAATACCCCATAATTTTGTGAACATTTTGGATAATATTATTATGATTAACGGGGTTCCGGTGTACTCTGAGCAATTATTGGATAAAGTAATTAGAGTAAACTGACGAACTCGGAATTGATTAGCTTAATATTAGTTAACTTGGAGTTTTATTAATTGGTACATTTGAGATAATTTGGATAATTAGTAGTATTACCAATTAATGTTTCCTATGTCTATTTTCTTTTCTTTTCCTTTATTTGAAAAAGATAGAAAACTTGGAGAAGGAAAAGGAAAGGAAGGAAAGAGGAAGGGCAAAGAAGAGGAAAAATTCTCAAGAGCTCTAGGATTGATTCATCAACCCATCTCCAATCTTTTCATCTCAGATTCATCATTCTCATCTTGGAATCCAGGTGGGTTCTAGTTAGACACTTTAGAGTAGAATTTTATTGAGTTTTAGAGATAGTTTGATATTGTTAGAAAAATGAGAAATTTTGCACTAAAATCATGTTTTGGTATTCCTTATGATTGATACATGTTATATTTGCATTGTTGTGTATCGAATTGGTATTTTTCTGGTGTTTAGAAGTGAATTGGAAGGGAAAATGGATAGTTTTCGCAGACCCAATTATGCAGGAAAATTCTGGGTTTCACGCTGCCCATACGCGTATCACTCAAGGCAATACGCGTATTGGTTAAGGCAATACGCGTATGGAAATGAAGAAATGTGGGCAATACGCGTATGGGGTTCCATTTTCTCGGCCATCTACTCATTTGCGTAATGGTACGCGTAGGGTTTTGTGCAATACGCGTATGAAGTGAGGCAATACGCGTATTGGGGTTTTAAAAGGAGTTTTTGGAAAAAATCAGTCTCTGCCCATACGCGTATGACTTTGGGCAATACGCGTATGGTTGGGCGAGTGAGCAAGGCAGTACACGTATGGCTTAGGGCAATACGCGTACGGCCAGGAGGGGTGCAGAATTGTGTTTTTCGCGATACCATTTCTCGTTATGTCCATAACTTTTGACTCGTTTATCCGTTTTTAACATTCTTGATATCGTTGTACATCTAACAACATGTACTTTCTTATTACAATGGTTTTAAGACTGTTGGCTGATTTAATTATGTCAAGATTTTTAGAATAGTGTCATTTTGTCGACTTTTATCGTTTAAAGGTGTGTAATTGTTGTTGAATATGTATGCATGTTAAAATACGAAATAGGTAGATTGAGGAACATTACCATAAACAATTTCGGAAAGTGTGAAATGTCATAGTGACAATGCTCGCGCATGAAAGGCCGAGGCGTGTGTCTAGTAATCATAACCAGTTTATCTTACGGTGTAGTTTCATGAGACTCGAGCACCTCCTCTGAAACGTATGCACAATTACTTGGCAGGTTTGATTCCCGTGTATAGTATGAATGGAGCCTATGGGTAAAGAGACTTGTGACGGTGTACGGGCCGTGTAAAGTGACGGATCACGGTGTACGGGCCGATGATCCCGAATCCATTTCGTATGCCAAGTAACTTCAAGGATCCATGACTCGTGTCATTTTCTAGACGTAGAAGCGGACGGGAAAAGGGGATGCCTTGGTACGGTTATTGATTATTGAGATTCTTGAGTTAACAGGCTCAGGACGTACTTTGGTACTAGTGTGAGTTAACAGGCTCACGAGTGTGGATGCATTTTTAGTGTGTGTACTCATAGTCACTTCCCTTCCCTTTGACTTGAGTTAGGTTTATTAGAACCTTGTAAAGCCTAGAGGACTTTAAGATAGGGAACTCACTGAGATTTGATGCATCTCACCCCACTGTTGTTGTTTACATCACAGGTACTGCAGGTTCCGCGAAGGGTAAGGATAAGGCTGTGTGATTATCCTTACTTATCTGATGGCTTTGCTTCCGTTGTGGAGTTTTTTTGAGATCATTATTTGATCTAGTTCTTAGTATTTGTCTTTGGAACATCTTGTAGATATACTATGCCGTAGTTTTTTTGTATTAGGTTTTTTGGGCATGTATATGTATAATGTGTTACTAGGAACTTATTGTATATTTCAGTACCAAAAGTGGAATTCATGTATATGATAAGTGTAAATTGTAAATATTTTTGTATATAAGTTTTGTTGCACTTATCATTACTTTGTGTTAAAATTGGTTGAATAAACCTCACTTTATGTGTAAATACATTTACTTTACGTTTTCGCGTGTATATTGCGTTTTATTGTAAACATCATTGAGTTTAATTGATTTTATCTCATTTTTGTAGGTATTTCAACAATGGGATTTTGCCATTGTTGTATAGAGCATTGAATAAGATTTCCAACGCTTCCGACCGTGCGTCAATCGGAGTTACGGTTAAAAAGTTATGGTCAAAACAAATTCTGGTTTGCTGTCATGTTCGCTAGGCGAACCAGGAGGCGAGCATTCGCTAGCGAATTCGCAATGCGAATTCTGGCGAATAAAAAGTGCCCAGAAGTGTGAAAAACACTATTTTAGGCAGTGGCTAAGGCGGCATATGTTCGCAGTGCGAACCTGGGAAGCAAATTTTGCCTATAAACTTTATTTTTCCAGCATTTTTTAGGTTATGGTTTTGGGGATTCTTGCTCCAACTCCATCAAACTTCATTTTTTCAGTAGATTAGTTTATAAAACAACTGTGGAGCATGCATACGGATGAACCGGGGTGGATTGATCGTCGACCGACTTTGACAATCCGCGAGATGTTTGGTTCATTTCTCTTTTTCTTTGTGTTTTTCTTTATGGTTGGGTTGTGTATATGTATTTGCTGTAAACTCATGTATATTTGTCGCCCATGGCGTTATATGAAACTTGCTTTACAAATCTTTATTGGTGATTGTCTCTGATTTTTGCTTTATGCGCGGGGTTTGGGTTGCGTTAGAGATAACCGTCGCAAACTTCGATTAAGGATGATTGTCTGTTAGTTTCTAGATTCTAGAGATAGATTTAGGGCTAGCAATCTTCAATAGGCGTCGAAACTTAATGCCTCCGTGCCTTGAGCTAGCGTACGAAAGTATCGGCAATGGTAACACGGTTGTTCTCTCAACTTTGCGTTAGACATAACTTGTGTTGTGAGCGATGCTGGGTGATATTGAGGAGTATTGTAGGTTGAGTATAACTGGTCGGTTAGTTTAAGTTTGTGAGTAGTCGATTATGTGCATGCCGAATAAGTTTGTCTTGCTGAAAAGTGAATTTGTTTTTATGTTTTAATGTTTACTTTTATGTTTTCATGTTTTAAACCATTTTAATCCAAACTCATTAACGCGAGAGACTGTCAAACTACATTCTTTCCCTCGAACCGATCTCTGTGGACACGACATAAATCCCAGAGGGAATTCTTTCCGAAAATAAATATTTTTGCTTGCTTGCCCTATTCTGCATTCAACAAAATGGCGCCGTTGCCGGGGATCGGTTTTGATATTGAATCGCATTGCGATAGTTTCTTTGTTTTTGAGTTTTGTAGATATCGTATATTTTGTAGATTTTCACTTGTCTATACTGATACTTGTACATTTTTGTTTCTTTTAACGTTTGTTTAAGTGTTTGGTTAGGATGTTTGCTTTTGGTTGTACGGTGAGACATCACCATGGCATGAATGAAGGAAGTTTCTAATTAAGCACCGTAAAGGCGTCGAGCTTACGACGTAAAACAAGCATGTTTTATAGTTTTTCTTTTCGAATTTTTTTGGTTGTTGTTTGCTCACAAATTTTGATTGACTTATTTGAGGATGCTTTTGTGATTTTCCAAGTTGGTTCGTTTCAACTTGCAGATGTTTGGTAATGATTTTGTTAAGTTTTGTACACGTCTGAGGTATATGTTTATCGCTTTCTATACTTTAGCATATTCACGATACTTAGGCTTTTTACAAACTTCCATGCCATTCATTCTTTTGTATACTTGTTCTATTGTGAATCACTTTAGTTCCCAACCTTTTTGTGAGGTGGCTTTCCATTGTTCATATATGCGCGGAGAACCAACATTCTTGTTCTAACTGGATTTTATTATGTTGAATCTTTTGTTTGTGTTGATTATATGAATGCATGAAAAGGATCAAGGCAATTGTTTCATTTTGAGCACAACCACCTTAGCCAAATAGTCAATTCACCTTGTGAGTGTGTGAGAATTCGTAACCCCTTTGAGCTTTTTGATCCATGTTTTTATTTGAACTTAATGCTTGTCTATGAGTATTTAGTTCACTTATTTTTAAATGGATTTTGTTTTTTCTTGGACCTCAATTTTGTGTTGTTGTATGGATTTTTTCCTTGCCTTAGAAAGTAGGGAGTATTCACATGATGGTGCGGTTGAATTCAAGTTGGGGAGAGGATGATTGTATACTCATTGGTTGAATTCTATGAGGATTGAAAAAGAAAAGAAAAAAGAGAAAAATATGACAAAGAAAAAAAAAAGTGAAAAAGAAAGAAAAAGAAAATCCTTGAGAAAGGAAACAAAAAGAGTTCAATAATTGTGCTAAATAAGTATTGTGTGTTGTGTAGCACTTGGGATTTTGGAAGAAGTTGGTTGAAATTTTGTGTGTGAATCTTTGTGAGTTTTCACTCCCTTAGGTTTAGGCAAGTTTTTGTTTCAATTACCTTTAGAAATTGCCCCTTGTTTGTTTACCCGACCACGCTACAACCTTGAAAAGCCCTTGTGATTCTTGCCTTTGTATTTTCAATGTGAATTTGTGGATGTATGCATAATTTAGTCTTTCGTTTGCATGTGTTTTGTGAGTGTAAAGTACCTTATTGTGTGTTTTTCATCTACCGATGATTGTTTTTACTAGGTGTGATTCACTTTGGAACTTGTGTTGTTTTAGAATTTTTGGCATGATTTTTGTATTTTGCATTTGTTTCGTGACTATGTTGTCATCATAGTTTAGTGGTAAGTATTTAATTTTTGTGTGTTCCATTTTCATTTGAACCATTCATTCGTTTTCGTTTTTCAAAACATGTTGATTCGTCATTCTTTGGATATTGCTTGAGCATTTTCAAGTTTGTTTGATTCTTGTTTGTGGACAAACAATTATGTAAGTTGGGGAGAGTTTGATAAGTGCAAATTGTACCTATTTTTGTATATAAGTTTTGTTGAACTTATCATTACTTTGTGTTAAAATTGGTTGAATAAACCCCACTTTATGTGTTAATACGTTTACTTTACGTTTTCGCGTGTATATTGCGTTTTCTTGTAAACATCATTGAGTTTAATTGATTTTATCTCATTTTTGTAGGTATTCCAGCAATGGGATTTTTCCATTGTTGTATAGAGCATTGAATAAGCTTTCCAACGCTTCCGACTGTGCGTCAATCAGAGTTACGGTTAAAAAGTTATGGTCAAAACAAATTCTGGTTTGCTGTCATGTTCGCTAGGCGAACCAGGAGGCGAGCATTCGCTGGCGAGTTCGCAATGCGAACTCTGGCGAATAAAAAGTGCCCAGAAGTGTGAAAAACACTGTTTTAGGCAGTGGCTAAGGCGGCATATGTTCGCAGTGCGAACCTGGGAAATAAATTTTGCCTATAAACTTCATTTTTCAGTATTTTTTAGGTTATGGTTTTGGGGATTCTTGCTCCAACTCCATCAAACTTCATTTTTTCAGTAGATTAGTTTATAAAACAACTGTGGAGCATGCATACGGATGAACCGGGGTGGATTGATCGTAGACCGGCTCTGACAATCCGCGAGATGTTTGGTTCATTTCTCTTTTTCTTTGTGTTTTTCTTTATGGTTGGGTTGTGTATATGTATTTGCTGTAAACTCATGTATATTTGTCGCCCATGGCGTTATATGAAACTTGCTTTACAAATCTTTATTGGTGATTGTCTCTGATTTTTTCTTTATGCGCGGGGTTTGGGTTGCGTTAGAGATAACCGTCGCAAACTTCGATTAGGGATGATTGTCTGTTAGTTTCTAGATTCTAGAGATAGATTTAGGGCTAGCAATCTTCAATAGGCGTCGAAACTTAATGCCTCCGTGCCTTGAGCTAGCGTACGAAAGTATCGGCAATGGTAACACGGTTGTTCTCTCAATTTTGCGTTAGACATAACCTGTGTTGTGAGCGATGCTGGGTGATATTGAGGAGTATTGTAGGTTGAGTATAACTGGTCGGTAAGTTTAAGTTTGTGAGAAGTCGATTATGTGCATGCCGGATAAGTTTGTCTTGCTGAAAAGTGAATTTGTTTTTATGTTTTAATGTTTACTTTTCTGTTTTCATGTTTTAAACCATTTTAATCCAAACTCATTAACGCCAGAGACTGTCGAACGACATTCTTTCCCTCGAACTGATCTCTGTGGACACGACATAAATCCCGGAGGGAATTCTTCCGAAAATAAATATTTTTGCTGCTTGCCCTATTCTGCATTCAACAGTATAATATATGCCTTGATGTATGTATATATATATGGGCTTTACAGTTGGTATCAGAGCAGGTCATATCCTCGACCTAGCCATGAAATAGAATAAGTTTTCTTTCCGTTTCATGTGCTGCGTGTCGCCATTGGTCTTGCGTGTTATATTTATGGTATTGAGTCTGATCAACTTAATCCTATCTATATGAAATTCAGGAACATGGCTGACAGGCGCAGAAACAACTGTGGTAGACCGAGAACCACTCCAGCAGGGACTAATCCGCCAGGTGACGAGGGGAATGCCCCTTTATACCAATTTATGCAACAGATGCAGCAACAGCAGAATCAGTTTGTGCAACAAATGGTACAGCAAATGGCTGGTGGCGTGCATCCTCTAGTGGTGGTTCCTAATGCTACAGGGGGAACCTTTAGGGACTTCATTCGTATGAATCCTCCGGAATTTCAGGGAGGGTTAGATCCAGTAAAGGCTCATGAATGAATATCAGGTATGGAACGGATTTTCCTAATAGTTCAGTGCAGTGAGGAAAATAAGGTGGTCTTCGCTTCTCACTTGTTGAAGGGTCCTGCCATGAGGTGGTGGGAGAGCGCTTTAGCCCTAATGACAATTCAAGAGGTACCAAAGGTATGGGAGCAGTTTAAGGTGACTTTTATGGAGAAATATTTTCCAAGTTCCTTGAGGTCTCAGAAGGAATTCGAGTTTCAACAATTGAGACAAGGCAACTTGACTGTGGCTTCTTATACGGAAAAGTTCGAGGTTATGGCTGCCTATTCTAGACAAGCCATGTATGCTCCTGAAGAGAGGTGGAAGATTGATCAGTTTCTGTTTGGTTTAAGGGCTGAAATTTCACATAGTGTGTCTCAGAGAGAATTCACTAGCTATGCCGAATTGTTAAGACAGTGTTATGTGGCGGAGCATAATTTGAAGAAGGTACAAATGGAAGGAGATTTGAGTAGGATGAATCAAAGTAACCGAGGAAGACCAAATCAACAAGTTAGACCTAGGCAGCAATCATTCAAAGGGAAGCAAGTTCAGAGTTCTAGGACTAGTGTGCCTCCGGTATGCCGTACTTGTGGAAAGAATCATTATGGTAGGTGCGGTTTGGAGGGAATAAGGTGTTATTAGTGTAATAAGTTGGGCCATATATCGAGGGATTGTCCTCAGGGTAGGAATCAGACACAAAGGAAGAATACCGGCCGAGTGTATACCTTGGATGCAAGGAAAGCAAAGAATGACAACTCCTTGATTGTGGGTACATGTTTTGTAAATGGACATCCTTGTTTTGTTTTATTTGATTGTGGGGCAACGCATTCTTTTGTATCCACACGATGTGTGAAGCGAATTGGGTTGCAAGCTGTTCCTTTGTTTCCTCCTATGGTGGTTATTACCGCCATGGATGAGATGGTTGAGACACCGTTGATGTGTGAAAATTGTGTATTGTCTGTGAATGATAGAGTTTTCCAGATTGACCTTATCTGTTTACCGCTTAAGAAAGTGGATGTTGTTCTGGGAATGGATTGGCTTTCTGCTAATTCGGTGTTTATTGGGTGTGAGGAAAAGCTGATTATTATTCCATCCGATGAGGCTACTCCGAAGGATGTGTTAACTACTATTTTAGAAGGTACGGTTGGAATGATTAATTTCTTGTTTGAAGAGGAAAAGTCTGTTCTTTTGATTCTTACTAAGGATGAGAGTAGTAACATCCAAGTTTTGAGTATTCCGGTAGTTTGTGACTTTCCTGAAGTTTTCCCCGAGGATATCACTTCTCTTCCTCCGGAGCGGGAAGTGGAATTCTCTATTGACCTGATACCGGGAACGGCTCCAATATCCGTTTCTCCGTATCGGATGGCACCACTTGAATTAAGAGAATTAAAGGATCAATTGGAAGAGTTGTTGACTAAGCATTTCGTTCGACCCAGTGTTTCGCCCTGGGGAGCTCCAGTGTTATTGGTAAAGAAAAAGGATGGTGGAATGCGGTTGTGTATTGATTACCGTCAGTTGAATAAGGTCACCATCAAGAACAAATACCCATTACCAAGGATAGACGACCTGTTAGATCAATTGAAAGGAGCCTGTGTGTTCTCGAAGATTGATTTATGGCCGGGTTATCATCAGATTTGTGTAAAGAGTACGGATGTACCAAAGACCGCGTTTAGAACCCGTTATGGTCATTATGAATTCTTGGTGATACCTTTCGGTGTGATGAATGCTCCGGCAGTTTTCATGGATTATATGAATCGGATATTCCAACCTTACTTGGACCAATTTGTGGTGATTTTCATTGATGACATTCTTATTTATTCTCGTGATCCTCAAGAGCATGGAGAACACCTAAGAATTGTTTTATCCATCTTGCAAGAGAAGCAACTTTTTGCTAAGTTAAGTAAGTGTGAGTTTTGGATGTCTGAGGTTAATTTCCTTGGTCATGTCATATCCCAGGGAGGTGTAGCGGTTGATCCATCAAAAGTTGAAGCAGTGATTAATTGGGAGAGACCGAAGAATGCTTCTGAAGTTAGAAGTTTCTTGGGATTGGCGGGGTACTATAGAAGGTTTATCAAGGGATTTTCTCAACTGGCTTTACCATTGACAAGACTTACTCGGAAGGATTATTCGTATGAGTGGGATTCGGCTTGTGAAAGAAGTTTTAGGAGTTTGAAGGAGAGATTGACGACCGCTCCTGTTTTGGTTATTCCTGATTCTAGTAAGTCGTATGAGGTATATTGTGATGCATCGAAGAAAGGATTAGGCGGTGTGTTAATGCAGGAGGGACATGTAGTGGCTTATGCTTCACGAAAGTTGAAAGTCCATGAAGAGAATTACCCAATGCATGATTTGGAGTTGGCGGCAGTTGTATTTACTTTGAAAGTGTGGCGTCACTATTTGTATGGTGTACGTTTTGAGATGTTTAGCGACCACAAGAGCTTAAAGTACTTATTTGATCAGAAAGAGTTGAACATGCGTCAGAGGAGATGGATGGAATATTTGAAGGATTATGACTTGGAGTTAAAATACCATCCGGGTAAAGCAAATAAGGTGGCGGATGCATTGAGTAGGATGGTGTTGCATAATGCCGAGTTGATGATGTTAGAGTATACCTTAATGGAAAAGTTTAGAGATCTAAATCTTCAATTTAACTGGACTCCAAATTGTGTAATTATGGGGAATTTGAATGTCTCTTCTACTCTTAGGGAAGAAATCCAGGAAGAACAAGGGTTAGACGAGAAGTTACAGGAAGTGTTATTGCAACCAGGTTTTGTGCGAGCTACCGACGGAACTATTTTGTTTAACCAAAGGATTTGTGTTCCGGATAACACGGAGTTGAAACGAAGGATTTTGGAAGAAGCGCATAAGGGTGCTTTTACTATACATCTGGGATCTTCAAAGATGTATCAAGATTTAAATACGGACTATTGGTGGCCCGGGATGAAAAAGGATATTGCGGTGTATGTGTCGGAATGTGCGATGTACCAACAAGTGAAGATTGAGCACCAAAGGCCAGGTGGCTTGTTACAACCTTAGAAATTCCGATGTGGAAATGGGATAGTATTTCGATGGACTTCGCAGTGGGATTACCCCGTGCACAAGGTGGTTGTGATTCGATTTGGGTAATTGTGGACCGGTTAACGAAATCCGGCATTTCTTAGCTGTGAAGACTACCTACAAGGCGAGTCATCTCGCAAGGTTGTTCATTTCAGAAATAGTGAGATTGCATGGCATTCCTACTAGTATCATTTCGGATAAAGATCCAAAGTTTACTTCCAGATTTTGGAGAGCTTTTCAACAAGCCATGGGAACGAGGTTATGTTTGAGCACGTCGAATCATCCTCAAACGAACGGTCAGACGGAACAGACAATACAAACTATGGAGGACATTGTAACGCCCTGCATAATATTTATCTAGAATAATACAATACAAGCATTTTATTTGGTACTGACACCATCATAAGTGCCTAATGGCGTAATTCACAGACTTGACCATTTCTAAAACATAATACAATCTATGGTACAAGACTGGAAATTAGCCAAAAAAATAATAAAAACTAAGATCAATATACAATATTCCTCATTGTACAAGAAAATAATACACAGCAGAAAATAAGCTCAACTAAGCTTCTCTTGAAAACATCCCAGCACCGCTCCACTTGTAAATCAAACCTGCAAGTACCTGAAATATAGCAACTATAGTGGGGTGAGATACATCAAATCTCAATGAGTTCCCTATCCTATGGATTCTCTCGGCTTTACAAGGTTCTAGCCAATCCTAACTCAAGTCAAGGGGAAGGGAAAGACTTTGAGTACACAATTTCACAATCTCACACTATATGGAAACACGCTATTGAGCCCTTTACTCAAAAGTATCACTTATCGATAACCTGTCAAGGCATCCCCTTTCTCCCGACCTCTTCTACGTCTAGAAGTAGGAACGAGTCATGGACCCTCGTAGATTTCTTGGTATACGAAATAGATTCGGGATCATCGGCCGTACCCGTGATCCGTCACTTCACACGGCCCGTACACCGTCACAAGTCTCTTTACCCGTAGGCTCCATTCGTACTATAACATTGGGAATCAAACCTACCAAGAAATCGTGCATTAATTACAGAGGAGCTCGTTCCTCGTGAAATGGCACATAATGGAATAATGGTTTCGATCTCGTGATTTCACATACAACCATAATTGTATACAACATTTCTAGGCCACATTAGCCTTTATCAATAAAACATAACAAAAGTACACGTGTTCCATACTAGTGTTCACTCTCTCATAGGCCAATACTCGTCACTGATGCACCGTTATACACCAAGTGCCGAGCATCGCCATCTAGGTTATCTACTCCAGGCCAAAACTCGTCAGTGAATGCACGAGCGTCGCCATCCAGAGTTTCTATCACAATTCTAATCACAACCTAGAATTATACCATTTGTTTTGGGGTAAAGTTTCCTCACTCTTCCAAATTCATATTATAAGCATGCATATTCTTTCGATCATGTTAATCAACAATATATTTGACACAGCATATTACAATTGCATATTAGAAATACATATAACAATTCAATCACAGTTACATAACCCCTTAGGTTCCCTCCGATTCATTTAATCGGGTATTAAATCAATATTTAACACTTGTATCCCATAGGATATTTTCACAGCTTTCCAACGGCTATTACTATGCCTCTTTCGGACTTGTAATCCAAAAGATATCAATTCTAAACATTGTTCACAATTTATGTTTTTAAACATTTTCAAACATTACATTTCTATATTTATCTTATCAATCCATGGCATATAACCATGTCTCTACCTCACCGTCTCATAAAGCATAAAATTAGCTTTCCAACGCTTCCGACCGTGCGTCAATCGGAGTTCCGGATCAAAAGTTATGACAAAAATACGAAAAAATAATGTTTTGCTGTCCCAGGCAAATTCGCCTGGCGAATCAGACTCACCACCTACTCGCCTGGCGAATATGGACGAACCAGAATTCTCCCAAAACGGGTTTGGGACCCAAAAATGATCCAAACCTTCAACCCACATGATATTAATGCATCCAAATACCCAAAACAACATGTTAGAATACATTTAGACATACATTTCATCAATCTATCTGTTAGATTTCATTGATTTAGCAAACTTACTCATTTTATCAAAATCTAACCTAACTCTAAAACCTCAAGAAATTTACCCTAAAGTCTCTATCTAGAACCCACCTGATAATTGAAGAGGAGTTTGAAGAAGATGATGATCCAAGCTTTTCTCTCTTTTCCTCTTCCCCTCCTTTCTCTTCTTCCTCTTTTTTTTCTTCTTCTTCTTCTTCTTCTTCTTCTTCTTCTTCTTTCTATTTCCTTTTCTTTCTCTTTCTTTCTAACAATATACATATATATATATAGTACTACTATTATATAATATAATCCAACAGGGTAAAATATCTCCAATTGATATTTCGTCGTCTCAACCAATCGATCAATTATTATAGTTACCAAAATTAACTTCCTTGAACTATCAATTATTAATCCGTCTCTTTAATAAAATAATTGATCTCTTCAGAGTTCATTAGTTGCTTCATTGGTCCCAAATGTCAATACTTAAAGTTCTTAGAGGATTCCATTAATCCAATTACCCAAAGATAGAGCACATAGATACTCATCTAATCTCATCGGACATCAAAATGAGCATTTAAATAATATGGGGTATTACACTCTCCCCCCCTTAAATTGAAATTCGCCCCCGAATTTCCTCTACTCAACAACAATTGCAACTTATATCCCTGTCTTAGATCCACACTTAACTTTACGTCCGTCCAAATTTCTGACGTATTCCAATTCTAACTTGACTTCACAGACTAAAAAAATCCGTATTTTCACAATTTATCTCACTTCGTGTCCTTAGTTATATTCTTATTCCAATATTGATTTAACTTTCAACTGGCTTTTTCCATAATTTATCTGTTGATCCATCCAAAACACTTGGTCGCATCTTATTTCGGAAAGAATGTACCATTCTACATTCCTCTACTGAGTCAACTCAAACTGTAATATCTTATCTTGATTCAGGATAAAAAACACTCAACACATCTTCGCAATGTAATTCAATGATTTCTTTCCTTTATGCAATTACCGACAACTATCCTCCGTGAATCCTTCAACGTCCTAAACCACTCCACAATTAGTCAAACGACTTCTTTACCAGTTCCATCTGGTCTGATGTTGTACACTGTACTCATTTAATCCGATAATTCCCTTCTTTCGTATCACGCCAAAGGTAATACACTTAAAACAAAATCTCCTTATTTCCAATCTTACAATCACTTTCTCCTCCGATTCTTATAAATCCGACTGAGCCCCTTTCATTTGTCACCTTCCACTGCGCAACTCCAATACTAACAATGGGATACCACCAATTTTTACGCATTACCAAGTAGCTAATAGTCCACGGAGAACACACTTATCCACTGGGATCCTTAATAATCAATGGTACAAGACTTACTCAAAATTCCTTGTTGACACGAGATCTCAACCAATATTACATAACACCATCACGATACTTCAATCATACGCGAGTCACCACTTATCAACTTAAACTGTCCAAAGCACAATTCTGAGTTCCCATATTACTCACCAATTCACGTACAACACTCCACATATACACACTCTTCGAAGTCCATAACACACTTCTCAGTTGAATCAACTCTTGTCATTCGTTCTGTTTCATAAACGATTCCCAGTTACATACTTAACTTCGGGACATCAAATTCTTACTCGTACTTGGAAAGATAACCTATAATTCCTTCTCTGGTTAGAACACAACTGCACACAACTGGGACCACTTTCACGGGGTCTAAATCCAATACCAAGAACTCACGGAAGATAACAAACACTAACTTCGACCAACCGTTTGTTCCTTAATAACACCATAAATTAAATTACCGAAACGATATTTACAAGATCAATACTTCGAGAATATTTTCAAACTTCGTCCTTAAGACTCTCAACAGTAATACACTTAAGACTTTCTCATACTCAACATAATTCACAAGATTACTTCCCCAAAAGTAAACCCTCTCGTCATTTAAACAAATGACCAATAACGCAACACCTTTCAGAAGTTTCGATTTTAAAACACAAATTCGTGTTTCATTTACTTGCAATCCCGTTTTCCATTCACACCATACTCTCCACTCTAAGCAACATAAGGTAACAAAACACAGATGACGGTTCTCAAGAGATTCCATAACTTACCCATACGTTCGTCGATTAACCATCTGAGCTAATCGATTAACATCTCCAAATCCCACGTAACACCTTCAATTCACATGTTAATCGGTTAGCCACCTTGGTAAATCGGTTAACACTGCTGCAGAATCTAAAAAAATCAGTTTTCCTCTTAATTCAAAGCCATCCATACTCAACCATCAATCCGATTTGTTCTAACTCGAAATATCATTTTCCAACTCACGGTTCCTTAACAAGTATAACATTCACCAACCATGATCTACTCAGGTAAACCCGACAAGGTCAAAACATTCAGACGACACACTCCAACCAAGTGACAAGGTAGAATTCCAATTCTGTCGCGGTCACACGACAAATCTTTTGTGGGACAATCCACTTTTCTACTCAAACAATTTCACTGGCGGGAAACCAATAATGACGACATTCTGGGGTTTTTAATCATAATTCATACCTGATTCGTCCACAACCAAAACCCAACATACAACCTTGTTCTCTCACTTGAACTTCTTGGTGAGAATTAAAACAACAACATTCTCAGTTCAACAAAAGGTAGATTCCGAATATTCCGATTATTCACAAATACAGGAGTTTCTCCATACTTGCAAATAAATCAGGGCAATGCATCCTCTTGAAGAACCTTTTCATCCCTTCATACCCATTAACCTGGGTTTCTTGTCCTTCACTGTCCATTGGACATTTCACTTACCAAATCACTTAAGGGAAGATTCGCAACCGACAATTCTCATCAACTATTTACAAAACTTCTCTGGTGTAATTGTTCCATGATTTACACTTAGTCCGTAATAAGTCCTGATTTGCTTCTCGTTGTTTTACCACCAACTTGCTTCTTAAAATACAACATTCACTGTTCCACAGAGTACGTCTCATCACCCTTGTCTCAAGAATGAGAATCCATCGTGCACAATTGTAACCACGATGCTACTACTACGCTTGTTCTTAATACCAAGGTGTAACTTTCTTATAACATACTGTTAATACCGTTCATTCCACATAACAGAATAAAATCCCCCTCATAAACACTATTTTCACTTTCCACAGCATAAACCACTTTCATAGCTTCATATTGATATAAAGAACGCTTAAATCGGACACCCGAGTCTAAAGATATGAATTTCTGAAGAAAGGACAAATTATTAAAAAACTGCCAGATTCTCCTGGCGGTTAAGAATTTTGCCTGGCGAATCCCCCTTCGCCAGCACTTCGCCCGGCGAACGTGCGGCGAATCCTCATTTCATAAAACCTCAAAAGTTCCAGTAGCAACACAAGTTCTGCTTCTTCATTTTCGCCTGGCGACTAAGTAATTCGCCTAGCGAATTCCTCTTCGCCAGCTCTTCGCCTGGCGAACCAGCGGCGAGACCCCATTCGCCTGGCGATTTCCTGATTCGCCTGGCGAATCACACCAGAAGCATAATTTTCTGCTGCGTTTTCATGGTTCCCAAGCCTCAAAAGTCCAACTTTTCCCAAACCAAAACATTTTCAAATTCCAAATTGGCCTCTCATCGAATCCAGAAAATCCCGACGTAATATCTCGAACTTAATCTCTCTACATAACTGAATATACACAATTTATCTCCTACTCCTCATCCGGCGTATACTTATTCCACTTGAAGCATGTAAACACATCCTTGTGCTCCTCCTCACACTTCTATACTACTTCAGGTTCCCACAAAAGTCGAACTTCCTTAGCTCTCAACTTTTAACCCAATTGGAAGATATTGTTCCGAACACATTCCCTAAGGTACTCTCGTCCATTCAAGATACCTTAACGACCTAAGAAATTGAAACACCAATTACTATCTCACTTCTGGACCTTACGCCACGCGTTCCACAAAACAACTTTCTTTTTCCAAGGAATGAGATTACTTGAAATCCTTATCCGTATTAGGGGTCAATTCAGCTCTACTAGCGATTTTCACATACTCTCCAATACCTTAACCAACCGTCCGATAGAGGTCCTCAACTTTAAGACTTCATCCATTCCAAAGGATTACTTGAACAACACACCACTCTTAAATTTCCATGCACAACTTCTACCAAGGTCTCGACTGAGCTAACCAAAACTCTTCACTACTAACTCTTGGCTCGAGTGTTCCCTCACAGCACAAGTTCCGACAACACTTTGGAGTCCTCGTGGTCGCTCAACCATGATTTTACCTATCACATACATAGCATTAGGTTGATCAGACCCAACACTACATAGCATGATATTAAGTTTCATGATGGCAAGACACACTTAAGAGGCAGGAATAGATTTACTTATGATGTTTCAAGGCTAGGTCGGGGATACGACCTGCTCTTATACCAACTGTAATGCCCTGCATAATATTTATCTAGAATAATACAATACAAGCATTTTATTTGGTACTGACATCATCATAAGTGCCTAATGGCGTAATTCACAGACTTGACCATTTCTAAAACATAATACAAACTATGGTACAAGACTTGAAATTAGCCAAAAAAATAATAAAAACTAAGATCAATATACAATATTCCTCATTGTACAAGAAAATAATACACAGCGGAAAATAAGCTCAACTAAGCTTCTCTTGAAAACATCCCAGCACCGCTCCACTTGTAAATCAAACCTGCAAGTACCTGAAATATAGCAACTATAGTGGGGTGAGATACATCAAATCTCAGTGAGTTCCATATCGCATGTATTCTCTCGGCTTTACAAGGTTCTAGCCAATCCTAACTCAAGTCAAGGGAAAGACTTTGAGTACACAATTTCACAATCTCACACTATATGGAAACACGCTATTGAGCCCATTACTCAAAAGTATCACTTATCGATAACCTGTCAAGGCATCCCCTTTCTCCCGACCTCTTCTACATCTAGAAGTAGGAATAGTCATGGACCCTCGTAGATTTCTTGGTATACGAAATGGATTCGGGATCATCGGCCGTACCCGTGATCCGTCACTTCACACGGCCCGTACACCGTCACAAGTCTCTTTACCCGTAGGCTCCATTCGTACTATAACATTGAGAATCATGAAATCGTGCATTCATTACAGAGGAGCTCGTTACTCATGAAATGGCACATAATGGAATAATGGTTTCGATCTCGTGATTTCACATACAACCATAATTGTATACAACATTTCTAGGCCACATTAGCCTTTATCAATAAAACATAACAAAAGTACACGTGTTCCATACTAGTGTTCACTCTCTCATAGGCCAATACTCGTCACTGATGCACCGTTATACACCAAGTGCCGAGCATCGCCATCTAGGTTATCTACTCTAGGCCAGAACTCGTCAGTGAATGCACGAGCGTCGCCATCCAGAGTTTCTATCACAATTCTAATCACAACCTAGAATTATACCATTTGTTTTGGGGTAAAGTTTCCTCACTCTTCCTAATTCATATTTTAAGCATGCATATTCTTTCGATCATGTTAATCAACAATATATTTGACACAACATATTACAATTGCATATTAGAAATACATATAACAATTCAATCACAGTTACATAACCCCTTAGGTTCCCTCCGATTCATTTAATCGGGTATTAAATCAATATTTAACACTTGTATCCCGTAGGATATTTTTACAGCTTTCCAACGGCTATTACTATGCCTCTTTCGGACTTGTAATCCAAAAGATATCAATTCTAAACATTGTTCACAATTTATGTTTTTAAACATTTTCAAACATTACATTTCTATATTTATCTTATCAATCCATGGCATATAACCATGTCTCTACCTCACCATCTCATAAAGCATAAAATTAGCTTTCCAACGCTTCCGACCGTGCGTCAATCGGAGTTCCGGATCAAAAGTTATGACAAAAATACGAAAAAATAATGTTTTGCTGTCCCAGGCAAATTCGCCTGGCGAATCCCTGGCGAATCAGACTCGCCAGCTACTCGCCTGGCGAATCTGGACGAACCAGAATTCTCCCAAAACGGGTTTGGGACCCAAAAATGATCCAAACCTTCAACCCACACGATATTAATGCATCCAAATACCCAAAACAACATGTTAGAATACATTTAGACATACATTTCATCAATCTATCCGTTAGATTTCATTGATTTAGCAAAATTACTCATTTTATCAAAATCTAACCTAACTCTAAAACCTCAAGAAATTTACCCTAAAGTCTCTATCTAGAACCCACCTGATAATCGAAGAGGAGTTTGAAGAAGATGATGATCCAAGCTTTTCTCTCTTTTCCTCTTCTCCTCCTTTCTCTTCTTCCTCTTTTTCTTCTTCTTCTTCTTATTTCTATTTCCTTTTCTTTCTCTTTCTTTTTAACAATATATATATAATATTATTATTATATAATATAATCCAACAGGGTAAAATATCTCCAATTGATATTTCGTCGTGTCAACCAATCGATCAATTATTATAGTTACCAAAATTAACTTCCTTGAACTATCAATTATTAATTCGTCTCTTTAATAAAATAATTGATCTCTTCAAAGTTCATTAGTTGCTCCATTGATCCCAAATGTCAATACTTAAAGTTCTTAGAGGATTCCATTAATCCAATTACCCAAAGATAGAGCACATAGATACTCATCTGATCTCATCTAACATCAAAATGAGCATTTAATTAATATGGGGTATTACAGACATGTTGAGAGCTTGTGTACTTGAAAGTGAAGGAAATTGGATAGAACTTTTGCCGTTGATCGAATTCTCTAATAATAATAGTTATCATGCAAGTATTGGTTTGGCGCCTTATGAGGCGTTATATGGTAGGAAGTGTAGAACGCCATTATGTTGGGCAGAGGTTGGAGACGATAGAATTTTGGGACCCGAGATTATTCACGAGACCACGGAAAAGATTAGAATGATTCGTGGAAAAGTTAAACAAGCCCAAGATCGTCAGAAAAGCTATGCGGACAACCGTATGAGACCATTGGAGTTTGATGAGGGGGATCATGTATTTTTGAAGGTTACTCCGAGATTGAAATTGAAAGGACCATTTAAATCGCGGAAGTTAAGTCCAAGATACGTGGGACCGTATCAATTCTTAGGAAGAATTGGAGAAGTAGTTTACAGATTAGCCTTACCGCATTTTCTGTCAGAGATGCACGACGTTTTTCATGTGTCTTAGCTTCGAAAATTTGTCCCAGATCCTCTTCAGCCAATTTTACCAGATACCATTAAGATAGAAGCTGATTTGACGTTTGAGCCTCAACCGAGTCGTATCACAGGAAGAGAAACTAAAGTGTTAAGAAATAAAGAGATTCCTCTTGTTAAGGTCCAATGGGATGAGACGCATCCGGGCGATGCAACTTGGGAATTGGAATCGGAAATGCGGGAGGTCTACCCTCATCTGTTCAGGTAATCTTTTAAATTCGAGGGCGAATTTCTATTTAAGGGGGGAGGATGTAATACCCCATAATTTTGTGAACATTTTGGATAATATTATTATGATCAACGGGGTTCCGGTGTACTCTGAGCAATTATTGGATAAAGTAATTAGAGTAAACTGACTAACTCGGAATTGATTAGATTAATATTATTTAACTTTGAGTTTTATTAATTGGTGCATTTGAGATAAATTGGATAATTAGTAGTATTACCAATTAATGTTTTCTATGTCTATTTTCTTTTCTTTTCCTTTATTTGAAAAAGATAGAAAACTTGGAGAAGGAAAAGGAAAGGAAGGAAAGAGGAAGGGAAAAGAAGAGGAAAAATTCTATAGAGCTCTAGGATTGATTCATCAACCCATCTCCAATCTTTTCATCTCAGATTCATCATTCTCATCTTGGAATCCAGGTGGGTTCTAGTTAGACACTTTAGAGTAGAATTTTATTGAGTTTTAGAGTTAGTTTGATATTGTTAGAAAAATGAGAAATTTTGCACTAAAATCATGTTTTGGTATTCCTTATGATTGATACATGTTATATTTCCATTGTTGTGTATCCAATTGGTATTTTTCTGGTGTTTAGAAGTGAATTGGAAGGGAAAATGGATAGTTTTCGCAGACCCAATTATGCAGGAAAATTATGGGTTTCACGCTGCCCATACGCGTATCACTCAAGGCAATACGCATATTGGTTAAGGCAATACGCGTATGGCAATGAAGAAATGTGGGCAATACGCGTATGGGGTTCCATTTTCTCGGCCATCTGCTCATTTGCGTAATGGTACGCGTAGGGTTTTGGGGAATACGCGTATGAAATGAGGCAATACGCGTACTGGGGTTTTAAAAGGAATTTTTGGAAAAAAATCAGTCTCAGCCCTTACGCGTATGACTTTGGGCAATACGCGTATGGTTGGGCGAGTGAGCAAGGCAGTACGCGTATGGCTTAGGGCAATACGCGTACGGCCAGGAGGGGTGCAGAATTGTGTTTTTCGCGATACCATTTCTCGTTATGTCCATAACTTTTGACTCGTTTATCCGTTTTTAACATTCTTGATATTGTTGGACAGCTAATAACATGTACTTTCTTATTACAATGGTTTTAAGACTGTTGGCCGATTTAATTATGTCGGGATTTTTGGAATAGTGTCATTTTGTCGACTTTTATCGTTTAAAGGTGTGTAATTGTTGTTGAATATGTATGCATGTTAAAATACGAAATAGGTAGAGTGAGGAACATTACCATAAACAATGTCGGAAAGTGTGAAATGTCATAGTGACAACGCTCGCGCATGAAAGGCTGAGGTATGTGTCTAGTAATCATAACCAGTTTATCTTACGGTGTAGTTTCATAAGGCTCGAGCACCTCCTCTGAAACGTATGCACAATTACTTGGCAGGTTTGATTCCCGCGTATAGTACGAACGGAGCCTACGGGTAAAGAGACTTGTGACGGTGTACGGGCCGTGTGAAGTGACGGATCACGGTGTACGGGCCGATGATCCCGAATCCATTTTGTATGCCAAGTAACTTCAAGGATCCATGACTCGGGTCATCTTCTAGACGTAGAAGCGGACGGGAAAAGGGGATGCCTTGGTACGGTTATTGATTAGTAAGATTCTTGAGTTAACAGGCTCAGGACGTACTTTGGTACTAGTGTGAGTTAACAGGCTCACGAGTGTGGATACATTTTTAGTGTGTCTACTCATAGTCACTTCCCTTCCCTTTGACTTGAGTTAGGTTTATTAGAACTTTGTAAAGCTGAGAGGACTTTAAGATAGGGAACTCACTGAGATTTGATGTATCTCACCCCACTGTTTTTGTTTACATCACAGGTACTGCAGGTTCCGCGAAGGGTAAGGATAAGGCTGTGTGATTATCCTTACTTATCTGATGGCTTTGCTTCGGTTATGGAGTTTTTTTTAGATCATTATTTAATCTAGTTCTTAGTATTTGTCTTTGGAACATCTTGTAGATATACTATGTCGTAGTTTTTTTGTATTAGGCTTTTTGGGCATGTATATGTATAATGTGTTACTGCGAACTTATTGTATATTTCAGTACCAAAAGTGGAATTCATGTATAATATATGCCTTGATGTATGTATATATATATGGCCTATACACGGTAGAGGTACATGAGTTTTACTGTTGCAACCATCACATATACAACTCCAATTTCATTCTTAAACTCAAAACAATATATCCAAAGTAGTTTAACAACCCCGGATTCTGATTACCACATTCCAAAGATTCCTCTTGCGGGGTTCTGACTTACTTAAGGTTCCTTGTTGACACGAGATCTCGACCAATAACATGTAATACCATTACGAAAATTCAATCATAAGTGAGTCACCACTTATCAAAACTCAAACCATCCAAGGCACGATTGTGAGTTCTCATACCACTCACCAATCCACATACAACACTCTACACGTACACACACCCTCAAAGGCCATGCCATGTTTCTCAATTGAATCCACTTTTCTCATTCGTTCAGTTTCATAAACGATTCCAGGTTACATACTTAACTTCGGAACGTCCAATTCTCGCTCTTACTTGGAAGGATAACCTTCAAATTTCATCCTCTTGGTAAAACACAACTGCACCCAACTGGTACCACTCTCACAGAGTCCAAAACCAAAACCATGAACTCACGGAAGATAACAATTACTAAACTCTGACCAACCGCTCATTCCTTACTAACACCAACAATTAACTTACAGAAATATTCCTTGCAAGGTCAACACCTCATGAGTATTCTCTCACTTCGCTCTCAAGGCTTTCAATAGTAATGATAATAATGCGACTAAGACTTCTCACACTTAACACAATTTCTCAAAATTACCTCTCCCAGGAGTTAAATTCGCTTGTCGTCTAAACCAATGACCAATTACGCAACACCTTTCAGAAGTTTCGATTTCAAAACCCAAATCCTCTGACATTTACTTGAAATTCCATTTTCCATTCACACAACACTCTTCAAGTGGAGCAACATAAGGTAACAAAACAAAGATGATGGTTCTTAGGGGATTTCACAATTTACACACATGTTAATCGATTACCCATCTAAACTAATTGGTTAACTCCTCAAAATTTAGTACAAAGCACCATCTTTGCACATGTTAATCGGTTAACACTGCTGCAGAAACTGAAACCCAATTCCTTTTTGTTTAAAAGCCCTCCCTACTCAAAACCATCAATCCGGTTTGTCCTAACCCACAATATCATTCTCAACTCATGACTTCTTAACTTATATTACATTCACTAACCATGATCCACTCAAGTAAAACCGACAAAGTCAAAACATGCAGACGACACACTCCAACTAAGTGACAGGAAAAATTCCAAATTCTAACGCGGTCACACTACAAAACTTCAGAGTTTATTTTCTGCTCAAACAACTACACTAACGGGAAACCAATAATGACGTCATTCTAGGGCTTAAGTCACAACTCATACTTAATTCGTCCATAAGTAAAACCCAACACACAACCTTTATACAATACTACAAAACGACGGACATAACATAACAAGCATACCACTTTGTCCTCTCACTTGAATTCCTTGGGGAGAACTAAAACAACAACATCCTTGGTTCAACAAAAGGAAGATCCCAAATATTCCGATTATTCACAAATACAAAAGTTCTCTATACTGGAAAATAGATCGGGGTAATGCACCCTCTTGAAGAACCTGTCCATCACTTCGCACACCTTAACCGGAATTTCTTACCCTTCACTATCCATTGCGCATTCCACTTACCAAAACACTTAGTAGAAGATTCACAACCGACAATTCTCATCAAGTAGTTACCCAACCCTTTTGGTATAAATCGTTCCATGATTTACACTTAGTCCGTAATAAGTATTGAATTGCTTCTCGTTGTTTACCACAATCTTGCTTCTTAGAATACAATACTCACTGTTCCACAAAGTGCGTCCCTTCACACTTGTCTCAAGACTAGGAATCCATCACGTTCACTTGTGACCACGGTACTACTACTACGCTTGTTCTTAATACCAAGGTGTAAACTCACTCATTCCACGTCATATTATTAGAGTTCCTCTCAGGTGGACCACTCGTAATTACACTTCCTTAACTATAGGTTCGTCAATACCTTAAAAATTCCATCGCACACTCGTCCAAAATACATTCCGTTGTGGCTTCCTCTTAACATACCATCGATAACGCTTTCCACACCGGGTTTACTTCGCTTTCCTTTGTAATCCTCTTTGGTCCAAATATAAACCCATCTTACTACGATTTCCTTAAATTCCAAGGTACTTACTCTGTTTCTTAATACAACCTATTCCGGTTTGTATTACTACACTTTCTGTTACTAAATGAAGCTCACTCTTTCTCCAACACAATACCTTATACTGTTCCTTGGGTAAACTAACATTTCCAAATTCCAAATTGGTCTCTTACTGAAAACAGAATTCCTGATGTAATATGCCAACTTAACATCTATACATAACTGAATATACGCAATTCATCACACACTCTTCGTCCGACACTTACTTGTCTCATTTGAAGCATGTAAACACATCCTTGCGTTCCTTCTCACACTTATCTACTACTTTAGGTTCCCATAAAAGTTGAACTTCCTTAACTCTCAACTTTTTGCCAGTTGGAAGACATTGTTCCTAACACATTCCTTAAGGTACTCTCGTCCATTCAAGACACCTAGCGACCTTAGCAACCGAAATACCACTATCTATCTCACTCCCGGACCTTATGTCACACATTCCATAAAACAACTTTTCTTTTCTACGGAATGAGATTACTTGAAATCCTTATCCATATCAGTGGTCAATCCAGCTCTACTAGCGATTTTACATATTCCTTGTTACCTTAACCAATCGTCCAATCGAGATCCTTAACTTTCAGACTCTACTCATCCAAAGGAATACTTTAACAATACACCCCTCTTTAATTTCCATGCTACCCAACCACAACCTCTACTAAGACCTCAACTGAGCTAACCAAAACTCCACACTACTAACCCTTGGCTTGAACCTACCCTCACGGTACAAGTTCCGACAACACTTCGGAGTCCTCGTGGTCGCTCAACCATGCTTCTACCTATCACATACATAGTATTAGGTTGATCAGGCCCAACACTACATAGTATGATATTAAGAGTCATGTTGGCAAGACACACTTAAGAGGCAGGAATAGATTTACTTATGATGTTTCAAGGCTAGGTCGAGGACACGACCTGCTCTGATACCAACTGTAATGCCCTGTATAATATATACCTAGAATAATACAATACAAGCATTTTATTTGGTATTGACACCATCATAAATTCCTAATGGCGTAATTCACGTACTTGTCCATTTATAAATATAAATACAACATATGGCACAAGTTATGGAAACTAGCCAAAACAATAAGAAAACTAAGATCATTATACAATATTCCTCATTGTACAAGAAAATAATAATACACAGCGGATTAAGCTCAACTAAGCTTCTCTTGAAACATCCAAGGATAGCTCCACTTGTAAACCAAACCTGCAAATACCTCCTGAAAATAATCAACAATAGTGGGGTGAGATACATAAAATCTCAGTGAGTTCCCTATCTTATGGATTCTCTCGGCTTTACAAGGTTCTACCAATCCTAACTCAAGTCAAAGGGAAGGGAAAATGACCTTGAGTTCACAATCTCATAATCTCACACTATATGGAAACATGTCATGAGTTCATCAACTCAAAATATCACTAATCGATAACCTGTACCAAGGCATACCCTTTTCCCGTCCGCTTCTACGTCTAGAAGTCGACCCGATTCATGGATCCTTGTAGTTACCTGGCATACAAAATGGATTCGGAATTAAGGGACACATTATCTCCTTAATTTGTCACTTCACATTGCCTCTCATGCCATCGCAAGTCTCTACCCGTAGGTTCCATTCGTACTATAACATTGGGAATCAAACCTGCCAAGTAATTCCGCCTGCATTTCAGAGGAGCTCGAGACTCATGAATGCCTCTCAAGGGCAACTCAAAAGAAAATGGTTATGATTACGTGATTATATACACAAACATGATTGTATTCGACAATCACAAGGCCACATTCGCCTTAAGACCTCTTTTGTCTTTTCATAAAACCACAATGGTTAATAAACATCTTCCATACTAGTGTCTCACTCTTTTCTATATCATTCAGTATTGGACACACGTCTCGGCCTCTTCTGCACGAGCGTTGTCATTAAGTTCTTCATCAATTTTCTAGCCATTACTAGGTTCCACTATCAATAAAGTATGCAATTTGTATTGGGGTAAAGTTTCCTCACTCTTCCTAATTTATATTTTAAGCATGCATATTCTATGGATAATGTTTAACAACGATATTAGGCAAAGCATATTACAATTACACATTTGAATTACATATCATAATTCTATCAAAAGTTATACCAAAACATATTACAATTGCACAATGGAATCACATATAATGATTCTTCACATAAAACATCACTTTCGGGTTCCCTCTGATTCATTTAGTCTGGTATCAAAATCAATACTTTTCACTTTTATCCCGTAGGATACTTTCACAGCTTTACATCGGCTGCAACTATGCCTCGATCGGATTTACGATCCAAAAGATATGAATTTCAACATATCACATAACATTATTATCATTCAAATGCCACTGATTAATTAATCCCACGTCATACACAATATTTTCACTTTTTATTGGGTAGAGGGTCGTCGTGGCTTTCTAACGATACCAAGAACGCCTCGATCCGAGTTACGGATCAAAAGTTATGAATTTTTAAAGAAAAAAATTTATTTGGAAAACTCCTAGGAGCGCCCGGCGGTCAAGGTTTCGCCCGGCGGTGCCCCTTCGCCTCTACTTCGCCCGGCGAAGTAGCGGCGTCAATCCTATATCCAAAAACTCAAAAGTTACAGAAACGTTCCACGCTGCGCCCCTTGGCCATCTCCCGGCGCAAGGCCGCATCGCCCGATGCTCAAAGCGTCACCCGGCGGTACGCATCAGAAGCAGAATTTTCTGCTGCGTTTTCCATGGTTCCCAAGGGTCCAAAACTCACCCTTTCCACACCAACTCAATCTCCAAACATAAAAACAAGTATTATCAAATGATTACAGGCATAATACGACTACACCACACAATTTATATCGAATTTCATCCGTTAGATTTCATTGATTTATCCGTTAAATCATTTTCTCTCAAATTTAACCTAAGTTCAAAACATATATTTCTAGAACTTAGAGTGTCTAACTAGAACCCACCTGATAAACGAAGAGGAGGTTGAAGAAGATGATTAATCAATGAAGAGATGATGAAGATCCAAGCTCTTCCTTCTTTTCCATTTTCCTCTTTCTCTTCTTTCTCTCTTTCTCATTCTCTTTTCCTTTTCTTCTTCTAACTATCTTTTTCTCTTATTTCTCTTATATATATAATCCTTATTATATAATATAATTCAACGGGGTAAAATATCTCCAATTGATATTTTGTCGTCTCAACCCAATTGATCAATTATTAGAGTTACCATAAAATACTCTCTCTTACTAATAAATATCAATCTGTCTCGTTCAATAAATAATTGATCTCCTCAGAGCTCATTAGTTTCTCTATTGATCCCAATTAATAATACTTAAAGTACTTAGAGGATTCCATTAATCCAATTTACCAAAGATAGAGCACACATATACTCCTCTGATCTCAGCTGATATCCAATTGAGCATTAAAATAATACGGGGTATTACACTCTCCCCCCCTTAAATTGAAATTTGCCCTCGAATTTCCTCTATACAACAATAACCACAACTTGTATCATTGTCTTAGTTCCACACTCAACTTTACTTTCGTTAAACTTTCTGACGTATTCCAATTCCAACTTGACTTCACAGATCAAAATCCTTATTTTCACAATCATCAAACTTAATGTCCTTAAACTTATTCTTATTCCAATATTGGGTTAACTTCAAAGTTTCCCTTATTTCCATACTTACTAGTAACAATCATTCAAATCCTTATCAGTTTGACTGAACTCCTTCACCTGTCACCTTCCACCGCGTAACCCAAATTATAAAAGTGGAACACCACGGATTCTCAAGCACTACCCAGTAGTTAACAGTCAGCGAAGAAACACACTCATCCATTGGGGTCCTTACTAGCCAACGGTGCCATATACTTACTGGCGTCTTCTCGTAGAACAATTTCCTCGCCAACACACAATATTATAACATCGGTCCAAAACTTTCCAGACGGTAGAGGTACATGAGTTATACTGTTGCAACCATCACATATACAACTCCAATTTCATTCTTAATCTCAAAACAATATATCCAAAGTAGTTTAACAACCCCGAATTCAGATTACCACATTCCAAAGATTCCTCTTGCGGGGTTCCGACTTACTTAAGGTTCCTTGTTGACACGAGATCTCCACCAATAACATGTAACACCATTACGAAAATTCAATCATAAGTGAGTCACCACTTATCAAAACTCAAACCATCCAAGGCACGATTGTGAGTTCTCATACCACTCACCAATCCACATACAACACTCTACACGTACACAAACCCTCAAAGGACATGCCATGTTTCTCAATTGAATCCACTTTTCTCATTCGTTCCGTTTCATAAACGATTCCAAGTTACATACTTAACTTCGGAACGTCCAATTCTCGCTCTTACTTCGAAGGATAACCTTCAAATTTCATCCTCTTGGTAAAACACAACTTCACCCAACTGGTACCACTCTCATAGAGTCCAAAACCAAAACCATGAACTCACGGAAGATAACAATTACTAAACTCTGACCAACCGCTCATTCCTTACTAACACCAACAATTAACTTACAGAAATATTCCTTGCAAGGTCAACACCTCGTGAGTATTCTCTCACTTCGCTCTCAAGGCTTTCAACAGTAATGATAATAATGTGACTAAGACTTCTCACACTTAACACAATTTCTCAAAATTACCTCTCCCAGGAGTTAAATTCCCTCGTCGTCTAAACCAATGACCAATTACGCAACACCTTTCAGAAGTTTCAATTTCAAAACATATATCCTCTTCCATTTACTTGAAATCCCGTTTTCCATTCACACAACACTCTCCAAGCGGAGCAACATAAGGTAACAAAACAAAGATGATGGTTCTTAGGGGATTTCAAAATTTACACACATGTTAATCGATTACCCATCTAAGCTAATCGGTTAACTCCTCAAAATTTAGTACAAAGCACCATCTTTGCACGTGTTAATCGGTTAATACTGCTGCAGAAACTGAAACCCAATTCCTTTTTGTTTAAAAGCCCTCCCTACTCAAAACCATCAATCCAGTTTGTCCTAACCCACAATATCATTCTCAACTCGTGGCTTCTTAACTTATATTACATTCATTAACCATGATCCACTCAAGTAAAACCGACAAAGTCAAAATATGCAGACGACACACTCCAACTAAGTGACAGGAAAAATTCCAAATTCTGACGCGGTCACACTACAAAACATCAGAGTTCATTTTCTGCTAAAACAACTACACTAATGGGAAACCAATAATGAAGTCATTCTAGGGCTTAAGTCACAACTCATACTTAATTCGTCCATAAGTAAAACCCAACACACAACCTTTATACAATACTACAAAATGACGGACATAACATAACAAGCATACCACTTTTTCCTCTTACTTGAATTCCTTGGGGAGAACTAAAACAACAACGTCCTTGGTTCAACAAAAGGAAGATCCCAAATATGCCGATTATTCACAAATAAAAAAGTTCTTTATACTGGAAAATAGATCGGGGTAATGCACCCTCTTGAAGAACCTTTCCATCACTTCGCACACCTTAACCGGAATTTCTTACCCTTCACTATCCATTGCGCATTCCACTTACCAAAACACTTAATAGAAGATTCACAACCGACAATTCTCATCAAGTAGTTACCTAACCCTTTTGGTATAAATCGTTCCATGATTTACACTTAGTCCGTAATAAGTACTAAATTGCTTCTCGTTGTTAACCACAATCTTGCTTCTTAGAATACAATACTCACTGTTCCACAAAGTGCGTCCCTTCACACTTGTCTCAAGACTAGGAATCCATCACGTTCACTTGTGACCACGGTACTACTACTACGCTTGTTCTTAATACCAAGGTGTAACTTCACTCATTCCACGTCATATTATTAGAGTTCCTCTCAGGTGGACCACCCGTAATTACACTTCCTTAACTATAGGTTCGTCAATACCTTAAAAATTCCATCGCACACTCGTCCAAAATACATTCCGTTGTGGCTTCCTCTTAACATACCATCGATAACGCTTTCCACACCGGGTTTACTTCGCTTTCCTTTGTAATCCTCTTAGGTCCAAATATAAACCCATCTTACTACGATTTCCTTAAATTCCAAGGTACTTACTCTGTTTCTTAATACAACTTATTCCGGTCCGTATTACTACACTTTCTGTTACTAAATGAAGCTCATTCTTTCTCCAACACAATACCTTATACTGTTCCTTGGGTAAACTAACATTTCCAAATTCCAAATTTGTCTCTTACTGAAAACAAAAATCCTGATGTAATATCCCAACTTAACATCTCTACATAACTGAATATACGCAATTCATCACACACTCTTCGTCCGACACTTACTTGTCTCATTTGAAGCATGTAAACACATCCTTTTGTTCCTTCTCACACTTCTCTACTAGTTTAGGTTCCCATAAAAGTTGAACTTCCTTAACTCTCAACTTTTTTCCAGTTGGAAGACATTGTTCCTAACACATTCCTTAAGGTACTCTCGTCCATTCAAGACACCATAGCGACCTTAGCAACTGAAATACCACTACCTATCTCACTCACGGACCTTACGTCACACGTTCCATAAAACAACTTTTCTTTTCTACGGAATGAGATTACTTGAAATCCTTATCCATATCAGTGGTCAATCCAGCTCTACTAGCGATTTTACATATTCCTTGCTACCTTAACCAATCGTCCAATCGAGATCCTTAACTTTCAGACTCTACTCATCCAAAGGAATACCTGAACAACACACCCCTCTTTAATTTCCATGCTACCCAACCACAACCTCTACTAAGACCTCAACTGAGCGAACCAAAACTCCACACTACTAACCCTTGGCTTGAGCCTACCCTCACGACACAAATTCCGACAACACTTCGGAGTCCTCGTGGTTGCTCAACCATACTTCTACCTATCACATACATAGTATTAGGTTGATCAGGCCCAACACTACATAGTATGATATTAAGATTCATGTTGGCAAGACACACTTAAGAGGCAGGAATAGATTTACTTATGATGTTTCAAGGCTAGGTCAAGGACACGACCTGCTCTGATACCAACTGTAATGCCCTGTATAATATATACCTAGAATAATACAATACAAGCATTTTATTTGGTACTGACACCATCATAAGTTCCTAATGGCGTAATTCACATACTTGTCCATTTATAAATATAAATACAACATATGGCACAAGTTATGGAAACTAGCCAAAACAATAAAAAAACTAAGATCATTATACAATATTCCTCATTGTACAAGAAAATAATAATACACAGCGGATTAAGCTCAACTAAGCTTCTCTTGAAACATCCAAGTATAGCTCCACTTGTAAATCAAACCTGCAAATACCTCCTGAAAATAATCAACAATAGTGGGGTGAGATACATAAAATCTCAGTGAGTTCCCTATCGTATGGATTCTCTCGGCTTTACAAGGTTCTACCAATCCTAACTCAAGTCAAAGGGAAGGGAAAACGACCTTGAGTTCACAATCTCATAATCTCACACTATATGGAAACATGTCATGAGTTCATCAACTCAAAATATCACTAATCGATAACCTATACCAAGGCATCCCATTTTCCCGTCCGCTTCTACGTCTAGAAGTCGACCCGAGTCATGGATCCTTGTAGTTACTTGGCATACAAAATGGATTCAAAATTAAGGGACACATTATCTCCTTAATTCGTCACTTCACATGGCCTCTCATGCCATCACAAGTCTCTACCCGTAGGTTCCATTCGTACTATAACATTGGGAATCAAACCTGCCAAGTAATTCCGCCTGCATTTTAGAGGAGCTCGAGACTCATGAATGCCTCTCAAGGGCAACTCAAAAGAAAATGGTTATGATTACGTGATTATATACACAAACATGATTGTATTCGACAATCACAAGGCCACATTCGCCTTAAGACCTCTTTTGTCTTTTCATAAAACCACAATGGTTAATAAACATGTTCCATACTAGTGTCTCACTCTTTTCTATATCATTCAGTATTGGACACACGTCTCGGCCTCTTCTGCACGAGCGTTGTCATTAAGTTATTCATCAATTTCCTAGCCATTACTAGGTTCCACTATCATTAAACTATGAAATTTGTTTTGGGGTAAAGTTTCCTCACTCTTCCTAATTCATATTTTAAGCATGCATATTCTCTGGATAATGTTTAACAATGATATTAGGCAAAGCATATTACAATTGCACATTTGAATTACATATCATAATTCTATCACAAGTTATACAAAAACATATTACAATTGCACAATGGTATCACATATAATGATTCTTCACATAAAACATCACTTTCGGGTTCCCTCTGATTCATTTATTCGGGTATCAAAATCAATACTTTTCACTTTTATCCCGTAGGATACTTTCACAGCTTTACATCGGCTGTAATTTTGCCTCGATCGAATTTACGATCCAAAAGATATGGATTTCAACATATCACATAACATTATTATCATTCAAATGCCATTAATTGGGTAGAGGGTCGTCGTGGCTTTCTAACGATACCAAGAACGCCTCGATCCGAGTTACGGATCAAAAGTTATAAATTTTTAAAGAAAATAATTTATTTGGAAAACTCCTAGGAGCGCCCGGCGGTCAAGGTTTCGCCCGGCAGTGCCCCTGCGCCCCTTGGCCATCTCCCGGCGCAAGCTCGCATCGCCCGACGCTCAAAGCGCCACCCGGCGGTATGCATCAGAAGCAGAATTTTCTGCTGCGTTTTCCATGGTTCCCAAGGGTCCAAAACTCACCCTTTCCACACCAACTCAATCTCCAAACATCAAAACAAGTATTATCAAATGATTACATGCATAATACGACTACACCACACAATTTATATCGAATTTCATCCGTTAGATTTCATTGATTTATCCGTTAAATCATTTTCTCTCAAATTTAACCTAAGTTCAAAACATATATTTCTAGAACTTAGAGTGTCTAACTAGAACCCACCTGATAAACGAAGAGGAGGTTGAAGAAGATGATGAATCAATGAAGAGATGATGAAGATCCAAGCTCTTCCCTTTTTTCCTTTTCTTCTTCTTCCTATCTTTTTCTCTTCTTTCTCTTATATATATATATATATATATATATATATATATATATATGTAATCCTTATTATATAATATAATTCAACGGGGTAAAATATCTCCAATTGATATTTTGTCATCTCAACCCAATTGATCAATTATTAGAGTTACCATAAAATACTCTCTCGTACTAATAAATATCAATTTGTCTCGTTCAATAAATAATTGATCTCCTCAGAGCTAGTTAGTGTCTCTATTGATCCTAATTAATAATAATTAAAGTACTTAGAGGATTCTATTAATCCAATACTAAAGATAGAGCGCCCAGATACTCCTCTGATCTCATCTGATATCCAATTGAGCATTAAAATAATACGGGGTATTACACTAAAACTTAATAAAATAAAGTACAAACCGTTGGTCAATTTTATTTATAAATAAGAATGGATAGAAGGAACTAGTGCATTGTCAAAACTTGTTTTCTTTTAATTTCAAGTTTTTCATACAATCTATTGAGAAATAGATGTTAAATCAAAGTAATTTTCTTTCTTTATTTTATATTTTTTCATTGAATTTCTTCAAATCAATAAAATAGTCTAATTGAAATTATGTAATCTTAAAATTTGGTTGTAGGTTTAATTTTTTTTTAAAGATATGATGGAAATTAAGATCCGTAATTATGCTAAGTTTTTGTTTGAAATCAATTTTTAAATAAACTCTTTTTTTAATCAATGCTTAAATTTATTGAAGTGAGTTGAATTTTTAATTTATTTTCTACATCTTTTTAACTTAAATTTTTATGGACTTGAAATATTTCTTTTATTTGTAATAAAATTAAGAATTAGGAATCTTTTGACGTAAAATTTTTTCTTGAATCTGCAATTGTAAAATTGGTGTGCCTTCTCTCTGAACTCCATTTTCACCATATTCGTTTAGATCTTCTAATTCAAATTTTAAAATTTGAAACTAAAATTTTCTAATTTCTTAAAACATTGTGAAAAAAGTTAATTTTAAGAATTTCACAATTGTTTTTCTCAGAAACTTTTCAATTCGTAATCATGTTGCAGCTACAACAATAAGCATCACCACATCATCAATAACCACAATCACATAGCCAACAACCGCATCTTTAACAACTAGAACAATTTAATATCATCGTTTGATTTTTACCTTTGTTATTTATTTTAAAGTTGTCATTTGTATTTTGTTTAAAAATTGGCTTATACGATGTAGTTTAAACATAGGTGCTCAGCTCCTTATCTTAAAGATAAAGTAATCGAATACATTAATCACCAAATTTGGTTTAAAGAACTTATATTGAAATAAAATCTCAAATTACTCTTTTAAATTATTGATATAATATATAGAATTTATGATCACTAATTGTTAGTTTTTTTAAAATCAAATCTCAAATTAATTAATTAATAAAGTAATGCTCAAATTTGTTCAACAATATTGAATCTTTAGTACATTTTTTATATATTGTTAATTTTCTTTATTGTAGACTTAGTATCTTTCTTTATTTTATAAAAAAATTTAAAAGAACATCTTGTTATGGTTGTAGAATATGTGCATTTGAAAAGTACTAAGAAATATATTAATTAGTAATCATGATTTTAAATTGCGTTCTATATTAATAATTATGATCGTAATATTGTTGATGCTCTAATATTCATATATCAATTGTCTATTCCAAGCACTTTTACATTAGTATACATACTACAACAACAACATTATACGTTGCAGCAACCCCCAATGAATGCAATCGTAATTTAATTATATTGTATGATTTTTTTAATATCACTTTTTCTTTATATTCTATTTTATTTTTGAATTTATTTTTAAGATTTGTTTTCAACAAAGGTTCGTAACTCCTGAAATTTTAGTAGGAGTATCAAAATGCATTATTTGTAATGTTTTTAGAAAATTGTTACCAACACAATTAATAAGTCAATAACAATATTTGAGTTGAATTTGAAAAGTTTTGCAAGTTATAAAATAAATGTAATGTTACGCGTATAGTGTCTAAAAGTCTGTATTGCACTTTAGTTTTTTCAAATTTCATTTTCACATATTTTTCACATGCATTAAAAATGAATTCGTTTTTTCAAAACATTTTACCCATTCTGTTTCGCTCTTGTTTAATTTTTTTATACTCTTGTTTTCAAAATTATTTTCCACTTGTTTCACAATCAATCCTTATTCATGATTTCTTTGGTTCTCATCTTCTATAATTTTCTATTCTTTTGACCTAGAAACTAGGTTATTGGATTATCATGTGGTGGAGCCATTAGAGCTTTTCCATAGAAACTAGGACACTCACATTCCAAAATTCGAGACTCTTCCATTGACAAAAAATTTCTCAACTGCCATTCGAGCTAGTGTTCTCCAAAAGTGGATATTTGGTGAAGGACTATTCCAATAAAATTTCACCTTCTATTTCAAGACGATTGACTTTGGTTCTCAGCTATGATGTAATACCCCATAAATTATTTCCGCTAGAGATAATATTATTTTGAGCAACTGGGTTCCAGTTTACTCTGAGAATGTACGGGATAAAATAATTAGAGTAAACTGACGAACTCAGAACTGATCAGATTAATATTATTTAACTCTGAGGTTTTATTAATTGGTGCATTTGAGATAATTCGGACAATTAGTAGTATTACAGATTAATGAGTTTCTCTATATCTTTTCCTTTTCCCTCATTTGGCCAAGGTAGTAACATTGGAGAGAGAAATAGAGAGAAGGAAGAAGGAAAGGAAAAAGGAAGAAAAGGAGAGAAGAGGAAATCCAAGAGTTCAAGAGCAAGCATCATCATCCATTCTTTATCAATTCATCTCAGCTTCTTCATCCTCATCTTCTAATCCAGGTGGGTTCTAGATAGAAACCTTATTGTAGAATTTCTTGAGGGTTTTAGAGTTAGGTTAGATTTTGAGGAAAATGAGTTTTTTTTCAAAATCAAAGAATCTAACGGTTGATTTGTGTTATAAATCGTGTGGTATGATCAATATATGTATAGAGTCACCCATTGATAGTAGTTATGATGTTTGGTGTTTATTGGAATGAGTTTGAAATGAAATGGGTTTTGAAAATGTTAGAGTTTTTGTGAGAAATCATGTTTTATGAAGTTTGTGGAATAACCCATGATAGAATCATGATCACACACCCCTATTGGTTGATTGGGTATGGTTTTAGGGGTGAAGTTGTGGTTGAAAGGCTGCTGTGAAAAGGAATTTTTTCTGCATAACGCAGAGCATGCTTAGCGCGGTATTTCCCGCTTAGCGCGGTCTGGAGAATTTTCGCCTCCATCAGGCCGAGAGTAGCGCGCTTAGCGCGGGGTGGGGCCCGCTTAGTGCGACCTAGAACAAAAGAAAAACTATTTTCTTTTCTAAAATTCATAACTTTTGACTCGTTTATTCGTTTTAAATGTTCTTGGTACCGATAGAAAGCTGTGGAAATAATCTATAAGATGAAAGTGAAAATTGTCGACTTAATATCCCGATTAAATAATCGGAGGGAACCCAAAAGTGGTATAGCTTATGTTTGAATTATTACATGTATTTCTAATGTGAAATTGTGATATGCTTTGCCTAATATTTGTGTTGAACATGATTGAGAGTAATGCATGTTATAATATGAAATAGGTAGAGTGAGGAATATTACCATAAACTGTGTTGGAACCTAGTAACGGCTAGGAAAGTGGTGAATAACATAATGACGACGCTCGTGCATGAGAAACTGAGGCGTGCGTCTATTACCGAATGGTATGGAAATAATTACACTAGTATGGATCATGTTTTATTGTGGTTATTTTGGGAAAAGACAAAAGAGGTCTTAAGGCGAATGTGGCCTTGTGATTGTCGAATACAATCGCGTTGGGTATATGACCACGTAATCGTAACCATTTATCTTGAGGTGTAGTTTCATGAGACTCTAGCTCCTCCTCTGAAACGTATGCATAATTACTTGGCAGGTTTGATTCCCGCGTGTAGTACGAATGGAGCCTATATGGTAAAGAGACTTGTGATGGTTAACAGGCCATGAGAAGTGACGGTTCACGGTTAACAGGCCGATGATCCCGAATCCATTTCGTATGCCAAGTAACTACAAGGATCCATGACTCGGGTCGACTTCTAGACGTAGAAGCAGACGGGAAAAGGGGATGCCTTGGTAAGGTTATCGATTAGCGAGATTCTTGAGTTAACAGGCTCAAGACTTATCCCATTGTGATATAGTGTGAGTTAACGGACTCACGAATATGGATCCATATAGTGTGTGTGAGTACTCAAAGTCACTTCCTTCCCCTTTTGACTTGAGTTAGGTGTGATAGAACCTTGTAAATCCGAGAGGACCTATAAGATAGGGAACTCACAGAGATTTGATGTATCTCACCCCACGTTGTTGATTATTTTACAGGTATTACAGGTTCGGCGAAGGGTAAGGATAAAGTTGTTTGACCTTCCTTACTATCTTAGCCTTTTGGGATGGCAAGATTTCTGTTGTGAAGATTATTTTGAGATCATTATTTGATCTAGTTCTTAGTGTTGGAACATCTTGTATATATGATGCCATAGTTTTTTTTTTGTATTAGGTATTTTGGGCATGTATATGTATACTGTGTTAACTAGGGACTTAAGGTATTTCAGTACCACAACATGAATTCATGTATGATATGGATGCTTTGATGTATTATATTATATATGGGTGTTACAGTTGGTATCAAAGCAGGTCGTATCCTCGACCTAGCCATGAAATAGAATGAGTTTTCTTTCTGTTTCTTATGCGTGGTGTCGCCATTGGTCTTGCGTGTTATATTTATGGTATTGAGCCTGATCAACTTAATCCTATCTGTATGACATCCAGGAACATGGCAGACGGGGCAGAAACAACCGTGGTAGACCGATAACCACTCCAGCTGGGACAAATCCACTCGGTGACGATGGGAATGCCCCTTTGTATCAATTCATGCAACAGATGCAGCAACAATAGAATCAATTTGTGCAACAAATGGTACAGCAAATGGCGGGAGGTCTGCATCCTCCAGTGGTTGTTCCCAAAGTGGCAGGTGGAAGCTATAGGGACTTTATCCTTATGAATCCTCCGGAATTTCAAGGAGGGTTAGATCCGGTAAAGGCTCACGAGTGGATAGCCGGTATGGAAAGGATTTTCTTAATAGTCCAGTGTAGTGAGGAAAATAAGGTGGTTTTTGCTTCTCACTTGTTGAAGGGTCCTGCCATGAGGTGGTGGGAGAGTGCCCCAGCTTTGATGACCATTCAAGAGGTACCCAAGGTCTGGGATCAGTTCAAGGTAAATTTTATGGAGAAGTATTTCCCAAGTTCCTTAAGGACTCAGAAGGAGTTCGAGTTTCAACAGTTGAGACAGGGTAACTTGACTGTGGCCGCTTATGCAGAGAGGTTTGAGGTGATGGCTGCTTATTCTAGGCAGGCCATGTATGCTCCAGACGAGAGGTGGAAGATCGATCAGTTTCTTTTTGGGTTGAGGGCTGAAATTTCACATAGCGTGTCTCAGAGGGAGTTCACTAGCTATGCCGAATTGTTAAGGCAGTGCTACGTGGCAGAACACAGTTTAAAGAAGGTGCAAGCGGAAGGAGAATTGAGTAGGTTGAATCCAAGTGATCGAGGGAGATCGAATCCACAATTTAGACCGAGATCAAAAGCTTTTAAAGGGAAACAAGTTCAGAGTTCCAGGACTAGTGTGCCTCCGGTATGTCGTACTTGTCGTAAGAATCATCATGGTAGGTGCAGTTGGAAGGAATAAAGTGTTATCAGTGTAATAAGTGGGCCATGTGGCGAGGGATTGTCCTTAGGGTAGGAATCAGGCACAAGGGAGGAATATTGGCCGAGTATATACCTTGGATGCGAGGAAAGCAAAGGGTGACAACTCTTTGATTGCTGGTACGTGCTTCGTTAATGGGAAACCTTGCTTTGTATTATTTGATTGTGGAGCCACCCACTCTTTTGTATCGATGCAATGTGTGAAGAGACTTGGGTTGCAAGCTGTTCCGTTGTCTCCACCCATGGTGGTTACTACTGCCATGGATGAGATAGTGGAAACACCTCTAATGTGTGAAAATTGTGTTTTGTCCGTGAATGATAGAGTTTTTCAGATTGACCTTATCTGTTTACCGCTTAAGAAAGTTGATGTCGTTTTAGGGATAGATTGGCTTTCTGCTAATTCGGTGTTTATTGGGTGTGAAGAAAAGCTAATCATCATTCCATCTGTCGAGGCTACCCCGAAGGATGTGTTAACAACGATTTTAGAAGGTACAGTGGGAATGATAAATTTCTTGTTTGAGAAGGAGAATTTTGTTTTACTAGTTCTTACTAAGGAGGGGAGTAGTGACCAGCAAGTGCTGATTATTCCAGTAGTCTGTGAGTTTCCTGAAGTTTTTCCAGAGGACGTTACTTCTCTTCCTCTGGAGAGAGAGGTTTAATTCTCTATTGACCTGGTACCCGGGAACGACTCCTATATCCGTTTCTCCGTATCGGATGGCACCACTTGAATTAAGAGAATTAAAGGACCAATTGGAAGACTTAATGGCTAAGCATTTTGTTAGACCTAGTGTTTCACCATGGGGAGCTCCAATTTTGTTGGTAAAGAAGAAAGATGGTGGGATGCGTCTGTGCATCGACTACCGTAAGATGAACAAAGTCACCATTAAGAACAAGTATCCCTTACCCAGGATAGACGACCTGTTAGATCAATTGAAGGGAGCCTGTGCGTTCTCGAAGATTGATTTACGGTCGGTTTATCATCAGATCCAAGTGAAGAGTTCCGATGTGCCTAAGACTGCATTTAGAACCCGTTACGGCCATTACAAATTCTTAGTGGTGCCTTTCGGTGTGACTAATGCTCCAGCTATTTTTATGGATTATATGAACTGTATATTTCAAGCTTACTTGGACAAATTCGTCGTGATATTTATTGACGACATTCTTATTTATTCTCGTACTCCACAAGAGCATGGAGAACATCTGAGAATTGTCTTATCGATGTTGCAAGAGAAGCAACTTTTTGCGAAGTTAAGCAAGTGTGAATTTTGGATGTCGGAAGTTAATTTCCTTGGACATGTTATATCTCAAGGTGGTGTGTCAGTGGATCCGTCGAAGGTAGAAGCAGTGATTAATTGGGAGAGACCGGGGAATGCTTCAGAAGTTAGAAGTTTCTTGGGATTGGCAGGTTACTATAGAAGGTTCATCAAGGGTTTTTCTCAATTGGCCTTACCAATGACAAAACTTACTCGAAAAGATTTTGCTTATGAGTGGGATTTGGGTTATGAACAAAGCTTTATGAAATTGAAGGAAAGTTTGACGACTGCTCCAGTGTTAATTATTCCTGACCCTCTTCAGCCAATCTTACCGGAATTAGTGGAAATAAAAACAGACTTGACTTTTGAACCTCAACCGAGTCGTATCACAGGAAGAGAAACAAAGGTATTAAGGAACAAAGACATTCCTCTTGTGAAGGTGCAATGGGATGTGACGCATCCGGGTGATGCTACTTGGGAACTAGAATCGGAGATACGAGAAGTTTATCCTCATCTTTTCAGGTAATTGTTTTAAATTCGAGGGCGGATTTCTATTTAAGGGGGGGGGGAGGATGTAATACCCCGTAAATAATTTCCGCTAGAGATAATATTATTTTGAACAACTGGGTTCCAGTTTACTCTGAGAATGTACGGGATAAAATAATTAGAGTAAACTGAAGAACTCAGAACTGATCAGATTAATATTATTTAACTCTGAGGTTTTATTAATTGGTGCATTTGAGATAATTCGTACAATTAGTAGTATTACAAATTAATGAGTTTCTCTATATCTTTTCCTTTTCCCACATTTGGCCAAAGTAGTAACATTGGAGAGAGAAATAGAGAGAAGGAAGAAGAAAGGAAAGGAAAAAGGGAGAAAAGGAGAGAAGAGGAAATCCAAGAGTTCAAGAGCAAGAATCATCATCCATTCTTCATCAATTCATCTCAACTTCTTCATCCTCATCTACTAATCCAGGTGGGTTCTAGATAGAAACCTTATTGTAGAATTTCTTGAGGGTTTTAGAGTTAGGTTAGATTTTGAGGAAAATGAGTTTTTTTTTTCAAAATCAAAGAATCTAATGGTTGATTTATGTTATAAATCGTGTGGTATGATCAATATATGTATAGAGTCACCCATTGATAGTTGTTATGATGTTTGGTATTGATTGGAATGAGTTTGAAATGAAATGGGATTTGAAAATGTTAGAGTTTTTGTGAGAAATCATGTTTTATGAAGTTTTTGGAATAACCCATGATAGAATCATGATCACACACCCCTATTGGTTGATTGAGTATGGTTTTAGGGGTGAAATTGTGGTTGAAAGGCTACTGTGAAAAGGAATTTTTTCTGCATAACGCAGAGCGCGCTTAGCGCGGTCTGGAGAATTTTCGCCTCCATCAGGCTGAGAGTAGCGTGCTTAGCGCGGGGCGGGGACCGCTTAGCGCGACCTGGAACAAAAGAAAAACTATTTTCTTTTCTAAAATTCATAACTTTTGACTCGTTTATCCGTTTTAAATGTTCTTGGTACCGATAGAAAGCTGTGGAAATAATCTATAAGATGAAAGTGAAAATTGTCGACTTAATAGCCCGATTAAATAATCGGAGGGAACCCAAAAGTGGTATAGCTTATGTTTGAATTATTACATGTATTTCTAATGTGAAATTGTGATATGCTTTGCCTAATATTGGTGTTGAACATGATTGAGAGTAATGCATGTTATAATATGAAATAGGTAGAGTGAGGAATATTACCATAAACTGTGTTGGAACCTAGTAACGGCTAGAAAAGTGGTGAATAACATAATGACGACGCTCGTGCATGAGAAGCCGAGGCATGCGTCTATTACCGAATGGTATGGAAATAATTACACTAGTATGGATCATGTTTTATTGTGGTTATTTTGAGAAAAGACAAAAGAGGTCTTAAGGCGAATGTGGCCTTGTGATTGTCGAATACAATCGCGTTGGGTATATGACCATGTAATCGTAACCATTTATCTTGAGGTGTAGTTTTATGAGACTCGAGCTCCTCCTCTGAAATGTATGCACAATTACTTGCCAGGTTTGATTCCCGCGTGTAGTACGAATGGAGCCTATATGGTAAAGAGACTTGTGATGGTTAATAGGCCATGAGAAGTGACGCTTCACGGTTAACAGGCCAATGATCCCAAATTCATTTCGTATGCCAAGTAACTACAGGATCCATGACTCGGGTCGACTTCTAGACGTAGAAGCGGACAGGAAAAGGGGATGCCTTGGTAAGGTTATCGATTAGCGAGATTCTTGAGTTAATAGGCTTAAGACTTATCCCATTGTGATATAGTGTGAGTTAACAGACTCACGAATATGGATCCATATAGTGTGTGTGAGTACTCAAAGTCACTTCCCTTCCCCTTTTGACTTGAGTTAGGTGTGATAGAACCTTGTAAAGCTGAGAGGACCTATAAGATAGGGAACTCACTGAGATTTGATGTATCTCACTCCACGTTGTTGATTATTTTACAGGTACTACAGGTTTGGCGAAGGGTAAGGATAAAGTTGTTTGACCTTCCTTACTATCGTAGCCTTTTGGGATGGCAAGACTTCCGTTGTGAAGATTATTTTGAGATCATTATTTGATCTAGTTCTTAGTGTTGGAACATCTTGTATATATGATGCCATAGTTTTTTTTTGTATTAGGTATTTTGGGCATGTATATGTATAATGTGTTAACTAGGGACTTATGGTATTTCAGTACCACAACGTGAATTCATGTATGATATGGATGCTTTGATGTATTATATTATATATGGGTGTTACATATGATAATTTCCTCAAAGGTAAGTTACTTTGTTAGTTATTTAACCATGATATTTGTATTGTACTTGCTTGCTTTATGAAATATCTTGTTTAGATTCTAAGGGAAGATCATATTATTTAAGAGCTAACACAACGGCTTTCACAAGGACATGGAGGAGGCAATGTTGGCAAACAAAGACATTATGGACCAATATTTTAGAGATGGGAAAATTATGGAGGGACACAATTTTTGTGTTTGTTAAGAATATATATTGCGAAAAGAAAGTGATTTCAATTTTATTTCCATTTTATCTTGCACATGATTATGATTTACGTTATTCAATCATGCAAATGATCATTATCATTGTTAGTCAAAATCATGTGCAACATAAAGTGTAAAAAAAATTAAATCACATAGTATTGACAAAAATATTCATTATCCACACATGAACTCTCACCGTCCATAATTTGCTCAGCTATAAAATGTGGGTTCAGAATGTCTTTGTTCGCCAACATTGCCTCCTCCATGGCCTTGTGAAAGTCGATGTGTTAGCTCTTTAATAACACGGGCTTCCCTTAGAATCTAAACAAGACATTTCATAATGCCAGGAAGTACAAGACAAATTTTTTTGGTAAATAACTAATAATGCAACTTACATTGAGGAACTTACCCTAACTCTGAACCAAATTCGTTCGTCTTCAAGTTGAAGGTTAAATGTCATCGGATTATTTCAACCATCATCCACTAAAGGAAGCAACTCTAATGGTGGTATTCAAAACAAATATCAAAACGGAATTGTTGTCGAAATGTGAATGTCCCGATCAAGTACTCTTCACCCATGATCTTGACTGAACAAAACTCTGAAAGCTTCACCATATGATAATTCAATGATCTATACAAAATAGGAACCGACTGTGCTTGGTGATAGTAACTTAATATTTGTTCTTGTTTCATGTTTTTATTTTCTCGATGCTTAAATTTTACTTGCTCTTAGTACTCAACCGTTATCTTGAATTGTAACATAATACATTTTCGTATCTAACAATGAGCCCGACATCTTGAAGATGCTCGAAAGAAATTGAAGTCCCAAATGTAAAGTTATCATTCAAGCTTCATTTGTTTTTTTCATAACATCATCTGATTTTCCAGCAACGAGGTCAAATTCAACCACAAACTTCTGCATTGAAAACAAGCATTTAACCTTGTGAAGTCATAAGTGGATTTCATAGGGAACCTCAAGAAAAAGGTTTCAACTCCTCTATTCATGACTTCTCCATCCTCAAAAAGTTTAAAGTTAACTTGAATCCTCCAAAGGCTCCTAAAATCAATGTGGTGTTATGGCTCCCTCAAACTCGTGGTTAGGTCAAGTGCAATACCGATGACTACTTTTCTAATATCTTGGCACCTTGTAGGAATAATTTACATATCAAAATGGTGATTTTATATATGGTTTTGCTGAATTGGTTAATGGTTCTTCATCCCTTCAAGGGGAGCTTATGGTGTCATAAGAGCTATTGATATAGCCAATCGTTTTGGTTGGAACAAGCTCTGGTTAGAAACAAGTTTGATATTGGTGTTGCTTGCATTGCAACAAACGAAGGTGGTGCCTTCAAATGTTATACCTAAATGGCTCAATAATATAGTTATCATTAGGTTCATCTCTTTCTTCATCCCTCATATTTTCTAGAAGGGAAATCAATGCGAGGATAACCTAGCTTCTATGGCCTTTTCTAATCCCACTCCTCTTGTTTGGATTAGACATTTTAACTTTCTTATATATATATATATATATATATATATATATATATGTAACACTCATATATAATATAATACATCAAAGCATTAATATCATACATAAATTCACATTTTGGTACTGAAATATCATAAGCCCCTAGTTAACACATTATACATATAGATGCCCAAAATACCTAATACAAAAAAAACTATGGCATTATATATACAAGATGTTCCAACACTAAGAACTAGATCAAATAATGATCCTAAAAATCTTCACAACGGAAGCCTTGCCCCAAAAAACTACGATCCGTAAGGAAAAGTCAAACAACTTTGTCCTTACCCTTCGCCGAACCTGTAGTACCTGTGATGTAAACAACAACAACAACATGGGGTGAGATACATCAAATCTCAGTGAGTTCTCTATCTTATAAGTCCTCTCGGCTTTACAAGGTTCTAACAAACCTAACTCAAGTCAAAGGGAAGGGAAGTGACTTTGAGTACTCACACACACTATATGGAAACACGCTATCGAGTCCGCTAACCCGAAAGTGGGTCTCTATTGTCAACCCCGTCAAGGCATCCCCTTTCTCCCGCCCTATTCTACGTCTAGAAGTAGGACCGAGTCATGGACCCTCGTAGATTACTTGGCATACGAGATAGATTCAGAAATAAGAGACATATTATCACCTTAAATCGTCACTTCACACGGCCCGTACACCGTCACAAGTCTCTTTACCCGTAGGCTCTATTCGTACTACCAAGTAATCGTGAATTCATTATAGAGGAGCTCATTACTCATGAAATGGCACCTAATAGAATAATGGTTACGATTTCGTGACTCCACATACAACTGTAATGGCATAACATTTCTATACCCTTCGGTAATAGACGCACGCCTCAGCCTCTCTTGCACGAGCGTCGTCGTTATGTTGTTCAACAATTTCCTAGTCATTACTAGGTTCTAATATTGTTTGATGGTAAGAATTCTCACTCTACCTATTTCACTTCCTTTTCAACATGCATATTCATTCTCAAACATGCTTAACAACAAGAGAAAATAGGTAAAACATTAATCAATTTCATAATAGAATCACATAAATAACATATCACAAGTCACCCCAATTACGGCTGCCTCCGATTTATTTAATCGGGCATCAAAACTAGTATTTCTTATTTCCACCAGATAGAATAATTTCCTAGCTCTCTATCGGTACCTAGAACACTTAAATCGGATAGACGAGTCAAAAGTTACGGATTTTAGAAATAATCTTTTTTTTTTCTTTTTGCTCCAGGTCGCGCTAAGCGTGCACCCATCCGCGCTGAGTGCGCTGCTCACTGCCTGGAATGGGTGAAAATATTACATACCGCACTAAGCGCGCAGACCCGCGCTAAGCGCGCTCTGCGTTATGCAGAAAAAACCCCTTTCGCAACAGAGCTTCCAACCTACCATTTTCCACCCTCAAACATACCCAAACAACAAATAAGGGTTTATGATCATGGTTTCATCATCGTTTAACCAACAAACATCAAAAACATAATTTCCAACATTTCCACAAAGTTTCTACACAAAACTCTCAAAATTCCAACCAACACAAACCAATCCAAACTTCATAACAATTATCAATAAGCGATTCTACACACATTTGGATCATGCTACACAATTTATATCGATTTCCATCCGTTAAATTCATGATTTTTAGGAAAAACCCATTTTTCCTCAACTCTAACCTAACTCTAAAACCCTCAAGAAATTCTACAATAAAGTTTCTATCTAGAACCCACCTTGAAAAGATGATGATGATGAAGATTGGAAGATGATTGATGAAGAGGAGATGATGATCCAAGCTTTTCTCTTCAATTCCAAGTTTTTCTTCTCTTTCTTTCCTTTGCTCTTCTTTCTCTCTAGTTTCTCTCTCTCAAATGTTACTATGTTTGGAAAATGAGAGGAGAAGAAATGATATAGAAACTATCATTAATTTAGTAATACTACTAAATGTCTAAATTATCTCAAATGCACCAATTAATAAAACCTCAGAGTTAAATAATATTACTCTGATCAATTCTGAGTTTGTCAGTTTACTCTAATTATTTTATCCAATAAATTCTCAGAGCAAACCGGAACCCAATTGATCACTACTAATATGATCCAGAGTAAAATAATTTACGGGGTATTACATCCTCCCCCCTTTAAATAGAAATCCGCCCACGAATTTAAAGCAATTACCTGAAAAGATGAGGATAAACTTCTCGCATCTCGGATTCCAATTCCCACGTTGTGTCACCCGGATGCGTCTCATCCCACTGAACCTTCACCAGAGGAATCTCTTTATTCCTTAACACCTTAATTTCTCTTCCTGTAATACAACTTGGTTGAGGCTCAAACGTTAAATCTGCTTCTATCTCAATCGTATCTGGTAGAATTGGCTAAAGAGGATCTGGAACAAACTTTCGAAGCTGAGATACATGAAAAACATCGTGCATCTCTGACAGAGAAAGCGGTAAGGCTAATCGGTAAGCTACTTCACCAATTCTTTCCAAAATTTGATACGGTCCCACGTATCTCGGACTTAATTTTCACGACTTAAACGGTCCTTGCAATCTCAATCTCGGAGTAACTTTCAAGAATATATGATCACCCTCATCAAACTCCAAAGGTCTTCTACAGTTATCCGCATAACTTTTCTGACGATCTTGGACTTGTTTAACTTTATCACGAATCATCCTAATCTTTTCCGTAGTATCTTGGATAATCTTCGGTCCCAACATCCTATCCTCCCCAACTTCGGCCCAGCACAATGGTGTCCTACACTTCCTTCCATACAATGCCTCATAAGGTGCCATACCAATACTTGCATGATAACTGTTATTATAAGAGAACTCAATCAACGGCAAAAGTTATATCCAATTTCCTCCACTTTCAAGTACACAAGCTCTCAACATATCTTCCATTGTTTGTATTGTCCGTTCCATCTGACCATCCGTTTGCGGATGATTCGACGTACTCAAACACAACTTCGTTCCCATAGCTTATTGAAAAGCTCTCCAAAATCTTGAAGTAAACTTTGGATCTCTATCAGAAACGATACTAGTGGGAATACCATGCAACCTTACAATTTCCGAAATGAACAATCTTGCGATATGGCTCGCCTTGTAGGTAGTCTTTACGGCCAAGAAATGCGCAGATTTTGTCAAGCGATCTACAATTACCCAAATCGAATCATAACCACCTTGGGTACGGGGTAATCCAACTGCGAAGTCCATAGAAATACTATCTCACTTCCACACTGTAATTTCTAACGGTTGTAGTAAGCCACCCGGTCTTTGGTGTTCAATCTTCACTTGTTGGCATACCGCGCATTCCGACACGTATACCGCAATATCCCTTTTCATCCCGGACCACCAATAGTCCCTCTTTAAATCTTGATACATCTTTGAAGACCACGGATGTATAGTAAAAACACCCTTATGCGCTTCTTCCAAAATCCTCCTCTTCAACTCCGTGTTATCCGGAACACAAATCCTTTGGTTAAACAAAATAATTATGTGGGTAGCTCGCACAAAACCCGGTTGTACTAACACTTCTTGTAACTTATCATCTAACCCTTGTACTTGTTGGATTTCTTCCCTAAGAGTAGAATTCACATTCAAATTTCCCATAATCACACCATTAGGAGTCCAAACAAATTGAAGATTTAGATCTCTAAACTTTTCCAATAAGGTATACTCTAACATCATCAACTCGGCATTATGCGACACTTTCCTACTCAATGCATCCGCTACTCTATTCGCTTTACCCGGATGGTATTTTAATTCCAAGTCATAATCTTTCAAATACTCCATCCATCTCCTTTGACGCATGTTCAACTCTTTCTGATCAAAAAGGTACTTCAAACTCTTGTGATCACTGAACATCTCAAAATGTACCCCATACAAATAATGACGCCAAACCTTCAAAGTAAAGACGACTGCCGCCAATTCCAAATCATGTGTTGGATAATTCTCTTCATGAACTTTTAACTGTCGAGAAGCATAAGCCACTACATGACCATCCTGCATTAACACACCTCCTAAACCCATCTTTGATGCGTCACAAAATACCTCATACGACTTACTAGGATCGGGAATAATCAAAACGGGAGCGGTTGTCAACCTTTCCTTCAAACTCATAAAACTTTTCTCACAAGCCGAATCCCACTCATACGAACAATCCTTTCGAGTAAGTCTCGTCATTGGTAAGGCCAATTGAGAAAAACCTTTAATAAACCTTTTGTAATAACCTGCCAGTCCCAAGAAATTTCTAACTTCAGAAACATTCTTCAGTCTCTCCCAATTTATCACTACTTCAACTTTTGATGGATCTACCGCTACACCTCCACTATGCTATAAAAGTCTTTAGACAGCGCTTTTTTGGCATTACACAGCGCTTAAAAGCGCTGTCTAAACTGGCGCTGCTAAAAGATTAGACAGCGCTTTGGTTAATGTAAGAAGCACTGTCTAAAGGGGTGTTTTGACTGAAAAAATGCTGTCAAAGCACCGCTTTAGACAGCGCTTTTACAATAGACAGCGCTTTTGTTTATATTTTAGACAGCGCTTTTTTTGTAAAGGCGCTGTCTAAATGGTGCTTTAGACAACGCTTTTTGTTTTTTCAGACTAACATTAGACAGCGGTTTTTGCCTTTTTTTTAGTATACATTAGACAACGCTTTTGCTTTTATTGGTATACCTTAGACAGCGCATGTTGGTATAAGCGCTGTCTAAACTCCACTTTAACCAGCGCTTTTTGCGAAAGCGCTGTTTGTTTTATACAGTTTATAGCACCTGTTTTTAAACCATAATTTGCACCAGGTTTTCAACCACAATTTGCACCTGTTTTTCAACCACATTTTGCACCAAAATATCATAAATTGGAGATTCAAACCAATATATACGCACCAATTTTGCCTATTTATATATACAATTTTCATCCAACAATTTATATATACAAAACAATTGATGATACAAATCATTTCATCCAACAAAACATTTTGCTTCAAATCTACATATTACTTATAGAAATGCTAAGCAAAAAGCAATGCACATCAATATAACTCTATCTTCTACTTTGCACATATAACCTGAAACAGCACAAAAAGATTGTAATTCAATTAAAACAAGACATAAACAATGTCTATAGTTACAAAGTTATACATACTCAAAATTCTCATCAATTAAAGTAAGAGTACAATATACCTTATAAAACTCCGAGCTCAATAATGAATTGACACCAATCCTCTTTAATTTCATCCGAATGATCTCTTGAGTAATACGCACACTTGAATTCATCAAAGTACTACATAATAATATAACATAGTTTGATTTAGTTTCAACTATTTAATTATATGAGAAATCCACAAGTTGATATTGGGACTATAACCTTTAGATAGTTGTTCACTTCACTCTTCCCGCTTCGCTACTTCTATTGGTTTTTGGCAGTTTTCAACTTTTCGGTGCGACTTTCACTCTCTCTACAACTCCATTTCTATCTCATTTTATTCAACACCAAGCCAACCCATTTTTTTCCCTTCAAACTTTGCATTTTTCGGGCTTCTCATGGAATATCATCAACCCAAAACCGAACCTGGGCTGGGTTCGACTGACCACAAGAACTTGGACGACATGAGCATTCATGAACTGGTTTCGCTGTTGCGTATTGCGTTTCTCACAGAATACAAACTTTTATTTCACGTATCGTCTACCATATGAAGATTTGAGTGCAAGAATAAAATACCTTCCTCGTAGTAGCACTTGGTTCAAAACAAATTCTCCTCAAACAACAATCTGAAAAGAACAATCACAAGAGAGATTAAGGCAGGAATAAGCCATTGAAGAATTCCAAAATTGAATCGTTTATAGTTTTGAATTTAATAGCATAAAACCAAGATATTAGTATCCATAAGAGAACAACAAAACACTTAGTACCTATACCCCACTCTATATCTTGATTTAATTTTTTTTTGTTAATCAAGGCATAGTTGTTTATAAAAGAGACAGTATGGTTTACATCAATCAGATTCCTCAAAGAAGAACCCTAAAAGCAGAAATGTTCATATCAGAAAATGGACCTTACAAATCCATGGAACAGTTGTTGGATGACTGAGAAAAAACTTGTAATGATTAAAGTAATGGAGTCTTGTTATGACCCTAACCATCTCTAACATTAACCATAACAGAAAAGAAGAAATCTTACCGAAACGGTGGAGAACGGTGGAGTACGGTGGAGGACAATGGAGGAAGGACGACGGCGAGACTGTAACCGAGACGGTGGAGGAAGGTGGACGACGGTGGCGTGAGCTGTTCTTCGTTCGTTCTCGTCGTTCGCAGTTTGCAGCAGAGGGAAAGAATATAGATATAAAAAATAGAATACTGATACTATTCAGATTTTTATTTTAATTAATAAGACCTTAGACATCGCTTTTTAGAAAAGCGATGGCTAATATAGGCCTTTAGCAGTGCTTTATACAAGCGCTGGCTAATATTGGCCTTTAGCAGCGCTTTTGAGATTATTTTTTTTTTTAAATTTATATGACTCTAGAAAGAGCTTTTGAGAAAAGCGCTGGCTAATATAGGCCTTTAGCAGCGCTTCTCAGAAGCGCTGGCTAATGTGGTCCTTTACCAGCGCTTTTAAAAAAGCGCTGTCTAAGGTAGGACTTTTAGCAGCGCTTTTTACTCTTTTTCGTATACAGTTTCCGTGTTTTATTTTTTATTTACCTTATAGCATCGCTTTTACATAAAAGCGCTGTCTAAGGTGCGCTAGTAAAAGTCATTTTTGGCGTAGTGCTCCCTGGGATATGACATGACCAAGAAAATTAACCTCAGACATCTAAAACTCACACTTATTTAGCTTAGCAAAAAGTTGCCTCTCCTGCAAGATGGATAAAATGATTCTTAGGTGTCCTTCGTGCTCTTGAGGATCACGAGAATAGATAAGAATGTCGTCAATGAAAATCACCACAAATTGGTCCAAATAAGGTTGAAATATCCGATTCATATAATCCATGAAAACTGCCGGAGCATTCGTCACACCGAAAGGCATCACCAAAAATTCATAATGACCATAACAGGTTCTAAACGCAGTCTTTGGTACATCTGAACTCTTCACACGGATCTGATGATAACCCGACCGTAAATCAATCTTCGAGAACATACAGGCTCCTTTCAATTGATCTAACATATCGTCTATCCTTGGTAATGGGTATTTATTCTTGATGGTGACCTTATTCAACTAACGGTAATCAATACACAACCGCATTCCCCCATCCTTCTTCTTTACTGTTAGTTCCTGGATTGGCTGGAATTTTGGTAAAACAAAGTATGTTCAATGTTGATGTCAAGGTACTGATGTTGCAACATTGAAGTCTTAACACTGGGCTGTGTTAAGTAATTAATAGCTGAAGTTGGATGTCTAATGTCACATAGGTGATGTTGTGACATCAGGTCTGCAGAATTAACAACAGCAGGCTGTGATGTTGTTAGGGGTGCGTATTAGCTGGAATTGTGGAGAGCAAGCTGTCTCATTGGATGCGAATATCTTGGGATAGATATTTGCTGCTGCATAGGAGATCTGTTGCAGATTTGTAGGAGATTTAAAAGGTTGAAGATTTAAAAAGATTTTAGGAGAAAATCTGTTTTAAATATTCAGTTTTAAATAACAAATCTGGGAGATTTTGTAGCAAGTCCAAGACCAATTCAAGGAGCTATATAAAGCGCACAAGACCAAAGGAAAAAGGGACAGAAAACATTCAGAAGATCAGGAGCTGGAGGCTTAGTGTCTAGAGTTTGTTTAGAGTGCTTGTATTTACACTATTCTAGGGTTTGAATAGGTGTTGAGTTTCTGTCCTCTCTAGAAGCTGTGAATCAATAAAGAGTGTTTGCTTGATCGAAGCTAGGAAGCAAGATCAAGGGTACTCAAAGTGGTTTCTTTGAGAGTTTGTAAGGGATTGAGTGGTGTTCTCATACCTAAGTGGTTTCTTAGGTAGGAAGTCATTAGTAGAGTATAAGTTTAGGAGATTGTCAACGGGTTGTTGAGTCTGTAAATTATATCTACAAGTAGTGAATTCCATCCCTGGCTTGGTAGCCCCCGGAGTAGGTTGGTTGTAACCGAACTGGGTCAACAATTCTTGGTGTTATTTTACTGTTATTGCTGTCCATTGTGCATAGTGTGTTGTTGTGACATCGCACCTTAACATCACACGTTTGATACCAGAATTTCAATTGGTATCAGAGCAGGCATCCTGTCTGTCTCTGGGTGAGATCTAGGGAAGTTACTTTCTGGTGTAAAGATGGACAAAGAGGTTGGAGGATTCGTCAATAGACCCCCTATTTTGGATGGATCCAATTATGATTATTGGAAGCCAAGGATGACCACCTTCTTAAAATCCTTGGACAGCAGGGCTTGGAAGGCTGTTATTAAAGAATGGAAAGCACCTGTCACGTGTGAGAAAGATGATGCCGGCAAAGATAAAGAAGGCACCTCTAAGCCTAAGCCTGAAGAAGAGTGGACCAATGAGGAAGATGAGCTTGCCCTTGGAAATTCCAAAGCTCTAAATGCCATCTTCAATGGAGTGGATAAGAATATCTTCAGGTTAATCAATACCTGTGAAGGTGCTAAGGAAGCGTGGGATATTTTGCAGGCTACACATGAAGGAACATCTAGAGTCAAGATGTCAAGACTTCAGATTTTAACATCAAAATTTGAAAGCCTGAAGATGAAGGAAGATGAGACTATTCATGATTTCCACATGAGTGTTCTCGAGCTGGCCAATGCATCTAGTGCTCTTGGAGAGAAAATGTCTGAAGAAAAGCTTGTAAGGAAGATTCTTAGGTCCCTTCCTAAGAGGTACAAGATGAAGGTGACCGCTATTGAAAAAGCTCAAGACATCAACAAGATGAGAGTAGATGAGCTCATTGGATCTCTTCAGACTTTTGAACTTGGTTTAAATGAAGAAGAACCAGAAAAGAAGCCCAAGGGTATTGCTTTGGTCTCCACTCCTGTAGAAGATAAGGTAGTCAAAGATTCTCAGGAAGATTTGTCACAAGCCATTGCAATGTTGGGAAGGCAGTTCAACAAAGTGTTAAAAAGATGGAACAATAACTACAAGCCTAGTGTCAAGAACAGTTCTTCTGACATCAGCAAGCCAAAAGAGAAAGATGAAGAGAAGACTGCCCAGGATAGAGGTGTTCAGTGCTTTGAATGTGAAAGGTATGGACATGTCAAGAAAGATTGTCCCACATTCTTGAAGAAGCAGAAGAAGGGCATGTCAGTTTCCTGGTCTGAATCTGATAGTGAAAGTGATGGTGAGTCAGCAAGGCATGCTAGAGCCTTAACAGGAACTGTTGTGTCTGATGATGATAGTGAGGAAGAAATAACTTATGAGGAGCTAGCTTCTACTTATCGAGAGCTGTGTTTGAAAAGTGCTGAGATTTGTCAAGAAAACAAGTATCATAAGCAACAGATTGCGCAGCTTGAAAATGAAAAAGCTGATCGGGAAAACGAAGTTGTACTAGTTAAGTCCCAACTAGATCAGATGACAAAATTCGTTAGGATGATGAACAACGGTACTGCTGATCTTGATAAGATTCTTCAGTTAGAGAAAGCTGCTGGAGATAAATCAGGCATAGGATATGTGGCCAGCACTTTAGGAACAAATAGGGAGATGTCTCAACCTTTGTCTCAACATCAACCTACGAAACAGGGCCCTAACCCAAAGAAGGTTGTTCAGCCCCAGAATGCTGAGAAGAAGAATGGTCCTCATCAGAGGAAGATACAGCCTCAAGGAGCTAGTCAGTATATGCCTCCCCAATATCACCAGAGTATGCAAGCTGCCAGGTTCAAGCAGAACATGTCTCATCAGAGGTTTCAACATCAGGAAAACTGGTATGGTTATGCATACAACAATGTTGTGCCTTATTACTATGGAAGAAGGAAGCCTCATCACCATAGAAGACAACCTAAGAGACAGCATCATCAGTACAGGAGAAGACAATTCAACTATGGAATAAGGAGACAACATTATGGGTGGCAGCCACAACATTATCAAAGTGGGAGAAGATTTAACCACTTTATAAACGACAGAGTCAGATGCTTCTATTGTGGCAGGATTAATCATATGCAGTCCTCGTGCTTCAAGCTTCACGGATATCCTAATTCTGCTCCTCAACCCAAACAGGAAGAGGTAAGGCCTAAGGTGATGAAGCAGTGGATACCTAAAGTTACCATCTTGATAGCTCACACTTCCTTGAGGGTTTCTACCAAAGATGACTGGTATTTTGACAGTGGGTGTTCAAGACACATGAATGGAGTAAAGAATCTGCTTGTTGATGTGAAACCTCAGTCTTCTGGTTATGTAACATTTGGTGATGGGATCAAAGGAGAGATAAAGGGGAATGGAAAACTAAACTGTGCTAGTACTCCCAAGCTGGAAAATGTTCTTCTTGTTAAAGGACTAACAGCTAATTTGATTAGTATTAGTCAACTTTGTGATCAAGGATTCAAAGTACACTTCACAAAGTCCGAATGTGTGGTGAAAGATGACAAAGGAGAAGTCATTATGAAGGGAGCCAGATCTAAGGACAATTGTTATCTTTGGGTGCCGAAAAATTCAAATTCCTCTACGTGTGTGCTTACTAAAGAAGATGATGTCAAAATTTGGCATCAGAAGTTGGGACATCTTCACCTAAAGGGAATGAAGAGAATTATCTCCTCAGAAGCAGTCAGAGGGATTCCCAAACTTAGTATTAAGGGTGTGTGGAGACTGTCAAAAAGGAAAGCAGACAAAGATGTCTCATCCGAAGCTTCAACATGACACCACCTCCAAGGTATTGGAACTCCTTCATATGGATTTGATGGGACCTATGCAGGTTGAAAGTCTAGGTGGAAAGAAATATGCTTATGTAGTTGTGGATGACTACTCAAGATACACCTGGGTGAATTTCATCAAAGACAAATCTGAGGTGTTTGATGTCTTTAAAGAGCTCTGTCAAAAACTCCAAAGAGAAAAGGAGAGTAAGGTCATCAGAATAAGAAGTGATCATGGAAGAGAGTTTGAGAATAACAAGTTTGAAGAATTTTGCTCGTCTGAAGGTATAAGTCATGAGTTTTCATCGCCTATCACCCCTCAGCAAAATGGAGTTGTTGAGAGGAAGAACAGAACTATACAAGAGTCAGCTAGAGAAATGATTCATGCCAAGAAACTACCTTATCACTTCTGGGCTGAAGCCATGAACACTGCCTGCTACATTCACAACAGAGTTACCCTAAGAAGAGGCACTTCATCCACTCTATATGAACTATGGAAGGGAAGAAAACCTAATGTCAAGTACTTCCATGTGTTTGGTAGTAGATGTTACATCCTGGCAAATAGAGAGCAAAGAAGGAAATTAGATTCCAAAAGTGATGAAGGGATATTTTTGGGGTACTCCATCAATAACCGAGCATATCGGGTCTTCAACTCCAGGACCAAAGTAATGATGAAGTCAATCAATGTTGTGATTGATGATGAAGATAAGCATGAAGTTGAGGATGTCATAGAAGATGTTGGAACATCAGCTGATGAGGTAGCTGTTGAAGTTGAAGAAAGAAATCCATCCCCAGGCACTGCTGATACTGAACCTGAGCAACCTCAGAAGGATCCTTCTATCAGAATTTAGAAGGATCATCCTAAGGAGCTAATTATAGGTGATCCAAATTTTGGAGTAAGAACTAGGTCCAGAGAAATCATAGCTAGCTCGTGCTTCGTATCTAAAATTGAGCCAAAAAATGTCAAGGAAGCTCTGACAGATGAGTTTTGGATAAATGCTATGCAAGAAGAACTGGAGCAGTTCAGAAGAAATGAAGTCTGGGATCTTGTGCCAAGACCAGAAGGGGTGAATGTTATTGGAACAAAGTGGATCTACAAAAAAAAGTCAGACGAGCTTGGAGTGGTTACAAGAAACAAAGCAAGACTTGTTGCACAAGGTTATACTCAAGTTGAGGGAGTTGACTTTGATGAGACATTTGCTCCAGTGGCGAGATTAGAATCCATCAGACTACTCTTGGGTATGGCTTGTAACCTAAGATTCAAGTTGTTCCAAATGGATGTGAAGAGTGCTTTTCTGAATGGCTATCTGAATGAAGAAGTCTATGGAGATCAACCTAAAGGATTCACTGATCCAAACTTCCCTAATCATGTGTTCAAACTGAGGAAAGCACTGTATGGCTTAAAACAAGCTCCAAGGGCCTGGTATGAGAGGTTGACAGAATTCTTAGTAGCAAATGGGTATAGAAAAGGAGGCATTGACAAAACTATGTTTGTCAAGGAAGAAGGCGGAAAATTAATGGTAGCCCAAATTTATGTGGATGACATTGTATTTGGGGGGATGTCAGATGCTATGGTAAAACAGTTTGTCCAACAAATGCAATCAGAATTTGAAATGAGTTTGGTTGGAGAACTTAGCTACTTCCGTGGATTACAAGTCAGACAAATGGAGGATTCTATCTTTATTTCTCAAAGCAAATATGCTAAGAGCATAGTAAAGAAATTTGTCCTGGATAAAGCCAATCACAAAAGGACACCTGCTCCCACCCATTTGAAGCTATCCAAGGATGAGAATGGAGTGAGTGTGGATCACAGCTTGTACAGAAGTATGATTGGGAGTTTACTGTATCTCACAGCAAACAGACCTGATATTTCCTTTGCTGTTGGAGTGTGTGCTAGATATCAATCTGATCCTAAGGTGAGTCACTTGAATCAAGTGAAGAGGATTCTGAAATATGTGAATGGCACAAGTGACTATGGGATGCTATATAGCCATGATTCTGGGACTGATTTAAAAGGATACTGTGATGCTGATTGGGCTGGAAGTGCAGATGATAGAAAAAGCACTTCAGGAGGGTGTTTCTTTCTAGGGAACAATCTGATTTCCTGGTTCAGCAAGAAGCAGAATTGTGTATCTCTCTCAACTGCTGAAGCGGAGTATATAGCAGCAGGAAGTAGTTGCTCTCAGCTGGTCTGGATGAACCAGATGTTGAGTGAATACAATGTTAAACAAGATGTTATGACACTATACTGCGATAATCTGAGTGCAATTAATATATCTAAAAATCCTATACAGCATAGTAGGACAAAGCACATAGACATAAGGCATCACTTCATAAGGGATCTGGTTGAAGAAAAAATTGTTACCTTGGAGCATGTAGCCACAGAGAACCAGCTGGCTGACATATTCACTAAAGCCTTAGATGCAAACCAATTTGAAAGGTTAAGAAGCAAATTGGGAATCTGCATTTATGAAGACTAAATCTGCTAGAGGGGTTGTGGGCAGTTGGAGTATTTCTGAAAATGTGTAGTCAACTGCCATGTGAAGATTGTCAAATTGTGGCTAAAAAGGGGGAGAAAATAGCCAAGAGAGTCAAGAGTATCAAAGATTGTTACTGCCATATGCTGCTAATGTGATATTAAGGGGGAGATAATTTGAAGAGTGCAGAGAAAAGTGCTGCACATTGTGAGCTACTGAACAACTGTGATGCTGGTTCATATTTTAGAGGGGGAGCACCAATTGGCTGTTGTCAATAATGAAGATGGTACTGCAGCAGATCAAGTGATGAAGACCAAGAGTATTGTCAAACTGCTGCTGATGAAGTTTCAAATTTTTGAAGTTTTTCCGCTGCTGAAGTCTCTGAAGATGCAGAGTGCAGAGATTGTTTTAGCCAAAATTAGCCAAAGGGGGAGATTGTTAGTTCCTGGATTGGCTGGAATTTTGGTAAAACAAAGTATGTTCAATGTTGATGTCAAGGTGCTGATGTTGAAACATTGAAGTCTTAACACTGGGTTGTGTTAAGTAATTAATAGCTGAAGTTGGATGTCTGATGTCACATAGGTGATGTTGTGACATCAGGTCTGCAGAATTAACAACAGCAGGCTGTGATGTTGTTAGGGGTGCGTATTAGCTGGAATTGTGGAGAGCAAGTTGTCTCATTGGATGCAAATATCTTGGAATAGATATTTGCTACTGCATAGGAAACCTGTTGCAGATTTGTAGGAGATTTAAAAGGTTGAAGATTTAAAAAGATTTTAGGAGAAAATCTGTTTTAAATATTCAGTTTTAAATAACAAATCTGGGAGATTTTGTAGCAAGTCCAAGACCAATTCAAGGAGCTATATAAAGCGCACAAAACTAAAGGAAAAAGGGACAGAAAACATTCAGAAGATCAGGAGCTGGAGGCTTAGTGTCTAGAGTTTGTTTAGAGTGCTTGTATTTACACTATTATAGGGTTTGAATAGGTGTTGAGTTTCTGTCCTCTCTAGAAGCTGTGAATCAATAGAGAGTGTTTGCTTGATCGAAGCTAGGAAGCAAGATCAAGGGTACTCAAAGTGGTTTCTTTGAGAGTTTGTAAGGGATTGAGTGGTGTTCTCATACCTAAGTGGTTTCTTAGGTAGGAAGTCATTAGTAGAGTATAAGTTTAGGAGATTGTCAACGGGTTGTTGAGTCTGTAAATTATATCTACAAGTAGTGAATTCCATCCCTGGCTTGGTAGCCCCCAGAGTAGGTTGGTTGTAACCGAACTGGGTCAACAATTCTTGGTGTTATTTTACTGTTATTGTTGTCCATTGTGCAGAGTGTGTTGTTGTGACATCGCACCTTAACATCACACGTCTGATACCAGAATTTCATTTACCAACAACACTGGAGCTCCCCAGGGTGAAACACTGGGTCGAACGAAATTCTTAGCCAACAAATCTTCCAACTGATCCTTTAATTCTCTTAACTCAAGTGGTGTCATCTGATACGGAGAAACGGATATTGAAGCCGTTCCCGGTATCAGGTTAATAGAGAATTCCACTTCCCTCTCCGGAGGAAGAGAAGTGACATCCTCGGGGAAAACTTCAGGAAACTCACAAACTACCAGAATACTCAAAACTTGAAGGTTACTAATCTCCTCCTTAATGAGAATCAAAAGAACTGATTTTTCCTCGTTAAACAAGAAATTTATCATTCCAACCGTACCTTCTAAAATAGTAGTCAATACATCCTTCGGGGTAGCCTCTACGGATGGAATAATGATTAGCTTTTCTTCACATCCGACAAATACCGAATTAACTAAAAGCCAATCCATTCCCAAAACAACATCCACTTTCTTAAGCGGTAAACAAATTAGATCAATCTGGAAAACTCTTCCATCCACAGATAAAACACAATTTTCACACATTAAAGGTGTTTCAATCATCTCATCCATGGCAGTAGTAACCACCATGGGTGGAGACAACGAAACCGCTTGTAACCCAAGTTGATTTACACATTGCATCGATACAAAAGAGTGTGTAGCTCCACAATCAAATAACACAAAACAAGGATGTCCATTTACAAAACACGTACCAGCAATCAAGGAGTTGTCACCCTTTGCTTTCCTCGCATCCAAGGTATATACTCGGCCGGTATTCCTTTCTTGCATCTGATTTCTACTCTGAGGACAATCCTTCGCCATATGGCCCACTTTATGACACCGATTGCCCTCCACTCCTTCGAAGCGACCTCTACCGAAGTGCATCCTTCCACAAGTACGGCACACAGGAGGTACACTAGTCCTGGAATTCTGAACCTGCTTTCCCTTAAAAGTTTGTTGCCTTGGTCTAAATTGTTGATTCGATCTTCCACGATCACTTTGATTCACCCTACTCAACTCCCCCTCTGCTTGCACCTTCTTCAAGCTGTGTTCCGCCACGTAACACTGCCTTAACAATTCAGCATAACTAGTGAATTCCCTCTGAGACACACTATGTGAAATTTTAGCCCTCAAACCAAAAAGAAACTGATCAATCTTCCACTTCTCGTCCGGAGCATACATAGCCTTCCTAGAATAAGCAGCCATTACCTCAAACCTCTCAGCATATGCGGCCACAGTCAGAGTACCCTGTCTTAACTGTTGAAACTCAAATTCTTTCTGAGACCTTAAGGAACATGGAAAATACTTCTCCATAAAATTTATCTTAAACCGTTCTCATACCTTCGGTACCTCTTAAATTGTCATTAAGGCTGAAGCGCTTTCCCACCACCTTATGGCAGAACCCTTTAACAAGTGAGAAGCAAAGACCACCTTATTTTCCTCACTGCACTGAACTATCAGGAAAATCTGCTCCATACTGGATATCCATTCATGAGCCTTTACCAGATCTAACCCTCCCTGAAACTCCGGAGGATTCATACGAAGGAAATCCCTAAAGGTTCCCCCTGCAGCTTCGGGAACAACCACTAGAGGATGTAAGCCACCAGCCATTTGTTGTACCATTTGTTGCACAAACTGATTTTGTTGCTGCTGCATCTGTTGCACGGTTGTTTCTGCACCTGTCGGCCATGTTCCTAAATGTCATACAGATAGGATTAAGTTTATCAGGCTCAATACCATAAATATAACACGTAAGACCAATGGCGACACAATGCATATGAAACAGAAAGAAATACTTATACTATTTCATGGCTAGGTCGAGGATACGACCTGCTCTGATACCAACTGTAACACCCATATATAATATAATACATCAAAGCATTAATATCATACATAAATTCATGTTTTGGTACTGAAATATCATAAGCCCCTAGTTAACACATTATACATATAGATGCCCAAAATACCTAATACAAAAAAAAAACTATGGCGTTATATATACAAGATGTTCCAACACTAAGAACTAGATCAAATAATGATCCCAAAAATCTTCACAACGGAAGCCTTGCCCCACAAAACTACGATCTGTAAGGAAAAGTCAAACAACTTTGTCCTTACCCTTCGCCGAACCTGTAGTACCTGTGATGTAAACAACAACAACAACATGGGGTAAGATACATCAAATCTCAGTGAGTTCTCTATCTTATAAGTCCTCTCGGCTTTACAAGGCTCTAACAAACCTAACTCAAGTCAAAGGGAAGGGAAGTGACTTTGAGTACTCACACACACTATATGGAAACACGCTATCGAGTCCGCTAACTTGAAAGTGGATCACTATTGTCAACCCCGTCAAGGCATCCCCTTTCTCCCACTCTCTTCTACGTCTAGAAGTAGGAACGAGTCATGGACCCTCGTAGATTACTTGGCATACGAGATGGATTCAGAAATAAGGGATATATTATCACCTTAAATTGTCACTTCACACGGCCCGTACACCGTCACAAGAATCTTTACCCGTAGGCTCCATTCGTACTATAACATTGGGAATCAAACCTACCAAGTAATCGTGCATTCATTACATAGAAGCTCATTACTTATGAAATGGCACCTAATAGAACAATGGTTACGATTTCGTGACTCCACATACAACCATAATGGCATAACATTTCTATACCCTTCGGTAATAGACGCCCGCCTCGGCCTCTCTTGCACGAGCGTCGTCGTTATGTTGTTCAACAATTTCCTAGTCATTACTAGGTTCTAATATTGTTTGATGGTAAGAATTCTCACTCTACCTATTTCACTTCCTTTTCAACATGCGTATTCATTCTCAAACATGCTTAACAATAAGAGAAAATGGGTAAAACATTAATCAATTGCATAATAGAATCACATAAACAACATATCACAAGTTACCTCAATTACGGTTGCCTCCGATTTATTTAATCGGGCATCAAAACTAGTATTTCTTATTTCCAACAAATAGAATAATTTTATAGCTCTCTATCGGTACCTAGAACACTTAAATCGGATAGACGAGTTAAAATTTACAGATTTTAGAAATAATCTTTTTTTTCTTTTTGCTCCAGGTCGCGCTAAGCGTGCACCCATATGCACTGAGCGCGCTGCTCACTTCCTGGAACGGGTGAAAATATTACATACCGTACTAAGCGCGCAGACTCGCGCTAAGCGCACTCTGCGTTATGCAGAAAAAACCCCTTTCGCAACAGAGCTTCCAACCTACCATTTTCCACCCTCAAACATACCCAAACAACAAATAAGGGTTTATGATCATGGTTCCATCATCGTTTAACCAACAAACATCAAAAACATAATTTCCAACATATCCACAAAGTTTCTACACAAAACTCTCAAAATTCCAACCAACACAAACCAATCCAAACTTCATAACAATTATCAATAAGCGATTCTACACACATTTGGATCATGCTACGCAATTTATATCGATTTTCATCTGTTAAATTCATGATTTTTAGCAAAAACCCATTTTTCCTCAACTTTAACCTAACTCTAAAACCCTCAAGAAATTCTACAATAAAGTTTCTATCTAGAACCCACCTTGAAAAGATGATGATGATGAAGATTGGAAGATGATTGATGAAGAGGAGATGATGATCCAAGCTTTTCTCTTCAATTCCAAGTTTTTCTTCTCTTTCTTTCCTTTGCTCTTCTTTCTCTCTCTCAAATGTTACTATGTTTGGAAAATGAGAGGAGAAGAAATGATATAGAAACTATCATTAATTTAGTAATACTACTAAATGTCTAAATTATCTCAAATGCACCAATTAATAAAACCTCAGAGTTAAATAATATTACTCTGATCAATTCTGAGTTCGTCAGTTTACTCTAATTATTTTATCCAATAAATTCTCATAGCAAACCGGAACCCAGTTGATCACTACTAATATCATTCAGAGTAAAATAATTTACGGGGTATTACAATATATATATATATATATATATATATATATATATATATATATATATATATATATATTAAGGTTCAACTTACTCCAAAACTAAGTTTCTATAACTTACTACAAATCATAACCTTTAAGTTAGATTTAATTGAATGGTTAGTTAAGCAAAAATATTAATTTAACCATTAAATGAAAATTCATTTTAAAGGCTATGAATTTGAGTAAGATAAAAAAACTTACTCTTGGAGTAAGTTGAATCCCACTCATTTAGAGTGGTATTCAACTTACTCTAAATGTAAGTTTTTTTTTACTTACATCAAATCATAACATTTATTTTAGATTTAATTGAATGGTTAGTTAAGTAAAAATATTAATTCAACCATTAGTATAAATTCAATTTAAAGGCTATAATTTGGAATAAGATAAAAAACTTACTCTTCAAGTAAGTTGAATTCCACTCATATATATATATATATATATATATATATATATATATATATATATATATATATATATGGAGAGAGAATTGTGTAAGTGTTTTTTTTTCAATTTAATTTTTTCTTCTGCAAAACAACTTCTAAATGCATTCAATCTAATCACCTTTATTTAGATAAATTTTTAACATAGTTCTAGAAATATCTACAAGACACAATTTGTTTGGATATACGTTAAAAAAATATCATACCATGAACTAATAAGAAAACTTTTCTAAAAAATATGATAATTGATATTTTGGAAAGAGATTAATTGAAATACACTGTGAGTGTAAAACTACTTTACACTGTCATCCAATTAGAATTAGTTATTTGGACACATATTTATGAAATAAAAAATAAAAAAAAATAAATTATAAATAATTCATTTGACTAATTCCTTTTTCCATATTTCTCTCTTCTTGTAATACCTCGTAAAATTCTGAACACTTTGGATAATATTATTATGATCAACTGGGTTCCGGTGTACTCTGAGCAATTATTGGATAAAATAATTAGAGTAAACTGACGAACTCGGACTGATTAGATTAATATTATTTATCTTGGACATCCTTGATTGCGGGTACGTGTTTCGTAAATGGACATCCTTGTTTTGTTTTATTTGATTGTGGGGCAACGCATTCTTTTGTGTCCACGCGATGTGTGAAGCGACTTGGGTTACAAGCTGTTCCTTTGTTTCCTCCTATGGTGGTTACTACCGCCATGGATGAGATGGTTGAGACACCGTTGATGTGTGAAAATTGTGTTTTGTCTGTGAATGATAGAGTTTTCCAGATTGACCTTATCTGTTTACCGCTTAAGAAAGTGGATGTTGTTCTGGGAATGGATTGGCTTTCTGCTAAAATTCTGAACACTTTGGATAATATTATTATGATCAACTGGGTTCCGGTGTACTCTGAACAATTATTGGATAAAATAATTAGAGTAAACTGACGAACTCGGACTGATTAGATTAATATTATTTAACTTGGAATTTTATTAATTGGTGCATTTGAGATAATTTGGACAATTAGTAGTATTACCAATTAATGTTTTTCTTTATCTATTTTCCTTTTCCTTTATTTGAAAAGTCAGTAGCTTGGAGAGAGAATTGGAGGAGAAGGAAAAAGGAAGGAAAGAAGAGGAAAATTTCTCAAGAGCTCAAGGACTAGGATCTTCAACCTATCTCCAATCTTTTCATCCAGCTTCATCATCCTCATCTTGTAATCTAGGTGGGTCCTAGTTAGACACTTTAGAGTAGAATTTTATTGAGTTTTAGAGTTAGTTTGATATTGTTAGAAAATGAAAAATTTTGCACTAAAATCATGTTTTAATGTTCCTTATGATCGATACTTGTTAAATATGTGTTGTTGTGTACTCTATTTAATGTTAAATATGTGTCCCTCATGTTTTAGAGAAGTGATATTTTACAGTAATATACTCTATTTAATGTTCCTTAAGATATTTTACCCTTCAATACTGATTACTGGATCTTCGTTGATAAATCTAACTTGCCACATCGAAGCCAGTGTTGCTAAAGCATTAGCCACATAATTCTCAGTACGTGGCACATGGCGAAAAGTTATCTCATCAAAACACTTAGTCAACTCCAAAGCATATGCCTGATAAGGGATAAGCTTCTCATCTTTTGTCTCTCACTCGCCTCTGATTTGATAAATGACCTGAGCTGAGTCACCCATAACTTCAAGAAAACAGATTCAAAGATCGAT